>OX439000.1:6715333-9115333 GCA_949316495.1 Amphiduros pacificus
GATGTCAGGTTATTCTGTTCTTGACCTGCGAAGCACAATCAGTGGCAGGAAATTCGATGAAAATAAGTGAATAAATTTTGTATATTTTGGAATACTGTTATACTGAAGTTCTGATTCTTTACTTCTTTCAACTTGTATAATTATATTTGTTTGTTTGTTTTCTTTGAGGGAAGCCACTGACAATGAAACTTGTTTAAATCAGGCTGAGAAACTTAAATTGGGTGTCATCAATGCTCACTTGCTCATTGCCTGTTTAATGTGTGATCGGTGGTGCCACCTATTGTTTATGAAACATTCAGCACATCACAGTCCAGGTGTCTTATTCATCAATCACAATCATGTAGTGGGAGTGACATGTTAAAATGTAGTTAAAAGTAAATGAGTAACATGCACAAGTCTAGCCTTATGGCCAACTTGCTTGAAGTTTAAGATCCATCGTTACATCTTAAAATGGTCAGCATTGCAGCCTTCATGCTGTAGTTTCTTTGCAAATGCATCTGAGCTACGAGAATCACTCAAATAAAACTCAATATGAAAATTTCATATTGTTTTCTACATTTGCAAAAAAGAAAACAAAAAAAAACAATTCAATTCTAAATATTCTGACATGCGTATTGCTCAAATAAAATCTCAAGATTTTATCTTTGTTTTCTTTTTTTTTTTTTTTTTTTTTTTTTCAATTCTATGTGTTCTGATATGTAGTCACTCAAATAAAACTCCAATATGAACATTTCATTTTTGTTTTCTGTATTTATCATTATTTTTTATACTTTCTGTATCTGTAATTAAGCTGTCTGCTGCACATTTGTCTTCAACACTTGGCACACACTTTGTGACTTTATCATGCATATATCAGGCTTTCCTGGATAACTTTTAATATATTTTATACAGTCACCTGAGATGACTGACCAATCAGTGCACAGTAGCCTGTAACTCACAAATAACTAAATGAATATTCATGTATAAATAATGTACCCAATGTGCTTTATTTCAGAGGTCTCATATTTCCATGTGAGTCACAATTCACTCCTTGCCATAATGATTGTATTTCTAAAATATTGTTTTTAAAATGGCATATGGATAGGTTTAATCTCTTGACAATACAGTTTAACTACTAAAAACTAAGAATCCACTTGGTAGTTTCAGAATAGATTGAGGTTGAAAGAATGTTGAGGACAGAATAACAGAAATCCCTCCTCACTGCATACACTGCTGACTATGTCATCTATTTCTATTAATATACTAGTATTTGTATATTTTTCTTAAAAAACAGTAGCTTGCAAATGTGATTTTTCTGTTTGTATATACTTCATCTGGAGTTTCAGAATGGCATTTCACAAAAAACAGACACAATTAATAATTGACCATCAATATAACAAAAAGGAAAAACATCTCCATACTTTTAACATCAGATGACAGCAGAACTGGAATTTATACAGGCAAATCACTGACCAAATGATTGTGATAAAATACTGAAGAATACAGCACATTATGAATTGGTACTGCCTGTCTCAAATACGTCCCAGAGAAAAAACGTCATCAGTTTGTGTGCTCCTAACACTATATACATCCAGACAAAAATATACATACATGCCTAAAAACATGAGAACAAAATCCCTCCAAAGGTCAAAATATGGGTGAATGTGTGTGAGATAATGTACCGGTACACCATTTTTGAATTGTTCAAAGCAGATTATAGTTTCTTTTTTAAAGAAATATTGTCTTGATAATTTAAATACTTTTTCAACACAAATTTAATGTCTACTATTCTTAAACTGTGTCTCCAAATATGCACATATACTTTTCATAAAATATATTGGGCTCTAGTTCAGCTTATCCTGCAGAATGCTTGTATAATAATATAATAATATAATAATATAATAATATAATAATATAATAATATAATAATATAATAATATAATAATATAATAATATAATAATATAATAAATGGAGGAATACAAAATTATATAATTGTGATAAAAGAACTTCAACTTCAAATTCAAGTCTTAAAAAGCTGATACCTTTCTGAATGAAAGACATAGCTTTTTAATTCTTATGTGCACATCATAATTCAATATGGTATCAAGGAGACCACATCCACCTTAAAGAGATTTAGGTTATTCAGAATACCATTCTAAAATTATTATTTCAAAAGAATGGGTGCTCACCCTATTTCAGAACTGCTATCCGGGGTTCCACCTGAACTGAAAGACATGTTTGTTTCTATGTTTCTGGCATAAGTGTTTGGGGAAGACCCAGTCAGTGATGAGAGCGAGGGATGGTCATAAGGAGCAACCCGTAAACCAGCAAACAAGCGATTCGTCTCTGAAAAATAACAGAAAAAGGTCAATTTATTGTGTTCTCCTTGCCAAAAATGCAGATATGAAATATCATAATACAGAGTAAAAATGTAACATTTAATAGTGTTCTAAAATTTCACAATATTTTATTCCATAACTTTAATTCGACAAAGAAACAAAAACGAATTGTGTCTGGACCTTTTCACAGAAGGTCAAAAATTGAAAAAAAACCCTGATTGATCTGACCTGTGACATTAAGCTGGTTTGCTGCTCTGATGGTGACTGGCTTATATGGTGTGGCTCCATGCTCCAAGGCTTCTGCCACATAATCATCCAGGAAGGACATCGTCAGGTCAAGGTCACCAACTTTGCTATATTTATTTGTGAAGCATCTCTGGATGGTGGCACTTGATCTACTTGAGCAGATAGCCTCTAATTCATTCAATCTCTGTGAAAATTGTATGAAAACTACATTAGTAATTCACTAAGGTTCAGTTTGTCTCTATATTAGGTTGTTTTTATTAAAGACATTATTTTCTCTTCTAATTATCTGTTTAAGTAATGAATTTCCATTTTCTCAGCTGCCTAACTTTTAGCAAGTTATTTTAAGGCAGGCATGGTTGAGGAGCTGTGACACTCACCTGAGTCAGTTCCATACTATCTGTACTGACATGGCTATAAAGACTTTGGATGGCATCACCCTGCAAGGGCCACTGGCAGGAGAGTTTGCACAGAGCAGTTATGATATAGGACTTGGCATAAAGGGGAAGGGTGTTGTCAGAGAGCAGTGACAGCAGATGTTGTACTACGTTTCTCCCATCTACATTGCTATTTTCTTGCATGTAGCTGCCCAGCACCTGAATAATATACTAGTATGTAAAAGAAATTCATTAACAAGTCAAATATGTATTTGCTTAGCATGTGTATATTTACCAATGATGATCTCTGTATTAAGGCAAGTGAGATATTTGATGATGTTGGGCATGTATATATGCTTGTGGGATGTTTGATACAGAAAGTCAATGTATATTTACCCATGAGGCTATCCGCAGCCAGGCCTGTGGGATGTTTGATAAAGAAAGGTTTAAATATTTACCCATGAGGCTATCTGCAGCCAGGCTTGGGGGATGTTTGATAAAGAAAGGCAATGTATATTTACCCATGAGGCTATCTGCAGCCAGGCTTGGGGGATGTCTCATAAAGAAAGGCAATGTATATTTACCCATGAGGCTATCTGCAGCCAGGCTTGTGGGATGTTTGATACAGAAAGGCAATGAATATTTACCCATGAGGCTATCTGCAGCCAGGCTTGTGGGATGTTTGATACAGAAAGGCAATGTATATTTACCCATGAGGCTATCTGCAGCCAGGCTTGTGGGATGTCTCATAAAGAAAGGCAATGTATATTTACCCATGAGGCTATCTGCAGCCAGGCTTGGGGGATGTTTGATACAGAAAGGCAATGAATATTTACCCATGAGGCTATCTGCAGCCAGGCTTGTGGGATGTTTGATACAGAAAGGCAATGTATATTTACCCATGAGGCTATCTGCAGCCAGGCTTGTGGGATGTCTCATAAAGAAAGGCAATGTATATTTACCCATGAGGCTATCTGCAGCCAGGCTTGGGGGATGTTTGATACAGAAAGGCAATGTATATTTATCCATGAGGCTATCTGCAGCCAGGCTTGGGGGATGTTTGATACAGAAAGGCAATGTATATTTACCCATGAGGCTATCTGCAGCCAGGCTTGTGGGATGTTTGATACAGAAAGGCAATGTATATTTACCCATGAGGCTATCTGCAGCCAGGCTTGGGGGGATGTCTCATAAAGAAAGGCAATGTATATTTACCCATGAGGCTATCTGCAGCCAGGCTTGTGGGATGTTTGATACAGAAAGGCAATGTATATTTACCCATGAGGCTATCTGCAGCCAGGCTTGTGGGATGTTTGATACAGAAAGGCAATGTATATTTACCCATGAGGCTATCTGCAGCCAGGCTTGGGGGATGTCTCATACAGAAAGGCAATGAATATTTACCCATGAGGCTATCTGCAGCCAGGCTTGTGGGATGTCTCATACAGAAAGGCAATGTATATTTACCCATGAGACTATCTGCAGCCAGGCTTGTGGGATGTTTGATACAGACAGGCAATGTATATTTACCCATGAGGCTATCTGCAGCCAGGCTTGGGGGATGTCTTATACAGAAAGGCAATGTATATTTACCCATGAGGCTATCTGCAGCCAGGCTTGTGGGATGTTTGATACAGAAAGGTAATGGATATTTACCCATGAGGCTATCTGCAGCCAGGCTTGGAGGATGTCTCATACAGAAAGGTAATTAATATTTACCCATGAGGCTATCTGCAGCCAGGCTTGTGGGATGTTTGATACAGAAAGGTAATTAATATTTACCCATGAGGCTATCTGCAGCCAGGCTTGGGGGATGTTTGATAAAGAAAGGCAATGTATATTTACCCATGAGGCTATCTGCAGCCAGGCTTGGGGGATGTTTGATACATAAAGTCAATGTATATTTACCCATGAGGCTATCCGCAGCCAGGCCTGTGGGATGTTGATAAAGAAAGGTTATGTATATTTACCCATGAGGCTATCTGCAGCCAGGCTTGTGGGATGTTTGATACAGAAAGGCAATGTATATTTACCCATGAGGCTATCTGCAGCCAGGCTTGGGGGATGTTTGATACAGAAAGGCAATGTATATTTACCCATGAGGCTATCTGCAGCCAGGCTTGTGGGATGTCTCATACAGAAAGGCAATGTATATTTACCCATGAGGCTATCTGCAGCCAGGCTTGGGGGATGTTTGATACAGAAAGGCAATGTATATTTACCCATGAGGCTATCTGCAGCCAGGCTTGGGGGATGTCTCATACAGAAAGGCAATGTATATTTACCCATGAGGCTATCTGCAGCCAGGCTTGTGGGATGTTTGATACAGAAAGGTAATGAATATTTACCCATGAGGCTATCCGCAGCCAGGCCTGTGGGATGTTGATAAAGAAAGGTTATGTATATTTACCCATGAGGCTATCTGCAGCCAGGCTTGGGGGATGTTTGATACAGAAAGGCAATGAATATTTACCCATGAGACTATCTGCAGCCAGGCTTGTGGGATGTTTGATACAGAAAGGCAATGAATATTTACCCATGAGGCTATCTGCAGCCAGGCTTGGGGGATGTCTCATACAGAAAGGCAATGCATATTTACCCATGAGGCTATCTGCAGCTTGTGGGATGTTTGATACAGAAAGGCAATGTATATTTACCCATGAGGCTATCTGCAGCCAGGCTTGGGGGATGTCTCATACAGAAAGGCAATGCATATTTACCCATGAGGCTATCTGCAGCCAGGCTTGTGGGATGTCTCATACAGAAAGGCAATGCATATTTACCCATGAGGCTATCTGCAGCCAGGCTTGGGGGATGTCTCATACAGAAAGGCAATGCATATTTACCCATGAGGCTATCTGCAGCCAGGCTTGGGGGATGTCTCATACAGAAAGGCAATGCATATTTACCCATGAGGCTATCTGCAGCCAGGCTTGGGGGATGTCTCATACAGAAAGGCAATGAATATTTATCCATGAGGCTATCTGCAGCCAGGCTTGGGGGATGTCTCATAAAGAAAGGCAATGCATATTTACCCATGAGGCTATCTGCAGCCAGGCTTGTGGGATGTCTCATAAAGAAAGGCAATGCATATTTACCCATGAGGCTATCTGCAGCCAGGCTTGTGGGATGTCTCATAAAGAAAGGCAATGCATATTTACCCATGAGGCTATCTGCAGCCAGGCTTGTGGGATGTCTCATAAAAAAAGGCAATGTATATTTACCCATGAGGCTATCTGCAGCCAGGCTTGTGGGATGTTTGATACAGAAAGGCAATGAATATTTACCCATGAGGCTATCTGCAGCCAGGCTTGTGGGATGTCTCATAAAAAAAGGCAATGTATATTTACCCATGAGGCTATCTGCAGCCAGGCTTGTGGGATGTTTGATACAGAAAGGCAATGCATATTTACCCATGAGGCTATCTGCAGCCAGGCTTGTGGGATGTTTGATACAGAAAGGCAATGAATATTTACCCATGAGGCTATCTGCAGCCAGGCTTGTGGGATGTCTCATAAAGAAAGGCAATGCATATTTACCCATGAGGCTATCTGCAGCCAGGCTTGTGGGATGTCTCATAAAGAAAGGCAATGTATATTTACCCATGAGGTTATCTGCAGCCAGGCTTGTGGGATGTCTCATAAAGAAAGGCAATGTATATTTACCCATGAGGCTATCTGCAGCCAGGCTTGTGGGATGTTTGATACAGAAAGGCAATGCATATTTACCCATGAGGCTATCTGCAGCCAGGCTTGTGGGATGTCTCATAAAGAAAGGCAATGTATATTTACCCATGAGGCTATCTGCAGCCAGGCTTGTGGGATGTCTCATAAAGAAAGGCAATGCATATTTACCCATGAGGTTATCTGCAGCCAGGCTTGTGGGATGTCTCATAAAGAAAGGCAATGCATATTTACCCATGAGGCTATCTGCAGCCAGGCTTGGGGGATGTCTCATACAGAAAGGTAATTAATATTTACCCATGAGGCTATCTGCAGCCAGGCTTGGGGGATGTTTGATACAGAAAGGCAATGTATATTTACCCATGAGGCTATCTGCAGCCAGGCTTGGGGGATGTCTCATAAAGAAAGGCAATGCATATTTACCCATGAGGCTATCTGCAGCCAGGCTTGTGGGATGTCTCATAAAGAAAGGCAATGTATATTTACCCATGAGGTTATCTGCAGCCAGGCTTGTGGGATGTCTCATAAAGAAAGGCAATGCATATTTACCCATGAGGTTATCTGCAGCCAGGCTTGTGGGATGTCTCATAAAGAAAGGCAATGTATATTTACCCATGAGGCTATCTGCAGCCAGGCTTGTGGGATGTCTCATAAAGAAAGGCAATGTATATTTACCCATGAGGCTATCTGCAGCCAGGCTTGTGGGATGTTTGATACAGAAAGGCAATGAATATTTACCCATGAGGCTATCTGCAGCCAGGCTTGGGGGATGTTTGATACAGAAAGGCAATGTATATTTACCCATGAGGCTATCTGCAGCCAGGCTTGGGGGATGTTTGATACAGAAAGGCAATGTATATTTACCCATGAGGCTATCTGCAGCCAGGCTTGTGGGATGTCTCATAAAGAAAGGCAATGCATATTTACCCATGAGGCTATCTGCAGCCAGGCTTGTGGGATGTCTCATAAAGAAAGGCAATGTATATTTACCCATGAGGTTATCTGCAGCCAGGCTTGTGGGATGTCTCATAAAGAAAGGCAATGTATATTTACCCATGAGTCTATCTGCAGCCAGGCTTGTGGGATGTTTGATACAGAAAGGCAATGAATATTTACCCATGAGGCTATCTGCAGCCAGGCTTGGGGGATGTCTCATACAGAAAGGTAATTAATATTTACCCATGAGGCTATCTGCAGCCAGGCTTGGGGGATGTTTGATACAGAAAGGCAATGTATATTTACCCATGAGGCTATCTGCAGCCAGGCTTGTGGGATGTCTCATAAAGAAAGGCAATGCATATTTACCCATGAGGCTATCTGCAGCCAGGCTTGTGGGATGTCTCATAAAGAAAGGCAATGTATATTTACCCATGAGGCTATCTGCAGCCAGGCTTGTGGGATGTTTGATACAGAAAGGCAATGTATATTTACCCATGAGGCTATCTGCAGCCAGGCTTGGGGGATGTTTGATACAGAAAGGTAATTAATATTTACCCATGAGGCTATCCGCAGCCAGGCCTGTGGGATGTTGATAAAGAAAGGTTATGTATATTTACCCATGAGGCTATCTGCAGCCAGGCTTGGGGGATGTTTGATACAGAAAGACAATGTATATTTACCCATGAGGCTATCTGCAGCCAGGCTTGTGGGATGTTTGATACAGAAAGGCAATGTATATTTACCCATGAGGCTATCTGCAGCCAGGCTTGGGGGATGTCTCATACAGAAAGGCAATGTATATTTACCCATGAGGCTATCTGCAGCCAGGCTTGTGGGATGTTTGATACAGAAAGGTAATTAATATTTACCCATGAGGCTATCCGCAGCCAGGCCTGTGGGATGTTGATAAAGAAAGGTTATGTATATTTACCCATGAGGCTATCTGCAGCCAGGCTTGGGGGATGTTTGATACAGAAAGGCAATGAATATTTACCCATGAGACTATCTGCAGCCAGGCTTGTGGGATGTTTGATACAGAAAGGCAATGAATATTTACCCATGAGGCTATCTGCAGCCAGGCTTGGGGGATGTCTCATACAGAAAGGCAATGCATATTTACCCATGAGGCTATCTGCAGCTTGTGGGATGTTTGATACAGAAAGGCAATGTATATTTACCCATGAGGCTATCTGCAGCCAGGCTTGGGGGATGTCTCATACAGAAAGGCAATGCATATTTACCCATGAGGCTATCTGCAGCCAGGCTTGTGGGATGTCTCATACAGAAAGGCAATGCATATTTACCCATGAGGCTATCTGCAGCCAGGCTTGGGGGATGTCTCATACAGAAAGGCAATGCATATTTACCCATGAGGCTATCTGCAGCCAGGCTTGGGGGATGTCTCATACAGAAAGGCAATGTATATTTACCCATGAGGCTATCTGCAGCCAGGCTTGTGGGATGTTTGATACAGAAAGGCAATGCATATTTACCCATGAGGCTATCTGCAGCCAGGCTTGTGGGATGTCTCATAAAGAAAGGCAATGTATATTTACCCATGAGGCTATCTGCAGCCAGGCTTGTGGGATGTCTCATAAAGAAAGGCAATGCATATTTACCCATGAGGTTATCTGCAGCCAGGCTTGTGGGATGTCTCATAAAGAAAGGCAATGCATATTTACCCATGAGGCTATCTGCAGCCAGGCTTGGGGGATGTCTCATACAGAAAGGTAATTAATATTTACCCATGAGGCTATCTGCAGCCAGGCTTGGGGGATGTTTGATACAGAAAGGCAATGTATATTTACCCATGAGGCTATCTGCAGCCAGGCTTGGGGGATGTCTCATAAAGAAAGGCAATGCATATTTACCCATGAGGCTATCTGCAGCCAGGCTTGTGGGATGTCTCATAAAGAAAGGCAATGTATATTTACCCATGAGGTTATCTGCAGCCAGGCTTGTGGGATGTCTCATAAAGAAAGGCAATGCATATTTACCCATGAGGTTATCTGCAGCCAGGCTTGTGGGATGTCTCATAAAGAAAGGCAATGTATATTTACCCATGAGGCTATCTGCAGCCAGGCTTGTGGGATGTCTCATAAAGAAAGGCAATGTATATTTACCCATGAGGCTATCTGCAGCCAGGCTTGTGGGATGTTTGATACAGAAAGGCAATGAATATTTACCCATGAGGCTATCTGCAGCCAGGCTTGGGGGATGTTTGATACAGAAAGGCAATGTATATTTACCCATGAGGCTATCTGCAGCCAGGCTTGGGGGATGTTTGATACAGAAAGGCAATGTATATTTACCCATGAGGCTATCTGCAGCCAGGCTTGTGGGATGTCTCATAAAGAAAGGCAATGCATATTTACCCATGAGGCTATCTGCAGCCAGGCTTGTGGGATGTCTCATAAAGAAAGGCAATGTATATTTACCCATGAGGTTATCTGCAGCCAGGCTTGTGGGATGTCTCATAAAGAAAGGCAATGTATATTTACCCATGAGGCTATCTGCAGCCAGGCTTGTGGGATGTTTGATACAGAAAGGCAATGAATATTTACCCATGAGGCTATCTGCAGCCAGGCTTGGGGGATGTCTCATACAGAAAGGTAATTAATATTTACCCATGAGGCTATCTGCAGCCAGGCTTGGGGGATGTTTGATACAGAAAGGCAATGTATATTTACCCATGAGGCTATCTGCAGCCAGGCTTGGGGGATGTCTCATAAAGAAAGGCAATGCATATTTACCCATGAGGCTATCTGCAGCCAGGCTTGTGGGATGTCTCATACAGAAAGGCAATGTATATTTACCCATGAGGCTATCTGCAGCCAGGCTTGGGGGATGTCTCATAAAGAAAGGCAATGCATATTTACCCATGAGGCTATCTGCAGCCAGGCTTGTGGGATGTCTCATACAGAAAGGCAATGTATATTTACCCATGAGGCTATCTGCAGCCAGGCTTGGGGGATGTCTCATACAGAAAGGCAATGTATATTTACCCATGAGGCTATCTGCAGCCAGGCTTGTGGGATGTTTGATACAGAAAGGCAATGGATATTTACCCATGAGGCTATCTGCAGCCAGGCTTGGAGGATGTCTCATACAGAAAGGTAATTAATATTTACCCATGAGGCTATCTGCAGCCAGGCTTGGGGGATGTTTGATAAAGAAAGGCAATGTATATTTACCCATGAGGCTATCTGCAGCCAGGCTTGGGGGATGTTTGATACATAAAGTCAATGTATATTTACCCATGAGGCTATCCGCAGCCAGGCCTGTGGGATGTTGATAAAGAAAGGTTATGTATATTTACCCATGAGGCTATCTGCAGCCAGGCTTGTGGGATGTTTGATACAGAAAGGCAATGTATATTTACCCATGAGGCTATCTGCAGCCAGGCTTGGGGGATGTCTCATACAGAAAGGCAATGTATATTTACCCATGAGGCTATCTGCAGCCAGGCTTGGGGGATGTTTGATACAGAAAGGTAATTAATATTTACCCATGAGGCTATCCGCAGCCAGGCCTGTGGGATGTTGATAAAGAAAGGTTATGTATATTTACCCATGAGGCTATCTGCAGCCAGGCTTGGGGGATGTTTGATACAGAAAGACAATGTATATTTACCCATGAGGCTATCTGCAGCCAGGCTTGTGGGATGTTTGATACAGAAAGGCAATATATATTTACCCATGAGGCTATCTGCAGCCAGGCTTGGGGGATGTCTCATACAGAAAGGCAATGTATATTTACCCATGAGGCTATCTGCAGCCAGGCTTGTGGGATGTTTGATACAGAAAGGTAATTAATATTTACCCATGAGGCTATCCGCAGCCAGGCCTGTGGGATGTTGATAAAGAAAGGTTATGTATATTTACCCATGAGGCTATCTGCAGCCAGGCTTGTGGGATGTTTGATACAGAAAGGCAATGAATATTTACCCATGAGGCTATCTGCAGCCAGGCTTGGGGGATGTCTCATACAGAAAGGTAATTAATATTTACCCATGAGGCTATCTGCAGCCAGGCTTGGGGGATGTTTGATACAGAAAGGCAATGTATATTTACCCATGAGGCTATCTGCAGCCAGGCTTGGGGGATGTCTCATAAAGAAAGGCAATGCATATTTACCCATGAGGCTATCTGCAGCCAGGCTTGTGGGATGTCTCATACAGAAAGGCAATGTATATTTACCCATGAGGCTATCTGCAGCCAGGCTTGGGGGATGTCTCATAAAGAAAGGCAATGCATATTTACCCATGAGGCTATCTGCAGCCAGGCTTGTGGGATGTCTCATACAGAAAGGCAATGTATATTTACCCATGAGGCTATCTGCAGCCAGGCTTGGGGGATGTCTCATACAGAAAGGCAATGTATATTTACCCATGAGGCTATCTGCAGCCAGGCTTGTGGGATGTTTGATACAGAAAGGCAATGGATATTTACCCATGAGGCTATCTGCAGCCAGGCTTGGAGGATGTCTCATACAGAAAGGTAATTAATATTTACCCATGAGGCTATCTGCAGCCAGGCTTGGGGGATGTTTGATACATAAAGTCAATGTATATTTACCCATGAGGCTATCCGCAGCCAGGCCTGTGGGATGTTGATAAAGAAAGGTTATGTATATTTACCCATGAGGCTATCTGCAGCCAGGCTTGTGGGATGTTTGATACAGAAAGGCAATGTATATTTACCCATGAGGCTATCTGCAGCCAGGCTTGGGGGATGTCTCATACAGAAAGGCAATGTATATTTACCCATGAGGCTATCTGCAGCCAGGCTTGGGGGATGTTTGATACAGAAAGGTAATTAATATTTACCCATGAGGCTATCCGCAGCCAGGCCTGTGGGATGTTGATAAAGAAAGGTTATGTATATTTACCCATGAGGCTATCTGCAGCCAGGCTTGGGGGATGTTTGATACAGAAAGACAATGTATATTTACCCATGAGGCTATCTGCAGCCAGGCTTGTGGGATGTTTGATACAGAAAGGCAATGTATATTTACCCATGAGGCTATCTGCAGCCAGGCTTGGGGGATGTCTCATACAGAAAGGCAATGTATATTTACCCATGAGGCTATCTGCAGCCAGGCTTGTGGGATGTTTGATACAGAAAGGTAATTAATATTTACCCATGAGGCTATCCGCAGCCAGGCCTGTGGGATGTTGATAAAGAAAGGTTATGTATATTTACCCATGAGGCTATCTGCAGCCAGGCTTGGGGGATGTTTGATACAGAAAGGCAATGAATATTTACCCATGAGACTATCTGCAGCCAGGCTTGTGGGATGTTTGATACAGAAAGGCAATGAATATTTACCCATGAGGCTATCTGCAGCCAGGCTTGGGGGATGTCTCATACAGAAAGGCAATGCATATTTACCCATGAGGCTATCTGCAGCTTGTGGGATGTTTGATACAGAAAGGCAATGTATATTTACCCATGAGGCTATCTGCAGCCAGGCTTGTGGGATGTCTCATACAGAAAGGCAATGCATATTTACCCATGAGGCTATCTGCAGCCAGGCTTGGGGGATGTCTCATACAGAAAGGCAATGCATATTTACCCATGAGGCTATCTGCAGCCAGGCTTGGGGGATGTCTCATACAGAAAGGCAATGTATATTTACCCATGAGGCTATCTGCAGCCAGGCTTGTGGGATGTTTGATACAGAAAGGCAATGCATATTTACCCATGAGGCTATCTGCAGCCAGGCTTGTGGGATGTCTCATAAAGAAAGGCAATGTATATTTACCCATGAGGCTATCTGCAGCCAGGCTTGTGGGATGTCTCATAAAGAAAGGCAATGCATATTTACCCATGAGGTTATCTGCAGCCAGGCTTGTGGGATGTCTCATAAAGAAAGGCAATGCATATTTACCCATGAGGCTATCTGCAGCCAGGCTTGGGGGATGTCTCATACAGAAAGGTAATTAATATTTACCCATGAGGCTATCTGCAGCCAGGCTTGGGGGATGTTTGATACAGAAAGGCAATGTATATTTACCCATGAGGCTATCTGCAGCCAGGCTTGGGGGATGTCTCATAAAGAAAGGCAATGCATATTTACCCATGAGGCTATCTGCAGCCAGGCTTGTGGGATGTCTCATAAAGAAAGGCAATGTATATTTACCCATGAGGTTATCTGCAGCCAGGCTTGTGGGATGTCTCATAAAGAAAGGCAATGCATATTTACCCATGAGGTTATCTGCAGCCAGGCTTGTGGGATGTCTCATAAAGAAAGGCAATGTATATTTACCCATGAGGCTATCTGCAGCCAGGCTTGTGGGATGTCTCATAAAGAAAGGCAATGTATATTTACCCATGAGGCTATCTGCAGCCAGGCTTGTGGGATGTTTGATACAGAAAGGCAATGAATATTTACCCATGAGGCTATCTGCAGCCAGGCTTGGGGGATGTTTGATACAGAAAGGCAATGTATATTTACCCATGAGGCTATCTGCAGCCAGGCTTGGGGGATGTTTGATACAGAAAGGCAATGTATATTTACCCATGAGGCTATCTGCAGCCAGGCTTGTGGGATGTCTCATAAAGAAAGGCAATGCATATTTACCCATGAGGCTATCTGCAGCCAGGCTTGTGGGATGTCTCATAAAGAAAGGCAATGTATATTTACCCATGAGGTTATCTGCAGCCAGGCTTGTGGGATGTCTCATAAAGAAAGGCAATGTATATTTACCCATGAGGCTATCTGCAGCCAGGCTTGTGGGATGTTTGATACAGAAAGGCAATGAATATTTACCCATGAGGCTATCTGCAGCCAGGCTTGGGGGATGTCTCATACAGAAAGGTAATTAATATTTACCCATGAGGCTATCTGCAGCCAGGCTTGGGGGATGTTTGATACAGAAAGGCAATGTATATTTACCCATGAGGCTATCTGCAGCCAGGCTTGGGGGATGTCTCATAAAGAAAGGCAATGCATATTTACCCATGAGGCTATCTGCAGCCAGGCTTGTGGGATGTCTCATACAGAAAGGCAATGTATATTTACCCATGAGGCTATCTGCAGCCAGGCTTGGGGGATGTCTCATAAAGAAAGGCAATGCATATTTACCCATGAGGCTATCTGCAGCCAGGCTTGTGGGATGTCTCATACAGAAAGGCAATGTATATTTACCCATGAGGCTATCTGCAGCCAGGCTTGGGGGATGTCTCATACAGAAAGGCAATGTATATTTACCCATGAGGCTATCTGCAGCCAGGCTTGTGGGATGTTTGATACAGAAAGGCAATGGATATTTACCCATGAGGCTATCTGCAGCCAGGCTTGGAGGATGTCTCATACAGAAAGGTAATTAATATTTACCCATGAGGCTATCTGCAGCCAGGCTTGGGGGATGTTTGATAAAGAAAGGCAATGTATATTTACCCATGAGGCTATCTGCAGCCAGGCTTGGGGGATGTTTGATACATAAAGTCAATGTATATTTACCCATGAGGCTATCCGCAGCCAGGCCTGTGGGATGTTGATAAAGAAAGGTTATGTATATTTACCCATGAGGCTATCTGCAGCCAGGCTTGTGGGATGTCTCATACAGAAAGGCAATGTATATTTACCCATGAGGCTATCTGCAGCCAGGCTTGGGGGATGTCTCATACAGAAAGGCAATGTATATTTACCCATGAGGCTATCTGCAGCCAGGCTTGGGGGATGTTTGATACAGAAAGGTAATTAATATTTACCCATGAGGCTATCCGCAGCCAGGCCTGTGGGATGTTGATAAAGAAAGGTTATGTATATTTACCCATGAGGCTATCTGCAGCCAGGCTTGGGGGATGTTTGATACAGAAAGACAATGTATATTTACCCATGAGGCTATCTGCAGCCAGGCTTGTGGGATGTTTGATACAGAAAGGCAATGTATATTTACCCATGAGGCTATCTGCAGCCAGGCTTGGGGGATGTCTCATACAGAAAGGCAATGTATATTTACCCATGAGGCTATCTGCAGCCAGGCTTGTGGGATGTTTGATACAGAAAGGTAATTAATATTTACCCATGAGGCTATCCGCAGCCAGGCCTGTGGGATGTTGATAAAGAAAGGTTATGTATATTTACCCATGAGGCTATCTGCAGCCAGGCTTGGGGGATGTTTGATACAGAAAGGCAATGAATATTTACCCATGAGACTATCTGCAGCCAGGCTTGTGGGATGTTTGATACAGAAAGGCAATGAATATTTACCCATGAGGCTATCTGCAGCCAGGCTTGTGGGATGTTTGATACAGAAAGGCAATGAATATTTACCCATGAGGCTATCTGCAGCCAGGCTTGGGGGATGTCTCATACAGAAAGGCAATGCATATTTACCCATGAGGCTATCTGCAGCTTGTGGGATGTTTGATACAGAAAGGCAATGTATATTTACCCATGAGGCTATCTGCAGCCAGGCTTGGGGGATGTCTCATACAGAAAGGCAATGCATATTTACCCATGAGGCTATCTGCAGCCAGGCTTGTGGGATGTCTCATACAGAAAGGCAATGCATATTTACCCATGAGGCTATCTGCAGCCAGGCTTGGGGGATGTCTCATACAGAAAGGCAATGCATATTTACCCATGAGGCTATCTGCAGCCAGGCTTGGGGGATGTCTCATACAGAAAGGCAATGTATATTTACCCATGAGGCTATCTGCAGCCAGGCTTGGGGGATGTTTCATACAGAAAGGCAATGCATATTTACCCATGAGACTATCTGCAGCCAGGCTTGTGGGATGTTTGATACAGAAAGGCAATGCATATTTACCCATGAGGCTATCTGCAGCCAGGCTTGTGGGATGTCTCATAAAGAAAGGCAATGTATATTTACCCATGAGGCTATCTGCAGCCAGGCTTGGGGGATGTCTCATACAGAAAGGCAATGCATATTTACCCATGAGGCTATCTGCAGCCAGGCTTGTGGGATGTCTCATAAAGAAAGGCAATGCATATTTACCCATGAGGCTATCTGCAGCCAGGCTTGGGGGATGTCTCATACAGAAAGGCAATGAATATTTATCCATGAGGCTATCTGCAGCCAGGCTTGGGGGATGTCTCATAAAGAAAGGCAATGCATATTTACCCATGAGGCTATCTGCAGCCAGGCTTGTGGGATGTCTCATAAAGAAAGGCAATGCATATTTACCCATGAGGCTATCTGCAGCCAGGCTTGTGGGATGTCTCATAAAGAAAGGCAATGCATATTTACCCATGAGGCTATCTGCAGCCAGGCTTGTGGGATGTCTCATAAAGAAAGGCAATGTATATTTACCCATGAGGCTATCTGCAGCCAGGCTTGTGGGATGTTTGATACAGAAAGGCAATGAATATTTACCCATGAGGCTATCTGCAGCCAGGCTTGTGGGATGTTTGATACAGAAAGGCAATGAATATTTACCCATGAGGCTATCTGCAGCCAGGCTTGTGGGATGTCTCATAAAGAAAGGCAATGTATATTTACCCATGAGGCTATCTGCAGCCAGGCTTGTGGGATGTCTCATAAAGAAAGGCAATGTATATTTACCCATGAGGTTATCTGCAGCCAGGCTTGTGGGATGTCTCATAAAGAAAGGCAATGCATATTTACCCATGAGGCTATCTGCAGCCAGGCTTGTGGGATGTCTCATAAAGAAAGGCAATGCATATTTACCCATGAGGCTATCTGCAGCCAGGCTTGTGGGATGTCTCATAAAGAAAGGCAATGTATATTTACCCATGAGGTTATCTGCAGCCAGGCTTGTGGGATGTCTCATAAAGAAAGGCAATGTATATTTACCCATGAGGCTATCTGCAGCCAGGCTTGTGGGATGTCTCATAAAGAAAGGCAATGTATATTTACCCATGAGGCTATCTGCAGCCAGGCTTGTGGGATGTTTGATACAGAAAGGCAATGAATATTTACCCATGAGGCTATCTGCAGCCAGGCTTGTGGGATGTCTCATAAAGAAAGGCAATGCATATTTACCCATGAGGCTATCTGCAGCCAGGCTTGTGGGATGTCTCATAAAGAAAGGCAATGTATATTTACCCATGAGGTTATCTGCAGCCAGGCTTGTGGGATGTCTCATAAAGAAAGGCAATGTATATTTACCCATGAGGCTATCTGCAGCCAGGCTTGTGGGATGTTTGATACAGAAAGGCAATGAATATTTACCCATGAGGCTATCTGCAGCCAGGCTTGTGGGATGTCTCATACAGAAAGGCAATGTATATTTACCCATGAGGCTATCTGCAGCCAGGCTTGTGGGATGTCTCATACAGAAAGGCAATGCATATTTACCCATGAGGCTATCTGCAGCCAGGCTTGGGGGATGTCTCATACAGAAAGGCAATGTATATTTACCCATGAGGCTATCTGCAGCCAGGCTTGTGGGATGTTTGATACAGAAAGGCAATGAATATTTACCCATGAGGCTATCTGCAGCCAGGCTTGGGGGATGTCTCATAAAGAAAGGCAATGCATATTTACCCATGAGGCTATCTGCAGCCAGGCTTGTGGGATGTCTCATACAGAAAGGCAATGTATATTTACCCATGAGGCTATCTGCAGCCAGGCTTGGGGGATGTTTGATACAGAAAGGCAATATATACTTACCCATGAGGCTATCTGCAGCCAGGCTTGGGGGATGTCTCATACAGAAAGGTAATTAATATTTACCCATGAGGCTATCTGCAGCCAGGCTTGTGGGATGTTTGATACAGAAAGGTAATTAATATTTACCCATGAGGCTATCTGCAGCCAGGCTTGGGGGATGTCTCATAAAGAAAGGCAATGCATATTTACCCATGAGGCTATCTGCAGCCAGGCTTGTGGGATGTTTGATACAGAAAGGCAATGTATATTTACCCATGAGACTATCTGCAGCCAGGCTTGGGGGATGTTTGATACAGAAAGGCAATGAATATTTACCCATGAGGCTATCTGCAGCCAGGCTTGTGGGATGTTTGATACAGACAGGCAATGTATATTTACCCATGAGGCTATCTGCAGCCAGGCTTGGGGGATGTTTGATACAGAAAGACAATGTATATTTACCCATGAGGCTATCTGCAGCCAGGCTTGTGGGATGTTTGATACAGAAAGGCAATGTATATTTACCCATGAGGCTATCTGCAGCCAGGCTTGGGGGATGTTTGATACAGAAAGGCAATGAATATTTACCCATGAGGCTATCTGCAGCCAGGCTTGGGGGATGTTTGATACAGAAAGGCAATGTATATTTACCCATGAGGCTATCTGCAGCCAGGCTTGTGGGATGTCTCATAAAGAAAGGCAATGTATATTTACCCATGAGGCTATCTGCAGCCAGGCTTGGGGGATGTTTGATACAGAAAGGCAATGAATATTTACCCATGAGGCTATCTGCAGCCAGGCTTGTGGGATGTCTCATAAAGAAAGGCAATGTATATTTACCCATGAGGCTATCTGCAGCCAGGCTTGTGGGATGTTTGATACAGAAAGGCAATGTATATTTACCCATGAGGCTATCTGCAGCCAGGCTTGGGGGATGTCTCATACAGAAAGGCAATGTATATTTACCCATGAGGCTATCTGCAGCCAGGCTTGGGGGATGTTTGATACAGAAAGGCAATGAATATTTACCCATGAGGCTATCTGCAGCCAGGCTTGGGGGATGTCTCATACAGAAAGGTAATTAATATTTACCCATGAGGCTATCTGCAGCCAGGCTTGTGGGATGTTTGATACAGAAAGGCAATGTATATTTACCCATGAGGCTATCTGCAGCCAGGCTTGGGGGATGTCTCATACAGAAAGGCAATGTATATTTACCCATGAGGCTATCTGCAGCCAGGCTTGGGGGATGTTTGATACAGAAAGGCAATGAATATTTACCCATGAGGCTATCTGCAGCCAGGCTTGGGGGATGTCTCATACAGAAAGGTAATTAATATTTACCCATGAGGCTATCTGCAGCCAGGCTTGTGGGATGTTTGATACAGAAAGGCAATGAATATTTACCCATGAGGCTATCTGCAGCCAGGCTTGTGGGATGTTTGATACAGAAAGGCAATGTATATTTACCCATGAGGCTATCTGCAGCCAGGCTTGGGGGATGTCTCATACAGAAAGGCAATGTATATTTACCCATGAGGCTATCTGCAGCCAGGCTTGGGGGATGTCTCATACAGAAAGGTAATTAATATTTACCCATGAGGCTATCTGCAGCCAGGCTTGTGGGATGTTTGATACAGAAAGGCAATGTATATTTACCCATGAGGCTATCTGCAGCCAGGCTTGTGGGATGTCTCATACAGAAAGGCAATGTATATTTACCCATGAGGCTATCTGCAGCCAGGCTTGGGGGATGTTTGATACAGAAAGGCAATGAATATTTACCCATGAGGCTATCTGCAGCCAGGCTTGGGGGATGTCTCATACAGAAAGGCAATGTATATTTACCCATGAGGCTATCTGCAGCCAGGCTTGTGGGATGTTTGATACAGACAGGCAATGTATATTTACCCATGAGGCTATCTGCAGCCAGGCTTGGGGGATGTCTCATACAGAAAGGCAATGTATATTTACCCATGAGGCTATCTGCAGCCAGGCTTGTGGGATGTTTGATAAAGAAAGGCAATGTATATTTACCCATGAGGCTATCTGCAGCCAGGCTTGTGGGATGTTTGATACAGAAAGGCAATGTATATTTACCCATGAGGCTATCTGCAGCCAGGCTTGGGGGATGTTTGATACAGAAAGGCAATGAATATTTACCCATGAGGCTATCTGCAGCCAGGCTTGGGGGATGTCTCATACAGAAAGGTAATTAATATTTACCCATGAGGCTATCTGCAGCCAGGCTTGTGGGATGTTTGATACAGAAAGGCAATGAATATTTACCCATGAGGCTATCTGCAGCCAGGCTTGTGGGATGTTTGATACAGAAAGGCAATGTATATTTACCCATGAGGCTATCTGCAGCCAGGCTTGGGGGATGTCTCATACAGAAAGGCAATGTATATTTACCCATGAGGCTATCTGCAGCCAGGCTTGGGGGATGTCTCATACAGAAAGGTAATTAATATTTACCCATGAGGCTATCTGCAGCCAGGCTTGTGGGATGTTTGATACAGAAAGGCAATGTATATTTACCCATGAGGCTATCTGCAGCCAGGCTTGTGGGATGTCTCATACAGAAAGGCAATGTATATTTACCCATGAGGCTATCTGCAGCCAGGCTTGGGGGATGTTTGATACAGAAAGGCAATGAATATTTACCCATGAGGCTATCTGCAGCCAGGCTTGGGGGATGTCTCATACAGAAAGGCAATGTATATTTACCCATGAGGCTATCTGCAGCCAGGCTTGTGGGATGTTTGATACAGACAGGCAATGTATATTTACCCATGAGGCTATC
Organism: Amphiduros pacificus; assembly: GCA_949316495.1. Classification (NCBI taxonomy): domain Eukaryota; kingdom Metazoa; phylum Annelida; class Polychaeta; order Phyllodocida; family Hesionidae; genus Amphiduros; species Amphiduros pacificus. Next base: position 6,736,289 of record OX439000.1, read on the forward strand.
TGCAGCCAGGCTTGGGGGATGTCTCATACAGAAAGGCAATGTATATTTACCCATGAGGCTATCTGCAGCCAGGCTTGTGGGATGTTTGATAAAGAAAGGCAATGTATATTTACCCATGAGGCTATCTGCAGCCAGGCTTGTGGGATGTTTGATACAGAAAGGCAATGTATATTTACCCATGAGGCTATCTGCAGCCAGGCTTGTGGGATGTTTGATACAGAAAGGCAATGTATATTTACCCATGAGGCTATCTGCAGCCAGGCTTGTTGGGTGTTTATACAGAAAGGCAATGTATATTTACCCATGAGGCTATCTGCAGCCAGGCTTGTGGGATGTTTGATACAGACAGGCAATGTATATTTACCCATGAGGCTATCTGCAGCCAGGCTTGTGGGATGTTTGATACAGACAGGCAATGTATATTTACCCATGAGGCTATCTGCAGCCAGGCTTGTGGGATGTTTGATACAGACAGGCAATGTATATTTACCCATGAGGCTATCTGCAGCCAGGCTTGTGGGATGTTTGATACAGAAAGGCAATGTATATTTACCCATGAGGCTATTTGCAGCCAGGCTTGTGGGATGTTTGATACAGAAAGGCAATGTATATTTACCCATGAGACTATCTGCAGCCAGGCTTGTGGGATGTTTGATACAGAAAGGCAATGTATATTTACCCATGAGGCTATTTGCAGCCAGGCTTGGGGGATGTTTGATACAGAAAGGCAATGTATATTTACCCATGAGGCTATTTGCAGCCAGGCTTGTGGGATGTTTGATACAGAAAGGCAATGTATATTTACCCATGAGACTATCTGCAGCCAGGCTTGTTGGATGTTTGATACAGAAAGGCAATGTATATTTACCCATGAGTCTATCCGCAGCCAGGCTTGTGGGATGTTTGATACAGAAAGGCAATGTATATTTACCCATGAGACTATCTGCAGCCAGGCTTGTGGGATGTTTGATACAGAAAGGCAATGTATATTTACCCATGAGGCTATTTGCAGCCAGGCTTGTGGGATGTTTGATACAGAAAGGCAATGTATATTTACCCATGAGACTATCTGCAGCTTGGGGGATGTTTGATACAGAAAGGCAATGTATATTTACCCATGAGGCTATCTGCAGCCAGGCTTGTGGGATGTTTGATACAGAAAGGCAATGTATATTTACCCATGAGGCTATTTGCAGCCAGGCTTGTGGGATGTTTGATACAGAAAGGCAATGTATATTTACCCATGAGGCTATCTGCAGCTTGGGGGATGTTTGATACAGAAAGGCAATGTATATTTACCCATGAGTCTATCCGCAGCCAGGCTTGTGGGATGTTTGATACAGAAAGGCAATGTATATTTACCCATGAGACTATCTGCAGCCAGGCTTGTGGGATGTTTGATACAGAAAGGCAATGTATATTTACCCATGAGGCTATTTGCAGCCAGGCTTGTGGGATGTTTGATACAGAAAGGCAATGTATATTTACCCATGAGACTATCTGCAGCCAGGCTTGTGGGATATTTGATACAGAAAGGCAATGTATATTTACCCATGAGGCTATCTGCAGCCAGGCTTGTGGGATGTTTGATACAGAAAGGCAATGTATATTTACCCATGAGGCTATCTGCAGCCAGGCTTGGGGGATGTTTGATACAGAAAGGCAATGTATATTTACCCATGAGGCTATCTGCAGCAGAGCATGTGGGATGTCTGATTGTGTCTGGAGCAGATTCCAGTACGAATTCAATGCATGTTGTCTCACCCTGCTTCCATCAGGTTCACCACAATCTGTAAAAGAGAATCGCAACAAAAATATTTTAAGCAAAGGCAATATTACAGCACACACCAGTTGTATGAGATTTAGTATTTACATCCACACCTTATAACATTCAGAATAATTTAAGATTTTACTATAATACCCACAAATGTGTCACATCACCTGCTTCTAGTGCAGTATATATTGGAGTACACTTCATTATACCAACAAATCAATGTACTTTTAGTAAAAATGAGCAACTTTTATAAAGATACCTTTTTGTAACAGTGTAATAACCCTTGTGGTGACATCTGGTGGTGCACCAGTATTTCCTGTTTGCAGAAGTACACGGTTGATAGTGTCAATATACCAACATCTATCTGCTGCAAATCTAATAAATGAAAGAATCATTAATCTTCCTAAAAGTAATAAATATATGAATATTCCAATGATAAAGTCATGCATTCACAATAAATGTAAAAGTTCTCTCTACCTATCAGTATTTATGATTTAACACTTCAAACATCCAATGTTTTTATCCTTTATCTCATTGGTGAATGATTTGGAGAGAAATATTGTTCCTATTTCAACATATATACAGATAACTTTCTTGAACCATGAAAAGATGAAGTGGTATGAATGTAGTAATGCTGATGGAGTTCGCAAGAAACTTGGTCTTTTAACCACTATTCATTGTAGAAGTAGCTGGCATGTGGGCCCAACTTTATTCATTTTAAGAAACGGATCCTGGAACAGGCCACTACCAGTAAGCCAGGATGTGCAAGCTTTATGAGGAGCCCACTCTTCTGAGAAATCCTTTCAAATTATTTGGGGAGAATGCAAAGGGATAAGTTATTCTCCATATTACTAATACTCTCAGGAGATGAAAGTACCATATTTTTATTTCAAGAGTAATCTATTTATACTGAGTTGGGCATCGAGGCAACCTTATGGAAAGGTTGATTGTATAGTAAAGATACCTTTGAGTGAGATCCATCACCTTGCTGACAATGTCTGTACGCAAGAAGACATCAGTACTGTTGCTTAACTGATCCAGTAGTTTTTCACATATCACTTGTAAATTTTTGTCATTGGCCATCCTGTAAAGTAAGTCCAGTGTCTGAAAAGAGAGATTTGTTAAAATTAAATGATTCAATTTGGGTCTTAAATATGTGAAAATTTTGTGTCATATTACAAATGCTTCTATTTATTCAAATTCTAATTTGTCTATTTCTTGATAGGAGAGCATAGATTCCTACCTAAAATAAACATTTCAAGATCAAAGTTGTTTTTGTTATTTATTAGAGGATTGTTGTATGTACCTTGATCCGGAGTGTGAGGTCTGGATGCTGCAGACATTCCACGACCATCTCCTGGTGCTCTACAGCATAACCTGGATCAATCTGAACCACAGCTGCCAGAGCCTTCACACCTGCTCAACAAATACCCACAATGCTTTATACATAAAGTAGTTGCACTGAATATCATATGGAAAAAGTTGAATTGGAGAACAGTTTTAACTCATATTTTAGAAATATTTATTTTTATAATTTTGTAAGTTATACAGATACAATCTGCTCATTAAGGATGTAAATTCTATTGATCCATTTCTTTGTTTGTATTGATTCCAAACAAAATGAAATACAAACCCAGATACTTGAGATTATTTGACTTTGAAGACAGGAATTTGGCGACACATTTTGCAGCATGCTCTATGAGGGCAGGGTGGGGCCAGATATAGAGAATGGTCTCCAAACATTCATATATCACAGCTGAAACAAGAGAACATCCAAGTCTTAATTAAACAATATAGGTAAATAAGAGATGTATTCTTAGCCAAGTAAGTACAGGACTGCCCTACCTAATCCAATTTTATGGCTGGGGTCAGTCCGCTGCAGCACTTGTTGTAGTACTTCATACATCTTCTGGCTGCACCTAAATTAATAAATATGGCTGACATATTATATATATCTGACATTTATCTAGACATGTTTAAATTTACAATACTAGATTTAATCTAATTTATTACCTGGTCATACTGGCAACCAATCTTATCCAATCAAATGAACAATCTATATGTGTGAATACATTAGTCAAGATATTTGAAGCAGATTCAATCAAATGAACAATCTATATGTGTGAATACATTAGTTAAGATATTTGAAGCAGATTTCTCTAGGGATTTTTAGACCCTAGTTATACCATTTTTAACTACCGGTATGTATGAGTGGCTAGAGTTTTACCCAGACTCCTGATGTCCGAGCTGTGCTAGTATTTTCAGCAGAAGTATTTGCAGCCATGGGGCAGGTAGACCATGGTACTCAAAGTCTGAATGTAAATGCCGACCCAGCACCTGCTCTAGCAGCTCTACAAATGTTGGAACCATCTCGTAAAGTTCAGATGGATTTATCTGAAACAAAACCATAAACAGACTGTGATATATGAAAATGGTATAAACATAGGTTTTTGTATGAAGTTTGCAACTCTTATATAATTGTATACCTATCACATGGTATAAAATATTCATGATATCAAACAGTCAAGCTTTTTAAATATGATTTGAGATATGCTGTATTGTGAGGATGGGATGATGAGTACACATGATTATTTTAGATGAGATAGATAATTAAAAACACTCATGTCTTCAAAACCAGCATGGTCATCACTATTTTCTGCCTCTGTTTCTTACCTCCACCAGGTGGCACAGAGTGTCACTAGATTTCCCTGCTGCCAGAGGGCAGCACTAACCTCATCAACACACACCTTAGCTAGATGATGGTAGAAGTGGAGGCCAGCCCACATAACTCCTGGATCACGGTCACACAGGGCCTGCTGTAAGTGGTGCTTCATATGAGTCAGCAAGTCCGGAGCTCTCTCATAGAAACCATGCATACATAGCACTGCCTTCTTGCGTACTATTTCTCTGTAATTATATACAACATACAGTATCAAATCAAAATGTCCTGTCCAGATAAAGGAAACCTAGTAGACTGTTAGATGGGACCAAATGTATAATTCATATGGTGATCATGTTAATTTTTAATAGGACAGAAAACAGTACTGTGCAACCATACTTTTGATGTTTAAGTTTATCATCTACGAGAGGCAGGAGAGCAGGTATCATGTCTGCAGAGATGAGATGGTTGGCAGCAGTGAGAGCCATGCATACCTCCAGAACATTGCTGCTCCTCAGGTCCTGAAATGTCACAACACAATCACTTAGAAGCTCACAAAATATACTCTATGTTTTACCCTTGATTCGTGTTTTGAAGATAAAGGCAAATCTGTTAAATTTGAGACTTTAGATTTGTATGATAAATATTTATTATCAAATGAAACCTTTTGAATTGTATTGATCAACAGCATCACCAACTCATGGCCCTCATTTAGGAAGACAGAAGCCAGCAGATATCCTGCAATATATATAAGTCACAATTTCATTTACACTGGTCGGAGTTTTCAACAGTTGTTATTGATTCACTCAATTCATTAACTCATATTCTCAGTCTTATTTTGACAACACTACTGAATTATTATGTTCAGGAGAAGCGAAATTTTGACAATTTAAAATACCAACTATTGAATGGTTTTTCATAAACCTGGACAAAATCTTATACATTTTTCCAATTTAACATGTCCTTGCCTGACCATAATCTTTTTCACTCAGAATGTAATCAGACTCCAAACCCATTGAATAGGAAATGATAAAACTAAATCATGAATGTCACTTAAGAAAATGTAATACAGTGTGTAAGGTAATATATTCTTGCATCCTTTATGTATACATTTTATGTATAAGACTAAGGTAATCAATAAATTAGTAGTTGGAACTAAATATGTATACTGACCCACTTGCTTTTCCAGAAGATTTCCTTGTTGAGCTAATTTGACAACATGAATGTATGCAAAGCTAATGTCATGACCCAACATGTGACAGTAGAGAAGTCTCACCAAGAACTCTCGCATCTGCCCCTATAAAAGTAGTACACATTAGAGAACAAATTGTTATTTTCAAATTCTGTTGCAGTTTTTTAACAAACTTATGATCAGAAGTAAAAAATATATTTGTGAGTAAACTGTATTTCACAACTTCTGACAAGCACAACTCATCTCAAATAGTCCTAAAATTAAGATATTTAATAATAATAATAATAATAATAATAATTATTTATATAGCGCTATATCAGACTAAGTCTGCTCTAAGCGCTTATTTACTTACAGTTGTGATGCCCGGCATGGCTAACCTTTGTTTTTGAATAGCCAACTCCTTTTTAATGAACTGTTCCTCTTCCTAAAATGACATGAGAAATCAATTTTGAAATATATTTTGTGAACACTCTCTCAATACCATTAGAAATGAAGCAAATATGTGGTGAATTTGATTTTGGTAATGATTCTATGTATTAAACATTTGTACAAAAGAAAGGCAGCCATCTTTTAAGATTTTCACAAATTCTCCACAGTTTTTTTTTCTAAAACTACAGAATATTTTTATTGTAAATGGCAATGTTGTGCTGTGCCTGGCGAACAATATGACACATTTGTGCCATTGAACAAGAACTGTTGAACTGGCATGCACACAACTGGAAAACAAAAATTTAGACCTTTTCAGCTATTTTTATTGGGAGACCCATTTGAAGGTATTTCTCAATGGTGAATTGTTGCCAGAGGGAATATAAGATTGTCCCCCTAAAACAGAAACATCAAGTTATGGAGACGAGAGGGCAGGATAAAGGATGAGGGGACTGTCTGGCATCAGAGACGAGAGGGCAGGATAAAGGAGGAGGGGACTGTCTGGCATCAGAGACGAGAGGGCAGGATAAAGGATGAGGGGACTGTCTGGCATCAGAGACGAGAGGGCAGGATAAAGGATGAGGGGACTGTCTGGCATCAGAGACGAGAGGGCAGGATAAAGGATGAGGGGACTGTCTGGCATCAGAGAAGAGAGGGCAGGATAAAGGATGAGGGGACTGTCTGGCATCAGAGACGAGAGGGCAGGATAAAGGATGAGGGGACTGTCTGGCATCAGAGACGAGAGGGCAGGATAAAGGATGAGGGGACTGTCTGGCATCAGAGACGAGAGGGCAGGATAAAGGACTAGGGGACTGTCTGGCATCAGAGAAGAGAGGGCAGGATAAAGGATGAGGGGACTGTCTGGCATCAGAGACGAGAGGGCAGGATAAAGGACGAGGGGACTGTCTGGCATCAGAGAAGAGAGGGCAGGATAAAGGATGAGGGGACTGTCTGGCATCAGAGACGAGAGGGCAGGATAAAGGACGAGGGGGCTGTCTGGCATCAGAGACGAGAGGGCAGGATAAAGGACGAGGGGACTGTCTAGCATCAGAGACGAGAGGGCAGGATAAAGGATGAGGGGACTGTCTGGCATCAGAGACGAGAGGGCAGGATAAAGGACGAGGGGACTGTCTGGCATCAGAGACGAGAGGATGGATACGGAGGGAAAGCAGGAACATCAAGTTATGGAGAAGAGAGGGCAGGATAAAGGATGAGGGGACTGTCTGGCATCAGAGACGAGAGGATGGATACGGAGGGAAAGCAGGATCAGGAGACTGGTGAAAACCTGTGCTGGACAATGAACGAATGCAACCGACTGGCACTAAGCAGACAAGGCAGGACAACATCACTGATGAGTGCAACAGACTGACACCACAACAGGACAGCATCAGGGAGGAGTGCATCCCTGATTCTGTCCTAGCACCACTGGTGACAAGTCAGGGTGGCATCAGGGATGAGCGTAAGAGACTGACACTATTGATGACAAGAAAGACAATGCAGGACAGTATCAGGTAAATCTAGGCAAAATAGACTTGAAATCCACTGATTCTCCAAACACCACGCACTGCCCATCATATTGAAGTTTCCCCAGTAAATAAACTCGACCTCCGGCAATTGACTGTTGCAGTTCTGACCCATGCCATTATCTTTCCCAGTCATAATGTCTAAAAATGCAAATCCGTGTGCATTCTGTAGTGCTTTTTCTCCAGTTTTTTACCCAATATTAAACCTGACAGCGTGAAATGGCATTTAGGAGAGTCCAAGTGATGACGTCATGGAAACGCAAAGGGAGAATATGACGTCAGAAGGACCACAACGTTGTGGAGCTTACAGATTGGTGCTGTAACCCCCATGAATAAACTGACCCACTTTCACCTGATTGTGCAAACTCGTAAACAATGGCGAAATGATGCCGAGATGAAGAAATAACAAAGAAATATATTCAAACAGGGCTGTCATCATATGTTTACTTAAAGGGAACATAATTGTTTGATTGTTAGTTGCCAGAAGTCGAGTTCTACGGGAGTCATGAGTTAAATTGGATGGGCAGTGCGTGATGTTTCTGGAAACAGTGGATTTCAAGTCTTTTTTGACAATGTCTTTGGGTATAGTTTTGAAGGCGCATATGCACTTACACTGCTTAGAAAATGGAATCACAGTCTGTTATCATCTGCAGCTTTATTGTCACTGTACGATGTAATCATGATAAAATATTGGGGTTACTCGTGAGGGACCAGTTTTCCGTCGCTACCAATAACCGCTGATTACAGCGGCTAAGCCGGAGAGGGCCCTTGTAGCCGCTGCCAGTCACGGTCTACTTCATCGGCGGAAACTGGTCCCTTGCGAGTAATCACACAGGGTTTGACCAGTTTGAGACTGGTTTTGGGCACAAGTGTATCTATATACTGAGAAAATTATGATATTCGGGTCTACCAGACCGATTTCTTTGGAAGTAAGAGGGAGATAAACTTCAAGAATAAAGGTTAGAGCAATAAGCACTGACGTAAACATAAAGTTGTTAAACATGAAATAAGAACAACTCACGAATTTGCTTTTGACATTTCCCAGAGTCTTCACAAATGTCTGAAATGTCCGAGAGTATGAGGCCCCGCCACCCGCACCGCTTGGGTCAAATGTTCCCAAGATACCGGGAAGTGAAGCAATTGTTTTTCCAACTATATCACTCATGTTTTCTGGTATTTCACGTTGTTTTTTGCCAATTGACGTTACCCTTCGTTTTCAATCACGTACAAACCGGAAGTATCTGTCTGCTTGTGTGGGTTTTCAGGTAAAATGTTCCCAATAAAGTTCATCTAATTTCCAACAGAGTGCGCTCATTCTGCTTGCGAAAACGCAAAGGCAAATATCATATTTAAAGTTTAGTATTTTGTACACCTATATTTTCTAGTTGATAGAAACTAGAATTATAGAAAATTAATTATTTATAATTATATATGTTTGTGTATCATACACTGCTAGTCTACTATAATCTATAGTGAATATCAATCATTTCACAATTAATATTTTTCTGCACACCTTTTTATAGATTTTTCATATTTCACTTATTCATATTTCACTTACTAATTGGCATCAGATGAGTGTGTGTTGACAAGATCAAAGCTTTGGCTGATAAATTTGGAAGAAAAAAAATTAACCTTGATTAGTGATTTGTTGTCATTTTTTGTGACTATAAATCATATAAATGTGTTCATATAAATCCTGGTCATTTGGGTATTATGGATACTCCAATCATAAACAGCAGTTTATTTGCATATGTGTAGATAAGTACTTGCTTTATTGGATTTGGATTACAGAGGAAATGTGTAGATAAGTACTTGCTTTATTGGATTTGGATTACAGAGGAAATGTGTAGATAATTACTTGCGTTATTGGATTTGGATTACAGAGGAAATGTTTATATCTAATTGCTAAATGACCAAAGAGTGGTGGTGGCACATCAACATAATGTGGTCCTTTCATTTCTACACAAAATGTTTTAATAAAATGTCTCTGTTTCTATATCCCATGTCCAGTTACTGAAATTTCGTTCTGCCCCGGTTTTAACCATAACTGAGAATTGGCTGGTCAGTTGAAGGAAGATTCAAGCAGGTGTCTTACCCGGGGGGATACTCTCATAGTCAACGTTACCAGGGAAGCTGGGCTAAATAGGGTCCTTTTCGCTGATATTTTCTCTAAGATGGGTTAAGATATTTTATCATTTTCCCCAAAACAGGGTACTGTTTTTCAAATTACTCCCTAAAACAGGGATCACAATCCCCTTTTCCAAATCTCCTCCTTCTGCATCATCCCTAAATGAGGGTGTCAAAAATTCAGCTAGCCCTAAATCAGGGTACCAAATTTCAGCTAGTCCTAAATCAGGGTACCAATAATGATAGAATATTTCCCTAAATCAGGCTCTGGGGTTTTCAGTTCCATCACAGCCTCTGCGGGTTAAAATCATGAGAGTACCCCCCCATCCCCCACCCACATATTGGAAAATTCTTTTTTAGCTGAGTGATATGTTGTTCATAACATTCTATAACATACTCTGCCCAAGTTTCACATCTCTATCTCAATTTTTAACGAAGTTAAAGGGTGTCTTATCCATGATCACTTTGAGAATGTAATTGTCCAGGGACAATGAGAAAGACCAGCTGGAAAATCCTCACAATCAGTCAGTAACTCAGACAGAATATTATTGCAGGTCATGTAATGCATGATAATCCTCTGTCTGCGATTTACGATTGCAAAAAATTCTCCCAGACACACTGTCAATTTACTGCCAAGGTCATAACATAAATGGAAAATATAGAAAGGTCAGGTCAAATTAACATGATATTACACTTAAAATATATCACAAAGATGATTTGAAATATCAAATGTAAAGTATTTCCTATTTACCAAAGAATTCGAAATTAGCCAGACACATTTTTCGATAAAGGTCTTTATACAGCAAAATCGAAGTGCTCAGGGCAAGCCTTAGTGGCCATAGTGTTATCAGTAGTAGGGTCCAACTGTATACAGTATTAGAATATGCTTAAATTTCAAATATATGCATTAGGTCTGGTTTATCTCTCTTTGTACACACACTATGCTAAAAAATAATGTCTTTTCCATAAGTCTGTGATGAAAAACCTTTTTGCCCAGAAGATTATTCATAGAATTACCCTTTTTTTCAATGCCCAATATAATCCATTGCGCTGAATTTCTCACTGATCCCTGTGAAAAAAAGACCCCGGGCAAAAATTTGTTCATTGATATTACTGTATTTGATACTGGAAATCTACAGGAGAAGGGTGTACACTAATGAACAAACCAGACCTAATTGATAGTTAAAGTTCATTGCCAGTTATACTGACTTGAATGAATTGGAATATTTTTTCCCATAGACTTTACATTATAACAGCCCTAACCTTTAGGTCACAATCTTTAAATGCTTATAAAATCACTACTATTTAATATTTTTTTCATGCAGTTTGCATTGCTGAATTCATATTAGCTCACAGATTCAAACAATGTTGATTAAAGCTGAAGAACTGTTGATTCTCTCAGTTTTCTGTGTTCAAGGTCATCTCAAGGTCAAATATTATTTTCAAAATATTTTGTATTTTAGGCATATATGAGGGTGCTGACCTTTCTTTAAGCCTATCCCGTGTATTTTTAGACCTATATGACATGTCCATTAAAGCTCAGGATGTGAGTAAACATGGCATTGCCACATAAAAGCATTTCTCATGAAGCACGTCCTTTATATTTGCTGGGAAAGATACATGGTCATGACAACAAAGTCAAAGATCAAAAGGTCATATTCAAATAACGTTGCACACCTACCCCTCAAGGTCATTCATTAGAGCAAATGTGAACAACCTCCTATCATGATATGATATTGACGATTGCTGACAAATGACCCAGACAAAAAACGAAGCCACATTGAAAATTAATTGTGCAGGTCGACCTTGAAAATTGCCAAAGGTCATCCATCATTGATTTCATCCAAGCCTCTCTATAGAGTAACCTTAGGGTTTAAAAATAATTCTTTTAAGGAATTCTGGAATATCAATTACTTTTAAACCATTGGTTCAGAACATATTTGTAGTAATGCCAATGTTTTTAATGTGAATCTACATGCCAGATGCGTTTTGAGAGCGCTATTGTCCTGTGATGCTCGTGTCTGCTTTGTGTGAGTGAGGAGTGACAGATGTGACTCGAATATTTAGGTTTTTTTCTATATATATATATATAAATATATATATATATATATATATATATATATAAATATATATTATATATATGTATATACCGGGTAAAAAAGTATAAAATTGGAAAATAGGCATGCGTTTTATTCATCATATATGATAATACTAGTCAATTTTGTGAATGCATGGGCTCAATTAAAAATGTTTTGGATTCATTGCTGCATTAACACATTTAGAAACACATTTGTGAGAACTTGATAAGCCAAATGGCAAGACGTAAGCCTGAAACCAATATTTGCTGTGGCATATGCATGTCTATATGACATTGAGGTAAAGTATCATAAATATGTCATGAAGACATCAGTGATCAGTGGGTGCTTTCACTTCCAACATTTCTACAGACGACGACAATAGAATTATGGACGATAATAAAACAGAACCGCGTTTCCATTTTAAAAGTGTTAAAGTGCATCTGCTCTTTCAAAAATATTCTCATCAGATTGTCGTAAGATATATAAGTGTGCCGACTGTAAATCGCTCAGAGTTGTTGTAAATAATACTATACTAGTTGGCATTGTGAATCTACAACAAATATAAGATCGCTGACAGCACAGTTATGGGTGACTTCAACATTAAGGCATCTATACAATTTGCGTGGCTTGCTAAAATAACAATGGTAATTATGGCAGACATTATGTTCAACATTCATTCTCAAGGCATTTTTTTGTTATCCTCAGAGATCTAATATTATCTCTGGGAAGTTTTTAGATGTCTTTAAAACCGTGAGTGGACATCCAATGTTCTGAACTTCGTCACATCAGCATTTGTAGCATTCATGCAAAAAAAAAAAAAAAAAAAAAAAAACTCGGGTTTGTATAGGGTACGCTTTTTGGTTGGATAAAAACATAAGTACTGATGACATATTTGGAAATGTTTTTTACCGTTTTCTTTATTATCTTATCTTAAATGGGGGCATTTTCGGTTCATATAAAATTACTTTGCTGTTAAAAAAGTAAAACCGGGAAAAGTATTTGGTATAGAAAAAAGTGTGATCACAATTGTACGAAGGTGGGACTTTTATTTTAAATTTTAGTGTCTGGTTAAATTTAAGTAGTCTTTAAGTGTTGTTATGTTATAAGTCACAACTATCTGTTTTATAAAAGCAATTGTGTATCTGTTATTTCAAGTACAACAGAAAAAGACGCAAAACCAACATAATCTCGCATAGTGCATTCTATGCACTCGGCACATTATGTATGATAAATTTTAAATGATCCCAAAGAAATAAAAAAACGTTTTCTGAACAAATGATATTGTCATATCGATAAGCTGCACATGTTCACCCGGCATACACCATGCATACATTGTCTATCAGGTAAAAAAGTATAAAATCAATACTGGAGTATCAAGCAGCTGTCTACACTGACGCCTCAATAACTCATTTATCCAAAGCTGAATTGCCATAATAATTATGTCAAATTAGAAACTCAAGTTGTGCATTATCTGTGTGACTGCTGCAGACGGGGAATGCAAAATGAGAGTAGAAGTTAAGACTCAAATTAAATAGTATCATGGGCGGGCTACTGGACTCTATACTGCCTAGAAGATGGACCAACAGACCTGGAGCGAAACACAAACATCGATATCGGGGTATTCGTTTTCTTTTTATTATATCAAATGAGTGCTAAACCATGACTGATCTTATGTAACCTCGGTAAAATATATAATGCACTTGATTTATGAAAACATTAAAAAAAGCCGTCCAGGAAAGCTTTCTCTAACTGAGTTTGATGTACCCAAATGATTCTGCCACAAGCTGTTCCAATCTAAAACCTAAATCTGATTCTCCATAAACCCCTTCGGCCAGCCATTCGGCCAAGAAATCACACAATTGACACAATATCTGCATGTGGATATGATCTTTTAGGCCACCATTTATTATGTACAAAGAAAAAAATACTTTTGCATCAGTGATCATCATTTATTTATGTGTACTTTAGTTCTTTGGTTTCACAGTTCTTAATATGTGGATATAGATGATTTATATTGTACTGTCCAATGCAAGTCTTATTTGCACTCCATCCTTGACAATGATTAGATTGATTAAAGATATTAATTTGAAAAATCATCCTCATATAAAATTCAATTATATACTGCTGAAACAATTTCAAGAAATGAATTTCAGTTTGTTACCACTGATGTGAAAAAAAATACAGCCCTTCTAAAACCCACACAATTTAATTTCTTACTGAAACTATAATCTCATTCTCCCACCTTCACGGAACTGATTTTATCCAATCTTGGAGTAATTAATTACTCCAAGCTCTAATACACTAAACATAGACAGTTAACACGGTGTCAGTCATGTGATCTGTATGTTTTCAGCCGGCGTGTCATGGCGCTGGACCAGGACGCAGCTATCACGCATTCCAGTTGCTTCTTTTGTGGCATTCTTCATGTGCGTCATTGGCATCACAGTCTTCAGCTGCTGCTTGAATGCCGCACTGGAATATGTAGTCATCAAATTCAGGGTGGACATGTAAGTTCAAAGTGAATCTTAGTTTCATTCATCTCTTTAGAAATGTGAAAAAAATCTTTTTTTGTTGACAATTATTTAGATGTGTATGTCAGATAACGTGCTTGAAGCCCGTGCCTGAAGTTCTTTTGATTTCTAATATTGGATATATGAAGTTGAAAGGAAGTAGGTTACGAAATTGTCATGTGTTTGATAAGTTCCTATATCAAAAAGTGGTCAAACTTGTTCCAGATCTTAAGAACCCTACATCTCCCAAGAAGTCAATTAGGTTTAGGAATTTCAAGAAGCTTGAAAAGGAAGCTCTCAAAACCAACAGGTTGATATTACCTCATGAGATGAACTGTCCAAATCAGATATTATCAGAAATCAGAAAATGACCATTTACTTTTATCCTTGGAAATCTGACAAAGTCCGCAAGGAAATGGTCAATGTTCCCAGTACACCTGATAACACCAGGTTGGCAGTAGAAAGTGCATCTGGCGGCACACAGGTCGGACTGTACAGGTGGCACCACAATTGATTGGACAGACTGGTTACGGCATAAGGGCAGCTTAAAACCTAATTTGAGGAAAAATACGAATGTACTGTTCAGTATATTAAAAAACCTGTTAACTATCCAATATCCAAAATCAAAAGAACTTTAGAGGATCATTTCAAATTATGTATGTATGTATATGAGTATGTCTGTATGTGTGTATGTGTGTGTATATGTGTATGTGTATGTATGGATGTATGTATACTATTATGGGGAAAAAACATTTAGAGAATTTCTTGGTTTTAAATACTTTCCCCAAAACCAGTGTTAGTATTAACTTGGAGTATAATGAATACTAATTATACTCCAAGGTATTAAGGAATGCAATCGACGTCCAGTATGTATTGAGGATTCTTTTCCATTTCCATATGTTTTTATCATCAAGTGATATCGACTGTTTCACATACTCTGATTTGTGGCCATTTTAAATCATCCTCACTCATTACGCAATATTTGTAAAAAATATTCCTTATGAATTATATTTGTAGAGTTCGATTAGCTATTTGGTTGGTGATGATCTTCCACATTGTGGTTGCAACATTTTTCCTCGTCGTTGCCATTCTATCTACCGGGGAAACAAGGAGAGAAGTCTGTGCCCAGTGTTTTGCCTGTAATATGGTGGGCAGGTGTTGCCAAATTGTGGTTTGTACAAAACCAATTACATATCTATTCCCATATATAAATATATATATATATATATATATATATATATATATTTATTCTATGATCACTGTGTATTCTGTGCTGTGATTGGTCAATTCCTGGTCACATGAGCTTCTCTAAATTGTTTTATTGACCAGATGCATTATATTGCACGTCAATATACTTTCCACTGCACTGATGGGGAATTCCATGGCGGGAAATGTTGGGGAAGCCCTATAATGACGTCACCAGCTTGTTCTGAGTGACCTGCAGACTGGGAAGCAGATGACAGCAATCACAACAATGATACAGACAAACTCGTCCCTTTCAGTTCTCACTTTTAGAATTAAACCAACAATGGCAGTAATTAACACAGTGATCATAGAATAAAACAAATATGTACCTGGGTGTCGTGCAATATGACTTTTTATGGACCTTCGGAAAGTTATATTGCACTCGGCTGCGCCTCGTGCAATATAACTTTCCGAAGGTCCATAAAAAGTCATATTGCACTCCACCCAGGTCCATATTTGTATAATATATATATATATATATATATATATATATATATATATATATATATATATATATATATATATATATATATATATATATATATATATATATATATATATATATATATATATATATATATATATATATATATATATATATATATATATATATATATATATATATATATATATATATATATATATATATATATATATATTTATATATATATATACATATATATATGTATATAAAATCAATGGCAGGTCCTTTACTGAAAAGTGTTATAAATGTCTGCGAGGACCTTTAGTGTTTACAGTTTCAGATTACAGTCTCAGTTTAAGAGTCCGAAAATTCATTTGAGTAAACCAACCTGAGCAGCTCTTAAATTCAAACTTCGACGCTCTCATTTGGATATTAAAGTGTGTATCTCTTACCTCTTATATTTAGCCAAATGCCTACACGAGGCTCCTAATTGTCATTTCAGTGCATGGTGCTGGCATACATTCTTCATATCGTTTGGTTGTTTTTACCAGCGGTTTTGCTAATTCCACTTGCTCTCATGATTGGGTCGAATATTCTGTGCAAGGTCATGCCAGAGTGTGTCACACTCTCTGATTATGGTGAGTAGGCGTCTCTTTGCAACTAAAAAAAATATTAACTCAGTAATATATTGCTTCATCGGCATGATCAGATAGACATTGACCTTTTTACATAAGGTTATAGAAGAATATCAGTTTATTTCAGTATGAAGGTAACACAGAAATTAATTATTTAAAAAAATAACTCAAAGGTTAAACCTCCTGTGTGTCATAAGAAGCAACTTAACTATAAGTTGGCCATTTGATAAAGCTTAAAGCATTCATGAAATGAGGTTTTCAAGCACCTTTTCCTTGCATAATATAAATGTTAATACCTTAAACTTTGCGATTAAAAGTTATTACCCATCATATTTCTCCTACATATATTTCTGTGCCATTTGAAAGTGGACGAGTATTCTGCTAAAATCAAAATCATCCATTGGACACTTTGTCAACAAACTTTGTTTAGCTGACCAGTGATTTTGTGCAAACACCTGCTTAGTAAAGTCTTTCTTACAGTGGGACACCTTCTGATTGGGACAATGGAGTGATTTGGCTTACTGAGACCTGTTTGTCCATTAATGTTTGTCCATTGATACAGGCCTAACACCCTGACAAACCACAATAGAGGTTACACGAGTGTATGCATGTAGCCACCTGGTGGTCAAAAGAGTACTGGCAGTACTTGGCACTTTCAGCAAAACACATGGTCAGTGTATTTTGGTTTTGTGAGATAGCTTATTTGTGTCACAGTTTCATGGCCACATATCATTTAAGCATGCCCAAAACCTCTGTAAAATTGCTTGTGACCTCTGTGGTTTCATGAATGCTTTAAAACCACTTATATAATATGCTCACTAATACAGACCCCCTGTCATTGGATGCTCTATTTGGGAATTCCAAACTCTCACCATGTGGGGGCTCTGGACCCATCATGTATAATCAGCTAAACACAAATTTATTTATTATTTCAGGAATATCTCCTGGACTTCTACAGAAATACAAACCATCTGACCTAATCTCTGCCATAAGGAATTTCAATGAATCAATGATTGAGCAGATAGCAGAGCAAGCCGAAGGAGTCATCGTTAACTATCTTGATAAAGCAGAGAATAGTCCAATGATTGATCAAATCATTTCTACAATTGAAAATAATATACCTACCGATGAACAGGTCATTTATGTTTCTTGTTTGTGTTGGTCATTGATAAGATACATTTCAGATAAATTATAAAGATGTAGACTAGGTTATATCAATATGCTATTGTATTTCCAGGTGGACAACTTCATAACAACAGTGGCAAATAAAGTTAATGTGAGTAAAGTGACAGAATATCTGGATGCAGCAGAGGAAGGACTAGAATATGTGGACCACGTCTCAGACTACATTGATTCAGTTCCTTCTGCAGATATAAAACTACAAGAATTAAGTGAAAAAAGGCCTTCAATCGAGGATATTCATAAAAATAAAACAACAAATGCTTCAGTTGTAGGGAGACACATTTGGGTTTTACCATCTGGTAATTTGACAAATAAACTGCTCCAGGAAAATATTTCTGATGCAATGGTTTTGATCCAACAAAACAAAACCTTAAGTCTTAGAAAAAGGAGAGACGTCAAAGGCAGTAACACAGCTGATACACATATCAATAAAACAGGAGACGGTGGAAAGGTTAATGAAGGCTCGGATGAGCTCATAGATGATGTGTATAACAGCATACAAGAAGTTAATTCTTCCAGTATCAATGGGGAATATATCTATGATGATACAGTACCCCAGAAGGAAAATTCCATCCAACCTCTGGTAGAGGGCGCTGGGAGCAGTGATTCCTCAATACAAACCTTATCAAATTTGTCTCAAACATTTCAGCAGCAGTTCAATTATTCTTATGAAGAAGATTTTCCTTCAGACAGCGATCTTTTGAACCTAGACATTGCAAATAAAACAAAAGATGTGTCTGATCTTAACGTTTCTGAGTTGTCAAATAATAGGATTACAAATCACACCAAGCAATGGTATGATGATATACAGCAAAAATCTAAAGATTTAAGTAATAAGGAGCAAGAACGACTTGAAAATATAGCAGAGACCATCAAGAACACGGCGAGTGAAAAGTTTGATGACATCACTTCTGTCGGCAACAAAACTTTGCAAGAAATAAGACATAATTCCCAACAGGCAGCAAAGATTGCAATGAAAAAACTTGAACAAATGAAAGCAGAAGGAGCCCAATTTGCAGAGGAAACAATTGATGATATGGAAGAGGTTGTCAGAGATGCCCAAGAAATAGCTCTGGAGGCAGAAGAAGCTGCTGCAATGGCCGCACACGAGGCAGAACTGGCAATGCAACAAGCAGAGGATGCCATGGCCAACCTTGCCAAACAAACCGATGACACTGCAAGAGCACTGGCCAAAAATGCAGTTGACCAGACAAGAGAAGCAGCAAACTATGCAAAAAATGCTGCGAGGAAGACTCTACAAAGGGCCAAGCAGGCATTGGAGCAGGCAGAAGACGTGGCCCGTGCCGCGGCCAGTGGTGCGCTGGACTGGGCGCGACGAGCTGCGGGTAACGCCCGACTCTACGCCGCCAAGGCCATCCAGGGAGCCAGAGTGGCCGCCAGGGAAGCCAGGAAGGGCGCCAAACATGCAGCCAGAATTGTTGGAATTGCCAAAAAAGAAATTATCAAAATATACGATACGTTAGTGGTTATTGCTGGTCATGTTGGTTTGACGCGAGAGGACGCTGATACATACTGTGCAAAGAACAAAGAGGAATTCTGTATGGAGGTAGGTTGACAGTCTTTGAAAACACTTAAACAACTATAATAAATATATGCCTCAAACTCATTATCACACAAAAAAAATATCCAATGTTTTTTTCAGATGATGCTAAATCTATGAAATTTTCAAAAAGTATTTCATCTATATGTGTACAAAGTGCAAATTTCATATTGTGGAACATTTCGGGTACCACTTTCAAAGATTGGTTTTAAAACAGGTTGCTTCTTGCCACAGTTTGATCTTCAAAAGAGATAATCAACTTGTAGTCTCTTGTGAAACACAACCTATTCCACGATAGGAATACCTCAAAGCTGAGAGCAATAATAAATATATTGCTCTCAGCTCAAAGCAATTTGCTAATGCCTTTTGTAACATTTAACTATTTATTGTTTCAGATCAATAAATCTCAATTCAATATGATATTTGTATTTATATCATCAATCATCATAAATCTTAGTATGGTAAGTTCTATCATTATAGACATATAATTAATTGCCTCCTTCCCAGTTCGCACAATTGACCAGCTGTTCTGGGCATTGCTGAGTTATATCTCTGTCATGAGAGGGAGAGATGAATTATCATGCTTTACTATTTACTATTTTACTATTTCCTTTTAAAATGATTCACTGGCAACACATCTCATATTTTACAATCAAAACCACTTACATTAATATCTAGAAATAATATAACATTAATTCTACATATCTGTTAATAGATGGACTCTCGTTGAGGTTGATCATTGCATAACTAAAATATAAGTTGAGGACTAGATCATTTCTTTAGAAAAACATCAATTTAACATTTCCATAAAGGTTGGAATTTATTTTGGATGATTACATCTGATATCTGAAGTTGACATCTTGACTGTGTCATACACTTGTGATCAAATCATTTTTCATGTCTTGAAAATCATATAATAATCAAGACATAAACGAGACCAGAATTCACTTCTTGAAAATCACGTCTTAACCACGTCATAAACTGGACTACAAATTCTGTCTTGAAAATCGCGTCAGCAAGATGCGGTTATCTGGTTAGCTACGAGATTCCAACAGAAAACCATGTGTTGTAAACGCATCTTTGTTTGCTTACAGTTTTGCATATCAATAACTATTTATCAATTTATCTCTGTTTTGCATTTAAAATTGCCGATTAGCATACAGTCTATTTTATGGATATAATCTCCATTTTAGGTACATTTCCTCATGGCAATAAGTGCCAACTTTTTGCATGTGGCAGAAGAGATGGAGCAGAGCGAGTTGAGAGCTCAGATAGAGCAAGATGCAGTGATGGAAACAGTGGCTACAAAGAAGGACAAATCCCATATCACCTTCAATATGACTGACACAGGCTCATTTACAACATCTATATAGACATATAATCAAACTTTGGAGGGAATCTAGGTCAGACCATGACCACTATTATCATATGAGCATGAAACTGTTTGAACATTTCAAGTAAATATTGAAAAGATGTAATGCATTTTATGGAATACCTATTTGTTTGTATGCACAAGTATGTTTGAATACAGTAATATTTGTAATGTTGAAAGGAAACATGTCACAGTTACATGATTTTTTTAATGAGCCTCACTCCCTTCCCTCACCCAGTGCTTTAAAAGGTTTATAAAGGATGAAAACAGTCAAGATGATTTTAGGCCCTGGAATTATAAGTTAATATACAATATTACCATGGGATGAATTTAGAAATTATGTTTCTATAATATTTTTGAAAGGATTTTTTTTTGATAATCTTATTTTCTAAAACATTACAAAACTATTTGTATGGGTTTTACAATTCCTTTATATAATATCTTTTTTAATTTAAAATAATTTTGGAAAATTGTCAGGAGCAATAATGCTCTTATATTGGGTTTTAATAATGTGTAGAACAAACCGTGCCCTGCAGATGACACACCATAAACATTACAAAAACATTCGGCGGTATGTCCTCCCAAACCACTTGGATGAATCAGGAATCACAGCAACTATTTTGGAGTGATATACTGCACTAGAAGATTCGGGTGGATTAGAATAACTAGATCTAAATTATAGACTAAAATAAATTCTTCACCAAGCCCCCCTTATCATTTGTTACCTCTCTTAGAATATGTCCATGATTTTCAGATAATACCCACACCAGGTCACTCTTTTTTCTCAGATGATGTACCTTTGTACACAGGAGAAACTGACGTAGTGGTAGATGTGTTAGTTTCAGCCGCTGACTCACTGTAACCTCAGAATAAAATGCTACCAAATCATTACACCTGCCAACTTTGATATTTTTAATCACCTTGTCAAAAAAGATTTTTGCACCATGATTTGCACCAAAGACATCTTTAGTAATAAAAATATTACCAAGCAGAAATTATGTTTATGACTCAAAGAAACAAAATATTTATTTCTGGAGAGGCACACGGCTAAAAGAACATAACATGAAAACACTCAGGTGAAAAACTCCTTAATAACCTACTGGTGAAACATAGCCTGCCAAGGGTTATAAAACCCTCCCACAGACCACTTACACAACTCTCTGTCATAAAAGGTCCTAGGACCTGCCAATTCTCATTTTTTTTAAATCCAAAAACACCTCCATGGACTTGTTCACCTTTAAATATCATTATATTCATGTTAGTGTCAGAAGTCCACAGATCCATCTTTATATTACAAGTAAAAATGAATTACATTTTCTTTTGTGGATATCATTGGATGCACACTGGTGAATCATTCTGTTGGACAAGGCTGCTACATCTGCTGTTAATGGCAATCAATGTTCACTCAGAATGTCTGTAAATTGCACCATTTGCTAAGTATACCATGAGGTCATGAGCAGACATTTCCACTGGCGATCATTTATAACATTTTCTGATTTTTTTTAAACAAGCATTAAAAACAAAGAATTAGAAAAGTCCTTTTATTGTTGAAATTCCGGTTTGCCCATCAGTGTTTGTCTATTGGATATAAGCTGAATACCTTGACAGACTACAGCAGTGAACACAATAGTACAGCACGGCACTTGGCACTTTCAGCAATAATCCTGGTAGGTGTATTTTGGTTGCTTTTAGGGATACATATGTATCACAGCATGACCACATATCATTTAAGAAAACCTCAAATCTCTCTAAAATTGTCTGTGACCTCTGATATCATTAAAGCTTTAATAACGCATATTCAACAGTTATATTATCTTTTTGTTTTAGAAGGTGAAGGTTTATACAATTTGTGAAAATATTTTTCAGATGTCTGAAATGTGTATGGATTTGGTAATTTTAAATCCTGGCCCCAGAAAATACCATGAAATTAATTTTGCAATAAATCATACACCCATAAACAAATTTAAAAGTAAAAATTAAGACGCATGCAATGAGATTGAGAAAAATATAAATAAATCTATTTTCCTACGCCCTCTCCAATGGTCTGTCCCTAACTTGAGGATCTCTAGCAGTGCATTTTTTGTCTTTTGTTTATTTTGGGCCCAGTGGTCATTTCACAGCCAGAGAGAGTTCATCAAATTCCATCTGTTTCAGCGCAGCTCCACTCATTGCAGTTGCCATGATCATGCGCTTAATGAGGACAGTGCGTGGTTACAAAGGCCAACCTTTTTTCTTCAATGCAGTCATAAAACGATCCCTAACTGCTCAAAAATGTGTAAAATGCAAATAGAAAAATCACATGGAAAAATGTGTGTGAATTTTATCCTATATTCACATTCTTCCTACATTCGTCCCACAGAGACACATCAGATGTGGGGAGGTCCACAGAGATACATCAGATGTGGGGAGGTCCACAGAGACACATCAGATATGGGGAGGTCCACAGAGACACATCAGATATGGGGAGGTCCACAGAGACACATCAGATATGGGAAGGTCCACAGAGACACATCAGATATGGGGAGGTCCACAGAGACACATCACATACGGGGAGGTCCACAGAGACACATCAGATATGGGGAGGTCCGCAGAGACACATCAGATATGGGAGGTCCACAGAGACACATCAGATGTGGGGAGGTCCACAGAGACACATCAGATGTGGGGAGGTCCACAGAGACACATCAGATACGGGGAGGTCCACATCTTTGTGAATGCCTTTTTTTATCTGGTGTACACGTACCAAGCTAGTGGGTCTTTTAAATGTGTGAACCAAAACCAAATTGGTAGCTGGAGGATCTGTTGTTTTATTTAGGGGCGGATGGCATGACTAGGACCCTCACAAGCTAACAAAAAGTGCACACTGGATGGAAACCCCGACCCATATCATGATCAGTAAATTCCTTTCAGGATTGAGACAGATACTTGTCTAACGTTTTCATGGCAAATTCAGATACCAGCTTTCTTTCATAAGGTCGTCGTTGCCTCACACGATGCTGTAAGATTGCGTCGCTGACAACGCTACATACATAGCAACAGTCACTCTCCATACATGGCACCTGCAGAAAAGCAGCCAATGACGCTTCTGTGCGGTGGGAGCAGGTCCTGGACGGGTCAATGCGAGGGGGGTACTCACAATTATATAACTAATGCACATGGTAGCGTACGCGCGTGATAAATCAATCACCCCAACAACGTCCAAATGGAAAATATATTTAGGTGCAAGAGAATGATTTTACATTGGACCACATTGTCTATGGAATAATATTGCAGAGCTTTTCTCCAATGTATTTCTTGTGACCAAGGTAAGATATATAATCGGCGAGCTCCACAAAGCTGGGAGGGCCCCCCCTCATATTGCTTCTCAGAATTGAAAATATAAATATCATGTGACGCCGGTAAATGTGCACGGAGATATTATAAGCGGCTGAGTTAAATATATTGAGAACACGATATTCATTTTGTGCTGGTGTGGACAAACGTGATTAGAAAATGGTCAGAAGCAGTGAATGGAGCGCGCTATTACAGCGTTGCTGATTGAATTAAGGTACGTGTTCAGGCATGAGAGAGTCGCCCGGTTTTGTATCGAAGAAAAATATCGTTGACATTGTCCAACCAATTCAGTCAGAATGTCGTCAAGTGCGAAGTGTTTGTTTCAGTGTGATGAACATTTTATGAATTCTCCTGTACATTGGCCACTATGGTATGTACTAAACTATCTCATAACAGTTGTTCCATAAATTTTTAGAGGTATGGAATTCATACCTTTTTTTAAAGTGTTTTAACACGTTATTTTTTACACGATACATATTTATTGAATCAAGTATGATTTAAAATTAAACCATTTTTCTTCGGAAGAGTATGGCTCGGAGAAT
Organism: Amphiduros pacificus; assembly: GCA_949316495.1. Taxonomy (NCBI): domain Eukaryota; kingdom Metazoa; phylum Annelida; class Polychaeta; order Phyllodocida; family Hesionidae; genus Amphiduros; species Amphiduros pacificus. Next base: position 6,760,872 of record OX439000.1, read on the forward strand.
AACGGTAATGGGATGGGTAGTTTTAGCAAGGCGACGTTTACCAAAAAAATGAAAATAACCGTGAAAATTGCTCAAAACTCGCACAATCTACGGCGAGAAGGCGATTTGACCTTAAAGACATTTACTAATTTTTTACCAAACAGGACTAATCACGAAATCGCGAATTTCTCTAAATTTAGGGCGCAACCTTGATCAAAGGATTATGACTGTTAAGGGAAGTTGATCTCTTTAGCAATTAAGATTTATTAATATAAAATATACGGCCAAAAGGATCTAAAACAAACTCTGCGATAGGAATGAGCCGGGACGAATGATAAAAACTAGAGATATTTTAAGATGAGATGTTTTAAACGTCTCTGTAAAAAACTGGACACAACATAGTTGTATTGTGTTAAACTTTTATTGAAAATGATAAGAATCGAGAATTTTTGTTGTTCTATGATATTTCATTGAGAAAAAAAAACCAACAAACAATTGATATTCTGTATATGTTCAAGTTAATAATTGAAATGGAATATTCATGACATCAATCCTTATATCAGGGCTAGATATACTTCACACTTCTGAGATGATCACTAATTAATTCAAATTCAAGCAATGTTATTGTACTTTTTTCCCCAATATTTATGTCATTGAAGAAAAATCAATTCAAATAATTAATTTCACTTCTACCTGGGGCAGTGGGATGTTACTATTTTAAGATCACAACCAACAAGTGTTGATATAAAAAAAAATCAAGCTCGCATAAGTATGCAAAATCCCAAGAAAATCTTCTTACTCCACTACTCACTCACAAATCACTTCTGAAACAAAAGTGCTATCTGACGGTGTGAGCAGGAAAAACGTGCCAAAAACATGGCCGCCATAGACCGATAATCGGGGTATGATCCATAGACTTCCAACTTAGCCATGTCAAAACCTCGAACATTCAGCCCTAAAGTCAAAACAAAAACGAGCGAAAATGATGGGATGTCAATATTTACACACCCCTAGTGTTCTCCAATCACCAGTCAGCCAAGTCCACATTGGTGATCAGTTGTTACAAATGATATACACAATATATAACTGAAGTAAAAATTAATTGAATTGATTTAATATCCAAACTAAAATAATGCACATATTTTGGAAAATAGTTAAAATATTTCAGGGACTAAACAAGTTAATCTGATTTTCACATGCTTGATAAACCTTATTATAGTCCCAGAAAAACTAAATTAAAAGAATAATTACAGCTTGGCCACAATAATTAATGAGAAATAAAATGGCACTGCTATTTTTAAACATTTACATCAAATGATTTCAAAATATGACAATCTTGCAAAGTTGTGATATTTTTCTGCCAAGAAAAAAAAATCATTTTTGACCACAATGCTTGTTTTGAATTCTATCTGCTTCCCTGGAATTTTAGCTGGTCTGTGAGAAATTGAAGGAATTGGCACGAGAGAACAAAGCATGACAGGAAAAACATTTGCATTGTAAACTTCCTCCACCACCACTCTTCAAGATCAGATTCACATTGTTCCTTAACAAGCCACTGTTAGTGCTATTGCATTTTGTAATGCAATCTTAATATAGAGTATATTGCAATCTGAGTAATATATGTCACCATTTTGGAGGCAAAACTGAGAAAATCAATGAAATAAAGCTGAAAGACAGAGGTGACAATGACCCAAACAGGCTGTCGATGCTGTTTCGGATGTGCTGTGTGCAAAGAATTGGGTCAAATATGATCGTAGTGCTGTGAAAATGCAGCGTATATAGGAGTGAAAATTGCAAATATCAAGTAACAGGGGTGGGAGAGCTCTGAACCAATCTGTGCAGTGACTCTGAACCAATCTGGTTAAATCGCGTCATTCTGGTCGCTCACAACTGATCTGGGCGGTAAATGACGTCATTCTGGGCGCTCGCAACAATCTGTGCACTAAATCACAACCAATCTGAGTGGTATCTGAGCGGTGCCGTACGGCGGACAATGGCTAGACTGAAAAAGTTGCATTCTTTAATCTTTGTATATCGACTCTCATACACAAATGTTAAAGAAAATAACATGCTCATCAGTTACATATATAAGTATATGATCATCTGAAATTGATTTTTAACGAGATTATTGTCACATTTTAACACAGGAATGTGCCCCAGTTTAAGACTGCATAAAGAGGAGTAATTCCCGACTTGGGGGCATAAATATAACCGTAAAAACGTTAAAGATTTAGCATATAATTTACATTATTATTAACAAGACACTGTTTTACACTCAACTGTGGCGAAATTTGTTACATTTTGTGATGATTATTGTGTGATTTTGATGCTTTTTATGAGGTATAAAAAAGTCGTTTTTTAACAGAACCGCCCAGATTGGTTCAGAATTGGTTCAGAACAATGGTATGACGTCATACCACCCAGATATGTTTCGAGTACCGCCCAGATTGGTTCAGAGCTCTCCCACCCCTGAAGTAAAAGAGACTAAGAATTCAAAACAAATATTACTTAAGGTGTCAGACAGGGCTATATACTCTCAATTTACATATATTTGTAGAACACATATGAATCTAACTTCTGGCATAGGAACTCTAGCATATAAACTCTGGTTCATAGTTTATTAGTTCTTAATTAAAAGTAATTAATCAAAAAGCATAAGCATATATATATAATATTACTTAAGTTTATGTGAGATGGATTTTAATCTCTGCAAAAATATAAAATTGATAAAATTCTGTCGTATAACGGGTCACCAAATTTCATGTGATATATAAATGATGTGTATCTTCCTTTACAAAAATCTTTTTGAACATTATAGCGAAATGTTTTACATTCTGCTTTCTCCATATTTCATGGTTAATTATTTAATAAAGATCAAGACATACATGCATATGGCACAGTCATAATGGACTGGGCACTTGAATCTTGGAATGTTTGATGTGTCATCAGTTGATGTGCCAGTCTCATTTAGATGCTAAATTTATATTTCCTTAATAAATTGAAGCAAGCCTTCAAAAAGATACATATTTTAAGATCTATATTAATCTTTAAATGAAAAATAACAAATAACATTGAAAAATTTTAAATGACAGATATTAGAATGTATTCATGTTTATGATTTTAATAATTTTACAGTGAGGAATAATTTTGATGGTTTTTATGACAAACTTGAGGTTGGCCTTGTGGTCAACTAACTCAAAATTAAGACTGAGTAAATCTTGAAATCATCAGCTTTGCTTTTAATGAAAACTCTCTGATAATAAACATACCACATCCAGATTTTCTGATCCTTTCTTTGTCATCATCTGAGTGTGTGAGTTTGTGTGCATGTTTGCACATGTCCGTCTGTGTCAGTAGTTGATGAGATATTGATAGCAAAAATGTATTTAGGCTTGCAGGGCTTGTATTTAGCACAGACCAAGGCCCTCGTGGGACACAGACACTCATTCTGTGAATCCACAAACCTGCATCATCATTTAGCACAGAATGATAATTTCAACATTTAAGATCCCCAAGGGTAGGAATTTTGTGTTTAATCCCTCTATGGGATGATTATAATGATTTTGGTCTTGACATCTTGAAGAACCCATCACATGAAATGTCCCTTTTCACATGAATTAAATGATTTTCTTCTTGCATTATTTTTCACTAACTTTGGAAAAAAATCCACTGTGTAAGTGTATAAATAATATCATTTTAAATAACACAATATAGTATCTTTGTGAAGGAATTCTTTTTTCAATCTTATACCTTGAATAAGATAGATTTTATTTTGATAAGAGACATTTTCTCTTTCTGCCCCCAGGTTATAATCACTGAACCTTCAACATGCATTATGTAATATTAGTCCAAGCACTCGAGCTTGGTGAGAAGTGTTCCTTTATATGGCGGCATTCAGGACCTCAACTGGTTTCAACATGTCAGGTGCTACATATGGACTTATGATAGCAATATGTTAGTCACTGTTATGCAATATTCTGCAGAACATGATCAATAAATTCATCAGTATTTTCCTGGAATCTTGACAGATTTTGTTCCAAGTTATTACAGCTGTAATTGTTTTGACCAGACAAAGAACGAACAGTGACTTGCTTTGGACATGAACAAAGTAAGGCATGTTCCCAGAAAATCAGATTAATAAAAAGTTGATTGATCTAAGAACAGTTATGCTGTGTAGTGATAATATTTAACTCAATTCCAAAAATGTGATAAAATTTATATTAATCACTAATAGCATGTCAGGTATATAAGGTATGGCTTCATGGCAATACATTTTTTTAGACAATGGATTCAAATCTTTTGATCCTATCATAGTCGCCGATTTTAGAACATCAGAAAATTGAACATTTATATTTTTTTAAATGGTACTGACCAATATTTTATTTTTGTTTAATAACACACTTTGATTTCTTTTTTTAAAGAAAAAATCAGAATAGTTATTCTTTTGAGGCTTACAAAACCATCCTCTCAAGATCACTTCAAATAAATCTGTTAATTTTATGTTACAATTGCTTCAATAACAATTGCATATTCCAAACCTTTTATTTGTTATACATATTTATAAAGAATATGTCACTGTCAATATTACTTTTTAAAAAACAACATATTGTTTGTAGTATAGCATTTATAACATTCCTGTTGCAGTTTTAATTGATTGGTATTTTTATATTAGTTTTAAATGATGACATAACATTTTATAAGTCAGTTCATCTACGATGGCACATATCTTGGCAGGGATATAAATAGTTTTTTTATAGCCATTTTTTCACTGAACATTATGGTACATTTTCTAGCCTGCCAATATTTGCATCCATAACTTGAAATAAACTGGAAAGAAAAAACAACAATAAAACATATGGTTTCCTAATTATCTGAGGTTTTAATAGCAATTTTAACTCCTTTTCATAACTATGATATGCACTAATCTTGTCAGAAAATTGTGTAAAATTGGAGCAGAGATTCTGAAATAAAATTTTTATCCCCATAATCTATGTAAAAAACAAACATTTCTTTTGCAATATAATACAGCTCTAAATCGTGGTTTTGATGAATTTTATTAGTTTAGAAAAAAATATAAAATACATCGAAACTTTTTTTTTGTACGAATATGGCATCATCCCATCCATAATAACTCCAAGATATAACCATCTGGTTATGTACATTTGCTATTACTGAACATGGCTCCAAAATATCAAACATCTGGAACATCTGGGGTGCCTCATTTTTATCATCTGATTATCACCTCAGTTTGAGACATTATAAAGGAATGTATTGGTGACTGCCATGATGGACAAGATAACAACTCACAAGAATTTAAGGAACTTTCTGATTAACAAATATATCATCTACCAAAAATAAGTAAATGCTTTATTTTTTTCTGAAAAAAAGTCAATTTGTCAGTTATTTTCAATCCTCTCCAAAATTCAGCCTCTATAAAGTGACTTCATAAGTACAAGAAAGTTTTGTAAAATTGTGTCAATCTGTAATACATATGTCTTTGACATTTCAACTCAGTAAATATTCTCAATATTGCAAATAGTGAATTGTTTTTGCACATGCATATATGACTAGAACATCCAGTGCCTCATTCTGCTAATCAAAATATAGCCTCAGTTTTTTACTTTTTGAATAAAGCAATGTTGAAGAAATGTGGTCAACCCCAATATTGGGTTCCCAATTTTTACCACATTGATTGTTCTCAAGCTGCACAGTTGGCTAAATTCTAACAGTTATCATTTACAAAGCAATTTGCAGGTATTTCCAGGAAATGTTCACAAACATTGCAGAAAAGCAACAGTCAGGAACAGCTTTAAAGCCATCCGTTGGTCTGTGCTGTAGATATTTGAAATGTATTTTGGATTTTATCTGTGTTGAAGGAATCAACTTTAGAAACATTACAGTACAGATCTATTCACTGAAACCCCATTGAAAAATTTATAGTGGAGTAATATCAAATAGATAGGTGATGCAGTTGCGTACTAGAAGTTGCATTATGGGTAAATATTTACATGGCTTACCTGTGATTGTCTTTCCTTCAAGCTAAGAAGGAATGTTTACCCCCATAATATTCATCAGCAAGATACTGCCAGCTCTATCCAGATTTATTATGCAATTCCCATGTCAATGAGGTTCCATCAGTTAAATTCAATGGTAACTGAAGAGCAGATAAAGAGGATTAGATATTTCAAAGTTGATGTCTAATTTTTTTTGTTTTTTTTTGCAGATAATGTTGCCTGAAAGCAAAGCTGACATTGTTGCTACAGTGTGATGTCTGCACCAGGAAGTCCTTCATAGCATTGCCATTTAAACACAACAGTTAAGATGAACCTTTTACGAATAAACAAAAAGGTTCTGCTTGGAGCGTTAGTTGTCGTGACAGTCTTCCTCTACATGCAATATGTCTATGTCACTAATAACATGTACCAAATGAATGCATACATGTCGGAGAACTACACATTCAAAATACTCTTCTGGAACTACTACAAACTGAATCCAGTTGACATTTGTCCGGACGGTGATGGGCAGATTCCATTTATTAAAGGCAATTGTCCTTTTCAAAATTGTTTAATATCAGGTGACAAGAAGGATTTAAACAAATCAGATGTAATTGTCATTAATATGAAGCATGTGCCTTTAAACATGAGTACTTTGCCTAAACACCGCCAACGAAGACAGAAGTGGGTATTTCGCTTTGACGAAGCAGGAAATCGTGCATTTACTTGGATGAACCTTTCAAGGACAAATAGATTATTCAACATGACGGACACTTACAGACAGGATGCTGACATATATAATCCCTATGGTGACATCAAGCTTATCTCACCAGATGACCCACAGCCACAAGTGGATTTGAAAAATATAACTGGAGCAAAACAAAAAGACAAAGTAGTGCTGTGGGTCGTTTCAAATTGTGAATCGACAACCAACCGGAACCAATTTGTCAAAGAATTAAGGAAAAGCATCAAAGTAGATATATTTGGAGTTTGTGGAAGGGCTTTTCCAATGGAATGTCGGCGAAATTATAAAAGGGAAGCTCAAGGAACACAGGTCAGTGTGTGCATGAAACCTATGAATAGGATGTATATGTTTTATCTTGCTTTGGAGAATTCATTTTGTCAAGATTATATCACTGAGAAGTACTGGAGATCTCTCACTGATAATATTGTGCCTATTACACTTGGCTCCGGGAATTATTCCAAACTTGGGGCACCAAACTCCTATATTGATGCATTGAATTTTACAAGTACAGCACAACTTGCTTATTATATCAATATTGTGAGAAACAATTCAGAATTATATGAACAATATTTCGGGTGGAAACTTAATTATGTGGTGACTAATTACAATAAACTTCGTTACGATATAGGTTTTGACATGTACACCCAGTACTGCCGACTATGCGCTGCTCTGAATAAGAACAAATTTGTTGCACACAAGGTGTACAGAAACATGCAACAATGGATAAATGGCGAGCACTGCAAGCGGGCTCCAAAATCGTGGAAGACAATTAAACCTGATTTAAAAGTGAACCTAACACGGTTTCCAGAGAGTAATGCACAATTTATTGATGGGTACACAGGTTTTTGAAACACAGTAAATTACCCATGGATCCAACATATAACATGTAGTTTGGTGATTATATGTTAATTCATGTTGACGATTGTATTTATATTTATGCAAATGAGAGTTTGTACTCCACATTTCACATGGTTCACCAGAGGCACTCTCAAGATGGGTTAACTTTATCACCCTCAGCTCAGATGGGACTACAGCATGCATTTGTGTAAGTTTCTATCTCCTCTGTAAGAAATATGCTCTTTTTATCATGGTGAATTTATTATGAATTTGGAAAATTGAGTTTTGAATGAAAGATGGCAACCTGTAAGTAGGTGCAATGCATGTATAATTACAATGGCAGTATTAATATATGATGACCTTTTGAGATGTGACAGCAAAATAGCATGCACAAAAGTCTGTTAAATGTACTTGCAGCTGAAAGACTTGTATTTTTTAAATAAAAGACATTTTAATATCCCTTGTAAAATCTTTTTGTTTCAGTGTCTTGGTGCACAATACATTTGTCTTAACAAAACACTATTTCTGCCGTTGTAAAACCTTGATATTTCCTATCAAAGGGGAATGGAACCATAAGTGATATGCATTTAAGATAATCCATGCATTTTTCTGCAATTTCAAACTTCAAACCCATTTCAAACTCCAACCCATCTCTTAATTGGTGTGTTACTGCTCACATTGGCTGATTGCTGATCTCCATCTTTTTTCCCCCCAATGAAAAGTACACAATGGAACTGTACAACTTAATGAGAACCAGAACCCTACAACTCCTCTATATTTAATCATTGGTGGGAGAGATTGACAGGGGACCTATGCCCAGTCTGAGCCAAATACTCTTTAGGCTACTGGACATTCAGGCTTTGAACTAGCCTGAATCAAAGTGCACTTGCCCAAATCATATTGTACTTGTTGGGGCAGTTTATATTTAGTAAGATTAATCAAATGACAAAATATTTTGCCAATACTTAAAAAATCATGATTAGCTATAAGACAGTTGGGCAAGGTGACATAAGGGAAGGTGTAAGCTGTGGAAGCGAAAATCCCAGACTGCATGCCCATTTTACAATTCAAAATCTGGCCCTCTCAATTTCCACACTAGATTATTATATCATGGTTGAAACAAATATCAAAATGACTGCAAAAAATGACATGGAAGCAATATTTGTAATTGTCAAAAGCTTGTGAATTTGGATTTGACTTTTTATGGATGATCTATTTTCCCATAAAATAGTAAATCAATTTAACATTTACTAGGCCTCATACCTTTACAATAAGCAAGGGCAAGGAAGATTTATTTTTACCTGTTAAAATGTCAGACTTTTGTCCCAGTGTGAAGGCATCAACACCCTTCTCACCTAGTTTTGTATTGTCAGATACAAGATAAAAATATAAGATAAAATATGTGAACAATGATTCAGATGTGTCTAATCTGGGATTTGTTTAACCACATTTTGGCTGTAATTTGCAATAGACTTATGTTTTTTACAGACTAGTACTACAATGATCCCTTGACAAGATGGCCGCCACCAGCAAAAAGATGATCATAAATTCAGAAAATTTAAAAGTAATAAAAATGCTGAATTTGTATCTAAAATTTCTCATTTCATGTTATATAAATATATTAATATTTATGATTGGAGGATGCTGCAAAAGGATGATAAATCACCATGCCATCTGGTGGCAGCCATTGCCATGAACTTTTCTGTCCAATTTACAACTCACCTTTCACCCATTCTGTAACCAATGTAGAGATATTTGCTCTGAAAGCATGAAGCACAACTTTCTGTTTCAATGTGACCGTGATTTTGACAATTCAAACCCCTTGCAAACTCTCTAACTTGGCAAAAATGCATAAATTGGTACCAAGGTTAACACATGTTTCATGATACAATGTTTCCAAGTTTGATGTTGACCTTTCCATGATGATTTCTGTTGCCATGGTAACCAATTTACCGAAAATCTTGTTCTACCACATTCAGCGGTGGGGGACTTAGTGGTCTAACTTCTGCAATTAGCCTAACATCAAATTCAAATTTGGTGCCAAAAAACTTAAAGTGAATTCCAAAGAGAAGACATCCCATCACTGTGTAACTGCTCAAAACTTTTGAATTCCCCATCGAATGCCAAATTAATGTTGAAAAAAATGTGGAAAGAAGGTAATTATTATGTGATAAAATTTCAGTTTTTAATTTTTGTAATTTTTGTAGTTTTCATAGTGATACATTTTTTTATGATGGTTTACAGCTGCAAAATCTTCAAATCAAACATTCATCACATTTGATCATATTTTGATTGGTTACCATGCCAATCTAAGATATCAATTGTTTTGTTGGTCTCATGTATTTTGGCAAAATACAGATGTTACTTTAGATATGATTATACATGTAATTTCGCGAAAATCAACACCAGTTTTAATGATTCATGTAATGAAATTTGATCACCACTTTTTCTTGTTTAAAGGAGGTAATTGCAACATGCCTCTGTGTTGGAGGCATTTGCACACTCGACCCTTCAGCGTCACTGCTGGAGTGTGCTAAGTCTGTCTGTGTGTCGGAAGAGAAATCGTGTTTACATCGTATTTTGAGCAAACGTTGGGAAACTACACAGGTAATGCAACATTTTGATACTAATCCAATTTTATGTTTTTAATTTCATGAATGGTTTTTTATGATAATGCTAAAATTGAAATGTGTTCTTTACAAATAACTGCACGATTTGCTCAAGACACATACCGGTGTTTGAAACCGTGCATGTTTCAGTCAGTGAAACTTTCACTTTCACTGTTTCAGCAAATTCAGGCCTTCCGAACCGTCCGAACAGAAAACAGTTCTTTTTGTCCAACATTTTACAGCATTGATATCACGATTTTTATGCATTATAATTAAATTTTATCTTTGCAAAAGCTGTAATGCACATTGACAATACAGCACTGTCAGCAGGACAAATTTCGGCTCTTGGGGGGAATTATGGTCAAAATAACCACGATCAGTTTATTAACCCCTAATGGACTAGCCCATCTAATTTTTGTTGATTGGCAGGACTAACCAATTTTTTTCTGGACAAGTGTATCTATGTACTAAATTAATAAAATTGATAACCATGGTTATTCGATATGCTTAATGAAGTGCTAGGGTCAAAAGTTCATGATTAAGGCAGTCTGACGTCACTATCATGATTACATTGTAACAAGTTGCAGCCCTTCAGAATGTTACAAATGACGTCATCAAGCCAGAACAATGGGGACGTCAACGTCCCTCCCGTCCGTTGCCGGTGGTGGACATTGCCATCCTTCCCGTCTGTTAGGTGGTAAGATTAGCAGCTGACACTTACAGACAATTTACATTGATAAAATATCCAACTTCAGCAGCTTGACTGCAGTTTAATGTGGTAGTTAAATAACGTGATCCACTTGGTATCATGGTTATTTTGACGAGGTATTCGGTACCCTTGGGGGCTCTTCTTCCCATATTCATCGTCAAAACAGACTGGAAATCCACTGTTTCTTGAAACATCACGCACTGCCAATCATATTGAATTTTCCCTATGAAAGAAACTCTACCTCTGACGATTAAATCCACTGTTTCTTGAAACATCACGCACTGCCAATCATATTGAATTTTCCCTACTAAAGAAACTCGACCTCTGACGATTAACTGTTGTACTTACTGTGTCACCATCTTAATTAGTCATAATGTCTCTCAATATAAACCTGTGTGTTTTCTGTAAAGTGTCTTTTCTTCAGTTTTTTAACCGATATCAAACTTGACAACGTGAGATTGCATCTAGGATTAATGAGCATCAATTTTGCACATTTTGGTCTTTGTCAATCATTATATTTTCCAACAAAACATGGTCAGTAAATTATATGTGTGCTACAGTGGGGTATACACACCAGTAACAATTTACATTATTTCATCTTATAAAACAATGATCGTATGCAGAATTCTTACAAGAGTTACAAGTCAGAGTTATGTCTTTGCATATACAACCATAGCCTTCGCGCACTGACCTCTCTTCTATGCAAGATGAAAATAAATATATCAATCATCTGACTTTAATATTTCAAGAGAAGAGATCAATAGCTCAATTTTGAGTTGTCAATGATGTAAATCGGCCAAGAACTGACAGAGCAGGGCCAAATTGTATATTTTTGTAACAAAATGGCACTTGTGCACATGTACATTGTGACAAATCTGGGTAATAGGTGCAATTTTCATACAATTTATTCACACCATTCAAATAAACTTTTCTATGCCAAAATATTCAATGTTCTATTTCTTGTACACATACATTTCTCTGATTATCAGCCAATCCTATGATTGCGAATCCTATGGCCCTGAACTTTAGAAGAGTCTAAGTTGTGATGTCATGGCTACAAAAGGGAGAAATGTCATGTGAAGTCAGAAACATCATCGCGCTGTGGAGCTTCTGATCGCTGCTTTCACTCCTATAATTAGACTGACCCACTTTCACCCAATTGCGCAAACTCACAAACAATGGTGAAAAAAAAGATGCTAAGATCAAGGAAAAATGTTTTTTCCGGCAAGCCATGCAACTGATATTGAATGAAAGGTTACATGGTTTCCTGTTCCTGGAGTACAAGTTCATCCTGTGTCATGTAAAACATGATGGGCAGTGCAATATATTTATAAAAACAGTGTATTTCAATTCTATTTTGATACTGAATAGGGGAATAAAGATTATGATCAAAATAACGGTAAGAAGTGAAGTTGGCCCCCAAGAGAAATCAGACTTTCAGAGAATTGGCCGCTAGATTTATATGGATAGCTTATCAAGTTACCGTAAATTAATGGCTACTGAGGGTCCCTAGGGTTATTTAATGGCCTTATGGTCAAATAGCCTTCTCGAAGGAGTTTTCATGAGTTTTGAGCCATTACAGAGTGACCGGTACAGTACCTGGTCAAAAGAACTATGATACTAAGGAAGGACTGTGCCACTAAATGGCCAGCACATTTGAGTTGGTAGCTATATTTTCTTTCATCTTATTTAAAACCTGAAGAAGGCTGCCAATCTTAATCTTAATCAGTTATTTTTCTTTGTAATTAGACCTCATGTCCGGCATATATTTCTGTGAATATTCTCATTTTTCACTCTGAAGGCCTCCACATTAGCACTACCATTCAAGTTTGGTGTCCATTTTAAATCTTTGCCAAAAGATCATTATGTGACTCAACATGAAACATGGATAAACTGCCAATTCCATGCCAATTTCCCAATAAAGCTGCCAGACCTTGACAACTTTTGAAAAATGTTTGTCCTTTTTTATTTTCCAAAAGAGGCATATTTATTGTAATTTTTAACTTTTCAGTACAAGAAAATGTCATATTGAATGTTCTTTTTCATTGCAGAACTTATAATTTGGTGAAAGTGGTGCAGAGATGAGTATATTTGGCGGCACATCGTCATTCAACACATCTAATGTGTTTGGGAGTAATACAGCCCAACAAAACAGCTTTAACAATCCAAAGCGTGACATAGAAGTAACTTCTCCACCAGACGACAGTGTCAGTTCTCTGGCCTTCAGTCCAGGAGTTCTGCCCAACACCTTCCTCATTGCAGGGAGCTGGGATAACAATGTAGGCTGCATTATTCATCTGTGAAAATATCATCAGAGTTGATCAACTTTTAATTGTCATTAAATTTCAGAGATTTTCATCACAAATTCACCCTGAAATCATTATTATAAAATTTATGTGAAATTTGGCCAAATAAAGTACTATTCAACCTATTTTCAATGGTAACATGGCATGTGGCCCATTAATTCTTCAATCCTTCATTTCATTAATACTTATGCAGGTTTTTGCTGACTTTATTATTGTCATTGAACCTTTCATTTTAAATATTTATTGCTTTGAACCTTGTTGTAAACTCAGAATGATTAGAAACTTGGGTTCGAGCTAATTTTGAAAGCAAAATGAACCCTGCTAATCTTTGGACTCTCTTGTTAATTTGCAGGTTCGATGCTGGGAGGTGCAGCAATCTGGCCAAACAGTTCCCAAAGCTCAACAAACACATACAGGTCCAGTCCTTGACGTGGCTTGGAGTGATGTGAGTTAATAATGTGGGGAGAAATTATTATTTCCCTCCTTTGTTGAGTCTATATTTTCACAGGGCTATCACCACCAGATGAATTGTTTTAAGGATTTAAAAAAAATAAAACATAGAATATCATAAATTAAGATTGACTTTATGTCTACACATGATATGAGTTTATCCATTTCTTCATTTCAGGATGGAACGAAAGTCTTCACAGCATCATGTGACAAAACAGCAAAGATGTGGGACCTGAATAGTAATCAGGCCGTACAAGTAGCACAGCATGATGGACCAATCAAAACAGTGCATTGGATCAAAGCTCCTAACTACAGCTGCTTGATGACAGGGAGCTGGGACAAAACATTGAAATTCTGGGACACGCGCACACCCAACCCCATGCTAACAGTTCAACTGCCAGAGAGAGCCTACTGTGCTGATGTGGTACATCCCCTTTTTTTTTAGCCCATATTGCCAGCTCTTTTAAGAACATGAAAGTGATAAGTTGTGTTGACCGAGTCCTTGACATTTAGCACAGGCCTGATGACCCTGGCACCTTAAACCTCTTGCTTAATATGTACCAGTAGATTTAAAATCGTACTGTCCCAACTTTACAGGAATTATTTTTTATGTCTTTGTTGTTTTATGTTATAGGCTATTAAGTTTGACAACAATTCCAAGTAGTCTAAGAATCGTGAAGCCCATTTACTTTGGAGTGTATGATTCGACTTTGCATATTAAAGAGATACTTTTTAGTAAAATAAATTTTAGAAATTACATGATTAAATGATCATATATGCATAAATACATTGAAATTCACAGACCCCAAAAAGATATCAGTAACCATGGAAACACAAACCCACATATAAAACTAATCTTGCAACCCCTATAGAATATGATCATTTATTGCGATTAGTGGCAATGACGTCATCGTGCGGGATTTAATGCACGTGCAACTCAAGCTGCAATGATCTTCAATTTTCATAAATTTAGTCATAACTTTGTTAATACTAGTCCGATTGACATGGTTTTTACACCAAAATAACACATTTTACATATTCTTCTGATGCACATATCCATTCTATAATGCGTCCATTTTAAGACCGAAAATCGTGACACCGGTATTTTGGCTGCATTGTTGTTTGTATACTAATTATTTATGTAAGTAGGTAATTGCCGCACGATGACGTCATTCTTTTTTTTCTAGCACGTGCATTTAAAAGAGCTATTTTTCTCCCAAAAAACATGTTTCCCTTGTGTGGTCATACTAACAGAGCCACAGATCAATGTGCGTTATAATTCTCCATCATACTACAAAAATGTTTCAGTGAAATATTGGGGGAAAACTAATTCCCAATAATTCTCAATAATTGTTGCATAATATTCTTTTCTAAATTTACATCAATTTTATATTTATTATGCCAGTAAATGTTCTAGTTGGTCGGAAAATTTTATGTATAATTTACACTCTTGTGGTGGTAGAATATGCACATTTGGGAGTGTACCAAAAGTGTTGGAAATTCCTAATATAAGCACTGTGCATAAATTAATTTAATTTCTGATCAGATCATTTGAGTAAATGCTTTAACCATTCATAATTGTAAAGTTTACTCCAAAGTTAATCCCTTTCCATTGGCTACCCCATATGCTTTTGCTTTATGCGCCTCCAGTTGACAATGTTGATGCTTTAATTTGATTCAAAAAGTGACTGACACAAGTATAGACAAATATATTATTGAATTATTTGTTCAAATATTTAATAATACTTTTTGATATTATATTCTGTCTGATATAATTTTTTTTCTGCTGTTGAGGTTTCTGAGACACTGATTATATTTTGACAGCTCTACCCCATGGCAGTGGTGGGAACTGCTGGTCGTCATCTCATTATTTATCAGCTAGAAAATCAACCACAAGAGTTCAAACGCATTGAATCCCCCCTCAAATACCAGGTAAGATCCGTGTTCTTAATTATAGCTCTCCTATTGTCTCACATTGAAGCAATAAACTTGTTTTATTACATTTATGGTTTACTTGGTTTTTTGTTTTGCCTGAGATTTTGTCTGCAAGATTAAGGTGTCACTTTGAGTCTGTTTATGTGTTCCCAGCTGTCTATCTGTCCATCTATCTGTCTGTCACCATTTAGAACCATGAGCCTTATTCAGTGTCTATTATAGCTGCTTTAAAATCCCAAGCATAAGTAATAAGTAAAGTTTCCCAAGCATAAGTAATAAGTAAAGTTACATTTGTATTTTTACCTTGAGATAACCCCATAAAAATGTAAGACTTTTCTGCCTTCTCTTAATGGGAGGTTTAAGGTTCCTTATCACACATAAATTACACAAGGGAAGCACCCACCATTGAAATGAATAAAAATGGACTGTACATAAAGCCATATATATATATTATCTCCTTGCATTAAACATATTCTGAACACATAATTAATAAAGTTTTTAAGCATTTTTAAACATGACCCACTGACTTTTGAAATTAAATTATGGCATTTAATTGTAAATGTGCACATTTTGGGTATTCAGAGGTTTCTAGAATGAAATGGTCAGAGGTATATCAAACCTGTCTTGATAGTTTTCAATTTCAGCCTCTTGCTGTATTCTATAATGAGATGTTTACAGCAGATAAAAGAAAATCATTTCGGCAAATACTGATGACCATGTTGAGATTAATAATTTTTATTTTCAGCACCGATGTGTGAGCATTTTTTGTGACAAGAAGACCACGGCTCCAACAGGGTTTGCACTGGGGAGCATTGAGGGACGTGTTGCTATCCACTATATCTCTCCACAAAATCCAAAAGATAACTTCACATTCAAATGCCACCGGTCGAATGGGGCACCAAACAATGTGCAGGACATTTATGCAGTAAGTCAGGATATTTTTAATCTACAATCCGTGCTTTGGATGTTTATATGTTTAAAACAGGTTGACTGGTAATGAAACGGTGGTCTCTTATCAGAGTAATGATTAGTATTGGACAAGTGATGACCTTTGATATTCCTGCATAATATTGTGGCATGATAGCATGGAAAATGGTGTTCCCTATAACATGGATGGCAGAAAATAGAATGTAAAGCAACAAAACAAATATTTAATCAAACAAACCAAAACTTAAAATAAACAAAACAAAACATTAACAATCATTGCAAAGAGGTAGGTCATTGCAAAGAGATAGGTCATTGCAAAGAGGTGGGTGGAATTATCTTTGAAAAACATTTATTGTGCTACATACACAAACTTTATGTCTCTGTTAATTCCACTAACTTTGCCAAGGATGACATTGATTGGACCTTTGCTTGTTACTCACATTCTAATTCTAAGATTTTCATCAAATTTGAACTAATTCAACTGTGAATTCCTCGCTGTGTCAGTTGGAAAGCCTCTCAAAGCAATGTGAACTGATAGTTTCACACATCGATGGATGACAATGATATCATGTTGAACTTTCCATTGTCTTAGTAATGTTGTCACCACACTACTTTTTCTTGGTATGAAATAGGAAGATATTCATCCACAGTGGTGCATGTTCATATTAGAGTTTAATCCATGCTCACAGATGAACATTCCACAGTGGTGTCAATTGTTCAAACCATACTTACCACACAAAAACTGATATACAGCCAGCAGGAAATGACAGTGCTGCACCCATCACAGAGTAAAGCAGATGCTGTTTTTTTGTATATCCACTGGCTGACGGCCATTTGTGTTAGAGTATCAAAAAATACCATCCGTGTAACAAAATATTAAGGGATTCCAATAATTTAGATACATGATATTGGGAGTGAAATTCAGCTCTAAAATAATATACTGGGCTTATAAGTGGAGATTTGACTTTGTTTTTTTTAGTATGAAAAAGGTTCAGAAAAAAAATAATAAAAGTCATTGTTGTAAAGATGGTTTTGTGAATGTTTAGATAAGATATATTCACCCAAGAAAATATTGAAATCAGCTTTTTATTTTTACTTTCTGCAGGTAAATGGCATCTCATTCCATCCAGTCCATGGTACTCTGGCTACTGTTGGTTCAGATGGGAGATTCAGTTTCTGGGACAAGGATGCCAGGACGAAACTAAAGACATCAGATACATTTGATCAGCCAATAGCATGTTCCACATTCAATGCACAAGGCAACATATTTGCCTATGCAGCCAGTTATGACTGGTCAAAGGTAAGATGTATTCTACCCTTCAGTTTTGGAGATCTGGACAAACGATTAGATTTAAAAAGTACGACACTGTGAATTTACTCCAAGTCTTCCCCCATTATATCACAGACAGGTTTGATCTTTAAATTATACACCCATCTTCCAAAATTATATCACAAATAAGTTATATACAATCCTGTTGGATAAATTCAGCGACAAGAAGGGATGCCAAGCAAAGACAAAAAAGCAACAGACTAACATAATACTACAACTTAGTCGAAGGTAGACAAGTAGGTAAATCAGCTGCTGCAGGTTTCTTTAAATAAGCAGACTTCAATATAACCAGAAGCCAGCTATTTTCAATACTCAGGAATCTTAATTATAGCTGCAGCAGTCTATGGCAGCTTACAATGGATTTTGGTTGGCTACCAATAACCAACAGCAGGTTATTTTTAGTATGCATTCTTCAAAAGTAGGTCAGGAGGTGGGTGCGATACTGCCCGGAAATTTCACTATCCACAACCAGCAAAAGCTGTATGATCATGTTATTAACTGATGAAATTAGCTTTTTTATGTTGTACGGTCTGTTTGTTCATTTAATGTCCCATCAAAGCAAACAGGTCAAGTTGGTAGGAGAAATAGATATTGTTATTTTGCAGAAATAAAAGGTGTAATTAAATGATATCCAATATACTTTATTTATTTCAGGGTCATGAAGGATTTGATCCACAAAAGATGAAGCCTAAGATATATTTGCGGTCTTGCTATGATGAACTGAAACCAAGTCAGAAAAAGAGCTGAACTATCTCAACAAACTTCATACAGAAATCTTCAGATTGTAAACACCCGGAAAAGCATCAGCCAATCAGAGAGACTGTTCTCTAAAAACAATATTTATGACATAATTTTTATTAAATAATCCATAACAGAATGTCTTACAATGTGTAGAATATCTGTGTAGCCCATTATCAAGTAAAACGTTTAAAATAAATTATTTCAGATGTTGAGATGCCAGCATTGGACCAAGTCTAAACCTATTAAGAAGGATTTTGCCAAGATTCCTTTGCAGAATATAGAGTTCTGTTATCATATTAGCCATTTGTATCAGGCAGTACCTGTCACTTCCCATAAGCTTTAAATCATCAGAGAGTATATTTGAAGAGCAGATGATTTGGAACATTGTCTTATGATCCTGCCAATATGTAGGTACTCAAACTAAAGTACAGTTAACATATCAGGATTATGGGTCAGAATGAAATATTAAATATATTCTTATGTGTTCACAACAGATGTTTGATATTCCCCAAACTGTTTAATATTATAAATACTCCTCTTTGTGTTACTCAGCTTCGATTATGGGAAATGCCTAATTGGTCTTGTATTTGGAACTCAAGGTTATTTTTGTAAATCTTGCCTCCTTGTATTTTTGCACCAAGAGTAAAACATTTATTTGGCATTTGAACAAATGAACAAAAAGAAAAACAAATCTGCTGAGTGTCCAAATATAGTCTGTAATGTTCATGGGTTGCATATCTCTGTGATCTTATGGATGTTTGGCTCCACTATTTTGGGGCTAAGATTATGATTCTAAACATAATTCTCCTGTGTCGAGAGTATGTTGCACATATGATGCTTTCATAAAAATGTTACAATTGTTATTTGTATATTCTAAGCTCTTGAAATAAATGATATGCATAGCAATAAATATATCTGTTTTAACTTTTTGATAATTCATTCAAACATATTGACATACCACAGTAAGTAGAGTTAGTAATTAAAAAGAAAATCAATAAGAGAATTATTTTATTTTTCTTTACAGTGATGAAAGTCTTCAGGAAATAACCTGAATTCAGGTTTTTTCTTCAAATTTGAAACTCAAAATGGTCTGAACTCAGTCTGAAACATCCAAAAATGACATTTCTGAAAGGGGGTAGGGTATCTTCAGGTTAATTTTTAAGGGTTTCAGGTTTTTTTCCTGAAGGCTGACTTTCATCACTGTCCTTAGAAAAGAGGGTCCTTTTGCACTGATACTCTTGATTAAAGTGTGAGAAGATTTATGAAAGCTTTCACTCTTGCCAGAAGTGCTAGGAGGCCAAGTCTGTTGAGGAAGGGGGTCCAAGCTGACATATACAAATTTGAATATATCTCTGTTTTGTGATCAAATTCAAATAAATCAACTGATCTGAACATGATTGCAAACCATTGCATTAAAGCACAGCTTCTTTACTAAACCACTTATAAAATATTAGAAATTAGAGCTGCCCAAATCTGAGAATGATTTATTCTGACATTTTCGTGACCAGTCTAAATTATTTAATTATTTATTTTAACAAAACAGAGAAATGTCATGACTTGATGTTCACATCTCATAGTAATTTATCCCTGGTGGGATTTATTTCTGTGCATAATTGTTTAGTGCTGCCCTCAGGTGGCGATGTCAGATTGGAGCAACACCATGTGGAAGAGTCCAGGGCATGCAGGATAATATTCATGTCATGTATGGACATAAAGTCAATATTTATTGAACATTCCAAATTGTGTATATTTATTATATGTGTATATTTATTGTATGTGTATATTTATTGTATGTTTTATATAATTGCATATCTTGGAATGTTCCAAAATATATATTCTTATCATATACATTGACAGATCCTTGTCAATAAATTGTTTGCAAGTTATATAATTTGCAGGTTACATACTATCAGGGGAATTGTTTCTTTGATCCTTGGTTGCTGGTTACATAAGGTTGCTAAATATCACAGGACGTGATCCTTTGGTCTTTTGGGTTGCTAGGCAACTGATCAAATCTCATCCTAATCACTTACACAACATTCTGTAGTCTCTCTACTGTTGCCATCTCTACTTTATACAGCTGCTTGTATGTAGGTATACTGTAAGCTACCATGCCAGGAATGGAAAACATTGACCTACATTTCAACCATCAGTGCTAAAAATAGCCTCTGACTTAGCCGCTGCTGGTAATGACAGGTGTACTGTATACAGTATAAAGGCATTATTTAAAGCATTCAGGAAATGATGTGTTCAAGTACTTTTTCCTTTCATAATAAAAATGTTTATATCCCAAAGTTTGCAATCAAATGTTATTACCAATCATATTTTTCTACAAAAATTTATGTACCATTTGAAAGTGAGTGAGTCTTCTGCTAAAATCCAAATCATCCATAGGACACATTGTCAACCAACATTGTTTAGCTGACCAGTGATCTTGTGCTAACAGTGGAGCATCTTTAAATTGGGACAATCAAGTGATTTGCTTACAGAGCCCTGTTTGTCCTTTTATGTTTGTCCAAGGCCTAATGCCCTGACAGACCACAATAGAGGTCAAATGATTGTGTATATGTCGTCACCTGGTGATCAAAATAGTACTGCCAGTACTTGTTACTTTCACCAAAACACAACAACCATGGTCAGTGTATTTTGTTTGATTTTAGTGAGATAGCTTGCTTGGATCAGAGTTTCGTGGCCACATATCATTTAAGCATACCCCAAACATCTGTAAAATTGCCTGTGACTTCGGTGGTTTCATGAATGCTTCAAGCAACAGCTTACATGCTGTGTCCCCAACACAGAAACCTGATAACGATATAATTAAAGTATCATAATTATTAAAGCAAATTGAAATTATGATTATAATTAATATTAAGATATTATTTTGAAATTTATGTTTGGAGGTGCCATGATTTATTGTGCTAGTTTTGGTCCAATGTTTATAAAGGAGTTACATTTGTTTGCTATGTCTAAATTGTTAAAAATAACATTTCCTCCATCCTGAAAAAATGTAGGAATGACTTCATGTATAGTTTTCCAAGTATTTCTAATCTCATCTTTATATTATTGAAATCATTCTCATAATGTTTTCTTTGTGCTTTGCATATACTTTTTAAAGCTGTACTGACTATGTCAGCATAGCTTCTGCAGTGATGGAGGGGGGGGGGGATTTTCTGTCATTGATCTTCTCCTCAGAAACTACTGGTTAGGGCTCTTAGCCATAGCAATTGGTCGGTATTTTCAGGTGACTAATTCTATCTATTTTCTAATAGGCTCAGATCTTTGTCCATTTTGTTAAGGTTATTTTGTTAATATCTATAGCTACCATGGGTACACATGATTGGAATTCTGCCGACCCGCCCGCCTATACCCAATCGTGTGCAAAGTGGCACTTTCCACTGGACCAATTGTGTTTAAGTGGTGAGTCCATCCACGGATCTGGTGGTTTGATTTTGATTTGATTTGATTTGATATGTTGGCCGCTCCACTTTTGTCTCGTGGGCACTCAGAGCCTACGCAGCGTGGCTACCCAGCTAGAGGGGAGATCCAATACGCACTATCTCCAATCTGTGAGTAGCACTCGTGCTGACCAAATGTTTGTGGCGAATTTTGGCGGAAACCGCCGGCTTCAATCGTGTGCACCCTATCTTTGTTTGTTTGTTTGTTTCAGTCTTATCCAGGTACCACCTGGCAGCTATGCAAGCACAGCTCGACCTTTCCACCCTTCCCACTGTCACCACAAGAATTTTGCCCCCTACATTCCACTTAAAATATTGGCCAGAGAATAACCAGAACAATCAACCCTCTAGGCTTCCTCTATCTACTATTTGTCTAGCTACCTGACCTTAAACCCCTGGCGCATCCCGTGCATACAGGGGGGAAGCACACCCCGACATTCCCTAACCAGGCATATAGCCTTCCCCCCAGTGAAGCTAAACCCCGGGATGTATAGAATTTAGTATTACCACTACTTTACACAGGCGACATAAGCATTATTAAGTTGTTGAATGATGTGACCATATGAAAATACATAATTTTCCCAAGGGTTCCTGATGATCCAGAAAGAGGCGTTTCTTTCCACTTTCCCATCCGCCCAAAGGATCCTCGGTGTAAACAATGATGCGATCCAATGCTAGTCTAATTATACTCTGATCCGATAGATTACGGCTCATCCCCTAGGGTCATACTCTCCCAGTCATTCTCCTGCTCTTGTCCTTCACGTATTTGTATTCCCACTCCTCTTCTAATACATCTCTTGTCCCACATTTTCGTCAGCATCTTTTTAACAATCCTCCATTGAGGTTCAGCTGTTCCTCCGTACATACCAAGAATCTGGGCTGTCTTTCCCCTCTCATCTGCCTGTCGCCACTGATCGTATTCCTCCTTGCTCCATATGGCTCGCAGGTCTGTTAATGCCTCCTCCCTCTCTTCTTGGTAAGCCGGGCACTCACTTAAGAAATGGGAGTCATCCTCTTCTGGGGCTTCCACACACAACTCACAAAAGGGTTCTATATCCGGCATCCATCTTGCTGATCTGGCATTCAACCCCAAGTCTCCCGTTCGTGCTTTAAATAAGAGCACAGTACCCTCCCTCCAATCATGATACCTTTCATAGCCATACTTTTGTTTGAGACTATATAGCCTGAGGCTGCTCTTCTCCCTCATACCATCCCGCCATTCTGTAACCATTTTCCTTTCAATCCCACTCTTCACCTTGTTTTTCCACATGCCCGATGCACTCGTCTCATCCAAGTCTAGTTCATAATACACTGCTAGCTCCTTCATCCTAGTCAACCACTGATGTCCTGGCTCTGTGCATTGTACCGAGAATGCCAACTTACACCATCTATCCTCTTCCAACCTGGCTAATCGTCCGTAGTATGCAAGTTGAGCCTGTGCTATCTTATGTTTTATTGGCCACCATCCCAACTCTCCTCGTAGTGCCTCAATTGCCACCCTGGAGCTAGCTCCCAGGATTCTCCGTGCTATACCATTTTGTATTCTCTCCAGACTGTCTAACTCTCCTGGCCCCATTCCTACTACTTCCACTCCATATAAGATTGCAGGCATAGCCACCTTTTCCCACATTTCTTTTCCGATAATGGTCCTGGCTGGAGAGTTTGCTACCATCGCTCCGATTTCCCAGATTTTTCTGAGGTGTCAAGGAGGCTGCCATTTTGATTAACATTACAAATATTAGCCAATGAGAATCAAGATAAGTTGGGGACAAATTCAAGATGTAACATGCATTTTGATTAGTTAAAAGTATCATCTGCCCAGGTTTGCTCTTGAAAAAAATTATTATGAGGCACTTCCCAGAAATTTTTCACAAACATTACAAAAAGCAATGATAAGCATAGCTCTGAGGCCATAACCTTGGTTTTCCTTATTGATTGATTTTATAAATTCCACATACAATCTCTCTGGATCTCTTGTGCTTATATTGATTAAATGTTACAATATTTTAGGCGCATGTTTATCTTTTGTTTTTTAAATAACAAATGTATTGAAGTTTGTATAGGATCTTTTAAAATGATTTTAGTAGGGTTACTTAAATGAGATGAATCAATTGGTAGTTTGTAAGACTGGTACTCTGCATTACATATGTAGTATTCATTTACTACCTCTGCAGTCATTGTCCTATATTTGATACCATTCTAAAATTTGGAATTCCCAAAGTTATAAAAACCTTGCTCATACAAATATCATCAAATCTGAATTGACCAACATAAGGTAATCAGGTATCTGACACATAAACTGACCAATCAGTACAACTGCCAGTACAAAACAAATCTATATTTATTCTCTCACCAATCAGTGGACAGCCAGATTTTTATGAATACTGACGACTTGCAACTGATATTGTTACATAGGGTTTGAGTACCTACCAAGATCTATCATATATGTTTATACGGAATAACGCTATACTCGCTGGCTAAATGAGTTGGGGCCCAATACCTAGCTGCCTAGCGTACCCATCTATAGGGGATAAGAATGACTGCAGATTCAGCATAGACCGTATACAATAGTAGTCTTTATTCGGGTATAGGTATACACTTGAGTCAGGATAGGTAAGGCATGGTATGAGTGTGATTTGAAATACCCAAATACTGATAACTGTGATAGAGCTCTCGGGCTTGTAGGCACACCTCAATATCTACATAAGTGGCAACGGTGTAGATCATGTGGCTCAGAGCAGCAGTTCCAGCCTGTTATATAGTAGACACTAATAATATGTCCATATATATGTATATTTGGACTGCATACTCTAGTTATATAGGTATCTGGCCGAAATAGCTCAATTGGTAGAGTATTCGCCTTGAGATCCAGGGGTTCTAGGTTCGAATCCTGGCCAGTTACTATCAACCGCTATGAGCAGACATTGTCTGGTATCAGCGGTATATAAATGTCAGCTTTTAGGTACGCGCCCAAATCCTAATGAGTTTGCACTCGCTGGCCTCATCTCTTGTTGGCGTTTGATCCTGTGTCATCTCATATGGGCATTTGCTTAGTGTCTCTGATAGTGTCTATGAATGTCTATGAAATATCATATATGTCCTGCCTTCCCCACATGTAGGCAATCCATGTCCCACATGAGAGAAAAGTCCTGTTATGGAGGGTAATAGACTGGTTATCTTACTCGCAAATTTTTATTGTCTGTAAGCTTGGATGGTTTTCACTGAATGTGCAATTTGATTGAGGTAGGGATGATGGTCTGAAAATATGTAAATCATGATACCAGAGATTGCATTATTGTATCACTTATTAAATTATTAATTAGAGTGCCATGTTTGTTGGGAAATTTAGATGGTAAATATGAGATGCTTGACCAAAATTTGATTTTATACATATTTTACCTGTAAAATAGACTACACTTCCTGGTTCTATTCATCAATTCAAATCCTCCTCCTGAAACTCATGAAACTTTGTAAGTGGGCGACTGGGAAAGTGCCCTTGTCTCTGGCATTGTAATTATATCTTGTATTTGAATGAAAACATTAGTAGAATTTGAAGCAACTGAAAAGCACAATTTAATCTTTTCACTGATAAATCAGAGAAATAGTCAAGATCTTCATCACTGTATCATGTTATTTTATGGCAATGAATGACCTTACTGTGTTAACGTGCCCTTACAATTGAGTTACAAAAGTTAATGGATGGTCTACATATGATGATCAATGGCATAGATACACAGAAATTGAATTTTTTCTTTGACGTCTACGATGTCGTTGGTATGTACCGTAACCCTCATATTTCCAAGAATAGTAAGAATATTGGAATGGTTTCTGTTGGTTACGGAGTAATGTAGGGATGACATAAAGGGTGAAGGAGTAATCCATTCATTCATATAACCAGCGCAATGGAAATAAAAATAATAATCTGGCTATAGCCATGTCCACTATAATATTTTAAGTATGTTATAAACTATATTATATTACAACATATTATTACTGCTCTAAGAGCTGTACACAAAAACATCAGCCATCAACATTTAAGCGCTTTGAACAGACTTCGGTCTGGTATATGCGCTATATAAATTTTATTATTATTATTATTATTAACATGATATGCAATGAGCTTATGCAATGAACTTATGGGAGTTCTCATTGACATATGTTGTTTTTAGCACAGCATTGTTGGTTTCAAGAAACAAGGAACCATGCATAATTTATAGATACATAACATATTTGTGTCAAAGAAAATAATTGTAATATTTAACTACCCTCGTGGCAAGTTTGCTCACTTCAATTTTTGGGGTGATCCATATTTGAGCACAAACATGGACTGCACTCATGCTACATGTTATGACAAATCATCAGTCCTGACCACATTTCTGTAAACATCACTGGGTCTAAAATACACTCCGTCAGATCGTCATGTTATTATCCCCAAATTTCACATTTGTTTGTGCAGTCACTCGGTTATGATGCATAGGTTGCCATCGTGGAAGTCAATGCATTGGCCATGAAAGTAAAATTAAATACTTTATTCATGAATCATAAATGTTCTCATCCCAAGGTTGTGGATTTAGTTTTTCATCCCTATAGTTGTATTTGACAGAAGAAAGAATTGACATTGCATAAGTCAAGTAGCTTTAGCACTATCTTAGCTTTTCACATTCCCTATAATTCTCAGACAGTAAATTCCTCAACTCTCCACAATAGAAACTCATCATTCAATATCTTAGTATCATATATATTCAATATTCAAAAAGATTCCCACCATTTTAGCTTTACAGATTTCCTATTTGTGTGACATTAAAATTTGGTGAGACTGCACCATACCTGCTCTAAGTGGCCTCGTCATGAAATAACTAGAATAACGTTGAAAGTGATGTTAAACCAAAAAGCAAATAAAGATAAAAAGAAAAATGGACAAAAATTAATAATTCAAAACCATCACCTAGATATTTGATAATATTATCATTGATATCTTGGTTGTTTCAATTATCATGCTCCATCTGACAATCAATAATTAAGTATATTGTTCATTGGCAGTATGCCAGAAAATATACAAAATCCAAGGAGTAATTTTGAAATACATAATCAGCTTACTCGTCACATTGCGGCCTTAATATAGGCATTCCACCTGGACGCATGCTGATTGAGGACCTTTCTACTTTGGAGGGAATATATCCGATTTCCCCCCATTCATTAGAGTGGGATCAACACACTAACTAATATCCTGGATACCCCGATGTAAACAATGTGCAACGCAGTTGGCTGAGCTTCAATCCTCTCACAGCAAAAAAAGGCTCATAATGGAAACAGTCCAGACACCGTGACTTGAACATTGCATAACCTGCAGAGCGGACATAGCCAATCCTTCCAGCCTTGACCCGTGGTGCCTTCCCGTCTTTTGAGCCACACTGAACACTTGAAAGGGACCTCTTGTAGAAACTTGTGAAAGGACAAAAGGAGCACAACCATATATTGCAACGAGGAGGATATTTACTAGGTGGATAGCTTCGTGCTTGTTTAGAGGAACATTACCGCCCCCTTCTTGGGCTAGGCCCCGACGATGTTATATTCCAACAGCATTGCCCATCTGGGTATGCTGCTTTTGGTGATCTTTGTTTTAATGACTTTGATGGCGGGGAGCGAAGCTACAGATCCGGTGCTAACTCCACAGACCCTGTCTGATGCATACGGCGATTCTGCTACCAACACAAGCGAGATGACATTCGGTCCCCTACCCGCTGGGGAAGCATACAAGACTACCGATATCAGCATTGGAGACCAGGGCGGGCTCAAACCCATCTACGCCTTTGCTGGGTCGTTCCTCTTTACTGCCCAACCCGCCTCGCTGCTGGATATGAGTGGTATGTTTGTTCATTGCCATATTACTGCATGCATATATCTTTTTATTCTTGTCTGCTACTTTAAAAAACTGTGAAAAAAATAATTTAAAAAAATGGTTTTCATTTGCTCAGCATTTAGGGTTGTGATGACTTTTTATCATAACCAAAATACTTAAATAATATGAATTCCATTCATAATTCCTTCGAAGTAATATCAATAATGTTTGCACATGTTGTAGCTTGAAAACGACACTGCATGAATATGGTAAATATTATGGTTTTGCCTGTGTGTGTAACATTGAATAATCACATGTCATTTTGTTAAGCATTATTGCACTTGAGTGTACTGGAATGTGGAAAAGACTTGTCTGTGGATTACAAATGATTAGAAATACATTTTAAAGCTCTTATTTGGGAATAAAACATAAGAACATTTACAACATTTAAAAACAATATGAACAAAAAAATATGAATAGATTGAATAAAGATAAAGATAGTTATATATCGCTTAGAATGTAAATATACCGTATTACACTGGGCGTAATCAATTCAAAGTTGTGATGTCATGAAGTTTTTATTCGAGTTAGTGTAAAACAATACAGGCAGTCAAATCAATAATTCTATTCTTTCTCCCATAAGAAAAGGGACGTTTCATATGAAATAGGATATTCAAGCCGTAAATAATATTTCCCTTGGGTGTACAAACGTAAGTGCTCTCCCGGGATTTGCTGAGGCCTCACAAGAAGATTGACCATGTTAATTAGATTATAGTAGATTAGAAAAGAATATATCAGATAAACAATAGGATAAAAATATATTCACCATTAGCATAAGATTAGAATAGATTAGATAAGAATAGACAAGATTGGATTAGAATAGATTATAAACGATAAGAATAGATTAAAATACAATAGAGTGCAATAGAAATAGAAAGTATTATAATACATTTTAAAAAAATAGTTTATATTAGAATAATACAGAATACCCAAGAGAAAAAAATAGATTAAAATAGATAATAACTGCAAGAGAATAAATTTGACTAAATAAGACTATGGATGATGGATTAGATATGAATAGATGAGAAAAGGAAAGAATAGTAATATATAAGAATAGATTAGATTATAATGGGCTAGAATAGAATAAAAAAAAATTAGAAAAGAAAAAAAGTCAAATATATTAGAATAAA
This sequence comes from Amphiduros pacificus, assembly GCA_949316495.1. Lineage (NCBI taxonomy): Eukaryota > Metazoa > Annelida > Polychaeta > Phyllodocida > Hesionidae > Amphiduros > Amphiduros pacificus. The sequence continues at coordinate 6,789,917 of OX439000.1, forward strand.
ATACATTAGATGATAATAGATTCAAATAATTTAAAATAGAATATATTGGAATGGAAAAAAATAGAATAGATTATAATCAGTTGGAATAACTGCAAGAGAATAAATATGAGAAGACTATGGATGATGGATTAGATATGAATAGATGAGAAAAGGAAAGAATAGTAATATATAAGAATAGATTAGATTATAATGGGTTAGAATAGAATCAAATAGATAAGACTAGATTACTGTGGATTAGAATAGTTTAGAATAGATTATATTGCAATAGATGCATTTTGATAAATTAGTATAGATTAAATTAGAATAGTTCAGAATATATATAATATATTAGAATATATCAGAATAATTATTTAGAACATACCAGAATAGATTAGATTGGATTAGAATAGTTAAGAATATATTATATTTTAATAGATTAGAATATTTCAAAATAAATTAAAAGAAAAAAACATAAGAAAAGAAAAAAAGTCAAATATATTATAATAAAATACATTAGATGATAATATATTCACATAGTTTGGAGAAGAATAGAATAGACTATAATCAGTTGGAATAGATGAGAAAAGATATGTTTTGTGAAAAAATACCAAATCTAATCAACCTATGAGCACTTCTCCCCAAGATCTTCCTGTGCACATTCAAAGGACTTGTTATCCATTTCAGAGAAAAAAGAGCTAATTTAGTTAACCTTTAGATTTTAATAAATTAAAGTGTAATTAATTGGAGTAGATTAGAATAGAATATATTAGAATAGAATAGATATGATCAGATTTAGAATAGAATAGATAGAACTAGAATGGGTTAGAATGGTTGAGAATAGATTAGAATATATTATATAATAATTGATTGAATAGAATAGTTAATCTCAGTGACGCTTGGTGCACTGCTTGGGTTGTCGCTGGCGTGTTCGCACGGGTTCCTGATCGAACGTGGCGTATTCGACCGTGGCAAAGACTGATGTGTCACAGATAGAAAAAATCAAACCCAATCACCATAAGCGTTTTAAACTCATGAAATATCCGCTTTAAAGGCTAATTGACCCTGAAGACCTCATTAATATTGACAAGGGAGAGTTAAAGGAATGTAGTTTAATTGATCAAAATTAATATGTTTGAACAGACACGGTTGAATAGGTTACAGTCGAACGGGCCCCCTGCGAAACAGCCGGTCAACATTTGGGTTGCGTCTGAGAATATGTCCCATGTGAGCTAAATACTTGAATTTTACTATATATATATATATATATAGGTGGTTCCTGTCTATTTATATATATATATATATATATATATATATATATATATATATATATATATATATATATATATATATATATATATATATATATATATATATATATATATATATATATATATATATATATATATATATATATATATATATATATATATATATATATATATATATAAATAGACAGGAACCACCTCACGAAAACTCTAAGTGATTGAAATGTTAAACCAATTTGACCAGTCAACAATTGAACTTCACAAGAGAACGGACCTCTCCCTCTGTGAAATCAAGGACGCATAATCCCTACTTTCCAGCTGTTCTTATACAATCAGAGCAAACCAATACTGCATATTTTGCAATGGGATCTACGTATACAAAGTGTTTGGTGAGGTGAATGTTGATAATTTGTATGCAGAGCCTTTGGCCAAGCGCTTCTAAAGTTGAATGAGGCACAAGACCCCTCACTATTTCCCGATTCCCTGAAATAAAGATGATGCACATGTAATGAAATAAAGATGCTGCACATTTAATATTACTTCAATGATCATCAGTGGCCCCATTCTAATTCAAGATAGTCTGAACCCTATTTTTTATAAAGCAGTGATTTCCGTATTGCGCAACCAATGCTGGATCAAATGTATTTGCATATGCCAATATTTACAGTAGTGTACTTGGCTGTAGTCATAACACAGGGTGTTAACTGCTCCATCAAACCAAATCACCAAATATCTGGCCTCTTATAGCCAATGCCGCCACAATCACAATAAAGCAATCCTGTAATATGTCTAGAATAGTTGTACATGTATATTTTTTATGTACTATATATTTGGTAACTCACAAATCTCCATCTATCACGATCTTATAATGTCTTTGTTTTTAGGTTAGGGTATGTGTTGTAGTTTGATGAATCATAGTGTATTTATCATTTCAACCCCGATTTGCATTTGGTTGTAATGTTTAAGTCATGAACAAGTTATCCAAAATCATTAGGAAATATTTCTATGCTATGCCATTTTGATCTTTAAATAATAGATTTTAAGCATCCCTTAAAGAACAGGATGCGCACAAGGCATGATCATTGGGTGATGGCATTCCTTAGTTCATTTCAAGCTAAATATACACCTTGTATGTCTGGACATGACACAATTTGCAGCAGTGTGGATTTCACTTATATTTCATAACATACGTGAAAGTGGGGTTAAATATTTTTGGACATCTATTATTGTTCATAATTCGTCTCGGCTTTTATGTATCATCCATTCTTGAGATACAACTTGATTAACAGTGCCGGTACTCTCCTCCTCAACTCATTGGATTTATACCAGGCTCTGCAAGTAAAGGCTGGACAGTTCTGGGAGCCCACACCCAGTATAAGCTTCTTTTTAGCAGCCAATAGGAGCCGAGTCAGATATGTTGGCACTTGTAATAACATGGCCAGTTATGATGAGAAATTGTGAACATTGAACTGGGTAAAATTAGTTAAAATCATGGATTCATTCATCAAGTATTCCAATTAACAAGTAACACAGGTAATGGACATCACAGTTGAGATGCATTTATGTTTTGACATATATTATGAATATTGTCAAACATAATGTTACCAGATTAAAAAAAATGATATGAAAAATATAAATTGAAATCTTTTGAATATTCTACCATTTAACAAATAATGTTCACGATATATAAAATGATTCTCACTATGTTGAAGTCGATCAGGTGAAATGGACAAGTGCCTGAGAAGAATTAAGAGAGCTAAACCTGTCATATATCACCCTAGAGAGTGGTGCTAGGGGTGAACGGTTATAATATATGAATAGCATGTTCTTGATGTGTTTCGAGATAATACACTGACACCCTTTATGAATGCCAGATATCTCGGCTGATGCCTTAATATCAGACATTCAATCAAGGGATAGTGTATCCTCTCACATATCCTACCAGTACTACCACCATGATAAAGATGAGTACCATCCTGACAATAGGAGTTTGGGGTCTATAATATGAAAATAGATAGTTGACATACAGTTGTAGATATCCCATTGATGTTATTATTTAAAAAAAAAACATTAGCCCAGTTCCCAAGAAATTGAAGGTATATGGTATATGGTCAGAGACTGTGGTTGTCGTCCAATAAATTATTGAAGATCTTGCCCAAAGTTGTTCATTGTTAACATTTCACATTTTATCATTGTTATATTATTGTGTGCTAGTAGTTGTCTTTCTTCATTTTCTGGCTTAGCGTTTCCAAACTAATATCAGACACCCTGCGCCCTTGTCTCATCAAAGATATCATTGTTATATTATTGTGTGCTAGTAGTTGTCTTTCTTCATTTTCTGGCTTAGCGTTTCCAAAATAATATCGGACACCCTGCGCCCTTGTCTCAAGATACCAGGCCTAACCTTAAAATCTACTTTGACCTCAGCTACGTCGTGCTTGAAATGCAAGGGCTTGTTGGAATATAATATATACAAATACTGAGAAATGTTTATAAATCAAGAAACTGATGAAGATACTTGAATATTCTGTGTTACACCTTTACCTTTTTTGCAGCGATAATAAGAAAACTGGTTGATGGAGATATGAGCGGTGCCATCAGTGATTTAACAAATGTAAGTGCAACACAGACATATTTAATAAAGGAGGTTTTATTGAATATTCTCAAAAAATGAATGAGAGTTTGCAAATTCACATTTTGAGTATTGGAGAAGACAAGTTATTTTTGCATGTACTGATTGGTATCTTGTTGCAGGAGATCAGTAAATTCATTGGTTTGGGCATCTGCATTGCTCTTGGGATCCTGTACGTGCTCATCGTACCCATCGTGGGCCTTTGCTTCTGCTGCTGCAGAACCTGTTGTGGCAATTGTGGCGGAGACCTTAAATACAAACAAGGCGACAGTGACTCTAAGATGTGGTGCTTCATTCATATGGCCGCTGTATCTATACTTGCCTTGTTTACAGGGTAGGTACATATATTTGTAGTTATTTCTCACATGACCATCGTGTCCACACTTGCCTTGTTTACAGAATACATGGCGTGTACTTCCCTTAAAAGAAATCAAACACATTTTCAAATGATTAAAATTGTTTGTCTGAGGTTTTACATCACTTTCAACATTATCTCAGTCATTTCTTGATGAGACCTACTTGTAGCAGATATAGTGCTGCCTCACTGAATAGTCATGTCGCAGGTCTTTGACATGACAACCTACCCGGTCACAGATTTACAAGGAAAACGGGTTAACCTTTTCGGCACGGGCCTCAGCTCATATGGGAAATTGTATCATGAGTTCAATCTCGGCACGGCCGGGGTTCGAACCCACGACCTTTGGATCACCACAGAGGAACTGGTGCTAATAAGCTTGCGCTCTCACCAACTGCGCCACGGCCCGTGGCCTCATATTAATAAGGTTCACCTCACTAATCATTCATTCACTGAGATACCATCAATGAAAGGACCTTAACTTGAAAGGACCTTGACTTCACTAGCTCATTACCCTCAACAGGGTTTGACTATATTGAAACTTTTGTAACTTGGATACATTGGAAACTTATTTAATTTGGCTATATTGAAACATTATTTATTAAACGGCAAAACATTGATATTTTTATTTTTATAAATTCAATCTTTGAATTTGGCTATATTATGTTTGACAAATATTCATAACATATGTTATATACAAGTTAAATTGTTATATACAAGTTGAATTGTACTTAAATTGAATGATTTTGGGAACATATCATTTATGTAGACATCCATCAGATAATCCAGAATACAATATCTTGTTATCAACTCCTAGAAATTCGGATAAATTGCAACTTTCCAAATATTCAATAATATACTGTAGTAAATGCATATTCGTCAGCTGATTAGCTTTCTGGAAAACATAATCTCAAATATTTATGCTCATATTTTATACTTTCATGTCTTTGCCATGACGACCTTTGACCTCTAAATGCTCAATGAAAGTTAATATTTTTCAGTAACTTATCCCACTTTTCATATAGGATACATCGCCATAAATGAAGGACATAGGCTATTTATACAAAAAATATGAAATTTAGCCAAAGAGAAATTACAGGGGTGTTTGACAATTGAAAATACGATTTAAAAATAGATAAATCTTGTGACCTTGGAATGACCTTGACATGACCTTGAAATATGAAAATGCTGTTGCACACTAAAAATCTCATTTGTTAAGTCATATTATGAATGATTTCCCGAACACGAAACAAACAAGCCCAAGATCAAGTCTGTAGCTAAAACAGAACAGATTTTATGGGCCGTTCAATTTTCAGCCCAAGGTCATGGGGATTTTCCATTGATTTCAATGGAGAAAAATTGAAATTTTCACTTTGTGAAAAATTGGCCATCAATTTGAAAGGTGTCCCATGTGGATATGTTAGAGGGATGTATACCCCATTATGCCATTGTAAAACTTTCTGCCTTTTACAAAAATATGATTTTTATGGATTTCTGTTCTGGACCTTCTTTTTTTATATGTTAGGGGGATGTATACCCCACTTTTTAAGCCATTATTGGTACAAATGCCATTGTAAAACTTTTTGCCTTTTACAAAAATATGATTTTTATTTCCATTGAAATCAATGTGAAAATCGGGAAAATTATATGTATCTTTCAAATCTACCAAACAAACTATTAAAATTCCTTTTGCTTTGCATGCTATCAGAGTTATATTTCCAGCATAATATGGGACACTTTTCATCATTATATTTTCATTATTTGAAAAATTACCATAAACTGCAATGAATTTTAGCAAAAATACCCCTCGGAAATCCTATTCAAATGTATATGGCACCATTTTTATGGGAAATATAGTCAACTTGTACTATTATTTGACATAAATCTACTTCTTGAAGGTATTTTTCAATAAATAAATATTTCATTAACTAGTTATCAAATTGTTTTGAGAAATTTAAATTTAAGAGTGTAAAATGGTGCAAAACGTCACACTGACACCCACTACACATGAATTTGGATCCCTACCCGTTCTAACCCCTATGTCCTAAATTTATGGTGATGAGGAAATGAAAAATTGAGACATTTTCACACAAAAATAAGATGGTTTCTACCAATCGTTTTTTATGGTCATTGAAATCCCATTTTAACCCTTCTGTTCTGGACCTTCTTTTAATTCATTTTGTCACAAACACAATTGTTTTCCTATCAATGAATATGTCATTAATGATTCATTATCTTGACACTGATTATTTCCTCGAATCACAAATTATCATAAGCATAAGAATCAAGGGTACTTAATTGCATATTTTAATTGCATATACTAAAGCTCCTTGTATCAAAACTGGTATAAACTGCACAGTATATACGTCCCTTTTCACAGTTATAGTATATTAATTTCTGTGAAAAGTAAGTGGAAAGCTTGCAACGGGACTAAATTATTTAGAATATTACCAGGGGTGGGAGAGCTCTGAACCAATCTGGGCGGTACTTGAAACATATCTGGGTGGTATGATGTCATACCATTGTTCTGAACCAATTCTGAACCAATCTGGGCGGTTCTGTTAAAAAAACGACTTTTTATACCTCATAAAAAGCATCAAAATCACATAATAATCATCACAAAATTTAACGAATTTCGCTACAGTTGAGTGTAAAACAGTGTCTAATAGTGTAAATTTTATGCTAAAATATTTGTGCCCCCAAGTCAGGAATTACTCCTTTTTATGCAGTCTTAAACTGGGGCACATTCCTGTGTCACAATGTGACAATAATCTCGTTAAAAATCAATTTCAGATGATCATATAGGTCTACTTATATAATTATGTAACTGATGAGCATGTTATTTTCTTTAACATTTGTGTATGATAGTCGATATATAAAGATTAAAGAACGCAACTTTTTCAGTCTTGCCATTGTCCACCATACAACAACGGTCAAATACCACTCACGTTGGCTGTGATTCAGTGCACAGATTGTTGCGGGTGCCTAGAATGATGTCATTTAGCGCCCAGATCAGTTGTGAGCGTCCAGAATGACGCGATTTGATCAGATTGGCTCAGATTTACTGCACAGATTGTTCAGAGCTCTCCCACCCCTGATTACGGGGACACGTGAATCATGAACTAGACCGAATTTAAAAGGATTAAGCAGTGATTTTTTCTATTTGAACAGGAACCTATACCCAAAGACATTGCCAAAATAGACTTGAAATCCACTGTTTCCAGAAACATCACGCACTGCCCATCCAATTTAACTCACAACTCCAGTAGAACTCGACTTCCGGCAACTAACAATCAAACAATTATGTTCCCTTTAAATAAACATAAGATGTCAGTCCTGTTTGAAAATATTTCTTTGTATTTTCTTGATCTCAGCATCGTTTCGCCATTGTTTATGATTTTGCGCAAAGATGTGAAAGTGGGTCAGTTTATTCACGGGAGTGACAGCAACAATCTGGAAAATCCACAACGTTGTGGTGCTTCTGATGTCATATAATGATAATCCCTTTGTGTTTCCATGACGTCATCACTTGGACTCTTCCAAATGCCATTTCACGTTGTCATGTGTGATATCGGGTAAAAAACTGAAGAAAAAACACTACAGAATTCACACGGATTTGTATTTTAAGACATTATGACTTGGAACGATAGTGAGATGGGTCATAACAGTCAATCGCCGGAGGTCGAGTTTATTTACTGGGGAAACTTCAATATGATGGGCAGTGCGTGGTGTTTCGAGAAACAGTGGATTTCAAGTCTATTTTGGCGATGTCTTTGGGTATAATTTATAGACCCCATTTGAATGCACACTTCTTTCTTGGCGTCATATGTATGTGGAGTGTGATCATAGAGGCACTGAAAGGTTAATGTTACCAAAAATAGTCATTTGAACCCAAAAAAATTACATGATGCAAGATGATTGCTTTGTATGAAAATAACTACAAAACGGATTTCAGTCTTAACCCCTAACGGACGGGAAGGACGTTGACGTCCCCATTGTTCTGACTTGATGACGTCATTTGTAACATTCTGAGGGGCTGCAACTTGTTACAATGTGATCATGATAATGACGTCAGACAGACTGGATCATGAACTTTTGACCCCAGCACTTCATTAAGCAAATTTAGTAACCATGGTTATAAATTTTATTGATTTAGCATGTGGATACACTAGTCCAGCCAAAAATTGGTTAGTCCCACCAATCAACAAAATTTAGATAGCCTAGTCCCTTAGGGGTTAAATGTATCAAATACTCCGGTATGGATTTTTCCTTTGATAAGATTTTTAATTTGTTTTTAAAACTTTCTCATTTTCTCAAAGTTGAAGCAAAATCAGAAAAAGATGGGTTTTTTAGGTAACAATTAAAGTAAGGATAGAGCTTACTTGAAAAAACATTTTTGGGTATACAGTGACCGGCAACTGTCCAAAACCGGCAGATGAAACTCGGACATTTTTAACGAAATCAAACAGCAAGCCAACCTTGCCTGTACTAATTACAATTGAGCTGAGTATTGTCTCTCACACGTTATCTTGTATTCCCACTGCTTTTCAAAACGTTATAAGTGTTTATTTGTTTTCACGGCACGAGTGATGGTGTCACTGTCAAATGACGTCAGAAGTGGTGACGTATCCAAACATCACCGTATAACTCAATGCAAACTCGGACAATCTGCAGGTTTACTGAATGCGTGAATTTCTCGCTAATTCTGTAAATATTGAATGGGTATCATGTTTACTCTACACGCCTTTAAGACTGACGACCTTCTATTGACGTGAGCAGTTTTTATCCAGTTATGAAAGGTTTTGTGAAAATCGGGAGTGAAAAACATGAAAGTGTCCGGATTTGGCTGCCGGTCACTGTACTTCTAATTTTGTATCACTGGGCAGTGATGAGGTCTAATGCAGCAACTACTGGCTAATGGATTAGTCATAAAAGATAAATACATGATGTTAACCCCTAACGGACGGGAAGGACGGCAACGTCCACCACCGGCAACGGACGGGAGGGACGTTGACGTCCCCATTGTTCTGGCTTGATGACGTCATTTGTAACATTCTGAAGGGCTGCAACTTGTTACAATGTAATCATGATAATGACGTCAGACTGACTGGATCATGAACTTTGACCCCAGCACTTCATTAAGCAAATTTATTAACCATGGTTATAAATTTTATAAATTTAGTATATGGATACACTAGTCCAGACAAAAATTGGTTAGTCCAGCCAATCAACAAAATTTAGATAGCCTAGTCCCTTAGGGGTTAATAAGCATTGATCCCATCTGAACCGATATATGGTATTTATTTACAGTGACCGGCAACTGTCCGAAACCGGCAGATTAAACTCGGACATTTTTAACTCGGTCAAATATCGAGTAAAACTGTGCTGTACTAATTGCAATTGAGCTGAATATTGTGCCTCACGTGTCATATTGTAGTTCCTATTCCTTTCAAAACGTTAGAAGTGTTTATTTGTTTTCACGGCACGAGTGATGTTGTCACTGTCAAATGACGTCAGAAGTGGTGACGTAGCCAACTTCTCCGTATAAGTCATTGGAAACTCGGACAATCTGCAGGTTTCCTGAATGCGTGAATTTCCCGATAACTCTGTACATATTGAACATGTATCAATTTTATTATACACTCATATGTAGTTAACGGTCTACTATCGATGTGAGTAGTTTTTACTCAGTTTTGAAATATTCTGTGAAAATGAGGAGTGAAAAACATGAAAGTGTCCGGATTTGGCTGCCGGTCACTGTAGTTGGTTTTGGTGGGTTATAATGGTGCACTATTTCATGCAGTTGAAGTATTAATGACGTCATAATGGTGGTGTGGCTATTTATCAATGAAATAGTGACGTCATGCATTTTTTGTATCTTAGCAACAGTCAACAACACATTTCATACAGTTGTGATCCTCTGCATGAAGTGTCCCTGTTCCCCCTAACGTTAAATGACGTCATAAGAATATGGCAATATGCTTATGAAGTCATGAAATTTATTTTCCTTGAATGACTTCAAACAGTGCTACCCTACTTTGAGCCTCAATTGAGGTCAAACAAAGTTCACGCTACCCATGTTTACCCGTCACGTGCAGCTCATGACTGAGACAGAACTCTCCTGGGAGTGCAACTTTAATGTCTTATAGCAACTTATCTTTTTACTCTGTCATAATTTGATGTTGATATGTAGCTCAGCTTTCAATACACCAAAATGTAGAATTGATGCTTAATACCTTTAAGCAAAAACAGTTTATATGATTATAAATGTATATTTATATAATCATATAATTTGTTACACCGTTTATGTTTGTCAATGTAGTATTTTGTTTTTCAATGTAATGTTTTGTTAGATGTCAATGTGATATAATTGTCATGGGTGAATGTGTATTTATGTACATCAGTGTCCACTTGCAATTGGTTGACTTTGTATCCAACATAGTTTATGCATCATGTTGTGTCAATATATGATGACATGCTGATAAGTTTTGACTATACAGTCAACCCTCATTGGTCCGACACACTCCATTGCACACACTCATGTCAGATTAATGGGATTGTTAGCATTTTCAAACTGCCTAATAAACTGATACATACTGATGGACAGACTGCTGACAGAGAGACCAGGAAGTGGGTAGAAACAGGGTATATTTAATGTGTAACACATGCCATACTATATATCAATGAAAATTATGCAGAATTTAATCAATATCTGTACAACTTTAATTTATATTATAAACAAAGTGCCGCCCCTTTCTTTATCATGTTTATGCCTGTATAGAATTATAGCAGACGTTACATGAGTAGATCTAGCATTGACAAGAGCTCACTTTAATGAAACTTTTCTATTATTCTACATGTAACAAGAGCTTACATTGTAAGTGGTGAATCGGGAGGGAAGATGAGCAAATACTTTGGCTTTTAACAGCAGTTTGCATGTTATAACAGTTATCCTGTGAAAGGAGGGATTGGGATAGCCCTTGATGGACCAATCAACACCCACATCTGTGGACCTGCCACATCTTGGCAGGTGACATTAATTGACTATCAGCTTGCAAGCCAGTGTGTAAGAACAATTACGTGAGACTGCCTGCACTGACCCAACAGTCAGCAAATTTTTACCTTTCTTTAATGTCGGATAAATAGATTATGCAGTATTTTATACAAAAAGGAATGTCAGTGTCTGAAAGTGAAATTGCCAGATTACTAAGTACAAATAAAGAGAAAAATAATTGGTCGCGAATAAAATGTTGTCGGATAGCAATATGTCTGGGAGAGTGAGGGTCGTATATGTATCTATATACGTCACTAACTATGATGAATCATACCAGATGAATGATCACAAGCATACAGGGATCATATCTTGCAAAATACACGTGATTAATGTAGTCATGATTTATTAAAGTTTATAATGATTTATGTATATCATTATTCCAAAATTGGCCTCACATGTGATGTTAAAATCACTGAACTATTTTGTATTATGTAGGAGTTGACCCTTTTAAGTAATATTAAAATTGGTATTTTTTGTAAGATATTGAAGCTGACCTTTTTGTGTGATTTTGAAGTTGACCTATAAGCATGTGATATCAGAGATTGGGGAGCTTTAAACAGTAATGATGATGATGATGATGATAATGGTGATGATAATAATAATAATAATAATAATAATAATAATAATAATAATAATAATAATAATAATAATAATAATAATACGAATAATAATATGAATAATAATATGAATAATAATATGAATAATAATATGAATAATAATATGAATAATAATATGAATAGGAATGAGAAGGTCATTAATTAATTCAAACAGAGCATCCGCTGCACCGATCTGCTTGATCTTGGGCTCATTGGAAAGAAAAAGGTGAAATATTAAGAAAGGTGGAGGGGACATAGCATAGATTCCTTTTATTATTAGTCAAAATAGCCAAAAACTGGTATTTCAAGCAGTACAGAGGGAGGAGCTTACAAAAAGGTAACAGCAGTACTCTACAATGTCATATTAACATAATTTATGATGTTACCATGACGTCACTATGATGACACTTTTCTATCTGACGTCACTATGACAACAATGTCCTGTCTGACGTCACTATGATGGCACGTTCCTGTATGACGTCACTATGTCTATCTTGCTTGCAACATCAACACAGTTTTAGAGCAAGAAACCACCTTTTTACTCCAATTATTGACAAAAGTTATGGTCTTTTATATATACATGTATAATGTTCGAAAGAAAGAAATGTGCATCTCGTAGCCTCACGCAATTGTGTTTACCTTGCTCGTAGCGTCATTACGTTTTCAGAGCAGGTGAAATCATCTTTCTACTCCAATTATTGACAAAACTGTGGTCATTTGTATATAAGATATTCAGTGGAAAGAAATGTGCATCTCGTAGCCTCACGCAACTCTGTTTACCTTGCTCGCAGCGTCATTACGTTTTCCTTTTCCTTCGGTTCACTTGTAATAATAATAATAATAATAATAATAACAACAACAACAACAACAACAATAATAATAAAATTTATATAGTGCTGATACCAGACTAGTCTGTTCATCGCGCTGTGTTCAGAACACATTTTCTGAAAAGGTGTCTTTTCAGTCTAGTCTTTAAAGTAGTAACTGAAGTACTAGTCCTAATATCAGTAGAGAGGAAATTCCATTGTCTGGGGCTGATAGAAGAAAAAACCCTATCACCAGCTGTTTTCAGACGGGTTTTAGGAACAGATAGGTAAGTACCATCGACACCTATCATCCTGTTTCACTAGGAGTAGGTCACGCAAGTAAGGAGGTGCCTTACCATTTTAGGCCTTTCAGGTCATAAGGAGAAATTTGAAGTCAATTCTAGCACGTACGGGGAGTAATTCCTTCAATTTCCTTGATATATGATCAAATTTCCTGATCTTTCCTACCACACATGCTGCAGAGTTCTGCAGATATTGCCACTTCTTAATATCTGATTGTGGAAGACCAGCAAGGAGACAATTTCCATAGTCTAGAGTAGATGTAACAAAAGCTTACTAGGTTAATGTTACAGCAGTCTTCTCATCTAGACATTGTCTAATGGCTGCCAGTTCCTAATGTGGTAATGTCCCTTTTACACATTTTCCTAATTTGTGCCTTCATGTCCATTTTGGAGTCAAGTGTGATACCAAGGTAAACTACTGGCTCACTAGGTGTGATGTCAGTATCATCTACCCTCACAGTGCTAGAAATGTAGTTGGCAGCAGTACCATATCTGTCAGTACAGATGAACATCTAAGTTTTACCATCATTAATTGTCATCTTGTTAGAGATCAAGAATGCTCAAACTTCACTGACACATTTTTCTAATCTGTGTCTGCCGATGTCTACTTGTTGACTGGAGTTGCGGTCAACAGGGATGTAGATCTGAGTATCATCTGCACAAATATGGTAATTAAGCTCATACTTATCCATAATATTAGCCAATGGGGACATGTATGTAGTGAAAAGAATGGGACCTAGCACTGAACCTTGTGGGTTTGAGAGAGGACCTATGGGACCCTACCTTGACACATTGCTTCCTGTCACATAGATATGTGCAGAGAAGTCTATAAGTAGAAGAATTACTGACTTTTTGTTGTCAAGATCACACAGAATATCATTTTGCACCCCCAGTAAGGCAGTTTCGGTGCTATTCTTTGTAGGCCGATTGGAATTTATCAGTAAGTCCATTTCTTACTAGATTATTATCAGTTGGTCGGCAACTGCTCTCTCAGTAAATTTGGAAATATAGGTTAAGATTGAGACCGGTCTGTAATTTTTCTCAATAAGTTCTGTACCAAGTTTCTTCAAGAGAGGTGCAATGATGTCAAGTTTCATATTCTCTGGTATTGCTGCATCAGACAATGATTTGTTTATGATGGAAGCAATGATAGGCAGGAGGTCATCTATGAGGTCATGTAGTAGCCAGGTGGGGATGGGGTCAAGCTCACATGACTTTTTAGCTGCCGTTTTCACCAGCTTGCGCACATCACCAGTTGTCAAAGGCACAAACCTATTAAGCCTGAGTAGAGACAGAATGTAGAATGCAGAATGTTCGTAGTCTCACCTGGTGAAGGATTCGCACAAACTGGTGTGTCATCCATGTTCTTACGGATTTTTTTCTATTTTTACAGGAAAAAAGTCATTAACTTCTCTGCCTGAGAAATCTCACACTCTGATTGGGGCATTGGTGTATCCTTAGCCTTGTGCATGACCAAATCAGTGACGCTAAAAAGCTTTTTTTGGGTCATACTTGTTTTCTTCAACCAATTTTGAAAAATATTTGGATTGGAATGACTTAGGTAATGAATTAGATTTTATTTCTTTGAGTGTTATATAGTTCCATATCAATGTAAAAAAACTGTCCATCTTTCTCTCGAGTCTTCTCTTGGGAGACCTCTCATGCTTTACTTGGTCATTCATCCAAGGCACTGGCCTACGTTGGGTCAGGATTAGATCAAGGGTATTTTCTAATCTATGGGTTGGTTCCTTGATCCATTGAGTCATGTCAAAGGTGGATAGGATTTCTTTGACATCAGGTTTGGTTTGTTTGTTTGTTTGGTTTGTTTGTTTGTTTGGTTTGTTTGTTGACATGGAAATTGTAGTCCTCAAGAAAAATAACCTCAACCAATTGCATAAATTCATCATAGAACTCAGAGTTGTTATATCTATTCATACTGGATGGTCCTTGTCTGTAGATGACTACAGGAACCAATCAAACCTGGTTTCTAGGTTTGTTTTGTGATGAGGGACCACTATTGTATGAGCTGGGGCCTGATACCTTATTGCCTAACATACCTATCTGTAGGAGATAAGAATGACTGCAGACTCAGCATAGACCGAATACAATAGTAGTCTTTATTCGGGGTATAGGTATGCACTTGAGTCAGACTGGGTAAGGCATGGCATGAGTGGGATATATATATATATATATAATACCCAAATACTGATAACCGTGATGGAGTTCTCAAGCATAAAGCCGCACCTCAATATAGACATAAGTGGCAGCAGTGTAGATCGAGTGGCTGAGTGTCGTGGATCATCTCTGCAAGTCGACACTGCGCGCTGGGCAGCGGCCAAGGCATGTTCTATAGGCACGTGCCCAAGTCCTTAATGAGCTTGACCCACTTTCCTCATCTCTGGTTGGCATTTGATCCACAGGGATCATCCAATAAGCTCTGCGTCATCTCTCTTATATGGATATGTTAGTGTCTCTAATAATGTCTAATAATGTCTCTGAAATATCATATATGTTCACCCTTCTCGCATTCCGTGTCCCATAGTATAACGCCAAAACATTGTTTTGAATCAATCCACACATTGTTATATGACGACTTCTCACAAAAGTCATGTACATCACATAAAAAACAATATTAAACAAATTTTGTTATAGTTGACTGTATATCATAGTTGAGTGTGGAGTATGATGGTATAATTTCTAAAGTAAATAGTAAGTGTTTTGATAGTTTCTGTGCTCTGGTTTACTCCTAGATATGTAATCTTAAATTGGGGAACATTCCTGTGTTAAGAATTAACAGAAATCTTGTTACAATTTAGTTCCATTATCATATAACTTTATTTGATTGTTGATATAGAGTAGATCCCAAAGTGTATGTTACAATATCACGGGAGACTTTTGACGAGACATCAAAAGATTTCACCCATTAAAATCCCATAAAACTGTCAAGACTTTTATGCCCTCTCTTAAAGGGAGTGTTACCATGTTAAGATGGAGATCCTATTTCTTCATCACATATAAATCACCTCTGGCTGCAGAGTGAACGCCAGTCAGAGAAGGGATTTTTCGTATTTGATTTGTTCTCATATTTTTGTTGGTCTTCGAAATTATTAAATTCTGAGTTTGTACAAACCATATATAATATCCTCACATAAAAAGCTCTTTATGAACGCATCATTCATAAAGTTACTCACAGTGCAATCTGAAATAAATGTACATATGTTGAGGATGTAAAGTCATGCACACACATATCATGGAGTTTATAGGGTAATGGTGATGGTAAAAGTGCACATGGTCCCTCAAGACCTGTTATTACCCTCCATACTTGCTAAGATGCTGCAATATAAATGGCATGATATGTCAATATGAACATATTTGATGTAGGTAAAATCCATACATTGCCCACAGACAATCTATCAATCATCCTGCAGTACCTATTTGAAATAAAGTTAAACCAAGTCAGTGTTCACTAATGAATATTCTCACAGATGTGAATTCCTGAGATCAAGTGACTTCTGACCAGAACAGGTACTATAACTGTTCCCTTTGGCTCCCTCCAATCCCAGTGAATATTTCAATATATAACAAACGTCAAGAAATATGCTTTTGATCAGGGAAGCAGGGAGACGTAATTGTGAGAATTTCTTTACATTTGCCAGATTAGGATCACTAGTAGTGTATGGTATCTATCATATACTGCTGCTGATGAGGGTGCAGGGGATAAACCTCTCTTTCAACAGAATCATTAATCTTATTATTTAATGAATACGAAGCCTCACATTTTCATATTTAACAATTATTGACAGTTGAATGAGATTATTCACAAACCACCAGATTATTCCCAGCAACCATTAGCCTTGAGATTCTAATTCTTTGACTTCTTCACTGACAGTTATCCAAAGGTCATGGGTTCGAACCCCGGCCATGCCGAGATTGAACTCAAGATTCAATTTCCCACATGAGCTGAGGCCCGTCCCAAAAGGGTTAACCCGTTGTCCTTGTAAATCTGTGACCGGGTGGGTTGTCATGTCAAGGACCTGCGACATGACAATTCAGTGAGGCAGCACTATATCTGCTACAAGTAGGTCTCATCACGAAATGACTGAAATAATGTTGAAAGTGATGTAAAACCCCAAACAAACAAACAAACATACTGACAGTTATTTGCTGACATAATTTGTTATAGTTAATCTAATTTATCTCCAATGATACTATGTACTTCGACTTACAGGGTGGGTGCATGTCTCGTGTATGCGGCCAGTGACCAACTCACCTCCTCCGTCGGCACCATAGAAAATACCGTCAGAGACAACCTTGACGATCTCGACTTATTCCTTAACAACACTGTACAGGTAAAGCTTTTTCTTTGTTACAAAAATATATAAATGAAATACTTTTGAAATGTGAATTAGTATTAGTAATTCCGCATAGTATTATAACCGTTTAAAAAAATTGTTTCCTGTGATACCCATACCCCAAGGGCAAATATTAAAATAAACGTCGATCGTTAACAATCGATTCTGAATATCCAGATTGTCAATGTAGTTGCCACGTTCAAATTTCGGTATATTTTTCAGGAAATCAAACATGTAGCAAATATACATTTTAATTTCACATCAGATGTCATCATCCGGGACCTGGACAGTAAGTAATAAATCCGTACCCAATTATTCTGCATCCCTCTGAATACAATGTATAAACCGCAAGGATTATAGTGTTTGCACTCAATCTACAACATAGTTGCAAAATGCGGTCATGTTGATCAGCAATTAGAGTAATTAATCCAAGGTCAGTACCATACACTGCCAGATGCTTTATGACCTTTCAGATCTGGATGTGATTATCGGTATTCCTGTAAGAGATGAACTCATCACAAATGGAGGTATAGCAACAGCTATCAACAATATTAAAGCCCTCGACTCAGGTGAGATATTCAAATTTGAAAATTATTGAAATTATTTTTTGTCTATCGTATTGATTAAAATAATAGGCAAAAATGAAAGGTATTAGAATTATTATAATTCAGCCAACTGCATATTTATAAAAGCTGTCAAATGCCATGTTTCATTATGATAAAAAAATATCAGATTTGGAAATTATTGAAATGATTTTTGTCTTTCACATTGATTGAAATAATAAGAAAATAAAGAAAGGTATTTATCTAAAGTACGGGATATTAATTTAGCCCATTACATATTTTAAAAAAACTGTCAAATGCCATGTTTTATTATGATGTAAAAGATCATGGGAGTCATAATTTGAAAAGAATAGGAAATTTTGTCGAATTGTCATTGTTCTCTCTTTGAAATTATAAAGCATAAGCTCAACTAAATCACTGTTTTCAAGGAAAAAAACCTTTTTGTTCACAGATATTCAAACAGTGGGCCCTTTAGTTGTAAATTTAGACACCGCAATCAGCGATATTAAGGTGTCAGTGAGTAGTTTGTCGAGCAACCTCAGTGACGTGGCCACCCTTATTAGTGACGCTAAGGCCGAGGGTGCCGACTGTGTTGGTTGTAACAATATAGACCAGACACAACTCAACACGGACTACGATCCTAATTCTGTAAGTGTATTGGTTCTTTTTTCACAAAAAAAGAACCAATCTCTTTTAAATGCGCTTAACATTGGGTTCAAATTATTATTAAGTTATATGAAGAAATTATGAATGAATAAATCCAGTTTATATAGCTGAAACATTTTAGAGGTATGTTTTTTGGTTTCTTAAAAGAAATATTACAATTTGATGCATATGATTAACGGCAGAAGTTATAAATCTGCATGTTTATTTCAATATATGCAATTAATTTATATTGGTTTATCCCTGGATTTAGCTTCATGTTACAATCATAAAAATGAAAATATTGTTCAATCCACTTACAATATTTATGATCCATACACCATGTCCTGTTTGTTTCTGATTTATACCGGCGATAATATAAATAATTCATTAATCGCCCACGAGTGTTCATTAAACCAACCTATTGATTTTGTGCTGAAATGGTCATAAAAATACCATTTCAATTTTTCTTTTCTATAACAGACAGGATTTCTGTTTATTTCATGTATTTACACAAACACATGACTGTTCCATTTTCGATTGAAATCTGATTAAATCATCATATAGTTATTTGATTTTAAAAGGTTATATCAAAGAATAATTTTATTTCTATTAATGTTATTTCTATTTAAACAGACGTTTTTGGTGGGATGGTACATCTTAAAGATCAGTATTGGTTACACAGATCAAAGTTCTGCTTCAGCAAAGAGTCAGACTTAAACATTTACACATTTAAATGTTCACTGAACTTCGACATGTCTTTCATCTCAGCTATTATACAAGGGGCTTGTTGAAAAAAAATCATACTTGAGTGATCAGTCAGGCCTCAGTGAAAACTTGCAAAAAGTGAAAACTTGCAAAAAGTGAAAACTTGCAAAAAGTGAAAACTTGCAAAAAGTGAAAACTTGCAAAAAGTGAAAACTTGCAAAAAGTGAAAACTTGCAAAAAGTGAAAACTTGCAAAAAGTGAAAACTTGCAAAAAGTGAAAACTTGCAAAAAGTGAAAACTTGCAAAAAGTGAAAACTTGCAAAAAGTGAAAACTTGCAAAAAGTGAAAACTTGCAAAAGTGAAAACTATTTCGATAGATTGCATTACTATAAGAGATGACCTTGGGATAAGTTTTGATAGATTGCATTACTATTAGAGATGACCTTGGTATAAGTTTCGATAGATTGCATTACTATAAGAGATGACCTTGGGATAAGTTTTGATAGATTGCATTACTATTAGAGATGACCTTGGTATAGGTTTTGATAGATTGCATTACTATTAGAGATGACCTTGGCATAAGTTTTGATAGATTGCATTACTATTAGAGATGACCTTGGCATAAGTTTTGATAGATTGCATTACTATTAGAGATGACCTTGGTATAAGTTTCGATAGATTGCATTACTATAAGAGATGACCTTGGGATAAGTTTTGATAGATTGCATTACTATAAGAGATGACCTTGGGATAGGTTTTGATAGATTGCGTTACTATTAGAGATGACCTTGGTATAAGTTTTGATAGATTGCATTACTATTAGAGATGACCTTGGCATAAGTTTTGATAGATTGCATTACTATTAGAGATGACCTTGGTATAAGTTTTGATAGATTGCATTACTATTAGAGATGACCTTGGCATAAGTTTTGATAGATTGCATTACTATTAGAGATGACCTTGGCATAAGTTTTGATATATGGCATTTTATATCTGAGTCTCTTTAGAGATGACCTTGGCATAAGTTTTGATAGATTGCATTACTATTAGAGATGACCTTGGCATAAGTTTTGATATATGGCATTTTATATCTGAGTCTCCTATGTTTCAGATGCCCGACATAAGCAGTGAGATATCAACGATGCAAGATGTCCTTAATGAAAATTTGACTACAATGGCTGACGAGGTGAGACTCCTCCACAATTCCACTTAATTCCACTTAATAATTTTGAACGGTTGTGCCCAAATTCCATGCTTTAAGTATTATATTGTGTATGTCTCCTTATCGCCTAATTTATATTTATCAATATTTCATGGCAGACCATTTTAATAATGAAACAAGCAAAAGTATAAACCAAAAGTAGGACACATTCTCCATATGTTACAGAGGTCGGAACAGCATGAATCATTGAGATATATTTCAATATATATATTATCATTATAATTCATAGTAATATTCGCCTAAACAAATAAAGAAGCCCAACATATTCTTATTTTTAGTTTAGATATGTATTAAGCAAATGGTACTGAACAAAAGAATGTATTATAATACTAATTATTACAATACAGGGGAATCAAAAGGTGACTGACATTCCGGAAACAGTGAAAAATGAAACTACGTCTGTTGTATCAAGTAAGCAAACAGTTTATTAATAACTTGTCATATTGCAACGAACAGTATTAGCATGGGAAATGGTTCTATTAATACCCTGTCATATTGCAGCGAACAGTAGTAGCATGGGAAATGGTTCTATTAATACCCTGTCATATTGCAGCGAACAGTATTAGCATGGGAAATGGTTCTATTAATACCCTGTCATATTGCAGCGAACAGTAGTAGCATGGGAAATGGTTCTATTAATACCCTGTTAGATTGCAGCGAACAGTATTAGCATAGGAAATGGTTCTATTAACACCCTGTCATATTGCAGCGAACAGTATTAGCATGGGAAATGGTTCTATTAATACCCTGTCATATTGCAGCGAACAGTATTAGCATAGGAAATGGTTCTATTAACACCCTGTCATATTGCAGTGAACAGTATTAGCATGGGAAATGGTTCTATTAATACCCTGTCATATTGCAGCGAACAGTAGTAGCATGGGAAATGGTTCTATTAATACCCTGTTAGATTGCAACGAACAGTATTTGCATTGCAAACAATCCTATAAATACCCAGCTATCTTGCTATGAACAGTTTTTAACCGGAAACAGTCTTATCAATACCCAGTAGGATTGCTATGAACAGTTTTTAACCGGAAACAGTCTTATCAATACCCAGTTAGATTGCTATGAACAGTAATTGCATGAGATATATCCTGTTTGATTACTACAAATTTTATTCATCTTTATGCAAAGCTCGTACTTTGATGATCAGAATTACATTCTGCATGGGCGAGGATTAAACAAGAAAAAGTGGTGCTCCACATGTAACACGGATGGGAAAAAAATAACAAACAAAACAAAAATTACAATAAACAAAACAAAAATTACAACAAACAAAACAAAAATTACAACAAACAAAACAATTTAAATAAACAAAAAAATACATTAAAACACAAATAATCATTGCAAACTGATGGGGTTGTTGAAATTATTTTCATTCATCTTTTAAAAACATTTAATTTGGTATATGTTTACGTCACACACTTCTTTTCTTTTGTTTTACGTGTTTTCATACGCCGAATACTAGACTGGTCCCCTACCGAGTGTCAAGAACAGAGGGCGGCACCAGTCTAATCTTTGGCATGCACACGACGAACACTCCATAGTGGCGTCAGTTGCTTTATGAATGAATGAATGAATGTTTTTATTTATCATTTTCTACAACATTAAGATATATAATACATGTTTACATTTTACTTACATATAGATCAATTCTTATAAGAAAGTTATATAGAAAATGAACGGTTACCAGAAAAGATTAACCTTATCTAGCTGGTAACCACGATGATTTAACCATATCATGTTAACATATTAGTTATATTAGAGTATGACAAGTGGCATGTTTGTTATGTGATTATATAACAGCTAGTAGCAAGAGATAAAGAATTCCTTTGCTTTTCTCTTGAAACCCTCTACTGTAGTGCAATTTTTTACTGTACCAGGAAGCTTGTTGTAAATTTTGACACCTTGGCATTTTACTGTTTTTTGACCAACAGTTGTTCTTTTTCTAATGACATGCATGTTGCTCAACATGCATTTAACAATAATGACCACAGAAAAAACCAAATCACAAACCACAGGAAATGAATACGCATTTCCCATGATCGTACCGATCACAGACTAACACAGATAGTTCCTTTTTTTGTCGGCAATGAGTGTCAAAAAGGAACTATCCGTGTTACAGAAAACTTTTATTATTTTATGCAAATGATGAGCCAAATGTGTAATGCTTAGATTTCCTGAATTGAAGCTCCTTCATCCACTTGTCGTTAGGAAATAATATTAAATTCTACTTTGCCATTACGATGACTCCAGGAAAACATACTATAAAATCTCATTAAATATAAATACCTGAAGACAAGGTATAAGAACCTCACCGTTTATCCGGCTAAGGGATGTTACACGCCTTCTTCTTTTTAAAGCAAAGTCTCGCAGTAAGGTTTCAAACCAATCTTTTTTTTATCATAAGTCACATAAGATATCATAAGACTAGAAATGAAAGGTACAGCAGGTGCACGTATGCACTCCTTAGGCAGATAAAATGCAAATAGAGACCAAAGAAATTCTTTTATTTTAGACATCAAGACCCTACTAAATGACTTCACAACTACCATTAATGGCGTCATAGGACCAGTAGAGGAGCTGCCTGATGACGTCACGCCACACCTTGACGACATTAAAGACAAGCTTAATGACGTGTCTGATGCAGTTAAAGATTATAACAGTTACAGGTGGGTTCAGATACATTTTTAAAACGTATTCTAGTTTAGGCCTAATCATTGTTAATTTACACTTTAATAATAAATGTTCTATTTTCACTTGCAACCGTTGTTCCCTGTAAACAACTACTTTTTTTTATTGTGACCTTTGCCAATCTGCCCAGCTAGTGAAATATGTGGAGTGAGCAAACTACAACATATTTGCATTTTTTCTATTAATATTATTATTTCTACACAATAACATTTAATGTTTTGTTTTGTTTACATAGGGAATATGTTGGCATTGTGTTGGCAACCATTATTTTGTTAATGGCGTTTCTCCAGGGCGTTGGGGTCATATTGGGATGCATCGGTTTTCGGAAAGACGCAGCCCCAACAGAAAGAAGTGCAATCTCCAACGCAGGGGGATTATTTCTCATGGCGTATGTAGCATTTAGCGGTATTCACAACATTATTCATTTTATTTTTTCTACTTAAAATCTGATATATTGATTCCCACTTTTGGCCAAGTGAAAATGGCAAAGTATCCAGAAGACGAGGTCGACAACGTTCGCAGTCCCTAAGCCAAACGCCTTTCCCACTTTTGGCCAATTTGCTCCTTTTTGTTTTACAGGTCTACTGGAATTATCTTCATATTCTCCTGGCTGTTTATGTTGCTAACAGTGGTTTTCTTCTTGGTTGGAGCGCCCGTAGAGCGCTATCTGTGTGACCCACTCACTGACCCACAGCAAACCTTCATAAAGGAGGTGGGTCCGCTACATCGCATCTCACATTTACACTCTCATCCAAAGTTCTGTTTTACCGGAGCATGACTGAAATATCTTATTATAATTCTGATAATGATTGCAGTTCTTGGATGGCCCAGATGGATTGATTGTTGACAATGGCTACACCCTAGGAGAACTTTTGTTGAATAACAAAACCATCAATCTGACTCTGTCGGGTGTCCTAAAGTAAGTTTTATAACTTTTTATAGTCGATCTATTAATAAAAACGCTGAGGCTTTTGGATTTGGCTCTATGACAATCTATCTTTTTCTGATGTCTAACCTATTGAATTCCGAGCTGAATCATTAAATTTGGAATCGATATTAGCTAACTGGAGATGGCTGATGAATGTTTCTGAGTTTGTTACCAATTATTCATGACATAGGAAAGAATTTATTTAATGTAAGTGAAGTTCTTATGGAGGGAGAAGATTCAGATATTGTTTGGTTTTATTTAATCTAAATTGATATTAGTTTGAAAATAATTATAAATCTGATAGTTCTTGTTATAAAGTCTTTCTAACTTTCAGTGACTGTGAAGACAATGAAGGAGCTGTCAATGCCCTGATGCTGGACAAAAAATTTGACTTGACTGCTATCGTCAACTACAATGATGTAAACATATTTTCTGACCATCCCTCTATTTGTTCTGACAACTGTACATCAGATAAAAAATGCATATTTAATTCTTTTTACTGCGATTTATCTCAACACAAATACATTTTATATTGCCTCGTGAATATGTATTAAGTTCATAATATAAAAAAATACATTCAACTTGAAAACCAAATCATGTATGGGTTTTATTTGGCGTGATAGTTTAAAACAAAACACAAAGTTGTCCTTTTTGTCATAGCCATTTGATCAATACCCACTCCAAATTGTAGCACTTAGACTCATGAAGTTTCTGAGTAACTATATCAATTTTTGTCTTATTAAATGCAAGACACACATAAATAGAAAGGTTTATTAGAACTATGTAAAATAGCACACAATTTTATTGAGTGTCAGAATTCTTGTGATGAGAGCTAGAGATCTTTGATGCTAATTTTTTATGATCATATTCATTTCAGTCCATAGACATCAATAGTCAATTGGATTCTATTAATGTGGACATGAATCAAGTGAAAATACTCTCAGCCGACACTGAGAAGCAAATGGTAGACTTCAGGGATTCCCTTGATATAGACTTCAATAGTTTCCAAACTGAGGTATGTAAAATCAAATGCCACTTTTTCTTTAAATTAATACATTTTTAGAATAGGATAATGGAATGAATATTTTGGCAAAGCAATGAGTGGAAAAACATGGGATAATGGAGAAACCCATAATAGTTAACAATAACTAATAGGTTATTGTCCCAGGAATTATGAGACACAAGTTATCTCAGCTCAGCAACTTTGGAAAGTTTGGAAACATAAGGAGGACAGCACTGATATTAATGAATCCACAAACATTGAAAGAGTGATATACACATGATTTTATATATATATATATATATATATATATATATATATATATATATATATATATATATCCCAATCGTTAAATGTTGAATAAAAAACAATCAATTTTCATGACTTTGTTTTTACTGATTCATTTTAGTATATATTTAAGATTTTGTCGTCAAAACAGAGTTTAATCAGGTGTATTCCCATCTTTGTTAAACCTAATCTCAACATTCATATTTTAGTTGACCAAAAATACAACAGCAGTAGACCTGAATGATTTCAAGGATGCAGTGGACATTGCTGCAGCTGCATCATTCAACACTGCTAAGGTACATTATTATATATCAAACTAATGCAAATTTAGCAATTTCCTAACAACACTGTTATGGTCAGTGCGATCATTTAACAAAAATAATATTATAGAGATTATGAAGACAAAGAAAATTCATACCTGATAAAATACCAAAACTCACTCCTATATAATCAATCAGAACTGCAAATTGATCAATTGGATCCATTTTTTTCAACATTAAGTCCAAATTAGAGAGCGCTTCAACATTACTTGGTACTATCATCAATGGTTCCTATGCAGAAGTCAACACGGCACAGGTAAGTTGCAGAAACAGATTGTACATAAAAAGAATAACAAATTAGCAATGGAGAATAGACTATTTTTATGAATTCTTCGCTATATAATAAATAATGACATCATCAATGAAATATTAGTTTTGTATATTATTTTTGTGAAATGACTAAATGGGATTTCTATTATTTCAGGCTGATATGCTAGTCAGTGTCAATTCTCTGGAAAACGCCACGACTCCAATACCGGTACATATCAATCACTAACTCTTCCTTAACTGTCCATCGTTGAATACAAAATACAAAAAAATATCTTAGTTTACACAGGGAGATCCATATTGGAAAGAGTAATAAATTTCTTTTGTAGGCAAGAGTGAATTCAACCATAGATGCAGCCAAGGCAGTAGATAACTATCTGGCGTCAACTGGGGATACACTTGTCACCAATGTAAGTTGATTAATACATACTGGTAGCATTCGTTATTATTATGCATAGTTTTATCGCCTTTCCCATTTAACACCCTTGACAATCAGACAATTTATTAGTCTCTGGGCCTTATTTTATTCAGTTATGTGTAAGCATTCATCTCATTTATCAACGTAACCCAATTATGTATGTTCCCACATTGTGTGCTCAACATTTCTTATTTCTTATTGGTGCATATATTGCTAACAGGCAGCTAAAGATTTTGCTAACCGGGAGATTCAAGTTATTGATGCCTTTGCATCTAACACTCAAAATGCGGTAAGTAATTGTAATTTATATTTGTACATTGGCTTAATTGTTTTTTCTAAATTGTATTTCCGAACCCCATGGCATTGCTTTATGAGGTTTGCAATATCACAATCATTCTTCTAAGTTTTAAAAAGGTCATAATCAATAATGATGCAACAGAGTAAGTATTGATATATTGTGCTGTAAAACATCTACTAAATTAAAATGCATTAATGATGTTTGCATGTTTATCCGGTTACAGTTGTTCAATGAAATCGGAAAGTGTAGACCTGTTTACAATCTTTGGTATTCAATGGTTGACGTCAGTCTCTGTGCACACTTCATCGATCCTCTGGTACAGTTGGTTTTTAAATAAAATAAATTAATGTGAAAAAACATAGAATCAGAGATATTTCCATATCCATTCATTTCGCTTTTTTAAAATTAATCGACCAAATAATTGTTGATTTCTGTATGGTAAGGATTATCTTTTTTTTCAGAATGGATTTTGGTTCAGTATGGGGTGGTGTATATTCTTCATGACTATAAGTCTTGTCTTCAATGTCAAACTTGCCAAATACTACAGGAAGTTGAGATCTGAGTAAGGAAATATATTAACTTAGCTTCAAAGAATTTCGTAAATTAACAATTACAATGTTGTTAACGTTGCAACAGGAGAACACTTTTATAATCCACATTATAATCAAATGACGTAATTTTCTTTCATGACGTAATTTTCCAAACTAGACCTGCGAGATGAAATACGGGAATAAGGGACAGTTGAATATTGTTGAATGCAAATGCATTTACAATACAAATTATTTGCGTTAGTGGTGGCAAGGCTGAAAAGGCACTGAAACCAAGATGGCTGAAAGTTGGTTGAAAATTACCTCAGAATCTTTAAAGGGACTCATACTCCAAGATTATTTAAATTTAAACCAAAGTCCCATTTACTTTGATAAAGATATTATGTTTTCTGTTAATGGAGTAATATAACAAACTTTGCTGTAGATTTGCTGTGCATTTTGCCATGTTACTGAATGGTGTTGAACTGTATATATTTCTCACCCTTTCTTTGGTATCGAGGTGTTTTATCGGTACCCTGCACTACATTTATGTCATTGTCCTTAGTCTTGGCAATAAGATATATTTCAAGATCTAAAACACTGTTATATAGTAATATCAATGCTGACATAGAATAGATTATATATGATTCTCGCAGAGGGACATGTACATAAGGAATATTATAGCTTCAAATGATATTTTAAAAAAAAATCTTGTATTTGGCATCTTTTATGTCTCAAATTATTTCATCATATTGAATTGTTTTTCCCTACAAAATCACTCATTTGTTGATTTGATTTAAGAGATAAGTATAGAAATGAGCATGAATAAAACATAGCTTCAATTTTCACTAATCCCTTATTTACTTTTTCTATTACAGTGGACCTTCGCGCCCTCACAGGTAGGTTACAAGGATGGACAATATTTCTGATTGTACTTATTGAATACATATATCAAATAAAAAATGTTTTAATTGCATTGACTTGTTTCTGCGGTTTTAAAATTATCAATACGTTAATTCATTTTACAGTGGAAAGGTTGCTCCCGCGGACGCCTAAAACGATTGCTTCTGGATATGGAAGGTATTTTAAACTTTATATGGATCAATAGTAATCAATATTAGTGGCAATATTTTAAAGTGTTGTGATATTGTGAGAGTTATGAAAATATCGTTTACAAAATGTAGGTTCAGCATCATTTAATTTGTTTGGCAAATCTTTATTTTAGGAACCAACTTATTTCAGAGTGGAAAGTCGAGGCAGAACCTTTAACAAAGGACCAACGCTTTCAATTTAGGTTGAGACAAATACCAAATACGATCATAATTTTATAAATCATGATTTTTTATTTCAAAGAAAGATAACAACATGAACAAATCGGAACAAAGCTCTCTCTGTTTAAAATAGGCACAGGAATATATTTTTTTACAAATTGAGATAGCCACAGGAACTATTCATTCGTGCAATTTCTTTACACATAAGCTTAACATTGACTCTGTATAAAACATGGGGAATTGAAGATATTATATGCAGAGGAACAGTAAAAATATTTCCACTCACTAAAACGATGAAAATCATTTGCGCAGATATAATATATGTATGCATTTTATTGGTCCGTTTATATCCTCTTAAAAACCACACACGCATTGAACAAAGTTAAACCTGATTCATAATAAAGGTATTTTAATCTGGATGATCCTTACAAATGAACCAATTAATTATTTCTAATTATGTTGAAAACAGCTTCCATATAGTGGCATGTCCTACATATTGTGTCAATCAAGGTTTGTATTGTTCAATTCTGCATAACGCCAATGTATTATTCAAATGACCAAATTATTAAAATCTTTTAATTTACATTTTACATGTTGTATTTTTATAAATAATTATCATCTAGATTAAAAACGGAAATCTTTGACACAATATATTGATCAAAACTGCCAGATTTCGGTCACTAAATTAAGTCAAATGGCTTCTTTGAGAATGTGGTACCAGAATTCTGCCATAATTATCAAACTGTGATATGTATAAAGCTTAATGTGTGATACAAAATATGTGTTTATGACGATTTGACTCGCATGCAATGCACTGTGAGTATATGACTGTTGGCATTGTTAAAACCTGAACCATGGACTCTCAAGTGCTTGGCTCTTCATGTTTGAATGGACAAAATCACAGCTCATCCACAATGCATATGGTAATATGTGCGCTCAACCATAACAAAGGTACAGCAGGGTTTTACAGGGACCTCTTCTGAACTGAACTCCTTTTTCTCCCATTTGAAGCGCCTTTAAACCCAACAAATTCCACATTTTTAAAGTTTTTTTGGAAAATTTAAACACAGCCTTGTCGTTATATAGATCCAAATCAAGCTATCTCTAAGCTAATTCACTGAATAGCGACATTCTGACAAATTTTTAATTCGATGTTATCTCGATATTTTGTATTGCAAAAGAGGTTGTTTGAAGATGTCCAATCTTCCCGCAATAATATCTGCTTTGTTTCTAACACCAATGTGACATGTCCTGAATGACAGTCATATTAAATGATTACAAACGTTTAGCTTTCCTTTGTACAAACACCCATGGAAGTCCCCTCCCTCAAGTTCAGATTTATCTGCCGCTAGATGGAGTTAACATTGAATGCGAGCTAACATTGAATGCGAGCTAACATTGAATGCGAGCTAACATTGAATGCGAGCTAACATACAATGCGAGCTAACATTGAATGCGAGCTAACATTGAATGCGAGCTAACATTGAATGCGAGCTAACATTGAATGCGAGCTAACATTGAATGCGAGCTAACATTGAATGCGAGCTAACATTGAATGCGAGCTAACATTGAATGCGAGCTAACATTGAATGTGAGCTAACATTGAATGCGAGTCCTGCGGGCCCGTGGCCTGTTCTATCTCCTTCTTGGAATCTATAACTGTAAAATTTGCTAAAGAGAAGGTAGAGTTTTATTTTGGATATTATTTTAGTTCTCAGATTTTATTTTTAAAAAGTATTTTACATTGTAAATTCTGTGATATAAATGAATATATTTATATATATATATATATATTATTGTTTTGTCATTTTAACTGTGATGTCTCCGTTACTTTGAATATGTGATGAATGAATCCATTAACATTTTGAAACATTTAATGAAAAGTTTTAATGCCTTTGTAATGATGATTTAAGCAGAAATAAACTTGCACATTTTTCAGAGACTTGTCTGTCATTAATGATATTAGATTATTAGAGTTTACAAATTGCTGGGAAATCTTCAATCAACAAACAGTTCCAATTTGACGGAGATCAGAAACTTTCTTTTAACAGCCGACAAAATGATTAATCCTAAACTAAAACTATTTAAATAATTCCGTTGATTTCAGACCAACGTCGTCAATATCGTACTTTTTAAAAAAGGTTTTAATGTTTTGCTCATCTCATCTCTATAATAGCAATAATGATAACATATTTATAGAGCGCTAAATATCTTGCTCATATAGCGCTTTAATTGCAAGCGAATCCCCTGAATAACTATTATTCCTCTGAATTAACAGTGGAAAATGACTCATTTTTTACGCCGATAATATTAAGTGCGAAAATTTGAGACCTTTTCCATGACAATCAAATTTGGATATATAGACAAACCAAGTCACAAGCTCTCAAAGACAAACATGCTCATTACATAATTGTCTGGTCTCTCTTAGGGGACTTTAAAAGGAAAAACAACGTGAAGAGTGAACATTTTAAGGACCGGCATGCACTCTTGGCATGTCCGCTATTCTTCAATGCTTGGGTTTCAACATTTGTAATACACCAACAGTCTCTTGTGTCATGTACAACGCATGCTGGCATTTATTTGTAGACAGCGGATATAACTACCAGGCATTATGCTGTCAAGGGATACTAATGTTGTGGCTACGAATGCACCCTCAGAAAATCTAATCAATATACGAATCTTGAGAACAATGAAAAGACAGTTATGGATGTAATAAATTCGAAATATAATGACATGCCACTCTAGTTTTATTACTACTTTGAGCTAGGTTTTCATATCTACAAAGTTCTATGCGTGACAGAAACACACCAGGTGGTAGCACTGCCCACTGGAGCAGTGAGAATTCGCACCCGTACAAATTTATTTAAGGGCCGGCAGGTCACTGGCGACGAACTTTCTAGATATCCGATGGTGCCACACGATTCCTGAAATGTATATTTTGCGATACAATTTGATGCTTGGTGAATACCTCTAAAATGATAAAAAATGTCATGTTGCTGTAAACAGATGTTAAAGGTAGCTTAACCAAATTAAAAATTGTTGTTCCTTTACTTCTCTTATGGCGAGGGAGAGTTGAATCAGATATTAACTAGTTTTGCTACTTAATTGTCATATAACAGTACAGTATTTATTTCAAACTATATGTAATTAAATCATTACCTTGAACCTTTTCGATATCTGGAATCACTTTGTCTGAAATAAATGAAAAATAAGGAGCAATGAATCATTAATTATTCTGAATATAATTTGAAGAAATACCTCATAGAGATGAAAGGGCCTTTCTATGCAATATTTTTAAAGATCAAAAGTTATCCCTATAAGCCATAACATTAAGATTGCGCTAAAACACGACATAATAATTATAAATCAGATTCTTAACTTCTAAGCCAAATGGCAATTTTGAAAAATGTATCGCAGTAACAAGATTGAAAATGAGGTCAATATCAAAATGATTGTTTCCTGCAAACAGTTATTGCTCACAATTAACTGTTAATTTACAGAAATATTGCTTACAGAACCTTTGCTGGAGCTGTAGATTAACAGAAACTCTTTCTGTAGATTAACTGCAAATTATGATACAATTTCCCTGCAGTTACATTTGTTGTAATGATCTACAGATCTCATTTTAATTTAACTATAATATAATGGTAACTAAAACTATAATGGTAACTTTCCAGAAATATGTATGTAGCAGTCCAAGCAAATCTTTCAAAATCAGATGCAAATTGCCTTGAAGCCCTCATCCCGTTGCAACCCTGAGTGGTAATATATGCATGTGGGAGAATTTATTTCTGCTTGGTGCTGATGTGTCACAAATAGATATATGACGTAAACAAACACTAGTGACAACATCATGCGGACTACCCCTGTTTTTGGCATATGGCAGGATAAGTTACATTTGGATAATAGCGATCATTTTCATTTTAAAACGGTACATTTGTGAAATTATTTCATGCCAGAAGTCTCAATACTGACAAGTTAATGAACATCAGATGACGTTGTCAAAAAAAAATGACCTGAATAGATTGGATCAAATGTTAGTGGTCTTGTGTATCCAATAAATCATGTTTTGAAACTCCATGAAGCGTTATTTCACATGCTTTGGAGCTACATTTTATGATACATATACCAGTATTGTAAACAGCAGCAATTATATCAGATTCTGATATTCATATCAAAAGATCATGGGACATAGTATCCTTGGAGGAAGACCACCTGAGGAATGAAATGTCCGGTTTTGTAGATCTTATCTCCTGATAATAATCCAATTTGTTGACAAAACACTGACATTGTTTTTAACAATAATTTCCATTGAGAATGGCAAGAGAATGGCAAAAGCTTTCATGATATTTATCTCTGATAAATTGACTTTCAGACAAGATTTGCTTATTTTCTTTAAAGAATATTTATGCAACTAAATTTATGTACATGTCTCCAACAATTTTGAAAACGAGAAGTCATCAATACCTCATGCACAATGGAAATATATTCAAAATAAAAATGTTAGAGCTCTGATCAGCTGTACAAGTGAAGTGGTAGCGTCACTAACACACAAGGTCTCACCGTGGGCTTTAAGAGAACTCGTCCAAGAGACTTGCTAAAGGTGGAAACGTGGAAATGTAAATAGTAAAAGTAAATAGTTACTTTTCACAATGTTTAATCATGTCAGTACAATAGAAACATGCAATAGACCATGTAAACGAATATCTATGATTTGACAAATATGGAGGGTGGCACATGGTACATTGGTCAGATGCATGTCGTATGTATTCCCACCGCATCCTCCACTGATTTCTGGTATATGCTGAGTGATTTGCATGAACACCCTTTTGGGCACGATTCAGTCAGACTAAAGCCTGTCACAATGATTTATTCTGACTGGGGACAAACATGGGCTGTGGTCAAGGCAAGAACGCTATCGCATCGGCTATAGTTCCTCTGTGGTGATCAAAATGTCATGGGATTTACATATATTCGTATATTTATATATTCACGGTCATACATATATTCATATTACAATTTCTTTAATGCGCTGAAGCCTATGCCTGAAGGTATGACGTTTTGTACTTGAACATCTGTGAACGGATGTGTTGTCATGGCAATGACCTGCTACATGACAATAATGTGAAGCAGCGTAATATCTTCTACGAGCAGGTCTTGTGTGATATAACTGAAGTAATGTTGAAAATGATGTAGAATCCTGTATAACTGATACAGATTCTGGATATCTAAAATAACACTAGTTTGTGCCTTTGTAATGATGTTTGCCCAATATATTTATATCTTGCTACAGGCTCATTAATATAAAAAAGTATTTCCATGTGCACTAAATTTGTTCTTGGACTATTCCTGGGAAATAGGGAAATATTAATAGTAATAATTATATTAATCATCTTCCGCTGCCAAATGAAAAAAATCCCTAGATGTAGACATGGATGATGTTCAGGTTTTTAAGAAAACATTGGGCGATATTGCCAATGACTTTAGACCCTAACAAAATCCAAATTACAGATTAAAGAAATCCTTCGTATAATGACATGTGCAAAAAGCTGTTAAGGAATAATAATAATAATAATAATAAAAATTTATATAGCGCTGTATCAGACTAGGTCTGCTCTAAGCGCATGTCGAGATAGTGCTTCCTGAATAAATGCGTCTTTAGTTTCTTCTTGAAGCTGTCTATAGTCTTACAATTTTTCACTTCAAGGGGCAGGGCATTCCAATTTTTTGGAGCATATACCATGAAGGCCCTGTCACCATATGTTTTCATATTAGTCTTGGGTACAATATATTCATTTTTATTGTTTGATCTTAGACCCAATTCAGATTTCTTATAAGTTAATAACTCGGCAAGGTATTTTGGGGCAAAGCAAATGTAAAAAAGCTTTTTGAATTTAATCATCGACCAAGCTGATTTGCATAAATTTAGGTTAAAAAAGAGCCCAAGACCTTTAATTTCAAGCAAAAGAAAACGTTTGAAATACCGCATTCCCATTATATAAGCAAACATCTAAGACTACAAATAATCAAATACGCAAATATCAGTTAAAAGGGAGGAGTTTTAAGGATTAAACACTTAAATGAAAGTGGTCAATCGATCACAAAAAATCCTACAGAAATAGCTAACAAACTAGATCAAACTATTTCCAAATATTCTTCCTCAGAAAATCATTCCGCAAAATTCAAAAGAATTAAAAATAGAGAAAGAAAACAACTGAATTTTATTTCTAATACACATGGAACAATGTAGGTTAATTACATTATGATATGCTTCAGATAAACCATATGACACTGCTCCAGGACCTGAAGCAATACCAATCACCAATATTGAGGACGCGAACACTCAGTCCCGTTACAATATCCCGTTGGATGTATAGTGTCTGGATAAGCATGTCTTTGAACCATTCAGTAAAGACAAGGCTGTCGCAGCTGCTGTGTAGAGCACGTCTATTCAGCATGCTTGGCAACTAAATTATATATTTATTCTGCGGAACTTCATGTTCTATATCAGGTTTTCGATCAAGTGAAGACTTCTCTATGTTAGATATTTTAATATATTATGATTCTTTATCTTGTTTAAATAAATCCTTTTATTTATAAAATCATTGAAAGGCATCACACACTGTTGACTCAGAAAAATAAAGAAATTCAATATTATTGGATGACTGAGTTACAGCCCCCTCCCACATAAAGAAGGTTCTGAAGTGATGGTAACAGTCAATATTATTGGATTCCCAGTCATATTGGTATCCAAGGATATTTGGTTGCTGACCGAACTGCCAAGGCAGCAATGGATAAGCAATATACAATTCACATGTTTAAAAATTATTATTTTTTTTGCGCTCTAAATGGCAATCATGCAAGCATGAATCTATTTTGTATAGATTTGCATGAAATTAAGACTGTTGTAGGTAAACATGCTTGAAGAAAGAACCAGAGAGAAGAATCAATTGTAAATCGAATAGTGTACACCACTATCTTCTACAAGGCGAAGATTTGCCTGAGTGTATTGGCGGTCAAACAATATTAAATATTAAGCATCATTTGACACTGTAGATACTTCTTTGATAGTATCGTTTTAATCACATAGGACGTAGTCAGTATCAAGGATGGAGATAGTTTATCTGAGCTAATTGCTTAGTTATTACGAACGGCCATAAAAATACTGTATCAAAAGGTTTTTTTTTAAAGTTATACAAATTCTTTAAGTCTGTGATTTATGTATTGTAAATGATAGAGTTCATTTTTTTGTGTTGTTAAAGTTGCTAATATATTGGGTTTTTTATGTTGATACATTGTGAAACTAATAAACATTTGTTTTTTGTGTTAACTGTTTAAGGCAATGACCTTAATGTGTCCATGTGGTGTATAGCAAAATCCATTCATTCTTTCACTCATTTCATTCAATCGGCATATAAAATATACTAAAAAATTGTCCTGTATCATATCAGATATATCATTAATTCCATATACACTAACCATTTGTAAGATTGGCTTAGATCTGTCTTTATGTTGTTATACAGGCATAATAACACAAAACCTTGGAACCATTATCATAAAGTAATGTGAAAAAGAGGTAATGTCTGTCTGTAAATTCATTAACAAGGGTGCACACAGTACAGTACAAATTCCTATTTTAGAATACTTTGGTATTAGATTGTGCTTGGTGTGTAAAGAAAAATGATTGTGCAAAAGCATTTGACTAGGTGAACATCTTTATTAATCAAAGATATGGTGATTTCAACTCACTTGGGTGGAAGATTGACACGTTCCTTTTGTGGAACATAAATCATGCTTCTACAAAAGTACCACATTTCAATAATGCACAGAGTGGTCACTATATGTCAGACTAGGTAACTGTTTTACCGGCTTTGAAAGATCATCTATAATCCCAGTCTATGTGAAAACTATTCTAGATATTAATAGCAGAGTCGTTTCTCATGCATATATCTGACAAGGTTGACTAATGTCACTTAGGTGAAAAATAGGCGTTTTCATTTTCAAAATGCAGGCATTTCAAATTTGACGTCACAATACATGTGCCAAGATTCAAGCACTCAGTCCCATATTACTGTGCCATGCATATATTGGTCTTCAATACATAAGTTATCCAAATTATAAAAAACAAATAAAAAATACAAATAAAACAAAGCCAAAAGAAAGACACAATTGTGATGATTAGACCCTGTACCTCACCTATCGAAATTCATTTAAAGTATCTTATGGAAACCACATCGTCTTGACCATGTATATCATTAAAACAGAAGAAGTCGGGAATCTCCCAGCTGGCTGATGAACATTTAAACTCTGGAGGTTTCACGTATGGTAAAAACACAGTTTCATCATTAAAATAGCACGTAGATACCAGCCATGATTCATCAACAAATACAATGATATCCAATTGTAAGCAGAACTCAGTGGAATACAGATCAAGATGCTTCCAAAGCTCAAATATCTCTTCCTATGTCACTTGTGTACGATATCACTGGCAAGGTAATTATATTGTATATTTCAGTGAACATTAACTATATATAGTCCAAGAAAACAGCATACTATTTGTTTTATCCAGTTATCTATCACATAAGCTATCTATTTCAAGCCTTCAAATGATATTTTTTTAGTAACCATTTCATATGAACAAATCGGTTTGCGCGTGGGGTATAGAAAGAATGCACTCTTTTTTTCCCTTCGCAAAGAGATAAAATAAAACGTTGGAAACGATGAGATGAACAAAGACATATTCGTTTAAAAACAAAACAGAAAAACATCTTGTCTCCCAATCTCAACATTGCAATAAAAGCCAGACAAAACTCTGACATTCGAGTAAATAAATATATGATGAGATCAAAGTACAGGATTTGCTTCAAGCATATTGAAAATGTAGAGGCTGGGACGATGGAGGGGATTGGAGAAGAACCGACCTGTACAAGAAGTAAGATCTTGATGATACAATATCTATTACATACGTTAGCAATTAGTGATTTAAAGA
Organism: Amphiduros pacificus; assembly: GCA_949316495.1. NCBI lineage: Eukaryota > Metazoa > Annelida > Polychaeta > Phyllodocida > Hesionidae > Amphiduros > Amphiduros pacificus. The sequence goes on from OX439000.1 coordinate 6,827,396, forward strand.
AAATGGATATACAAATAGATAAGAAATAAAAGTCTGGAATATATATAAATGTTGTCAATAATTTGATCAAATTTTAAAGCATGTATCATATAATATACACGAAATAAGCCGTTTTCATGCCAAAACTTGAGCTAAAACTGGTCTTTCATGTCAAAATATTTCATTTTCTTTTAAACGCCCACTATATCAACATTTACATTCTGAACATATAACATTCTGTAAAGGTCTATTCGTCACCAATCCCCCTTCGCTTCATCACGGACAAAGACAACTTACGGCATAGCTGGTTTATTGGTGGGATAAGGTTTCATCCTCACAAGATACTTGCTAAGCCTGATGCTGAATATGAGGCAGAAAGTCAAAAAGAACACAGACCATCCCAGACCAAACCACACTCCGTTCTGTAAAGTAATATATGGATTAACATTATTAGGACATCTGTGATAATGGTTGTGATTTGGTGAATATAATTACAAGAGCAAAATATTTGATGATACTGGCTGGCAACGTTAAATCTGTCTTCAAGTGTGTTTGTTTCTCTGATAAAAAAACACGTGATGTATTGTTTTTATCTGGGCTATTTTCCAGTAAGCGTTAGAGACATCACTCACCAGATCATCTGTGATTCTGGAACAGAGAGACTTCACAATGATGGTGTCGTAAACATTATACAATGGCTTACAGCGCCCAACCTCATTCTCAACCTGAAAATGAACGACTGTATCAAATGAGAGACAATAACATATAGTTTTAATGTATCAAGTATTTAATATAAAATGTTCTTTATCACTAGATGTGGGACCATTACATTCTACATGGACGATAATCTCATTTCTTTTCTTTTCTATTATGATTTACTATATGATATGATATTAATTCATATTATTATATTCCTATAATGATAATGCACTATATTTGTGCTTTAGGTCACGAGATGCTTTATGATTAATCTGTTTTGTTGATAACTGCTTCCGAGCCATTTTATTCAAACATCATGAATATATGATTTTACAAAATTTCCATCATATCTGATACATTTACAATAAGATACTTCTTAAACATTTCACGGATTTGCAGGAATATAAATATGAAATATATTCTCCATGTCCGAGGTTGAGATCTGCAAGGTCACGTGCAATACTCACCAAGTTGGTCACGTGGTTTACATAGCTGTCAAGGACGAAGAATAACCGATTCACAAAGTTGGTCACATGCTGTAATAAATCACAATCAGTTCAATATCGCCCGGCTAATTTGAAAAAGGGACTTAAAAATTCTAAGTGCAGTTTTTCCGAGGGAGTAATGACTTACTTTTTTCACAATAGATGCAGCATTGTCCTTGATGTATTTTTCACCGACATTTGCTCTCAGTATCATATCATTTATCACTCCCTGTGAGGGTCAGAAAATTATAGAATTCGAATTGTGAAACAATGTTTAATTTTTAAGTTAGCTTAGAAAAAGATACTTGAGTTGAGCAGACAGACTGGACCACATGCACCACACCTCAGATTAACTGTTCCCGCTTGTATAGCGGGATATCAGTGAATGTGTCTGGCTTTCTCGAAACACAAAACTAGCAAATAATAGTTAGGATATTTCATATAAGAAATGGATACTACATACAGACATATTGTTTGAAACGGAATCATTCATGTCCTTGATATCTGAGAGCATCTTCTCCTACAAAGGATACATCGATATTATGAGAGCAACACCATTGTCTATATTCTTAGCATATCATGTGTCAGATAATGAATTGATTAATTAACATCCTGAGTTATGAGACTTTGAATTATGGATAACTATCACGAATCTATAACTCAGTGACAACATACAATTATATTTTGAGATTAAATTAGTTATATATTGAGAATATAACACGTGTCCATACCCTTCTACTGTCAGCAACCTTATACGAGCCCACACTGATGGTGTCCAGCTTATTAGCGATGCTCAATAGCTGTGCCTGGAATATAACATTGCACAGATAGTAGCCCAGCAGGCAAAACTGGTTGAAATGACGTGGTTTTGACGTGACAAAAAGACAAATGTTACTGACGGGAATACGACAGAGGTTGTTTATATGAAGACAGAAATTTTCATATTGATATCATAACACAAAATAGCAATTTGGGCATTACTGAACAAACCTCTGATATACTGGGTTATATCCCTGTCATGAATGAATTGTTAGATCAGTATGAGATCGCAACCAGAAAAAATACACGGTGTGTACTGGCAAGCATGTTAGATAGCTGATTTTCTCTGAGGCCAACAGTTTATTGATCTGAATAATTTTTACGTTAATGGGCATTCAATTTAGTCAGGAAAGATGTGTTTGTGTTTGTGTCACGTCGCCGCTACCCAAAATGAATAATATACGGTGCAGTTACTCATCAGAATAACACCCACTTCCCAAATACATGACTGGCATTAATCCAAATTACTATTTTATAACCACAGGTAACCAACTTTCATTTCAGAAAAACAAAAATCCAGCAGCCTACCGCTTAACAAGAAAAAGGGACGTTACACGTGTAACATGAATGGAAAAAAATAAACGGACAAATCAGAAATGCAGGAAAATTAAATATATGAATAAGATATGTATAAACACACGATGCTATCATGTTGAGCCATTTATCACTGATTGGCTGCGATTTAGCCCCTAACGTCCACCCCCAGTAATAGATCCTCTATAGAAATCCATCGCCTTCTCGACAGAAAGGACCCATCCGTGCAGAATAAAACATTTATTTTGCTCTATGAACGGATTTTGTAGCACAAATAGATTCAAAGTTTGAATCTAACCAACTTAAAATTCATTGTTCTTTTGATAATGAAGCATCTCCAACTAATATGAACTCAGTACATTTACGTATCAATGGGCAATGAATATGTCATCGTGCTATCAATGATCTCCCTAGAAACGTGTTAGTGTTACAAAAAAAACATTATTTTAGCCTTAGAGCTGATTCCTTCCTACAGTTACCTTGGCATTTCCGGTATTGGTTCCATCATTTGCCGCATTCCTGATAGTGGTGGAAACACCAGTTGGAGTCCCCACCAGTGTTGACTTTGACAACTAAACATTATCAAATACATAAACAAATACATATAAATATATATTTCTTATCCAGAGGAACTATCAACCCATGAATTATCGACTACTTAAGATCTGATCATGTTCACATATTTATGTCTATTGGAAAACAACATAATAATTGATACCTCTTTGATGAATCCATCGAAGTCAATTTTGGTGCCGGAATCAAATTTGCCGAGTTGGTACTCCGTGGCCGTTGCAATTACATCTTGTCCACTAAGGTCTACCTTGATGTCACCAATGGAACTTGACACATCGATATCCTGACAAACATCAAACCCTTCAATAGCACACTATATAAACCCTACTACATCAAAATATATTCATTGACAAGTAAACCAAGCTCCAACTTTGACTCAACTTCCCGTCCTCCACTTATATAACCATTGAAGGCACAGAACCAATACTCTACCAACTGTGCTAGAGGGGCCGGTTCAACTTTGACTCAAATTAGCATATTATGATCTTGATATAAAATACATCTTATTTAGGTTCTACTGATTAAAGCTTTTTTTTTTCATAATACTGATTTGATATTTTTATGCTTGAGTAAATTTAAAATTACCTTTTTGTAATTGGAGGCGGACGCCAGGCTGAACTTACTCTCCAACATAAGTGTGGTGTACGCGGCTTTGTTATCTTTACATCCTCTGAAAATCAAAATCTAACATACTGAGTTCTTGTCCTGTTTAAGATATAGACAAGTTATGATATAGGTCACTTATAATGTATTTTGCATATGCGTTGAGGCTAGAACGTTTATCACATTTGATTGAACAAAATATGAGTTGTTTAGTTGTTTTTCTTTCCTAAGAATCCCCTCAAATATTCCTCAAACATACTATCCAAAAAGACTAATTTCTGTGAGGTAGAATATTATGTTATATAGCAATCACTCTTTCTAATACTTCCTGTCTCATTTACGGAGCTACTTTCATATGTATATCCACACACACACACACACACACCCATACACACCCACATACATACCCACATACACACATACACACATACACACATACACACATACATACATACATACATACATACATACATACATACATACATACATATATATATTAAAGACCTGAAAGGTAAACCAACAATCACTCTATAAGGACATTGGCATTTGTGATGACATAAAAAGAGCCAAATGAAATCTTTATAAACATTGCTGAGCATTTAATCCCAGTAGCATTGCTTTGGTACTTTGGTACAGTATGTGAGATTTAAGAGAACAACCTTAATCTTACTTGACCTTATGAACTATATGGAAGTGATTCACTTACTCGAGAATGCCGGATACTGTAAGATTCTTGTCTTTGTCTCCCAGAAGCAACTTTCCAACCAGATATCCATCTCCAATTATACCATTAGGGCCATCAATCAACTGCAAGTACAGACACTACTACGTATGCTTATATGGGATTAAATATTTAGAAGTTTATGTCAATAATACAGACAATTCTCACAATTAGCAGTGTTTCCACTTACCTCTTTCAACATTGTGAACTTTGGGTCAGTCAATGGTTCACAGATCAATTTATATGCAACAGCTCCCTCCACAAATAATATAGTTACTATCATCATCAAGGCCCATGAGAATGAGAAAATACAGCAACCGGAACTGATAGAAAGTACACAATGAAAATATTAAGAAATAAAGCTGTAAATAAATCTATTTGGTTGATTTAACAGCAATTAAAATTTACAGATGACCGATAAAGATTTTTAAATTCTATTTGAACATGTCATAATTACCTGTTTTACTATCCGTGCGGCAAGAAATGTTTAAGCATTTCATTTAGTATTTGTCCAAGTATAATCTTGGACCAGTGTTTATCAGTTTTATTATGGGCTGTCTATTATCAACTATCCATTCTAACAAGACTCAGCTCAATGTTTAAGGAATTAAATGACATTGTAACATCTACATTGTAAAAAACTACTATATCCATGTGCTGTCATCAAACCAAATGATAAGAATAGGTTTGATCTCAGCCATGCGTCTATATATAGTATTATTATATATAAACTAAGGACATGAAAGCACTTAAACCACATTTCTATCAATCGTATGTGTTAAATTAAATTAAAAATAGTTAGGTACATCCTAAAACTTTAAGGATATGAACCATACAATATTAAGATAGCGCTGCATTTTTACTGTTACACTTTATGCTTCCTTGAAATATTTATTTCATGGAGTTGAAATTTGTGTTCCAAGAGAAATAAGAAAAAACGGTGATTGGGTGGTGAAACACCCTGTTAATAATATTATTCTCCAGGAAATATAAAAATTTGGCACCCCCTGTTGTTTAATTCCTCATAATATTTGCAAATCAAGGCAAGGCTAGGTTAAGTTTGGAAACATTGAATTTCAGGATTAGATGGCACAGATCAGAAATAACCACATTTCAAGGTCATAAACGTTTAATTATTAACTTCATACATGGAATAAAAATCTCATCCAAAGATGTGATTTAAGCTTTCATCCCTTTAGTTGTATATGAGAGAAAGGAGAATTGACATTGCATTGATCGACACTATCTTAGCTTTTCAGATTCCCTTTGACTATATCTGATTACAGACATTTCTATAACCATGTTATCAAACTCCACTACTTCATCCATAAGTCTGGTAAATAGAGGAAGACATTTTAAAATTCTCTTTGTAAGAGGATTTAGGTGCTAGGTTTTCATTTCATTTTTGTATCAAGGTAGAATGTAAATGATCACATAATGTATATTTTGATATCTTCTGAATATGATGAGTATTACCATAATAAAGTGTTTCCTGCATGGTTGGAAGTAGAAGAACGCTTATCTGGAGGTTGGTCCTCTTGGTATCCAGAGCAACAAGCACACAGCCACGCGGCTGATACCATCATCAGGATGACGAGAAAGATGAATGTCAGCGCCAGAGCTCCATAAAAACTGCAACTCAGAAACTACTCATAAACAAAACAACATAATCATGTATCTCCACTCACTAACAGCTCACATCATTTCATTTGGGACCCTTTGTTTTGAAACTATGTACATGCAGGACGTATGGCACTATGATCACATACACATGACATATTGACTTACTCTCATATTCAATATGGCAGCCAATGTAATAAAGTTGGCGCCAAATACATTGGCACCTTTTTGTGTAACATGGAAATCAAGGTCTCTCTGTAGGCCTAACAGTTAATGACAATTTGTGACACATTCTGTAACGGTGTATCGTCACAGTAAGGAGTGCATTTCGTATTCTTGGTCTAAACTGATCTGTACATTTCACGCTATTCTTTACTCACAACATTTCCGGAGCATTATCGGGTCACGTGATGTGCACTTACTTCTTTTCCCAGCGCTCGCTTACAATCTTACAAATCAAGATTCTGAGCCTTGTGTTGTGTTGTGAACAAAGGCTACATAAGTTTTCTTACTTCAAAGCCATCATGAAATGATATTTTAAACACTTTTTCCTCGCACTATAAAAAATGTTTACATTCCAAACTTTGCGATCAAAAATTATTTTCCATTATATTTTCGCTCCATAGATTTCTCTGCCGCTTGAAAGATTATTCTTCTGCTAAAATCTAAATCATCCATTAAACAAATCTAAATCATCCATTAAATCATCCATTAAACAAATTTTGTTTGGCTGACCAGTAATCTAGTACAAACACATGTTAAGTAAAATTTTCCTAATAATGGTACACCTTCAGATTAGGACAGATGACTGATTTGGCTTACAGAGGCCTGTTTGACAAATAATGCTTGTCCATTTGACTGGGGATATTTCTTTTACATTAATAATAATAATAAAAATAATAATAATGATAATGATAATGATAATGATAATGATAATGATAATGATAATAATAATAATAATAATAATAATAATAATAATAATAATAATAATAATAATAATAATAATAATAATAATAATAATAATAATAATAATAATAATAATAATAATAATAATAATAATAATAATAATAATAATAATAATAATAATAATAATAATAAAATTTGTATAGCGCTGATACCAAACAAGTCTGTTCATAGCGCTGTGTTCAGGACATTTAGGGCCATTTAGGGCCTTCCAGGTCAAGAGAAGGATCTTAGAATCCATGAGCTGTCTGCAAACCAAATGATAAAAATAGGTTTGATCTCAGCCATGTGTCTATATATAGCATTACTATATATATAAACTAAGGGCATGAAAGCTCTTGCACCACATTTATGTCAATCTGATGTTTGAAATCAGATTAAAAATACTTATGTACATCCTAAAATTTAAAGGATATTATCCATTCAATGATAAGATACCAAAGCATTTTTAAAAAGTGAAAACTTTACCTTATGGCTTTCAAAAATATTTGTTTGGTGGAGTTGAAAATTGTGTTCCAAGAGAAATAAGAAAAGACCGGTGGTTGGGTGGTGGAACACCCTGGAAATAATATCATTCCCTAAGAAACTTACAAAGTTTGCGCCCCCTGTTGTTTAAATGCTCATACTATTTGCATAGAGCTACAAGGCATTGTCACACCCCACTGAGCACAGGATAAAAGTATCATGTGGGACACTTTTGATTTCCATCATTCCCTCCATTGGATCACAGGCTTTTCTGATTTTTATACAAGTGATCTCAGATTTGGGCAGAATTACTAATTCAGGTAAGGCTAGGTTAAGTTTTGAATCACTGAATTTACAGATTGGATGGTATAGATCAAAAATATCCATACCTCAAAGTCATAAAAGTAAAATTGATAACCATATACATGAACTAAAAATGATCTCATCCAAGGTTGTGATTTAAGCTTTCATCCCTTTAGTTGTATATGAGTGAAGGGAGAATTGACATTGCATTGATCACACAATTTCGACACTATCTTAGCTTTTCAGATTCCCTATGTTAGAATCAATTCTCACGTGAACTGGGAGCCAGTACAGTTCCCATAGTTTTCCTGAAATGTGATCAAATTTCCTGATTTTTCCTACAACACGTGTTGCAGAGTATTGGAGGTATTGTAGCTTCATGGTGTCAGATTTCGGAAGACCTGCAAGTAGGCCATTGCCATAGTCTAGAGTAGAGGTAACAAAGGCATGGGTTAGTGTTACAGCTGTCTTCTCGTCAAGACAATGTCTGATGGCTGCCAGGTTCCTAATGTGGTAATAGCCTTCCTTGCACATTTTCCTGATCTGAGCCTTCATGTCCATGTTAGAGTCAAAGGTTATGCCAAGGTCAACCACTGACTCACTAGGAGCAGTATCAGAGTTCCCAACCCTTATTGTGTCTGGGATACTGCTGATGGTGGCAGTATTGTACCTGTCAGTACATACAAGCATTTCTGTCTGTCCATCATTTATCTTCATCTTGTTTGATATAAGGAAGTTTCTAACTTCACTGACACACTCTTCTAGTTTGTGTCTGCTTATATCAACTTGATGGGGGGAAGTGCAGTCCATAGGGATATAGATCTGAGTATCATCCGCATAAATATCGTCGTGTGAAACAAGACGATTATACAAGTAATGAACGAGTGGCCATACCTTATCTGTTTTAAAATATGGACTCACAAAGCACTGAAACTGATTTGAGTTCATATTCTGAAGTTCAATATATTGATATCAGTGCATGAATGTATATTTCATGCCTATCACATGTTATAATCAATTTCAATTTCTCCAAATTTCAAAATCATTCTTTCCAACAGTGAATATACAAAGCCATTTACTTTATATCACAATTTGGATAAGAAATGAATGAGCCTTGATTTCAATTTTCAGCATCATATACTGGTTGGATAAGAAAATAATCACCACAAGCAGTATCAAAACTGAAATATGTCATATTAATCAGTATTGTCAGGTAAGCTCAGGTCTTTTTGTTAATGACTATATATGTAAATGTACTTTCAATTATCAAGTCTTCAAAAATTAGATTTGGGTTTATTGTTAATTTATTTCTTCAGGTAAGCTTCAGCTTCCTTGTTGATGACAACTGGCAATTCACAAGTTTAAAAAAAATAGTTTTGAGTTTATTTATTTCCTTTAATTTGTAACCAAAAAAACAAGAATTACTATTATGAATCACAGTTATGATATTTCTGTTGCAAAGCTGTTATGTATTGTGTCACAGTCTTTCATTTAATATTATCATAAATTTTCTTAAGAAATTATAAAAATCTACATATTGAATTTCTGGCCTCCAGGTTGCATAATGGCCCATGTCTCATTTCATGTCTGCAGTGAGTTTATAGAGGCCATCTATAAACCATTGTGTTGTGCAAGCATTACCCGATATAAAGTACAGCAATACTGATCTGTGATTGACTAGAGAAACTAGGCCATATTTTAAGAGCGATTGACACGTTCTGTATTTTGAACTATGTATATTGCAGATTATTTACCCCATAATAATTCTTACTACCGTAATAGTAATAATAAATAAAAAGGAAATAGTTTTCAATCTTCAGCTCAATGAAGAGTGTATATTTCCGGGTCAGCTATATGAGCGATTTACACGTTCTATATTTTGAACTACCGTAATAGTGAATTGTGTCATTGACTGAGTGGAACAATACTTTGCCATATGTTTTATTCTTCCAAGATATTATAACAAAACGTCCTGAGTTGGGGAATCTATATGAGCGGATCCAGTGAGTTGGGGATGGCGAAAGGATCCGTCCGCCATCCCGAACGAACTGGATCCGCTCACACAGATGACCAGACGATGGATGTTTTGTTTTTATACCTCAGAAAACTACTGATATTTATCATTAATAACGTTTTATCACTTTATTTTTACAATTGTAAACAAAGCGCATGAATACACCACCTCATTTGACCCCGTCACGTGACCCGAAAATAGTGAGCACACTGTCCACCAGAGGCACACGCAAACTATAACCTCTGGCCAACTCAGATTAGTATTCATCCGGTCCTACTTTTACTGGCCATGTGCTCAAGAACTGTCAGTGTGTTGTAAATGTGATTGACGTATTAACATCTCTTAATATCAAATATGAAGTTGCCTTGAGATGTATTAGAATTCATTTGTTAACATTTGAACATTTTTTGTTGGTGAGATTAACCAAAAGTATAAAAGATTTAAAGAATTTTGATTGTAAACAAAGCGGCCATCTTTGTTGTGGTTCCGCCTTATCACTACCCCAGGAAATGGCTCCTCTGGTTGAGAAAGTAGTTCCAAGTTTTATTTCTCTTAATATTTGTTTCTATATGCACAAACTTTTATATTAAGGGTGAAATATATAATAATATACCAATCTGAGTACAATTTAAGAAAAAAAATAAGTAAGACGGACAGTTACATAAAAATTGGTGGATGTGGTGAGCCAGCACAAAAAGGCACCTTGTACAGAGGTGATAGGTTCACCATGTCGCCCTCTGGTGGAGTTTGAATAGTGAGTACAACCATAGACTGGTTGCCGCCCTCTGTGTATCCACGATGTTCTTGACACTCGGCAGAGGACCAGTCTAGAACAGCCATCAAAGATGGCCGACGGAAAATAGTACATATATACATCAGATTTCAACGAATACTAGTGAAGTCGGCCCCCAAGTGAAGTCGGCCCCGCCGTGGGTAGGTGAACTCGGCCCCCAAGAGAAGCCGGCCCTGGTCACTCTGTAACGGCTCAAAACTCATGAAATCTCCTTCGAGAAGGCTATTTGACCCAAAGGGCATTAACTAACCCTAGGGACCCTCGGTAGCCGTTAATTCCTTCCGGTAACTTGATAATCTAGCCTCATAAATCTGGGGGCCGACTTCGCCTAGGGGCCGACTTCTCTCGGGGGCCGACTTCACTTAGGGGCCGAGTTCACTTGTTACCATTTCAACGGTAGAGGGCTAGAAAGAACCGACCGTAATGCCACTTATTTGTAGCTTTTGTAGCGTAGTAGTTTAGCTAATATTTTAGCTAGAACAGGCAGTGGGGCCTGTAAATTGGTATTAGACAGCGGGCGGAGCGTCACAACAAGATAGAATGGCTGGTAGTAGCCGTTTGTTTGTGTTTTTTGCAACCACCGTCGGGTCAAGTCGGAAGATCACTGTATTTTAATAAATTGCTTCTATGAGGTCTGAGAAAAGGTACAGACACAGATAGCGGCAAAATAGTTGGCATGAGTACCTTAATATTAAAGGTACTATTGCAAGAGAGAGCTACTTAGGTAGCCGCTTGCGAATGTTTATTGGACAGGAGGTGGTGCGTCACAACAAGAAAAAAGCCCCTTGTTTGTGTATCAGCAACCACCGTCGGAACAAGTCCGAAGATCACTGTAATTTGAAAGTATGTTGCTAATGGATCTGAAGGTGATTCTAGACACCAAAAGCAAACAAATCCTTTGAATACGGAGGGGTATAAGGTATAAGACCAAGCACTCAACACTGGCAGCAAAGAGTGGATACTCATGAGCGCAGTGCCTCACAAAGACAACACAGTATGAACCCGCCCTCGCGAGCGGTTTCCAATCAAAATTTGCCGTCAGAGCTTGCAAAAAGTCCGGTATCAGATAGACCTCTGTATAGACTGGGTTCACTGCGAGAGAATGTGGTGTTAGACTAGCAATAGACCCCAGAAAATCGCCCAAGAAGGACGATTTAATCAGAGCTCAAATGAAAGCCACCATTCCACTCTCAACGCATGCGCAGAACCATACTACATATATATATATATATATATATATGATAACAGAGCCACGACCTCAGATGTCTTGTCATAGAACTCTGACATGAGTGAGAAATAACTAGCAGATGTTCACCTTTCTCGATCATGCAGCATGACTGAAATCTTGTTTTAACAGGGGTTCGAACCATGGACCTTTAACATGCAAAGGATACATCTGAAAAACCTCCTCCCATAAATAACACGTAATGCATGTATTTTACAACAAGTTCCGAAACCAGCAATTAATTGTATTCATTGTTAAATTCTTGACATTCTATTGTTGAGTCGGAAACAATATTGATTTTTAAAGTACCTTTTATATGTCGACCCAGCCTGGTCCTGCGTATTGGATATCATATTAATGAACTTGTCAATACTGTCGAATAGACCGCTGGCCTGTCATAGAGGAAATCATGTCATTATCTTTAGAGTATGAAACACAATAAACTATCTAAAGGTCTATTTTTTTATAGTTTTAAAATTTAAAAAAATGAAAGACAATGCCCGAATACTACGAAATGGAGCTTTTTAAATTTCATACTTACCTGACCAGGGAACGACTCAAATTTTTCTACAGCCTCACTAATGGTCTTATTGAACATCACCAGTTCAGCTTTAATAGCTATTTGAAAAAAAATATATATATATAGTACACATTGATTTAAGGTACTGGATAACACACTGATTTAAGGTACTGGATAACACACTGATTTAAGGTACTGGATAACACACTTATTTAAGGTACTGGATAATACACTGATTTAAGGTACTGGATAATACACTGATTTAAGGTACTGAATAACACACTGATTTAAGGTACTGGATAACACACTGATTTAAGGTACTGGATAACACACTGATTTAAGGTACTGGATAACACACTGATTTAAGGTACTGGATAACACACTGATTTAAGGTACTGGATAACACACTGATTTAAGGTACTGGATAACGCACTGATTTAAGGTACTGGATAACACACTGATTTAAGGTACTGGATAACACACTGATTTAAGGTACTGGATAACACACTGATTTAAGGTACTGGATAACACACTGATTTAAGGTACTGAATAACACACTGATTTAAGGTACTGGATAACACACTGATTTAAGGTACTGGATAACACACTGATTTAAGGTACTGGATAACACACTGATTTAAGGTACTGGATAACACACTGATTTAAGGTACTGGATAACACACTGATTTAATGTACTGGATAACACACTGATTTAAGGTACTGGATAATACACTGATTTAAGGTACTGGACAACACACTAATTTAAGGTACTGGATAATACATTGGGCAAATAACTGACATGTTAACTCATGATCAGCTAAACATTAGTAGCTTTAATGTGCCAAGAACAACATAAGATGTCAAGTATCAAACCTTTAACATTCTTTGCACTATCCGTCTTGACTGTCTTTGGTATGTCATCAAATTTCTTTTTACCCTGCATAAACAAAATCTTGCTGATAACAAACATAATACAAAGTACATGTCACAATAAAGGAAAGTAGAAAACTGATGGCTAAACATAAGCTGTGCTCTCGGGCGTTACAAAAGATTTTTCAGTTTTTGGTTTATTCAGAGTGATACTAATTTGAAGATCGTTATCATGAGAGTCATTATCCAAATGTTTCAATATAATTGGCACATTCAACTCCAATTATTGAAATATTGATTTCATATGCTGTAGCATAGCAAATAGTTACCAGTTGGACATTTGTTCCATAGTCGGTAATAGTGGCAAGGGTCATCTCTGATAATTGAGTATTTGTGCCTGGTAACTGCAAGATAACATCAGAACTGTTAATTCATATCATTGATCTATTTATTAATCATAAACAATTAATTACAGCTTGTTTTTATTCGTCTCTAATTATGATCATAAAAGTTGTATTGTCAATTGCAATGCACCTATTCGCTCTATTTGCTATGCGCACAAGACAGATGTCAAAGGTTATCTCTAAAAGGTCGCATTTATGAAAAATGCAACTATAATCTGGAGATTTTGGGGTCTTATCACTGTGCGTAAATGCCATACGCATCCAAATCATATATCTATGGCACAATTCAGTGAGGCAGCACTATATCTGCTACAAGTAGGTATCATCACGAAATGATTGAAATAATGTTGAAGTGATGTAAAGCCCCAAACAAACAAATCATATATCTATGGGTTGAATGAGAACAACAGGGTCCTTACCAGACTTGGTTTTATTAGCGTATCAAGGTGAGCAGTGGAGAGGGCAGAGCAGGATGTTTGACACCCTGCCTGGGACTTAGCCGCTGCCAGGTCAGACTTCACAGTGGCTATATCAGACTCCAGAGCTGTCAACTCCGACGTCAGAAGTGCCTTTTCCTTGTTTATGTTTAGCACAACAGCAGAGTACTTGTCGAATGCTGTGGGAAGAATGCAACAAGAACTGATCATACAAAGGACAATGGCCTGGCATGTAATCATTCACCAATGTAATTATTCATTATGATCTACTTTAGAAGGACATAAAAGCAGTATAAATAAAAACACAGATCATTAAATACCAAATCCTGGAGCCCTGAAATAGGACGATTACCTGCCTAAATATTTAAATCTTGTTAATCTATTAGAAAGAGGAATAACCCAAATGAATACAGATATGCGTTTTACATACTCGTTTCGAAGTTTGACAAATCCGTAAGAGCTTGTATTGCACCACCTGATCCAACGTCATCCCTCACCCCTATTCCTGTGATGTAATCTATGTCTGCAAATTAAGACAACATGTGCATGCAGAACCTATATTTGGACAGCTTGAACACAAATATATACACATGTACCCTCCATGGCAGGACTTCTCCATCATATCAGTCCCTGCCACAAAAGGTATAAAGGTGCGCACAAAATCGTGCGCAAGTCATCAGTATTCATATAAATCTGACTGTCCACTGATTGGTGAAAGAATGTAAATTGGTGAAAGAATATAAATAGATTTGCTTTGTACCAGCAGTTCTACTGATTGGTCAGTTTCTATTTCATTCTTAACAATCATATCAACAACAAACAATATTTTGCCAACCAACAACGCCACTTCACTTTTCACAAAGCTAAATCGCACAAACACCAAAAACCCTAGAAGAATGACCCAAATCTAATATTGCAGCCGTAGGATAGGGACCTGCACTCCACCCAACAAAATCTATTCAAAATGGAAAAAAATAGGTGTCCCGGACTATAGCAAAAGCAAGTCCCCCATACTTTAAGTTACAAACACTTAAAACTTCTTTATGAATTTATAACTGAAAGCATAAAATTTCACCAAAAGCACCACGAAGCCGTACTAAGAGTAAAATAATCCGATTATTCCTCACCTGTGATGATATTTTTGTGGGCAAGGCAAGTATTTATGACTAAGGGATTCCAAACTTTGAGTGACATCAAAACAGGGTATGACTGCAGAGGTAGTAATTAAATAATATATATATATATATATATATATATATATATATATATATATATATATATATATATATATATATATATATATATATATATATATATATATATATATATATATATATATATATATATATATATATATATATATAAACAACATATATATTAGTACTATACACCTAGCACTTACTATCCAGATCCCTTATGATGACGTTGGAGACAAATCCAAAATTATCCAGAGTGACGTACTGTAATTCCTAAAGAAATTAGAAAATAGATAAATGATATCACTATTCTGCATATAATAAGGAATGGTATCATAGAAAATATGATTTACGTTATCACTCATTGACAAGGGAACAAATGTCAGAAGAACTAGTATTGTTGAGTAGAGTAGCATTAAGCAGTATATTAAGTAGTACATTAAATTCACGAACATTAGTCATACCTTAACTATGTTGTCCAGGTAATTTTTAAAATCAGTTATGCTATCATTAACATTTGGTCCAACATCTTCTATGGATTTCCCAAGACTGTCGTTTGCTAAGAACACCATTGTCACCCCACATCTACAAAATATCACAAATGATCGAGGCATATTAACCTATTGTGTAAAAACTCTCACATGAGGTATTCAAGCAATGTTGACATTTACATCAAGCAAACAAAGGAAATGGAATGTTGGAGTTAATTTGAATAGGGCAGAACGTCAAGCTGTGAAGACTCCACAGAAAGACTCCTTGGTAATTAAAGAAGTTGATCTGCTAATGCCATTTTGAATAAAAACATACTGTGAAAGGAAGATCGTAGGAATGCTAGAAGACATCAACACTTATGAACCTATTAATAGTAATATTGACAAAGAGACATTAAGAAAAAATTGGTTCATTAATTCAAAATACTGGTGAAGATCTAACAAAACAGGAAAAGGACCAACCAATTTTATGGCCGACCAAAGGTACATAACAGTAAAGAAATTATTGATGTGGTTAGCGGACGGAGATCATCCTACATTACAATTTATGAACCTGAGGACCTGAAAATGAGACCTATCGTAGCTGGTCCTATTTTTCTTTCATTATTTCAGTCATTTCGTGATGAGACCTACTTGTAGCAGATATAGTGCTGCCTCACTGAATTGTCATGTCGCAGGTCCTTGACATGACACCCAGTCACAGATTAACAAGGACAACGGGTTAACCCTGTAGGCACGGGCCTGAACTCATGTGTGAAATTCTATCATGGATTTAATCATGGCATGGCTGGGGACAGTTGAGAGATTTTCCTGTACTTTTCTGAAAACATTCTATTTTGGCGTAAAAAGAAAGTAGATCCCTCAGAAAATCTGTCAGCAGAGGACACTCACTACCAACACCCATGAAATTATGAAGCTCTGGAGGTATCATTCATGCTTCGCACTTCGCTTTTCACCTTCGCTATATTCGTACTTCTACTTCGCCATATTCACACTTCTACTTCGCCATATTCGCACTTCTACTTCACTATGTTTGCATTTCTACTTTGCTCAGAGACATTTAATTCATGTTTAAATGTCTCTGCTTTGCTTTTTCGGCCTTCTACTTTACTATTTTTGCACTTTTACTTACCGCCTTTGAATCTTCTCTCTTCGCCGTTAGCAGCTCAATAACAAACCTTATGAAGCTCTGGAGAAGTAGAAGTGCGAAAATAGCAAAGTAGAATGGCGAAAATAGCAAAGTAGAAGGACGAAAAAAGCGAAGGCGAAGTGCGAACTTTAGGGTTCAGTGCAAAGAAAGGGAGAAGATTAGAAGACGAAGGGCAAAAATAACAAAGTGGAAGTGCGAAAATAGCGAAGTAGAAGGGCGACAAAGCAAAGTAGAAGTGCAAATATGGCAAAGTAGAAGTGCGAATATGGCGAAGTAGATGTGCGAATATGGCGAAGTAGAAGTGCGAATATAGCAAAGTAGATGTGCGAATATGGCGAAGTAGAAGTGCGAATATAGCGAAGTAGAAGGGCGACAAAGCAAAGTAGAAGTGCAAATATGGCAAAGTAGAAGTGCAAATATGGCAAAGTAGAAGTGCGAATATGGCAAAGTAGAAGTGTGAATATGGCGAAGGCAAAAAGCGAAGTGCGAGGCACGAATGATACCTCCAGAGCTTCATAAGTAACTGCGAATGAAAATTCGTGGATTTCTTTTATTTTCTTTCATATTCTTGAGTTAAATTTGACACAAGTTGAACAGTTCGTGGTTACGTTTTCAAAGAAGAGAAACCACCAACACATAACATTTAATTTAGTAATGTGCTAACCCACCAATATATAACATCATAATTGTGCTTCACAGCTGGCACAGAGGAAAAAAGCTTTGAGAATGGAACTGCAGTTTTGTTGTCATTCGCGACAAAGAGGCCAACATCTGCCTGAGAGATAGAGCCCCAAAAGCAAGCCCCTTGGATTTCTGATCAACAAAGAAAGAACTCGTCAAAGGTTTAAACGAAAAGACAAATTACTCTTCTGAAGAAGAAAATTATTCAGAAGACTACTCAGCATCCAACCTATATATCAAAATTGACGGAAAGGGATATTAATCATTAGATACAGCTTTCCAAACTTGAGATCAGGTGCAGAAGTAACTGGTCGGGACTAAATTTGAGAGGAAACAGTGTTAATCTGGTACACAAAGGTTGTGGTCCTACAAAGATCAGTTCTGAGAGTTTTCATGTCTCCTCTTGCTGATGTTACGGGCCGTGGCACAGTTGGTTAGAGTGCCAGTGTATCAGCATCAGTGAGGCAGCACTATATCTAATACAAGTTGGTCTCATCACGATGTGACTGAGATATTGTTGAAGAGAGCTTGTTTGCATTGTCTACTTTCATGACCACACACCATTTAAACATACTCAACTTCTGTAAAATACACGTGGGCTCAGTTATTTCATGAACGATTTAAGTGTTTTCTTACAAAATCAAGCAGATTGTGAGGAGGAGCGAGGTCATGAGGCAGAGTCTGTTGTAGTGATGGTTCTCGTTGTACTCAGGTTTCCAGTGTGCTCCACAGTTTGAGCAGCAGCATCTGCAGCAGCACCAGCAGCATCCCACTATGGGCATCACAAAGATGAACAGCAGACCTCCCAAAAGGCAGAGTATGAAACCCAAGACCCACTGCACCAACTGAAATCATCATCGACAATTGCGATTTTATTTAGTGCAGACACAATTTTGGCCAGAAGGAATTTGAGTAAATTCCTTAATATTGGTATATACATTTATTTTAATGAATACTTTACATTTCAGGGGTATACGTCCAATAAGTTTCTTATTTGAGTGTTGATGTGTATACTGAATATATGCAATTATTTCAATCACAAATTTGGACTTTTCAAAAGACAACTTTTTAAACAGTAAAAGAGATATCTGACCTCTATAATTTGATAATCACCGTCCTTAGCTTTTAAGATGGCCTCTACAACAAGAAATTTGTTTAGATAAGAATAAAATAGTCATGTCTCGGGTTACTATCTCAAAATAATAGACAAAAGAATATATTTTCAAGCTACTCTTCGTTCAGGGCAGATTTAACCAACAAAGTCCATAAAGTCCACAATGTCTCAGGTTAATATATTTGTAAATAGGTACTCCATATTCCGGTGTCACTTTTAAATTTTACAAGAAGAGGAGACTTGATTCTCTTACTTTAAACCTCTAGATCCGTCATTAGTGGTTTGGTACCATTGGGATATCATATGTATGAATTCTATTTTCATAATTTTGCACATCATTATAAGGGAGCCAAATAAGACACACATGTAACATTTAAATTCGGACTATGATATTGTTAGGGCTTACCGTAGGGAGGATCACCATATATGATAGTGTCAAGGAAGCTATGCACCATACTATAGAAGGCACCAAGGTTTCCATGATGGTAGTCTAGTCCCGATTGTTTATACCTCACGGTCAGATTTTCTGGGATCGCACCCCATTTTATAACACTGGAGGGGTTTGCGGTGTTGTTGTAATCATCTGTCAATGTCTGAGGTGTTAAGACAGGGTCTGCAGAATTCACTTCATGCAAGATATACACTACAAGAAGCAGAAGGCTCAAATGGAGTTTAAATGCATTTCCGGTCTGATATGGCATACTTGCCATCATGTTTGATTCCATCAGAATCCTACTTCATTTTCAAAGATAACCCATAAGCATACACCAGACTGGGACTACTTAGCCTTATATCTGAGGCTAAGATGATATTGTGTTCGTCTCGGTGTGTGTACCAAATAACATGATCTGGTCGCCAAGAGACTATCACCTCTTCCTTTTGGGAACGACCCACACGAATCGCCAGGCCTTTAACCTAACTTCAATATACTCCTGTCAATATGCACGGGTAGCGCTTCTTTATAATGGAACCTTATGGTGCATGAAGACATTATTCATTCACAAAATAAAAGACTGACGCCACTCATTGCAATATATGTTCACAGGAGATATATCAGGCTCATTTCAGGACTACTGAAGACTTCTCTAGTCTGTCACACCTGAATGGATATTGCTGAAAGAATACGCCGATCTCCGCACGTCCCATCTTAACAAATGTAAATAAAGCTTTAAAGTGGTAAATCAATACATATACCCTTTCACAGGTCTCCGTCTGTTTCAATTTAGTTTTCCCAGAATGTCGTATTATAACAATAAGAATAATGGCATATCCTGTCCTCAACCATTTATCTTTTATAGTCATTTATTTCAACCACAGATGACTAAAATGAAGCCCACCAAACCGGATACAAAAGCGGTAACACATCCCTTCCCGCATGATGCAATATTGCAGCCAAGTCATAAATGTGAATGTTTCTACATAAATATGAATGGTGACCATGAATTGAAAACAAAATATAAAATATATCTAAGGACACACCATATTAACAAGATCAAATAGCAGGTGATAGTTTTCTATTTAAAATAGCAATCCATGGTGGTCTCCAAAAAGCACAAATAACAACTTTTCTTTTGACAACTAACAATGCGTGAAGTGATTGTTTAAATTTTATCTCAAGCTGCTTTTGCTGCTGTTGATGATTCTATACCCTCTGTGCTGCTGCAAGTATCACAGGTAGTATCGACATATATCAGATAAAGGGTAAGTAACATATAAAAGGTAAGTAACATGCCCAAAATGTACTGCCCAACAGAGTGGGAAAGGTTCTACTTCAAATATCATAAAATGTTTGAAACTGTCATTTTTCCTTTTTAAAAGGAATTTTATAAATAAACCATCCTGAAAACTTCTTTTCCCGAGGCATGTAAACGTGTAGAAAGTTTTAACAAAACAAAATTGTCCTGTGCTAGCACTAAAAACAAGAGAAACAAAATCAATGGCAAATAAAGTTACCTGGTATTGTCAATCATTGAAAACATTATTCCTTTTTTTACAAATACCTCGAAATCTTTAGGGCCTGGCATCCACTGCATCCACTCCCCTACAATCTCTTCACAAACTATCTCCACATCATCCATTAATAAAGGCGTAAATAGCATTAGATGTTGGTTTGTCTTTTGGGGTTTTACATCACTTTATATGAACATTATTTCAGTTATTTTGTGATGAGACCAATTTGTAGCGGATATAGTGCTGCCTCACTGAATTGTCATATCGCAGGTCCTTAACATGACATCCCACCCACTCACAGATTTACAAGAACAATGGGTTAACCCTTAAGGCATGGGCTTCAGCTCATTTGTGACACCTTTTCATAAAAAATTAATCTCGGCATGGCCAGGAATCGAACCCATGACATTGGATGACCACAGAGGAACTGGTGCTAATCATTTTGCATTCTAACAAAGTACACCACGGTCCGTGGTCTTAAATACCAATAGACCAGTTAATAGATCTGAAATAAATCACAGATAAAGAGAAAATTTAAATAAACTGAACTTGGGATACAGGTGATCCATCCGATATACATTTTATAGTCCATACTACGTCAAGTTACAACGTGCTCAGCGCCAAAACACAACATCCTGACAACATAGAAAAAAATGTAAGATTGAACACTAGACAAAAAATGGTGGCCCAAGTGACTGAGAAAAAAAAAGTATCGGCAAAATCGTCCCCTAAATGAATAATGGTCCGTCCCTAATGTGAATGCAAACAGAATGCAAAAGGTAACAAGTCTTAGACAGGATTAGGATTTCACATATTTATACATGATTGATGAGATGATCTGTAAATCATGCAAAAATAATTAAGCTTTGATCTTCCAGGTGCTTGGTTCAGTTACAATAAAAAAGTATGATCAGCCTTTCAACCTATATGCCCCATAACATGTAGTAGGTACAAAACATGATCTGGGTGGACACCATGATTATTGCAAAAATGCACACTTAAAAAGAGGTTTCATCTGCCCATCCCCTGGATTCTGTTTAGATATTGCAGCTCGAATCAACCCCTCTCCGAAATGTAACACATCCTCATGGAACCTAAATGGATGGACCGAATCTAATTCCATTCTCAGAATAGAAATTTTCACATGATTAAATTATGTTTACAAAGGACGCATTTGGAAGGTGAACGAAAAAAAAGAAATAGGATAAAATAGAAGTATTGAACAGGTTTACTTGTAAATATGAACATGTACATAACTTACAGGCCATGCCGAGATTGAATTCATGATATAATGTCTTATATGAGTTGAGGCCCGTGCCAAAATGTTAGCCCGTAAGTCTGTGACCAGGGGGGTTGTCATGTCAAGGTCCTTGGCATGACAACCCATTATGACGACAATTCAGTGAGGCAGCACTATATTTGTAGGTTTATAAGTAGGTTTCATCACAAATCAGCTTTATTTTTATGTGTACATATAAAAATGCCCGGGTAGGTCAACCCGCAGATCCTATTGATAACATGTCAAGCAGAATGCCCATTAACGATGTTTTGAAAGGACATGGTGAATCATTATTAGAGATTTTAAAAGATAGCAAACTGTGCATATCAATTGGTAAATTTAACCCAACTCTTGACACCTTTGCATGTATATCAAATAAAGGAAAATCAGATGTTGATTGTTGCATAACATCACGTGATTGTATCCACCAATGCTTAATTTTATCAAGTAGCTTCCAAAGAGTTAAGGTAAAAATATCAAATGTTCAAAAAGAATCAGCTGACAGATATTGAAGATCTCAGCACAGATAATCCTAGATCATTTTGGGGCCATATCAGTAGACTTGGGCCAAGAACAAGTCAGAAATCTCCATTCAAGGTGAATGCACAGCTGGTAATAGAACCCAAGGTTCTATTTGATAATTATAAAAAAAACAGATTTTCATATATTGTATATTAACAAACCAGTTTGTTAATACATTCGATGCAAGATAAAATAGAAATGGAAAGGTCAATGACACAGCCTGAATTCGTACCAAATAATGCTTTAAATTGTAATATATCATTGCCTGAAATTGTCAGAATGACGAGTAGATTGAAATAAAACAAAGCTAGTGGTATCGACAACATTCCTAATACAATATTAAAAGAAGAATAAAGTACATATCATTTACATTGTACAGCATATTCTTTAATACGGTTTGATTCCATCAGTGTTGTTGAAAGCATTAACCAAACCCATCCCAAAGAGCTATACAAAAGATCCTCATGTGCCATTCGATTATATGGGTACGCTAGTATTATCAATAAGTATATTGTTAGATGCTGCGAAGAAATGGATATACATATGTGGATGAAGAGAATGGGTTCAGACTGGATTGTCCTTGTGTAGACCACATTTATTCAGTGACCTCTATTATTGGTAACAGGATGGAAGCAAAGCTGCCCACTTTCTCTTACGTTATAGATATGAAACAAGCTTTTGATTGGGCAGACCGATATTTGCTGTTCTGTAAGTTGTTGGAAGTAAATTTTTAGTACACTAACCCTGTTGCTTGTGTAAAATAAATAACGTCTATACAGGTTGGTCTGAGGCGAAAAGTAGTGTAAAGCAGGGAGCATAATTCATGGTGTGTGGACGTATGGATTATTATTTAATTATTTAATAATTTTAATGGATTTTAGTCGCATGTTACCACTTCATATACAGTTTTTATTTGTACAATGTCAATGTATGTACTTTTTATAAACTTTTAAATATAATGCCCTGGGGTAATGCTGGCCCTCCAGGCCCTCCAAGATAGCCACGGGTTCTCATCTCAAAAGTCACCAATTTGTTATAGTCTCTTGTCCAGAATGTGCAGGCTACTCGATGACACTTCTGAGGACCTTGTTTACAAAGCAGCCCTCGTGATCGGCTTCTATGGCTCCCTGCAAGGCAGTGAATACTGCAGGTTTCTACTTCACCTTGCCTCCTCAATTCGTTTCTTACCCTCCTGCGGTTAACAATGTGGTCTTTGGCTCCCATCAGGGCTTGCTGTCCTTTTCTTTAAAGACCCACAAGTCAAAAACATCAAAATTTGGCATTACAAAATACGTAGGTTTGCAGCCGTACTCCAATCTGCACCCATTGTTACTTACGTCGTATTCTCTGAGCACACACCCTGTCATGTTACTTGGCAAGGCAGCCCACTACCGCTCATCTAGTCCTCTCTCAAAACAAGCTTTATATAAATGCATAAAATGCCTCGTTGCCCGCCTAGGGCTTGACCCCAGCTCGTACTCAACTCATTCACTCCGCGCAGGAAATGCAACCCAATTGGCCAACAGCCATTTCAACTCTGAAAGAATTCGAGCCTCGGATAAATGGTGCTCCCAATGCTACCTCCAATACATACCTCACCTGTGGGTGCCAAAAATAGCCCCACTGCCATGTCATAAAAGGCGACTTGAGGGGATGTGACCCATGGCAGGGAGGATATGGAATACTGATAGGTTGAACCCTGGGCTGGTTTGTCAGTAATAATCCAGTCCATTCCAGTTGCATCATGCCTGGCTTGGATCCAGATGGTCATCACATTTAACCGGCTTGGGGTATATCTCCTTTACATTCTTCCTATAAGATTTTTATAGATAAAATTATCTAATGAATGCTGAAAGGATATTACTGCTGATTAGGTCAGTCGAGGGATAAAGATTAGATCCAAAAGGAGTTTTTATTCTGAGAGTATGTCATGTTGGGTATCCTCACGGCATCAGAGCGAGGAACCGGCCCAGAGAGGTGTAACCTTGTTGGGCTGCATGGTGGGTAGGGAACCAAACTGATGAAATTTAAAAAAAACACACCTGGTGCAAAACAAATAAAAACAACAAAGGAGTGACACAGACAGTGATTTGAATTAAATAGAAAAATGGCCTATTTTTTTGATTGTGGAAAGTTCTTATGCTGAACATACCCTGGCTAACATGCCCCCCCCCCTTTGCAATTGCAAAGGGGTTTAAAAACATTACACATTTGGTTGTTTTATTCTTGTCTCCATCTCATTCAGTTGCAATTTACTCACTCATTGGGATTCAGGGTCCTGGGGTCCCTGATTGACAATGCCATCCCCAGTGGATATCAACTGTCGCCTCTCCTATCCTTTTCGCTCCGGTTCCCATCAGGTGCTCCCCGAGTTCACTGTGTTGCTCCTCCAAACATGTTGCTTCTATTTCCCAGCTATTTTCCTTCCGCAATTTCCGTATTGTTATTGTCTAGCTTCTTGTACCACACATTCAGTGAAATCTGATATTTCCATCCATGACTGGAAACCTACTTGGGATAGGATATTCTAGAGGGCACATGAATGCAAACCATGTTCCAGTAGTCCATGATGCCATCTACATGAACCATCTCTCTTTCTATCCTCACTATCTTTCCATATCCTCCCAGTGCATCTACTATTCTCTCATCTGACTACTCCATTGGTGCGTCCATGATCACAACTTTAACCAGTCTATCACTCTCATCGTTCAATTCTACATTGATCAAGTCCTGCATGCTGTCAAATAGCCCCTTTCATTGATTTGTCTCTCACAGTAATGTTTACCTTCCTTGGCCACTTTGCTGGATAAATCTGTATGCCAGTTACATCATCTTCCTGCACTGTCTGTGTTATCTCCTTGAACAATTCTTTATTAATCTCTGCCTTTTCTGTGTTTATTCCCATTTCTGATATTGGGAAATGGACTGTCATTTCCCTCTTAATAAAAATGTGTTTGCATGGACTACATGGACTACATCTTGATATTTTAGGTCATCCACTATTTCCTCTTCAGAAACCCCCACCAGATCTGGGCATCTTTATACTCCTTTTTTATTATTGAGGGTCCTATGAGCTGTTATTAAAACTGGAACTGTGGCATTCGGCATCATAAAAGATTGTCCGCATGGCTTTTCTGCAAAACCCCACTAAATAAACAAGTTCACATTTTTTAAAACTGGTTTCAGCACCCGGGTAATGCTTTGATATAAAAAATGTGAATAGTGATACAAATGGAAGATATTTTGTTTTTGACTTATTGTTTGGAAGAAACTAAATACAGGTTTGTTAAAAGTTGTTTTTTAATTCAGTTGATGCAAAACTATGTGATTCAAGTCGAGTTATAATGAATTGTTGATTAGAGGCACATCAACTGAGGAAGATCAATGGGGTAGTGATCATTACCACATTATTTTAAATAACCAAATGGAAAATGGAAAATTCATAAAGCCGATTGGGCAAAATTTCTAACATTCTGTTATAATAAAATAACTCCAGAAATTTTTTAAGATGTAGATGATCCTCTACATTGTATGATATTGCTCATGGGTGTATTCCCAAATAAAAGCCAAACTCTAAAATTTGAGAAAACCCCTGGTTTAATGATGAGTGAAAAAAAACTGTCAAGGAACACAAAAAAGCTCTGAAAAAATCAAATCGACAGACGATTCAATACAATTTGCACCATTTTCAAAAAGATCTAGAGTCCGTTATATTATTGAATTAAGCAAAAGAAAAAGATGGAAGGATTGTTTCCAAACTAAATACACATACACTGATTAAAAATGCTGGGATATGGTGCGTAAAATTATTGGGAAGGGAGGTGGAGCAAAGATCAAACATTTAAATCATAATGGTCAATTAATTATAAATCCCACTGAAATAGGTAACACAATAGGTCAAACAATTTCCAAGAATTCCTCATCTGATATTCTGCAAAATTTAAAAAATAAAAAATAGAAAAGAAAGAAACCGACTAAGTTTCATATCTCATAACTTGAAACAATATAATAAATCATTTTCGATTTGAAACATGATTTGGATAAAGTTTATGATACTGCTCCTGGGCTTAATCAAATTCTTTACCAAATCCTTAAACATCTCCCTGACCAGTCACTTAAGTGGGCATCTTTTGGATATTTTTAATAACATTTGGGAAAGTGGTGATTCTCATCCTTCATGGAGTGCAGCCACTGTTATTCCCATTCTTAACCCTGGCAAAGACTCGTCAGATTCAAATAATTATTGTCCCATTGCTTTAACCAGTTGTATCTGTGAAACAATGTAATGAATGATTAATAAGCGTTTAGTTTGGTTTTTAGAAACTGCAGCTCATATTTCAGTTGTACAGAGTGGCTTTAGAAAAACTTTACCATCTGGTACATTAAGAAACATTTATATGAGAGGGTTTTATATAAGAAAAACATGTTGTTAGTTTTTTCTTTGATTAAGAGAAAGTGTACGATACTACATGGAAATTTGGGGTAATGAGTGATTTATATTATATAGGATTAAGGGGTCGTTAACACCTTTTTTTCAATTTCTTTGTCAAATAGACGATTCAGGGTCCTCAGGTTCATCACTTTCTGATACATTTGATCAGGAAATGGGTATTCCACAGGGTAGTATATTATCGGTTACAATATTTATTTTAGAAACCAACGGCATTGTAAATTGTGTGAGACCTGGAACAGATTTTTCATTATTTGTTGATTTTTATTATGTTACAGGTCCACAAGCATGCTTACTATAGAAATACAGCTCCAACAACATCCGAATAGAATACAAGAATGGGCTGATAATAACAGATTAAAGTTTTTTTTAAACTGTGAGAATGTACTTTTGTAAAAAATGGAAGGTTCACCCAGATCCTGATCCAAGTTTCTTTTTAACAAGAAGTTATCTTTTATACCTCATATTGAATATTTAAAAAAGAAACGCCAGAAGGCATTATATTTATCACTGGTTCTTATTATATAGAGCGCTAGTACATTCCAAACTTGAATATGGATGTATGATATACGAATCAACTTGTCCATCTTATATTAAAATGCTTGATCCAATTCAAAATCAGGGTTTAAGATTATGCCTTGGTGCATTTCGTACATCATCTACAGATAGCTTGGTAGTTGAGGCAAATGGACTGCCTCTTGATTTAAGATGAGAAAAGCTTGCTCTTCAGATGCTGCAAAAAGTGCTGCTTGTCCAGACAATCCTTCACATGATACACATGATTCAATCCAAATTATGGTGACCTTTTTAAAAATAAACCTAATATAATACTGTCTTTTGGCATTTGCGTCAAATAATCTTTACAATCTTTAGATATAAATCCAAATCAAATAGCTAAATTGCAATATCCAGAAACACCTCCATGGACCAATGCAACTTTAAATATTAATTTAGCCATGTCAGAATTAAAGAAAAACTCAACAGATCCATCCCATTATATAAAAAGAGATAAAGAAATTAAATCTATTTTCACTGGATATCAGTGTATATACACTGATGGATCACTAAATGATGCCAAGGCTGCTGCAGCTGCTGTTTAGGGTAATCATATTTATTCAGAACGTCTACCAAATTATTAATTTGCATGAAATCAAGCATATTCTTGGTCAAACTAAAGATGCTAGTAGAAAGAACTGAAGAGAAGAGTCCATTTAACTTGTATTGGGTGTCAAAGAGCTTTGGCTATCAAACACGTTTTGAGTGTATTGATTTTGATATTATTAGGACTCAGTATTTTAATGAACAAGATTTACACACAATATGTGATACTGTAAATACTTCTGTGATAGTATTGTTTTTAAACCAAATAGGATTTTATAACCAATTTTGAGGGTGAAGCTCTTGTTTACTTAGGTCATTCACCCATTTATCAAAAACCACAGAACATCAAATGGTATTCAAAGTCTTTCGAATTGCATTTTTACATATTTATTATGTCTATAACTGATATTTTGAAATGATTCTGTTAAAATTTTGTGTTCTTATGATTGTTTATATGTCATATTGATTTTATAAATGATATTATCTAGTCAAAGAGTTTGTTTTTATTATTTTTAAGCACAGAATGATCATGATGTTGAAATACCTTTAGGCCACCATTCATTCATTCATTCGTTCATTCATTCCAATACATATGCCAGCCCCTTCTAGCACATATTCACTTCGTCTCATGACTCACCTCTTAACTCATCTACTACTCACCAAATTTTACATTACCTCATTATCATGGCCTTCATCTCAGTACCACTTTGACGATAGGGTTTGAGGCCAGGGCCATGGCGTAGTTGGTTAGAGCACCAGCTTATTAGCACCAGTTCCTCTATGGTGATCCAAAGGTCGTGGGTTCGAACCCCGGCCGTACAGAGATTGAACTCCTGATACAATTTCCCACATGAGATGAGGCCCGTGCCATAAGGTTAGCCCATAAGTCTGTGAATGGGTGAGTTGTCATGTCAAGGACCTGCGACATGACAATTCAGTGAGGCAGCACTATATCTGCTACAAGTAGGTCTCATCACGAAATGACTAAAATAACGTTGAAAGTGATGTAAAGCCCCAAACAAACAAACAAATAAACAAACAAATGATAGGGCTTGCCATGATAACATCAAGGTTATGTATGTATTAATTATATCAGTTGTATTACCGAAGTTATATTATGTTAATTGAATACGTATTTGTTGTGGTTAAGTGTGTTTTGTGTGTGTTTGAGTGTTTTTCATCATTCGCTTTATAATAATAAAGCTCTTCTCCACAACCCTAATCAAGCATAATGTTATACCCCTAAATATTGATTTTAAGGCCAGTTCCTCTGTGGTGATCCAAAGGTCATGGGTTCGATCCCCGGCCATGCCAAGATTGAACGGCTTTGCCGAGATTGAACGGCCTTGCCGAGATTAAAGGCCGTGCTGAGATTGAACGGCTGTGCTGAGATTGAACGGCCGTGCTGAGATTGAACGGCCGTACTGAGATTGAACTCATGACACAAATTCACATATGGGCTGAGGCCCGTGCCTGAAGGGTTAACCCGTTGTCCTTGTAAATCTGTGACCGGGTGGGTTGTCATGTCAAGGTGGAATAACAGCCAAATAACAAAGTTTATAAGGATGGAATATTCATAATTCATATATTAAAAGGCTTCTGTACCATCTTTTAATAAAGCTTTTAGTCTAGATCAAGACATTTTTTTTAAATAGTAGAGTTCAGAATCAATTCTTGGTTTAAATTGAACCTCACACTTTAGAAAAAAGTTTATACGTTTTAGCTAAAAAGTACAAAAAGCTGGAAAAACCAGATTGATTGAACAGGACCCCTACCAATTTCAAAGGTCTATAAACATACAAAAACACACATAAATGTGCCCTTTTACATGTCATGATTTTTCTCTTTTTTATAAATTTATTGAGAGGATTTAATTATAAAGTGCACAATAGGCTTTTCAAACTACTGCCAGAGTGAAGAGGGCAGAGGCTTAGCACACCGGTGTTGATAGTTTTATGAGGGGTTCAATGCATAACCAAGTCCCAAGTGTGACGTTAACATTTAGCATCTGTAAGAATGATTAATGAAACATGCATTGCTCACGATGAAATGGATTAGATCTATGATGTCTGGTTTGTAACTGTCACGCCAGTGATCATCTATTTAATAAAGCTCAGAATCAATTCCTGGTAACGAAATTGCTTGATAATGTGGGTTTCCTGTGGAAGGTAAACACACACCAGCTGATAGATTCTTCAAGCACCATTTTACAGCAAGGTTTGAACAGTTTATTATTATTATTATTATTATTATTATTATTATTATTATTATTATTATTATTATTATTATTATTATTATTATTATTATTATTATTATTATTATTATTATTATTATTATTATTATTATTATTATTATTATTATTATTATTATTATTATTATTATTATTATTATTATTATTATTATTATTATTATTATTATTATTATTATTATTATTACTATTACTATTACTATTACTATTACTATTACTATTACTATTACTATTACTATTACTATTACTATTACTATTACTATTACTATTACTATTACTATTACTATTACTATTACTATTACTATTACTATTACTATTACTATTACTATTACTATTATTATTATTATTATTATTATTATTATTATTATTATTATTATTATTATTATTATTATTATTATTATTATTATTATTATTATTATTATTATTATTATTATTATTATTATTATTATTACATGTTATGAAATATCGAACAAGTATAACGCCCACGAACATATCATATGAATTTTTTATACTTTCTCGCTCTAAATTGTATTGATCACTAGATTTAATTGTTAGTTGTCTCAGAGAGAATTAAAATATTTCATTAGTCATGTCCCATGAGAGTGATATATTCACGTTTGCATTCAATGACTTTTCCCCTCCATGTTTTGTAATAGAAATTATTATAATTAATTGCTTTTGGGCGTATATGAGGCCACATTTTTGATTGATTACAAAACAAAACAAAAACATTGAATTGTTTTTGATTTTAGGAATGGTTTTCAGGTCTTCCGGCATCTGATTAGTGCCCTTTATCAAGAGATGTTCCACTGCAACTATTTTTAAACATTATAACCGATTCCAAATCTTTTGTTCCTCAAAGTCAAGACAACTACAAACTCAAAACATAACCAAAGCTGAAGCTATTTTCTTGGAAAGATTACACTACAGAAGACAAGTAATATTACAAATGATATCAAATATAGCTTTCTTCGGCCTACCATGGATGATTTAATTTTGAAGGAGAATTCCTTTCTTCAATATTTTAATAATATCAGTTTTGATGTAAAGAACAAATTGTTTAAACAACATAGCACTAGTTTCTAGATACTGGCAAGATGGTTAAATTATGGACTGCATGGGAGAAAGGCTCAATGAAGGGTATGAAAGTTGCCATTCGCTTGCACATTGTTTCCTCACATTGTAGAGTCATTGCCTCTATTCGAAAAGATATTTTTATGACAGGATACAAGAGTGACAATGAAGTCATCACAAATGTGTTCAGGACGTCACTATTTAATTGGTAATAATATGAAATGTATTTGTTCAAAATAGTGATATTATGGGTGAAGTTGATACTGTATGGAATGATAGTCAATGTGAAGTGAATGCTAGATTAAAATGTTAGATCACTGAATTGTGTTTGGTAAGGTACAGTCTGAGTCAGTGAGTCCTTCAGACATTCGATGAATGTGACATCATAAGATCATCTTATGTCTTATATGATTATATTATTGCATTTCAATATGACCATATTTTATATTTAGGCAAGAACATGTGAGTGCAGTGTTCAGGCTGGCAGATCTATCAAGTTGGTTCTGGTGGAAGGATCTCAAGAGTCCGAAGGACGAGTGAGATCCTTCCACCAGAACCAACGAGAGAGATCTGTCAGCCTGAACACTGCACGAACCTATGTTCTTGACTTTATCTCATACTTTACTCCTACAGATAGGTATGAGATAAAGGTTTTGGTTTGATGTCCAATCTATTTAAAGCAAAATTGTGTGAAAAATATTGCAGCATGTGTGGACCTATGTTGTGTGTGTCAAACAACATAAACAATGCTACGCCTCTTTTTAATGACGTCAATGACTCAATGACGTCATTGCAACATATATTTTACTATGTAATGACGTCATTGAGAGGTGGGCATTGAGATCCTTCCACCAGAACCAACTTGAGAGATCTGTCTGCCTGAACACTGCACTCACATGTTCTTTTCTTTTCTTGTCTGGTATATAAACCATTTGCGGTTGATAAATATGAGATAAAGTCAAGAGCATGGGTTCATGCAGTGTTCAGCCTGACAGATCTCTTTTGTTGGTTCTGGTGGAAGGATCTCACTTGTCATTTGGACCAAGGATGATTTGCAAAAGTAGTTCGGCACATGGGTGATCTGCGAAAGTAGTTCGGCAGAAGGGTGATCTGCGAAAGTAGTTCGGCAGAGGGGTGATCTGCAAAAGAATATCTCATATAGGTGCAGAACACCCTCTTGAAGCACCAAGTATGAGATAAATATCGTAAATATCATTGATGTTTAGTCAGATATATGGATGTTTTGTCTAAATAAAGATATTATATTTTACAGCATGATATAGAATGTCAACCACATGTATTCAATATCTGAGTAATAATGTTACACAAATTATACAAATAAAGGAGCTAACCTGGTAGGTGATGGATGTCTAGAAACTTCTTGGCTACTTTATTACCCCCTTCTAGAGTTCACATAATACCTCAGTCACATTTGCGCCGATTTCAGTAAAGATGTCCGGCCGATGGGTATTTTTTACAAAATCAGCCGGGAGTTTGAAGCATTTGGAGAGAACTTCATGTGGTCTCGTATATTTACGTAACTGCCTTCGGCTCCTACGACACACATGGCGGACAAACTCTTTAATGATAATTCATATTTTATGCCATGATTATATCTAAAATGTCCCCAAAAAGCTTGATTATTCTTTGGATGGCATTAAATAAAGAAATTATAAAGACTTGATATAAGTCGCCAGCTGCAAAAACTGAGTCGAACCCGTTTTAACTAGAGTTATAATGGGTTCAATTTAAATAATAAAAATTTAAGACTAGCTGGTTAAGTTTACTTTTTCTGTGCTAAATTAACAAATAACATTACTTTGAACACATTTAAGCCAAAAAAACATAAGTCTGTCCCAGTTTTTTCATTGTGGATTATAGACCTTAAGACGTTGTACTGGTCATCGGGATCTTTTAGCTGTATCATAAAAGTTGCCGGCGTTTCCACGATGTCGTGTCATCAAATATCTTAAAGTACACGACAGGGTCCCGGCAGTGTCCAGCAGATTATCTTAGGGCTGCCGGAGGCATCGTGAGGTGATTATAGGATTTTTTTATTTCATGTGTTCACAGGCCATCGTCAGATGATCCAACAGGCTCCCTACGATATCATATAGACGTCTTTAGGATCTATCAAATGATCTCAGCCACGGCATAACTTAGATTACCACTGATGAACTCCCCGGCGCCCGGGACCCTGTGAGACCGACCGATGTTTACTTCCTGGCCGGTGTCCGGTGCAAATGTGACTGAAGCATAAGATAGAATCGCCTGTAGAACAGTTTCGTCATGCTTCCTCGCCTCCCTGGATGACGAGGGAGGGCATGTGAATACACCTATAAGGGTCATCAGGAACTTTTAGATGACACCACATGGACAACAACCAACAACAACAACGAATAACAACAACCAACAAAAATAACAACAACCAACAACAACCAACAACATAATATAATATTAAAATCACATGCTTATTTTGTATGGTCCGATGGATTGTAACTGAAGGTTACAGTAAAGAATTCATCAGTTCTCATTTCTACAGAATGAAAGCTTTGCAACTTGGAACATTGCGTTTCAGGATTTTGTGTTATAATTAATACTCAGTAAGGCAGCAGAAGGATGGGAGACATTGGTTGCAGTTGTTGGCTTAACAGTTCCCGTCCTTGCTTTCAACAACGCCTTGGAACTCTAGGGGAATAAAAGTGGCGTATAACGAATCTGCTTGCCTAGTGCATTAAAATTGCATTAAAATTGCCTAATTTTGGCCGTTAGTCGTCACCCGGTCTCCTGAAAATTAAAAAAACCATCGGTCGGGCGATCAAGATTGGCGCAAATGTGACTGGTGTATATGACAACCCACCCAGTCACAGATATAGGACAATGGATTAGCCCTTTATGCTTGGGCCTCAACTCATAGGAGAAATGGTATCATTATTTCAATGCTAACACAGCCAGGAGTCGAATCCACGACTTTTAGATCACCACAGAGGAACTGGTGCTGATAGGCATGCACTCAACCCACTGGACCACACCGATGCCATTTCAAACTATTTCCAATCAAATAAATAGGAATACCTAGTGGAGGGTTTGTGTATATATTGCTCTTTCATTTTATATGTCAAGTGTTTTTGTCCTGCATATTTGATTTGTTTGCAGGAATGGCATTTTCAGCATTGTTTAGGCTGTCGGGTCAGATATAAGACAGTCACCGGGACCTCTTTCTTTTCAAAGAGTGACTTGGGATCTTTCCTTAGTATTATCATACAAACTGTGTCCTGCATTAACAATAGTATAGATGTGAAATAAAAAGCAATTTATCTAAGGACCTCCGTGGGCCACAATGGAACTTTAATACATTGTGGTGTAAATTATTCATGAAGCAATTAACATTAGTGTTTTGCGTGGCAGTTTATATTGTGAGAGTCACAAATTGATTTCCGATTGGATATTATACAGATCTGCAGCAGTCTGACACTTTGGATGCTTTTGTACGCAACTCATTTCAATATCACTCAAACATATTTCTTGTTTCACACCTTCCATTAAAACAGGTTAGTGTATAACTATTTAATCATACTGCATTGACTCAACTAAAATTTACCATTTTCATCTGGTATTGGGTGTTAAAATAGTACTTTGTTATTTACGGTTGGTAGAGTAATTGATCTGCCTATTCATCTGAAAGGTTGGTGTTCAATCTCATAAGGGATGGACCATTTTTCATTCAGAGGGGGGTGAGGAACAAATAATGCCCGGAAGTTATGTTTCATTTTCCATGAGTGTGGTCACAATAAATATGGGCACTACTTGGCCACCAGAGCGCCATCTACATATCGCCTGAAGACCGCACATCATTCCCTGTGTTGACGGCCGATTTTGTGAAAGAAATCCATCGCCAAAGCACATTGGAGCAAATGGGGTGTAAGGCCTGATATATGCATGATGATAAGAGCCACACGAAGGTGTGCCCAGTGTTGAGGACAAGGAGTGGGAATTATCACACCATTGCTTAGAAAAATAGCCACTGACCTAACTGTCCAGCAGGTGATACATTGGTTTCTTTGACCAAAAAGCTTCCTTTATTAACCAGTAAGGTCAGTGGGTGGAACTTATTTAAATATTTTACAGAATACATAAATTACGAAATTTTCTGCAACCACAGACCCCGGATGTTTGCTTGTCAGGGTGATGGGAGAAAATAAAGTGTTAAAGTTATTATCCACATTTTGAAAGAATATGTCAAAAACGTCATCACTCATGTGGTCTTACTTTGTGAGCGGCTTTTTCAATAATTCATGATATAAAGTCAAGTCAAAGTCATAGCTGAGGTCATTTTATTTTGGCCTTTATGGGATGCATGTATGGTGAAAATGTGAAGCCTGTATCTCAGTCTCAGATAGCTGATAAGTTATAGCAAAATGTTGAAATGTTTGGTTACAATTTGAGGTCTGTGACCCTGAAAATCAGGTAAAGGTCATGATTGAGGTCATCATATTTAGACCTTCGCACAAGCAGATGGTCCTATGCCACTCAATGAAGGTTGATATGATAATCATCGGATGTATGGGGGCGTCCAATATTAACCTCCTATTTTAATCAAATAAAGTGTCACACATGAAGTTCAGTTCAAGTCCTAAACTTTGTTGCTTGCAAAAGGAAAGAGAAAACAAATGATGAAATACATTGATCCGGCGATGCGCAGGGACATGGAAGAAAATATTTGTGTCCCAGTCATTTAGTATACTTTGATATACTACTCACATTTTTGGCTTAGTTTGTCATTTATGCAAGGGATCACTTTACCTTTTATGATTATTTTATAGGGGAGCAAGCTCCAATATCATAAAGATCACCAAGCACTGTTCTGACATAAAAATCTGCTGCCTCAAGATTAATTTTGAATTGTTATTTTATGCAAGAATTTTCCACATACACAATCTCTATTGTGGAAATTCTAGTTCAATGATTAAATATGCATTTATAGGCAAAGACAACTATACCGGAATGACTGATAAGGAGGTGCAGAAGTTTGACCTTTTAAATAAAACTTAAAATGGAGACCATCATAAAAGATGAAAGCAAAGGGCTTAGGCGTCATGTTGCAACATATCACCTGAAAATCCTCAGATCATTAGCAATTCATTACCTGAACCTCCGCACCTGAATCCCTATTCGATCCTGAGTAGACTTTCACTGGTAACGATGTCAATGTGTATTTACCGTGATGTGTGCTAGTGACCAGAGGCTCAAACAGGAAAGAGAACCTAATTTAGGGAAGAGGTCCTCGTGCATATTTAGCATAAGAGATCGAGCATGCACGCGCAGTGCTTCCAGGGTACGGTAACAGTAATGCTAGAACCTTTAAGAAGGGAGGTATCATTATTTCAAAATTAAAATTCTCACCTTATCACAGGGTTTGCTACAAAACTAGCTGTAACGAATTACAATAGGCAGAACAAGGCAGGGAGCCTCGATATTTTGGGTCTTCCTATTTTAAGAATAGGAATTGGGTGATAAGTTTGTTTATGTTCCTATCGCGCCATTAGCCCATACTTTAGCTGTTTCGATATTCAATGGTCATTCTTAGAAGCAAGCAGTACTGTAATATGCTTAATACAGCAATATCAAATTACAGGATAATTTTGCACACTATACAAGAATAAAGTGCCAGTTGGAGAATAATGCTCACGTACATACGCATTTAGTCTGCACAAGAATCTCGTTTTGAAACCCGGGGTAGCAACAACTGCCTAGATTTATTTTGTGCTCTGATTGTGATACAGGTATACATTAATTTCTGACAGTCCAGAGCTATATTTTGACGTCGTCATCTACGTTATTAAGTCTTATAAATTCACTAACACTAACACTAATTGATGCATTATATTTGTTCCATTCTAATCTAACTGTCTGGAATGGTGGGTACTATTGATGGAATACATTTCTCAAACAAACTAAAGTAACATTTTGAAGTTGTTTTATCATTTGACAAATATTCAATTGATTAAGGACATTGTGTAGGTATTGGATTTTATATAAAAAAGCTATGCTGCAGTTTTTAAGTATGTAATCAAATATGAAATATGTAAGACTCTTAACATTCTTGCTCCAGTGACCGTTTTTCATTCATGATTTAATATCACTCTGTGAACCCCTTATTTGTGAAACAATTTTTTCTCATTTTTTCTATAAATTACTACAAAATAACAAGAGGAAAATAGATTGCAAAGACGATTCAGCAAAGTCATTAATCTAAGAGACAATCGTCTCTTAAAATTGACGTGCCTCTTTAGCCAAAAAATGTTTGAAGGTCAAGTTCATTGCAGCAAGGTAAGGTCAAATAGTCAATTTTCAATTTCCGTCCAACTATTGTGCGGAATGACCTGTGGGTCAAATAAAAAGTAATCCAATAAACAACGTATGTGATTTCTATCTAAATAAATAATTTACAGACGGACCGTCACACATACAGATAGTCAGAAATAGACAAGATGAACGCGTTTTACAATGACCTGTTTATATGTGTTTGTTTAATTTGTGAATCATTCCAATGCAGACCTAGAACATATACGTAGATTGATTTGACATTGGCAGACTTATCCACTGCTCTTATTGTTGAGATCGTTGAATCAATAACACTGCACGTTTTAAATTATTTGAACTACGAGCTAAATTGCATGCTTTCTATGCCGTTTCATACCGTACAATTGAGTTCTGAGAAGATACATCGATATATATATATTTATACATATAGATATGTGTTGAAACTGAGAGCAATAACAAACATTGCTCTCAGGTTGAAACTATTAAAACGTACACACACACATATATATGTATATATATATATATATATATATATATATATATATATATATATATATATATATATATATATATATATATATATATATATATATATATATATATATATATATATATATATATATATATATATATATTCCCAACAAGTTATCTATTAACTTGTTGGGAAGGTATTTAAATGCCATTATGAAATGTAATATGTTTTGCAGATAAAATGGGCTCTCCAGACAAACTGACAACTTGGTGCATTCTATTTATGCTAATTAGACCATGTAAGTACACTGTTAGCCTCATCCTAATAACTAGACCGTTTAAATATGTTTTAAAGCTATCATTCTTATAATTAGGACATCAATGTTTATTTTTAACTTTCATTATGTCAACCTTGCATTCTTATTACTGTATCATGCAAGATTGTTGTAAATCCTCATTGTGATATCTAGACCAGGACTGTATATTGTAAACCTTCCCTCGTGATTACTAGATTCCATTCTTTTCACCATGACCCAATCATCAGGTCTATCATTGTCTAATTTTACATCATGTATTTCCAGATAGAACTTTAATATTATCTTTTAATTGTGACAAATATAGACGTTCCTTGGGTTAGTGCTGTTCTTTACATACATGACAGGGATTTTTATTGAGGCCTCTTGTTTTATATAAATATGGACAGATGAGAACTTAGAATGGACAACTTTTTAACTTACAATTATAATTATGATAATGATAATAACAATAACGATTGTACTATTAAAAATAATAATGATGATGATGATCCGGATGATAATGATAGTGGTAGTGATAGAGGTGGTGGCTGTAACAACGATGATAATGATAATAATGATAAATAATGATAATACATGTACTGATCATGGTTTAACGTATTGGAGTTATTTGAATTGTCATAATTTTGATATTAATTTTCAAGTTTGGGTAAGAGTAAAATAATAAAGTCCAAGACAGATACCAATACTTGTTACTTGGGGTTACCAGAGTTTTGCTTTGTCCTTGGGATGCATGCTTAATGTGTATCATGAGTTGACTGAAATAAGCCTATGTTAATAGATCCCTAATATATTTTGGATATGTTTCAGAAAGGAAGGTAAAACCCGTGATTAAAATAAGGTCACCAAATGTATCAATTGCGAAGAACACAATATAATCTTACAATATATTATTACTTATTTTCAGCCACCAGTGGACCAAAGGGAGGAGATCCTGAATGTGAAGGGGCAACATCAACGCCATTTTATCGCCCAGTTGCAGGGGACCTATGCAAGTTTGTGGAATGCAATGAACAGGGGAATTCAGGAAAAATAGGCGCCACCAAAAAAGACTGTGCAGCAGGTACAATGCTTCCCAGTGACTACATTGGAGGTACCACTCCCCCTTGCACTGATGTATCTAATCCACAAGCTTGTTCTGCTTCAATACTCCCAGAGGGCACCACTGATGGACCCACAGTCGCAGGTAGAGTGTAACATACATATAGATACACATATATGCTACACATATTGTTTAGTAATTTTAAAGCAGCAGGTTAAGCCTATTGTAGATTCATATTTTATTGGTATGATTAGCAATATTCCTTTCTTATCAAGTGGTAAAGTTATTAATTTTACTCTCATGTCCTGAAAGTTTGTATACTTCTGCTCTGTGTCATCAAATCTTTATATACAGTGTTTCATAACTTAATATAGCCTCACCTTGATTAATATTTCTGGCCAAATCTGAGATGACTTCTATAATAGAAATCAGAAAAGTCTGTGATCTAGTGGAGGTAATTATGGAGCAATTTAGCAACAGGGGGCGCAAGAGTTTTCATGCCCTAAGTTTATATTAAGTAATACCATGTATAAACACATGGCTGAGACCAAACCCATTCTTATCATTTGGTTTGCAGACAGCTCATGCAATGTATCTTTCTTAATATTTTACTATTTGCAAAGATGAACCCAAAGGAAATTGTAAACCTTCCCTCGTGATTACTAGATTCCATTCTTTTCACCATTACCCAATCATCAGGTCTATCACTGTCTAATTTTACATCATGTATTTCCAGATAGAACTTTAATATTATCTTTTAATTGTGACAAATATAGACGTTCCTTGGGTTAGTGCTGTTCTTTACATACATGACAGGGATTTTTATTGAGGCCTCTTGTTTTATATAAATATGGACAGATGAGAACTTAGAATGGACAACTTTTTAACTTACAATTATAATTATGATAATGGCAATAACAATAATGATTGTACTATTAAAAATAATAATGATGATGATGATCCGGATGATACTGATAGTGGTAGTGATAGAGGTGGTGGCGGTAACAACGATAATAATGATAATAATGATAATAATGATAATAATGATAATAATGATAATACATGTACTGATCATGGTTTAACGTATTGGAGTTATTTGAATTGTCATAATTTTGATATTATTTTTCAAGTTTGGGTCAGAGTAAAATAATAAAGTCCAAGACAGATACCAATACTTGTTACTTGGGGTTACCAGAGTTTTGCTTTGTCCTTGGGATGCATGCTTAATGTGTATCATGAGTTGACTGAAATGAACCTATGTTAATAGATCCCTAATATATTTTGGATATGTTTCAGAAAGGAAGGTAAAACCCGTGATTAAAATAAGGTCACCAAATGTATCAATTGCGAAGAACACAATATAATCTTACAATATATTATTACTTATTTTCAGCCACCAGTGGACCAAAGGGAGGAGATCCTGAATGTGAAGGGGCAACATCAACGCCATTTTATCGCCCAGTTGCAGGGGACCTATGCAAGTTTGTGGAATGCAATGAACAGGGGAATTCAGGAAAAATAGGCGCCAACAAAAAAGACTGTGCAGCAGGTACAATGCTTCCCAGTGACTACATTGGAGGTACCGCTCCCCCTTGCACTGATGTATCTAATCCACA
Organism: Amphiduros pacificus; assembly: GCA_949316495.1. Taxonomy (NCBI): domain Eukaryota; kingdom Metazoa; phylum Annelida; class Polychaeta; order Phyllodocida; family Hesionidae; genus Amphiduros; species Amphiduros pacificus. The sequence continues at coordinate 6,868,446 of OX439000.1, forward strand.
AGCTTGTTCTACTTCAATACTCCCAGAGGGCACCACTGATGGACCCACAGTCGCAGGTAGAGTGTAACATATGTATAGATACACATATATGCTACACGTATTGTTTAGTAATTTTAAAGCAGCGGGTTAAGCCTATTGTAGATTCATATTTTATTGGTATGATTAGCAATATTCCTTTCTTATCAAGTGGTAAAGTTATTAATTTTACTCTCATGTCCTGAAAGTTTGTATACTTCTGCTCTGGGTCATCAAATCTTTATATACAGTGTTTCATAACTTAACATAGCCTCACCTTGATTAATATTTCTGGCCAAATCTGAGATGACTTCTATAATAGAAATCAGAAAAGTCTGTGATCTAGTGGAGGTAATTATGGAGCAATTTAGCAACAGGGGGCGCAAGAGTTTTCATGCCCTAAGTTTATATTAAGTAATACCATGTATAAACACATGACTGAGACCAAAGCCATTCTTATCATTTGGTTTGCAGACAGCTCATGCAATGTATCTTTCTTAATATTTTACTATTTGCAAAGATGAACCCAAAGGAAATGTCTCCAATGACGGAATCTATATTTCCTCTTTTGTAGCCACTTCTGTTGTTCATACTGGAATGAACGTTTTTGCGTCAGGTACACGTGCTGATATAACCAAGTTACTGGATGGTCAACATGATACCTGTATAAATGTGACCTTGGGCGATATGATATACGACAGAATAGTCATCACTAGCTTCACAGAGGATGCAACATTTACTGCTGAAACAAATGTCAATCTAACCCATACAAACATGATCTGTGAACAAAACTCTAAGGCGGGTACATCCCAAACCAAGGTCGTCATGGAATACACCTTTCCCGACGAAGGTGAGGATTACTGGTCGTTGAGGAAGAAATCAGACCGGTGCAACACCTTCTGCAGCTACCAACAGGTGTGTGATTTGGATGCATCTTTGAGCTCCCCAGCAAACTGTGTCTTCAAATGCACATGTCCAGCGGACACTCTTTGCACAGGACTTGGCGTTGTCATTGGCCAAGAATCCTTTGATGGACTAGGATTTGAAATTTGTGAGATAAAAGTGTTCTAAATTATGTAGAATAATTGAAAATTGATATTCAACAGTATCTATTTATTATAATAATTATTATTAAATAACAGTATTTATTTATTATAATAATTATTATTATCACGTAAACTGCTCAACAGAGGTAGTCGATCCTCCACCTACCTCTGCCTCCAAATATCGCTAAGTCCAAACGGTGTCAACACCTTGATAAACTATATTGTATATAATAGAACGACTTTGTCTGATAATGTGCATTGTGTGAGGAGCCTATCTGCATATTTATTGATAACCTAGGGGTTTTTATATTCCTTGTGAAAACAACAATCAGAGAGCTTTGGAGACAGAGGTATGAGTTCATAAATTCAAAAAGAAATAGAACCTGTGAATTTAACAATGATAATGTTTTTATTATAATTATCGATAATCTTAGCTGGACCATTATTTTAAGATATAATAAACAACTATGGGCATTTACAGTAAAAAAAATTGTATAGCACTGATACCAGACAAGTCTGTCCATAGTTCTGCGTTCAGAACGTGCTTTCTGAAGAGATGCGTTTTCAGTCTGCTCTTAAAGGAGGTGACTGAAGTAATAGTCCTCATGTCAATAGGGAGGGAGTTCCAGAGTCTCGGGCTGATGGACGAGAAGACCCTATCACCCACTGTCTTCAGGCGGGTCTTGGGGTCCAATAGGTAAGTACCATCATTAGATCTCAGACTCCTGTCCCCATTTCACTAGGGGGTAGGTCACATACGTAAGGAGGCACCTTAAGGGCCTTCCAGGTTGTAAGAAGGATTTTAAGTCAATCCTGGCATGAATAGGAAGCCAGTACAGTTCCTTCAGTTTTCCTGATGTATGATCAAATTTCCTGATTTTTCCTACCACCCGGGCCACAGAGTTCTGGAGGTATTACAGCTTCTCTATGTCAGATCTAGGAAGACCAGCAAGAAGACCATTACCATAATCCAGGGTAGATATAACAAAAGCATGAGTTAATGTTACAGCCGTCTTCTCGTCTAGACATTGTCTGATAGCTGCTAAATTCCTGATGTGATAATAACCCTATTTGGACATTTTATTGATTTGCACTTTCATGTCCATTCTGGAGTCGAAGCCAGGGTCAACTTCTGACTCGCTGGGGGTGATAATAGAGTCACCTACTCTGACAGCATTTGGGATATTACTGTTAGCAGCAGTATTGTGCCTGTCAGTACAAATTAGCATCTCTATCTTACCATCATGTATCTTCATCTTGTTTGAGATCAGGAAAGCTCTGACCTCACAGACACAATCTTCCAATTTGCATTTACTGATACCTGTTTGCTTACCAGAAGTGTGGTCGACAGGGATGTAGATCTGGGTATCGTCCACATAAATATAATAGTTGAAGCCATACTTGACCAGGATGTCAGCCAGAGCAGACATGTAAATAATGTAAAGTATGGGACCAAGGACCGAACCTTGTGGGACCCCATACTTTATGGGTTTGAGAGAGGACCCCACCTTGACAGATTGTTTCTTCTTGTTACCTAGATATGACCGGATCCATGACAGTGCATGACCTCCGACATTGCATCTTGATTCCAATCTATCAAACAGTATTTGATGGTCAATGGTATCAAAGGCAGCAGAGAGATCAAGCAATAGTAGGATTACTGACTTCTTATTGTCAAGATCCCGCAAGATATCATTTTGCACCCCGAGCAAGGCAGTCTCAGTGCTATGAGATTCCTTATAGGCTGATTGGAATTTGTCAGTAAGGCCAGTTCTCACTAGGTGAGGGATCAATTGGTAAGCAACAGCCCTCTCAGTGATTTAGAGATGTAGGTTAAGTTTGAGACAGGTCTGTAATTCTTCTCAAATAGTTCCAGACCCAATTTCTTCAAAAGGAGTGCAATGATAGTGATTTTCATATAATCTGATACCACCGAACCAGTCAGTGATTTGTTTATGATGGCAGTAATTATGGGTAAGAGGTCATCCATGAGGTCAAGTAGGAGCCAGGTAGGAATGGGGTCGAGCTCACATGACTTCTTGGCTGATTTCTTCACCAATTTGCACACATTGCTTGTTTTCAAGGGCACAAATTTGTCAAGTCGTGATGGATAAGGCAGGGGATTTGAGCGGTTGTTCGTAGTGTCACCTGGTGATGGATTTGCACCAGTTGGTGCCTTGTCCATGTCTTTGCAATTTGTTTCTATTTTATCAAGAAAAAAGTGATCTCACAGTCAGATTGGGGCATTGGTGTGTCCTTAGTCTTGTGCAGGACTGAATCAATGACCCTGAAATGCTTTTTTGGATCATGTATGTTTTCCTCAACCAAATTTGAGAAATATTTGGATTGGAATGACTTGGATTGGAGCAGCATCAATCAGCAGCTGGGGCGAAATCTAGGCATCACTAGAAATGTGAGACATTGAACATGAAATGGGTAGTACAAATCTTCCTATTGCAGTGGGTATATGGTGTCACTTTCACCCAGCATAAATGGCGCCAAAAATAGAACATATTCTCTAATGTATATACATATTCAAGAACTAGTTTTAGCACCTTCCTTATATTGAAGAAAAAAATAAAATATATGAAAATTTGCAGAAAGAAATCAGCTTTACAATGAGGTAATCCATTTGTCTCTACACTTAATACATTTCTTGTCACCTGATGTCTTTTCTATTGCAAATTTAGCACATTTTCAAATAGTTTGATAGTTTAATATCATTTTTTATGTACCATTATGATTAGAGCAGCTTATTGGGGGTTATTTTCTGGAAATACACTTATATTTTATATGAATGAAACTTTAAAAGATTGCATTGGATCAATTTAAAGTCCGTCAATTTTCATCTTTTGTACACCTACCACATTCAAGCTATTTCTTACCAAATTTAGCTTGTTTATAAATCTCAAAATTGACGGACTTTATTTTCATTTTATTTTCAGTATTAAAGTTTTTTACTTTGCGGTATAATATGTACTTTCATAATTTAACCAACAATAAGTTGTTATTATAGATATTATTCCAAAATAGGTCACCATGTCAAAATTTCCTCTACATTTCCTTTGCAGATTGGTCCAAAATTAAAAATTGCTCTAATATTGTTAATTCTGAACTGATTTTGATGAATAAAGACTCTATAAGCTAGTTTTTGAAAGATGCAGATGATTGAATATTGAAATTTATAGTAAAGTCCACGGAAATAGGAGTTTCATTTTCAAAGTCATTCAAAGGTCACTTCAAGGTCACCTGCCATATTTTATAATAATAGCCTACAAAGGTCCACATTCAGTCGTGTATAATGTGTGGATGTGTCCCACACGTTAAAAACGTTATATATCTATGTCTGTCATTTCTACTGATGGTGGGGTTGACTGACCATACGGCTTTTCATGAGTCCTGGTCCCCCCTGTTTCACACAATGATATTTTAATAATATACTTATTAATCCTCACATTTATACATTATGACTTTACAGAAACTCACTTCTGATCAACAAAACATATCCTGTAATTGTTTGCAAACCAACTTCATTGGATTTTAAACAGGAGTCAATATTTGGCAATAAAATCACTTATGGCTACATTTAATCTTGATGCCACATGGTCACATGTGTGTATGACCTCCTATTCATGGGTATGTCATGTTGTAAAGTTCACCCCTACTGTCTGGGTTAGCTTCACAAAGAGATAACTCTATGATATCTCTGCTGTAGTTTGGGTCCTCAAAATTGTGGCATAGAAATGAACAAGTCCAACATCAGGAGTACTGAATCATTGCCTCATAGAATTGACAGCTCTGGTCTGCAGTTCTACTCGTACTGACTTTATTTGCAAGCAACAGTGATATTTATACCAATCAGTTGTGTGGTTCCCACGACAAGATGTTGACAATTCATATCATCTTAAGTACAAATATTTCCAGATTAATCTTGTGTAATCCAATTGAAGTCAGCGCCAAACCTCTTAACATCAAACCAATCCACAATCTGTTATATCAATTTCCATGTGTTCTATTATCTTTTATTGGGCACTTTAAAGTGGTATGGCGAATACTTGATCTGTTATCATAACAAGTAATGGATTGTTTGATGGTTGTTTATATCCGCTATATAAACGTAACTAAGTGGCTCTGACTTTCTGGATGGGATTGATTGCTGTCAATCTCTACACGGTGATAACAATGAATTGCTTATTGAACATGTTTACCGTGGTGATAACAATGAATTGCTTATTGAACATGTTTACCGTTTCTAAATCATGTTCCAGCAAGAATGTTCACTGGGTTGTACCGTGGGAATATTCTTGCTTTACAAAGTCTTATTAATAATAAATATTCTAAAATTGAACATTAGTTAAAATTAATGATAATTAATTTTTAACTCATTAAAACTAAAGCGAGGTCTTTACAATGTGTTCATTTCGGGACAGGTTCTCTCAGCATGGACATTTCCACCCTCAACATTCTTTAAAAAAAACACTACCATGTGGGCAACTATCATTTATGTGCTTAGAAATACATTTTCAAATGTGAGAATATATCTACTATGTCTGTTTTATAAAAAGTCAGATATTAGTAATTCTCAAAGACCAAATGATATATGATATCAAATCAAACACAAGAAGAGGGAGGTGGCAGCAAGGCCCACTCATGCAATGCGTTTTGCTGCCATTTGGTGTGTTAAGATATGTCACGCATGGGCGAACTTCGGAGGCACACAAGCTAACTTTATAGTTGTAGCGAATGTTGATTGACATGCCATTTTATTTCAATCAGTATGTTATATCAGTCACAGAACTGTCTTTCTATTCTTCTCGTGTTTCTAAAACTGAGTAGTGTATTTATCGCCAATGTATTAATGTATTCCTTTCACAGCAATCAGAATGGTATCATCGCATCAGCTGTCATGTCGACTAATGCCTCAGTCACCTTTGCACCGGGCGCCGGCCGGGATGTAAACATCGGCCGACTTCCCAGTCTGCCGGGCGCAGGGGAGTTTATCAGCAACAATCTGAGAGATGCCATAGCTGTGGTCACATTATTAAAGGGCACCGCACGGCACGTGCAAGATTGAATGGCACAAACGTCTGTAGGATATCTTAACATGCTTAAAGACATCTAGATCATTTGATAGATCCTAAAGATGTCTATATGATATCATAGGGAGCCCGTTGGATCATCTGGTGATGCCCTGTGAACACATGAAACAAAAAAAATCCTATTTTCGCCGCATGATGCCACCGGCAGCCGCAGGATAATCTGCCGATGTGCCTGCGGACACTGCCGGGACCCTGCCGTGTACTTTAACATGATATTTGCTGATAAGACATCGGGGAACGCCAGCAACTTTTACGTTGCAGCTAAAAGTTCCTGAATACCTGCCCGACGTCTTAAAAATGCCCAATTGTGGCCGATGATCTCCCGGTGCCCGCACGGCAATCTGAACTGCCTGTAAAAAAAAATACCCATCGGCCGGGCATCTTAATGCCTCAGTCACATTTGCACCGGGCGCCGGCCGGGAAGTAAGAATTGGCCGACTTCACAATCTGCCGGGCGCCGGGGTGTTTATAGGCAACAATCTGAGAGATGCCGTAGCTGTGGTCGCATTATTAAAGGGCACCGCACGGCGCGTGCAAGACTGAATGGCACAGATGTCTGTAAGATATCTTAAAGACGCCTAGATCATTGACTAAAAAAATACCCATCGGCCGGGCATCTTTACTGAAATCGGCGCAAATGTGACTGAGGCATTACTGAAATCGGCGCAAATGTGACTCGCACATGATACACGAGACGCTTGTTTGATCACAAACTTATTGACAAGTGAGAAATCAATCTACAATCAGAGAAGAGTGCTTTCCTGGTGTGATCTGTGTTAATAAACAGGATGAACCACTTTAACCCTTCTACCTTAGGAGAAGGCAGAACAAATCTTTGACAGTTTTAGGAGAAGGCAGAACAAATCTTTGACAGTTTTATGGATTTTTAATGGGTTTTATCTTACGGTGTATCATAAAAAAACTTGCGATAACTTGTAGCGTTCACATTGGACTCTACTATAGTTAAGGAGCATCTATGAATAAAGTATTTGGCCTTCACACACATATATAACTTTATAATTATCAAATAAGTTTGCCTTCCATAATGAATTATGCTTTCATAGGACCACAACCTTTCATTGGTCTCTAGAACATATCACAAATATGTGGAGATGGTATCAACAAGATATTTATTAAGGGCCAAATATACTGACAGAAAGAATGTTATGCATCCATGCCTTATCTTCACAAAAAGGGACGTCTTCCTCAAAAATACAAAGAAAATATTTATGCTGAACAGTTCAAAGATCATCCAATGATCGTTGAACCTAACCATGAAAGGAGAATATTTGATGACCCGAATAGAATGGTTTCATGACCCTTTGATGCAGATATGACAAATGCTCATTACCATTTTTTCCAAAATGTCCAACATTTACAATATAAAAATGCATATGTGTTCCTCTGCGATGATTCAAAGGTGGGGGATCATGTTACAATTTCTGAAATGAGGTGCGACCCGTACCTGAAAGGTTCACCTGTTGTCCTTGTAAATCTGTCTCCAGTTGGATGGTCACGTCCAGGACATGTGACACGATGTGACACGATGTGACACGTGACACAGGCAGCACTATATCTGCTGCTCTCATATCGTGTAATGACATGACCTAATGCTGAAAGCAAAGTAAAGTGTGGGGTTTTATATATCATATATATATATATATATATATATATATATATATATATATATATATATATATATATATATATATATATATATATATATATATGATTAGTATGATTCATAACTGCCTGATTGAGAGTTCACCTGTCAGCTTCACTGACCGAGCCTTGCCAAATGGCTAAACCTAAACCTTATTTAAAATAGCAATTACAACAGTGGTGCACAGAACCAAGAACAGTCCTTGGCGGTTTTCAATGGTTTTTTCACGTTTCATGAATTGATGATGGTAGATGTGAAACTAAATGGCTGGAATGCCAATTGACATGTTTTTAACTCAATGAGAAGCCCCGGATGTTCAGCTCTCCTCTTATTAAGTTTTACAGCTCTCCTCTTATTAAGTTTTCCAGGCCAGAGGACTGTTTCTGTCGTGAATTCCTCACAATTAAATGTTTAAATCCAAATAGGCTGTGAGTGAAATATGTTGTCTTCCCCGTCTTCATGAGATATTGATTTGTGAAATAATGTTATTGCTGTATCATAGTGAGAAATTACAATCAATTAAAGTGATGTGTTTTGAATGCAAGTGAAAAGTAATCATTATGGTTATATATTTTCAGTACACAATAATTGAATATTATGTGATTTAAATATAACTGGCAACTTTATTGCTGACAAACCTGCAGACTTAACAAATCTGGTACAAAACGATAGTAAATTGGGTTCATGTATGACATATATGGAACCTGTCCATGAAAGGTAGATTGAAATATGACTAATGGTGTCAAAATTAAACTACACTCTTTATTGGCAGTGCATGACGCTGCTATTAAATACGATATCATTATTCTGAATATGAAGATCAAACTTTCAAAAGATAGTTAGGTGCACATGGATCCTATAAAACTGATATATTCTCCACACTAAAAGATGGCTATTGCTATTTTGCGAAATTAACCAAAAAATACAAAGGATTAAAATATCTTTCAGAAACATCTCTTAATTCAGGAACTACTTTAGATATTGAATAAGTTACAATTTAATGAGAAAAAAGATAAACGTTTGTTTTTGATAATGACATTGTTGATACAAAATAAATCAAAACTGATGTTGCTTTCATATTTCTCTGAATTAGTATATATTGCCTGTAAAAACCTACAAAATCTGCAAAATGTGGCGAAGGGTGTTCTCACAGATCAAGACAAGCCATATGTTATTTGAAAGAGTAGGGTCTAAGTAAGATTTTTGCGAAGGGATTTTTTTCAGAAATTGATGGTTGCCATGGTAACATCATTTAAACACCTCAAGGTCAGGGTGCCCCTTTTTAACAAAAAACACACATTTGAAAAATAAAAATCCCTAAATTCTGCAATATTTGCATCAAAATATTTCTTAATGAAATGTTATTAATCTTAATGAAATATTATTGAAATGTATTGCTGATGGGTGTTAAATGACGAATGCAAAAATCTGTCATGGAGTACAAAGACGCTCTCAAAAAGTGTAATCAAAAGATTATGTTTCCAAATTAAACGCCAGGACATCAACAAAACAAGTGTATGTATCACTTAAGATTACTGGGAAGGGGGGCGGAGCAAGGATTAAACATCTCAATAATTATTGTTAATCGATCCCACAGAAATAGCTTATACGATAAGTCAAACAATGTCCATGAATTGCTCTTCTGATAATCAATTTGCAAAATTCTAATCAATTAAAGAGAGGAGAGAAAACAACTATTTTGTTGTTTATTTTTCATTTAAAACATTTTGTCAAAGAGACAATTTAGAGTTTGAGTTGTCTCACCACTTTCTGATATTTTGCTCAGGAAACGGATGTTCCTCGTGGTAGTATACAATCTATAACCGTATTTGTTATACATATATAACAAATAAACAGTATCGTCAATTATGACATGTGAAAGATTGTTTATTATTTTTTGTTAATTTCACCCTAAATCACAGGTTTATCAGCATGCATACCTTCGAATGACAGCCCCAAAAGCATTTAAGCAGAATAAAAGAATGGGCTGATAAGAATGGGCTGACAAGAATGGGCTGACAAGAATGGGCTGATATGAATGGGCTGATAAGAATGGCTTTAGGTTTTCTTAAAAGAATCTGTATAAGTTAGTGTGTTCATTGTATATGAAAATGCTCAATCCAATCCAAAATCAAGGTTGGGAACTTCGGTGCCTTTAGAAAACCTCCTTTGCAGGTGAGCCAAGGATAATCCAACCTATTTTGATACAAAAAGGTTCATCCTGCAAATGCCAGAAATTTAACCTTGAAAGTGTTTTTTAAAAAGATATCTCACGAGGGTTCTCGATCTGCCTTGAATATGACAAACATATATGAATGGACTATTGAAGATCACTATAATCAACTGTACAACTTTACTACACATGATACTGCAGACGCAAAAATAGAGGTTGCTACCGATTCACATATATAGTTACCAGTAAATAGGCCCTAGCAACGTTTCCTTTAACTTAAGAAAATTTCACTCTGCCAATTAGTTGCAATGTACCATCTGACAATCAGACATCTTCAAAACCAATCGAGACATTCTTTTTATTTAATCATATATATATATATATATATATATATATATATATATATATATATATATATATATATATATATATATTTCAAGGAAATAGAAACATTTGTGTGCCAAAAATATTTTCATGCTATGACAAATCTCAATGATCGAGATATAAAGTCAATTTTCTTGGCAAATATTAATAAACAAGTATGGGAATAAATCCAAGTAATCAATAAAGACTTAGATTGATTACCGATCTCTGCAGTTAATTATCTTTCCCTCTTACTTGCCTTCCTTGTACTATTCCTACTTCCCAGGCACATTCGGTATATTGTCTTATCTTGCATATATAAATGCTTTAAGTTCTATCAAGTAACTTTCGGGGATTTCGCTCAAAGCAATTCTTACCTGAATCAAATGACATTTGGAAAGGTTTAATTTCGAAACATGAGCATTCTTATATAGTAATCCAACAGGCAACCACTGCAGTTTTTTAAACATAGGTGATATATGATCAATTCTTTAATTGTCCCAACAACACGAGCTGCAGCCTTTTGCAGTCATCATTAAGTTTCATTTTGTTCTCTCTTAGAAATTTCCTGACACTGTATACTTATATAGTGAGTTTATCAACTTTAAATCTTGTGTCAATCATGTTTTAGGATTACTAGTAAAAGAAATGTAGAGTTGGGTATCATCAGCATAAACATGATATCTTAGTCCATGTTTTCTTTGATATCAGCTAATGGCGACATGTACATTGTAAAACGTATAGGACCCAGTACAGAGCCCTGGGGGACAGAATATTTCATCTCGGAGGTTTTTGAAAAAATATTATTAATAATGACACACTGTATTATATGAGTTAAATATGATTTAAACAATTTAAGCACATCTCCATTAATACCACGTTTAATAATACCAGGTCTGTATTTGTGGTTTAGCAATTCAAGAACAAGATTTTTAATTAGAGACCTGATGATGGCCATTTTGAGTGAATCCGGAGAAACTGCTAGCTCTAATGATTTATTGACAATATCCTTGATAATAGGTAAAAGTACCCCTAAACATTCTTTCAATAGCCAAGTTGGATCACAGGATTTGCTAGCCATATTTTTAATCAGGCTATGAACTTCACTCAAGATCAGGAGGTCAAATCTGGCCCATTTAGAATTAGATTCAGTAATATGTTTTTTATTAACAATCATAAATTTATCAATTTCAAAATCTTTATTATCAGAAGCTGTATTATCGAGACCACATCTGATTCTATCAATTTTCCCAATCAGGTAATGTCAAGTAATGATAAGTCACATTGGATTCGGTTTAATACTGTGTGATATTTGTGTAAACAAGACTGTTATTACTCCAGGGGTCAGAGGGTTCAGGGGTCAGAGGGGTCAGGGGTCAGAGGGGCAGCGCAAAGCAAGCATCATGAGCACAATGGGAGGGACAAGAATGCAAATCAGGCATCTTTTGGCAGCTCTATCCTGTCGCCTGCATCTGTACTGAGACCATGTCATACTCAACTATGTTAATCCAGAGATGGCTGTGTGTTTGAATACAGTGGCAGCTGTAGAGGACATCTCAAATACCTTCTAACTATCTTCATGACATTCAGCTAGAGTACTGATGACATTAGCCTCATTGAAAATCTACCCTCAAAGGCTTGCCTTAATGTGACCACAGTTAAGACCCATTTTAGCATCATTCGTGAAAAGATCATTGGGCTTTGAAAAGCAATACTTATGCCATGCATTTGCCATGCATGCTATGTTGGCTTTTCTTGTTTTTCAGTACCTTTCCCTCTCTTCTATCTCAAAATTGGAAAATCACATATTATAATAAGGTTTGAACATGCTAACAAGGTTTTGTGACCAGGAAATACTTTTCAGAAGTGACTTTTCAGCTTTCACGTTGATTTGGCATATGCAATTGTGAAAAGCAAAAACATTTAACAACCTTTAATACTGATAGGGTCACCAGCCAATAGCATTGAGAGCTGGAGTCTGGCTTGATATCAATGTTCCAGATAATCTCATAATGGCCGTGAATCAATTGCTTTTTACATAAGGTATCTGCTGAAATATGTTGCCTTTTGGCAACATTTTAACTGGTTTACCTTTAAAGACGCTGCCCATTTGATCTTTTAGTTTTACAGCCTGGAATCCACCTGATCTTGGCCGAGGGAAACAAATCAATACAGCGATACTTTGACAACGGCCATTGTAACCTGGAACTTGATTACTCCGGTTGGCATGCCAACCGTAGCTACACTTGCCTCTATCTACACAGGAAGAACATCTGTACACAATTTCCTGCTCTTTTTCGATCGTGTTCACACCCAACTGAACATTTCTCCTTGATCTCCTTGAAGTGTGTTTAATTCATATTTAGGCCGGCTGAAAACAGGATTGCTCCTACTTTTAAGAAAGATTGGGATGAGTTCTTTACATCAGTTCATAATTTCATGTTTCCATACATGTTATCTATCATGATCTATACATGTTATCTATCATGATCTATACATGTTATCTATCATGATCTATACATGTTATCTAACATGCGTCCATCAGAATAAGATTTTTTGTGTAGAAAATACATTTGTTTGACCTAATGATTAATTACTTGTTCCATTTAAGTCGTTATCCGGAGGTCATTGTTTGTGCGCAATCTTATTGAATATTTGATAAAAGAATAAAGAAATATGTTTTGCTTGAAAATCCGACATGGAAATAATTTTATAAATCAATCAAAAATGGCACTGCGAATATATCTTAATTATATTATAAATGACATGTTATTCTCAAAATGTAACAATTGTGAACATTTTGTATCTGGATTCGATATCAATTTTGTAAAATTCTCAAATTTTAAAGGGACTTAAAGTTAAAATTGAACTGATTTTCACATGCCTAATAGACCTATTTTACTTTTGTTAAAATCAAAATTAAGTAACAGTTACGCAGTTGGCAATAACATAGGCATAACAAATATATTGGCTTTCCCATTCATAGAATTTATATATTAAAGTGATTTGAAAATTTGGCCTTTACTCAAAATTTAACTGATTTTGATTTTGATCTGTGATTTTAGGATTTTCTCCCAAGAGGCAAACAAACAGGACATTTTTTAAATTCACAATGCTTGTTCACGAATTTATTTTCAAGAGAGTGTAAAATGCAATCGGGAAAAGGGATGTTTCATGTGTAGAGCTTTTTAAGATGTCAAGTGATCATTATAGAGGAAATAAACAAATATTTTCTACCCTTGAACCACTTCCATAATGAGATGCATAGTTCTGTGCCAGCCGTCAACCCATTTCCATCAAGATGTGTCTTTGGTGAAGAAACAACTGTCCCTTGTATTGCCATTGTCAGTGTCCTTGTTTTTTCGTTAGTATTTTTATCATTGGCATTGATTAATACCCCCGCAAGGAAAATACATTGATTTATAACCGGCCCCACTAGCAGTTGGTAAAGCAATGGATCTGTGGCTTACTTCGTTATCTTAGCGGAGTTCGGGGAATGGTTTCTCAGGCTCCAGCAGTTTTAAATTCACACTGGCAGACTTGATATTGCTGCGGAGAGTCATAAAAACATAATTCTTAATGTTTACATATTGGAGGTCAGCCCAGTGGTCAGCCCAGTGGTCAGCCCAGTGGTCAGCGCGGTAGTCAGCCCGGTGGTCAGCGTGGTGACACAGCCGGTGGCGCTGTTGGTGAGAGTACACAATATCAACACCAACTCCTTTGTGGTGGTACATGGGTTTGATTCCCAGTCATTCTAAAATTCATGTTACTATTTTAGACTTGTGTTTCAGTTCATCTGGGAATGATCAATCTTGGCATGGCCAAGGTTTGTTTGTTTCAGGAACTGGTGCTAATGTGCGGGCGCTCTAATCAACTGCGCCACGGCCCATGGCCCAAACGCAGCCTAAGTAACACCAGTTCCTCTGTGGTGATCTAAAGGTCGTGGGTTCAATCCCCGACCATGCCAAGGGCCACGGGCCATGGCGCAGTTGGTTAGAACGCCAGCTTATTAGCACCAGTTTCTCTATGGTGATCCAAAGGTCGTGGGTTCGAACCCCATCTGTGCCGAGATTGAACACATAATACAATTTCCCATATGAGCTAAGGCCCGTGCCTAAAGGGTTAACCCGTTGTCCTTGTAAATCTGTGACCGGGTGGGTTGTCATGTCAAGGACCTGCAACATGACAATTCAGTGAGGCAGCACTATATCTGCTCCAAGTAGGTCTCATCACGAAATGACTGAGATACAGTTGAAAGTGATGTAAAACCCCAAACAAACAAACAAACAAACAAACAGGTTGCGTTCTTGACAACTCTGCCATGTCCCGTGGCCTATATTATTTTGCAAATATGGACATTTGTGTGTGTGTGTGTGTGTGTGTTTGTGTGTGTGTGTGTGTATACTGTGTGGCACATACAAACCAAGGGTTTGGAGGTATGTTGACAATCCTTAATAATGTAGCTCTGATGTTGTCATTTCCGGCAACTAAAAGTGATGTGTAAGGTAACCGGATGCGGGCCTACACACACTGCATGACTCAAACTGTGCATGTCTTGTATAAAAGTGGCTTGAATGCTTAACAGACTTTACAGAGAAAGCTTGCTTTATTGATGTTCTATACCTCCCGTCAAATTGATTGTGGTAGAAACCTGTCTGGTGTTTGATGCATTTATATGCAAGGCTTTCTTCAAATAACACTTTAAAGTCTTTTGAGTCGTGTGAGCACTGTATTTGAGCATCTATAGCATCTATAGCATTGATTAGCACTCATGCAAAATGACTGAAGATGAAAATACTACACTGAATAACAACAATATTAATCGTGATATGGCAACTACTAGCCCTTCAGGCGATGATTTTGTAGTGAAAAATCAAACTGACCACAGACAGGATTCATTTCCGTATTTCTGGGAAGAAACATTTGCCAACTATAATATATCAGTAGGGACGGCTGCTCTTGGTTTGATGGGGATCGTTGGCAATCTGCTCATTATAATAGTCATCCTCCGGAAATCAAGAAGGTATTCCACTGATATCTATCTAATTAATTTGGCATTGTGTGATTGGCTATTTAACATAGTCAATGCATCGAGAATGCTCCCAAAGACTTTGTTTGATGTGGATATATTCAAGTTTGATTCTTTTTTCTGTAAATTCTTTTTTCATTTTATGTTGTCCATTGAGACAATGTCAGGCTTATCAATAGTAGCGGTCACTTTACAGAGATGTTTCATCGTTCTAAGGCCACTGCAGGCAGCTAAATCTGCACATAACCGGAAGTTTTCTTATTGTATCATTGCGATGATAGATATATTTTGTCCTATATTGTATATGCATTTCTATTGGACTTATGGTCGTACATATGATGTTGTTAATAACGAAGAAAAGTTATTGTCATACTGTGATATCATACATAGAAACGGGTTCACCACCACGTTTATGATGAGTGTAAGACCGTGGATTGAATTTGCATTGATTATTTGTGTACCTGGTTTTCTCATTATGATATGTAATATTCTGATTATTTCCGCCATGATAAAACAATCAAAACTTAGAAAAGATCTCACACAAGGTGATGATGCTACAGCAAGCAAAAACCAGAACTCTCTAACGGTAACTCTACTTGTGGCTAGTTTCTGTTATATTGCTTGTCTTACTCCAATAAGGGTTGTTGTAATAGCTTATGGATCTGCGGTTTTGTCACTTGTTAGAATCCAATATCGCTCAGAGGCTCTGGCATTACTCCGTTGGTCAATCGTTTTAAATCTTTCCAGGCTTAATTACTCTATAAATTTTGTCTTGTATATGCTTTGTGGGACCGAGTTCAGAAATAATGTTAGGGATTTGTTTTGCAAAAGAAAGGAGTCTAAATCACATTTATCATCATCATCTGTTACCGCCGATTCAAATATTTGAACAATATCACATGTGCACAGTAGTGTGTCAGGTAAACTATATTTGAAATAAGTTTTTTGATTTTGCTACCAAGAGACTATTTATCAGCAATATTTCCAATATTTAGACAAAAAGTTATATTTAAAATTTTGTTTCGATTATGGACATTTATCGAGGCACAAATAATATGTAAACATATTAGAGGTAAATAAACAAATTTATTTCATAAAGATTTCAGGTCGTTTTTGTCTTTAGATTAGATTTTTTTTCTTTTTTTGGAGAATATCCACATGTCGGTTTTTTTCTTCCCCATTATCATGTTAATCATGACATGTTTTACCATTGAGAGAAATATTTGGCCTTAATGGGGGGATTAACAAGTTGAAAAGCAATTGTTGGCGGGAAATTAATTGTTTTGTTGGTGTCACGCTTTAAAAGCTTTGAAAGCAAGAAGGCTGAAGTGGGTTGAAAATGTCCTCAATATCACTTTTGGGCCTAACAAATGATTCTTATTTTCATTATTTGCAGTTTTATTGTTTCCTTTTGATAAGGAGACCGTACCTCTGCACAAAATGCTTCATACCAATTTGAGCATTGAACAATAAGCATTACCTGACTTTCCCATGTTATCTTCTGCATTTTATCGAAGACCTGAAATCATTGGAAATGTCTCTGCTTTGATTTGGCAGATTTTGCCTTATTACATGTTAATATACATGGATATCTATGAAAAAATAATTAAATATTCTATCTATTTCAATATTTTCTGTTGAAAATTGTTCCTTTTCTCCAAATTCCCTCAAAACTAATTTGTCTTTTTATGTCTTGAAATGATGTTTAAATATAATTGCATTTTCGGTCTTTTTTGTCTGAAATATTATGCAAACTGCCTCTTTAGCCTAATGTCTGAAGGATATTCTAAAGATATCTATAAAATATAATATGTTTGGTGATAAGACATCGTGGACATCGCTAAACATAACCTACGTGCGGGAAGTTATTTACTAGTTACCAGTTACCAGTCCAGTTAACAGTTCAAGTACAGGCAGGCTCCCATTTTCTTAAGTAAAGGCAGGCTCCCATTTTCTTAAGTAAAGGCAGGCTCCCATTTTCTTAAGTAAAGGCAGGCTCCCATGAGTGTCCCCCGGGCATATCATAAGATTATCTTAAGGCTGCCGGTTGCATCGTATGGTGGAAATACTGATGCTAAGGGACTTAAAATAGAAAATATTTTTTAATAACAACAAAATCTCTCACTTCCTATTTCAATAAAATAACTTTTGATATTGTTAAAGATGCAGAGGATCATCTACAGATATTATATTTCCGATGGTGCATACCTTAATAAAAGTATAAAATAAAAAAAAAATAAAAAACCATTTCAATGATGAATGCAAAAAAACTCAAGGAGTGCAAAAAACAGTCAACCAAAACATTTGCATCATTTCCAAATCAAATGAGCTAACGTCTATTATAAAAACTATGCAAAATGTTGGTAAGATTAGATTGGATGTCGATTTAAACACCTGTACACTTATTACAAATTGCTGGGAAATATAGTGCTTAGGACTAATGGGATGGGAGATGGAATAAGGTTTAAATATCTGAATGATAATGGTCAATCATGCACAGATGTCACAGGCATTGCTAATACCATAGGACATAAACTTTCCAAGAATTCCTCCCCTGAAAAGTATTCTGCAAAGTTCCAACAAATGAAATATAGGTGAGAGGGAAACCGATTAAACTTTATTTCCAATAAATTAGAATGATTTAATAACAAATCCATTACAAAATCATATTTGATACTTGCTTCAGATAAATCTAATGATACAGTTATTGCTCATTATCAACGTTACAGGTCTACCAGCATGTATACCATCGAAAGACAGCTAGAACAAAAGAATGACCTGAATGACCTGGTTTCCAGTTTTCTTTAAAGATGCACTTTTGCAAGTGGAAAGTTCACCCAGAACTTGATCTTTGCTCAGCATTCAGTTTTAGAAACTGCAGCGTCCAGAACAAAGTGGCCTTGGAAAGAAACAGAAGTACTATCGGCCGTCTAATAAATAAAGGAATATATATATATATATACACGTTTTCCACATAATTAAAGGGTTAATCCATTGTCATTGTTACAACAAATAAACACGTTGTTATTGTAAATCTGTGACTGGGTGGGTTGTCATGTCAAGGACCTGTTAATTGACAAGTCAGTATGGCAGTACAAACAATGAAAAATGTTTTTAATTGTTTCAAAAAGTATTTCAATTCAAAAAGTATAATCATAATATTGATAATATCTGTTTTATTTTGTGTAGTTTATCTATTATCAATTGTATATTTCTTTCCTTTCAGAGTTTCCTCACTCCAAAAATAAATAATAAAATTGTATATCATACCTCCACAGCTAGTTACTATGCATTGGTTTTGTTCCAGTGTGTGTAGCCTTGAGACCTACATCAATGTTTAACCTGACCTTACTTCATGTCAGCTCAGGGTGGTTGGTCATAAAATAATGCACTACTTGCCCGAGAATGCATTGGGACAGAGTTCACACACCATCATTTGACCAGTGTCTTTCCTGTTATTCCCATATGAGCTGAGGCCCGTGGTTAACCCGTTGTCCTTGTAAATCTGTGACCGGGCGGGTTGTCATGTCAAGGACCTGCGACATGACGATTCAGTGAGGCAGCACTATATCTGCTACAAGTAGGTCTCATCACGAAATGACTGAAATAATGTTGAAAGTGATGTAAAACCCTAAACAAACAAACAAATCTTTCCTGTTAAACCTAACACTAGATGGCACTCCGACTGTGGCTCAGGCATAAACCTGGTCTGATCAAAATTCAGTGGTGAGTGCCACCTAGTATTACACAGGTGATTCAGAATCCATCTAACACACTATCCCCTGCTACCAATGTTTGCTATCTTAAAGCAAGCCTTTCACAGTACGTATGCAGAAATAAAGAATATTTAACAATGTAGAAATAGAAATACATTAAACATTTTTGTAGAAATGTAGAAATAGAAATATATTAAACATTTTTCGAAATGATTTTGACAACTTTTATGAACGCAATATCAGAGGAAGCAATTTCAGGTTATATGATGTTTTGTGTTCACTAGAAGTAAAATTGTGTTGTTTGCTGGTTATTAATATACACTAAAATATCAAGGTGTGTTTGGGGATCACTGCATGAAAAATGAGATTTTTACAAGAGGCCAATATGTAAATAATGTTGAAAATTTGAAATTAATATGACCTTTCAAACACATTAACAAACTGTAAATTGGCAATTTACAAGATCTTTAATGTATGCATCAAAAACAGTTTAGACAGGAATTTACAAAATCAGACATTTGCAAACCTTTACAAAATCAGAAAAGATGCATAACTGCAAATAAACTAGACAAATACAAGATACTATATACATGTAAAGATGAACAAGATGCATGTGAAAATCTTGTCAAATCTGATCTTTACTTGGACACAAAATATGCTTAAATGTATTATTTTGACATTTACAATACTTAGCTAAGATGCTTATATATAAAGACAGTATATTTACAAGAGAAATAATGCTATATCTTCATTTGAAGTTTATACCTCAGGACAATTGGATAATTGATAATATAGGGTATTTGGATATTTGCACAGATTGCCATTGTTAGGAAAATAACAATTAAAAAGGTCGTTGAAAAAAGAAGTAATGCTGAAACAATATGTCTGAAATGAAAATGGTTTATAGATATAAGAGTATCACACATATTTGAAAGACATTTCCAAAAATGGTAAAAGGTTACTTGTTTGCACAAAAGTTTTCTAAAATACAGGTTCATTGTCCTTGATAGGAAACAACGAACCTTACAAGAAAGCAATATCCTGAAATTATATGTGACCTTTTCAATCAAGTCCCTTGTTAGATTTGTTTGTTTGTTTGGGGTTTGACATCACTTTCAACATTATTTCAGTTATTTCGTGATGAGACCTACTTGTAGCAGATATAGTGCTGCCTCACTGAATTGTCATGTCGCAGGTCCTTGACATGACAACCCACCCGGTCACAGATTTACAAGGACAACTGGTTAACCCTTTAGGCACGGGCCTCAGCTCATGTGGGAAATTGTGTCATGAGTTCAATCTCGGCACGGCCGGGGTTCGAACCCACGACCTTTGGATCACCACAGAGGAACTGGTGCTAATAAGCTGGCGCCCTAACCAACTGCGCCACGGCCCGTGGCTCTCCCTTGTTAGAGCTATGCCCATACAGGTAAAAGGTCAATGACATTGCCTGAAAATAAGTAGCATAGTTAAAATCAAGATATTTATCCTTTGATAGGTTGTGACCCTTTCAATCAGGGTCCTTATTATTATAATGCACAAACAGCAACTGGTCACTTACATAAAAAGGTCATAAATAATAAATAAATAAATAAATAATAAATAAATAAATAAATACCTTTATTTACCCTGGGTAACATAATTACAAAAATGTAGTTTCCATTATGGCCCAGCTTAATAAAAAAAAGAAAAAGCTATATACATTTTAAAACCACTACACATAGACTATTTCATTAACACAAATGACATTTGCATAGGCAATAAAACACATGACTAGTTGAAATATGAATTGAGATAATGTTTCTTAAAAGAATAGAAAGTGTGAGCAGTACGTGTATCGTCATCCAGCTTATTCCAAATTCTGCTGCCTTCATGTCGGAAACTGTTTGTGTACTGCTTCAGTTTAGCTTTTTCCTGCCTCAGACTACCTTTTGAGGCATGTCTGGTATTGTACGAATGAGTGTCTGAGACAATGATGAAATTTGCTAAATAGCTTGGTGCTAGATTGTTCATTACTTTGAACATCATACAGGCCCTTTTATATGTTACCCTCTCATCAAAGGGCATCCAGTTCATCATTTTGAAAAGTTCATCTGAGGAGAAGTCTCTGATTCTGCAGCTGAGGATTACACGTGCAGCTCTCTTTTGTAGCTTACAGAGCCGGCCAACATTATTTTGAATGTTGGGGCATCTTCCCAAGACAGTACATGCATATTCTATATTGGGTAGTACAATAGCATTGTATACCTGTTTAAGAATGTCTGTGGTTACATATGGTTTTATTCGTTTTAACACACCTATTTTTTGCGACATTTTCTTACAGACATAGTTGTAGTGGTCATGCCAAGTGAGATTACTATCTATGTACACTCCAAGTTGTTTTACTGTGTATACCTGATCTAATAAATGACCATCATATTCAACCACAATTTTGGTATCTTTTGTTACCTTCCTGCAAGATCCAATTAGATGCACTTTGGTTTTGCCCAGGTGTAAGGTCAATGCCCTAACATTGGAACAATCAATAGTGAAACAGGACAAAGCACATCATATTATTGAATTGTGTGTCACCTTTTTAATCAAGGACCTTCTTTAGTAGTTGGTATCATTGAGTTGTATAAGACCTTGTCAATCAAGGCCTTTGTTAGTGCAAAGAATAGTGAAAGGTCATTGACCTTTAGTGTCAAACAAAATAAAATAAAAAGATAGATTACAATTTATAAAATATTGAATAATTTGTGACTCTTTCTATCAAGGCCCTTGATAGAACAGTGCACAAAACAGGTCACTGACCCTGCATCAAAACAAGCAGTCCAGAAAGAAGACAAAATGCAAGGTATATCAATCCTTGATATATAAACCTATATGAACCTTTTAATCTGAGTCTGTGTATGAACATTGCATAAACTGTTGGAAGGTCATTGACTTTTATTTGAAACCAGCAATCCTGAAACAAAACAACCTGTACATCAGAGTTTGTTTCTTGTCAATGACTTTGCATCAAAATAAGTAGAATATAAAACAAAACTGTATGGTTGTCATTGAATAATATGTAACCATTTGAATCAAGGACATTGTGAGAACAGTATGTATACTGACCTTGTCATTGACCCTGTCTGAAAACTAGCATCTCTGAAACAAAACAAAAGACAATTTAGGTTATATATTATATTTGACCTTGATGGTCTGATCTTTACAATCAGATCCCTTGTCAAAACAGCCCACAAACCTAAATGTATCTTAACTCAGGAACATGAAATGTATCTGAACTCAGGGACATGGAAATAGAGATATTTAAGAGATCTGAATGTTAAATAGTACCATAAAGGTTTAAAAAACGGCAGGTGCAATTTAAAACATTTTTTGACATTTTATACCCTTTCTTGTCACTTACAATCCAAGATCTTTGGTTGTAGTGAACATATTTTCATAAGTCCTAACAGTATCGATATATAAATACAGTTGCATTTATTGAATTTAGATTATCTCTGCATCTTCACATCATCACATAGAAAGTATTTTAAATTTTTCTCTATGGTGTAATCACATTTTTTGCTAAATGTGCTTCATGCCATTCCAGACCAAAATTAGAAAAAGAATATATCATCTAAGTCTACTCCCAGACCAAAAATTAAAAGATATATTCAAGTAGAAAAACAATATTTATAGTGATGTGAAAATATGTGAGTATTAATTCACCTGTTCAATGTTGGGGCACTGAAATGATCATCCACATTGTTGAATGTGGAATACAAAAGGTAAATCGTTTTCTATTTGCAGTTATCTGCCATAATCACATGGATATTGAAATTATCCTGATGTTGTAATGTATCAATTATAAAGTCCTCAAATAGTGTCCTCAAATGCACATTTTCCAATGCTGTATGTTCCAATGCTGTATGAATATATGCATATATGCAAATCCAAGAGCCACTAATCATCTGAAGTAATTTTACATATTTGTATATGAATATATGATCCAAATGTCTGAGTTGATAAATACAATAAACCATAATATTAATTAAAGGTGATATTAACAATATAAATACAATATTGTAAAGACATTCAACAATCTTTACAACATTGTATTTGAACTGATATGTTCAATTTGATATATTTGGTAAAATACAACATATTTAAGCATTGTAAATAAGTAAATGGTATTTACAAAATTGTTTATTAGCTGAAAGATCTTCATTGGTCTTTACAATGGAAAAACAATACATGTTTATTTTTGTAAATCTTACCTTTTGGGCAGTGGATGTTCGTCATTTTCAACATTTCATTAATAAATATGTAATAAAATTTATACGGTATTGAGTATATATTGATACTCAAGGTTGAGTTGGTAAAAGATACATACGTCAAACTGATAACTAACTATCCCATAAAACTTAACAATGTTCAAAGAAACAATAAAATGGCAGGAATAGCTAATGGAAACATAAGATCCAGAGGAAGTCTTGAAAAAGTGCTTTAGTTACAACCATGTTGAGACTTGTTTCAACCATAAACCATGATTAGAATAATGGGAATTTTAACATAGATCTCCATATACATCATTGTGTATCTGTTGATCATCTATTATAGAATAACAAGGTTGAGTTGGTAAAAAACACGTACATCAAACTGATAAGTAACTCTCCAATAAAACTTTACAATATTAATGTTTAAAGAAACAATAAAATGAGAGGAATAGCTAAATAAATGAAAACATAAAATCCACATTGAAAGCAATATATACATGAACATGTGCCAATTCAAAGTCCACCAACAAAGTGTACCCCATGTGTATTAATGGAGGAATTTACTGATCCCACAAATTCATTTGTCCTGTTACTGCTCCATTCACTCTAACGAGTATGCTGGTCGTTCTCATACAAATTGCACTGAATAATTTGGTTCACTACCTATATTAAGTAGTGATGTCGACAGGAACTGCACTTTGTATATGCATAACTTAGACTTGTTTCAACCATGATGCAATATTTTACTCTGGACATTGAGATACGTGAGATTATTTTCCATCATATTCAATATCCCAAAGTCTCTTTTCAATTGGCATCTCACTGACCCAAATGTTCTGTGTGACCCAAGAGTACTCTTTCCACGGTTATACGCTTGTCTTTTCCAAAAAAAATAGGACCGTGGCTTCTAAAGCCTGATGAATGCAAGGATGTTTTGGTAATATTAACCCCACTTGCTGACCGTGTGATCACGAGAAACGGGCTGCATTCCCAATATTTAGCTTTCACCTCTGTTTTCTGTATGAAGTCATTATTTTCTAAAACAAAATTGTTTGCAAAAAGAATATTTCTATACAGACAGACATCCTACTCACTGAGTCACATTGAAAACTACAATGTAACCTTCTCATGGGCAAATGAACAGAAATGGTCAAGATCTTCATCACTATATTAAGTTATTCTTTTTATTAAGCTTTTCAGTAATCTCAGAGAGCAGACTGAGTTAAAAACATGGACCAAATATTGGACCAAAATGTCTAAGATGGTACAAAACTAATGCGAATGGATTAAAAGAAGTAGACATCTATAATTCATGTCTGATTTAAATCTGTATAGTTGATTCTCTGTAGACAGGCACATAATGCAGGCATGCAATTACTGTCATTAAATATGAAATGTGTTATTTAAGGTTTAGACACATTTTATATATTTAACTTGAACTTAAGAAATAAAAAATGGTAATAAAACAAAGAAAGTAAATGACTCCAATGTTGTGTATTTTTCTGAATGTAAGTAAACCGGTAGAGTGTAGGTTTCAATGGATGTTAACGAGTTGATATATACTCAATGAATTCACTCATAACACAAATCAAGATGGCCAAAAAGAGGTTGAAATAAAGGGAAGTACATGTCATAATGGGCATGATAAGAGCCATATTGAAGACAAGTGGTAGGACAGCAGACACCATAGTTGTGACACCTTAGCTTAGAACAATAGACACTGGCCTGACTATCCCAGCAGGTGACCCTTTTGGTTCTTTTGACTAACAAGCTGGTTTTTCCGACTGGGGAAGGAAAACCAAGCTTGTTATATGTCCTTAACTTATCGATTCTTTGGGGATTGGGGAGTGTGCAAAAATGGAATAATTATGAATGCTGTACCAGTCCCTGTATGGACCACCATATCATTAAAGGTTCATAAGGAATGGTAACAGTCAAGTCCTGTACTGAAAGTCCAAAACAGGTCCCCTTGTTTTCTGGGCTAAAGCATAACGTTTCTAACTGTAAGGAGGAGCATTTCTTCCTACATCTTCATTCTATATTATCATAATCTTCAAACGGTTTTTTATAGAAAGCTAATGGCAATGAATATATGAATTGATCATATTTTACATGAAAAACTAGATGTACAATAGTACTAGCACAACGCTCAAGATTACTTAAGTTTGTACTTACAGATGTCATTAAATATTGCATTTTGCCTTTATTTTACTTTGATATATTTTTTTTAAATGTTATTAAATAGAATATGATTACCATTTAAAAAAAATAAGTATGTGCACTACAATCATTTAATACATTTTTCAGAGTCTGATGAGTATGTCTCATGAGCTACTATTCTTTTACAGTATTATAACTGTTTCTCTTTTTGTAATGTTTGGGGCTTGACTATCTGAATCTGGCTAATGAGTTTTTCACTGAAATCGTCGAAATCAGGTTATCAAAGGCAGTGTTTGTGTTTTTATAGTGATGTGATAGTATATAAGAAAGGTCCAAAGGAAATCTGGGGTTGGGGATTGTCTATCTCAATCTGGCTAAATCGGAAAAGATGAAATTTATTTATGAGTTTTTACTGAAATCTTTGGTCATAATCAAAGGCAGCAACAAGGTCAATGATACAAACAAATCAGTCTGTGGCAAACTCATTTCATTTTCATCCCATGGTGTGTTTCTCAAGCTGGCCATATTTGTCAAATGTCTTTGAAAGCCTTGATATGTTCACTTTGCTAATGTTTATGATCCTTATCTGATAGTTTAGGATTTGTGTTTGGGATTGGGGAGCATTCACACATTTATTTGGGAAAATACAATTATGATGATCAAGCTCTGAAACCTCATCATATCATCATTAGTTGTTAGATATCCTTAATATACCAGTGACATAAGCATTACATTGACCGGCCCCACTAGCACAGTTTGTATTTTGTAGGATCTGTGCCTTCAATGGTTAATATAAGTGGAGGACAGAAGGTGCAGGGTTTGACTCCACACATGCGGACATGCCTTCATTACTAGGTTTTTGGACAATCAAGCCTGATTCAAGTGTAACTCTGTTTCTTGGAGTATATTAGTTTACGAATGTGTCACTCATTTGTATACATGGAAAAACTGGCTAGTTTTGGTTTCCTGAGTGGCTGTTTGGAACAGGCTCAAGGTTACAATGTAGGATATAGATTACCTACCTATAGACTCTTATAAAATATAAAGACAATTATAGACAATCACGATCTTTGGAAAGAGACTATACACAGTTACTGAGTGCTATGTGAGGCCAACAAGTGCAAGCTGATGCAATACCCCTATCGCCGCAAATAGAGATGACGTGATCCCCCATGCTACGCAGGCAGGACATGCGCAACCCTGAAGCAGGAGAAGATGCCACATAGGCACATCCCTCACGCAGATGCTCAACTTCTTTTAAAAGGCCCCGCAACTGTCAGACGGGAGGTTCCAGCGTCCACTTGCCTAGAAGATCCACGACACTCAGCTTCGCGACCACATAGACTTGGGTGTTTTATGCCTCCTCAGGACTCTATTAGTATCATGCATTTGGGTATTTCATATGCCTCGCTCATTGCCATGCCGACCTAGCCAGACTAGAGTATACAGCACCCAATAAAGGAGATCTTGTGCATTGTATCTTCTGAGTCTGCAGTCCCTATTACCTCACAACTCATATAGGTAGATAGGGTAGCTAAGTTAAGAGCCCCGCTCACAGGTAGCCAGCGAGTCTAGCATCTGATCCCCATCCACGTTCCCCAACGACGGATACTCACAAACCGTATGTAACAATAAGGGTAACAGAGTGACCGGAGCCAATTTCTTATATGGGCTTTCTTCTTTCGTTTCTCAACATTGGTTTCGTTTCTCAACATTTCTCTTAGATCTCTAGTCTATATTAGCCTTCTTTTAGATCTCTCAAGTTTTGAGGGTACAGAGTGACTTCCCGTGGGGGATTATTTCTTCTTGGCATGGCATCATTTGTCACTGTTAGGCCAAACAAGCTATGGTTGAACCGGGCCCTATAATGCTCAACATGAAAGAAAATCACAAAAATGTAAACCGTTCTTGAATTAACAAGGTATATTTTCTCTGTCTGGTTATTACAATTTTGGTTGATTTCGATAGAAAAAATGTTAAAACGGCATTGACTGAGCTTCCCTACCCGCCCCCACAGATAGTTATCGACAGATTTCAGACATCCTGAAATGTCAAAGGCAGGATATGACCTTCCCTAATGATTTATATTTAGTTAAGAATACTTTTAAAAACCTATCAGAAAGAAGATGTAAGTTGGCTTGAAAGGTATGATGTTGTTAAGTGAATATGTTGTTTATCTTTGAAGAATTGGCCCCAAAATGCATAGGGTAATATAAAAAATGATGATGATGATGATGATGATGATGATGGTAGTTTCCTTTTTGAAAAAGATATCTATATTTCCTCGTCATTTTGAAGTTGCCATAAATCAAAGAGAACCGCATTAGCTTCCCGCCTCTCACTGCACATGATCGCCTATGTCACATTAGATTTTCATAATCAAATGCATCTTCAGCAGACAATGTATACGCACTGTCACGGGATTAACTCCAGACTACACAGTGCCGCTTTGGGTTGAACTTTTATTTTCACATCATACAATGCTGTTCCAGACTGGTCTGCCGGTCAACCAGGGAGGATCTCTTATATACCCCAGGCCCTAGATGGTTGGCCGACAGACTTACACAAAAAGTACTCAAAGACACAATAATATTGTACAAAAAAATAACCAAATACGCCCTGGAGAACTGGTTGAACTTCATTATTTTAACTTTTTTCATAGAATGTCCTTTTGTGATTGGTGGGGAAAGGGGTTGCACTTGGTGATCACGTCTTATCCTGGGCGTCTAAATCTTGGAATGGTGTTAATCACCAGGGCCTACGTGTGCACTAAGTTCAACCATTCTCCCGGGGATCAAACTTAGTTAATATGATATTTTATTTATGATTGTTTTAACTTTGATTTCATTTATAATTGTTTTAACTTTGATTTTATTTATAATTGTTTTAACTTTGATTTTACTTATATTTGTTGGGTTACAATATCACCCTTCCCACAAAAGAAAGTCCTCTTTCACACCCTCAGAGTATTATAATATACACAGGGTAAGAACTTGCTAAATAGCAACATCATGTGTTGTCAATCATTGTCACACTGTAAATCCAGCATGGGGTGTCCTCACGACCTAGTTTAAGTTGGGTGTGCCGCACACTGACACCACTCAAGATAAACTAGTCTCACATTACTGGTTGAGAAATATAGGACACCCCACTTACTGAAAATCCTTGGATTATTACAGATGGATACATAGTGTAGGCACTTAGTGTAAAATGTAAATGTAATATCAAATGGATTAAACTATAGGGTGTCTATAAACTAAGTAAGTAATCAAAAAGTTTTTTCCTAGCATGAAACAAGACAAGTGCAAAGTGACATAACTGATACATAATCAGCATAATCAAGACATCTATCATGAAGCCATCACTACATGTACATCATCATTAAAATCAAAACATTAAACAGCAGAGTATACAGCAAAAACATAATAATACATTCATGGGTACTTAAACTTAAGGATCAGAATTAAAACATAGAAATATTTAAAGGTACATCATAAACATTAAGTCAAAGTATATTTAAAATAGTGTTGAGGCAAATATTTAAGAATACATTATAAACCTCACATCAAAGTACACCTATATAATGTTGAAACAAGTTAGATAATTAGATACTGGTTGACCCAAATCCAGATGCCTGTCTCTGTGAATGAGTAATCCTTGATAAATGAGAAATCCTTCAGAAATTAACTTCAAAGTCACCGGTAAGGTGACTCTGTTGGAGTCTTGATATGATGGAGATTGACAGTTGCCCATGACTGCAGACCGATACTGCACACACAAGACGCTAGTGGATTACACACAAAAATGTCTGTGGCTTTTTGACCCAGTAATGTGCTCTAATATGTCTACATAGATGGCCTGGTTTTACCTCATATATTAATATTATGCAGTAATTACCGAAATGTCAAGTGTCCATCACAACTGTTTAACCAGATCATATGCCACATATGCACATACCGTACTGGGTTAGTGTCCATAGTAATCCACTGGTTCAGGTTGAAAGATCAGTAATGTGCAAATATAAACAATGCACTCGGGTCATCTCAGTTCACAGGAACATGATATTGATGTCAGTCCAGGAAATATAACGAAGAAGTGAGTATATATGAACAATTTACTCAGGCACATCTCAGTTAATAATAATAATAAAAATAAAATTTGTATAGCGCTGATACCAGACAAGTTTGTTCATAGCGCTGTGTTCAGGACGTGCATCCTGAAGAGATGGGTTTTCAGTCTACTCTTAAACGAGGTGACTGAGGTACTAGTCCTAAGATCACAAGGCAGGGAATTCCATAGTCTAGGGCCGACAGATGAAAAGGCCCTGTCACTCACTGTCCTTAGTCGGGTCTTAGGAATCTGTAGGTAGGTGCCCTCGTTTGATCTTAGATCACGTTCTCCTTGTTTGACTAGGAGTAGATCACGCAGGTAAGGCGGCGCCTTACCGTTTAGAGCCTTCCACGTCAAGAGGAGGATCTTAAAGTCAATTCTCGCGTGAACCGGAATCCAGTGCAGTTCCCGCAGTTTTCCTGAAATGTGATCAAATTTCCTGATTTTTCCTACGACACGTGCTGCAGAGTTTTGGAGGTATTGTAGCTTCATGGTGTTGGATTTAGGAAGGCCAGCAAGGAGGCCATTGCCATAGTCAAGGGTAGAGGTAACAAAGGCATGGGTAAGTGTTACAGCTGTTTCTCGTCTAGACAGTGTCTAATGGCAGACAGGTTCCTTATGTGGTAGTAGCCTTTCTTGCACATTTTCCTAATCTGGGCCTTCATGTCCATGTTAGAATCAAAGGTTATGCCCAGATCAACTACTGACTCACTAAGAGCAATGTCAGAGCGACCTACCCTTATTGTGTTTGGGTTACTGCTACTGGTGGCAGTATTATATCTGTCAGTACATATAAGCATTTCCGTCTTCCCATCGTTGATCTTCATCTTGTTTGATATAAGGAAGTTTCTGACCTCATAAACACATTCCTCCAGTTTGTGTCTGCTTATATCCTCCCCTGTGGGTGCGGGGATTAAAGAATAGCCCCACTGCCCCCCAGCATGTCGTAAAAGGCGACTAAAGGGGCGTCCTGTTTGCCGTGGGATGCGACCTGTGTCGGGGAGGATATGGAATCCTGACGGGCTGAGCACTGGGCTGGTTTGGCAGTAATACCGGTCCAGTTGCAACACGCCTGTCTTGGATCCAAATGTTCACCAGACAGGCAGATCAGATTAGGCCTGGATCTGATTTAACCGGCTTGTGGTATATTTCCTTTAATATATTCTGGCTATTAGATTTTTATTAATGATAATTTCAGTGTTTGAAATTTAGGAATAATTTAAAAAATTTTGATAAATATTTGCTGAAAGGAGATTACTGCTGATTGGGTCAATCGAGGGATATAAATAAAATCCGAAAGGGTGGAGTTTTTATTCTTAAAGTATGTCATGTTGGGTATCCTCACGGCGTCAGGGCTTGGAGTTACCGGCCCAGAAAGGCGTCCCCTTGTTGGGCTCCGTGGTGGGTAGGGGACCTAACTGATGAAATATTAAAAAAACACACATGGCGCAAAACAAACAAAAACGACCAAGGAATGACATAGACAGCGACGATGATTCAAACAAAATAGAAAAATGGCCTAGATTTTTAATTGCGGAAAGTTCCGATGCTGAACATACCCTGGCAAAAATGTCCCCCTTTGCAATTGCAAAGGGGATACAAGGCATTGCCGGGGTACCAAAAACCGTTAAAAAGATGGGAAATAAATTATTGATTGAGGTTGAGCGGAAAAGCCATGCGGACAATCTACTACGATGCCGAATGTTGGCCACAGTTCCTGTTATTATAACAGCTCACAAAACTCTCAACAATAAAAAAGGAGTAATCAGATGCCCAGATTTAGTGGGAGTTTCTGAGGAGGAGATAGTGGATGAGCTCAAAGACCAGGATGTTGTTCAATGCAAGCGGATATTTATAAAAAAGGACGGTGTCAAAATTCCTATCAATACGTTTATTCTGACATTTGAAGCAGCGCAGCTTCCAACATCTATTAAAGTTGGATATTTGAACGTTAGAGTTGATGTATTTATTCCAAACCCTCTGCGCTGCTTCAAGTGTCAGAGGTATGGACATGGATCTGATCGATGTAAAGGTAATGAAACATGTCCAAAATGTACCGCTCAGCACAGTGGAGACGATTGTTCTTCAAATATAATAAAATGTGTCAATTGCCAAGGAAATCATCCATCGTATTCGCGGAATTGTCCTTCCTTTTTAAAAGAGAAGGAAATTCAGCGAATACGACACACTGAAAATATACCTTTTCCAGAGGCACGGAAGCGAGTAGAAAGTTTGAACACAACAAAGACATCTTATGCCAGCTCTGTAAAACCTAAAGAAACAAAATCAATAGCAATTCAGACCGAAATTACATGGCCAATCGATGACAAAAATTATTCCTTTTTCACAAAAACCTCAAAATCTTCAGCTACATCTACTCAGACCACGACATCCACTATCCCAGTAATACCTCAACCAACAGCAACATCCACTAAACCCTCTTCACAAACTCCCTCCACATCATCCAATAATAAAAGTATCAATAGTAATAGAACAATACATAAATCAGACAAAAAAGAAAGCAAAGATCAAGTAAAAAGTAAGATAAATAGAAGTAAATCCTTGGAAAGGATGGACACAGGTGATCCTCCAGATGTGAATTTTACTCCTGTGCACTCCAAGCATAATCGTAAACTCAACAAGTGATTATGCTAAATCACATATTTTTTCTCATTATTCTTAATATGGCTATCGGCAATATCATACAATGGAATTGTAGAGGATTTGAGGCAAACAGGCCAGAACTGGAGTTATTAGCCCAAAAATATAATGCATCTGCTATTTGTTTACAGGAAACTAATTTTAAAGATAAGTCAACGACATTTAAGGGATATGTACCTTATAATAAAGTTGGTTCAATAAATGCAATGGACCGAGCACATGGCGGAGTTTCTATTTTTGTTAAATCATGTATACCCCAGAGTAAAATAACTTTAAATACTAATTTACAAACTTCTGCAGTCAGGGTTACCCTGCACAATACATTAACTATATGTTCAATATATCTACCACCTAGTGAGCCAGTTAATATTACAGATTTAAATAATTTGGTAACCCAGCTGCCACAGCCATATATGTTGGTTGGTGACTTTAATGCACACAACTATCTTTGGGGTGGCAGAAATAATACTGATGCCAAAGGACGTATAATAGAAGATTTTTTAAATAATAATAGTTTGTGCCTTTGGAATGACGATTCTCCGACATATTTACACCCTGCTACAGGCTCTTTAACATCAATAGATCTCTCCATGTGCACTCTAAATTTATTTTTAGATTATTCCTGGGAAGTAGAGGAAGATCAATGGGGTAGTGATCATTACCCCATTATTTTAAATAACCATTTTCCTCCACCAGATGAAAGAATCCCCAAGTGGAAATTTCATAAAGCCAATTGGGCAAAATTTCAAACATCCTGTTTCAATAGAATAACTCCAGAACTTTTTAACAATGTAGATGATCCTCTTCAAGTTTTTACAGATACATTGTATGATATTGCTGATGGGTGTATTCCCAAATCAAAGCCAAATTCTAAAATTAAAGAAAAACCCTGGTTTAATGATGAGTGCAAAAAAGCTGTCAAGGAGCGCAAAAAAGCTCTGAAAAAATTTAATCGACAGCCAACTCAATATAATTTGCACCAATTTCGAGTAAAAAGAGCTAAAGCCCGTTATATTATTAAAATAAGCAAAAGAAAAAGCTGGAAAGATTATGTTTCTAAATTAAATACACATTCACCAATTAAGAAATGCTGGGATATGGTGCGTAAAATTACTGGGAAGGGAGGTGGAGCAAGGATCAAACATCTAAATCATAATGGCCAATTAATTACAAATCCCACCGAAATAGGCAACACAATAGGTCAAACCATTTCAAAAAATTCCTCATCCCATAATTATTCAACCAAATTTCAACAAATAAAAACTAGAAAAGAAAGAAACCAACTAAATTTTATATCCCATAACTTGGAAGTATATAATAAATCATTTACAATAGAAGATTTGAAACTTGCTTTGGATAAATCTCATGATACTGCTCCTGGACCTGATCAAATTCACTACCAAATCCTTAAACATCTCCCTGACCAATCACTTGGGCATCTTTTAGATATTTTTAATACAATTTGGGAAAGCGGTGATTTTCCTCCTTCATGGAGGGAAGCCACTATCATTCCCATTCCCAAACCTGGCAAAGATTCATCAGATTCAAATAATTATCGTCCCATTGCTTTAACAAGTTGTATTTGTAAATCAATGGAACGAATGATTAACGAGCGTTTAGTTTGGTTTTTGGAAACTGCAGCTTATATTTCTGTTGCACAAAGTGGCTTTAGAAAAACTCGAAGTACCATTGACCACCTGGTACGTTTAGAGACATTTATAAGAGAGGGTTTTATAAAAGGTGAGCATGTGGTGAGTATTTTCTTTGATTTAGAAAAGGCATATGACACCACATGGAAATATGGGATAATGAGCGATTTATATGATATGGGATTAAGGGGTCGTTTACCCCTTTTTATTCAAAATTTTCTATCAAACAGACATTTTAAAGTTCGAGTGGGTGCATCACTCTCTGATGCTTTTGATCAGGAAATGGGTGTTCCACAGGGAAGTATATTGTCAGTGACCCTTTTTATTATTAAAATTAACAGCATTGTTGATTGTATGAGGCCTGGAGCAGATTGCTCACTTTTTGTTGATGATTTCAACTTAAGCTACAGGTCCACAAGCATGCATACAATAGAACGACAGCTCCAACAACACTTAAATAGATTACAAGAATGGGCTGATCATAATGGATTTAAGTTTTCTTTAAAGAAAACTGTGTGTATGCACTTTTGTAAAAAATGGAAGGTTCACCCAGATCCTGATCTTTATTTAGGTCAAACTCGGATACCTGTTGTCGAAGAAACCAAGTTTTTTGGACTTATTTTTGACAGGAAATTATCTTTTATTCCTCACATTAAATACGTTAAAAAGAAATGCCAGAAGGCATTAGATTTATTACGGGTTCTTGCCCATACCGATTGGGGAGGGGACCGCAATATTTTATTGCAATTATACAGAGCGCTGGTACGTTCTAAGCTTGATTATGGGTGTATGATATATGGATCAGCACGCCCATCTTATATTAAAATGCTTGATCCTGTACAAAATCAAGGTTTGAGATTATGCCTTGGTGCATTTCGTACCTCGCCTGCAGATAGCTTGGCAGTTGAGGCAGATGAACTGCCTCTTTATTTAAGAAGAGAAAAGCTTGCCCTTCAGTATGCTGCAAAAATTGCAGCTTGTCCAGACAATCCTGCACATGATATTATATTCAATCCAAATTATGTTGATCTTTTTTAAAATAAACCAAATACAATACCAACTTTTGGCCTTCGCATCAAGGAATCTTTACAATCCTTAAATTTAAATCCGAATCAAATAGCTAAATTTCAATATCCAGAAACACCTCCATGGACCTATGAAACTTTAAATATTAATTTAGCCATGACGGAATTAAAGAAATACTCAACCGATCCATCCCTGTTTATAAATAGATATAATGAAATAAAATCTATCTTCACTGGATATCAGTGTATATACACTGATGGATCGTTTGATGATGACAAGGCTGCTGCAGCTGCTGTTAAGGGCAATCATATTAATTCAGAACGTCTGCCAAATAAATCATCTATTTATTCTGCAGAACTTCATGCTTTATACCTAGCTTTAGATCATGTGGAGACTTCTCCACATCGGAAATTTTTAATATTTTCTGATTCTTTGTCTTGTTTACAAGCATTGATTTGTTTGTTTGTTTGGGGTTTTACATCACTTTCAACATTATTTCAGTCATTTCGTGATGGGACCTACTTGTAGCAGATATAGTGCTGCCTCACTGAATTGTCATGTCGCAGGTCCTTGACATGACAACCCACCCGGTCACAGATTTACAAGGACAACGGGTTAACCCTTTTGGCACGGGCCTCAGCTCATATGGGAAATTGAATCATGAGTTCAATCTAGGCATGGCCGGGATTCGAACCCACGACCTTTGGATCACCACAGAGGAACTGGTGCTAGTAAGCTGGCGCTCTAACCAACTGCGCCACGGCCCGTGGCCTACAAGCATTGAAAGCCAAGGATTGGAAAAATCCATTTATTTTAAATATCCTTGAACGGTATCATAAACTCTGTACTGAGGAAAATAAAGAGATTCGTTTTTACTGGATTCCCAGTCATATTGGAATCCTTGGAAATGAGGCTGCGGACCAAGCTGCCAAGGCAGCATTGGATAAGCGGCCAATAAATATGCTAATACCTTATACAGAATTTAAGAAATATATTACTGTTTTTTTACGTTCTAAATGGCAATCACGCTGGAACGAAGCTATTTTTAATAAATTACATGAAATTAAGCCCATTCTAGGCAAAACTAAAGGTGCTATTAGAATTAACCGTAGAGAAGAGTCAGTTTTAACCCGTATAAGAATAGGTCATAGTCATTTGACGCACTGTTATCTGCTTAAAGGTGAAGATCAACCGGAATGTATTGGTTGTCAAAGGGCTTGGACTATTAAACATATTTTAATTGAGTGTATCGATTTTGATATTATAAGAACTCAATATTTTAATGTACAAGATTTACATACGTTATTTGATACTGTAGATACTTCTGTGATAGTATCGTTTTTAACTCACATAGGACTTTATAATCAGTTTTAAGGGCAGAGCTTTTGTTTATTTATGTCATTGACTTATTTATCAAGAACTGCAAAACATCATACTGATAAAGTCTTTTAAACAAATCATCCATATTTATTATATTTGATTGATATTATATAAATGCTGTTCACAGTTGATAAATTCTTGTGTTATCTACATATTGTATTAACATTTACATTTTGTTTCTAGTCAATACTACGTTTCTATTTTTACTGTTTTGGCACTTTATTGTGTTAATGTGAAACCATTCATTCATTCATTTTTACCATTTTTAGGCACTAAATAACCTTAGTGGTTGATGTGCCTCTAAGCAACCATTCATTCATTCTGCTTATATCAGTTCACAGGAACATGATATTGATGTCAATCCAGGAAATATAACGGTGTAGTGAGTAAATATGAACAATTTACTCAGGTCATCTCTGGTCCCAGGAACATGATATTGAAGCCAATCCAAGCAATATAATGTAGTAATGAGTAAACATGAACAATTCACTCAGGTCATCTCAGGTCCCAGGAACATGATATTGAAGCCCATCCAGGAAATATAATGTAGCAATGAGTAAATATGAACAATTCACACAGGTCATCTCAAGTCCCAGGAACATGATATTGAAGCCAATCCAGGTAACATAATACCCTCTGGTCACAGGAACATGACATCAAAGTCAATCCATGAAATATATCATTCAAGTAGCAAGCATCGAAAAGGCCAGCCAGGCCATAGGCACATGTAGATTACAGCAGCATTATGATGCACATCGAAAAGCACAGTGTCCATGGAAGACACGTGACAAAAATATTCAGAGGTTACGGAGTGTACATGTAATACAACAAAATGGTACCAGATACTTATAATCAACACATCTGTGTATAAAAATCAATAAAAATGTTATTTGTCCCCCTTGTAATCAATCAAGAAATTGTGATTTAAAATGTTTTGGTGTCCCCCCTTGATAAAAAAAATAAATAAATGTGGTTAAGATACTTAACCCTCAGAACAATTGATTCATCCCCAACGTGTTCAAAACTGAATTCTGTCATCATAAGATAAGTGAAGGTTAAAGGCTATCGCTCATACATAGCAAATAAAACACACCAACCTTACTTAAAATAAGCCAATTTTAAAATAAACTAACCCTACTCTAATGACAGATCACCAATGTTACAATGACTCAGCCAGTTAAACAGAACCCCAGTCGAAACCAACTGTGACACTCTAACATCGATAAGACCTATATCATATTCTAGGGGGGGGAGATGCAACTCTACGTTCAGTAGGGCAGGACTACCAGCCTCACTGACAGCACTAGTTGATTCCGTAAAATGTACTTTAAACCTAATTTAGAATCTATTAACCAATTTTAAAAATTATTAACCACTTGGCTGTGATTCTAGCAATATTTTGTTCATATCTTAACTCCAAGTCATTCATGCCCTCTTCAGCTTCCTTTTTGGGAATGTAAAAATACATTAAAAGACATTAATCACAATTCTATCGTAGACTTTAGATTCCGCCAACAATTGTGAAAATATAAATGTGGCTATCAAGAAATAAAATGTGGCCTGCCATATGGCTCACATCTGACTCTTATTGTCCCCTTTATCTGTTGTACGTATGTGGCCTATTATCCGGCACATGTAAACATCATTACACTTTGTGGCCTACTCTCTCTCTGGCACACTGATTATCCTCTTTATTTGCACTATGTGGCCTACTCTCCGGCACACAGATTATCCTCTTTATTTGCACTATGTGGCCTACTCTCCATCACACTGTTTATCTTAACTACACAATATGTGGCCTATTATCCGGCACACATGTTATCATTTTCAAATAAACTAAGTGGCCTACTCTCCCGCACACTCTAATCATCATTTTTATTTGGCTTGGGTGGCCACCCATTAATCTATTAATATGAACAGGACCATAAACTCTATGGAACCCAATAAGCTTCATTCAAGCCTTAACATATGTAATTGAAGTGACCATGCACGGTCCATCCCACCTATCTTTTTCAATATCCTTGATAAGGAAACTTCAGTGGCACTCCTCACCTGGATGCCTGTATACAGGTAAACATCACCCACAGCATATATTTTTTGGTTTTACCTTTAAGTCATAATATTCCTTATACTTCTCTTGAACACACTTTTGATTTTGTTTGACCATTTTAATTGCGTCAACCAAACGTTGAGCAACAATCTGTGGATAGTTATGAATATATGTAATAACATCATCACCGACTGAGAAGTCCAGACCATCTGACAACCTTGGCACCCATCCAAGAAATAAGTACATTGGACTATGCATGGTTTTATTGAAAGAAATCCTCTTTAAAAGTCCACACACTTGTGGCAGGGCCCCAAGATAAGCATTATCTGCAATGAGCCTTTCTCTGCTTGATAAATACATTGCTGACAATACGTCCTTGTAACTTGTGACATGTTACGCCAATAATATTGGCTGGCATATGTTTTATCAAATGACACTCCCCTAAAAGTTACATTCCCCTTAGCATTCAACTGGCCTCTGCTGAAATCATTCACAATCATAGAATCGGGTTTCAGAGTAATATGAGAAAAATAAGTCATAAAATAAAATTAAAGTCATGGATTTTTAAAGCAAGTCCCAAAAATAAAACAAGATGTGTTGATTAAACAGCAGCCCACCTTACCGTAATACACACACACACACCCACCTCTGATCTCCTTGTGAACGTCAGCCCATACCGTGAATCGAAAGCTCGCTACCAGTTGTCACGGGACACTCCACACCAAACGGTGCCGCTTTGGGTTGAACTTTTATTTTCACATCATACAATGCTGTTCCAGGCTGGCCTGCCGGTCAACCAGGGTCAGGACCTTTTATATACCCCAGGCCCTAGATGGTTGGCCAACAGACTTACACAAAAAGTACTCAAAGACATAATAATATTGTACAAAAACATAACCAAATATGCCCTGGAGAACTGGTTGAACTTCATTATTTTCACTTTTTTCATAGAATGTCCTTTTGTGATTGGTGGGGAAAGGGATTTCACTTGGTGATCACGTCTTATCCTGGGCATCTAAATCTTGGAATGGTGTTAATCACCAGGGCCTACGTGTGCACTAAGTTCAACCATTCTCCCGGGGATCAAACTTAGTTAATATGATATTTTATTTATGATTGTTTTAACTTTGATTTTATTTATAATTGTTTTAACTTGATTTTATTTATATTTGTTGGGTTACAGCACCATATCACCAGAAATGGGAGACATTGAACATGAAATGGGTAGTACAAAACTTCCTATTGCAGTGGGTACATGGTGTCACTTTCACCCAGCATAATTGGCGCCAAAAAAAGAACACATTCTCCAATCTATATACATATTCAAGAACTAATTTTAGCAGCTTCCTTTTATTGAAGAAAAAAATAAAATATATGAAAATTCATAGAACGAAATCAGCTTTTCAATGAGGTAATCCATGTGTCTACATTTAATACGCCAACTTCAGAACGATACTTTGATAACTTTAAAAGATTGCATTGGATCAATTTAAGGTCTGTCAAATTTCCTCTTTTGTTCACCTTAAAGCTTTTTTTAACCAAATTTAGCTTGTTAATAAATCTCGAAATTGACAGACTTTATTTTCATTTT
This sequence comes from Amphiduros pacificus, assembly GCA_949316495.1. Classification (NCBI taxonomy): domain Eukaryota; kingdom Metazoa; phylum Annelida; class Polychaeta; order Phyllodocida; family Hesionidae; genus Amphiduros; species Amphiduros pacificus. The sequence goes on from OX439000.1 coordinate 6,908,424, forward strand.
ATTTTCAGCATTAAAGTTTTTTACTATACGGTATAATATGTACTTTCATAATTTAACTAACAATAAGTTGTTATTATAGATATTATATCAAAATAGCTCAGCATATAAAAATTCGCTCTAATTTCCTTTGCAGATTGGTCCAAAATTAAAAATTGCTCTAATATTGTTAATTCTGAACTGATTATGATGAATAAAGACTGGATGAGCTCGTTTTTGAAAGATGCAGATGATTGAATATTGAAATTTATAGGAAAATCCACGAGACTAGGAGTTTCATTTTCAAGGTCATTCAAAGGTCACTTCAATGTCACCGGCAATATTTGATAAAAAAAAATAGCTTACAAAGGTCCACATTCAGTCATGTATCATTTGTGGATGTGTCCCACACAGTAAAAACGTTATATGCCTGTGTCTGTCATTCCTACTGATGACCCTCTCTGATTGCTATGTGTGTAGTTTGTTATGATATAGTCGATATCATCATATGATATAGTCGATATCATCACATGTATTTGTTATACCCCAAGAGCTGCATACAAAAAAGAGAAATCAAAGTATGTTGTGAAACATAAATAAAATGTTGGTCAGTTTCATTTTATGAAACAGAAATAAGAAATTTCCCATCGTTCTGAAGTTGGCAATTTTGAATTTCATTGTGTAAAATAATGTCACGGCCCTGATTGGTTGATTTTTTACATAAGTTAAGATAAATATGATCATCCCTGTAGATTCTTTTGAGTCAGCAGTGTACATGCCAAGCCATTCTGCAGACTTGTGTGGTTCTCTATGGCTGAAATAACTGATTTTATAAATTAAGCATATTTTTCAAATGTTTAAGTCTGCCTCAGGATTGACTCAAAATCGTGCTAAATCTGGAGTTTGTGCAAAACAGATTAATACGAAGTCAGACTTCTCGGTCCTCTAGGTATTGGACATTTAGAATAATCTCAGGTATTTCGCATGAATTTCAAAATCTGGCAGGTTAACACTGATTTAGCACAATTTATCTTGTTCTAAATATCGGGCCTTGGCGTGACAGGGTATCAGTACAGACGCAGTGAACAAGGCTGAGCTTCCTATGAGATGGGAAGACGTTCGCTTGGCGCTAATGGCGCTTACTCTGTGCTGACGGGGCTTGTTTAGAACAGAAAATGATTCAAAATGGGCTAAAGGATATCCTAAATCATTTCTTATATTTCACCATGTAAATCTGGACCCGTTTTAAATAACGTCACTGGTGGTACTTTTAGTCCTCAATAATGACTGAAATAATTTGATTACATTTCAACGGTATATGTTTTACCTTCACCACCCTGGCAGAAGTATTTATATATAAATAGCCATTCTCCACATTCCCTGTATCAAAAGAACCTCACGCTTGTTTCTCCGAATGGATAATTCACGGGTTCTCATGTTTATATGTCAATGACCCTCCTTGTTTGGTACGTAGATTTTACATAAACGACTGTTGAGGTAGTTTTGACTGTGGCATTGAGTCGCATTCCGCTTTGGGCAATGATGCCTATTATGTTCAACTAATTCCAACCGGCCCCCTGCCAGTAACAAGAGTCTTTGCCCAGTCCTTGAATTCAAAGGACACGCTTTTGGATATGGCTTATGTGAACACCAGCCTGACCAGTCTTGATAATTTGGTACATATTTATATCGTAAATTTAGAGTTTATCTTGTGTATAATCCTCCAGATCTCTCATTTAAGTTAGGTGTTTCATCCGGCTATGATGATGTGTATCGGCATGTAATCACACCGCAAACATGCTAATTAGCGTAAACTTCAAAAACATTTTTCCACAACATTTTAATCCCAAGTAATGACCATTAGACTTCGCCAAAACAAGTCAATAACGGAGTTGCTGGTTGCCTTCACTGCGTTGTGACAGAAGGGAAGATGCACATGCGAAATTAACAGACACAACAATGACTGATAAACAAGAGGACACCCTGCAGCTGATTAACACTTGCGGCAGGTGTAAAGTTAAGTTTGTGGGCGACGGAAGAAATGACAAGAAATCCCGCACCATTTCTTCAGGTAAGTCAGGCCGTATATACGGAAACTACATATATAAAATCCATACATTTATGCAATGATTGAAGTGACAGGATGCATTCCCAACACCGAGATTCCTATATGATTTCAGGAGACAGTAGGAATTATTAAAGTTTTTTTGCATGCTAATAATATTACTTATTGTCAAGCTAAATGCGTAGCCTATTCATTTCAAAGTTAGGACCCCACTTAATCATAATGTTAAACTATTAACATTATTTTACCTATTTCTTGCCAAAAGTAGTCATGAAGTTCATTTTTTAATTGAATATCATCAACATCAGAAAGTATTAAAGACTCTTTGAAAAAATTGGGCCAGAATAAAATCAAATGTGATCTGGACTTTGAGTAAACTCTCAGTCCAGGGTAAAGTAAATGCCGATAACAATGTCATGATTTAGCATGTAATTATCTGAATAATGATTAAAAATCCACTGTAATTGTTGGTTCAGGTGTCATCCGGTGACATATAATGTCAAAAACATTACCATGCAGATCCAGGCTTCGTAATTGAATTGATACAAAACAGCAGATTGTACAAATCCGCATAAAATTGCCTGATTGCTTGAGTCTCAACGATTTGACGTTAATTCATTTTCCTCCGTTCTTTATTTCGCAGACGTACATTGCAAACTACATGTATGTATGCATGTCGACAAAATGCTGATGTTGACCTCCACCAGTCAGACTCAATTTAAATACTATCTATTCCTGTAAACTGGAATTGGCGATGTCGATGCTTTGATAAGAGCCTGGGTTATATAAGCTCGGTTTCCCGTTTCAAGAAAGTGCTCTGTTCATTCCCCAGCTTTACTAGGCCTCTTCAATATAGGTGTTATATACTGAGCCCGATGCAAATGAGAGTATCTGTTCATGCGCGCTTAAGAAATGTGGACATCTGATTCTCAGGTGATCCTCACCCCTTGAAGTAATCATAATTAATCCAAGCTCTATATGATAATGCAAATGAAAGATTCTAGTATCGGGCCTTTGGTTAGGGGCAATGAAAATCATAAACGGGTCCGAGATAGTTTCACCTCGTTCTTAAAGTTGGCAAAGGTGAACATTGTATTTTCAAATTCACATCATGATTGATACACAAACATGAAGATCTGATAACTTAGTGATACACTGTAATCACACCCCGAGAGAGATCTTAATCAAGTATAGACCTCATTTAAAAGTGGATTTATGAATTTAATGGAATTAAAAAAACCATCTTTATATCCAAATATCACGGTATTGTTACCCAATAAATATTAAATCTAATATAAAAATGGTTAAAGGTAATTAATATATTTAGTGACAAATAAAAAATCAAAGTTAAAACAAGTATTACGTATTTAGTTATGTTTAGTTATGATGATGACTAAAAGTTGAAACCTGAGCGGCACCGGCTTGGAGTGTGGTTGTCTCCCCTGACAGTATCAACAAATATATCAAACTTCATGGCTTGTCTTATTTTGACAGCGTGGTAAATCAGGGACCAGAGAATGTAATCGATTTAACAAATGTCCTTCATCTGTTTCAATGGCAAATCAGTTATCGATGATAATCTTACCATTTCATTTAAAATATACATTAACTTCAGATGAATATCAGTTGAATTGCTGAATAAAAAAGATATCTTCACAAATATGTATCATAAACAACACAAATGTGCAGTTCCTTTAAAAAAAATGCCCCATTAAAAAGATTTACACGATACCAATTGAGGGATAAAAAATATCCAAATGACAAAAACAATATCAAAAATGTATATTCATATAGATTTATTTATATAACAGTATTCGAACAGAAAAAAAAACAAGACCAGAAGAGTTTTCTCATTGGAGCACATGATGGCCATGCTTTATGCCTCAGTCACATTTGCACCGGGCGCCGGCCGGGATGTATACATCGGCCGACTTCCCCATCTGCCGGGCGCCGGGGAGTTCATAAGCAACAATCTGAAAGATGCAGTAGCTGTGGTCACATTGTTAAAGGGCACTGCACGGCACGTGCAAGAATGAATAGCACAGACGTCTGTAGGATATTTTAAAGACGTCTAGATCATTGACAGACGTCTGTCAGATATCCTAAAGACATCTGTCTCATTTGCCATACGTCTGAAGGACATCCTAAAGACGTCTATGTGATATCGCAAGGGGCCCATGGGATCATCTGACGATGGTCTGTGAACACATGAAATAAAAATAATCCTATTTTGACTGAGGCATTACTAGTATTTGTAATGTGACTGAGGCATTACTAGTATTTGTACAAGGCCACGGGCCGTGGCACAGTTGGTTAGAGCGCCAGCTTATTAGCACCAGTTCCTCTGTGGTGATCCAAAGCTCAAGGGTTCGATCCCCAGCCGTGCCGAGATTGAATTCATGATTCAATGTTACACATGAGCTGAGGCCCATGCCAAAGGGTTAACCCGTTGTCCTTGAAAATCCGGGTAACCGGGTGGGTTGTCATGTCAAGGACATGCGACATGATAATTCAGTGAGGCAGCACTATATATGCTACAAGTACATCTCATCACGAAATGACTGAAATAATGTTGAAAGTGATGTAAAACCCCAAACAAACAAACAAACAAAAAGTATATGGACATAATATATATTCACAAATAATTAGAGGTCACACCCAATAATCACAGACGGGGCAATTGCATGTCACTGGCCCCCTGGGGTCACTGGGGACCGTATATAAACCTCTGGGGCAGGTATTGTCGCCTCTTTAGCTCTGCAAGGCTCAGGTAGGTGGACGTGTCTCTTTTTCACCCGCCATCCCACCCTACTAGAAGTATAAGTCAAGTGAAGCTTATGGGCTTATGGCCATTAGAGCCAGGCTTAACTTATTAACTTAATTAAGAAGGTATAGGTGTTTATCAATTGATATTTCATTGGTTGTATGTATTAGTAATTGACAAGAATGTAAATTGTAATATTTGATTATTTAGGGGTATTTATGGGTGTTGGTAGTGAATGTCCTCCGGTGGCAGATTTTCTGAGGGAACTACTTTCTTTTTACGCCAAAATGGAAGGTTTTCAAAAAAGTATGGGAAAAATGCTCAACTGTCAAAAAGAGTTCCTTTAAAACTTTCAAGTCATGAAATGACATCTTATGGTATTCATTTTTGTAATAAAATTATTGATTTATTATTTGAAAATCACAATGGAATTTCTTTGATTCTATTGAAAGCTTCATATCTTTTTAACTCATAAAAAGTGGCCTAGTAATATGTCACTGCTCCAAAATTTATTTTGTCATGTCAAAATGTCAAAGGGAAAATGTTCTGCAGATTGTGGGACCATAATAAAGTGGACTTCCAAACAACTTTGTAAAAGCGATCTTAACAATATTTACTGTGATCCTAGTGAAACAGATTTTCTATTTCTCAAATACATTAAGAGAAAAATAGAGGTAAAGTACACACTTGATCATTTAAAAAATATTAATTTTTTCACCTCCCTTCACATATCTCATTGCCAAACTTCCTTTTCTGTTTCACTAGGATCACAGGAAATTTTCTTCCCAATGAATTGAAATGAACACAGCTAAAAACAAGCCTACTCCTGTTGAATAATCTGCAGAAAATATTTGCTTGTCTTCTTCATTTCTCACAAAAACTATCATCAAGGAAAATTAGGACAAAATACTATTTTGAAAGAAATATACTTGTAATCATACCTTATAGTTCAAATATTGAGGTGTTTAAATATTGATTCATGTCATTAATACTTTTAATTTAATAGAGGATTGTATTTTTACTGTAAATGTACCTGTTTCCATCAAGTACAGTGTTTGGTAATTTACTCCTCTGCCACTAGGGGGCACTCACTATCAACACCCATAAATACCCTTAACTTTAATGTGGGTAGCACCACAATCGCTGGCGGCTACTGTACATATGGTAGACCAGTTAATGAGGTATTTGTCTACATGTCCATATATATATATATATATATATATATATATATATATATATATATATATATATATATATACAGCGAAGTATGGACATGTTGTTTGACATTTATCAACAGAAAAACCCTCTGTAAAATATTGGCTTTTTCCTTTTGCAGATCGTGGTAATAATAATTCTATTAACCACATTGAAATGAACCAGTATGAAAACGTAAATTCTCCTCAATTCGCCCCCACTACTACGCAGTCGCCCTCATCTTCAACTCCGGAGCAAGATGGAGAGCAGTTCTTCATCACTTCCTCGGAGTCCATCCATATCGGCCCTAACTGGATCCTGAGAAAGGACAATGTTGCAGAAAATGGCAACGACACAGAGAATGGGAGTGCAAACATGACCTTCACTGCAGAAAGCGAAGAGGACTTGGCAGACGTGAGAACTCAGAATGTGAGCGATGTGCAGGTGACAGTGGTGGACATAGCCGACGCGCGGCCGACGTGGACTTCCCAGAGCTTCACAGAGAGCACCCCCAGCCTGGCCAACACCAGCCTCAGTCAGGTGACTAACATAACGGCATTAAACGAGCCGCCGAATGGCAACAAGCACGGCTTGACAGGCAGACAAGGATCACTGATAACTGTTGATAAAAAGTCAACATCTCAAGTCAGCGCGGAGGGAGTGCGCGCTGTTCCATACCGCATCTCTACAGTTGATGGGGCAACACAAACTACTTATAACAGCAGAGACAATCTGGCTATAACTAACCAAAACATGACTGAAGCTTTCACCCAGGTTGAAATTCCAGATGGGAGATACAATGGACACAACAAAAGTTCGAATAACAAAGACAATATGAAAAAGAAAGCGACATCAAGTAAGAAGAGGCAAAGCATTGAGAGGTAGGTAGCGTATATTCGGGGGTTTTTTTCATACATTAACACAGCATCATTACTTAATTGTTCATCTCATTATTTTCTGCAATAATTCTTACATGTGACAATTTTCTATTTGAAATAATATTTTATTGTCTTAACTATCGATACCCAGAAGATATTGGGAAAGACAGAAAAATAAAGAATAATCGAAAGGCAGAAAGGGAGAGTGAAGATGACAAAACTTTAATCCATCACCTAAAATTATGTTATTTTTGTGACCTAAGTGTACGGACCTTCACGCCAGACCACCCTTCCATTCATTATCATCTGAGATTTCCATACACAAGACATCATATGTGAAATCTAATGTCTGTCTGTACAACCTGGACAATGTACTGTCAACATAGTGTCAATAATCCATATCCAATCTGAAAAAAGATGTCGGCTAGATCTGGTTTTCTATAGTAAAACATTTATGTGTCCATCTCGTGCTCATGTCCATTTATCATTTGTAGTTTTACGCGACATCCAGACCATGGTCTTTCACCAAAGACTCTTCCACACTATTCAGCTTATAAGTTTTTCCTATTCAGATAAAACGGTATTTTCAATGACTTCAAGTCATATGTTTTTATAGATACAATGATAAATGCTTGATTTTAAAAGAAATTGGGAACATCCCTATTTATTGGATAAACAATTTCTGGTGGGAAGTATTTTGTTGAAATCTTATCTACAAAAAATATCCTGTGTAACTTACATCAAACTCACCTGCGGGTAATGGTAAATCATAGTTAAATTGTGAAGGATGTCACCATATTATCACCTTTCTAACAAGATGACAGATATCCTTTGGGTGTAAGCGATATTCAGTAAAATGCAGTGTTTTTTTTCCTAAAACAAAATCTCTTAAGGGTTAAACACTTTATGGCATTTTGGTGGAAAACCCCTGATTTGAGTTGACACACGCATATCAATTTTTAGCATATCATTATTGGAACAGCTTTTACAAGTACGTTTTTTATAAAATGGCGAAAACGTTTTTAATAGAATGGCAAAAAAGTTCTTTAAGCTGAAGCGTATTTCTTCAAAGGAAATTCTTGTTTGAAGCGAGTGTTTTGCAGAGTAAATTAGTACAGTAGCTCCACTAGCTATCTTTAGTTTACGTTTGCCGCCGGAAATATTGTAAAGATTTCCAATGCGAATCACATCTTCAGAGAGGATCAAGTTTAGGATGGTCATGCTCTTGTGATCACAAACATTAGGGGCGGACCCAAGAAGTTATGAAAAACCCTGATAATCACTTGGGGGTCATAGAATAAGCATAGAAATCCTGATAATCACTTGGGGGTCATAGAATAAGCATAGAAATCCTGATAATCTCTTGGAGGTCATAGAATAAGCATAGAAATCCTGATAATCACTTGGGGGTCATAGAATAAGCATATGAATCCTGATAATCTTTTGGGGGTAGGTCATAGAATAAGCATATGAATCCTGATAATCCCTTCGGGGTCATATAATAAGCATATGAATCCAAATAATCTCTTGGGGGTCATAGAATAAGCATATGAATCCAGATAATCCCTTGGGGTTCATAGAATAAGCATTTGAATCCTGATAATCTTTTGGGGATCATATAATAAGCATTTGAATCCTGATAATCAACTTGGGGGTCATATAATTAGCATATGAATCCTGATGATCCCTTATGGTTCATAGAGTGATCACACGAATCCTGATAATCCCTGGAGTATAACAAGTAAGCATGTACATCTTGATATCCTCTTGGGGTTCATGGTATAAGCACACACATTCCGATAATCAATTGGGCTTCTTCAAAGAATATAATTCCTTGGGGTTCATAAAATAAACATAAATCCTGTGATTTATAACACAGCCTGTACTTACATCAAAAATATATAGTATATCACCCAACATAAAACAGATAACCAGTATTTACTGCAGTATATGTGCTATATGTGATTAATTGTTTGTTCATGGAATTAAAACAAAAATGAAATGTTATTTTCATTGTCAGTGTCATTAATTGACAATGTTAAAGGATTAGTAATTAAAGTGTATCAATCATTCCAGGTAGAAAGACGAAATATTTCTTTGAAAAAATATTACTGTCCTATTGAAAGCGATGACATTAAACACTCTCCTTATAGATATGAGATTTCCTGTTTGCAATAAATTTATTGAAATCATCCACATGACTAATTTGTATAAGTAGCATAATATTTGTCTCATGTTTTCAAGGATGCAATGCATCTGCAACTAAGACAGAGGTTTAATCTGAATTTTATTATCCCATAAATTTGTTTTATAACACCATGAGATCTAAAAAAAAAAACATTTCCAGATTATCCCATCTCGCCTGTTTGGTATTTTACAATGTTACCAAATAATAACAGGCATATACAGGTGAGAGACATGATTGTAATTCTACATCAACTAGCTTTCAGTTGAGTTTTCTCGAACTTACCGATGTTGGGAGAACATCATGGTTGGTGAAGATGGATAATCCATTTAACATGAAAGTTAATGATTGTGATCGGTTATAAATGCAAACAACTACCCACTTGTCTTTGGCGGGTCACCAGAAACTTTGTATAAGAGTGGTACAAAGTATATAACTTTGTATAAGAGTGGTACAAACAGCCTTCAAGTCGCTGAACCCTGTCACACCATCCCACCCTGTTCAAAGATATATATATATATATATATATATATATATATATATATATATATATATATATACATATAAATATATATATATATATACCCTGTTCAAAAAGATATATATATATATATATATATATATATATATATATATATATATATATATATATATATATATATATATATATATATATACAAGTGACAGATGTTTTCAGAGCGTTACTGTTGTGCCTAATTTCAGAGCGAAATTAGACACAACAGGAGTGTCAAAATGAGTGGTGAAACACTGTCATAGCTGAATTCAAATCCATGCCGTGTCAGGTACCGAAAAAAAACATGAGCTGATTTATAATTTATTTATACCAAGTGCGTAATGATTCCCATTTTGACTGATATGGTCAAATATTGACAATTCCACATGAAATTGGCTCCGTGCTATAGTTTCTTTGCAAACGTGTCTGAGCTCAAATAAAATCAGAATATGAAGATTTCATATTTGTATTTGTGTACTGTATAAAGTCATTATTATTCATATTTTCTCTGTTTGCAAAAAAAATATTATTATTTTCTTATGATATGGGAATTGCTATAAGAACTCCAATACAAAGATTTCATCTTTTTTTGGTATCAAATTTCAATTATGTTATATTCTTCTTTATTTGCAATAGACAAATCAATTTATGTTTTCTGAAGTACATATCACTCAAAAAGAACCACAATATGAAGATTTCACCTTCAGCATAAAAATAATACTTTTCCCAACTGGGATTCAAACCCTGGACCTTTAGCATTGAAGACAGACATCTTAACCACTTAGCAACATATCACCCTGTGGCAGCACTGTCGACAAATTGGAGTCACATCATTGTATGAAAATTGAAATTGGTGCTATGTTCCATTTCTTTGCTGATATGTCATTGCTCAAAATTAACCCAAATATCTTTTTTTTTGTATTTTCTCTATTTGCAAAAAAGAACAAAAAAAAACACATTTTATGTGTTCTGACATTAGCTAAAAAAGATCCCAACAGGAAGATTTCACCGTTTTTTTATTGTATAAAGTCATAATTTTTTATAATTTCTATCAAAACAAACATTGTTCCAATTCTGTATGTTCCGACGTGCATATTGCTAAAATATCACTACAAATTGAAGGTTTCAGTTTGAAAAAGTAAAAAATAAAAAATAAAAAATAAAATACTTGTTCGCCCCAGTCTAAGATGATATGAATAGTTATGCAAATAGATGAAAAGAAACAGATATATATAACTCATCTCTCATTTAAATCTAACCATTTTCTTGTTGATTCTCTCTAGGTAGGTATGTAAGGTTAGCATGTAACTATTTATATTGAATATGAGGTGTATCATATAATGTCCAGACACATTATACATATTTACCTCGAACTCATAAAACAGAAAATTGTAATAAGCCAAAGAAAGTCACTGGAGTGGTGCACATATTTCTGGAGAAGTCATTTGGAAAGCAGTCTGGTAGGATGTTAGTTTCAAAGGGATTTAATGTGTTGATATGTACTCAATGAGTTCACTCATAACAGAAATCAAGATGGCCGAATGCTGGTTGCTTAATTTCTCTTGAGGGAAGTACACGTCATGGAATTTTATTTCACAAAAGATTAGATGAAATTTGAAAAAAAAATATGTACAAACACGTAAAAAAATATTTCTGCATTGCTTTAACTGGATGTGAATGCTTTTTTTATTTTACTTATCGAGTATGTCCATAGCCTAGATAATTGCAGTGAAGTTATCAACTTACCTGGGGTTGAGGCCTAAAGCTTATATTAACGGTAACATTTTTATTCACATGAAACAAATCCTGCATCTCTCTATCCATCCAGAACACTTTAATTGGATTATATTGGAATGCGATATTTCTCAACACTTAATGTCGAAAGAAATTGTCCTAAAAACATATATATCCTGACTTTTCAAGGTTTAAATCTTAGCAAGGTTTTTCAGCGCTAAGCCAAGCATAGGGACAGTCATGTATATATATATATATATATATGAGAAATCATATATATAACAAATAATATTCTAATAATAATAACTGATGATAATTAGTGTTCATTAATCACATGTGACAAGTAACATTTATCTGCTGTGAGGCCAAATAACGTTTATTTCCTGCACATTATGTTAGGTAGCTTTCACAATAAAGTTATATCACATCATTAAACTTGAGATATACTGGAGATATACTGAGATATATCCGTCATTCCATTCACGTATCTGTCGTTAAGAGCCTGTAAAATGTAACGAACAATTGCAAGAAATTTGATGATCATTTTAGATATGGAAATCAAGACATTTCTTGACTTTAACTGCTTCATCACTGCAAAGAAGCAGTATCTAGACAGAATCAACCAACTAATCCATGATGTTTGTCTAATCAGATTATAAGTGACATTTAAATGGTTCGAAATGTATTGTGTAACATGACACAAACTAAAACATACTAATATATAATAAATAGACCACAGTATCATATGACTGAATTATCACTCAATATAAATCAAGTGAATTGTTGCGCGAGATTTTAATCTTAGTCTGAGGAATGACCAAACCCTGTGCGTTCATTTTTTTCTTCTTTGTCTGTTGGAGGTAAAATGTCTTGGCCACTTGTCCATGTCGTTGCCGCGTTTGACGTGACTTGTATCATTATCTTTGTTTTACCTAACACAGAAATCGGCCTGGATCGGGGTTGGAATCCCAGTTGGGGCCAGTACATCAGACATGCTGTGTGATCATTTCTCACTGGTATGTAAATTTGCAACATGCAATGTTGGATAGAAATAAGGTAACCATCTTAAGAATCCCAAGTGTGCAATTCAAAGAACCTTATTCAGTACCTTCTTGCACTTGACGCAGTATCATGTACCTTTCCTTGCTTGATTATGTACATGAATGCAATGCTTTTGAGCTTTCACCATTCACAAACTGTGTCCAATATGATCCCCATTAACATACATCACATCGTCAGGGTCATATAACAAAACATACCGAGTCGGGGAAGCTGGGTGAGCGGATTCAGTGAGTTGGTGATTGCGGAAGGATACCCTGAGCCGAAGGCGAAGGGTATCCGTCCGCCATCACCAACGAACTGAATCCGTTCACACAGCTGACCCGACGAGGCATGTTTTGTTTTTATACCTCAGACAACTACTGTATTTTTTAAAAAATGATACATGAAACAAGATATTTATCGTTAAAAACATTTGTAAACAAAGCGCACCTCATTTGACCCCGTCACGTGACCCGAAAATGGTGCGTACAGCCATAGACTGGTTGCCGCCATCTGTGTATATACACGATGTTCTTGATACTCGATGGGGGACCAGTCTAAAGATGGCCGACGCAAAATAGTTCCAACTAATCAATACGTTACGAAATAATCGGCATGCTCGTATTCATTGGAAATCTCGTCAATACGCGCATCACTGAGGTATAAAGCTGAGTATCTATGAATCAAAGCAAACAAGATCAATTGATTAATAACCAAAAATAATCGGCATGCTCGTATTCATTGGAAATCTCGTCAATACGCGCATCACTGAGGTATAAAGCTGAGTATCTATGAATCAAAGCAAACAAGATCAATTGATTAATAACCAAAAAGAAATGCAGATACATATTAGTGTATGATTCTGGGGATTCATATCGACGCATCGCTTTTATTGCAAAATAAACAAGTTAATTGGGTATTGATATAGCTCATGACATAATTAAGTACCAATAGTGCAGCGAATGTGTGAATATACCTATTGGACTCTCTTTAGACATTTTTTTCAAGACACTTCAATTGTGGTTTTTAGAATATTTATGGCATAGTAAACCTTTATATGTGTAGTTATCTTTTAATGCAAACAATCTAAATCAAATGACAAGCATCTATCAGTTTTGAAGAATGGAACATAAAATTTATTGCTGATATCAAGCTGAGTATTTAAGGTACAGCAGCTTCAAAACCATTCCATTTCAGTGAACTACTTGGTTTGGAGAAAGACAGCATATTTTGTGAAACATGATACATTGTGAATAAACTTTTAAGTGTTTCAGTGTTCACATCTCATAACCGATTACATTTGTGATATTTCTTTTGTTACATTATTGCATTGTCAACTTATTACATTTGTGATATTTCTTATTCTCATTATTACACTGTCACAGATCAAAAGCCAATACCAAATATGATATGATTCTTTTTCTATTTCTTTATGTGTAAGGTAATCAGTTTATACTGTAATAACATCATAATCATTTCCAACATAACAAATCAACCGCGCTAGTGATATACACTATACTACCAGATTATATTGGGGAATAATATAATATAGAATTTCATGTCAGCTCTGTTCAGGTTATATTAGATCCGATAGAAGCCTGTCATTGGGACTCAATTCCCTACTCTTTTCAAAGAGTGCCAGGGAATCTTTTGTTTGCATTATCACATAGGCATGATAACACAGACCACATTGAGCACTGACGGGAAGGGTAGACAATATAGATATAGCAGATATCCCCTTTTCTGAACCATGCAAAGGCACGGACCGTGGCAAATTAATGACTATATCATGATGGACAAATGACTATATCATGATGAAAAAATTCTGATTAAGATGAGGTAATGAACAAATTGGTGAGTCGTGTGGACCATGATGTGGGTCATGGTGAAAACTTTACAAAAACAAATTAAATTAATAAATGTAATTCTTTTTATTTTCGGCGATTCTATTCTAGCATGGATGAAGATGAAAAATGGCTGTTGTGGGTGGAAGAGCAGTTCAACAACATTGCGGGAGAGGACAATGAGATTGACCTCAATGAGTTCAAAACAGCTCTCAAGGTCAAACAGGTCAGCAACAAGATATAGTGCCTCATCTATTAATATCATTCCACTAGAGTTAGATTTTCTCAATTTTTAGCATAATGATAATGCTGGTGACAGGTGTGTATTTCGGCACTTAAAGCATTCATGGAATAAGATTTTCAAGCACCTTTACTTTGCATAATATAAATGTTTATACCCCAAACTTTGGGATAAAATGTTATTACCCATCATATTTCCCCTACATAGATTTCTGTGCTATATGCAAGTAGTCTTCTGCTCAATCCAGATCATCCATTCAACATTTTGCCAACAAACATTGTTTAGCTGACCAATGATCTAGTGCTAAGAACTGCTCGATCATTTTTTGCTAACAGTGGGGCACCTTCAGATTGGTACAATAGAGTGATTTGGCTTACAGAGGCACGTTTGTCCATTGGTACAGCCTAATACCCTGACAGACCACAATAGAGGTACAACCATTACTTGGCCGCCGTTTCTGCAAAAGACAATAACCATGGTTGATGTATTTTGGTTGATGTCAGTAAGATATTGCTTCTATCACAGTTTTATGGCCATATTTCATTTTAACATACCCCATACCTCTGTAAAATCGCACCTGTATGATTTCATGAATGCTTTAAAGGCATCAACAGAGGTCCTGGATTGAGGGCTTAACGAGTGTCCCTAGATTTATGCAATAGAAAGCAATAACCTAAAAATGGTGTTACAGGTTCATGTCTATTTTCTGCAATTTTACTAAATATGTAGCAATCCACTAGAAATATATAAATATATAAACCCGGCCCCACTAGCACAGTTGGTAGAGTATAGGATCTGTGCCTTTAATGGTTATATAAGTGGAGGACGGAAGGTGGTGGGTTCGACTCCCACTACTGGCAGTGTTACTTTCACACTGGTTAAAAGGCTCGAAAGTCGACCTGATATGGCCATAGTTGCTGAAAGGGTCGTAAAAACACCGTTTCACAATTTCACAGGCATCGTTAACTAATATTCATTAACTATTCATTCACTTTAGGGATTGTATTGTTAGGGATTGTATTTTTCAGAAACAAATATCATCCCACATTTTTGTTATTGTAGTCATTTTTCGCGGAGCGTTTCTTTGCGTTGTTTGACTCCGACAAAAGTGGCACAATCGAGCTACAAGAGTTAATGGACGGTCTGCATATGATGATCAATGGCACAGATAAACAGAAATTGAAATTTTTGTTTGACGTCTACGACGTCGATGGTATGTAACCCTCATTTTTCCAAGAATAGTAAGAATATTGGCACGTTTTCTGTTGGTTACGAAGTAATGCAGGGATGGATGACATAAAGGGTAAAAGATGTGAAATATATAAGGTATAGCAGATAAAGTAAGCAAAGATGTTACCTTTAAAATTATGGGGTTTATACATCTCTAAAGTGAGCAACTATGTGGCAAATCAAAACCATAATTTCGAAAAGTATGGCAATAATAAGAATTGAAAATATGCATAATTTCAAATTCAAAGATGCCGTCAAGTAGAAAAGGGCTAAATATTCAACCATGTATGGCAGACAGCATGGAAAAATTAAATATATAATGTTGATTAAATCAAGTGAATGAATGGGCTTTGAACGTTATGAATAGAGTTGAATTCAACAAAATAGAGGTAATAGCAACTCATTAGGATTACACTAACTTTAACTGGTTGAAATTAAACTAATGTTAATTTTAACTCATTAGGGTTGAAATCAACTCAATATTGCTGAAATCAACTCAATAGGGTATGCGGACTATAATCATGTGGGCCACGGGCCGTGGCACAGGTGGTTAGAGCGCCAGCTTATTAGCACCAGTTCCTCTGTGGTGATCATAAAGGGCGTGGGTTCGAACCCCGGCCCTGTCGGGATTGAACTCATGATACAATTTCCCACATGAGCTGAGGCCTGTGCCTTAAGGGTTAAACCGTTGTCCTTGTAAATCTGTGACCGGGTGGGTTGGCATGTCAAGGACCTGACATGACAATGACAATGTCAAGGACCTGACATGACAATTCAGTGAAGCAGCACTATATCTGCTACAAGTAGGTCTCATCACGAAATGACTGAAATAATGTTGAAAGTGATGTAACACCCCAAACAAACAAACAAACAAACAAACAAACTATAATCATGTGTTAACAGGGAGTGGCACAATAGACCGGGAGGAGCTGAAGACGGTGCTCAAGTCCTGCACGGCGGAGAGCTCCATGCAGATAAGCGATGATGATATGCAGGCGCTCACAGATGCTCTCTTTGATGACGCTGACGAGGACAACAGTGGCGCCATCACGTTTGAGGAACTTGTGGCTGAACTTGAGAAATATCCTGGAGTTATGGACAACCTTACAATGAGGTACACATGTGTTATTAGCATCGCGAGGGTGGATTGCTATTCGTCCTAATCATTATATTAATTTATTTTATTTCGATGCACTCTTGAGAAAAAAATAAACAGTTGATTTCTATTATTTTTACTGTTATAATGGAGTGTAAACTTTGGGCTTTACTATATATGTTAAAGCCACATTCTATATAAATTTAGTTGATTTTAATTGCTAAACCAGAAGAACTATTTTCAATTTAGCGCTGCTAACTGGATGAAGCCACCAGAAGAGAAAAAGAAGAAACTTATTCAGAAACATCGCTACTTCAGCAAGAAATACATCATGAATAACATGAGAAAAGTGGTGTTTTTTTTGGTATATCTCCTCATCAACATGGGCCTATCGGGGCTGTCAATTTACCGCTACTGGGAAGCAAACTACTGTGTGATAATAGCCAGAATGATGGGAATGTGCCTGAATTTTAATTGTACGTTCATCGTGGTGCTGATGCTGAGGTATTGCCTTACCTGGCTGAGGACCACGCCCGCCGCTATCGTCCTTCCACTCGACCAAAATATCTTCTTCCACAAGATTGTGGGCATTTTCATCGCAATTCAAAGTTTTATTCACACCGTTGCTCATCTTGGAAACATTGGTAGGTAAACATGTTTTAATAATCAACTAAGAAACGTTGATGTGTTCCCTTGATTGTAAAGAATAAATAAGAAAAATATGACAATAGATTTGTCCTGTAAATTATAGAACTAGATGCGTGTGTTTTAAATGGCTCGAATTTGCAGCTCTTGTTAAATATGACAGTCCCCGTGTGGAATCCTATTCATATATCAATGACGCTCTGAACAGCACCAGCACAGAAGCATTCTATGACGATGTCAGCACAGCTCAGCCACCTGTCAACCTTGCAGAACTCACCTGGTGGGAGTTTCTATTCACCCTCAAGTCTGGTGTTGGGTGGATTGGACCTGGATTTGGTTATTTGTCTGGTGTCATCCTGGATGTTGTCCTATTTATTATGGTCCTTTGTTCTATGCCATTTGTTAGGAGGAGCGGACATTTTCAAGTATGTAACCTTCAAATTTAGATTTCAAATAAAATTCCCAAAACATTTGCATCATGAAAAAGAATGTGATATTCTGTTGTTTTCTGATTTCCATTTATCCCTATCGTATTTCGTTCATTATCAATCTTTTCTCCCTCCCAGATACTCAGATAACCAAAATCATTTAAAAATATACATATCAATTACCAACACTAAAACAAAGATTTCTTTACTGATCTTTTGCAGGTATTTTACTGGACACACATGCTTTACGTGGTCTTTTGGGTCGTGCTTATTTTACATGGTCCCATGTTTTGGAAGTTTTTCTGCGTTCCAGGCTTCATATTCATTATCGAAAGGATCAAGGCTTCTAAGTTTGCCAAATTAGCAAGGTATGGCAGTATGTACATCACTGAAGTCAGTCTCCTTTCATCCAAGGTTAGTATAGTTATACAATGATCCAAATACTCATAGCCAATCACATTAATATGAAGTTCCAGCAGATATCAAACTGATACACTGATGTCAGTAAAGAACTTACCCATGTAGTTTATGGTCATGAGGTTTTCTCAAAATGAGACCCAAATTGTGTCAATGAAGATTATGACCTTATCCTAACATTATACAATTTATCAAATAATTTTTCAAATAAAATACGATTAGTATCTGAGAGTAATATACATGTCTTATAATTATACACATCATTTTATTCAGGTAACCCACTTGGTAATCAGTCGTCCAGATTCGTTTCGGTATAAACCTGGAGATTATGTTTTTATCAACATACCAGATATTGCACAATACGAGTGGCATCCATTCACAATCAGTAGTAATCCGGAGAAGCCAGGTAAGGTAGTTCTCAGGGTGGCTCCCTCAGTGCCAAGTTTCTCTAAGAGTCATTCTAATTTACAAGCAACTGACTTATAATAATAGTGTTGTGCCTTGCTTCTTTGATAGTGATAAGATATTGTGAATTGTTCGTCCCCGGCAGGCTGTTGTTGGTGGATTATTTTGCATTGTATTGATATTTGGTATTGTTTGTATGTGATGTTTAAGGAGAGATTTGGTTGCACGTGAGATCAGCAGGACATTGGACAAATAAGCTATATGAGTTTTTTGAAAATTACAAGGAACCAAGTATGGATGAACTCAACCGGAAGAAGAAAAGGGCGTTCGGCTGTATGTTTTATTAGGAAATCATTCTTTTATTAATACCACAAATTTTGCACTTTGATTTATTTGACTCCTCGTTTTATTTTATGTTAGCAATTATTACAAACTATTTTACAGACACTTACAACACGGGAACCTACATAGGTTTGAACACTTGCATTGCTTCATTGTCAAACATGTTAATCCCTATTTTGTAACTGCTTGGTCGTGATTTGAACTAATTTTTGTATACTGGGTTTAGGGAGTTAAATATCTACCTGCCAGATTTGATTCGCATGTATCAATGTCATATCCCCCCCCCCACGTTATTGCGTGTTAAGCCCCAAAAGAGATTTTGAGCCATTGTCACCAACTTACAGTAGACATATATTGTTTGCTTTCACAGCTTGGTAAGCGTTATCAAAACTTATTTTCACTGAAACACAATAGGTGCGATGCTTTTGCTGCTCTCCCCTGTTCAACTTTTAAATTTCCCACTCCGGTTCTGTACCAAAAGTTCCTCTCAAAGTATGGTGTTTCAACTGAGGGAATAACACGTTATATATTCCATCTTAATTTGATAAAAATAAATATGTTTCCGCCCCCCCCCCCCCCCACCGGGGCATTATAAGGACCCCCCCCCCCCCCGTGTAAGTTAATTAGTGTGTTTAATTAGGTATTTAATCCCCACGATTGTTCCTTACTAAAGTGTTTCAGCAGGTATACTCGTCTTAAAGACTAACGTCATCATGATTTAAGGTTAAGGATTGATGGCATCATGATTTACAGTTAAGGAATGATGGCATCATGATTTGCAGTTTATGAATGATGGCATCATGATTTGCAGTTAAGGAATGATGGCATCATGATTTGTAGTTAAGGAATGATGGCATCATGATTTACAGTTAAGGAATGATGGCATCATGATTTACAGTTAAGGAATGATGGCATCATGATATAAGGTTAAGGAATGATGGCATCATGATTTACAGTTAAGGAATGATGG
Organism: Amphiduros pacificus; assembly: GCA_949316495.1. Taxonomy (NCBI): domain Eukaryota; kingdom Metazoa; phylum Annelida; class Polychaeta; order Phyllodocida; family Hesionidae; genus Amphiduros; species Amphiduros pacificus. The sequence goes on from OX439000.1 coordinate 6,928,393, forward strand.
CATCATGATATAAGGTTAAGGAATGATGGCATCATGATTTACAGTTAAGGAATGATGGCATCATGATATAAGGTTAAGGAATGATGGCATCATGATTTACAGTTAAGGAATGATGGCATCATGATTTACAGTTAAGGAATGATGGCATCATGATTTACAGTTAAGGAATGATGGCATCATGATTTACAGTTAAGGAATGAGGGCATCATGATTTACAGTTAAGGAATGATGGCATCATGATTTACAGTTAAGGAATGAGGGCATCATGATTTACAGTTAAGGAATAATGCAATTATGACTCAAAGTTAAAGATTGATGGCGTCATGATTTACGTTTAAAGCTATCATGATATAAACCAAATAATCTAGTGAACTAAGCATGACTGATATCACAAAATGACGTATAGACAGGTTTGGGGATCGGTAAATGTCTTCTTTTTAAGATAACATTCTATCAGGTTTTAATGTTAGGGAAAAACGAGGTATTAACTTGGTGATTTAGAAAGTTGGTCATCTATTATTATAAGGCGTTTCTCACGTCATCAAGTGCCTTTTGACTGCTTATGAGAGACCATGGCTTGTATTTTCTGGTCTAAGTAAGCGAGCTAACTAAACCATGGGATCATATTATTCTGAATATATTCATATTTACTTCAATTATTGTAAAAAAAATTTAGAAATATCCTCAAGGTAATCCATAAGATATCAGGAGAGACCTAACGTTTCGCACACACCATATGGTGAGAGGGAATTCAAAATGTGCATGTTCATGATGTTACTCAATGTCAAAATTGTATTTGTGGAAATTGTAGTGATATTATAACAGGTTTATGTTACACGAGAGCAATCTTATTAAAAATGTCAAACGAACAAACTATCAAAGTTTAACTTATAATTTGTTTATGTTTGTAGCTGATATAGAAAATAGTAACGTGGCTCTTTCAAACTACACAAAACCAACACCTGCAGACAAAATGAATGTAAGTTTATTTGTTTTTCTGATATGTTCTGTTCATATTTGGATTTAAAAAAAGCAGAAATATATACTTATTTGGTGATCTATTATTAATCAGGAAAAACAACAGGATGTCAATGGCAAGAAGACAAGTCGACGTAAAAATAAAAGAGCCAATGTCACGGTTAGTGGATTTAACCCTGATGGACATAGGCATAGGATATGCTTAAAATTCATTAATAATAATAATAATAATAATAATAATAATAATAATAATAATAATAATAATAATAATAATGATAATGATAATGATAATGATAATGATAATGATAATGATAATGATAATGATAATGATAATGATAATGATAATGATAATGATAATGATAATGATAATGATAATGATAATAATAATAATAATAATAATAATAATAATAATAATAATAATAATAATAATAATAATAATAATAATAATAATAATAATAATAATAATAATAATAATAATAATAATAATAATAATAATAATAATAATAATAATAATAATAATAATAATATGTTTGATACCTGTGGTAATATTTGTTATGATGCCATACATGTTTTTTTCATCATTAAAAAAAAGAAATATTCTCTACAGCTGAAGATTATCTTTTTAATTGAGTTTAGTTACTTAAAACACAGGTGTTTGTTGACGGCCCATTTGGTACATCAACCCGGGAAATATTTGAGAGTGAGCACGTCGTACTCATTGCCAGCGGCATTGGAGTAACTCCGTACGCCTCCATTCTGCAAAGCATCGCAAGCAGGTATAACGAACTGAAGAGGAGGTGTCCAAACTGTGAGCATGTATGGTACGATGATACTATTGGCAACGACTCGAATACAATGAAACTGAAAAGGGTACCACCAATTCTTGTATACGTTTTGTCTATAAGAACATAAATTGTCTCAGAATTTCAGGATTCATTTGTGTTTAAGTATTTCAATATGTTTTCATCAGCATGTATATAATTTTGTATTTATATCTTAGGTTGACTTTGTCTGGATCAACAGGAGCCAGAGCAGTTTTGAATGGTTTGTTTCACTCTTGGCCAACCTTGAAATGGAACAAGCAAACGATCCAAATTTCCAGGATTTCCTGCATATGCAAATGTACATGACCTCGGCACTTGGTAAGAATGACATGAAAGCGGTAGGACTACAGATGGCCATGGAAATCTTGCACAAGAAAGACAACAAGGACCTCCTCACCGGGCTTAAAACCCGCACTCAGGCTGGCAGGCCGGACTGGGATGATGTGAGTTGGGCATTGAGTCAAAACATTAACAGCAAATTGATTTATTATATCATTTCGCTTATAATATGTTTATATAATACATCATTTTTTAGCATGGCCAAATATGGTTATATGATTTGCTCTCTTTGATCTTTATGCCCACTTTACAAAGAGATTTTGTTCAATGTTCTAGTAATTAAAAACCAAATGTTTATTTTATTTATCACATACCAACGTTGCCCCGAAATCTGCGTTGGAAATGCATAGGAGCCTTGTCATTAAACCAAGGCGACAACACTTGTTATTGCCTGGGTTTTATGCCCTGACCATTTTGATAATGTTTGATGCCATGTCAAGGTCCTTCACGGAACCTTTCTTCTATGTTTATGACCATTTATAACATTACTGATGGTTTAAAACTCTAAATGCTATGTTATAAACCATTTCTGTCCCTGATAAGAAATTTTGGCCCTTGGCCCAATAGCAAAGATATAATTACAACTTATATCCCTGATAAACTATTTCGGCCGGAGGTTCGAGAGCTGACAGCACGACCCCACAGGGTGAATAAAATACGGATTTATGTTTTTTTTATATCGTTACAAATAACAACAACAAAACGCATTTGAAAAAATAGTATAAATGTCAGCATAAATCTTAGAATGTCAAACGATTTTTCATATGTCAAGTATATTTCAACATTTCTATCAATTCTGTCAATATAAAACTGGGTCAAAGATGTAAGATGTAATGGCACCGCACTTAGCACTGTCATGGAAGAACTCTCTGGAAAAGTCATGAGATATCTCTTTCAAGAACCGTGTAAATAGTGGAAGTTCGACATTCTCTTACTGGGAGAGTGAACTTTGTTGTTGTATTAAAATGGGATGAATTCATCTGAATTATGGGTTCTTCGAGAATGACTTTATCGTTGAATAATTAACAAACAACGTGAAAGCATTCATGAATGAGGTTTTCAAGCATATTTCCTTTCGTAATATAAATGTTTATACCCCAGGTAGAGGCCTAACACTCTGACATTTTAATAATTCGTTGTGACCTTTGACATTGTTGAGTTTTATCATAAACTTAAACTTGATTTGTCCACACAGAATATTATGGCGAACTGGTTGTAAATGATACGAACAATCAGAACATACTGTAACTGTGAGATATGAGGAGACCTTACCTGAGCTGCAAGGCTTCCATCACAGTTGATTTGATTAACGTTCCACAGCAAAAAGTCCTACATTGATATAGTCCCAAACATGATGACAAAAACTTATTGAATGCAGTTCCATGCAATAATGTATATGCTTGTGATATCTAACTAGATAACATCTTTCATTTCTTTCCAGGTATTTGGGACTATCAAGAAAGAGAGAAAATCACACAAAGTGAAAGTTTTCTTCTGTGGGTCACCCCAACTTGCCAAGACATTAAAAGCGAAATGTGAAAAGTTTAAATTTCATTTCTCAAAAGAAAACTTCTAGAGTAACACTTTCTCATTTAATTAAAGGCACGCTTAACGATACTTTACACGTGCCACTATAACCTTTGACAGATATTATTTCGTGAACATATGGAAGTGTGCATATGATGTTGATTTTCATATGAGAGCTCAGTCATTCACTCACATATGATTTCCTCCTGGTCTGGTAAGTAGAAATACCTTACAATGTTGCAAAATCATATGAAAGGTGTTTGCAGATGAGACATGTTAAACGTCCTTTGCAAATCAGGCAAAAGGTTAGATGAAGTGTCAAACACATTAACAGCTGGACAATGCTTCTCGGAAATATATCACCTTGTCGTAATAATTAGAGTTACTCATTATAACATTATGAAATATTCAATTTTATAGACATTTCTAGTTTTGACTAAAGGAATATATTCAGAAATAAAGTTTATATTAACATATTGTTTGTGGTCTTTTAAATGATCGTAATGTACCATGCATACGGTATATATACGATACTATGATTTACCAACTAGTTTTTAACCCCAGTTATATAAACAATGGCAAAAAGAGTTCTTGGTATTGAGGAAAAGGTGTGTAAGACTGGTAAAAACCGTGTTACAGATTCTGTTGTCAATGACTGAAGATTCTGTGCATCTGGGCATAGGAACTGAGTGAAGCCACATAATCGAAGTTCCCAACCCAAATCTGTTTACGAATGTCTTTCTAAAGGATGACAGATGAATCACATTCTTCTCTGTGAGTTTCTACACATTGTTGAATAGGCAAATCATCTATAATTGCAAAAGAACTATAACAAATTGATATCTCTGAACAGGAAGTAGAGTCACTTCCTCGGTGTCTACGTCAGACGTGATCTTTCTCTGCTGTCCCTCAGTTATGCTTTAGTGCACTTAGACCATACGAGTTGTCCACCGGCTGTTACTTTTAAGATCATCTAAGATATTATCTCCATACTTTTCTAAATATTGGAAGTGGTTTTATAGTTACTAATATAAAACAATTTGATCAGATCTATGATTTTTGCAGATATGTGGCCAGGAAAAACGTTATCAAAAATTGCAACATTGATATGGTTAAGGAACATGTTTGATGAATTCCACCAAAGATACTCATAAACCATCTTACATTTGATCCAAGATAGCCTTATTCTGAACAATGTACTTGACAGTATGTATATATATATATATTTATATATATATATATATATATATATATATATATATATATATATATATATATATATATATATATATATTTACTCAAAATAGGCCACACTCAGCTGCACCCGTAGCACTAATTTACGTGTTCATGCCATAGAAGTACATATTTGCAGAAGTACATATTTGCAGTCAAGAATTAAGTGTTCTTTATGTCCCTAATTCAACATAATTTTATTTTCTTAATGCTGTTAGATTTTGTTTCTTAAAATAATCTTAACTTCTCTCTTTTAAAGAATGGAGTAAAGTCGATTGCATATGAAATATTATCCACCAATAATATGAAAAGGAATGATACTGTGATAATGATCATGAAAATTATATAGCGCTGATACCAGACAGTGTCCGGGGTGTTTTCTGAACCATCAAGGCATGAGTCCTTATCTTATGAAGATGATCATTCCAATGTTTGGGAGCAATAACCGAGACAGCATTCTAATGTTAGACCTTTGCATCCTCCTGGATGATTTCACGATAAGTTGATAGAGGCACCTTTCCCATGACATGTACTCCCCTTAAGAGAAATTTAGCACTTTCCCAACCAACATTCGGCCATCTTTATTTCTGTTATATGTGAACTCGTTGAGTACATATCAACACATTAACTCCCTATGAAACTAACATCCAACCGAACTACTTTCCATATGACTTTTCCAGAAAAATGTGCACCACTCGAGTAACTGATTTACTTCGGCTCATTACAAGTCTCTGAGTTAAAATCAAATATATAAAATGTGCATGGACATTATATGACACACCTCATATTCAATATAAATAACTACATGCTAACCTCATATACCTACCTGCAGAGAATCAACTAGAAAGTGGTTAGATTTAAATGAGAGATGAGTTATAAATATCTGTTTCTTTTGATCTAGTTGCATTACTATTAATATCATCTTAGAAAAACATATTTTTGGAATATTTTACTCTATAAATGTAACTTTGGCTGTTGTGTGAAATAACTGAATATCCCTTTATAAAATAACTTGACAAAGTGATAAAGATGTTGATACTATTCAACATGGCTCAGTGGCTAAGACATTTGTTTCCCATGGTAAAGGTCTGGGGTTCAATTCCTGCCAGGAACAAGTATCTTTTTTTATTTATTCATGCTGAAACTGAAATCTTCATTTTGAAGTTTTATTTTTACAACTTGCACATCAGTACATATAGAATTGAAATATTCTTTTGTTTTGACAGAAACTATAAAAGAAATTAAAACTTTATATAATAAACAAAGGTGAAATCTTCATGTTGGGATCTTTTTAGAGCAAAATGAAAGTCAGAACACTTTAAATGTGTTTTTTTTTCATTTTTCTTTTTTTTTTGCAAATGGAGAAAATAAAATGTCTTTATAAGCAAATAAATGGAACAACTTCAATTTTCATACAATGCTGTACTACCGTACTGACACAGGGTGATGCATGGCTCAGTGGTTAAAATTAAAATGTCTGTCTTCTATGCTAAAGGTTCAGGGTTCGAATCCTGGTTGGGAAAAGTAATATTTTCATGCTGGAGGTGAAATCCTCATATTGGGGTTCTGTTTGAGTGATATGTACTTCAGAAAACATAAATTGATTTGCCTGTTGCAAATGCAGAAGAATATAAAATAATAAAAATGACTTGATACCAAAATAAAAATGAAATCTTTATATTGGAGTTCTTATTGAGTAATTTGCATATCAGAAGAATATCATTTTTATTATTTTATTTTTCAAACATAGACAATATGAATAATACTGACTTTATATAGTAAACAAATATAAAATCTTCATACTGGGGTAATATTTGAGCAATATGCATGTCACAACATATGGAATTGAATATGTTTTTTGCCAACGTTGAAATATAATAAATAGTAACTTTATGCAGAAATAATATGAAATCTTCATATTCCAATTTTATTGTAGTTCTGACAAAAAAAATTATAACATGGATCCATTTTCAAGATTTTATGATAGACTTTAAACTTTGAGTAAGTTGATCATGAGGCCAAAATTGAACACCTATGAATATATCCAGTGCAATGCTTTGACCTTTTCTCATGGCAAGATTGCTCACTCAACATTTAGCGTTGATCCACAAATAAAAATAAACATGGACTGTACCAATCCAAGGTGTTGTTACAATTCATCAACCCTTAAAACATACCTGCAAACAATGCTCATCCTTAAATACATTCCATCAGATTGGTAAATTATATATTCCAAAACAATATTCAAGATCTTCAAAATGTGGAGTTGTCAATATTTGACCATATCAGTCACTGACAGGATGGAAATCAACAGGTCACATGTGACCTGCATGTGCATTTCTCTGTTGTCCAGCCTCTCTGTTGAGATCAGCCAACAATGCATGTTCTCATGACATTGTGTGAAAAGATCACCTCTTGGAAATGGTATCAATGCCTCTAAAATAGTTCTCTAATTTCACAGTTGTTTGAACACTATTAACAATAAAGAATTAGAATTGCTATATTTGAAATAAGTTCAAATATTGCCATCATTATTTAAAATGTCAAATAAAACCACAATTTGATTAGAGAAACATGTGTAGTAATAATGCTCAGATGTGTGTTCAGTGATGTGCCCACTATTTTTGACATGTGAAAGTGACGACACACCCCATTAATCTGAGTACTAATGTCAGCAAGCAAGTGTTCCCAGCAGGACGCTAGTTCATATTTTTAATCTCTACCGCTGGTACCCTTACCTGAGACTTTCCTCTTTTTGTCAGGTATGTTGGCTTAAGCAAAAAACACGTAATCATCGAATTGAAGGCAGGGCAACCCTTCTGGTGACTAATGGTCAAATAACCTTATGACTGAACTCACAGCACAGCAATATTTATACATATGCTTGTCATTTGTATTTATCATAACAGCAATTACACACCAAAAATACCTGAAAAGTAGAAAAAGGATTGTTTATCCCTTAATGTTGTAACTGTATAAACTGAACGGTATTCAATGTTTATGTAAAGATGTGTTGTAGTGATTTCACATTTTCGTGCAAATATCATTTACGTTTTGTGGCATAAGGTGATGAATGTTAACAGCATGAGCTGTCTGCACACCGAATGATAGAAATAGGTTTGATCTCAGCCATGTGTCTATACATAGCATTACTATATATATATAAACTAAGGGCATGAAAGCTCTTGTACCACATTTATGTCAATCTGATGTTTAAAATGAGATTAATAATACTTATGTACATCCTAAAATTTAAAGGATATTATCCATCCAATGATTAGATAGCAAAGCATTTTTAAAATGTGGAAACTTTAATTTTTGCCTTTTAAAGATTTTTCTTTGATGGAGTTGAAAATTGTGTTCCAAGTGAAATAAGAAAAACCTGTGGTTGGGTGGTGGAACACCCTGTAAATGATATCATTCCCTAGGAAACTTACATATTTTGCACCCCCTGGTGTATAATTGCTCATAATATTTCCAAAGAACTACAAGGCATTGTCACACCCACCCCACTGAGCACAGGATTGTAGTATTGTATGGGACACTATTGTAGTATTGTATGGGACACCATTGATTTCCATCATTCCCTTGGATCACAGACTTTTAGGATTTTTGTACAAGTGACCTCAAATTTGGGCAGAAATATTAATTAAGGTAAGGTTAGGGTAAGTTTTGAAACACTGAATTTAAGGATTGGATGGCACAGATCAGAAATATCCATATCTGAAGTTCATAAAAGTAAAAGTGATATAAAAGTAGTGGCATAAAAATGATCTCATCCAAGGTTGTGATTTAAGCTTTCATCCCTTTAGTTGTATATGAATAAAGGGATAATTGACATTGCATTGATCACACCATTTCGACACTATCTTAGCTTTTCAGATTCCCTATGGTTAACAGTGTGGCGGGAAGCTTTGTTGATTAAGGTCAGGGCAATTATGGTCACTGCCTGATCAGGAAAATTAGTTATGCATGATTCAATATCCCTTTCTGTCCTCCTGTTTTAACTGCCATTCTAATTACTCTACTGTTTAACAATACTGTCCTTATTTGTTTTTTTAAAAGACAAATAGTGAGCATCAAAAGATTAGAAGACTGGAATATTAGCACTTGAAATTAAGGGGTGAACCTGGGGGATATATGTTCAATATATATTCAACAGGAAGTCAGATGTAACAAAATTACGGTCATTCTTTAAGACTTTTCAAATTCTTACATACTGCAAACTACATAACATCACTCATTATAGGGGGCGCCACCTGTTTTGAGTGGAAAGACCTGGGAGCTGTAAATGGCACAAACATGCTTCAATGTGACAAACATATTTTTCCAAACTAAGAGAGCTATCAACAAAAGGAAAACTTCTGAAAACAAAGACTATGATGTTGTTGGAAAGCAGATTTCCACAAAGTGCTTTATAATTTTAAATTTTGAAGTTTAGCTTTAGATGTTTAATAAGTTTTATTGTTTGCATTTTAATAATATTAAATATTTCAGATGTCCCTGTAAGAATAAAGACATTTGTGGTTGTAGCTTTATTAATTGTAGTAGTTTGAACTGACCATTGTTCCTCCAATCCAAGAGGAGTCAATCTTGCCATAAATTTGGAGTTAATCCTCAACTTTCACATTAGTTAAGCTCATCTTCACAAAACTTTTATGTGCCATATATTGTCATCATTATATCTCAGTTTATTTGATGGGATGCACCTGTAAAAGCCAGCTTCAAAGCAATCATCTCAGAAAATATGACAGCTTTAAATAAAATCGCAATTGTTAGTGAAATATTTGGAACATATTTTTAGCACAAAAACCTGCAATAATTAAAAGAATGCAAATGTACAGTTTTTTGGGCATAATAAACTTACGACATGTGCCCCTGATTTCCTTATCATGACCGATAATTGTAATTGTTTATTTGCTGATAGTTTATAGATACAAATATGAGTTGTTTATTTACATTTTTTATAATATTTAGATATAATTTTAAACAAAATTGTCATTTTTATGGCTATTAATTACAATGTGACAGCTCATTTGACAGGTCTTTCTTTCCACTCAATTTTGGTGGAGTGAGTCAGAGGACCAAGAGCTTGTCAATTGTTTTGTCATTTGTCCTCACAATGAAAAAGGGGAGGAAAATTGATATTTTTACTTTTATATAACCAACAATGAACCGAAAGGCTGAAAATTATACCCAAAGCAAACCTAGTTTTTGAAATATTCATAATGGAAAATGTTTTTGAAAGTGGTTTTGGTTTTACAAAATGTTTTTGGATATGCAAAATGTTTTGCAAAGTGCTTTCTGTTTTATTTTACAAAATGTTTAATAAAATGTTTTGAAAAATTCAAAATGTTTTGCAAAATGTTTCCAAACATTGAAACTGAAATAGTCACCCAGTCTTTGGTGATCAAAATGTATAAGGTGATAAAAGACAGTAGGTGCCATGTTGCGCTAGGGAAAGAGATGTGAAAGTCTTTCAAAATATCGAAAGATGACAATGTATTGTATGGAATATTGCATTGGAGACCTCTTAACGTTACAATCAAGGTCGACACAGCTGTGTGAGCGCAGTTGATTAGAGCGCCAGCTTATTAGCACCAGTTCCTCTGTGGTGATCCAAAGGTCGTGGGTTCAATCCCCGGCCATGCCGAGATGAAAGAGTAGAAATAGAGGAGAAAGATGATTTAACTTGCATTGCATTGCGAGCAAGGTGAACACAGTTGCATGAAGCTATGTGATGCAAACAATCGTCAATATGCGGAAAATTTAAAAACACTCCTCTTTCAACCACACCTTCATCAATAATTGGAGTAGAAAGATAAATTATCTTGCACTGAAATCATATAGACATTGCGAGCAAGATAAACACAGTGACGTCAGACAGGAAAGTATCATCATAGTGACGTCAGACAGGAAATATATTATGTAATGAAGAACAATGAAGTCCCCAGACGGTGCATGAAATATAGCTATTATCTTCGTAAAAATTCCTCCCTCTGTTTTGCTTGAAATACCAGTGAGCCCAAAATCAAGCCGATTGGTGCAGCGTATGCTCTGTTTTAATTGATTAATAAAATTCTTATTCCTTTTCATATTATTTATAATTGTTATTAATAGAGGAAACAGCAATTTCTGTTTTTGGATTGGTTTCTTAAGGGTATTTATGGGTGTTGGTAGTGAGTGTCCCCTAGTGGCAGAGGAGTAAATTACCAAAATACTGTACTTGATGGGAATTGGTACATTTATGGTGTGAAACTACATTCCCTATTAAATTAACAGCATTAATGACATGAATCAATATTTAAACACTACAATATTTGAACTGTAAGGTATGATTACATGGCTATTTCTTTCAAAATAGTATCTTGTCCTAATTTGCCTTGATAGTTTTGATGAGAAATGAAGAAGACAAGCAAAATATTTCTGCAGATTACACAACAGCAGTAGGCTTGTTTTTAGCTGTGTTTATTTCATTTCATTGGGAAGAAAATTCACTGTGATCCTAGTGAAACAGATTTTCTCATTTTGATTTGTATAATTTGGAAATAAAAAGGAAATTTGGCAATCAGATATGTGAAGGGAGGTGAAAAAAATTATATTTTTGAAATGATCAAGTGTGGACTTTACATCTATTTTTCTCTTAATGTATTTGAAAAATAGAAAATCTGTTTCACTAGGATCACAGTAAATATAATTGTTAAGATCACTTTTACAAAGTTGTTGGGAAATCCACTTCATTATGGTCCCACAATCTGCAGAACTTTTTCCCTTTAATTTTTTGACATGACAAAACAAATTTTGGAGCAGTGACATATTACTACGCCACTTTTTATGAGTTAAAAAGATATGAAGCTTTCAATATAATCAAAGAAATTCCATTGTGATTTTCAAATAATAAATCAATAATTTTATTACAAAAATGAATACCATAAATGTCATTTCATGATTTGAAAGTTTTAATGGAAAAGGAACTCTTTTTGACAATTGAGCATTTTTCCGGTACTTTTTTTAAAATGTTCCATTTTGGCGTATAAAGAAAGTAGTTCCCTCAGAAAATCTGCCACCAGAGGACACTCACTACCAACACCCATGAATACCCTTAAAAATGGCACATTTGGCGACAAAAACATCATCAGTTTGTTCATGTGTTTGTTTTGTTTGTTTGTGGTTTTACATCACTTTCAGATTTATTTCAGACCTAATTGTTTTAGATGTAAGAGGCAAGAGTCAAGAGTCAAGAATGTTTTTTTTCAACCATAATTTAACAAATAAATGTTACTGTAACAACAAAATGATTTCACATCATGAACCTCAACAAACTGCTAAATATTAGCAATAATAACAGACTTAGATAAATGTTTTATTTGGTGGTATCTGGTGGTCTATAAATATTACCAATAATAACAGACTTAGATAAATGTTCCCCTTTTTTAACCTGAATGATTTGACCGTCCCATGTGTTATAATTTAAAGTCATCTTATAATGAAACTTTTTGTCTGGATATATAATGAGTCCTCCGGAAGTGTATGCTAGAAATGGAGCAGATCTTGGCGGGTCCTTCGTTGTTGTGTGGGATGTTAAACTACCAGACTAGTTTCGACACAATTGGTCTCATCAGTGGTATGAGCAGTAACATCTTTTTCTCTCATATATATACCTTTTTGGGGTTGTCCAGGTGGACAAGTGGGTGGACAAGTTGTCCACTTTGGGTGGACAAGCCATACAGGCTTTTTCATTGGTCACAAGGTATCCCGGTCGATTTGAGGGGTTCAAACTATCATATTTGAAAAAAGTAAAGGTGTATTTTATTGAGAATTTTGTGGGGAATTCAATGCTCCTATTTTCTTTTGCAGAGCTCGAATATTTATCACCACATTATTAATTTTTAATATTTAATCTGTATAAACCATGATGGACAACTATTATTTTTTGATAAAGTACTTTTTATTGATAATGTTCTCAATTGTTACATATATTTGTATCTTATTGCAGGTTTATCTTATAATTTTTAAGATGCCGAATTAATACTTTAATGTCTTTTTTTCAGAGATTTGTTATCATTTATTATTCTTAAAAAAATATAGTGTATGTCTATATATAGAACCTCCCCTGTGACCTATAGATGCCTCCCCCCCCGTTTGATTATGGGGGGTGTGGGGGGTCATAAGGGGGTTCATAGACATTTTTCTCATATTTAATCTTGCCCCTGGGGGGCTCTAGGAATGTTATCGGTATTATTTGAATTCGGGATTTCTATTAGAAAGCCTCTTAAATTCCTGTTTGGTCTCGGAGCGGCGTAGGCGTCCAATTCTTGATGGAACCGCTCCAAGTAAGTATTCCAATTGAAATTGTCGTCAGTTCGGGGAGAAATATTGTTTGGGTGGTAATAGTTCTCCTCTAGCCGGGCAATTTCAGCATTAAGTTCTTCCTCGTTGAAGAAGTCTTCGGCGAGGAGATCCTCCAAACTAAACATAGGTGGCTCTGCATCGTTGTGGTGCGCGAGGTCCGCGTTTGGCGGAGCCACTGCGTCAGACGGGCCCTGCACTTCTTGTGTTGGCGTCTCGATCTGTAAAAGTTTCTCATTAAAAGACGGGATAATTATGGATATTACCTTTCTACGTTTTATGATTCTGTTCAAGACACACAGGTAGGTGTTCTACCGTTGTTTAATATCTTCTAACGATTGATTTTTTCAATTTTAGAACAGTATTTTGTAGACTTCAGGAATTGATATTACCGGGTGCCGGTTCCTCCGATGGTTTCGTAGCCCTGTGCTGCGGGTGAACCTTTGAAAGCAGATGCTGCATTCATAGAGTGAGTTTCTATGATTTATTCTTTTGTGGCGACTCAGGGAGCTGGCTGAACCGTAAATCTCGCCACAGAGTAAGCAGGGGTGGGTCTCCTGGTCTGCCATTTGTTTTTTTGTGTGTTTGTTGTGTACACGTGGTTCCGTTGTTGTGGAACTCTTCTTTGTTATTTGATAATGTGGAGATAGGGAAGTTGCCTTTCCCTTCCGGGGCGGATCCATTTTTAGATTCCGTCTTTGGTCACGTGACTCTTTGTGGTCAGTTTCTCCCATCATTTCGTTATCAAAAGGCGATTTTATCTTTGATAATATTCTTATGCATTGTCCTAAATGGTTTATGTTGATCAAAATATATTTTATTTGAAGGACCAATTTGCAGGCACTGTAGGGAAATGGGCAACAAGACGATTTACTGTTTAACAGTGTTTTTCTTTTTTGCTAGGTCTTGGTGTGTTATTTCCCTTTTTCATTTAAACCAGTTGGTTCAAATGTACTCAGAGTTCTAATCCAATTGAGTTCGTGTTCTTTACGGGTTGTATCGAACCTTTCCGGTTTTGTTTTCAGTATTTCTATTACTCTCATGTCCATGTCTTTTTGACTGTGGTTTTCAAGATTGAAGTGTCTTCCTGTTGCCTGGGATTTATCTTTTTTTCGGACGTATCCGATATGTTCCATCATTCTTGTTTTGAATGTACGATAAGTTTCTCCAATGTAGTTTTTTCCGCATTTTTTGCAGATTATTAAATAAATAATATTTCTGGTATTGCAGGTGTAGATGTTCGGGCCTGTATACGATCTTCGGGTCGAAGAGTTGAGGAATGTGTTTTTGAATTTGGTGGGTGGGCAGAAGTCGCATCTCCATGGCGTTTTGCATGTCGGGTATATATGCTTTTTCTTTTTCTGCGGTTCTTTTGGGTCGTTGCATTTTGCCCTCACCAGGTGATCAGCTATGTTTTTGGCTCTCCTGTACACAATTAACGGTTTTTCTATTAGGGCTGTACTTTTTTTCGTAAAGCGGAGGAGTGGCCAATATTTTTTCAAGATTCCGTTCATGTCCGGGTTGGCCGGGTTGTAGGTAAGAACTAATGGTGTTCTTTTTAGATCTTGTTTTTTTCGAGGGGGTCGAGTGATAAGGTCGGTTCTTATCTGTTGTATTGCATTATTTTTTGCAGTTTCTATTATCTTGTCGGGGTATCCCCGTTGTTGATAATGAGCGACCCTTTCGTTCGAGTGTTTTTTAAAGTCATCGTCGTTTTTACATATTCTCCGTATTCGGAGGAATTCTCCATATGGGCCCCCCGTTTTACAATGTGTGGGGTGGCAGGAGTCGAAGCGTAGGTATGCATGAGTATCCGTTTTCTTTGTGTAAAGATCCGTGTAGATACTGTTCGTCCTCTGATCAATTTTTACGAGGGTGTCCAGGAAGACAATTTCTTTCCGAGATATTTCCATCGTGAATTTGATGGAATGATGTGCATTGTTCATATATTTTTCAAAAGCCCTGACATTATTTTCTCCACAGGTAAACACCATGAAGATGTCATCTATGAAACGCAGGTAGATTTCAGGTTTGACTGGACTATTTTTTAATAGTTTTGTTTCCAGGTCCCCCATGAAGATGTTGGCATATGATGGGGCAAGACGTGTGCCCATTGCAGTGCCCCCTATTTGTAGATAATTTTGATTGTTGAATTCAAAATTGTTCATATGTAAGACTGCCGTTAGTAATCTCAATATACTGTTCAGACTTGTTTTACCTTCATATCCGTACTTTCTGAGAGTATTGCTCACAGCTACGATACCTTCCTGGTTGGGTATATTGGTATACAGTGAAGTAACGTCCATGGTTACTAGTAACAGTTCATTTTCGCTTGAAATGTTTTCAATCTTTTTGATAAAGTCCGTTGTGTCTCTAACGTATGAAGGAATTTTCTTCACATAGGGTTTGAGGTGTTCGTCCACGAATGCTGAGATAGTTTCCGTTGGGCAGCCGTTTCCACTAATGATGGGGCGACCCTTCACTTCTAATTTGTGTATTTTTGGTAGGAAATAGAATTTTGATGTTTTGACATTTTTGGGGCTTATTGCCTCAAGGGTCGAATCGTCTATTTCATTATAGTATCTCATATCTTCAAGGATTTGTTTAATCTGTGTAACGTGAGAGTCCGTTTTGTTCTCGTCCGTTTTTACGTAGAAGTCCGTGTCTGATAATTGTCTTTCAGCCTCTGCTATATAGTCTACTGTGTCCATTATTACTACTGCTGACCCCTTGTCAGCCTTTTTGATGGTGAGACTTCTGTTTGAACTTAGATTTTGGAGGGCTATTTTCTCTCCTAATGTTAAGTTGTGTGAGTGGGGTGTCCTTGGGATGTAGGATTCTACTTCAGCTTTGACAAGTCTACAGAAGGTTTCTACTACTGGGTCTACTTTTGTAGAGTCAGGTTCCCATGTGCTTTTGGGCCTGAATTTTTCGTGGGGGTCGGTTTCTAGCAACTCAAATAGGGGTGGTTCTTGGGTATGGGCATGATCCTCATCGTGGAAATAATAGTTTAATTTCAATTTTCTAAAAAACATTTTTAGATCTGAGAGGATTTCGTGAATTTTGGGTTCCCCGGGGGTTGGAGAGAATTTTAGACCTTTTTCTAATAATGCATGTTCATCGGGAGTTAAGACATGACTCGATAGATTTACCACTAATTTATCTTTATTGCTTTTGATTTTTGCAGATTTATCAGCGAATTTGATGACAAATTCATCCCTTATTGGGTTGTGGTTGCTGCAGTTTAAAGGTGGTATATTATCTAATACGTCGAGTCTTGGATCATAAGGTGAGTGATCGTCTTTCTTATTTAATTGTTCGTTTTCATTGTTATTATTGATGTTACTGTTCTCTACGCTGGGTGTAAAAAGTGTTCTTAGGGAACGTTCTTTCCATGGGGTCTTCGGTTTGAGGACCTCCGCGATTTCCTATTTAAAGCTGGAGAGAATCTGGTCCAACAGTCCTGCTAGGGCTACGCTCCGGTCATTTCCGGGGCTTCTCTTCCGGGGATCCCGTGGCCCGAGCTTTCTTTGGGGTTTGGGTGGGGGTATACGTCTTTTTGCCTGTTTGTAGATTCTTGTGTCTACATTGGACGATCCAGCGACAGGTTCATTTTGAACTTTCTTGCCACGTGGGTTTTGGCGATTGTTGGGGCGACGTATTATTCCCAATTGAGATTCTTCCAGTTTCTCTTGATCATTGTTCCATCTTTTCTTAAGTTTAATATATTCCTCGTCTTTAATACGTTTGGCTACTGCCTCGATTGCCTTTTCAAGGTCTGAGCGGTCCTCTACATTTTTGACGGCTTCGGATAGACGATCGGCGCATTGTTTGGCCATCGTCTGATGGTACGTGCTCAATTGAGCCGTGTATTCTTTTTGTAGTTTCAGCAGATCTTTCTCCGCCTTCTGTACCACATTATTCCATTTACGGATGAAGTCGTCGTCTTTTTGACCAATTGGTGGGAGATTCTTTATTTTTATATTTCGCGGGACAATGTGGTCCCGATTGTTGATATAATTGTCCAGGTGGCGGTCCATTATTATGTATTTCTCAGCTTTCGCTCTGTTGTTACGAGCGTCTTTGTACTTCTGATCGATGTCCGCCGGGAAGTTCGGACGTCCCTTCTTCGGGTTTTTTTCGTCCATTTCAACATCCCGTCCTCGTTTTTGTCTTTCCATGAATCTGTGGAAAGGTGTCTGCAGCCGCGGATTCTTGCCGGGCTCAACGATCTCCGGGATGACAATTGTTCGCATTGTCTCCATGCTTGTGCTGGATCCTGCTGCGGAGACTTCACTCAGTAGAGAGATTGCCGAAATAGACGGCCCTGGCAGTGGGGCTGTCTCCGGGGTTGTCTCTGTACTTAGAGACGCTACTCTGGATGTCAGACTCGTCTGAGATGTGCTGCTCGGTGTCTGCTCCATTGTGATGTAATAATCAGGAAGTGTATGCTAGAAATGGAGCAGATCTTGGCGGGTCCTTCGTTGTTGTGTGGGATGTTAAACTACCAGACTAGTTTCGACACAATTGGTCTCATCAGTGGTATGAGCAGTAACATCTTTTTCTCTCATATATATACCTTTTTGGGGTTGTCCAGGTGGACAAGTGGGTGGACAAGTTGTCCACTTTGGGTGGACAAGCCATACAGGCTTTTTCATTGGTCACAAGGTATCCCGGTCGATTTGAGGGGTTCAAACTATCATATTTGAAAAAAGTAAAGGTGTATTTTATTGAGAATTTTGTGGGGAATTCAATGCTCCTATTTTCTTTTGCAGAGCTCGAATATTTATCACCACATTATTAATTTTTAATATTTAATCTGTATAAACCATGATGGACAACTATTATTTTTTGATAAAGTACTTTTTATTGATAATGTTCTCAATTGTTACATATATTTGTATCTTATTGCAGGTTTATCTTATAATTTTTAAGATGCCGAATTAATACTTTAATGTCTTTTTTTCAGAGATTTGTTATCATTTATTATTCTTAAAAAAATATATATATAATGAGTCCTCCTTTAGAGTTACAGTGTTTACCCTGAGAAATACATTCATGTCCAGGAAGTATCAATAAGAATTTACTTTCATATTCACTTAGCCAGCTCACTTAGGTACAAATGGAACAAAAAGAAAAGTTTAATTGTTTCAAATGTTCAATGAATATTTTCAGTTCAGTAATGTTTGTTCTTATACCGTGAATATTAGTTCTACTCATTTAATTTTGATTCAAAGTATCAAGTTCATAATAGGGTGAATATTGTATAATATAAATTTTATCATCATTCTCAACACCACAATCTAAGATTCTGCCAGGTGAGTTTCTATCAACTCCAACATGGTATTTCAACATCTCTTCATCTAACGACTTACTTATTGTAAAACAAATTTCTGTCAATACTTGCAAAACATTTTACAAATGATTGTTTCATATATTCACATAGCAGACATGTTTTCAGGCAATATAATTTGTGTCATTTAAAGGTATTAAGCATCAATTTTACAATTTGGTGTTTTTGAAAGCTTAGCCACATATGAACATAATGACAGATTGAAATTATAATAGAGTAATAAGATATGTTGCTATGAGACATAGCAGTTGCACTCCCAGCAGAGGTCTGTCTGAGCCATAAGCTGTACGTGACGAGTAAACACGGGTAGCGTGAACTTTATTTCACCTCAATTGAGGCTCAAAGTAGGGTTGCACTGTTTGACGTCATTTTGATACTATTCAAATGACAATACATTTCATGACGTCCTAAGCATATTGCCATACTCTTATGACGTCATTTTACCTTTCAGTGCCTCTATGATGACTCTCCACATAAAAATGACGCCAAGAAAGGAGTGTGCTTTTATTAGGGGCCTATATATTAAAGTCTTGTTCAAATAGGATTGACAGACAATGATGGGGATGCATTTTTCAAAAAAAATTATAGACATGAAAGACAAGTTCATTTATTACCAATATGTGAATTGTAAACGTTTTTTTCAGAATCGATACTTAATCCCTTTAATACTCAATGAGAACATAATAGCAAAAGGACAGCTCACATTGACTTAGTCAAAATCAATAACAAATCATGCTATTTTACCTGTATAAAAATGATAACATAATCCTCAACATAATTCCCATATTTCATGTTTTACAAGACCAATCTACACCATGTTTAATTGGCTTTCTCAGACATTGTCACATACTCTCTCTAGCACCTCTCCCATCCACTTTGTGCCATTCAAGTTTTTTTTGTCAAAGATAGCTGAGTTATGTACACTTAGTCCTATTCCCAATCTTCATTCTTTAGGATTACCCTCCACTGACTTGTTGTCTGGTATTTAAGGCCTTCAGCTTTTCATTCTGAGCAAATTTCGCTAAACATGCCCTGTACATTTGTTCTTTGGCAAGGTCATCCCAGGTAAACCAGTCACTTGTAGACATACCCTTGATGTCAAATCCTGCTCTGTAGGCTTCCAGTGGAGTGGTAGCTCTCAATATCTTTGATGCAGTTCGGTCATCACTATGGTATAGAGCCTTACGATGTAGCTACATCTGCTCGGATGAGTGGCATATAGTGCTATCTGGGTGTTTTATGTGAGACACTTTAAAGTTGGAGAGTGGGGAAGCAGACAAATACACGTGAACACCGCATGACGCTCTTCACGGCGCTCTGCATGACGCACTGCATGACGCTCTGCATGACGCTCTGCATGATGCTCTTCACGGCGCTCTGCATGACGCTCTGCATGACGCACTGCATGACGCACTGCATTACACACTGCACATATGGAAACACAGCCACACATACAATCTCAACGTATCTGGAGTGAAACCCAAAAACAAACCCATAGCAGAAGAACTGTGCTTATAAGCATCCATTCTTGCTAGCAAGCTTCTTACATAAATGCTGTGAAGTTGCGCATGGGGAACAGGGAATAGCCACGTCGGCTATTATGATGTCATACCTCAGTTTTACAGATTGGTAGTGTAGTTATTCTAAAAATGTATTCAACAATATCCTTTCCCTGAATATAACCAAGAAAGACATCTTTTTCCATTTTATTTTCAATTTTAAATCTAAAATTATCAAAATTGATAAATGTTAAAAGCAAATTAAAAATCAAACCAAAAGAACATTTTATTCCCTAGCATTTGACACATTAACAATTGAAATTGTTTTTGTAGGGTTAGCTTGCATTATGTCATTTTTGGGGATACAATTCGGGGGTATGATTTTTTTTTTGGGGGGGGTGGGAAAAAAGGACTTTGGGGGAAACTGTTCCCCTTAACGTTAACTATTCTACTGGTATCTTAAATAGTTGTTTTAAAATTTAAACGAAAACATCTGGTGCATTGACCTGAACCCCAGGATTTTCATTCAGGATTCCAGATAAACTGGGTTTTTCTGGAGTTTTCCAGTCTTGTATTGACTGAGGATGTTCAGAGGTTCAATTGTTGTTTCCGGAATATACAAATGAGTAAGAAGTATATTGTATTTAACGGTTATCTTTTTTATTCATATAAAGGTTTTCTATGGAGGAAATCCATGGAGGAGATTAACGATTATGTGCGATTAACAACCTATCCACATGAATTTCTTCACATGAGAATCCCCCTTTAATCTCTCATTACACCAATAGGATCAATTGATTTAAATATAAATCGTCAACTGGTTGTGAATTGAAATAAGTTTATTGACAGTAGAAGTTGAGAGTAAGGTGATGACTTGAGGTCGTACCTCTAAAGTCAGGGGGGTGGGAGAGCTCTGAACCAATCTGGTCGGTAATCGAAACATATCTGGGCGGTTTGACGTCATACCATGGTTTTGACCCAATTCTAAACCAATCTGGGCGGCTCTGTTATATAACGACTTTTTATATCTCATAAAAAGCATCAAAATCTCGTTAAAAATTAGTTTTAGATTGTCATGTACTTGTATATGTAACTGATGAACATGTTATTTTCTTTTTAAAATGGGTATGATTGTTGACTTATAAAGATTAAAGAACGCAACTTTTTCAGTCTAGCCATTGTCCGCCGTACGTCAGCGCTCAGATACCACTCAGATTGGCTGCGATTCAGTGCACAGATTGTTGCGAGTGCCCAGAATGACGTCATTTAGCGCCCAGATTAATTGTGAGCGTCCAGAATGACGCGATTTGACCAGATTGGTTCAGATTCATTGCACATATTGGTTCAGAGCTCTCCCATCCCTGAAAGTGTCTATCAACATCGATCAAAACAGTTTCTCAAATAGAAATGGTTGTATTCCTCAATATCTTAATTTATAGAAAATATTTTCCAACAGAGATTATGTGTTTGATAGAATTTACTAGATAATTCACGAGAAAAAGGGTCTTATCCTACTTGAGCCGTGAGGGACAGAGAATAACATTAAATAAGGTAGTCGTCGTCATTGTGCACACATTAATGGCGTCCAATGGCGGATACATGCCATACCAGACTGCCATCTGGTGTTGTGCCAACCATTATTCCTATTTGACAAAATAATCAAAATACAAGAAATGATTTTCAATTTCACCTACTGCCACAATAGGTAAATATTGATTTTGATTATTAATTTGAGATGCGGCTTGCAAAAGGTAGAAGTTCAAAATTCCGTTACTTGCTGGGTGGCCTTTCTTTTTTACAATGTTCTGGATTCGCCCAACTTGTGAGTTAAAAAAGAATATGACCTTACTGTTCCAATCACTAACAAACTATATGAAGCACTAATCCTAGAAAAAAATGATTTCATATTCAGAAAAGGAGCAGTTTTTCATAAAATATATTTCTAATAGTAGCACAGAATGACAAACCAACCTGAATATCTTGCCTATGTAGTCCAATTATGTACTTGGTCAGAAAGGTGAATATTTAGCTGCCGGTATGGATCCCTCCTGGATTGAAAAGAGGCTTAGATAAACCAGGGTTTATTGTAAGAGGTAGGGAAGCCATGCAGGTGTGTGATGCATCTCTAATTATCGCTCACAATGGTGGCACTAAGCAGGAGGCACACTGTCTGAGAGGCTTTCCTGCTTCGCTGGACAATTGGGGGATTATGACTGTCTACTTGTTGCCATAAACCATCATGCTGGCAAACCCTAAACAAACATCAATAGAAATAGCTGACCACCAACTTTTCAACGAGACCTCTAAATTCATGTCAAGGTCATTTCCTTTTATCAAGTTTTGGCCAATTCAACTGCTTTATATAGTATGGTAGCGTTTCAAAATAGAAACTCTGGTACATAACATGTGTCGTTGAAAATAGGCTGGTTTTTACCTGAATTGCAGTAAATATGGTATGCTTGCTATCTATAGATATGTTATATGGGTTGAAGCATGAGAGCTGACACCACTACCCCCTTCTACATGTAATTCACGTCCATATGCCTGTTAACTCAAACTCCCTGCTTATTATGCTTAGATAGATAATAAAGATACTAAAATATATCTATAAAGGTCACGCACCGTGGCACAGTTGGTGAGAGTACACGCTTATATACCAGTATCTCTGCGGTGAACAAAAGGTCGTGGGTTCGATTCCTGTCAATTCATAATACAATTTCTCAAATGAGTTGAGGCACGTACCTAAAGATTTAACCCGTTGTTCTTGTAATTCTTTGGCGGTTGGGTTGTCATGTCGAGAAACTGCGACAAGACAATTCATTAAAGCATTCACGAAACGAGGTTTTCAAGCACATTTTCCTTGCATAATATAAATGTTTATACCCCAAATATTGGAATCACAAGTTATTGCCCATATTTCCCCTACATATATTTCTGTGCCATTTGAAAGTGGGCAAGTCTTCTGGTAAAATCCAAATTATCCATTGGACACTGATGTTTTCGAAGTCTTTCTAACAGTGGAGCGCCCTAAATTGGGACAATGGAGTGATTTGGCTTACAGATCTAGAGCCCTGTTTGTCCACTAGTGTTTGTCCAATGGTACAGGTACCATATAAAAAAGAAATATCTACAAAAAACGTATATTTACATGAATTATTGCTTCGTTGCGCTTTTATTTTAAAATCGGCTTTAAATTGTATAACCCTGTCAATTTTAAACCCATTATGCGAGCAGATAGTCGATATGGATAAAAAAATACTTCAGTGTGGAATTACTTGCATAAAGTCATGAAGTTCAACATTAGTGCATTTTGCTGTATCATTCAGATGTGCAAAGCTTGACGTTTTTATTATTATTATTATTATTATTATTATTATTATTATTATTATTATTATTATTATTATTATTATTATTATTTTTATTATTATTATTATTATTATTATTTAAATGCGTAAATGAGATCTGCTTACTAACTTGAATCGACAAAAGCTGAATGTAGTTGGGGTATCCATCAAGCGGGAAGCTGGTATGCCAACACAACACAACCATACATCAAATATTTGATATAAACACCAAAATAGAAGCCCATTTGTATCATGCCACACCAAACATTGTGGTAGACCACGTCAAAAGGCCTCACAACCAGAAATGATGCAAATAGCTCATTAATCAAGGGTTCTAATGGATGACAAAATCATGAGGGCAAATCCGCATCATTAAAATGTTCATTTACAACGCTTTTAAACAAGAAACGCGAGTATTTGAGACTTCCGAAATTATTTCAGACTTCACAAGGAAAGTGATGTATTGAACTGTATAGATCGTATTCCCGTTGCCTAATCGAGATAAGGAAGACGATAATCTCACCCATCATTCGTACGCACCATTATCACGCATTTCATTCTTCTTAAGTGATGTCCTTGACCTTGATCTAGGCCATGTCTCGTTATGATCCCAGTGGGAACGCGATTATGAAAATGAGGCTATAGAAGTCCAGCATAATGATTGGTTGGATTAATATCTCAGTCCATCGAGGGGTGCGGTGCATCTGTGAATGCGCACAAATTCCTCGTTTCTTGGCACATTGGCTATTGTGCCTCGTCATGTGATGAAATATTACACTTCCCTGAACACACATAAGTCATTATTTAGGTCACACATTGCCCATTAGGGGGTAGGATTTAAAAATAGAAGCCAAGAATATGCCAGTTGCCGAGAATATACCAGGTGTTTATATAATTGTTGTATCCAATACTATCATCCTGGGGATATACCGCAGCAATTTGACCATGGCATTCTTGAAACACAGCTGCATGTGCTAGGCAGAATCCGGGCACACCACAGGGGAGACCGATCATGTATAGCTGCCAGTGACAGACTTGCAGATTAACGGGGCGCCACCGTGCGGGAAGGGTGCTATACTATGATAATCTTTTTAAATATATATGTATCTTCTTGAGCAACACATATTATCTAAGCAATCACCTTATCTGCTTCGAAATTAGGCACACAATATGGTGTACATATATAGGATACATGGAAGACTTTTCACATTATCCTCAATGTGTTTGTTTATATGAGGATAAACATATTTATTACTGTAAATTACAACTATAGGTACATTTGTCTTCTCTGTTATCACATCTACCATTTTAACTCTATATATTCTTGTAGACTAGGATATTGTTTTGTCAAATTGCCTTCCATCTCATAAGGTCATTGCTGTTATAACAGTTTGTGTTTTTGGTCATAGATTATAAAGGCCATGCTGAGATGTTGAACCTATTTCAGCATGGTACATCTAACATAATGAGCGCGTGACGAGGTTGGTTTTGTTGTAAGGAAGATGGCATTTGTTGGATAGCGTGCTGTATCCGTGATTAAGACAATGAGGTAGAGGATTAGTGTTATTACAGGAAGAGAGCACACTCAAAACAGCGGAGTGTGTTACTGGCAGATAAGCCTCGGAGCAACAGCCACCTGGGTGCCAATATATAAAAGACCTTTTTTATGTTGACGAGGAACGATTGCATCCTTTTTCATAAGGTCCTGTCGGCAAATGCTGGCAAGATCAATATTGTAGGGATAAATGTTTATATCTTAAAACATGTTGTGGCATAAGGAACACGTAATAAAATAAAGAGGGGAATATATATATATATATATATATATATATATATATATATATATATATATATATATATATATATATATATATATATATATATATATATATATATATATATATATATATATATATATATATATATATATACGGAGACATTAACTTACACACTCACGTGATTACTGGCCATGTACAATTATCAATATAGTGATAAATGAGAAAAGGGCTTCAAAACAAAGCCGAAATGATAGCGATAGTTGTATAGTGGTTACTTTGGCCACCAGCGAATATTCTCCTCTCCTGTGATATACAAGATTAGTAAAAGTAAACATTACACTATTGCAAATAATACGACAAACGGCAGTGGTGAAATATGGAAAATCGTGAAATGCTGTGTCCTTATAGTGTCAATAACTCACTATGTAATAATACACAATATGCCTGGAATAATTTTCATGGGAACAAAAGCGAGTGAGAATATTCCGAGGAAACTGTTAAAAGCAGGGTACTCCATGAACTCTGCAATTTCCTTTTGTGTATAAAGTCTGTCATTTGCAGCGACTACAGTAGCAATTGCACTATCATACAGAGTCGGCAAATTATGATTTTCAGAATCCTCATACGTGAGATGAATTCTTTGTTCAGAAGAGGGAGTTTCACTTGTCAGACATAATATTCCACTGAAGCCAATATTTGCTTTATTAAACTCTTCAAATCGTTAAAAATATGCAATAATATGGGCTCAATTCTTTACCCAGCATTTGCTACCAGCACGATATGTCTTCAGTTATTGAGAATGTGCCCTTCATGTAATCAACTCACTTAATTGCATTTGTGGATCTAAAGTGAGCATGGCCATGTGTGAAATCAAGGCAAAATGGGTCTTCTATGTTCCTGAATTAAAAGCCTTTTTACCTCTCTTGAGTATATACCACCAGATAGGATAGTTCTTGTTGAAGCAACACCGAGAGCAGTGCGATGATTGTTACACTGTCGTGGCTACCATACTGCCTGGCACCAGGTGGTTGTGACGCTAATGATGAGACAAACAAGATGGCCGTGTCAAGAGAACATACATACATCACAGACTTTCTCGCTCACGAACATGCCTTGCTCAGCAAATTGGGACATAACATTATTCTCATCACAGGCCATAGAGACAATATATTGGTTAGAAGGTGACAGAAGCTTGTCTTAATAACGCATACCTGTCTTCTTTGTGATATTTTAATATGAACATAGACATTTTCCAAAACATGATTTCAACAACCAGTAGATGCTCTTTCGTGAAAGATCTTTTTCGGGACATGCGCAGTAGGTGAATGTTACATCTACCGCCAGGTGGCACTAAGCCTTTACGTTTACAGAGGGACAATATTACTCAAGACCTTTATTTCTCATGAATATATTCTGATGTGGCAAGTGTCAGCAAAACGACCTTCAAGCAGGGAATATTGCACACTGACCACTGTAGACAAACATTATTAACAAAGACGGTCTCCTGAGAAATATGATATATCTTAGACCTGACAACAAAGAGCAACTTCCTAGTTCAAAGGGAACCCTCAATATAACATTTACACTTTGTCTTTGATCTGATACGAAGAATGTGCTGAATTTTGATGTGCCCTCATGTGTCTTCTCCTGTTGTGGCCACATTTTTGTATGTCCAGGCACAATGTATTAACGTTGTAAAATGGTGCTGTCCGACCAGACATGTAGCGTTTATTCAGTGCTTTATGGTACTAATTTGTTCTCGGTGGATGCGACCCACGCG
This sequence comes from Amphiduros pacificus, assembly GCA_949316495.1. NCBI lineage: Eukaryota > Metazoa > Annelida > Polychaeta > Phyllodocida > Hesionidae > Amphiduros > Amphiduros pacificus. The sequence goes on from OX439000.1 coordinate 6,955,397, forward strand.
ATCTATCATTGTCTTCTTTGCGTCTCCGTGTCCTTTCATAGCTTTGTTATGCTAAGTACATATAAGAGGCCCGTATCAAGGATTAGTGTGAGGAGTTATCCCTATTCAACATATTTACCCAAGAGCACAATCTAATATGTCTCTATTCTTCATATTTACCCTGCCCCCTATTGCATCGATTATCAAGAACACAATCTAACATATCTCTATTCAACATATTTACCCCCCCCCCCAACAAGAGCACAATCTAATATGTCTCTATTCTTCATATTTACCCATCATAATGCATCGATTATCAAGAACACAATCTAATATGTCTCTTTTCAACATATTTACCCATCAAAATGCATCGATTATCAAGAACACAATCTAATAAGTCTCTATTATACATATTTACCCTCCCCCCGTCACAATGCATCGATTATCAAGAACACAATCTAATAAGTCTCTATTATACATATTTACCCTCCCCCTGTCACAATGCATCGACTATCAAGAACACAATCTAATACGTCTCTATTATACATATTTACCCTCCCACTGTCATAATGCATCGATTAACAAGAGCACAATCTAATGTGTCTCTTTTCAACATATTTACCCTCCCCCTGTCATAATGCATCGATTATCAAGAATACATTCTAGTATGTCCCTATTCCTCAAATTTGCCCTCCTATTCATAACCAATAAGAAACAATCTAATATATCCCATTTATTTTATATTTATCCTCTTCCTTAAAAACAAACCATTATCAAGAATACAATGTTATTTGTTCCTATTCCACATAGTTAACCTCCTCCTCACAAATCATCGATTATTAAGGAAAACATTATAATCTGTTCAAATAGCTACGTTGGATGTCCCCTTTGCTTACTTTCTGTTTACGTCATATGTTACGAAGTAAAATTATGCAGCTAAAAGCAGTGCGTGCAATAGCATTTCTCAAATACACATTTCCAAAGTATATAGATTGTACATTCTTAGAGACCACTCGTACCACTCGTATCACTATCATAATTGTCTACAAATTATTAAACGTTCCTGAAATTGAAGTACAATGTTGGAAAAATCATTTTAGTTATATGATAATTAGCAAATAATAGACAACACATTGCAGGCATATTGTATTTCTATTCGTAATGTGTACACGTTGTATAGTATTTCATTAGGGGTATCAGAAGCAGAACGGTGTTTTATAGAAACAACCGTGCAAGATTAGCGAAAGTGCGATACATTCAATATTCATTTCAGTACAATATTTGAACGTTATGCATTAGGCCTTCGGGAAATGAGTTAATTGATAATTTTTATTTCCAATATATATCTTTAACCCGATTTACATGTTCTCTACAGAAGCACTGTGATATTGCATCATGATGACTTACAGAACAGCATGATTACCTCCCGGATATGGTAGCCTGTTCTCTACAGAAGCATTGTGTTCGATATTGCATCATGATGGCTTATAGAACAGCGTGATTACCTCTCGGAAATGGTAACCTGTTCTCTAGAGAAGCACTGTGTTCGATATTGCATCATGATGGCTTGAAGAACAGCGTGATTACCTCCCGGATATGGCAGACTGTTCTCTACAGAAGCACTGTGTTCGATATTGTATCATGATGGCTAATAGAACAGCTTGATTACCTCCCGGATATGGTAACCTGTTTTCTACAGAAGCACTGTGTTCGATATTGCATCATGATGGCTTATAGAACAGCGTGATTACCTCCCGTATATGGTAGCCTGTTCTCTACAGAAGCATTGTGTTAAACAGTATTGCATCATGATGGCTTATAGAACAGCGTGATTACCTCCCGTATAGGGTAACCTGTTTTCTACAGAAGCACTGTGTTCGATATTGCATCATGATGACTTATAGAACAGCGTGATTACCTCCCGGATATGGTAGCCTGTTCTCTACAGAAGCATTGTGTTAAACAGTATTGCATCATGATGGCTTATAGAACAGCGAGATTACCTCCCGTATATGGTAACCAGTTCACTTGTGTATCCGTTTTATCGCCTCTGCAGAGAAATGGAGAAATAATTGGATTCTATAAAGGAAGCAAAGTTAAAACGCTAATAAAACAGATTTAAGAAAATGATTTTCTCTGTTATTTATATCCTATTTCCCGAGATACTCTACTTTGAATAAGTGGAGAATCACGTTGAAATCTTTTTTGTCATTTTATTGAACAAGAGGGATTTCAACTTGCGAGCAAGGAAATTAAGGTGGAATAAATGGACAACTTCATTGAAATCTGTTTAAAATTTATTGATCATTGAAAAATTTTGTGAGAAAAACCAATTCAATTTACAGTTGATTCATGTGATTATTCCCAGTGCTCATCAACACGTGCCCGTCCTGACAAAGAAGCACATTTGCTACATTTGAATGTAAGAAACAGTACCATACAACATGTTATCTTTATTGATATTTGAAAAAGTTTAATAATATATCATATAAAAAGGATACATTATTTTATCATTATTCAAATTTGGTCTCATAACTAACAATAGTACATAGCCTAAATGAGTATTGGATTATTTCATGCTTAACAAACATTTGCTATTGTTATATTCAGAACATTAGAGACTGTGAATTTCTATTTGAATACATTTTGATTTATTCGAACAGAACCGAGGGAAGATAAAGGTAATAAAAGCTCGAATTGGATTCATAAATTTGTTCATAATTCACTAAATCATAACCTTTACAGATTAACCACGAATATGAAGTTATAATATCCAACTGCATTCACTAAATACAACAAACTCATGTTCCGCAAATTAAACATATAAGAATCCCTTCATTTAATCACATATTCAAATGCAAATCAACTAAATGACAAAACTGCTGTTTACAAATAAAAAGTATCCAAATGAGCTGACAAAGTAAAGGAATTTAAAAACGATTTATACAATATTAGTCCATTGGCAAATATGTATCTTTAGAGTTTATCCATAATAACAAAATAGGTTTGCCAGGTTCATTAATGTAAAATATTATGTAATGACAGTCATTAAGCAAAAGGTATCTATCTATATGTCATCCAAACATTTCTATTAAATGTCCATATTGTATGGCCTGTTCTGTTCAACAAAATCAATTTCTCTTTGATGAGAAATTATTATTAGTGGCAATAATTAACAAATAAATAATATATTTATGTTTCTGGTGGAGATAGAGGAAACATTGTATCCAAGCTTTTATGATGACATAAGGAAATTTGTCTAAATTTCTACAAAGATACCTTCTACATCCGAGATTTAAACATTCTGAAGGGTCCCATCATTTAACTTGGCACAAAATGTCAAAGGTATACACGCGATGATCACTCATTGCTTTAAAACGTTAGATCTTGCGCGGGTGTATTTTACATTTCGTACATATTGAAGTGCATATCCATTAGTATTTTTGCTCATGGTATATTTCTTACATTCGACAATGAGTATATTAAGGGGATGTTACCCTGCATGAAAAACACAAAATAGGAAGTTTATTGAATGATACAATGATTCAGCAGATTTATTTATTTATTTATTTATTTATTTATTTATTTATTTATTTATTTATTTATTTATTTATTTATTTATTTATTTATTTATTTATTTATTTATTTATTTATTTATTTATTTATTTATTTATTTATTTATTTATTTATTTATTTATTTATTTATTTATTTATTTGTTTGTTTGTTTGTTTGTTTGTTTGTTTGTTTGTTTGTTTGTTTGTTTGTTTGTTTGTTTGTTTGTTTGTTTGTTTGTTTGTTTGTTTGTTTGTTTGTTTGTTTGTTTGTTTGTTTGTTTGTTTGTTTATTTATTTATTTATTTATTTATTTATTTATTTATTTATTTATTTATTTATTTATTTATTTATTTATTTATTTATTTATTTATTTACTGACTTACTTACTTACTTACTTACTTACTTACTTATTTATTTATTTATTTATTTATTTATTTATTTATTTATTTATTTATTTATTTATTTATTTATTTATTTATTTATTTATCAAGTCAGATATACATGTTAGCCTGGGATTCAATGCCCTACTCTTTTCGAAGAGTGTCAGAGGAGCTATTTTGTATTATGACAAAGACACGAACAACCAACAACGGCTATTAATAACAAGACATGGAAACAACTTAGTAAATAACGAAATATATTGTTAAATATTATTATAGGTGTGTATAGAAGAAATTGCACGGGCTTGGGCAGAGAATGAAACTGTTTTAAAAACTGACAATGTTATTACCATGCATTTCATAGACGTATTGATCCCTACGATAAGAATAAGTCAAACTCTTTTATTTAAAGTATCCCACAAGGTTTCTGTTGATAGAGAAATACAATTATGAATTCTGCATTTCAACTAAAGCTGTTAGGTTTTGGCAATTGTAAAGACGTGTTGACAATATGTAGACAAATAGGATATGTTTAAATAAAAATACCATTGGAAAGGTGGCAGTGAGAAATGTTTTACATAAAATGAGAAGACAGCAGTAATTATAATAATAAAAGTTTTTTAAACATCTAGAAATGTATTACTATGCTAAGCAGAGCTTGTCGATCCTCCACCTACCTCTGGCTCCAAAGCCCTTTGATTGTTATCACAAGGAATATGGAAAAACCCATGTTATTGATCAGTTTGCATATAGGATCCCTACTCAATGCTCATCGCCAAACAGGTACAGCTGTGTAAGTATATGGTTTATCAATGTCCCCGTTTGGACCAAACAAAGTCAGATAAGTTAGTGAGAAAAACAATTCTCATTACTTGTTGATATTGTAGTTGTTTACTTTTGGTCTGATCAAAGGCAAGCAAAAGTAAGGAAGGATCAAGTAAAAAACATGCTAAAGATGCAATTTATGTTTTGCCATATAACAACCGTAATCGTAGTATATAGTCATCTGTTTTTATTAATTTGAACTTTCTCGTCAACATACGATGTTTATCTTTTATGTCTTAAAACCGATATTTTATAATGAAATAGGAATTTCTTTAGTAAAAATATTTTTTTCCAAATCACAAAATCGGGTGATAACTGACGTAGACATTGAAAAGGGAGTCAGGTGATAATTGACGTATATTCCATATACGCAATTCCGGACTAGAGTCTGTGTCAGAACATGAGAAGTTAAATAAAAACGACCGGAAATTACTGTTTCACTTTTTCTGGACATTAATTTCCTCAGCAGACTCTTAGAATTTCCCTTTTTGGAAGGAATCATCATTACAATATTATTTTTCCAGCTTCAAGCTCTTTCCGTTGAGTTTATGGATAGCTTTATTACAATTGGTTAAAATGAAGTTTCCAAGTTTGGTGGATGTTATCATTATTACATTCTTCTATATTTAACCATTTTAAGCAGTTTATCTTGTGTTTGTTTTTAATGTGGTCCTTACGTTTAGTTGCTTGATAAAGGCAATACAAAAGATGTTTTTATAAAACGTTTAAAGATGATCAGCCCTTGATTGATGTTTGGGAAAATCCAGATTATATGTTGATCTAGACTAAAAGCATTCATGAAATCACAGAGGTCAATTTTACAGAGGTCAATTTGCTAAGTTCTGGCTGTACTCTTTTGGTCACCAGGTTGTCACATGTATACAACAAGCATGTGACCTCTATTGTGGTCTGTCAGGGTGTTAGGCCCGTACTAATGGACAAACAGCAATAGACAAACATGGCTCACGGTTAGCAAAATCACCCCCATTGTCCCAATTTGAAGGTGCCCTATAGTTAGCAAAACGTTACAAAGCAGGTGTTTGCCCTCGATCACTCGCTAGCCAAACAAAGTGTATTGGCAAAGTGTCCAATGGGTGATTTGGATTTTAGCAGAAAATTTCCCCACTTTCAAGTTTTATTGCAAAGTTTGGGGTATAGACATTTATATTATGCAAGGAGAATGTGCTTGAAAACCTCATTTCATGAATGCTTTAAGAGTATGTGTCTTTGTGTTGGAAGAAATGCTGTACATTCACAGCGCAAAAATGAATTCCCCGGTATAATCCATTGTCACGGTTTTATTGAAATTTGTAAATCATAAATCTGATAACAAATATGCTTGTTGTAAAATGCTGTTTTTGTCTTGATGCACCTGAAGGATTTAATGTGGCCTTTGTGAAAACTATTTCCCCTCTTTAGGTTGTAAAATTTAGAGATAAAAGGAGTGTTTGGCAAAAGGGTTATGATAACACTTAAAAATGATAGATTTCTCAAAGGTCTTGAGAATGTACTTTACTCTTTTTCCTTTATGAGGAAGAATTTGGAAATCTCTTTCATCAGGAACTTAAAAAATATTGTAAATAGCTTCTGTTCCAGAATTATTCTAAAATCTCTTTTTATTAAACTTAGGGTCAAAAGAACCGTTTCTATCTTGCAATTTGACTTTATAAAACAAATATTTGAATAGTGCACCACCTTCTTTTTATTCAAAAGATACAAGGCATCAGGTATTTCTCAATAATTTCCATATTATTATGGTTTTGCTTCCGTCCGATGAACGCAATATGTCTGAGGCCCTAATGCGATAATGGGGCATTTTTAAACCTACTTTCTCTAATCTCGGTCTAACTGAGCTCATCACAAGGTACTTTATCCGAAGAGAAAACGCTTCATATGGTGTGCTCTGCATCACACATGATTCTATAATATGTAATCATAATTGTTTCCATGAAAAAGTACACCAATTATCATTTTATTCACCTTTGCGATGATAAATACAGACAGGGAAGATAAGGACAGACACTAGGTGGCGCTGTGTGATGAGGCATGAAGGTTTCTACATGATAGAGAGATATGGCCATATGCGTCATCAGGTACTTAGGGAATTAACATTCGTCAAGTGTTAACGTTAAAGCCTGACAGATCCGAGCCCACCTTGACAGAAAATATACATCTTATTAGAGATATAGCATCAATGGCAGTGACAGGCGGTTTTGTGAGGTTCAGGTATTAATGATCAGTCATGTATCAGCTCATATTTTAATACTAATAATAGTGTCAAACGTTTGTCAGGCATCTGACAGGCTACCCACCCCACCAGCCTAATGTCAACTGTCAGTAATGCACACCTTTGAGAAGTCAGGAGGTGTGATATCATAAAACGAAACAGCGCCTAACTCCTATTCTCCACACAGACACTATCGCACCAGGTTTTACTTTGAAAATATGTGTGACACAGCCAACAGAGTCTCCCGGGTCTGTCAAACAGACCACTCTAACAAGACATAATGTTGGCATGTTGACCCAGAGCTTGTCATGATATTATGACAGGTGTTTTGTGTCATGTGACACGATGTCGGGCATAAATGGTGTCGCTATACCAGCACAAATGATATTAAGCTTTGGATGTCATCTTTTTTTCTCTTTCCTAAAAATACAGGTACATATAGATTTTGAATAAATGTTCAATTCTAAAGCGTTTCATGAAATCATTTAATCCTAAGGTAAGAGCTGAACCTTGAATGTGGGGTGTGCTGTGACATTTGCTTACACTGGTAGGTGAATGAGGGGAAACAAAAAGTACCATGTCACACACTCAACATGCAGATACCGTCTCGGGATCCATTATCAATCTTCATATAATATCATATATGCCAATGCCATTCATGACATGTACAGATTTTTTTGTCAGCATATTTCAATATGTTTGTTATTTGGTAAAAGATTGTTGATCAAGTCTGAATCATTTGTATCTCAGATATTAAAAAAATCATGCTCAAAAGAATTTGTTGTCACCATGTTTATGTTTGAGTTATTTAGCTTTTCATGGTCAGAGGTGGAATATAATGGATTAGTATTTTACACATCTAAATAACTTAGAGATAAACACGGTGACCCCATTTTGTGTTCGATATCATAGACAGATATGTTGGAAAACATAAAATATCAAAATGTTCAGAATGTTTAGAATATAAAGAGTGCTCTACATTTAATAAACAAAATATGTGAAGAAGAAGAATTTTTTTCAAAGGTAAACATCCTTAACTTTAAAGTTTATTTCTTAAGAAATTGCGATGGTGATGCATTGTTTGGCTATATATAGAAGTACTTACTATTATTGAGTTTTTTGTGTCAGATTTGTGTTTGAGGTGAATTTTCTTTATTATTTTTTTATTTTTTGCTTCGTTGGGGTCATCAATTTATACATCCCTGACTTTTTATTTGAAAAATGAACATATAAATTAATCGAATAAAAAAATGGACAAATAATTCAAGTAATTGATGATGTAATATTCAATATTATATATGTGTATGTGTGTGTGTGTTAAGAATTCAAAAAGAAAGGATTTCCATAAAAATGGCATCAAAGATGAATTTATTCACCAATGATGTCATTTTTGTGATTGAGGACTTGAAAGATCTCCATCACAACCTTCTGGTGAGTGGTTTTGGCAGCTTCAGGAGCTGGCAGAAATTAGTTGGACTCCTGCTTATACTTCGATTTTGATAGATATTGACATCGCCAGTAAATGTAATATTGTGGTTCAATCTATAACCAATTATTGCATAATGATATTACTGCCTGTTCATTAGTCAGCACATCCATATTTGTGTAAAATCATTTTATGACAGAACAGAAATGCCATGAAGAGTATCACTCTTTACATCATTGCAATACCACGTTACATAAATAAATTATTGTCTAGCACTGAGGCGAGTATTAAATACACAGCCTATATGAAATGGTTTTCTTTTGTATCACTGACAAATATGAGCTGCTAACATTTCCATTTTTTTAAATTTCACAATGTATATTTCATTTGAAAATATACACATTGCATGGAATTCAGTGTAAAAAAATCATGACAAAATACTTTATTAATATCATATGCATTGACGGTTTTTGTCATTGACTGTGTATGGGAATCCTGTATGTTTTACAGTATATGATGTTTCGAGTTGGTTAGATGGGATTATTGTGTGTAATATTCATATACTCCCAAATCAGATCAAAAGGTCATGTCCTCAACCTATCTACGGGATTTATGTTATTATGAATACACCATAAATGCAGGGTCACGCTGATAGTAATGTAAAGTAAAATATATCAGTAAAAAAAAGATTCACCTACAATAATGGTCTATGTGAAATAAAAATGTTTCCGTCTCATTCTGTGATAAATTTAACTTGATGTAGGCTCACGCATCATTTCAATACACACACCTCAAAATGTATGATGTTACCATAGGAACAGTTGGGATCTTCGCACGATGATACCTTTCAAACTGAGACTTAAGTTATTGATCACAAATGCTTTAAAAACTTTTTCTAAAGTGATTGGAATGAATTATGTGTGGTTTACTTTAAAGATTGGGATCCAAATTGGAATATTTTTCACGTTATACGATATTACAAACACACGCTGGCACAGGTCACACAGGAAATGAGGAAAAAAACGAAGATTTATACAAAGAACGTATGATGAATTTTGAAACGTGAGCACGAGTATTACCCAGGGCCGAAGCCCATGCTATTAATTATTAGGCAGAGAACGAAATGCTTTGGCTCTGGTTGGAATTAATCGCCATTAACGCAAGCTTACCTCGGGATTAGCAATGGCTGTCCGGGATATAATGAGACGTTGATGATAATTTTCAAAAATCGGTTATTCTGGAGGATAATTGGGATATTCAGGATGTTAAAAGATTAGGGAAGACTTAGGCAGAGATAGATTTGGGTGTGATGGAGTTGTATGATGGGATGGTTGAAGCTTGAGTGGTGAACTGCAATACCCACATTATATAAGCAAGCCGACGTGGGAGGTGCCAAGTTGAAATCACTGCCCACCGAGCTCCATCTGACACGCAATGTGATCTAGGATCCAATAACATCACCCGACTTTTGCCTGTTTGTGGCTATTGTATATTGCGGCCAGATGAAGTTGGCTGACGTTGCAGCTCGATAAGGGCCACATATAAAGTGTTGGGAGACTGTGGTGGTATAAAACTTTCAATATTCTAGTGTGAGCAGGAAGCGGTGCATTTCACGTAACTACCAGGCAATGCGGACTTGTCTATTGCCGCATACTTCAGAGCCTGAATAACGTGAAACGTTGGACTCTATTGACACGAGCATCTAGGGGAAACGGGAATGTGTGGAAGTACCCAGGGAGACAGAGGGATGGACGGGTAGGTACGCAGGCTGCTGGCTTGTGGACAAGCGGCGAAGCAGGCTTGCAGGCTCTCATAGTGCTGAACGCTGCTGTATGCTTGGGTTGCCACTCGGACTCGCTTTCTCCTGCTTCTTGCGTTCACTCTTATATCGTTCATCTGTTCTGAGGATATTTCTATCATTGTGAAGCACAACGGAGTGTGTATGTGAGGGGGCGGATAAACTTCATGGGAAGGAGTTTCAGGGACGGAGAAGGTCGTGGTTTAGGTTGGTACGCAGGTAAGGCAGGGACGAAGGCAGAGTGATAGTAGAGGCGAGGAGATTGTTGAAGAGAGAGGGAGTAAGGGAGCCACGAAGGCCGCCGCGGTGTCCGTATGCTGCTGGGCTGCGCTACCTTGCCACGATTGGAGTACGTCTTCCAAGTAAAAACGCAACCTGGATCTTATACTGTGGATTTACAAATAGTGTGATTGGTTTTTTTTTGTGGAGAAAGTGATTATCAAAGATAGGCGGGATGGCAGACGAGCGGGATGAGATGGATGCTACGGAAGAGGAGAAGCGACCCATCAACAACGTGGAAAAGGTTGAACCCCAACCTGAGGTACAGGTGCGGAGACCTCCAAAATCGGGATGCCTCATGACCCGGGGCCAGGCCGTGGGTTTGGCTGTTTTTGTATTTCTGCTGGTACTCATTGTGGGAGCTGTAGCCGCAATATTAACGCGGACTCACTGGTCTGCGTGTGATTCTGAACCCAGACGCAATTGGTTGAACAGCAGCTGGATGGGCCCTAAACCCACCGTGGCCCCCGGGTACCCGTGGTCTGGTATCAGGCTACCCCGTACCATCATTCCGTCCTCTTACACTCTGGAACTCCGTGTCGACCTTAGCACCTTTGAATTCTCTGGTTCAGTGGATATGAAAGTGAAATGTCGTGAAAGTACCCAATATGTTATAGTGCACAGCAATGGTCTCAAGGTGAATAGGTCCTCGGTGTACGTGCAGGATGTCGGGGCGGGCAAGAAAGTGAAAATCTACAGGCACATACCCGTGCCTGTCAACCAGTTCTGGGTGTTGCACATGAATGAGTATCTGCAGGCAGGCAAAACGTACAAAATTCGATTCGGAGATTTTAAGGGCACACTAGGGGATGACCTACGAGGCTTGTACCGCAGCTCATACAAGGACCAGGACGGCAAGACAAGGTTGGTATCTGTTATGGTTCCTTTGCATGCACCAGACAATATGATCGTCTGAGTTGATCATGTCCATGCCAATCTTACATGTTGGCGGTAACCTTCTTTAACAGTTTGGAACTCAATAAGGCTGCAATTATTTTCATCATCAATTAATTAAAATCGTTAAACACAGGAAACTATGCACAGTTTGTAGCGGTTTTTTTAGATAAACTAATTACACATTTTCAAAGACCTGCAGAGTGTCTCAACATTGATAAGTGCATTACTTTAGTTTTCAATGAAAACATATGTTTATTCAGATATCGATGATGCATGAACTACCATGTAATACTTCACAATGATAGTTGCATGTCAAGGTATTAATTTTCGGCGAATGAACGAATGAATGCATCTTCAACTAGGTCATTAAATAACAAAAGCGATAGGTGCATGGGGAGACATGGATTTCCTGCGTATTTTAGCATTACCTGACTGGCAGTGCCAATATTGAGGTAGATCCTTGATGAGAGCTGACTTGTTTCCATAGAGGCCTAGTGTTTGATGTGTATGAAAGGATTAAAGGCCTTGCTTCATCTACAGGAGGAGTAAATCAGCTGGGGGACATTAGGCCACTTTGTCTTATACCCCGTTACCTTATGTCGCAATCAGCATCACCGTAATGGCCGCCACGCCGGGGAGATCAAAGAGTTTCCCGTCGTTCTGCACAACTCTTTGGGCACGTGGGTATAAATGTGGTGCGGAACTGGGATCTTATTGATTGGTTAAGCTCTGGTCTTTGATAAAAATGTTTAGCAATTTAACTTCTGATTTACCTGAGGACGGCTGAAATAAATCATACAAAAATCTGATATATGGGTGATTTGAGTGGTAACAGAGAGGAGACTTTTTTGTAATAAAGGCAAGAAGAAGACTGCAGTTTCTCCCCTGTGCCAAGCAGGCAGTCCGCGAACCCATATTCGTCTCTCATCCATCTACACATGCAGGCATATTATTACCCTAATTCGCTTTGCCTGAGAACAACATGGCCAATATTACCTGTGATAAAGCAGTGGTATTTTACACATGTCCACTCAATGTGTTACACCCCATACCCCGTATTCGCACCACTGACTGATCCTCTCAACATGAGAGCAGCGGTGATCCACACAATATGTGTTACAAACACCAATTCTGACACAAAATATCAGATGTGCAATGCACTCTTCTATATGTAATTATGATTTGTTAATATTGCATTAATGGGGTAATAATCAAGTGAGTGACATATCTAGGTTAAATGATTGATAAATGACGTGAAAATTAACGTCAGAGGTCGCACGTGGCAATGAGTATCAAACCTTAAGCCATTTTCCATACATATTTCATGGGCTGCACATTAGCAGATTGTACTAAATGGCTTAAGATGTTGGCTAGATAATGTTTATCACAGTTGGAGTTGAGTGACTGGAGTGAATCCATCAATCAGTTATTAGGATACAAATGTAAACTATTATGAGTTCCCATATGAAGCACTGGACTGACCCATATGTAGACAGCTTTGCCACCATATGTTGACACAATACGGGATTCGGGTTTGATATGTTCCACCAAATATAAAAGATTTTTGATATCAAGCGCAAATTATACCACTATAATCAAGCTATTTTATATCACTAATAAAAACATTGCTACTTTTTTGGTAATTCAGATGTTTGCATCGATTTTGACAGAACTTCAATTCCAGAAGCAATTCAATGTGTATGTCCATTTTAGATTAATATGATCAGGCCATTGACCCTTCAATGACAAAACCTGTAAATTGATTATCTCTTTTGAAAGGAACAAGGGTTATGCTTAGAATACAATGATCTTAATATAATAGTAGATGTAGATGCGTATTTTATAATGGTTATTCCCTTCTAGCACTGGTTTGTAAATAATGGAATGAATAATAAATAAAGCATGTCAACAAATTTGTCATATAAAAAATAATAAAGGGTCATTGGAAATATAAAAACAAATAGCCTATGTTAGTCCAAAATACCATGATTGTTTCAGGTCAAGCCCATGAGTAATACTGTATTTGCAGCCTATGGATATATTTGTAATATCAGTTTGTCTAATGTGCTAGTCTGGAGAGTTATTTGTGTTGTTGGTCAAAAATGTCATGATTTGTAATGTCAGTTTTAAGCACAATGTATCACTGTGTAATATTTCATATTACTTATATTTCCAAAGGCAAAGCAAAATCATTGACCTTTATTACACATGCACAATTCAAGATATTTCAGCGAGAATGTCACAGAGAACACACATTAAAGTATGACAATAATATTTTGATTGGGCGAAATCCATTCATTTCTCAGAATGGCTAATGCATCACATCATGGGTACCTTTGTGGGCATGTTTTATACTGCAGTTTACCCAGATATGGCATCAAAGGAATTGCAAGTCATCTATATGGGGCTTCTCGGAGCATGATTGCTATGGCATCATTAAGTAGAGGTTGACAGGATGCACACAGGCGGAATACAGCAGATATGGCTAGTATGGGTATGCCTTGCTTACTGGTCAGCATAGATGTCCCCTATTTGACCTATGTGTAAATAGAGATTATGTACACCAAAGACGTTATCCTTTTGTACACTTTAGGATACCGATGGCATTTGTCGTGCCATTTAACATATAATGTCTAGTCTATATACAAAGCACACCAAAGATAGTGGCATTGTTGTGCCGTTGCGTCCATTACCTTATGCCATTAATGTCTTAGATGTGGACTTTGAGTTGAATACAAGCTCTTTTACATGAATCAAAGCAAATAATGAAATAGTTCTTTGCGCAAAGGAGCCATACATTTAAAGCCTTTTATGAATAAATACGAGAAGCCTCATAATCAGAGTTCAGTGTCAAAGGAGGAGGTTCTCCTGTATCAACATCAAGATCTGCTGTGTTAGTTTCCTGCCTGATATAATAGTATAATAATATCTGTCATCTGCATAACTAAGATCCATATATGAAGTCTAATTATTCTGATTTACACATTGTATGTCTTGTGATGTTGTATCCGGTCATATGCATTATTGTCTCTGCATGTAAATACTAGCTTTTCTGCCTGTGTGTAGAGAAGACATCCGTCTCTTGACATGCTCCCCTACTACCAATCACCCGGACCTGACTGACAGTACTAATTAATTAAGCCTGGTTGACTTAAGCAAAATATGGTGAATGATTGGTAAAGATCATCTTACTTACCGATGGCCCTATATTAATTTGAGCATCAGTCATTTTCTGGTTCTTAAACTGATTAATATGACCTGCTGATATTTGAAAGGAAACACCACTATGCTTGGTTGAAAACAATATATTCAGGTTTGTAGAGTTATCTATGGCAGACTATCTGAAGATGGAATGAACCATATCTATCCATTACAAAATTATATTTAATTAAATTCATATTGCAGGCTTCTAATAATATGGGTTCCTTAAACTAAAGTATCAACAAGCAAAAACATGAACATCTAAAATCAAATCCTGTACCCAATATTCACTGGTAAAACGTGGCTTCCTATCACATGAGAATGGGTAAGACACAAAGCTTTGCTATGCACTTTGTGATAGTGTATGAAAGAGGTATGTAGAAGGTAAACTCAGATAAACAGTACAGCAGGCAATGAGTGCATTTCCTGTGCAAGTCTAGCATTGGTGTCCCCTTTTTCTCCACTCAGAGGATAATATTTTGTCCAATGACATTCACATATTAATATTCGCCTTACTTAGTAATATAAGAAGCACAAGCATCTGTTAATTTTGCATGTAATATTTATCAAATCATATCATGTTTCTTTTGATTGACTTCTATCTACATCTTACACGGAGGAATCTGGTTAGCGTTGATAATAGATGTGTCATATCCTTTCACTTGGAGATGCTGAAAGTGAAAATATGCCCAGCCTGAATTGACATATCTATGCTTAGTTCTTTACAAGGTTTTGGGGCACACGGAAGGTCTCGTTCACCTTGTCATGAAACTTCAGTTACATTTATTTGTATGTAGTTTGATTTGTCTCATTCCAAAAATATACAGGATTGTGGAAGTCCACAGCTCGCCCTTGAGTAAATATCATTTCAAATACTTTTATTTGACCTGCGTTATGTTGTTGGTGGCTAATATGTGGGATGGGCCAAATTCTCCCTGATCAAGCGCATACCTGAGAGTCCAATGTACGCAATGACAGAACTCTCAGTCATTTGAGCAGCTGGTCCTAAAAAGGCAATCACAACGTGTGCAACACAATAGTGAATTCCTGCTCAGGTATGCAGCTTCGTGACAGGGTGTCATAAAACGCCTCAGCAACTCCTGTGACAAATCCCTACAAAAAATATATGGCTTTTTATTTATAAAAACAACGATACCTATTTTGCATGCAGCAGCACAAGTTAGGAGGTACACTACACATAGTAGATTTCTTAGGTTCCATGCAGTAACAAATGATATGTAGGTATATATCGCAATGTAAAACAGTATCATCATTATCAGCGTATAATTATATACAACTAACATTGTAGATATAATTCATTCACAAAAAAACATCAGCCCAGCAATTGCATCGGCTTTGATATAGGCTATTATAGTGATTTCACAACATGTGAAATAAACTTACCACCATAGAATTGTTAAAGAATATATCATGTTGCAGAATGATATCAAATAAGGCATTACGTGTTTTGCCCGTTATAGATATTGTGGCAATTTTCGACCTATTACAGCCATCTTGGTTTCGGGGCTTTCTCAATGTGGCGCCCACAATTACAATTGACCTTATCTCAAAATTAAAACCTGTCATATTGTTTCATGACAGCATATAACTCCCAACAGAACACAATATAACTTGTTAATCCCCCACACTGGTTGTTCCCGTTCCGCTCCTCACAAAGGTAGGCAGTTTCTCTTGATATTCCTGATATGATATATGGATTTTCACATGAGATAAACAACCCAACTGTTATTATGCAGCTCTTTCTGCTTTCATATATGAGAAATATGATTCAGTTATACATAATTACTGCAATCAACTCAGCTAATACGTAACCAATAATAACACGCCTTTAACTGGACTGCGGGTGCACACACATTAAAGGGATAATATATTGTGTTGTGTTCGGATTGTATTGATCCCTGCGGAACCTCTTCACTCTCTCCATCCCAATAAGGCATGAATGACCACTCAGTAATATAAGAAAGGCTTTGTGTGATTCAGAGAATGTTATTCATATCCATAGACTTATAAATTAATGGACTATCAAGGAGTAATTGAATTGTATTGGAATCAGCGATTGTGTTTACTTGTGTGTGACAGTACACCAGCACTATTAGTAGCAAATACAGCTAATAAGTTTAAATGTTTCACTGAAAAAAGTTGTACGTTGGCCACACAGTTACCAGCAACTTTGGTTCAGATTAACATCAACATAGTTACATTTGCTCTAACCCTTTTCAGGTCTTTTTTTCATTTGATTGGTGATTCGATGGGTTTATATGGTTAATATGATGGCATGGTGAAGCCACAGTATGTGTGTGTGTGAGTGTGTGAGAGTGTGTGTGTGAGTGTGTGTGTGTGCTCCCGTGAAGGTATAGTAAAAGTAGGATAGTGTCTAGTATCGAAAAGAGTAGGGGGAACCCGGTGCGAATGGTCTCTGAAAAAAACCTTTCAGTTAACCAACTCACAACAACAATAGTCCATTTGTCAATAGCAATAATCAATGACCAAATTTAACAATACATGATTGCAATTCACAGCAATCACACTGCAGGGCCGCCTCTCCAGGCTACGGCCCTCTTGCAATTTAATATTGCATAGATTTCATTCATTCCTAGTATTGAGGACATCTGAGCAAAGCTGGCTGTGGGCAAGGTGGCACATGTGTGATAATCCTCCACTGATTTCATTGTACCACTCCCGTACTTGGTTTCAGGTTCTGGTTTGTACAAGTTGGCACATGTGAATGTTACAAGTGACACCGGATTCTTCTTCTGACCTTATTATCTTATTGTGTCCCTTCCATCTTTGGTTTCAAGTCTTGCCAAGGGAACTGCGTTGTTGTTAACTTGCCGGGAAGGATTAATATCAGGTATAATATAAACGATAATTCTTATGGCAAGTTGAAGTCTAATTTAAGGTAAACAATAAGACAATGGGATAGAATGCTCTCTGATTTAACTGAATGTGCTTGAGTCAAAATCTTCTTCATCGGGAATACTTTGTGAAGTTCGATTGCCCATTAGTAAGTTTTGAGCATTTAATTGTTTTAT
This sequence comes from Amphiduros pacificus, assembly GCA_949316495.1. Classification (NCBI taxonomy): domain Eukaryota; kingdom Metazoa; phylum Annelida; class Polychaeta; order Phyllodocida; family Hesionidae; genus Amphiduros; species Amphiduros pacificus. The sequence continues at coordinate 6,973,017 of OX439000.1, forward strand.
TTACTCAAAGAAAGTATCATAAGAAATAAAAATCGAACATTCTTTTTGTGTTATGAGGGACCAGTGAGTCAACATCGTTTTTGTTAAAACAGCATTTCTTTCATGCTACATATTGTAAACAAGAAGTTGTAATCTTAGCTAGACAGCCCCACACTACATGAAGTCTCTCCTTTGCACCTTAGTCCATTTGTCCATGTTCTACCGTGGACAAAAACTACATGATTAGGAATTGAGATGCATTCACCTTGTAAACTGTGGGCTCCCCGTGGGACCTCTTAATGGTTTACCATGGCATCGTTTCCCTCTTGAACTATGGTAAGTGCCACATCTGTAGGAATACCCACATCCCTGGGGACGTTTTCTTCGATTTTTGGCAGGTCTCTCTACGTCTCACTACATAGCTGTCATTACACAAGGTTAGAGCAATATATAAAGACACAGGAAAAAAATATACCAGGTCCTTACTTCACCATTTATGTATCACATTGTGACCTTGGGCAAAGCTTTTTTGTGCATGTAAAATGTCTGCGCCAGACCGTTTTGGCCTCTACTAATCCCAAGGCATGCTATAAGGGCTAGAACTGTCGGGATTTGCTGCTAGTATCAGATAGTGAACTCTGCAAATGATTCATGATGCTTTTTTCACATAAATCACTGTTGTCCATTAGGTTGAATTTTACTTGAAACCCTCCATCATCATTTGTGCTCGGCGTTAGCACTTCACTCACCAGCAGGTGCAAGAGTCTAGAATATATCCTTATTCTGCATCAGTCAACAATATCACAAGTATCATAATTTCAGTTGATAATGCATCTCCCGGTCTACCTCTATATCATATAGGATATTTTAATGTACCGAAGCCGCTGGAAACGTACCAAGTTCTATTAAATGAATCAGTGTGTAAGGCACGTAGATTTGATGGAGAGGTTGCGCTTTGCATGCAATCATTCCAGAGCAGTGAGCATTGATGTCATCACGTGATTGTGTTTCCGCTGATGCTGAGTTCATGTGAGGTTTCTTTCTCTTTGCAATTTACATGACGAAGTAATATTGTTGCATGCTTTTATACTTTGACAAGAGTGCAGATATGTTCCATTGCATATATTTTCACAGACGAATATAATAAATAATATGACATAAAAAGTATGGCACATATAGTTATCATGGGAAGCACTGGCAAGCCATGAGCTAGCAATAAGGAAACGCAAGGTCCGAAGCAGATGTGTGGTAATGGTGCACTGCTAAGGCTTAAGAATGGCCCTAAAAGCTGCTACAATTGCCCGCAACTTATCTGTGAACACGTCTTCTGACTATTGGCTTGTCACTGGCGGATAATTTGCTGAAGCCCTGAGAGCATTAGAGTACGGAATTAGGTCTCTTTGTCTTGCACCACCCTTTGAAAAGTCACTGGCTATTTATAAGAGTCTTGCTGTTTGGCACACAGAGAAATGCTTCTGGCGAATTTAATGCTATTTATCTGTTTTAACTGCACCCTCTCGTGCTATTCATAATTGTCAAAAAGAAACGGGTTGAAATAAGAACGTTTTTGCTGCGTCTTTCAGTGAGCAGTCTTCCTCAATTTTCACACTTAAGGCTCTGATCAGGTTAAAGCCTGCCTTCCACCTCAACACCCTGGATACACGTAATATGAACACAACTGTGTCTTTGTTTCCTTACATTGATTAAATTACCTTTTTTATCGTTTATTCATAATTGACGCTTACACAAAATGATAAATGAAAGCACATTGACTGGTCGTTTTTCATTATAATACTTGAAAGGCCAATCATTGAGCGGCTTTTGCGTTAGTGTGGGGCAGGAGCCATGAAACATAAGTGGTTCAAGAAATTCTGACAAGAAGGCTTATATCTAATGCGTTTATTCTCCTCGTCAGTTCTCATATGTTCCTATTTTCCTCTGACAATATACTCAGGCCAGTGAGAATAGTCAGTATATAAAATGTAGTGTGATGGCCAACCAATTTTAACATGTCCTAAAAGACTTAAAGTTGGAAAGTGTGTGGCAATTGTGAAATGGTGTCTATGAGACCCTTCAGCATCAATGCCCCTATCAGGTTGACCTCCGTGTGAATGTTACATTATCGGCAGTGGGAGTCGAACCCAGCACCTCCCGTTCCCTACATATATAACCAAGAAAGGTGCAGATCCATTGCTCTACCAACTGTGCCTGTGGGGCCGGTGTAAATCAATTAAACTGGGCCGTTAAGTGAAGATTCTAGTGTGGCTATTTGTATGTTGTGGAATCTTGCCCGCTGGAGTCATGCTCATTATTGCAGAAAAGCCGACATTGTACGTGTACTCCGCCCGCTACGAGTAGCGAAAACTGTGACCCCGACTATATTGGCGATAATGCAGGAATTTGTTGTGTTCTGCCCAGTGAGCAACTCTCCACCACTTGCAGCGCTGAAATCAATAAACACTGACCTGATTTCAAATTATGCTGAGTGCAGCTCGTTTTTTGGTGTGATCTACCACTCGGGTCAGAGGGTCAAATGACCAAATAAGGTGTGGATGATGGACTTCCCTTCAATACACTAATATCATCTGGAATATCAGAGGGCAGTTGGGCCGATTGTCAACTCTATGCATGATCAGCCATTTATAATCCTGTCTCTCAAACCCATCCATCGCAAGTGACATGGACACTACACTACTCCTCAACACTGCATCGCAAACATTGAATATTATCACTTGTACGGCGAGCCATTCATCGCAAAATATGAGAGCACAATATGGAAGAAGCCAGATATGCATTATCATGCCTGTGATGATGAAAGATAACCTTAAATCTACAAGCTTCTCTCCCATCGGGAGTTGTATTGCTATTCACTGCAAAAATGTAATGCAGTTGCATTTCATCAAATTTAACAATTTTAAATTTTTTTACAATCAACCATAAATATTTGATATTAGTAAAGCAAACCAACACATACACACACATGTATATATATATATATATATATATATATATATATATATATATATATATATATATATATATATATATATATATATATATATATATATATATATATATATATATATATTTGCATATATATATTTGCATATATATATTTGCATATATATATTTGCATATATGTGTGTGAATATGTGTGTGCATCGCCAGGCCAAGAGGGGGTATTGGTATTGGCTAATTTTGCTTAGTTTGGAGTAGATGGTATATAGCAGCTGGCCATTATTATCCTGCATCACAAGTACCAATCATATCTGCAAGCCGTGTCAGGATCAGCAATCCCATCACGATATCTCCACCAATCATTTGCATCTATGGTGCAGGTTATCCTACCCTGGTTGTGTGACCTGCTACCCATATGTGCATGCATATGACATTATTAAAGCAAACCAACAAATCAGCCAAAGCTCAGCATCCAACCATCATAATCGATCTGTCCTCTCCATGCCCACCCCCTAGCATCGTTAACAAACTGGTGCATAGAGAGACATTATCAATAAATTTATCCAGTAAGATATGTAATTCAACTGCACAGCATCTTTGTGAGGGAACTAAAATCTACATATAATTCCTTATAGTATACCATCTACATCAAAGTCTGCTGTGAACATTTTACCTTTGTTGTTGCCCTTTGAGATGTATCGATTCTCTGTACTGTGTACGAAGCTGCAGACAGTATTATAGACCTAAACTTTGTTGTCACAATCTCCACATTCTATCTCACACCATGTCTGCCCACATTGACCCAAATTCCACTCCCATTTTGGAAATATTATTTTTTAATTTTTACAGAATCATCGTATTATATCAGCGCGTCTGAAATCTGTACACAGTGGGCTCATACTAATTAATCAGATAATGGGGACCATGTCTACCCTAAGTGCTTATAGATGTTGCTTCTGGATTGGAGATTCAGTTTATGATGCATGATGGTCCACTACTGTGGATAACATATCTAGGACCGGCCCCACACTTGAAATCAACTTGCAGCGCTTTAGTCTATATGGAAAACACAATCCTTAAGATAGATTAGGCACATTTTATGAGATTTATCTCGACGCATTATGGGCCATAAAAAGTATATAACCCCTCCAACATCAATGAAGCGGTAATGTTACCATAGAGAGACATGACAAAGCCGTGACACAAGAAATGGATATATCCATCCATCTGGAATAGAACCGATTTTCTACGGTTGCTCATATTGTATGTCATGTTACATTATACAAGACTAGATACTGATTGCGATGGGCGGCTTCAGACAACGTGCTTATGCCCCATACACTCTGACCAAGGATATTGTGCACACAACTTCAATTATTTCAACCATGCCAAGGGAATTGTTGGGCCACTAACGAGCCAGAATTCGCTGTATACCGGCCTCCTTCAGATGCATTCTGCCTCTAGAAATGCAATTGGGACAGCCTGTTTGCTAACGGGTTCTAATTTGTTCAGTTCCAGGGTACCTCAGTGGCGTCGTTTTGTCACACTCTCTTTTGGCTTTCCCTTTTTTTCAGCAGAAATTCCTTCACAAAGAAGTGCTGAGAAAGTGGGTGTCCTCTGTGGGCCTGATCAGGCGATGCTCCATAAACTAGCTAAATCATGTATCACAATACTGTTGCTAGATATACAGATACAGAGTTTGTCCATATATGTAGTTTTTATATTGAAAAAACCTAATACAAAGCAGATGTGAAACATGGGAGATGGGGGCCGATGATGGGGCGGGCATGTGGAGTAGTTATGGTGGATGGGGCTGTGTGGCTAATGGAAATGTGTTCCAGGGTAAGGGACTGGAGTGGAGGGTCATCTGTGAAGCATGTCGCCCATCTCGCATCCATCATGCTCTCTCTCCACTGCTCCGGGCTTGAAATTACATCTCAATAGAAGAGGCTCTGATTACCACACATTTCAATCACACCACCATGTGTAGTCTATCTTGTCTGGTTATTGAATAACATCATTATACTTTTCACATAAAACTATTGTTTGCTGATTAATTTTCACATTGGTAACACGGTCATTGTACTTGTGTAATTCAAAAAATATATTTAAAGTCTGCACACGGGGATTTCTTTGAAAAAGATTAGTCTTGAAGTGCCTTGGAACTGTTTGCAGATTGATCGTTTTTGATATGAAAATGCAGGGCATTCCATTTATTTGGAGTATAAATCCCCATACATATTCATATTACACTTTGGTACATTCACTTTTGTCACTGGACCTCAATCTGGGCAAGGATATTATATAATGGGAAGGCCAATGAGTCTGACCAGTTGTTTAAAGAGAGAATGGAAGACCTAAAGGAACATTTCCATACATCTTGTACAACAATATGAGATGCCAAGAGCAAATTCACATGTCTGTTGTTCATCGCTCCCTGTTATATATTTGAAAAAAAGAACGAAACTCTTGGGGGATAAAGTAATTGGTCTAAAATGTCTATAGAATTTGAATATTGTGAGAGAGAGTGAACATTGCAGGCACAATTTCACCTCTTGAAGGTTATTGATTCGCAGTATCAAAAATGTTGCATGCTGGGAACCACGTGATCATTTTCGAACCAAACTCGGCTCTCAGCTTCATTTCAGTATTGACTTCAGATGCTGATCTTTCGTAAATCTGTTGAAAACCAACTCGATTTTAAGCTGGACCAAACACGTGATATGCACACGTCATCTACATGCCGATTCTACAAAGTTTTAAACCATTTAATAATACTGTTGCTTGAACACATTTTTGTAATGGATATTGGGTATTATAATGTACTGTCTGTGAAATAAGGCGTTGTTAACTGAGCCCTTGGTTTTGGGATGATATTCTGAGCAGGGGACGGCGATTACCATGGTGTATCGCTGATGAGGGCATATAGACTGGGGAATAGTCTATATTCCTTCCTTTGTAGTCGGCCTCAATAGATCCCATCACCTGCTGAAATTACTATGCCATAATTGTAAGCAGACATGAGTGGTCAATTCCTTCAACATGGTCAAAATTAGTGGGCAAGATGAGGAGAAGATTGGCGCCTGGGCACACCACCTGAGGGGCCCAGGTCATTGGCAATACAGTGGTTCTTGGAATGGAAAGCTAACCATTGTGTGGCAAGGCGTCACGTAGAAGTGCCGCAGACCTGCCAAGCATAAGTGTCAGTCATGTCATGTTGTATCATGTGTTCGTTTTGTCAAATGTCAGGCATCTCGCTGTAGCTAAACCTAAGCCTATTTTCTGAGGGAAACTAGTGAGCTAAATGCATAATATATGTACAAACGTGAAGGTCAACAGTCTGGGTGTGTGTGGCATTGAGAGAAAATGTCCACTTCACACAATAGGTACAACTGTTACAAGGAAATGGGTTGCCGTTTTGGTACTGGCATAACCTCGACATGGATCAGGTCGGCGGTCAAATCTCGAAATCTGATATGACCTTTACATACGAAAGGTCAATGGATTAGGCCTACAGCATGATAGAGCAGTTAAGCACACACAGATAGATCCTTTGTGTAAATATCTGCAAAGAAAATATATTCAATACGACTTGGTGACTCTGCATTGCACTGTAGGTATGTAATGCCGTGTGCTTAGCGCACCATCCCATTCACACACCCAAAATCCTAAAACACACACACACACGCACACACACACACACTCACATGTACGCCCAAAATCCTGTCAGGTTACGAGACAGAAAACAGTGACAGTCGACCCATCTCGAGGTGGCTTTATCAATTCTGACCACATTCACACCATTGCAGCTGTCAACTATTTTGCTATTGTGGCGCATTCCAATAAGCATAGGCTTCTCTTGATGTTGGTCACCAGCACCCTTTTATTCACATTCACTCACCTTTCCAACTTTGGTTGGGGTGTCTGGGACCTCATCGTACACCATATTGAATGACGATAAAGTGGAGACGCCCGCTGGCATCGAAGTTGTTACAGCCATATTTTCTGATGGCTATCGTGGTCAGCAATCTGCTCAGAAGTATGACTGGAGGAATTGCTCCTATTTGTATTGTATTGTCTCAAGTATTTTACGAGGCAATACAGTCAACATAAACGCTCAAATGTTGGACCCGCCGGGAGAGGCAAGCAAAGCCTATTTCTGTAATGACCTCCTTGAATTGGCTCAGTTGTAAAATTAAATTAGGACCTCTTCTGCCGAAATGGTATAATATAGCCTTAAGGTATGATTTTAATGAAAATTTACACATAAATTGCCTTTATGCTATCCAGCTATCTATATTTACATTATGTATATATTAATGATATGATATAGCCCGCGTAGGGCTATGCTGTCATCAGCTAAGTCTTTACAGATGGGCAATTATTTTACAAGTCAGGATGTCTGAGGCAAGGTAGCAAGTCAACAGCCTTACGCCTTCATTCATAATTCACAACAAATTGGTGAAGTTTGCAGCCAATAAGGGCCACGCTGCATCTGGTAACACGTCTGGGACACGTGGAGAATATCAGTCTGCGGTAGCTCTCCAATGTGATTACAAAAACAATATCTGGTGCCTGAAGCCAAATCTGGATTACACAGGCTCGGGGTATCAGTGACGGGTCCTTGTCCTTTTGATGATCTCCCTTGGATGGTTTAGTGTCAGGCCAAATCTCGCCCAGTCAGGAACACATGTGCGGGAACGTGACCTCAGGTCCAGGGCGAGGCAGTGGGGACATTGAAAGATGGCGGAATACATTGGTGGCCATTATGACAATTCTTTTGAAGTTCTCGTTGATGAATGAAAGATTAAGGTGATAATATACCTATTGAAATTATAGTCTCGATAGAAACTTTCATACAGGGCCCATGTTCGATAGAGGGATTAGAGAGAAAAGGTCAAGTGTGACATTTTGGTATTGACATCGGGAGCAGGCTGCCGTGAAATGATGTGCTTATCCAGCAATGTATCGTGGGTGTAGCTGGGAGGGGGGGACCTGTCCACGGGGTCTGCATAAACAATGGTCTCCCTACCTGTCTCTGGACAATTCCCTTGTCATCCAACCATTGTCGTCGATTAACATCTGGCTTTTTATTCGGTTGCTTAGGAACAGCATATACACCCGATTATCGACCTGTTATGTTAGTATATATCATAATTTTATTCTCATCCTGCCATACCCATGACAAGTCATTATGAATTCCTTTTGCCGCTGTTTCCTCTTTGACCAGATTTATGAGTTACTTCTAATAAAAAGTAGCATCATCACGTGACTCCAAACATAGGTCCGCGCCCCCATATTCTGTGTGTCACCTGGAGTTTATTTTTCATATAAAAGAACCAACTGTAGGACAAAACATGGGTTTTACCAGTAAATAAGATATCGTGATTGATTTGGTTTTTTTGTTTAACAATCCTTTCTTCCCACAGACTGCGGTTGATGGATCGCCCAAGCTGGCTTTACTCGCAGCGTTTGGTCCATTGACTACCAAGGGACTTTGTCAGTCAGATTTTACCGAAAAAGTACGAAGTGCAATCGAGGAAAGCCGCTATTTGTATTTGCAATCCAATTTTCTGCCCCCGGTTAGAGGAAAGGTCATTCGTAAAATTGTTTTAAAAAAATGTGAAATGCTTCCGGTCCACACTGGTTCAAGTGGATAAAAGTAAAGCCTACAATATCAGTCTGGTCACAAGAAGACTATATCAGTATTGTGTGTTCTCTTCTTGGGAGAGTGTTTTTTTATATAATCTGAAGGAGGTGTGTTCTAAGCTTATATATTAAATCACAAGGTTAAAATCACAATTGTGGTCATTATATTTTATATGAAATGCAGTGTTTCTGTTGTTTTGCAATCCATACTAAACAGCTACACGTGTTGGTGTCAAATATGCCAAAGTAACTGTCGTTTTCATTGAACCTGTCGTGTCATATGCTACGCATATAGAGATGCTGTACTTGTGATGTCTGCACGGATCGGAGCAGCATGCAACCTGTAGCTTGAGGAAGTGAGTAGGCCCCGCTTAATGAGCAGTGGGGTCAAACCACAGCCAGCTACCTGACGGCAAATCAACTTAATACAGAATAATGATGGCAGAGTTGGCCTTGTTGCTGCAGAATCCATGGCAACTGTATGTAAAGAGAATTTGCTCTAGTAAAATATTATCCAGATGGGAACGGGGCGTGGAGTTGCATGGCAAAGATAACAAATATTGCGTTGGGGTCCCTGGCAGAACTTCGGCTTCAGAGTGGCGTGGATTGCTATTGAAACAGTTGTATTCTGACATATAAAGATGGTTTTTTACAGAGGGCATTATGAATATGTTTATTTTGTATGTATAATACGTTTTGTTAATACGCTTTGTTAGGCCTTATGCAACATGAGTACTTTTGTTCAAATGCGCACACGGACATTTGGTTTTACTGATCAACTCTAATTGCTAAGACTATGAAGTTATAATGTGAGATAGATTAAAAAGAAACTAGATAGTTTTTCATAACAATACATTGAGTATTACATTATATATATATATATTTACATATATATATTTTTAATTTATACATATATTATATAAAATAAATGTATGCATTTCATAATTATGTAATCGTGTTTCATGACAATTCCGCTCTTAATGAATTCTATGGGCAAACCCATTCGTCATTTTGTTTTTCGCACCATCACAACCATGAAATTACTCATTTGTCTTCCAATCATGTTTGATATTAATTCATTTGACCCACATTAGGAAGGATGACAATCCCTTCTTGGCACCAATAATGTGCTGCAGCCTAGTCTTTTCTCTGTCATTGATAGGGAATCTTCCTCTCATCTAAGCTTCCCCTTAAGCTTTCATTAGCCTGGTTGATCTGAGCACTAGACTGTAGGGGTACACATTACTCTAACAACCTCCACAAAATTACGGTAGGTAGGTGATTAGAAGATATATTATTCCGGCTTCAAAATCGGCCACCATCACAAACATCCATGATTCATTGTCACAACACAATCACTTCCAATGCATTTTCGCTGTTTTCAATTTGCCAGTATTTGTAGTAATACAATTGGGGCCCATCACCCACTTCTCTAACACAATTTCCCCCCCGAGAACCGTTTGTGTCATTACTAAGACTTCACAGCTGTGGCGGCAGACACCACCATTTTTTCAGCTTCCTTTCTCGGCTACAACTCTGTCTTAGAGTAACATCGCGTCAGCATATATTTCAACTCATTCCACTGAAGATTATATTTAGGTTTTGCTCACAAACTAAGGTTTGGCACTGCTGCTCCAAAACTCAGATTGTAACAACTCAAGCCAATGGCAAAATAATATCAATTATTACATGACATAATTAAAATCATATTTCCTTGATATAAATAATTAGGAAAAATCAATTATGACACAAGCATGGGGTCGTATATTCACAATGAACGCCATTAATGAATAGCACAGTCTCACCAAACACATGTATAAAGGCAATTTAATCTGTTAATGGGCTGGTACTGCAGGTCATATCATAAAGTACACGGCAAAGGTTTCACCTGAGTACAGAACAGTAATTAGACAACTGTATTGACCCTTATAAAAATACCACATCACATTTTGAGTCTTATCTTCTAAAACCGCGATGCGTCTATACAAGGAAAACATTCAGTATCCACAACCTCCTTAAGCATAATAACAATTGGTGTACATCCTTTTGATCTTCAGATGTCAAGAGCAGATGTCAAGATTGGTTGATGGTTACTTTTGGTTATCCGCGTAGAGTAAGGCCGTGCTCATTGTATTAAGACATAGAATCAGGCAAATAATGATGATAATGTGAGAAGTATGCCGCCACAATACATCATGGGCACAGTGTACGATGACAATTATACATCGGGCAAACTCGTAAAAAACCCAAAGTGCGTGTCTTTTAGCTATATTCACAAGATATAATATAATTTTGGAATGTGGTAACATGAGCAACACCTGATAAAAGCAAATACATAAGCAGTATAAGCTAGGTCAAAATAAGAGGTATGTGAATTTTGTGTGTGGCATCGTTTTTTTATATTCATTGCAACCAAACGCAATGCATTGACAAAACAGACCAGTACATGTGCAGTATCTTGCGTGTTACCTGTATCGTTTACTTGTATGGTTTAGGCGAAGACAGGTGAGTTCTCCACCTATTGACTCTGTGAACAAAGATTTTTGTTTCCAGGTTCAAACAAAAAGTATGAAGAACATAATATGTCTTTCGTTTCACTTTTTCATCATAGTGTCTGATATTGTGGAAAGTATACTATTTAGGTGCTACAAGGTGTAAGCAACATCACCAACATATATGGCTATATCATACATACACAATAATGCTCAGAGTTTGAAGAATTGGCTACTTACTTAATATTGGCCATGTAGTATGCATCTGTCCCATGGAAAATAGTATGTTAAGCACTCACTCGATATGAACATCAAACTTTCATGTATGTGACCTTGTGAGACAAATTTACTAATTTATATGGGAATGTAGCCAAATGTAGCCAGAATATATGAGAATGTAGCCAAAAATCTCTGAAGTGACTGTTAAACAGATATAGATTGTTCATATAAGGATTTGTTATGGCTTGTGAGTTTGGACTAGCTCTCATCCTAACAGGGATATACTACTGTAGCATACCGACCCTCAGCTTTCAGCAATCTGGAGGTACTTCACCGGAACTACAGTTGATTTAGTATTTGAATCATCTCTTTCTCTTCAATCTCGTTTAGTTTTGTTTTGATCTTAGCTTCATGCATTTGTTTAAGAGACATATGTATTCAATGGTTTACACCTGATTCAGATTTGTTCGTGCATTAATTGATAAATATGGTCAATTGTAAATTGGACCAAAATGAATTTGTAGACCTAAATCATTGACTGTCAATTGTACCAAATGCCTCTCTTGATAGAATACAACAATGGCTTTTCAGGTCTACTTCCGAGTCAGTGTGAAAGCAGTGGGAGTCGAACCCGCCACCTTATTCATAGTAAAGTAAAGCACATATCTGGTGTTCTAGTGGGACCGGTCTGAAAGATTAGAGGGCCACGGGCTGTGGCGCAGTTGGTAAGAGCGCAAGCTGTTTATGACCAGTTCATCTGTTATGATCCAAAGGTTGTGAGTTCGATCACAGACAGTGAGTTCATGTTAATTATCATATGAGCTGTGGTCCATGCCTGAAGGTTTAACCCGTTGCCCTTTTAATCCTTGTCAAGAACCTGCGACATTGCATTCAGTGAGACAGCACAATATCTGCTACAAGTAGGTCTCATCACGAAATGACTGAAATAATGTTGAAAGTGATGTAAAACCCCAAACAAACAAACTGACAGATTAGAGAGATAGAAACCAAGTGCTCATGTTAATGGTATCTTATATTATCCAACCAACTGTACATTAAACATTTAGGAAACATGATAAGGTTGTGACCCCTGTGAAATATTGAAACAAGGCCTTGATAATGAACAATATTTGGTAATTGTGAGAGACAAAGGCTTCATTTCAGTGGGGAGCTCCTTATCTTCTTTATGGTTTGATTCACATGTCAAAGATTTGCAAGAAGCTTTGCCATTAAATAGCGATGAAACAAGAGACATGCACGATACATTATGTGGATGAAACAACAGAATAGACCCTTTTAGGTTTCCTAACATGAAATGTGCATTGAGATTTTTCAGTTAAAAGTTCACTATTGTGAAGATAAATATCAGAATATCATATTTTTTCTTGACCATTTTCAAATACACATAATTTTGGAGAGGAAATGATGAAAAGGAATTTGAAAATGGTGTGTCTGCGTTGGGAATGGTGGACGTGTTTTGGTCGGCTCCTGGTATTTTTCTGTAAAAAACTGTTTTTTACAACAGGCTGTTAGTTTCCGATCACGTGATTAACGCTCCCATCATCCTCTGTGTACTCCTACCCACGTTTCAGTGTAGAAACATCGAGCATTCATCTTTACGAGACCTTCATCTCTTCTTGTATTGTCTTGTCTTTTTGCCTTGCCTTTTTGTCTTGCCTGGTTTTGCTTGTTCTTCCTCTCCACACTCTTGGATAATTTTTGTGCCTTGCCTATTTTTTTTTATTGTTTTGTTTTCTCTCTTTTTTATGCTGTCATATTTCCAAGTAATACTGTACTCAGGTAACCTATATACCTTCACCCAGAAACTGACCACTAATCTATATTACACACCTGTAACTGGCTGTGATGCAAATTTGCATAATCTCGTACCAAGGTTATGCCACTTACTACATGCTCCCATACTATCATATATCATGATTCTTACCCGTGGAAAACCTGCTTAACTTGTAAATAATATTTTATTGATGCCTGCCCCCGCTAAGATCTACCAGACTTCAGACTTCAGGATCATATTCATGCATATATTCATAATATATATTGTCTAATAACATTAATAGTATAAAAACTACTGTATTTTTTGTGAAATTAATAACACCTGGCCTAGGAGACTCCCACTAAGAAAATTAAATGTCGCTATCACGTGGGCCTCACTACCACGTGTCCAATCACATGTTCTACCTGCGCAACACCTGTTGAATTAGTACATAAGTATTGCCTAGGTACGTACATCTCATTCAGACTGTTGTATTGGACTAATCTGCGTTACTCCTGAACGAACCACATATTGTGATTCCTACTGCTGCTACCTGCCATGGTTTTCGGCCATGATACCCATATCGTTATAACAGCTGCAGCATCATTGTGCTTAGTGTACTGGATCCCCTACTTCTTGTAAAGAAAATCATTATTGTAGTCTCCATTTTCAAAGATATTAATTTGACAACCTGCGCATCCTCACATAACTGTTTACCTTTGAAATACAGGTCCATACGTCCATACTATATGATCATCGTCATCATCAAGTCATGTTTAATGATTTCTTGTGGCTGTGAAGTAAATGTTGGAAAGGGCCGGAGACGTACGCGGTTGTTTCAGTTGTATAAATGATGCACACACCCTGGCAGATTTAGGATTTGCCTTCCTTTGCGAAAAAGAGGACACAGAGCAGAGAAAGGGGCTCAGGGAGCAGACAGGCCCTCGCCTATCTATCATGAAGCAGTCAATGGGGACCTCACCCAGGCTTTCCGCTGTGCCCAATACTTTAATCTGTTCCTAACAATCACGTGACAAATTGACCAAAACAAAACAAATCCCTCCCTGTCTCTGGCAATGCACAATGTGATCGATTTGAGCATATTGTCTTGTTGCACACACTCTCTCGGATTTATAAGAAAGGCATGTGCTAAATATGGACGCTTTAAAACAGTAACGGAAATATCTGATGCATCAGGCTAAAGGTGTCATCATTAGATTACAGGACCTACTTTGGGATACCCGATATCTAGAGACGCTGCAATCATTGCTCTCAGACTAGCAATGGACTTCCTGTCCGGGCTAGGTGGGTTTGAAAAGAATCCAGCTTAAATGGGGTTATAATATACTCATGGTCAGGTCATATTTAATATATTTTGGCGAGAAGTGAAGAGATACCATAAGTAATGCACAAACATGTGCCGCCTTCAGGAGCAATACATTGTTGGTCTTACCCTACTCAGAGGCATTGCTTCATGAGGACAGAATGATGCCATCTTATTATAGTCAAGAACAGAGATCTTATATCGAATATTCTTATAATTATATGTTGCAACAATAATTCAGAACTACAACCCAATACCATATCTTCATTATACAAATGGGATATCCCTTCGACCAAGGTGTAGGCTGTTATCAGGTTTACACATATCTCTTTGCCTAACGGAAGTAGGAAAGCGGAAGTAGGAAATATTATACATAATCCGAATATCTAGATCTACTTACATTATCAAGATTATGCCTTTTTATTGTCAAGATCAAGAAATATTAATCTGGTGGTGATTAGCGTATCTAATGCGATGAGTATCGTGTGGGAATGTCGTTTCCTACAATATTTCACTGCAAGTCACTACAATTAACGTGGGGTTGTCTAAAAGATATATTGAAATATATTAGCCATAAATTCCGGAAAACTGTGTTATCTCAGATCATAATGTGAGAATATGATAAACAAGACCATGAAAGGTCATCAGATGGATGTACAATTGTGATTCATTGTCTATACGGTAGAGCTTATTATAGCAGACAAGGAAACCAAGCATAAAATATCTAGCGTCTTCTTAATGGTATATTTACTCAACTCTTTCCATTATGAATAAAGAAAGCATCAACCAGTGAGAATATATGATCAACATGGCTTGGTATCAAACTCACCTTAACTTCCTGCCATTTTATCACGATTTCGAGTTGGCTAAACTGAATCATGAAAACTGAATATGCACATTTAAAAACATTCTTATCTCTTGAGCCTAAAATACAAATCATGAAAATTCATCTGAGAGGCCTTTGACCAGTGTGAAAGATTTTAGGTATGGTATTCATTGGATTTGGTCACAAATATTTCCGAATAGCATTACTGAAAACTGAATGATTCTATTTTATCACTTCCACTGATTTTCTGAACAATTGAAGAATACAATCATAAAATATCCGATAGAATTTTGCACAATGAATATTTCCTGACAATCTTATGTCTTCTTTATATCTCATCACAGAAGTGTTCTCTCAATAAGCACTTCAGAAACTTGACAATAGAGCAAGGGTAGTCACAGGATTGGGGTCCAATGTATCTTAAATAATGCCCGAGGGCAGCTAAAAATCGTCAAGTTATCTGGTTATGTCAT
The DNA here is from genome assembly GCA_949316495.1 of Amphiduros pacificus. Lineage (NCBI taxonomy): Eukaryota > Metazoa > Annelida > Polychaeta > Phyllodocida > Hesionidae > Amphiduros > Amphiduros pacificus. The sequence goes on from OX439000.1 coordinate 6,988,711, forward strand.
ATAAAAGTCATGTTTCTTTACGATATCAATACACTGGTCCCATGATATCCCAGCTTGCCTCAAGCTATGAGACATTTGAGTTCATAGAGGTTCAAAAGGCAGACAAAGTAACACACCATAACTTGTATCTCTTCTGGTATCCCTTCTAGCCCTCCCTGTCTTAGAATATCAAAACAAGCAGACCTCCACTTATCATTTTATTTTGATCACCTTCCTTAGCTATGTAAATACAGGCAGCATTAACTAAACTTTTCCATTCTGTGGATTAACACAGAGATGCAACCCTTCCTGCCAATTGACAGATTCAACTTACCCTGGTGGTATTGAAACATAGAGATTCCGTCAATCCATGGATATACAGAAATATTGCTCATCTTGCCCCGTTCTGTTTTATTTACTGTACATGTAGATGTATTCAAGCTGATCAATTTACTTTTCATACAATCATTGTAATATCCTATATTATAGTTTGAGTCCAGCTCAGTGAGTATAAATGTGGGGAATTTGGTTATATACAGTGTTTTGTGACGCGCAGCTGCTCAGAGTGAATCTAGTCTGAGTATTGACACAGCCTGTGGCAGGTCCCTGTAGCCGAGAGACTCTCTACGGAAAGCAATGATAGACAGTACCTGTCCAATGGCGGTCTTAAATTGTATAATGTATGGCTGACTGATGTTCATTAAAGATTTAACGGTGTTGGCGCTTTGTCTACCATAATTTCCCATTTTGACTATAAATTACCACATATCACACACAAAGTTCTCTTATTGCGCTCCTCTGGTGGATTAATGTACTCATCCACCGGAATAATGAAGATTAATAGCTATGATTATTCAAATAAGACCTATATACACACCTTGGTGATGACCAATTGCCTTTGTACAACTCACACAATTATGCTTCATAAAATATACACCTGAATATTTTAGATGTACTAATTTGTCAGATGAAGTACTGAGCACGCTATGTGACAAACTGGAGGTTGTAAGTAACACGGGATGTAATGTAGCGGCAACCATATATCACAGCAACAAAGCCAGGTAATGGCTTGTGTAATGGATGTTTAGTAGACTCATGCTGCTCCGTACAAAACCTTTGTGATGTGTTATGAGATGGTTGAGATTAATCGCTTGAATTCTGCCATGTATTTTCAGCCAAGTGTGTTTGCACGCGAGCTTATCAAAGAACACATTCCGAGAGAAAACTACAGGGCTAATGCAGAGAAGGCCGTGCCCAAAAAACGCCTCCAAGGGACACTGGCTTTCTCGTTAATGTTGAATGAGTATTTGCAAACTTTACCTTCACACAATTTGTGGAGCAAACGTTAAAAGGAAGTCATGGATTCAAGTAGTGGAGGGGGAAAATCAGACTGACACGAGGAAGTCATAGGCAGACCAAACTCCCATTTGTAGTACCCATCTAAATCAAACCTTTATATTCGTCTGTCAGAGCACAAGCCAAGCATCATCTAAATGAATGTGTTTGTCGATAAATGCACCATCCGACATCCGGAGGTAATTTTCATATCAGGCTTATCTTTATCATTGGCTCCTAGGATCCAGCAGTTACCAGCCTCTATCAAACAAATATGCAAATCTTGCCGGTTCATCAACAAAACATATAATTTGCTGGGGTTGCTGCCTCAACTGTGTGCTCATTACAGTATGTACACTTCCCTAAAGCACATCAGCATGTTATAGATTTATCATTAAGAGCCGGCACAATGTTTTGGTGAAGGTTTCATAGTAATAGTGAATACATCATGCAGAATGGCTCAGCCATTATTACAGTGATTGATGAGCTGTTTTAATTCCCAAGTAAATTGTTCACCATTTCTTGTGGAAGGGAGAAAGGAAACAGCTTCATTTTAAATGTCATTGCACATATTTGTATTCTGTTGACAGGAATGTTATTTGATGACTCAAAACTTCCAAAACTTAAATACTGTTTTTAATACTGACCATGATATTCAGTCGTTAAATCCTTTCAAATTGTACGGAGTATTGGGATTCTGATAACTGCAAATGGTTGATATAGCCATTATAAGCACAACTAGTGGTCTGTTTTGAAAGAATGGCATTATTATATACAAATCAGTACACCTGTACTATTGATAAATGTCTTTGATATGATATTGGTGGAAAGCAAAAGTTGATATTGTGAGTTTTTCCTTCCATGGTTCTACATTTCAAAGACTTCAATTTGATGATCACGCAATCCTACCATTTTGTCTCACGCATTCTAGAAAGTCTCAACATATCAACTATATATTGCAAACTACGGCCTGACATTCTAATGTGAATATATTTCAACATGAGGTAACAGGGTCAATATTTCCAGATGCGAAATTGTCTTCGCCATTAAAAGAAATGTAATCCAAAGCGGCTGATTGTGAATCATCCAGCTAATACAGATTGCTGCGCACGCATAAAGGAAACACATCCCAAAGAATCCCATTTCCTGTCACAGCACCCAGGCCATCATATGAGAAAAGAGATAAACATGATTAGGTTTGAATAACCATCAGGACGCCTGCACATAGTATTGCATTAAAAATATACTTTTCATTTCTTTAAATAGGATGGGATCAAAAATTGATGATTATACTATTATACCGTGAGAGACTTCATTATCTTACTTGCGACCAATGATCTCAAAAACGAATCGGTCCGTATTAATTAAACATTACAATTTGTCAATGCTTGATAAAATTTGGAGAAAAAAATGTTCTAACGTGAAATTTCAAAAATGAAGAAAACATATCATTTCACGCTTGCTGATTTTTCAAGGGACCAGTTTCACAGATGAAATGCCTCCTGTGATATATTACACAAAGTAGTCAAAATGGTCGCAGTTAAATTGGCGAACTGTTTTCCAGATCCAAGCTTTTTATGTGCACTGACGGCAAATCGGCACTGAAGGATATTAGTAGCAGAAATGTGAAATTGTCCAAGGCTAGTGTTCAGCAGCTGGATGTGCCATGGCTTGATTCAATGCTCTGGCAAACAAGCACAGGAAGTGTACAGATAGAATAGAATGTTATTACTCTGATATGAAATATTGCGAACTCAGGTGTAAATACATTCATAATCACAGAAAAAATGACACGTTATTTCGGTGTAAAGAATCGTGGATTCTTTTCATGTGTGATATATATTCTTAGATTTTATAACAAATAATAACATTGTTTTGAAACTTTATCTTTCCATTGTGGAAGAAGATAGTGTTTTAAAGTGTCTCTCGCCAAAATAAGGAACGATCTTTCAAAAAAAAGACGTAATAACGATACTTGATCAATAAATTACAAAGATTACAGCAGAATAAATCAAAACCAAATCTTGCCTTAAATGCAGAGAATTATATATTAAAATATTAGATGCGCCTCATTACAATAGTGAGTGATAGTCAAGGTTTTTATTTAAATGGTACTAAGGAAAATTAAGATTTTAAGAACATTATTGTGAAAATATATGATGATATTTTCTAAGATAAATGTAAATATTTACATCAATGTTTAGTCAGTTAGTTCATGTTTAATGGGAAGTTTCTTAAATGGTTGTAAGTCCTATTTGCAGAAAAGAGAAAACTAGTGTTCTGCTCCATATATATGTATTGGTAGAAATTAGAATCCGAGGTCAAGGTCACACAGACACATCGATATAAATTTTTTTAAACTATTGATATAGATTTTAAAATTGCATACGGGCTATAAAAGAGTTAATATAAAACACATGCCGCAGTCATGTGCAACAAGTTCACTAAAATCATCTTTAAAAAGCAATTATTATGTCCGGGTGGGGAATGTCCGGGTGGGGAATGTCCTAGAACCAAAATGGTATACGGACATTCCCCACCTATTAAAATAGCATGAGGGGTTATCCCTCGACATCAAAATACCTCAGTGACATGAAAAGGAAAGTTTCTTCAGAGTGCCAGCGGGGATAATGTGACCTAGCGTCATGCTTAGTACATATTTGTTATCAGAAGGTAGTCCATGATAATTTGATTTTCAAAAATTATTTACTTCTTAAATAGGCTGCATTATATACAACAAACCCGAATATCCATTGTTGGTCCAATTTATCAACATGCCTGATTCTGTTTTTCAATTCAAACTCTGTTGATCGACATGACCTATTGAATGCAATGTCCTTTCATGCACGGGAGATGACCTAGTGGACAGGCTCATCAATATCTGTGAGAGATCCACTGGGATAGTGCCCTCATCTGTGGTGTTATAATTGTATCTCAGTGAGTATATGAGAGTTGCCTTTCCAATATAATTATTTATATTTACCAATATTTGTAATGTTACCAAATTGATATATTCATGTAATATTCTTAAATTCAAAATAATTTCTCTTCTTTGGATATCTAATTACAAATCAAATAGACTTATAAGGAAATATGAGAATAGGATTTGAAGCAATTGAAAAATACAATTTAATCTTTTCATTGGTAAGCCAGATAAATAGTTATAATAGTCATGACTGCATCAGGTTATTTATGTTAACGCGGGTTAACGCAAATGTACAGTTAACGCAAATGCTTCAAATTAATGCTTCAATTCATATTTTAACATTTCTATTTGATTCCCTGTAGGTAGGTATATAAGCTAGGTATGGAAATACATTGAATATCAAGTGCATTATATGATATCCAGACAGATAATATATGTTTATCTTGAACATGACTTGGACTGAAAAAAATAAAACAAAATATGGTACCAAAATAAGGAAAGTCAGTGATTGGAGTAATATCACCACCTCGTGTAATTTCCTTCAGAAGCCACGTGTTAAGTAGTCCAGTTGGATGTTGGTTTCATAGGGAGCTAATATGTCGATATATAAAGGATTTTGTTTCGAGTTCATGTAATTCAGGTTTACTTTTACTTTAAAATTGTAAACACAATGAATCAATCCTGATACATTAAATATACATTAAATTAAGCTGTCATTTTGTATTCTCAGAAAGTAAAAGAATGACTTTTTGTAATCAAATCATTGCTTTGAGGATTTGTACGCATATTACGGTAAAGATGGCATCACTGTAGGGTTTTGTTGCATCTTTGAATCGTAGAGGATCTGTTGTTCATTTTCCCAATTTAAAATGTACAATTTATATTCTAAGCACGCGACCCCTGATGTACCTGAGCAACGAGCAAACATTTGGCGTAAAGGCAAAACTACATGTCCGAATAAGGTTCGCTTACCTCACTTAAAGAAACAAAATTATGGATTCACCACATTGCATTGCCAACCCATCCAATACCCCCAACTTTGCATCCCGGTTATCAATTTCCCACCTTGAGCCCCATTTGTTTGTTTCTACCCCAGCAGGCCATATAACATTCTTCCGGTAGGTCACGTGACGCCCATCTGCTGACGACACAAACAAGGCTCTTGCTGCATGCTGTGTGACTATGTGCTCAGGGAAGCGAACCAAAAGGGCACCGAGAGTGAATGAGCGACCATCTTATTGAACAAGGCTACTCCAAGGAGAACCTTTGCAACTACTCATATATCATGCCCTGTGAACACCGCCGAAAACACCACACAAAAACTATTGCATCTCCAAGGAGGTCTTTGAGGTGGATTATGATAGCAATATATTGTAAATGATCTCGGGAATCTGACATTAGTTTACCATGAATTGCCGCAGGAACCGCATATCCATATATATATATATATATATATATATATATATATATATATATATATATATATATATATATATATATATATATATATATATATATATATATATATTATATATATATATATATATATTAGAGGAAGCCTTTCTATTAAATAAATCTCCGGTAGGCAGAACATAAATTCCATCAGTATTTCATGTTATTTTTGGCTTGAAAGTGTTCGATCAATCAATAAGTTTTAATTAATCCAAAAAAGTTTAATTTTCAATTCAATCTTAAAATTCATGAATTTTGATAGCACGCCAGAGATGGCAGCAAATGAAAGTAGAAGTTGTGGCTTGAACTCTCGTCGAACACGTGTCTTTGACTCTCATGCACTCTCCCTTCACTGTGAGGTCCCTAGATTTGACATTTACATAAAATTTTCAAACACAATAAAGGGGAAGGGATCACCACATTTATACAATGGATGACAGGTCTTATGATGCTGATTCGGTGTAAAGGTCATTTGTGTGTTGCTTGCGTTGCCCTATCCACTTCAGCAAATGAAAGCATCATCTAGTTTCCTTTGATGCTTTCTATAGAATATACATGATTACCCAGGGGCCGGCATCTAAAGGACTACTGTTGTCGATACGTGTCTTGTGTTTCTCGGGCTTCCGATGATAATGCGCGCGCAGATCGATATACGGCCTGCTGCATGATGGGATGTCACGAGGGGACCTAAGATGCAACAACGCACTATCTTACCGGCTGCTGTTTGCAAACCCAGCTCCAAACCAGACTTGTCCCCGTTGAAATAGATCTCAGACACTTTAAGGTTGGGACCCTTGTGGGAATCCCTAATAAATTTAGCCTAACGGCATTGCTCTCATTGCAGACCGCCAGAGCGAATGACTTGAGAACCATTGGATTATGTCACCTCTATGGAAGCATTCACAGCCATTTTAGGGGGTCATGTTTTGGCGTCAAGTCTATCCACCCATAAGTTTTCACCATAAATTGTGGCATGGTTTGATATACAGAAGGTCAGAACTAATGGCTGCCTAGCATGCTTAATGGGGACGTTATTTATATAGGATATCAACGTGCTGCGCTGGGGCATGATGCTCATCCGCTCCTTTCCAGGCTTCTCTCCTCTGACAGGTCCCTTTTGCTATGACAGGAGCTGTCAGGCTCCTCCTATCAGATGCCTGCGAGGAGGACAAGATTTGCGCCATTGCAAATCTCCAAGCACTTACTGCAAAAATACATTATGCGCAGACAATAGGTACTGATGTGTGTGCGCTGGGGATGCAAAGAAGGATCTGCTGTCATGATTCCTCATTGCAAACTAAGCCCAACAAACTTATATTCATAATCCTCTTATTTGAAGATGCCTCATTGCAAATTTTCCTTTATTTCTTATATTGCAAACCAACTTAACACCTTTATAGGGTTCTGAGGTTGTTGGGTGATATGTTTCACGGATATACTGACCTTCACAGATATATTGACCTTCACAAAAGTGTGGGATTTGATGTGGGAACATCTAAGTTGATATTATGTACATAATGAACGCTCGAGATTTTATTTTCATGGATTCTAACCGAGAATAACGCTAGTGAAAAATTCTCCCTGGACTAGTTTGTGGGGGCTGGTTGTGTGAGTTTATGGTGCTGAAGTTTGAGAGTTTGATGCATGGCTGAGTCAATCAGAGTGGGCAGGGTGGGGTCAGAAGCACCTGCTGGTCTTGTGCCTGGGGGTGAGGCCTGTAAGACTAACACTCAAGTAATACTCACCTAATATAATGCGCGGACTGAGCGCGGCTCACTCAGGCTTGGATCAAGTGAGTAGAGGTACCGTTTTCAAGTCACAGAAGCCATGATAATTTATAACAGAAAATTTAATATTGAAAATTAATCACTTAATGTACTTGAGTGTATTAATTTTTGCATTATGAAATATTGGCCCATTCCAAACATGATGCTTGTCCGTATAACAGCTTGCTCCATTTTAAAGCTTTTTGGGCATTTTCAGGCTTGACGGATGAGCTTAGGGTTTGCACTTGATAGTCCATCAGATATCTTCATGATATGGTTGGACAGGACCGTGAGGTGCACGCCCTCACATCTAGTTACCTGCCTGCATATCCATATCACTTGCTTTAATGAAAACAGAAAGCTTTTTTCCCTTGTTGTGGCACTTCCATGTCACTCTAGGCTCAATATATTCAACGGTTTCTTCACTAAAACCGAGTTGAATTAAATACCAATATCAGCCAGGTTGCACGAGACTTGCCACTAAAAAAAGACAGTCATGAAATACATAGTTGTACAGGAGATGAATGATATGAAAACAGAGAGCCATGAACCACCTAAATGTGTTGGAGGTGAATATTGATATCAGCGACATTGCTCCAGCTTTTATATGAAAACAGACTTGTCTTTACACTGGCAGATAGCATACCCAGCGGAGTAGACAAGTTGGTAAATAGTAATCTCAATGTACACATAATTCCCTCGGCACTAATATGCCCCTCACCCTGGGCAACATGCAGAGCAGAAACAAATGGTAATCAGAATTACGGAGCATGATCCTGATATTGAGAACAAAGCCGCGTTTGTATTCACCATCATGTCAGAGCAGTCAGAGTTATCTTCCTTGCATGTGTCTACAGGAATCATTACATACCATGGTGTGTCAGCCTCCTTTATGTAAATATAACTGTTTTATCTTTATTCTCTATCAGTGTCTAATTCTTTTTTATTATTTCTCAACAACAAACATAAATCAGCTCTAGAATTGGATAAAAAATAGATTCTACTTTACATTTTCAGAACCAATCAAATAAATATGATATTTTATCGTTTCCACAATATTTTTCTTTTGAATTATGAATCAATGCACTTCTTACCAGTGTTGAAAGAAAGCTAAATGTGGTGGATGAAAATACATTAGCAGACTGGCTCCTGTTGTGATTCATTTGGCAATGAATATTTCACTGGCAGGGGAAATGCTTTGCCTACAGTTGCATCATTATTCCGGCCTGCAGACATGCGAGCATGCACAATTAACTTTTTGATGTGATGATGAATCGAGCCAATGGTTTATTAACCAAATGTACTTCCTTAATGAAAGCAACATCAAACTCCGTTTGTTGTTCAGCAAGTGTTCAATGTCTTGTTCTTCTGTTTTAATGTATTGTTTTATGTTTTGTAATTGTCTACTATCAACCTCATGAGTGAAAATGCTACTCTCTTTATATGAGGCCTAAAAATATTTGCAAAAAAAGTTAATTGCTTATTTCATTGATAACATTTAGTCACACTGTGTATTTTTCTAATTGCTTTCACACAGAAGGTTTCTCATAAAGCTTAGATTTTTTGTTTTTGTTTTTTTTTGCATCATGAAATGTAAGTTTTTACAATGATAAATATTTAGCAAATTAAAAAATATGAAGGCGTAAGGGTGTCAAAAACCGGACCAAATACGGAGCCATTATACCCTGCAATAACATTAAGTGAAGAGATGTTCCTCCGACACTATATTGTTCAGACCATTATGTAAGTGGGCAAGGGACAAAAAGGTGTCCCATAACAGTACATCGGCCATGATAAATGATGACCTTGTCCCCGAAGCCAAGCCACAACAACAGCCAAGTATACACACAAAGTAGACACCACATGGAGAAATAGGCAGTGTGTATAATATTACAATGGGGAGTGTGTACAATATTACTCCTACATGTAATTTTATTTACACACACACACACACACACACACATATATATATATATATATATATATATATATATATATATATATATATATATAAATGTATATATATATATATATATATATATATATATATATATATATATATATATATATATATATAAATGTATATATATATATATATATATATTATATTATATATACAATGACCCAAGGTTTGAAAATACTTGTTTGATCAGTGTTCCTTCTGAGAATGAGATGAGACAGGAAACATTGCGCCTTTTGCTGAGTATGTGCAAATTGCAACACACATTCCATTTGAATCTTGTAAAATTACAAAACGTTTTAATTGTCATAACTGAAATAACAGATATTCTATTCATTTGATATTAGGTTACCTCGCAGTGCTAGGGTTTCATACTTTCAATATGCCTCTTTCCTGTCAGGTGAAAAACAACAGTAATTATTTTTCTTCCTAACGACATTGATCTACATCAGTGAAACCTTTCTTGTTTGAAGAAAGGAAACATGGAGCGTTTTCGTAATCTAATTATATAGTTGAACACATAAAGCTTGATTAGTGGGTCATGTTTCAGACAAGTATCTGGAACCTAAAATAAACGCTCCATGGTTTTATTTCAAAGCAATACAAATGAAAAGCAACAACACGAATTTGCCTCTTTAGATTAAAAAGATATTATATCCAAAATAAAATAAATCAGTAATTATTGCTAGTGATGCACTCTGTGACTGTAATTGTTGTGTGATGACATTAGGGGACTTGGTGACTTGTAGTTATTATGAATATGACCTAGTTAGTCTACTCATATATCGAGGTATCGAGTTTGTACCTTTAGGAGAAATAACATACTTGGAAAGGAAAATGTTCGATATTGAACCGGTGTGGGATATTAAACAAGTTGATTGGGGCATGGTCGCGAGTGCATTCGTACATATAATATATGTATATAAGATCCTGGTAACCAAGAAAAAGCACTAAAAACATGGCGGTCGTAAGTCGGTCAAGACGTGCCTCAAAATTTCTTTAGAGCCAATAAACGTTATCAATAGTTCTTTCCAAACGCATTTATCGACCATTTAGAAAGACTGAATATATCAGCACAATTCGCTTGCTTTCTAGTCACAACAGGAATGTGCATAACTGATTTGTTTGTGACGGAACTGTGTGGCGTGGAGCAATCATGCAAATAACCTGTTTGATTTAGAACTGTGCCTCATTAACTGTGTTAATAACCTGATTATGACTGGACTCTTGTAGAACTAACTTGCAGGAACTGTGCTTTTGATCTAATTACAATAACACAAGTAAAGCGTGCCTTGACGTAAGCGTGCATATGATTGGTTGATATTTAGAACTAGTCACCTTGACGTGAAGGTGGGCATAGATATTATCAGTTTACACATTAAGACTGGTTACCTTACAGTAAAGATAACATGGATACCATCGGTTCATTCAGTAAAGACTGTTTGCATGATTACAATCTGTTTATGTGTGTACAATATGACTAGTCACCTTGATGTAGTTTATACAATGTATGCATGATTATGACGTGGCACTGATGGGGTTGTTTTGCTCATTCATCCCTTTCATGATACCCACCTGTCTTGTGTGTATTCTGTCTGGTCCGTCTGTAATACACTTCACCAGCTCATCAATTAATCATCCTCTGCTTTGGGCTATATATTACCGCATAGCTCCCCACGTGGGCAGCACTGCGCTGACCTGTGCATCACACAAATTCCCATAACCCGGCATTATGTGTTGGGCCCTGAAGAGATTTTGACGCAATATTCGACCAACTTACGGCCACCATGTTTTCAGTACTTTCACAGCTTGGTTACATCTATAACAAATGAATTTGACTCTAACACAGTACGTGCGAATGCATGCGTCGTCCTGCTGTATTCAACATTTTAATCCACTACGACTGTTTTTATTCCAGCGTTTCCCCTCCTAAGTCAGGTTTATAACGCTTATGGAAAACACACGTCATGTATTCATTAACTTAATGTGTCTGTCCAATTTGTGATTCCATGATGATGAATATTCCCTGTGTAATCAAATGTCAGAAATACCATATCATAACTGAATGACATCATGACTCAATGCGATAATATTGGTATTCTCTCACCAACACATGTCTCCTTAACTGGACCTTTTACTTTTGAAGATAAATGTTACCAATTCCGGTTCCTGGTGATGTGCATTAGATATGGAACTGGACTAGTTTATGTATTCTTCACTGCATCAGCTATAAGGGAGCACAGAGGAGTATGTACCACTGCTGCAATAAATTGTGCTCAGTTCTGTTGTAAACAGCCCTTTTTCGGGCCATGTGCTGTTTTTGATGCACATTTATTTTTTTCAAAGGATTGTATTTGAAAGGACCCGAAGGCTTTGTTGTAGGTTTTCCTTTAGACTGTACTAGATCTTAGCTAAATGTATTTTTTAAAATAATCCATCATAGCTTGTGAAAAGCTATCCCGGTGTTTCAAGGTAAAAGCTGATTAAACCTTTTTATATGATTTTAAATGAAGTTTCAGAAAAGACTGCTGTACCTACCAATGCAATATTCATTGTAACTTTAAGGTCCATTCACAAATCTTGAAAATATGGCCTACAAACAAGGTCATTGCCTCTTTTGTAAGACATTTCTTATTCTTATTCTATTTTCTATTCTCACAATACAATATCTATAATATTACAGACTCAGTCACATTTGTGCTGGATTCGATGTGCCGTGTGCCAGGTACCTTTTACTGTTTGCCGTATGTTCGCATTATACCCCGGTCACATTTGTGTTGGGTGCCGGCTCTGAAGTAAGAATCGGCCAGCTTCCTAGCATTTTGCGTGTTGGGGAGTTTTGTCCCATTGGCCATCAGTGTGGTCACACGGCCCGCGCATTTATGGTTAGCGCTCGCCGACATCCGCCGAGTACCAGCTGATTTGACCAGTCATAAGCCAAATATCACCCCAAACATCAGATAGCTTGAGGACATTGGGCAGCTTCTAATTGTCCAACATCACCCGTCCGGACATCAGGCAGTCTACAGAAACCTGCCGGTGAGAATCGGAAACATTTATGTTGCAGCTAAAAGATCCCGTCGACTCATGCAATGTCTGAAAATTGGCCGAAAATCCCCCAGCGTCCTCACGGCACCCTGGCTCGTCGGCTGGTTTTGTTAAAAAAAAATAGGCTTTTTGGGGAAATTTGCGTAAATGTAACTGGGTTATAAGATATGGGCACAACATTAGATACGGGCACTTAAAAACAATTTGCCGGATTAAATCAAACAGACATCTGATTCCTTAAGACAATCGCAAGATACCACAAGGCTACGTCAAGGCTATCTGGTGATGACGGCTCTACAATGGCCAGAAACACTAGTGGCTCCCTCACTCGTGGCTCCCTCTCGCGACACCCGTCCAGACATCGGGCGGTCCACAAGACAACTGCCGAGTAGTTTCCCATTAGTTTGTGTTAAAATAATCGAGCAGGCAGAGTTAATTATCTCCAAACAAAAGACTCCCAGTGACCTGGTCGACATCCAGAAAATAATGATAATCCTTGTTGTCCAGTTCCCCGGCTTTTTCCAGCCGATTTTGCCAAAAGAAAAGAAAAGAAAAACATCCACAGGGAACCTTTACAGAACCGAGCACGAAACAAATGTGACTGAGGCATAAAATGGAAATATGGAGTTCCAAGGTTGAGGATATTAAGTATATCAAGCATAAATATAAATATTACATCATTAGGAAGGAATAATTCTGAAGCACTTCTTGATATGCTGAAAGTAAAGTGATGAATTAAATCACATATCAAATTAAATATGATATGCAGAGTAAAACAATCCCAACAATGCATTAACTTTTAATGGCAAACCTGAAAACTGAATCAGGACTGAAATATACTTGGATGAATATGCCCACATGACTGAATGTAAGTTCGAATGTGGATAATTTTTGGTAGAATATTATTAAGACGTTATAATATTAACTAAAACACCAATATTGACTCGCTATAGAATCGTGCTGTGTCGAGAGGAAATCCTAACAGATGATGGTCAGAGTGACATATTATCTAATAGTAGCCCAGTGAAGGATGAGCAATAACGTTGCCCACTATAGTGAATAGTCAAGAAGACCCCTTGGAGAATCAAGAAAAGGCTCATTGGAGAAAAAGCAATGTCTGTCCTGACCGATATGTGGTAATAATTCTCGCAAATAAAAAGATTCCTTAAATGACCTTGTATTTTATGTCAGTGGCAGTTGACTGATATATGTATAATGTATTCCTGTCATTTAATTATTTTCCATTCATGTGGAGGAAATAGACGTTTCTGTACAATGTAATAATATTTAGATATTTTATTTTTCACCATGGCAATTTCTCTGATTCACATATGAAGTTTATGTATTTTTAAATCAGAGGTCACATGCAATTTCACAGATATGGGTACGTTTAAATAATTTATGGACATGAAATTATGTTGCAAGCAAGCTCCCCGAATTCAACCAAATTATACCTGCCAGGATTATTGTATTTTGCTGAAAGTGTCAAGTATTATATGGTCATGTTAACACAAGCATGTCGTGTTCAATGGATGATTTATATTTCAGCAAAAGGCTCATCTTCTTTCAAATGGCACAGAAATTTATGCGGGGGAGATCACAAAAGTTTAAAGTATATTATGTAAGGAAAAGGCGCTTGAAAACATGATCTCGTGAAAGCTTGATAGAAAATGTAAATGTAGGGCAGTTATTATTGGTAACTGGCATGCTTGACCGTGAAACACCGTCCCCACTTGCACAGTTAGTAAAGCAATGGATTTGTGCCTTGGTAATATAAGTGGAGGACACGAGGTGGTGGGTATGGCAACCACTGCCGGCGGTGTTACTTTCAAACTGGTTTAAAGGTCGACCTGATGGGGCCCTTGTTGCTGAAAGGGTTGTAAAACACAATTTTACATTTGTTTTTGACCTTGGAATGTTTAAGGGACTTTCTCAAATTAGATAGGTGTCTTTCAAATATCTTAATGTGGATAGTTTTAAATGAATACCTGATATGAAGTCGAATATTTTAAAAAGGCAATATTTCTACAGCTCACTATTAAACCAAAGTATTACTTATACTATTACTATATAAGTATTATATAAGTATTACTTATACTATTACTATATATATATATATATATATATATATTGAGAATAGGAAATCCTAAGCATATCTAAAGCTGTATATTAAATCAAGTAATACTTTGGTTTGATAGTGAGCTGTAGAAATATATATATATATTAAAATGGCAGAATTCTTAAGTAAAATGCCAAACAAGACTCGAAGATGACTATTGACTCCTGGAACATAATACAATTCATTCAGAATTGAAAAAAGTGGTGCAGCAGTATTATATTCTGTTATTACATTATTTATTGCTGCTGTCGGTGCTGAACAGGGTATTTTATACTAGTATCACACATTTATACATTTTCAATATAAAGCGTCCTAAAATTGCTTGTTCAAAAACGTCGTTCAGATTTTGTGGGATTTAATGAAATTTAATAACATATAATTGGAATTTATGTTGCTGCAGTTATCCGTAGTGCTAAGAGCTGTCATCTGGTGTATTCACAAATTGCCCTGACAAAACCCTAAGCGTATTATTCTTTAAATGTATTATAAATAAGAAAAAATAGCTTTAAAAAGCTAATTTTGACAGCATTCCTACCTAGGTCATTGAAACATAGGTAATGTCCTGGTATAAGTTAAAAAAAGCCTCTAAATTGGCAAATTAAAATACATATTCCAGTCATGTTATTTTAAAATTCCATAGATTGTGAGAGCTGTGTCTTACCAAGCTGGATAAAATCTTGAAATATAGTGTATGTCACAAAAGACAAGGCAAACGCTGCATCTTCTACATTATATCATCTAAGGTGAAAAGGGCCGCCTCGTTGAGGGCACAGTATGCCCACAACTTGCCAAGGTTCTTCCCACTTTCTTCAAAGTACATTGAGGTTTTCAATAATGAATGCTCTTTTTGAGCCAGTCTATTTTTCTCATTAAGTCGAAGAAAAGGCCATTTACAGTAATTTGAGAAAGTAAAAAACAAAGCCCAGCGTGCAATAGCTGAAGCAGGACCACACAGTTCCCTACCATGAGTAGTTTCTTCATTTGTCACATAACGGGAAGTGAGGATCTCTCCTTCCGGTTCTCCCAGCATGCCTTGGTGTATGAGACCTGCACATTCGTATATGACTGTCAAGAGAAACACAGAGTGTTCACGATGGCATCAAGTATTGATAACACACGAGGGACGGGCCCTGAACCGGTCCTGTCTAACTGATAATAAAGTAGACAGTTATATCACAGACAAGTGGAGACATTTATTTGTGACAGACAGAATCATCCATCAGGATGGAGCCATTCCCTGTCTCAAACCTAAGTAGGCTTCTTAATAGAGAGCCCAATATCTTGCTCCACATTTACTCAGTATCCATATTTAATGTGTTCTAATAAAATTGTGGTTTTGCTTACATATTCATGCTTTCAATGATTTGTTTTAAGTGCATGATCTATTTATTCTGATTTTATCAACATTTGCACTTTATTTATCCTAAATCTTGTTAATAAACACGACCTTCTCGGAGAAATTTCATTTATTACTTATTTCATTTATCATTCAATGATAAAAAATAAGTCAACCAATCCAAATAAGTCAACCAAACAAATACAAAAACCCAAATCCTGTTTTACGCCTATTCTTAACAGTGCAAACAGTCATATTTCCATAGATATACAGATTTAAAAATCTTGCATTGTAGCCAATGGTGGTACATCATAATATGGATAATAATACTGACATAGGTCCAACATTGTCTTTGATGTTGAAGGGTTGGAAAAGTCCTTTGCTTGGGATCATTTTGTACATGAAATCCACATTTATTCTGTGGTGTCCTTGCATGTTTATCTTCTGCAGTAAACACATCACCTTATACCACAGATTAAATGAATATATGGAAAATAACATTACAGACAAAAAGTATACGTTTCATTATATCAAAGCCTGAATATTCATGAAGCAGTTAGTTTGGTGACGAAAGGTACAAAATATTGAAAAGAGGAATTTCAGTCGCTGATTGCGTATTGCCTCACGAATATAATCTTGGGGACACTCTTACCCACGAGACCTAACATATATTATTTAGAGACAGCATTCATGAGATTGTATGGTTGATATCTTATATTCATTGGAATGTATACTTCTGGCTAACTTAATATCCAAAAGCAAGTTGTGGAAAACAAAATCTTGCGTGATGGGAATTGAAACCCCCAGACTTTGAGAAGCCGTATTGGTGGTTACCAGTTTTTGGGGGGAATTGACTTTATTTACATTGTTATATACCCCTATTTTATATTTATAACATGTGCAGTTGTCAGCTAAGTTACTTACTGTTACACTATACTGACAGGTAGACAGGTTGTGGACGAAGCACATTTTTTTCTGAACGTGACATTCGATTGAAGATTATGTACCTGTACGGAGTAATGTAATGTACATTTCTATATGTCGCATTTACAAAAGACGTAAAGAAGAAAATTCTGCCAAAGCATATAAAATAGTCATATCACATAGGTAGTCTCATACAAGTTAGGACATGTCCGCGAAAATAATATTTGCAATGACACCAATAATAAAATTATTCATATGATTTATACTATGTAGCTATTGGACATACTTTCCATGATTTAGATGTATTTCATCAGAAACAACAAAGTCTTTTATATATAAATTACTCAATACCTTTACGAATCGGTGCTTAGGTATATCTTGAAAGATGGTAATATATAAGCTTTGCTGTGTGGAATTCTTTTGATATTTCTGCTATTTGCATTTTTGCCTGATCAAAATATTTATCCTGTTATTTTAAGAAAAGGGACATATTATGCACAGAAAACATAAATTGTATCTTACACAGTATCATGTGAAAAATAAGTTCACGGATTTATCACTTGGTATACAACATAGTTATATGTGACTCAGGTGACATGGTAAATAAACTAAGGTAAAAGAAGTATTTCTATCAGTTCAAACATACTTGTCGTCAACGCAAATGTTGCATTTCTTTGTGTGTGATATTGACAACCTTCTTGTAGTATCTGGAGTTCAAAGAACTCCTGTTTTTTTGCACACCCTCGTAATATGGCATTTACACAGACACTGTTGTAATGGATATACATCCCCTCTCTTTATATTATCACAATTAAGCCTCTAGAATAGCATTATTCTTCACTTTTAGACAAAAGGGTACAAAACACCTGTTGGTGAGTGTGTCATGTATTATTTCCCACCATCAACATGACACATGATCCAGGCAGTAATACATAGCAGGTTTCCTTAAATATTAAATGAGACTTTTCTCTCCTCGTGTGCAGGCAATTAACGGTTTCATATTGATTTATTTGTGCGAGAAAACTCAATTTTAGTTCTAACACGAGGTGGCCCTATTTCATTGGCGCACCGGAGACAATGGGTTATGCAAAAGGCGGAGTAAGGTGCTTGAACCAAATTGCAGATCAGTGAAGCTGGAAATGCCATATAATTCATCAGAAGTGAACCTTGATTACTTTCCTGACTCACCAGATTAAACTATAATCTCGGCACACCGGTAGAACCTCCCGGGGAAGGTTTTGTGTAGTTTTTGTGGGGAGAATACTAATATGCAGAGATTAGAGTCATGTTGAGCAGTTGTGGCGAATCTGTGGGCGTCGGGAGGGACACAACTGTTGAACTGTATGTAGCACGGAATGGAGCAACTGCTAAGACCGCTATTCCTATTTGATTCGTATCTGTATCCACAAGATAAGTAGACTTGGTGCCAAGGATCACTCCGTTATCGATTCGGCAGAATGGCAAAAAGAACTAGGCCAATGGCTTCCCTTTGGTAGAATCAATGTCGCTCAGCTACTCAAATATGGAAGACTCCGAGCACGACAACTGTAGCGAGAAAGGGCGAGAATAGAAGGGAGTAACCGGAAGTGGTATCAAAACAAGGCACAACGGACCAAGTCTCTGTGTTTTTGTTCAATCAATGACAAATATGGCTTTTTCTTTGTTGGAAAAGGTCATATATTCCTTCATTTTGTGATTGGCCAAACGATAAATCAAAGATTGTATAATGTGGTTTGTTAGCCCTAGCCAATGGTATCACTACATCCTTGCCAATGTTGAATGGCTCACATTGATATTTAAACTCTAAAACATCAAAATCCAAGCTTATGTAAGTTTCAACCGATCTTGAATATTTAAGACAGAGATATTAAAAAGAAGCAAGTTTAACACATGTATACACGTTAAAGCATGTTTAGAATAAATATTTAGCCATGGTGTTTGCTATATATTTGCGGTTGGGTTATCAAGAGCCGGTTGGGCTATCAAGTACATCCTGTGTGGCATGTGGGCAGAACTTCAGCATTCATGTGGATGCACAATATCCCCGGATTTTTAATATATTTATAATTCCTAATCCGCCATACTTGTGGGTATAATCCGATTCTCTGATTTGTGGTTCCACCTACAGATAGGAAACAAGTCATGTTGAGATTCCTATGTAACCATCTTAAAAATACATCAAACTGTTGAACCTGACCTTTCCTTTGGTGGAGACTCCAAATAACAAATAGATGAGAGGCAACAATTTGATATTATACAAGTATTTGAGATTAACCAGATTTTAAAACTACAAATTTATCTATAAACCATACCAACACGAAGTAGACTGATTAAAACTCTTTTTAACATGTACTCTCTCCTCACCGAGACACTAATCTCAACACGTTCTTTCTAGTTTTGAATAACGCAAACTAATTGATTAAACCTTATATGAAATTTTGTAGATGAAGATTATTTTTCAGGTTTAAACGCATCTGGATGTTAGTGTGGGTCCTGTTCAATGGTGTGTGTTTTCGACACTCAAACGGGAGTTGATAGTCTAGCTTTCTTATTTGATTTAATGAAGGTGTCAAGTTGAGGTGCTAAACATTATTTATGATTCCCTGTACATGAGTATCTCATTTGATATGACCATCTCTTAGGATAGCAAACAGACTTTGGCTCTGGAATGCCAAAGTCTCAATATTAATTCCGCAAACGCCCAAGTGTCCACTATATTTTGCCATCAATACAGTTAGGGACAATATCTCACAAAATGTGAGAGTCGAGGACTCTACATTGACATAGCGCATGATCGAACTATCCTTGTGGATTTACCTCAGTTTCTGGTATTTGCTAGAATATCATGTGCACGAAGTTGAAAATTCAAAACGTAATAAGATACGTCACTGTGCAATACATACGCAAACATATTTTATTTCCGATATGCCAATCTCTCGTGAATATAAGGATACCTTGATAAAAACAGGTTGAAACATTCCTCTCAATCAGTTTGTTTATGTATCATGAGCTCAACAGGTGACAGGGAGAAGTAATAGAAATTATATCAGTCCTTTATAATTAACTCATTGACAAACTCTGTACATTACAGGGCGGCCCTGGTCTAATGGTTGATTAACAGTTGTTGTTAACATGAGAAATGATTGTTGGCCTGAAAAACATATACGCGTACTGTGTACAACTCCGAATAATAGTTGTCACTTGTACAGCCTACATTTAAGGTTTTCAGGTTAAGCTCGGTTCTTCTGAGGTTTAAATCATGTATTCACATAAATGTCACAGGTTGAACTCTTGATCAAAACTGCATTGTGTTGATTAGTATTGCTCTTGGCACAGACCTTTACATTTTCTTCAAAAGATTAAATCTCTTTGTGATCATTTTGCCTGAGCATCCATTTCTATATCCAATCTCTAGGTTTATCATGTACTGACAAACCAACACCTCCCATCACCTTTCTCTCTGTCTCTTTGTTCAACTTAACGGTAATACTACACAGGTGGTAAGATTGTTTTTATATCAAATCTAAAGGGTGGTTTCGGGTCATGTATGTTATTCAGGTCGTAAAATTAGAGTCTGGGTCAAGCGTTTCATGTAATGGATGGAAATTTTCATTGTTTTAAATCTACAAAGAAATTAATATTTGATTCCTAACCAACACCATATTGTTCCATGGAGAGGAAATCATGTCTACTTTGGCAAATATTTGGCTTGGTAACCTGATTCTCTTGATTGCATCTCTCCCCATCCAATACAAGGAATTGCATGAAGGTATTTACCCCCAGGGCATTAAAGGTTCCTAGGGCAAGGCAATACTAAACTTATTCTCTTGAGCTTAACTCGGAAATAAAGTGAAAGAATCATATCATAATTACAGTAATATCATGAGTATTTACTACATAATCCATTTCTATCCTCCATTGTCATTGGTGTATCTCAATTATTGATAATGTGTATAAATATTTGGACAGTTAAATCCAGTGAAATGTGTTTGCACAATCGGAGATTCAGAGATACAAGCATATTCTCCAATTACTGATGTTTATTGTGTGATCGACATATTTCCAACCGGCCAGCTCCTGGCTTTGGATTATTCTTTGGGGAGGCATATCTGGACCATGATTAGCTTCCATTACTTGCTATTGTCCACACACGGAATAGCACATTACAGGAACACAGTATTTGTTATGGCATCAATCGAGACGCCTGAGTGTGGAGGGCGAAGAGAGTTGTTTAGCTGGGGTCTTGGTTGTTGGTATGGTGAGCAGCTCATAACGGGGTCTAATTTCTGCCGTAGTGACAAAGTGAACATCCTAGAATCCATACTAACCTACTCCTAATGGGTTTTATAGATTCTTACAAACTCTCATCATGGTGGTCCGGGAGTTCTCTACCACATATATCCCTAGGCCTGTCTCCCCTCCCTCAAGCAAGGATATAAACTTGTTGGTATGTGGTTATGTCCCTATAGTAATTGTCTTCTTGGGATTTGAGATGTTCCAGTAATGATCTTAAACCCAATAAAATCCTTAGAGTATATCAGGTTTAATTTGCAGAACCCAGACATGGCTGTGACTGGACCGCCATGTTTTCAATGACATTACTTTCTAGGACAACACAATCGGGCAAATGGACTAACCTTGTCCACTACATTTTCCAGTGAGACATTTAGGCCGGATTGGTTGCTCTATAAGAAATACGAGTTCGCTTTGCGGTTTTCCCAACAAGTCTCAAATCTGTCTTAGCCTGCTTTTCCTTCCGTATGTCATGTCCTCTAGCCTTGTTGAAATCACCAAATGCTTGAACAGGAAGTTTATGCTTTTTACGTGATGCGCACCAAATGAAGACAAATAACTATCAAATGAGGCTTAACACAGGGCTATGCACATCAATTTGACCAAGTGCCGATACAAGGAAAGACTGTTCAACTGAGTCTCGCTCTCCACAATATTTTCTTATCTTCAGGCGCACCAAGAAATAATCTCGTGAAAATAAATCACGCACCCTCTTGTCGTGGCCAATATTTGAGTTTATTGTTTAATGTAAGGAGAATGGTCTCAAGAGGGACAAATAATGTTGGAAATTGTTATTGATACAGTGCCTCAAGCGGAAAAGGCCTAAATGATATCAATACTCTTGAAGTCTGATTTTGGCTTTTCCTTCGCCATCTCTTGCAAACAGGCTGGCGCATTGATCTCATTTAATCAGGATCAGAACTATTTTTGTCGCTACCCATTTAAAAAAAAACTGATTTGATTTCCATGAGAAGTTGAGAAGTAATGTGAAAATGACTCTGTGGTGATTCCGAATCAAGAGTATTCGCAGGTTTTCATTGGCTTGTTCTGGTTTCAATCCCAGAGGTTGTCTGTCACATGTGGCAATGTGTTGTTTTGTGGCCTCCTTTTGTAGCACGTGACACTTATGAAAGTGACTACATACATTCATACAAATCCTCTAGAGGGAAATAGCCATGAAACATTTACCTCTGGTCAAAATAATAATTATTAACCAATTGAGACGTCAGGTAAAAGATGGGTAGATGCAGACTACAATCAGTGGGTGAAGAAGGTGCTGGGATGGGATAATGTTACAGGGTTATAAGGTAACCTTACATTAATAACCATTCACCATCCATAATCTTAACATGCGATATTCAAATTATATCTTTTTATTTTTCAGTACATCTATCTAAAATCAAAACATTAAATGTAATATGGTGATTCTGTTACCCATAACAAAGTATTAAAGAAGTTGCTCTGGTAAAAAGAAGATGTATGTTATAGCCATGTGGTAAACTCTACAGTCTGTGAGTTACGGCTTCATATTATTGGCCAATATGTCCCCAGTAAACATGATCATATAATTTGTTTGGGGTGTTTTTACGGGGTTATTATCATGTTTTGCAATTACCTTTTATAGAGATTGCATTTCTATCTCCATAGGTATATAATTGACCTCAGACAACAGAATCATTAAAATATAATTGAAATTCTTAATCCGCCATAATATTGGGTAACATGATTAAGTTTCTCTTCGTATTGTGGTTTCACCTACATATGAAGCAAGTCATATAGAAATTCCTTTATATCTCTGCTTACCAACGTTACCATTTAAGAGATATATTAATCAAAGCATATTCAATATAAACCTTATCATTATATTGTCATAATTAATTAAACTGGAAACTATTTTCATCTTATTGCAGATCTCGTGTGAAGGAGAATATTAAATTTTATATCGATTGATTTGTCAATATCATTTGTTTTCCATCGTTTAATTATTATATATATATATGATTAATATTAATATGACGCAGTGTTTACACATCAAAATTATATTTTTATGAATTCCACATGAATTCAACACCTTGATGATAATTAAAATAGGATCATATAAACAGGGTTTGAAATCACAACCTTGGTGTCAAATACCCCAGCACATGTTTTTCTCATTTATGAAATAGTGTAGCTGTCTATTCTTTTCATAACCATAACCATATATATTGTAAATAACCATACCGTAAACTTATATACTTGTTGATTTTGAATGTTGTATTAAGCACATTACACGAGAATGTTGCTTATTTCCAAACTAAAACTCTTGTCACAAATTTTCCCCAAATCTCCATGATATTATAGATTGTAGAATTTACTTAGGTGTTGGGCTCTGTATTTGCAAGTCATTATAGATTGTAAATGTTCAAACTATCATATTGTGGGTTGTGTATTTGCTTTTGTTTTTTTTATTTGTTTTGGGCTTTTATATCACTTTCAACATTATTTCAGCCATATTTCATGATGAGATCTACTTGTAACATATAAAGTGCTGCTTCACTAAATTATCACGTCGCAGGTCCTTGACATGACAACCAACTCGGTCACAGGACAATAGATTAACCCTAAGGCAAGGGCCTCAGCTCATGTGTGAAATTGTATCGTGAATTCAATCTCGGCACATGCAGGGATCGAACCCACGACCTTTGGATCACCAAAGAGGAACTGGGGCTACTAAGCTAGCGCTCTAACCAATTGTGCCAAGTTCATGGCCTTTTGTCTTTGCTAGATCATTAAATATTGCAAATATTTAATTAATTAGTTTAGGGTATTGCATGGGATAGGTAATTATTACTTGGAGATGTGTGGACTATAGTATTTGCTTAGTCATTGAAGCTTGGAGGTGTTTCAACTATTACGTTTGTGAAGTAATTACTGATCATAAAAGTGCGACTTTAGGCTATTTTAAGGTTTTTGGTTGGCCATCTCAGATTGGTTATGAGGATATCTCAAGTGTTGTATTGTGTGTTTCAGGTATCTGGCCGCTTCCCAGTTGCAATCCGTGGATGCCCGTAAAGTGTTCCCGTGTTTGGATGAACCAGACCTAAAATCTAATTTCTCCGTAGCCCTTATACACAGACCTGGTGAGTAGAAAACTTGTCTGTTATTCTTACACACCACCAAATACAACTCAGCACATGTTGTTTTTGAGAGATGTTGGTATTAAAGATCTTTCAATACAGATACTAGGAGAAATATTTTCTAAATATGCGACATTCAATTGTGCTCTGGGACAAAAGTAGACTCGGATTACATGTTCATAACGACTCGATAGTTGGAAAATGAGGCAAAAAAAAATGAGACTCTATTATATGGGTATTATATGTCTTGACAACCTTTTATGAGCGAAGATAGGTGCATTCCAGGAAACCTCATTAGGTATTATTATATGTCTCATGTGGAAATCATTAAATCTTGAAAAAGTGTTGACCCAGAAATGAAACATGACTCCCTATGATCTTTAGAAATAACAGACAATTATCAAATGTAGAATATAAACATAAATGAGTGAAAAAGAAACACTACTAACTGGCTGAATGTACAAACGTCGTAGTAATATTGTCATCTGATACATTTATCAAAATGACAATATCGGATATAAGTTTGAATATGATGACATCGACCACCATTTTGAAAATGATAATATCATATGTAATAATAAAATGGACTGACAGCATCTATAACATCACGATTATCAATATAATGACTAGGTAATTTGATAATGAGAAGATGGTAGACAAGCGTCGTAAATACGACAATAACGCAAAGGTCAGTTGAAAAGCAGAGGTCATAACGAATATATTGAAAAGAACCAGAATATTGTTCCAAAATCAAATACAAATATTTTTGGAGCATGGACGTCATGAATATGATCATATTGCAAAACACTTTTAAAGATGCAGAAACTATGTACACCTTACTATCATGTCAAACATTTTATATAAAATTTTGATATGTATTTTATAACTCACCATTATATCAAAGGATGATAATCCGTGATGTCATAAATATAAGTAAATTTATTTTTTCTATAATTGATACTACTTTATTCAACAAATTATATAGTATATGTCCAGTCCTGCACTTAAACTATGTGATAGATGTTTCGGCAAGAACATGTGAGTGCAGTGTTCCGGCTGACAGATCGTCATTGGTTTTGGTGGAGGGATCGAAAGTACGAAACAAACAAACCCCAGATGGTGAGGGTTTGCAAACAACTCTATATAGAAAACAAACCAGTGTACACATGGTAGCAAGTTCTATACTATTTTGTATGTCACCCATTCAAGTTCTCAGCTCTTTTACCATAATATTGTAAATTTGAAAACGTGCCCCCAAAGCCCTATTTGAGAAGGATGTGAATAGAGGTCAGCTGTGGTGACAGTCACTAGTTTTGAGCTTCGTGAAGAATCAACAGAGGGTATTTGTCTGGGGTTTTAGGGCCGCATGACCAAATCTGAAATGGCATCTGTATATATTAAAATTTGCATCAGTTAGCTCTATTCGGACGTTTTACACTTTTGAATTGTATCAGACTGTTTTACTAATAAATAGTAAAGATAGCAAATCACGCAATTATTATGAGAGACTCATGTTTCTGATTGGGCATCGAATGTGAAGAGGAATACGTTACGAACATGATCAGCAGACTTAGTCAAACTCAGTCAAACTCAGAATTAAATAAGTGATGCAGCAATTTTCTATCCTCTGATTACATTTATTTATTCATGTTTTCTGAGTTGAAGAGAAATAGTTTTTTGAAAATAAATCATTCAGCTTATGAATAGTAGGAACGTCAAGAATTTATTATTAATGTCATTTTCAGTCTTTGTGGAAATATAGATATAATTGGAATTCACGCTGCTGTAGTTCTGCCTTCTATAGTTACTCAATAATTGAGATATGATATGACGCGATATGATATCTAACTCATATTTCAAAAGTGAATACCCATGACGTGTACTTCCCTAAGAGAAATCAAACACATTCTCAACCAGCATTCGGCCATCTTGATTTATGTTATGTGTGAACTCATTGAGTACATATGAACACATTAACTCCCGATGAAACTAACATCCTACTGGACTACTTTCCATATGACTTCTCCACATAAATGTGCACCACTCTAGTAACTTACTTTGGCTTATAACAATTTTCTGTTATATGAGATTAAGTTAAATATATAAAATGTATCTGGACATTATATGACACCCCTCATATTCAATATAAATAAAAACATATACCTACCAACAAAGAATCAACTAAACAATGGTTAAATTTAAATGAGAGATGAGTTATAGATATCTGTTACTTTTGATCTATTTGCTTTACTATTGATATCATCTTAGACAAACGTATTTTTTGAAAATTTTAGTCTATAAATTTAACTTAGGTTGCAGTGTGAAATTACTGAATACCCCTTTATAAAATAACTTGATGAAGTAATAAAGATCATTATTTGTGTGATTCACAACTGAGAAGGTCAAATCATACAACTCAATATGGCTCAGGGGGTAATACATCTGTCTCTCATGTTAAAGGTCTGGGGTTCAATTCCCGGTGGGAACAAGTATTTTTCATATTTTTTTATGCTGAAACTGGAATCTTCATTTTGAAGTTTTATTCTAGCAAAATGCACATTGGAACATACAGAATTGAAACAATTTTTGTTTTGATAGAAATTATAAAAAATAATGATTTTATGCAATAAACAAAGGTGAAATCTTCATGTTGGGATCTTTTTTGGGCAACATGAAATTCAGAACAAATAACATGTGTTTTTTTGTTATAATTATTATTATTAAAGTGTGAAAAGTGACCACTTTACTATTAAAGTGTGAAAGTGACCACACACCTCACTAATCTGAGTACTAAAATCAGCAAACAAGTGTTCTCAGCAGGACGCCAGCTCAGATTTTTTATTTCTAATGCTGGAACCCTGACCTGAGACTTCACTCTTTTTGCCAAGTATGTTGGCTTAAGGGAAAAACACGTAATGAAATAACAATAAATATAATTACAACCAGAAAACAAAACAATAGTTCAACGCTGTATATTTTGTTCTTATTTAAATATTATTTTAAGGCATTTTGAACCCAATGTTCATGATTGAATTATGCTGGATGATATTTCTATGTATGGTTCAAAGCCAAATTTGACCAGTGTGAGCAAAAATATATCGTTGTGAAAAGCAGAATTCATGGCAACTATGAATATTTGGAATTTGTGGAATAAAGAATAACATCGGAAATAATTCTCACAATTATTGTTGGTTTAGGCTAGAGCTTAACAGATAAAAGAAATAATGAAAAAAATTGCAGAAGGTTTCATATTGCGCAAATCAGTCATACAATCTGCAACTGCATTAAATTCTTAGTTCATGCTTTCAGATAAGAAAGATACGAGGTGTGTTTGCAAGTGTCAGGTGATAAGTATGGTGAAATTAACTGTATATACTGGATATTAGATGCAGTATCGCAATCTGTTTATCCATAATGGGAACAGATCAATGTAAACTCCACCATCCCTCCTCTATCCACTTATTGCATTTCTGATAGAAACCGGATAACGTTGATCTTCAGTGAAGTAAAGCTGTCATTTGCTGTTATGTGAAATGTATATTTTGCATGAAAGGTGTAGATTGCCTTGTCACCAGTTGGGTAATCCTAAATCTCTCAGAATAGCAATGGTGCCTCACCCTTGTCTACATGATTGCATTCGTAGTGATTCTGAAATCTATGATAGTACTGAAGTAGGCTACTCAATGCAATGTCAATTCTCCCTGCTGTCATATACAACTAAAGGGACGAAAGCTGAAATAAAAACCTTGGAGGAGAAGATCTGTAATCTATGTATAAGTTGTTGATTTTGATTACATGACCTCACGATGAAGATATCTCTGTTGTGTTCCATCTCTTCCTTAGATTCAGTGTTTCAAAAATCACCTAAGCCTTATATTGATGAATAGTTTGCCCAAATCTAAGAGCACCTGTACAAAAATCAGAGATGTCTCTGATCCTGTTGAGGAATTTTGGATAGGAGGAGTGTTCCACAAAATACTGTTTCACCACTCAATGAGATACATTTTTCATCCATATCATGTTTACTCTAAGCGAATACACCTGATTTTGGAGGTGAAACAAGGAATAAGGAATAGTCATGGGGATTAAAAAGGTTGAATGGGGAGAGTGGCAAATTGTGTTATTGGGAAAATCGTTTGTGATAGCTGTAGCTGAGCAAGAACACTACAAGCTTGGTCGTTGTATACTGCATCATAATATCTTGGGGGCCTAGTACTAATTTCCCTTGGAAAGATAAGGTTCACATTTTCTAAAAAAAATTAGGATATTTAATTTGAAACATTAGATTGACAGAAATGTGAAGAAGAGTTTTCATGCCCTATTTTATAACCAGTGATACACAGTTTAGACACATGGATGAGATCAAATCTATTCTTATCATTTGCTTTGCAGATAGCTCACGATTGCATTGCATTGCACTGCTCAGGATTTGACTGCCACATGATTGCCAAGGTCAAGGTCATACCTTGTGCCAATGGTAAAAGTCAAAGATTGACAAAGACAGATGATCAGGGCTCAGCAATATAGGAAATATGTTTATCACATCTGCCTGCATACGTATCCCGATATGCCTACAAGGTTAATAGATGACCCAAAGTCAAATTCTCAGGCTTTTACTTATGAGAAAACAGAATACATAAATTTAGACAAATGTACATTATAGTATTCATTATAATATTAACTCTATGAATGCATGAGTTTTTGCTCTAAATTATAGGATAGCCAACATATCTAACCTAATATAATAATAAGATAATATAATGTGGATGTGTCATTGCAAAATCCGCATAGCATTAGGTTTTGTTTCTGTGTGTATAAATGGCAGATGCACAAAGAGAAATGCTGTATTTTCTTTGGCAGCTTAATCTTTTTATTTAATGAGGAGATAAAATAAATGACAATCGGTGAACCTGGTGTCGACATCAGCTGCAACAATGCGATTAGTGCTTTGATGTGGTAGATGAAGATAGGATAATAGAATTTATTGACTTATACACACCCCATTAATGAGCAGTGTATTTTATGTTTTGGGATGGGATGATAACATTTATTAGCTTATACACACCCCATTAATGAGCATTGTATACTATGTTTTAGGATAGGATGATAAGATTTATTAGCTTATACACACCCCATTAATGAGTACTGTTAGATTTTAGGATGGGATGGTAAAATTTATTTGCTTATACACACCCCATTAATGAGTAGTGTTAGGTTTTAGGATGGGATGGTAAAATGTATTAGCTTATTCATACTACATTGAGAGCAGTGTAATTTATGTTTTAAGATAGGATGATAACATATATTGACTTAAACACACCTCATTAAAGTGCAGAGTAATAAATGTGTTCCAGGCAACATATTCTCGTTTCCGTTTCATCTTATTTCCTCAATGTCAATTATTGCATCTCTCTCCTTTTGAAAATAAAGTACTTTATATTTGATACGAAACCATCCAGACATAACAAATAGCTAGCAGCGTATAATCACAGAAACTCATCGAAAAAAAAGGTTTTAATGAACGTTGTTATTATATAAAGTATAGAACATGTAGACTCGAGGCACAGTTGACAATTTTTCAATATCTGAAATTAGACACTGACAGGCGTTGTGAGGATTTGATTAGAAATGGCTAGGGCTCATCATATCACTTTACAATTGGTTGTATTAAGATGTTTGATATGGGTGATAAGGCAGTGTGTTGAGAATGAGTGACACGTGGATGATTACCTCCACTGAAGTGAGGGGATAGCTGTCGCCATGCTGCTCAACCACTATTGATAAAATACTTCACAAATCCATCGGCTGCTAATCTGTGTCACCCAATTCAATGTGCAACAGCAGATCCTTCTTCGAATCTAATATAGACATGGGTGGGAGGGGCTATGACTTGTTCTCTTGACTGAGATTCGGCGATCGACCATTATATGAAATTGGCTCTATTTTTTTCTTTATTTTCTTTTACACCTTTTGCGACAACACAATATTCTTTGTGCCAGCCCCTGATAGGATTGTGAGAAAACAGATGTCTCCCCCAGCCTGCCACAATACGACACGTCAGCAGGGCAAATCTGTACTTAATCAAATACTTAATATCAACACTACGTACACTTCGTCAGATGAAAAATTAACAAGGCATGTGGAATGGATCTCTTTTGCTCCAGGGCATCATTAATAATTTAGTTTCACAAAATGTAGCATGTTTTGGTATTGTCAGACAGCATTCTTGCACTAAGCAGAGATTTGAGTTTCATTGCTTGCAAGTCCATTATATAGCATTGATTAATCAAAGACGCCTGCAAATATCGTCTTTTATCTCGACACATTATAAGGACCCCCTGATTTTATTGATTCTCCTTTTGACCTGCTGCTTTGCACCTTGGAAGTTGTGTCAATACCCTGCCTGGCTTTTCATTCACGTCTTGCCTTATCCTGTTCAGACCCGAAAAAGTATTGCATTTTGGTCGTCCAATTGCACTGGTTTTGAAGAAATATTGTTTTTCATTGCATGATAATGTTTTGTAATAACGAATAAGCCATCAAAAAACACAAACGTGTTAGGTGTTCCAGGGGAACCCAATATAGTGCTTCTATTTGTTTCGTGAGCTTGACAATCTAAAATAACAAGATGTGGAATATGTTCAAACCGCAATAGCATAACAAACATACAGCAGAATGTAATTGCAAAATGTTAATGTCTAAGTACTGAGTTCAGTTTACTTCCAGCATCGAACCAATAAGTTTGCCACGTTTTTTTCACTCTTACATTCCTTATATAATCACGCTGTTCATACTTTGGCATTAGGGCCACTCTTGAATCAGTCCTTTATTTAGAATTATATTCCCAGATAAACTGTGAATGAGTTAAAATTTACCTCTTACAATGAGTCATGTATGATCTTAAGATAAATTACATATTTGTTCCATGAAAAAGCACAGACATATAGTCTACAAATATGTTTTAAAAAAACATATAAAAGATCAACTTCCCTGCACAGGAACCTTATGTGTATATTGAGGTTGGTAAACAAAGATTTATTCCATACCAGGGTGATAGCGATATGAGATTAATAATGCATGTGTCCTGTGAAATGCAATACCTCTAAGTAATATATCAGAAAGCTATCCATTTATCTGTTAATCATTTAACACTAAACTTCTATCTACACGTTTTGACAATTCGTTTATAGTATAAACATCACTTATATAGTATTTGATCATCATTATATTTGATTGGGATACAGTGGCCGTCATATTGAAGATGAAGTCCACATTGCTATTCATGTGTGGTAACAACCTATGTGTGCCGTGCATTGTGGCTACTCACACCTTACTCACTCCTCACTCTTTACTTGTGCATTGGCATCATGGCAACACACTTTACAATTACTCTTATAATCACTCTCCCTTTACATCAAATTATCGAATGATATGATAATGTCAAATTGATCTAATGTCAAATTATCATTCTACCTATACTTTGGCATCATGATCAGACTGTCTGTGCAATTACTGTTATGATCACTCGCCTTTTCCATCAAAATTGAAAAGATAAATCGGCGGCTTGGTTGAATTATCTGGTTTCTTTGATATCACGTGTATCAGATCACATGATAAAGTACAGGATAACCACAGTTGAGCTATTCATTTACCTTATCAACGATACATAGCTCCGGAGAGGGTTATCAATCTAAAGTGACCTTTACCCCTGTGTGTTGTTGTATTATCAAATGTATAGTTAATCCTATTGGCCAGATAGCCATGGTCAGAACTGACAACCGGCCAGGGGTGAGTCTCCAACCTTGAGTTCACCATGTAGTGAATGTGACCATTTCTTGATAACAAAATGCCATCAAGCTAAATGGACATTATATTCACTATGAACATATATTCTCACTTTGCTAGGTCACATCTTTAATTTGCTGTCTAGATATCCAGAGACCGGTAATTCAGTAAAGGTTTAAAGAATTTTTTATTTTGGACATACGTTTAAAACGCAAATAAATCTATTTAGAACAGATGGTTAAGTAAAATAGAGCAGTAGGTAGGACATGTACATTTGAACTTTGTATGTCATCCCTCTATTTGTCAAGTCCAAAAATCACATGCGATATTTAAGATTGTCTTTATTTGAGGTTCAGACTATGGATTTAGAATCAGGATAATATCTCCTTACAAGGCTTGTCTAGACTTTAATGATTAAGCAAAGTTTGCCATATACTGCCCAAGCAATCCATCAATATCTAGTCAACTGTGTACTTCGCTGTAATTATTATCCTAGGGAGGTTTTGCATACAACACCAAGTTTTTAATAGCTCTTTTTACTGTTTTCTGACAGGCGGGAGATTTAGGACACTGATCTAGATAAACACATAAACCAGGTTCAACAATCTTTTGGCAAAATTATACATCATCTTAGTGGAAATTGCAAAGTGTTAAAATGATGTATAGACTTCTTTGTTTTGCCGAAATTAAAATGAGAATTATTACTCTTGTGTCTACTGGATTACTTTGTCTTACTTCATCGCATTATGCCTTAATAACGCATTTCTACACAAAAATGCAGGCAATAAAGATAAGACAAAGAAGGTGAGGTAAAACATAGTAGGGAAAGATTAATGCAAGTGCCACAGACACAGTTTATCTAACCCTCTTCAGGAAATGTTTAGATGGCCTGTTTTTTTGTACAGAAAACACACGTAATATATTTCATAGTGGAGCCTTGCTAAATTTGGTTCTAGGTGTGTAATTAAATTGTGCGGCTCCAGGGCCCTGTACAGCATTCATCCTATGGTCATGTTGGAAGGCCACAAACATGGTGGAGCAGATGTGGAGAGAGAGGGAAAACAGGAAGATGAGTCGCCGCGGTGGCAGTCCCCGCATCAACATCAGCATTGTCATACTTCAACAGGAGATCCACCAAAAACGTGTGCCTTCATGCTAGTTATATGAAGGCTTGACCGTGCATGCAGAGTAAAGGGTCACCCACTCCATCTGCCACTACAGGCTGGGTTAATCCTCTTGGAGTCCACTTCTCCTTCATCACACCACAATATTCCCAACATTAGATTAGCGCTGGTCCATATGCTTCAAGCCACCCCCTCCCGCTCACCGCTCCAACCTTACTCGGCGGAATCGTGTCTGTGTTTCCGATTACCTCGCTGCTCATTATGATGCACTGGGTAGGCCTACATATAATGCGCGAGGTGTGACAGCTCTTTCTGATTGAGGCATCCATATACTATCCTTTAATCATGCTGGACAGGCAAAGTCGTAGATTAGCGCAGATTTAAGATGTTACTGGTGGCAGAACAGCAAGGATGGCCGACAAGTAATCATACTAAATTGCGGAGACTCCGCTCAGCCTGTTGAGGTTTGGGCCCGTAGGTAAGGTCAGAATAGAAATCAATCTCTCAAAATGATGTTATATTGACCAATATTGACCGAATTTCTGCCCCAAACTAAATCCGATTTTAACTGACAAAGGCTTGGTAACAGGGCAGTACAATCGTGCTTGACAAGGCGCGACACGAAGCTTGCAGAAATGACCATTCGGTGATATTGGGTGGGAATTGGCCACCAATGCCTCTTGCATCAGCCTCGCTTTGACAGAGTTGACATGGACGCTGGAAGTCATTTGCATCAGAACGAGGTTGGACGGCCCGGATATTGGTAGGAGCCGATTGGAGGTGACCTTATCAACAAAAGGGCAGTCGGCTTAACAACAATAGGTCATTGATGCCACGACCTTCAGAATACAGACTGCTGGGAATTATAACTTAGGTTTGATTATCACAAAACTAGACATAATCAAAGATGAAAATTATCCGCATCTATCGCTTTCATGCCATCCTCCTCCTGTTTCAGTTTATATATTGGTTCATCAGATTGAAATCACTCTAGGTTTGGGTCAGGGTCATCTGTTGGTAAGTTGGTAAGACATCCCCGGAAGTAGTTGAGTAGCGGATCATGCTGTTCTGTCCCATGTTATCAGTCGCAGAATCTATCTTCTCTGGTTAATAGCTAGCATTTAATTGAGACATTGATCCAGCACTACAAAACGGCATCATTCCTGCAAGAACTGATGGTGGATGAAGAAAGCAATTTTCTTACTTATGATCTTGGCCACATTGCATACTCATTCCTGCAGACATAATAAAGAAGACCATTTTTTAACCCTTCATATTATATAATTTGAGAAGGTCTGCTGATAATATAGGATCAATATGATATATTTTGGTATATCAAACTGAATACAAGCTCCATTTTACATTATCTTCAAAATTACTTACGTTTGGCTTTGAATTCAATTCATATTTAGGATTCACGTAGTGATGATTCTAATTTTCCCAAAGGCTCATGTTTGACATGGAACCCATTAGTATGGGTTTCACATGACAAATTACAGACATCAGAATGCCTCTCATCCTATTATGATAAACTGCAGAACATGCCATCCCAAGGCACAGATAATTACACTAATTTTATTCAGTATAATAAACGTTATAAATAGTATATAGATTGTATAGGAAGTATTGATGCACAAGATAAACTGCTCAAAATGCTCCAAACATTAAAGTGTATTTGTGTTGTTTTACATTCAGGGACATTCATGAAATCAGATTTTCAAGCACTCTTCCTTTGCATAATATGAATCTACCCTGTATGTGCCAAGTACAGACGATATCTGGATCAAATCTGTGTTATTGTGATCGTTATTATTATTCATAATTTTTTTACCCTAAACTTTGTAATCAAATGTTACTACCCATCACATTACCCCTTTAAACATTGCTGTGCCGTTTGAAAGTAGATGAGTCTCCTGCTAACTCATCCATTTAGCAATTTGTCAACAAACCTTGCTCAGTGATTTTGTGTAAACCTTTACTTAGTAAAGGTTTGCTAACCATGGGGCACCTTTATATTGGTACACTGGAGTGATTTGGCTTTCAAGGGCCTGTTTGTCCATTAGTGTTTTTCTATTGGTAACAGGTCTAAAACCCATACGGACAACAATAGTGGTCATATGCTTGTACTAATGAGACCACATCTCGCTTGGCACTTTAAGCAAAATTGCGCAGTGGACATGGCAGGTGTGTTTTAGTTGATTTCAGGGAGATAGCTCGTTTGTATCATAGTTTCATGACTACATATTATTCAAAAATATCAAAAATCTCTGTAACATTTCCTGTGACCTCCGCCGTGATTTCCTGAAAGTCTTCAATATATTTTAAAATGATATACCAAGAAGTATTTTGCGTATTCTGTCAGTAACTCATTTTATGCTTCCTCTTTCTCAGAAATTATTTTAAGAAATTTGATGTGCAACATTTTTTGTATATTCAAGCGCTGTCACCATAAATGGCTTTAGAGAAGCGAACTGCAATCATGTTTGAAATTATCTCTCACCAAAATGCGTTTTGCTATTGATTGGTGGTGGAAAAGAGACAGTAGAATATTTCGATATGAGGCCTTTGGCAGTAAAAGTGCACGAAGCATTGAATGTCATCCAACAATCGAGATATTCGTCCAGAAATGTTCGGAAACAAAATGACAGGTGACAGAAAAACACCTTTTTGAAGTACATCTGTGTAATTGCATTTATCCTTTGTATTATTTTTTATCTCAATACCTATTCTAAAACTCTCTGTCTATACATTTATCTCTTGGTAGAATACAACTTCCAAACGATTTTATGCAAAAAACCCTTTTTAAAGCTTCACACTGTTTAACAAATATTGTCTAACGCACTCAATGAATGTGATACAGGAAATGTATATGGTTAAAAGAAAACCATTTGATTTCCTGCACATGATAGCATATAATGGCAAGGATATGAGATATCTCCCTTTTTCTATCTAGCGCTCTAGTTCCTCATAAGAGACAAGTCTAAGTTATAAGATTTCAGTTTTATATCTATATTGACATTGCACTTAACTTTTATATCCTGGCATCACATCAGATGGCTCGGGCATAAGACATACATATTGACCTATTCTCCTTAACCACAGAAAATAAGTCATGTGTGTTCCATATCTTCCATAGAACCTTTTTTCTGCTTGTCCATGCAGCAAAATCATGTTTAGCTGCAAGAGAAGTTTCAGATTCTTCTCTTGATCTGAGATCACCAGCAACCGACATTGTCAAATCCAAACGAAGTGTTCCAAAATTCTGTTTGGATTGTTTGGATCTAATTTGAATCCAAAACAGCTACAGATGAAATGAATAGGTAATTATTTTGTCTGCTGATATCATTAGCACATTATGATCAGATAATGAGATCCATTTGAACTTATTTCTCCGTTTCTGTGACTGTTGTAGCTTAATATAAACAGACCAATATTGAACCTGCACGTACTTATTCCAGGTTATAGGCAATGTAAGGGTACTGAATACTCACGGCAGTGTAAGGGTACTGAATACTCACGGCAGTGTCTTGTTCTGGTATCATGATGCTTCAAATTGTATTTACATTTTGAGGTCTGTAAATATGACATATAAACAGGCAGTGCATGAGTTGTGGCATAGACTAACATTTCCCTTCAGATATATTGGCATCATACAATGATTGAGGCAAAAGATAATTTCATATCTGTCTGGTGCGAGATCAAGAATGTACGATATATTCATATTTTCCAATTCCATGCAGACTTTGCTGGCCACACGCCTGCCTCACATCTAGTTTGATAAATAAATGATATTGATATATGCTATCCATCCGCATAAATGACCTGCAGAACCATATCTGTCACAAGATATCTCGGGTAATGGTGTTCACTGGGTTAAGCCGGTGACTGAACATCTATATCAGCAGTAAATTTGACTTGAAATGCTCCTCTAAACCATGCAAATCGATAAATCCCAATTTCATCCAAAGATTCGGTTTCCAGGTTTATTTTGACGCCAACTCGCTGAGTTATCATAAAGGGAAGATCGTGCATTTTAAGGCTGAGAGAACTCGGGGCCTTTTCTGGAGATATTACAATTGTAGTGATGATCATGTGGCGGCAAATTGTGGAAATCACAGACCAGAAATCCTAATACTACCACAGACACCAGACGTCATAAACGCATATGGCCTTGACAAGCATTTAAATGGACCTAAAATATAAAGTTAAACGTTTTTAAGTTAATTTCTATCTCGTTCAATTTGTTTTTTGATTTTTTTTATTATTGTAAAGGACCCTGAGAGTCATAACAACATAATGTTGTCATAATGATAAAATGGGTATAATGATAAAATGGATATATCAATGGGCAAGCAAGGCGTAACAATTAAGGCCGTACAGCATGTTAGTTCCACTAAAATTCACAAAATGGCTTGGAAAATTCCTGCTGAAGAACCAATTGAGTCTCAAGGTGTACTTATTTTTGGGAAACATATATGATGAACGCCCTTGACGTTGTCCTTGCTGGGCATGGTATTTATGAGACTTACGGTATTTCTAAACCTGCAGAAAGCAAATCAGTTACTTGTCAAAATTATGAAAAATATGCTGTTTTGCCGTTTTGGCGATAAATGTAAATTCATCCATAATGTGATAATTTTGAACCACTGACTGGTGACGATGTAAAAAAATGGCTTAAAGAAGCAGCAAAGAAGTCTTGTGAGTTAGACCCCATCCCAGCATGGCTATTGAATGAATGTATGGTCCAGCTACTTCCATTAATAACTGAAATTATAAATAAATCCATTACTTTAGGAAACATGCAGGATAACCTTAAAGAGGCAATTATCAGACCTTTGATAAAAAAACTGGGTCTAGAATTGATAAAGAAAAATTATAGACCTCTCTCAAACTTAGCATATCTATCAAAACTTATTGAAAGGGCTGTAGCAAAACAATTTTTGCTCATTTGGTGAAAAATGACATCCGAAGCATGTTCCAATCAGTGTACAAGGAATTCCATAGCACTGAGACTGCCTTACTCAAGGTTCAGAATGACTTATTAATCGACATTGATGAAAATAAAGCGGTAATGCTGATATTACTTGACCTCTCAGCAGCTTTTGACACTATTGACCACAGAATTTTATTGAACAGGTTGGAAAAAAGATGTGGTATTGGAGGTACTGCACTGAAATGGTTCAAATCCTATTTATCTTTAGGAAGCAATGTCACAATGTCACTATTGATGGTAAAAAATCTGAAAATCTGAATATTAATTATTGCATTCCACAGGGTTCTGTACTGGCCCCATCTTGCTGATTTAATAGGGCAGTATGGATTGAGACATCATGTCTATGCTGATGATACCCAGCTCTACAGAATATTATCTTAACAAGCGCCATGAGCAGACGCCGTCTGAAATAGCGCTATAGAAGTCTATTATTATTATTATTATTATTATTATTATTATTATTATTATTATTATTATTATTATTATTATTATTATTATTATTATTATTATTATTATTATTATTATTATTATTATTATTATTATTATTATTATTATTATTATTATAATTATTATAATTATTATTATTATTATTATTATTATTATTATTATTATTATTATTATTATTATTATTATTATTATTATTATTATTATCTCTACACTTGCTCTTCATTGTGCTTTGTTCAAGAGACGCCCAGTACACCTCACTCCTGACCTTGGGGATAAGTGAATGTTGGCTGTTCCTTATCAAAGTATGCAACCCTAAAATGAGCATTTGTACTCTTGTCACTAACCACATGAGCGGATATCAATATTATCAAGTGGGAAAGTATTCTGTTTATCTCATTAAGATAACGCCCATATGTATCTCATTAATCAAATAGTTTTTTTGTTGATTTCAGTGCAAGCTGTGATTTAGTGTAGTGAATGGGTACTCATAATGTGGAGGTAGTTAACTATCTAATTTATTGAATTCAAATAGGCGACTGTCTATTGAATTCAAATAGTAGGCTGTCTATTGAATTCAAATAGTAGGCTGTCTATTTATTGAATTCAAAGGGGCAACTATCTATTTATTGAATGCAAATAGGTTGCTGTGTATCTTATTGAATTCAAATAGTAGGCTGTCTATTTACTAAATTCAAATAGACGGCTGTCTATTTATTGAGTTCAAATAGACGGCTGTCTATTTATTGAGTTCAAATAGGTCGCTGTGTATCTTATTGAATTCAAATAGGCGGCTGCATATTTTATTTCATTACTAGAGGTGGTCGTTTATTTGATTTAATTCAAGTAAATGTCTGGCTACTTTATTCAGGGGTTGTAGTCTCCTGGTGGCGTGGCTGTATATATCGAAATCTACCTATTTTATTCTGTCTAGTTTATTGATTAATAAGTGTGAATATTCCTTATAAAATAATACTGTTTTATGTAGAGACTATCAACAAAGAAATATGATATAGAGTTTTCTTATGTGTTTAACATAAAGAGATATTAATGACATGACTCTTCAGTATTACTAATTAGGATGTTTTTAAATTGTACATTGTGACATTACCTGGGACAAATATATTAAGTAAATATTAAATACTGATTCTATGTCTATCTAAAACAAGTGATGTCCCCATAATTAAGCTTAAAATACCTTATCTGCAGATCAATAAAGCTATCATTATGCTTGATAGCTTCCCTCACGATGCCTGCTTTACAATATAGCAATACCAAGCAAGGCTCTCCCACCTACAGATCAATTCTCATCTTAGATTTACGGCCATCTCCAAACCTATGGCAAGTTGTCGTTAATTAAACCCTCATTTCTATGGCTCTGAGCTTTAATTAAAAGTAGAGACGTTTCCCAAACTGGTACATGCATGCAACAGGTGAAATGAGATAATGTTGAGCACGCCTCTAAGATACGTGTCGGTGTCAATCTGTGCTGCGCTTCCTGCCTACCTTGCCTGACCACGTCACTTTCACTGGCGGAAAACATAACCCTGTGTGTACTTTCATCAATCAAAATCTGTCTCCACTCACCACCCTCATTGTACTGCCATATTGATAAGCCTATTTTAAGACCTAGCAACGGATCCCGTGTGGTTTTCATAGTGTGAGTGTTTTTCACCTGTGTGGATGTATTCACACCTGTAGAAGAAGATGAGGAGTGGTTTAAAGTGCAGAAAATAGGAAGGTGTAATGTGCATATTTTCATTAACACTCACCAGCAGTGTATTGAACATGTAGCTAAATGAGTGTCTACCTCAAAAGACATTTATGGTAACCACGGAGAGACAAATCGTCCTTTAACAAAGAAAAACTAGCTGCTTTATAAAAAAATGGCAAATGCTTTGATACCAACAACATCAGCCCATATTTCAAATATAATTCATATAATGGTGTAGAATTGACTACTCTCCTTGGTAAACTCGATGATGTTAAAAAATTAATGTGAAACTAATTCATATTTCTTTTAGATAGATATATTCATTTTGAATTATTTTTACCGTCTTCGGAAAGGATACCTATTATTTCCCATGGAGAAACTCATTCTCTTGAGACATTATTCGTCTCAGATAGAGAGCGCGCGATCCGAATTGGTCGAAAGAGACTAAATTCCTGGCTCATTGTTAATCTTGTAGAGAGATATTGAAACAGACTATTTCACCTTTGATCAGAATAGGTATTGCTTTGGACAGAGGCTGGGGGATTCCTATTGATTTATATTTAGAGAAGAATAATACTAAAGCAAGATCATTTGAGTGCAGTGTTCAGGCAGACATATCTCTCAAGTCGAGATCCTTCTATCAGAACCAACGAGAGACATACAGTTTCTACCAATACGGGCCCACATTTTGGGGTTTCAAGCTACGTTAAAATAAACTCATCATTTTCATTATTTTCATAGTCAATTTTACTGAGATTTGGGATATGTTTAAATGATATGTGGTCATAAATGTGTGATGTAAACAAGTTCTCCCTGCAAAGTTCAGTAGATGATTTTGATTCTAGCTGAAGACTCATTTATTCTGAAATTATACAGAAATTGTCGGGGTTATACGATGGGTAATAACATTTGATCACAAAGTTTAGGGTATAAACATATATCATGTGAGGAAAAAGTGCTTGAAAATCTAATTTCATAAAAATAAAAGGAAAATAGTTCGGCAGAGGGGTGATCTGCAAAAGTGGTAAGGCACATGGGTGTTCTGCAAAATAACATCTAAGATACAGAATACTCCTGAGGCGTATGAGATAATGGTGTAAAATGGTTTGGTGTTGTATTTTCAACATGTGAGCGTGTGGCACTCCCTTTGGGTCATATAATATTACAATATGTAACCTATTTTACAATACAGAAAAGCATGAAAGAAGGCAAAATAGCCAACCAGGTATAAATCTAACAGTGGTGTGTGATATCACACATGACGGCAGCCATCTGGTGGGGTATGAGAACACACAATAACATATACTCCAGCAAACAATAGTGAATCGTCAACTGTGTCTCTACATTTTGCTCTAATATCATCATCTCCTCAGACTCTTGTTATTCCAATGCAATTTACCATATAATAACACTCTTTTGGGAGGGTACATTATATACATGATTTTATGCATATCTATTGCAGTGGTATAATTAAAATCCAAATAGGGTTCTTTGAGAGACCGATATAATAAGGCGAAAGCGGTTATTTGATTGGTTTGTAATGACCTCCTGTGGGTGTCTAAGGTGAGACTTGATGTCCTATTTTGATAGGCAGAAAGTCAGAAGAGTGGACTAGAATTAGCCTGTAATGGAGTTTGCCCATCTCAGCATATTGCCCTACTGCCCTCCGTGGCATTAAGAGGGCTCGCATTTCCTAAATTGGCTGATTGTGACACTGGGGGAGATGCATGCTAGATATAAGGATAACTCTACAGTTAACATGGATTCGTTACTGGTGATGATATTAATAGGGTGAAACTTGTGTTAGAACATTCTATACATATTTTGTCAGTCAGTAATAAAGTAAATTTTACTTCGCAATAACCCAACTCAATATCTGAAGGATTTATCTTTTATGTGTAGTTTGCAATACTGTCCTTTATATACAGTGTGTGAGATAAAAAAAAAAGTGCGTTTAATAGATAAAGGACAGGTATAAAGGATAACAAAAAGATAGGATCTCAAAGCAGGATGTGGTCAATAGAGATGTATACATTAGATGATATTATTGCGGAGGGGATATCGAATTTCTCACTTAGTATGAGAACGAGTTAGCATGCTATTGTGCACTAAACAGACTGGCCTCACCCTTCCTTGTGCTGACCTGAACTGTTTCCGATCAGTGTGAGATTCATGCCGCGCTAAATGGCTCTGAGGCAACTCGTATGAATTATACAGTAAAGCCAAGCATGGGTGAGCATGCTTTAATGTTTGTCCTCATGGACGTCGTGCAATATTTAGCTGCTCGGATACCTATGGGTTTACACTCAGAGGTCGTTATGACTTATGGTGATTCTTTTTACCGTCAACGTATCCTTGTGTGTATTTACTTAGTCCCATATGTATAATACACGACTGATCTTTTTAACCCCAAGGCACGTGGTCACAAAAAAAGATTTAATGAACTCAGACCCCTACATACTGTCCTGGTGGTATTTGCAACGTAATTTTTCCCTCTGCTGAATAACAACATGACATCGCTGTATAATCAGTTGTGGCGCCTCAACTCAGCAAAAATTGTCAGCAGAGTCTGGTGCATGATCCCTGAGCGTGATGCTTCATAGAAATAAGAGAAAAATGTCTCCTTAAGATATTCTATAATTCATGTCTCAATGGCAATATGGTCGGTGTGAAGGTTCGGGGTTTTCTTACCCCGTTTCATAATGGATGATGCCAAGATTCATCCCTGCCGACAGATATTAATAAAGGGGGATATGTGTGCTTATTATTACCGGGCCCACTTCTGCTGTGTGATATTTGGGGAAAGCTTTGCCGAGACGGTCTTCAGCAAACCCCAGTCTCACGCCCTAACACCGCCTTCACCTCGGAACGGTGTCATGTGACAACGCAGACGAGATTTGGGC
The DNA here is from genome assembly GCA_949316495.1 of Amphiduros pacificus. Lineage (NCBI taxonomy): Eukaryota > Metazoa > Annelida > Polychaeta > Phyllodocida > Hesionidae > Amphiduros > Amphiduros pacificus. The sequence goes on from OX439000.1 coordinate 7,031,931, forward strand.
CGGGAGCAATTTTTTTGAGTAAATCCCTAGATAACCGTCCTGTCTTCAAAATACTGACATTTCGCCATACTGGGCTAAGGAAAGCGCCCAGGGCCAATGATTTATACCACGGTGTCGACCCTGTGTGGTATTTCTGTGAGGCTCTTAGACACCACTTCACAGGAAGCTATAGCGAGATGTGTATCCCAGGCTTTTACAGAATGTCATAGAAGCAGTTGTAGATGGCACGATGGGCCAACGGCAAGGACATTCACCTCACCAGGTACAATATGGTCACTCAACATGATGAAGTGACCAAGACTCCAGTAGAGAAATGTAGAAAATCGATGGCACAGCTACCCTTGCTGGATCCTGAGCGCGGGAAGCCGAATTTTGGGCAAAATCGATTTTTGTAGATACCGTCAGCTGCGGAATCCCCCGAGTATGTCAGGGGAGAAATCTCCACCTTCGTAGCCCAGATTATTTCCAAGAGAGTCCCCATTCCATTGGAGAGGCTGTTTTTCTTATAGCAAGTCCCGTCTTCAACTAGTAGTTCGGATTTTCAGGATTTGTTTAGAGTTATGAGTCTTTGACCTCCAGTACGTGGCCAATTTCTGAAATCTTATTTCAAATTACGAGTCTCGCTTGTGAAATACTTCATGCGTTGGCCAATATCTCGCCCACAAGCGAAAAGTCACGGCTGAAGTCTCATAGAGATGTGATTTAGTCTCTGTATCTTGTCTGAATGTTGTAAATCAGGGAGCATTGGTCGCTGGAGATGAGCAGGCTTATTTGCATTAAAATTGATTCCGTAGAAAATGGCGTGTAGCGCTCAGGTGATATTAGATTGGCTTGCTGCTTAGTAATCAAACAATATGTGCTGTGATCATCAGGAGGGAATACTGAATTGACCTTGATATCAAATAAGATTAGAAAAGATTAGATAAGATCAGAGAAGATTAGATGAAAAAGTTATATAAGATTAGAAAATACTAGATGAAATAACCAGTAATAAGTTACCTGTATGAAGCGTCCAGTATTTGCTGTTGCTCCTCATATTTCTGATAATTAGTGTTGTCATATCTAATTGGACACCTCATAATGTAATTTTAGCTGAGGAAATTTTCACAGTTTCACAATTAATTCGCATATCAAATTTATTTCATTGCATATACATAATGATATAAACTGAAATGTTGTAATTGAAATCATCTCGAATCTAATTATGTGTTACTATTTATAATGGACACGATTGATATTAATACACTAACTGTTATTTTTTTACTAAATGATTATATGCAGCATTTTTAGTGAATATGATGCAGTTTGGTAAATCAAGAATAGAAATTCTAAAGGTTTCATAAATGCCCATCGGAATTAGGTAGTGGATCGACCATATTTGAGTCACTATTATCAAGAATTTATCCCAATATAATTCCAAATGATGCCACTTAAAATGGTATATTAGCATGACAGAAACTTGGCAAATTGCACATTGATGTCTTAAGATAATTGCCACAGGTCAGAGAGACAAACCGATGTGATTCCTCACACACCTTATCAATTCCCGTTCAATGGAGATGCATGTCTCCCTGGGCTTGCGTGACTGCTCTCAGACAACGGGCGATAATGAAGTTGTTAGAAAAATACATGTTATTTATATCTGCATCAGGCCAATTCAGAGCGACTGTGCCAATCTTCCTGGAGCGTTGGCAAAACCCATAAAGGTTTCACTCTTATTTATGGGGCAGTGGTGGCGAGCATGCGATAGTTGTCATGGCCACTGTTTCTGACCTCTACCCCTCCCTGTCGCTACTCTCCGCCCCTACTCACTCTTATGGAAGGGGGGAGGGGGGGGGTGCTGCAAGCGAACCAGACAAAAGCATCTCTAGAAATGGGAGGCGTTAAACATGAAATGGGAAGAACAAGACTTCCTATTGCAATGGGTACTATAGCATCACTTATTCCCGCCATTAATGCCACCAAAATAGAACACATTATCCCTTTTATTCACATATCTATATAAGTTATTGCAAATTTCTATATAAGTTATTGCAAATTTCTATATACGTTATTGCAAATTTCATAGATTAAACACCTATAAAGTGTTTTAGCGCACAGATATTGTTTCAAACAGTCCATCATGCTATTTTTTCCCTCTGATTTCCCTTGAAAAATTATCCAAAATATAAAAATTGCTCCAGTATTGTTACTCATAAACGGAATTTGACCAATTAGGACTCTATTACTATGAACTCATATCTGAAAGATGCAGATGACTGAATATTACGATATATAGTGAAATCCATGGAAATAGGAGTTTCATTTTCAGGGTCATTTCAAGATCACTTACACTATCTCACAAAAATAGCATACAAAGGTCCACTTTCAGTCATGAATCATTTGTAGATGTATCCCACCTGATGAAGACGTTTTAAGAATTAGAAGTTGCCACATAAAGACCATATCGACTGTCATGAAATTTAGATTATTAATACATTATTATTATTTTGGATTGCTATATATTTAAAAAAAACAGGTCTATAAATAAACGTAGCGAGAGAGCCATCCAATGGAGCAAGATTAGTGCAGTCTATGTCAGGACACCAAGACAGACTTTCTTTAAATCACACAGTGAAAGTCCATGTAGGCAAGATAGAAGGTATTTTAGGGTAGGTCAAATCTCAGTGTTAATCTTGATGGCTAGTTGGACCAGTAATCAAAGTTGTCACCTCTGACTGATGGTTACATGGCTCTTCTGATAATGTGGTTTCCAAAGTTCTTCTGATCATGGCTTGACAATAAAGGGACATGTCAGGGTCCGCCCAGTCGAGCCTTAGTGCCACGGCGCAATGTACACTTGGAAGCCTCCCAAAGACCCAAGAAGGTTTACCTTCTCCACTTCAAATCAAATACTCTTAAACCCTAGATATTCGTTATTGAGTGGGATGTCTTTGTGGAGAAATTGGAATGCTTTAGATACTGTTGGATGGGTTGGTCAACGGTGACAAGCTATATTTGATTCATATTGCAGTCACACACCGTGAGCTCATGTTGAAGAAAGCCAGGCCTGGAGATAATACATGTAGTTGATCTCTTTCAAGTAAGATCCATGACTATTTTGTCAATCCGAAAAGCCGAGATATCCTTGGTGTTTGAGGTTGGTTTAGCATTTTCTTATAAAATTTGTGAGAGTATTGGAAGACCTCTCCTGGATGTCAGTTCCATGCGGAGATAACAGAATTAAACCCCAGATGAGGGCACACAACGCGTAAGAGAGCTCCATACTTATAGATGGGGAACACAGCAGGAAGAGGTTGCCAAATAGCCACATAGAATGCTCACAGAATGCAGAAGAGGATATCTGCTTTTTGTGTGAGAAATGGTCTTGGTCTCTGCCTTCCTGCATATACATTACAAAGGCGACAATTACTCTGCAAGCTGGGCGCACCTACTTCCGTGCGTGGATCCTTTACAAAAGCCTAATGTTTGCTCCCAGGAGGTCTTCATTAAGAGGTGGCAATCGCACGGGAAGATCTCGAGGATCCATCAAAACTGATAAAGACCTTGTATTTTGGCTGGGGTAGTCTCGGGAGCAGCCATGTCTAAATGGAGCGAAGGCGATATGCCCTTCTATATGGGCTGACGAAGACGCCATGACAGCTCAAGTCTCACGAGATTTGCTGGGAAGTCACATGACCGCCCAGAATGCCAGAGAACTAGACTGTTGACGTCTGTGTGGGAATCTTGACAGCAGAACTCGTTATAAGTTTAAAAGACATGTTTTTGACAATGAAATGGGCATGACGTTGATAACCCCAGGGTTTCCCCACAGACTCTTTGCATTTGAGTTGTTTGTAGATAAATTCCACGTTGGTTTTGGTGTTTGTGGTTGAGCAAAGCAGTCCGTGAGATGTCACTGATCCTGTAGGGCCTTGATGAGCGTTTTGCCTCCAGTAGCTACTCACTGCTTCTCTCTGAGCCAAACTCCTTGAGGTGTAGGGCATAGCCGCCAGGGGGAGTCTGTTGCCAAGAGACATTAGGATAAAGGAATCATGGGATGCCACATCCTAATTGATATCATGCTACATTACGTTGAGCGATGCAAAACAGTTTTGTTTGTATTTCTGTGTTTACAGCCACCAGCCATGAAACAGCAGAGTTCTCACTGATATGTGGTATACCTGACATAATACCAGTAACAAACCCAAGGCAATGACCTCCGTTGTCCTCAACACAACTGTTAAAGCATACACAAGCCATATGGAATCAATATTCTCTTGTTTAGCTTAAATGTTACAAAATCGCTTATCTATTGTAAAGTAAAACGAGATTTTGACGGCAAGAAATATTTACATGTTGAAGATATCTTAACATATTCGTTGAAATAGTAAAAAAAGATATATTGTTGTTGATATTTGACGTTACTCAGTTGAAAACAACACCTAGAGCATGAGCGTACAAGCGGTTGATATGATTCGCGTACGGCATATTTCCCCATGTGGCTCGTATGAGCTATCTAATGAGCTAAAAAATGGATAACATCCATGGACAAAAGCACAAACAATAAATTCATGTGGAGAATAAATGGGTTGGCGAGGAAGGAATGTAATGATTCATAGTGTAGATCTGGGTCCACACGACACATCCGCTCTATTTCTCTTTGCTGATACAACGCCGGAAATATAAAACAGGAGCGGTCGCCGGAAATATAAAACAGGAGCGGTCGTCGACAGCGTCTTGAGCGCTCTCTGGGTGACAATAAAACGTGTTGTTCCTAATATTCAACTGATCTATTGTTCACTCCTATTCTGAAATTTAATATGCCTTTCTCCAAACTCTATAAAACGAAAATTGAATTGGATAACATCAATGAATAAGTAGCTGTGATGGTTTTGCTTTTTTTCTTAACAAAAGAGGAAAGATAATGTTTAAATATGAACAATTTTGATTGAGTTTTTACATAGAAATATGAAGATCTCCCTGCTGAAACTGATTAAATGGTTATCGTCTCTGTGTAAAATAATGAATTCAAAAAACTGTCTGGAAGATATTTAAATTTTCCTCGTCTCATTGCTATTTTCTTGACCGATCAAAAAAATCCGTCATAAAACCAGCAACTTGCCTTATTCTTACAATATACTTAAGAGGCTCTGCCTGTAAAAACCTGCAAAATCTGCAAAATGTGGCGAAGGGTGTTCTCACAGATCAAGACAAGCCATATGTCATTTGAAAGGGTAGGGTCTAACTAAGATTTTTGCCAAGGGATTTTTTTCAGAAATTGATGGTTGCCATGGTAACATCATTTAAACACCCCAAAGTCAGGGTACCCCTTTTTAACAAAAAACACACATTTGAAAAATAAAAATCCCTAAATTCTGCAATATTTGCATCAAAATATTTCTTAATGAAATTGTATTGATCTATGATGCATGTATTTATTATATAGGACCAGTCTTTAGATTTTCATATTTGACCTTTACTTGACCCTTGACCTCATTAAATCCATACAATGGTGTCCCCTGGTGGCCATGTTCGGAACTAGAGCCAAAATGTGAAAAACAAGGCAAGTTTATGGACATTTTTCTCCCAAGGCCAGCCAGATCCAGAAGTCTCACTATTATGGCAATATAGAGCAACACCTATATTACCAACATCAACAATAAAATTCGCGGGAACTTTTTAAATTTTTTTTTTAAACCCCGAGGAAAAAATGAAAAATCAAATTTGTCATTTTTGATATTCAATAAACAATACAAGTAAAACAGTCTCACAAGACACCTAAATCACATGGGAAATGAACATAATCTCACACAATCACACCTGAGGGGCTCTAGTCGATGTTGGTAAAACAAAACATATTCAAGGTCAAAGGTCAAAGTCAAGGTCATGCATCAAATGTTTGGCATTTTTCTCATTTTTACTGATTTTTGTGAATAATGAACAAATATTATGAAACAAAAACATATACAATTTAATGAGATGTTTGATTTAATCAAGTTAGATTGGTTATAACAGATCTGTAAAATATTTCTGTATAGATTTTAAACTTAAATAACATTTTTTTTTTCAAATTATTGTCCAAGGTCGTTGGCGCAAATCTGCACAGGGTCATCTGTTTTTCAAAAATAGCATTTTCATCAAAATTTGACATATTCGACTTCCATGATCTCAGTGACAAATCATGTGAATATACTAGCTAACTGGTGGACATTATTCAACACTACCTCCTCTTCAATGTCCGATTCCCAAACCATTTGATATTAACTATGTTGCTATGGTAACCAGGTAATCAAAATACCTTGTCCTCAATTCAGTCCAATTTTTCGAATTTTGATGATTTTTGCAATGTTTTGCATTGCAATTACTCATTATAATGACATTGATTGAACAAACTATGTTATCTATAATGGTACACATAGGTCATGCCCTTATTCTACATACAGAACATATTTCAGATCAAATGTGTTGCTATGGTAACCAGGTGATGCAATTACCTTGTCACTCACTCAGACTGAATTCACCGATTTTGATGATTTTTGTGATATTCAGCAATCTTATTCTGAATGAAAAACAACTTGAATGGACCATTTATATAGTCCCATGTGATAAACACAGTCCATACCTTTATGTTTCCCACATTGAAAAGTTCAGATCATATACATTGCTATGGTAACCAGGTGATAAAGATAACCAGTCCCTGATTCTGACTGACATCACCGATTTTGATGATTTTTGCGATATTGAGCATTTTTATTCTTAATGAAAAACAACTTGAATGTGTCATTTATAGAGTCTGTTTTGATAAACATGCTCCAAAACTTACCCAAATTGAAAAGTTCAGATCAAATGCATTGCTATGGTAACCAGGTGATAAAAATACCTTGTCCCTCACTCAGACTAAATTTACTGATTTGATGATATTGGGCGATATTCAATATTGTTTTTCTAAATGATAACCAAGTTGAGTATACCAATTTTATAGTCTTTTGTAATAAACATGGCCCATACTTTAATATTCCACACATAGAATGTTTGAGATCAAATGAATTGCATGGGTTGCTATGGTAACCAGGTGATGAAATTACTTTGTCCCTCACTCAGACTAAATATACTGATTTTTGACAATTTTCAGCTATATTCAATATTGTTATTCTAAATGATAACCAACTTGAATGTACCGTTTATATAGTCTGTTATTATGAACATGGCCCATACATTGCTGCTCAGGGGTGGGATAGCTCTGAACCAATCTGTGCAGCAAATCGTGTCATTCTGGATGCTCACAACTGATCTGGATACAGATTTATCATAAAATTTACACTCTCATTAACACACTCTACTGAAATGAAATTTGTACAATTTTGTGATGATTATTATGTGATTTTGATGCTTATTGTGAGACATAAAAAAAAATTGTTTTATTACAGAACCATCCAGATTGGTTCAGAATTGGTTCAGAACAATGGTATCATACCACCCAGATATGTTTCAATTACCACCCAGATTGGTTCAGAGCTCTCCCACCCCTGATGCTACACACATAGAATGTGCCATGGTAATCAGGTAAAATTACCCAGTCCCTCAATTAGGCTAAATTTACCATTTATTGATGGTTTCCTTTTGTATTCAATATTGTTATTTGATTTCCCTTTGTATTCAATATTGTTAATGTACCATCTATAAATCTGTTGTGATAAAATGACCTATGCCTTAATATTATACACAAAATGATTCAGAGCAAATGCTATGGTAACAAGGTGATGATATTACCTTCTCCCTTACTCAAACCAAAATCCATATAGTTATTAAGTCAGCACAAGCTCCTGCTCCATTTCCACTGCTTCAGCCATGTCCACTGCCGCACTTTGTTTTCTTCTTCATTCAGTAATGCTTGGACATTATTTTACTATAACATGGTAATATGTAGGTCTAGGAATTTCTGTAGGCTGAACTTTTTGTGGCCGTGGGTCAAGGTCAAGGTCATGACCAGCACAGGAGCAACTTCACTTGTTAATGCTCTTTTTTTCTAACAAAATACAGCAATATTGATATTACTTGGTAGATGTGATAAACATATGAGGGTCTTGAATAAGTATGATATTGGGTGACCTTGGGCAATTTTCAAGGTCACAAGACCCAATTATCTAAATCAAATATTTGTGATATTTTGAAAAAACATGATAAATAGCATTTATTCTGACTACATTTATTTTATGCAATATCTTTTTTTTTCATAACTTTTGAAAAAAATTATGTAACTAGGTCACAGAGATCTACTTAAAGGCCATATAGATCAACGCTTCTAACATATTGTGAATCTAATCCTTTACAAATCAGAGAAAGTTAGAGCTTGATATTATGTAAATATAGGTATTCGTTATTTCGAAAATAAGAATGTTCGTAATGAAAACTCGTAGTGCCGTAATTTTTGGGCATAAATCCTCGTCCACAGGTTGCTCTCGCGTATAAGACGTCCCCCCAAACATTAACTAAGGGATTTTGAACAAAAACCTTGTCCTATACATGAGTAAGTACAGTACATACTGTCAACAATTACAAAGATTTATATTTTTTTTAAATTTAGGATAACAATATTGAATATAGCTGAAACTTGTCAAAAATCAGTATATATAGTCTGAGTGAGGGAAATTTCATCACCTGGTTACCATAGCAACCCATGCAATTCATTTGATCTCAAACATTCTATGTGTGGAATATTAAAGTATGGGCCATGTTTATTACAAAAGACTATAAAATTGGTATACTCAACTTGGTTATCATTTAGAAAAACAATATTGAATATCGCCCAATATCATCAAATCAGTAAATTTAGTCTGAGTGAGGGACAAGGTATTTTTATCACCTGGTTACCATAGCAATGCATTTGATCTGAACTTTTCAATTTGGGTAACATAAAGTTATGGAGCATGTTTATCAAAACAGACTATATAAATGACACATTCAAGTTGTTTTTCATTAAGAATAAAAATGCTCAATATTGCAAAAATCATCAAAATCGGTGATGTCAGTCAGAATCAGGGACTGGCTATCTTTATCACCTGGTTACCATAGTATTGCATATGATCTGAACTTTTCAATGTGGGAAACATAAAGGTATGGACTGTGTTTATCACATGGGACTATATAAATGGTCCATTCAAGTTGTTTTTCATTCAGAATAAGATTGCTGAATATCACAAAAATCATCAAAATCGGTGAATTCAGTCTGAGTGAGTGACAAGGTAATTGCATCACCTGGTTACCATAGCAACACATTTGATCTGAAATATGTTCTGTATGTAGAATAAGGGCATGACCTATGTGTACCATTATAGATAACATAGTTTGTTCAATCAATGTCATTATAATGAGTAATTGCAATGCAAAACATTGCAAAAATCATCAAAATTCGAAAAATTGGACTGAATTGAGGACAAGGTATTTTGATTACCTGGTTACCATAGCAACATAGTTAATATCAAATGGTTTGGGAATCGGACATTGAAGAGGAGGTAGTGTTGAATAATGTCCACCAGTTAGCTAGTATATTCACATGATTTGTCACTGAGATCATGGAAGTCGAATATGTCAAATTTTGATGAAAATGCTATTTTTGAAAAACAGATGACCCTGTGCAGATTTGCGCCAACGACCTTGGACAATAATTTGAAAAAAAAAATGTTATTTAAGTTTAAAATCTATACAGAAATATTTTTACAGATCTGTTATAACCAATCTAACTTGATTAAATCAAACATCTCATTAAATTGTATATGTTTTTGTTTCATAATATTTGTTCATTATTCACAAAAATCAGTAAAAATGAGAAAAATGCCAAACATTTGATGCATGACCTTGACTTTGACCTTTGACCTTGAATATGTTTTGTTTTACCAACATCGACTAGAGCCCCTCAGGTGTGATTGTGTGAGATTATGTTCATTTCCCATGTGATTTAGGTGTCTTGTGAGCCTGTTTTACTTGTATTGTTTATTGAATATCAAAAATGACAAATTTGATTTTTCATTTTTTCCTCGGGGTTTAAAAAAAAAATTTAAAAAGTTCCCGCGAATTTTATTGTTGATGTTGGTAATATAGGTGTTGCTCTATATTGCCATAATAGTGAGACTTCTGGATCTGGCTGGCCTTGGGAGAAAAATGTCCATAAACTTGCCTTGTTTTTCACATTTTGGCTCTAGTTCCGAACATGGCCACCAGGGGACACCATTGTATGGATTTAATGAGGTCAAGGGTCAAGTAAAGGTCAAATATGAAAATCTAAAGACTGGTCCTATATAATAAATACATGCATCATAGATCAATACAATTTCATTAAGAAATATTTTGATGCAAATATTGCAGAATTTAGGGATTTTTATTTTTCAAATGTGTGTTTTTTGTTAAAAAGGGGTACCCTGACTTTGGGGTGTTTAAATGATGTTACCATGGCAACCATCAATTTCTGAAAAAAATCCCTTGGCAAAAATCTTAGTTAGACCCTACCCTTTCAAATGACATATGGCTTGTCTTGATCTGTGAGAACACCCTTCGCCACATTTTGCAGGTTTTTACAGGCAGAGCCTCTTAATCCCTCAGCGCGACAACATTAAGCCGCCAAACATAAAATCAATCATACCAATCTCTTAGACGCGATACCATCCCTGATTAGCATCTTTTGTAAAATTCAACAGCTCTTCCGAACATCTCTAACCGTGCTGATCGATCCTGGATTGTAAGCTGTAGTATTTACTTAAGATCTTATAATGCACCACTGTTTTATCTTATTATAATTTTGGCAGAGAAGATTGTTGTTATCAATTTGGACGAATTGTTTATGTTCATTTCTATCATGTGCTGTTTGTTAAAATTGGAGAAAAAAATTATTTGGTGAGTTATCTTTACAACTGTAACGAACAATTACTATTGTTTAACATCATCTACAGTCACCCGTGCATTCTACTCTCAATCTACTGTGTAGCCTATTGAAGTTTCCTTTGAAAATAAATATATACGTTAAAGATGACAGGAATATTTCATGTGATTTATCAATATACTTTTTGTTTTTACAAAAAGCGATGTTGGTGTAAAAATATATGACATGACATTAAGCTTGTACTGGCCCAAAACAGCTAAAAGGGCTTATATGATAATATATTTACAGGAGTATCATTAAAAACCTTTTTAAACCCCTGATGTTCAAGCATTGAAAATGGCCTGAGTGTCACCATGCTTTCCATTTTACCAACTTTTTACATATAAACCCATTGTAATTATCGTTCTCCTATATGATATTATTTGAGAATGTCTATTTTTTTTCGACAATTACTGTAAGTCTGTTACCACTCAATGTCTGTAAAGGGCAGTCCCGAATCTGTCATTACATTACTGTACTTTCTCGTTTAAGTTAATTGTTTTACAAAATTAACATAAGTGTGGTAATTGGACCAGGGGTTTCGCCAACAGAATTGCCCTTCTATGTAAAATAGATGTCTTTTGCCTTCTGTTTGCCGATTCGCATAAAATGAGTCTCAGAAAATTAATTCTATCTCAATAAGATTGCCTCTGAGATATCCACCACAATTAACTATGTCTCTGGGATGCCCACCTACAATAACTAAACCTCTGAGATATCCACCTCAATTAACTATGTCTCTGGGATGCCCACCTACAATAACTAAACCTCTGAGATATCCACCTCAATTAACTATGTCTCTGGAATGTCCACCTACAATAACTAAACCTCTGAGATATCCACCTCAATTAACTCTGTCTCTGGGATGCCCACATACAATAACTAAACCTCTGAGATATCCACCTCAATTAACTATGTCTCTGGGATGCCCACATACAATAACTAAACCTCTGAGATATCCACCTCAATTAACTATGTCTCTGGGATGCCCACCTACAATAACTAAACCTCTGAGATATCCACCTCAATTAACTATGTCTCTGGGATGCCCACCTACAATAACTAAACCTCTGAGATATCCACCTCAAATAATGTCTCTGGGATGCCCACATATATTAACTAAGATTGAGGTATACACCTCAATTAAGTATATTTCTGGGATGCTCACATATTTTAACTAAACCTCTGAGATATCCACCTAAAGTAATTCTGACTCTGGGATGCCCATCGATATATAATTATTCTCTGGAATACCTCTCTCTGTTCAATGAAGCTATGAGATGCTTTCGTGTGTATTATACATTTTGCGGTTCTAACCCATGTATGGAGAGATATTTGAGGTTTGGGATAACATCCCATACATAGATGCCCATCGAGATGCCCTTCAATTCATATTGCAATTGAATACCATGAAAAATACTTATAAGAAGAGTGTGTGACATGAAAGCTCAAGTGACAAAAGTTGTGTGGCTCAGTTTCCAAAGCGCTTAATGTTCCTCTGAACTGACAAAAAAGATTTTTGCTTGACGTGTGCATGCATGTGTCAAAAGATCAAACAGTGCGATATTTTTCTGATATTCCTTCCCATGCAAATATTTTTTAATTGTGCATTCTCGTTTTGGATTGTTTGTTTTTTGACAGCCTCAGCTGCACACTCCATTGCCAGTCTCGTGTAAGTGTTTGTGACGCAAACCCTTTACAACATAAAAAATTTCTATGATACCTTTCTCAGGGAATTTGGGGCTTTAGAGCTCCTGCCTCTTTAAAACTGGAAAATAAATAATAGCACTTTTACAGTTCCAGACACCATAAGGCCCGATTGTTCATATGAATTTTTTGACTCGCATATTTATCACATATAACTGCGAAAAGTGAGATCAAAATATTTGAAAAGCTTTAATAAAAGTTATTATTTCAACATTTCTGAACGGAAATGGGTTATATTTCAACACACCTATTGTAAAATGAGAGAAATCTTCTTTCTTATTTCTTATATTTTTCTCTTTTTGTTATTTATTTAACAAGATTGCACCTGGGAGAGAGTGCCAGGTTTGACCTCGATATTTTGTTATTTTCTTCCTTGTTCCTCTCACAAGCTATTCACACTCAGTGAATTACATCAAGAAGGTTTTTATGTCTGGATTGCTATCACCAAAAACAACAAATCCATATTTCCACCACACGTATCAACACTGTCTATCATGTACAAATTCCCGCCAAGTATGAATTAACCAGATCTGATGTGATTTATGTGCATTGACGTTCTGTTAGCACTCATTATTCTGTATTACATCATGTAGAAACCTGTCACCGGGACTCAATGCCCTACTTTTTTCAAAGAGTGACTGTGGGTGTTTCTTTGGTATCATCACATTGGTATTTTATCACAAACCACGGACATTGACGGGCAATCATGAGCACTGTTGTTCTCAGTCATGAAGCATATTCAAAGTTTTTGTTCCAACGGGAATTGAACCCTGGTTGCCAACAAGAGAAAGGCACGGTTATCTATGGTGACGGATCTTAAAACTGTTGAATTACACCTTACCATACAATATTCATTAAAGCCTTAATGTAAATCTATTCGAATCAAGGGTTGAGGCAATTTTTTCCTAATCTAACACGATGGGCAGCCCCCCGAACTGTTCTGTTTTGGAGCTATATAAACTACATTCAGTAGTTACTCATTATAATGAAAAATATCAGTTGGAATTTTGTGTGCATTGATCAAATGGTGTATCAAAGGAAAACTATAGAATTCTTGACATTAATCAATGGCGGGTATGATTCGTGTTGTATTAATTGCGCTGAATATTTATGACAGGAGTAAAGTATGGAAGCAAATGGAGAATACATGGTTATAATAATAGGAATAATGTATTATGCTTAGTAGTAAATGGAGAATACATGGGTATCTTGTGTGGTTTTTCCAGAGTTTGTGGCGCTGTCCAATATGCCTAAGATAAAGTCTGTGGCCCTTGATGATGGTTGGACGAGGACGGAATTCAAGCCGACCCCCATCATGTCCACCTATCTGCTTGCCTTCGTGGTAGCGGAGTTCCGGGAGAGAAAGAAGACAGTGGGCAACCTCACGGTAAGTAAATCCCACCTCCTACACAGTCACACCCACACAACACACAAATCCGATATATATATATATATATATATATATATATATATATATATATATATATATATATATATATATATATATATATATATATATATATATATAGTTCACATTTGAATCATATTTGGCTTCTATTTGGCTTCTATGATGGATTTGTAAAGGTCATGTCACTTAATCCTAAAATAACAGAAATCCTAAGAATAATATATATATATATATATATATATATATATATATATATATATATATATATATATATATATATATATATATATATATATATATGAAGATACCTTTGATCACATAATGTCCTTGCTCATACCTCGTCTCAAAGTACACATCTGCTGCAATTAGACTCTACATAATATTTTTATGTCCGTTTTCAGATACGGATATGGGCTCAGCCAGACATGTATGACCAGACTAAATATGCCCTGAAGTTTGCCAACGAGGCTTATACATTTTTTGCGGGCTACTTTGGTACACCAGAAGTTGTCCCAAAAGCTGGTGAGTAATGTTCTATAGAAGCCACTGCAGAAGATATATGCTTAGGTATGAAGAGCATTTTATCTTAATAATGTTGAATATCAGGTTCAATAAAGGAAGGGATATACGTCGGGGATTTCTAACAAGAGTGGACAATAAAATAAGACAAAGCTGATGATATTGATGTATAACCTAATTCTTGTTTTGGAGCGAGGAATTTTTAGTTATATTCCTGCATTTATCAGAGGCGTTATTTAGCACCATTGAGTCATATGTATTTAAAAATATAAAAAATTGTGAAATTGAAGGAAATGGGAATATAAATAAAAGGGAGTATCGAAAGTTTTCATGACCTTTCATATAACATTAATATTAAAGCAAGCTGAGATCAATTTTGTCCTATTGGTTGGTTTACAAATAGCGACAATAAATAGTATGTAAATTAGATGACTGATTTCTGAAAAATGAAATCTAACAGAATTAAATGCCCCCATGGGAATTTGTCTTTTGTTCAAATAACAGTCCTTAGATGAATGGTGATATCGATGAGTGTTTTATAAGCAAAAAAATAAGAATGGAATGTTAAGACCATACTATCACACACACACTATTGTTTGTAGAATGTTTTAATAAAAGGTATGTATTTTTGACAGATAATAAGAACTGTGCAAATGTCCTTTATAGTTCATAGTTGGCTATACCTTAGCATGAAACATTCAAGGCTAAGGTTACCCATCATTGCTAGTTCAACTTTCTCCATCCACTAGATATGATATTGAGCCCAAAGCAAAGGATAGTAGACAAATGTATGACAATTCCTGAAATAACGTTATTTTTTCAGACAAAATACATATATATTAGTAATTCTAACGTTTTAGACCAGACAAGTATTTTGATACAATACATGTGATTTTGAAACCATATGCAAAAATAACTGACGACACAGGTATTTCTCATCACAAAATAAACAATATGGCCAGATATCTATTCCATACAGGTTATGTTGAATAGTTTTTATTGCTAAATTAATATAATGATTTCTGGGAAATGAAGGATGATTGTTTCGTGTTTCTGCAACAGCAATATGTGACTCTTTTATTTTTCTCTGGAATATAAAATCCCGTAACCTTGCTTAAAATGTTGGTTGGCAGTTTTGACAAATACTGGATGTTCACTTACTACCCAAGGCTGACACATTTGCGACCATGATGCCTTATACTCTATATCCTTACCAGACCGATACATATACCAGCTCAGCAATGCTTCATGTGCTACAGGCTCTTCCTCTCACGCGGAGCAAGGGAGCCAAATGGAACGGGAGCAAATGCCATTGGCCATAAATTGTCATTAGCTTGTATAAATTATAAATAGGCGATCATATAAGGCGTGAATATTATGGGAGGGCCTGTCTTGCCTTGCTTCGCCTCTTTGACAAAAGCCCTTTGTTTGGTTTCCCCTGTCTACACTTGTGTGCCGTCAGTGGGACAGTTTTACGATATAATCATCGTACATTACTATGGCAGTTATTGGGTTACTTTCTTTTCTATACTTGATTCTTCGGCACCCTTCTGTATGACGCCATCCATAAAATATGATCTATATGTGAGAGTATTGTTGTCCACACACCATAACTCCTAGGAGGATCGATAAATACATCTGGAATATCTTAATTTCACTTTGATAAATGACAAACACCAGTCAGTTTTTATAAGAAGTTTCTTGGCACGTTGGGTGCTAGTTAATGGCTCATTTCTGATTAAATATTGGGCAGCGATATATAAATGAGAGATAATAAAATACATATATATTTTTTTACAGATCATGTTGCTATCCCAGACTTCAGTGCGGGTGCTATGGAAAATTGGGGTCTCGTGCTTTACCGCGAGACGACGTTACTTCACGATGAGGACGTGTCTTCTATATCTAATAAATATTGGGTCTCATTGGTTGTGGCTCATGAAATTGCGCACACGGTAATATTCTTACAAGACCTTTCATTTTCTTGTGGTTGGATAACAGCGCATGATTCAGATTGCGAGATGACTTGTTGAAAACATCTATCCATCTTACTCTTCCCTCCATTGCATTTCATCCTCCTCTCTCCTTCTCCCTACTTCCCTGACGGGAGGTTTCTCCTCTTTTCTGTGTCATCTACGTGTTAATATTCTCTTTCACCTCTTATATTACATTTGCACCTTCTGGCTTCCCTAATATTATCTTTCCTTCTTTTTTCTCTACTCACACTTTTCCACTCATTATCTTACGTTTTTTCACTAGACCCAACCTCCCCC
Source organism: Amphiduros pacificus (assembly GCA_949316495.1). Classification (NCBI taxonomy): domain Eukaryota; kingdom Metazoa; phylum Annelida; class Polychaeta; order Phyllodocida; family Hesionidae; genus Amphiduros; species Amphiduros pacificus. Next base: position 7,048,732 of record OX439000.1, read on the forward strand.
CCCCCCCCCACCCTGTTTACATTCTCTCCCCTTTTCACTCCCTCGCCTGATGTATATCTCATGAAATATACCCCGACGTCGACATTATATTGGCTTGCAAATGTGAGATATGCGAGATGTTCTATTAGAATAAGACTGTGACAAAATTCCTTGATTATCCCGTTGACAAAGATAAAGAAACCAGGGCTGTCAAGGAAATGACTTAGTCATAACGCTAAATTAGGTTTGTGGTGAAAATAGAACAAGACGCTTGTAATATTCGCATCCTCAAATAACAAACAATTTGTCATCTGGGTGACAAATGTAATTATCAAATATGAGATTATATTATCTGAGGACATTTTTTGGAAGAACAACTTGATGGTTTAGTTGCTATCATTTATCTGTTGCTATTGCACTTTTAATTCTAAAAATGATATCATGATATCAACTGAAAACACCATGATAACTTCCTTAATGATCAAAATACATATAACAGATAATAATGAGGAGGACGAATGTAATAGTTTTGTGTTTATGGACACAACACAGTCGCCAATATGGCAAGAGGATTTATGCTTTCAATTTAAAACTGTTTGTCATCATTCATCCAAGTTTTCTTTTATTATGGTAAACTTCATTCTGATATAAATCACCGATTCAATTTTCTCATGATCGGCCTTTTAGTATTCCTCGCTGACTCCAGTGCCCCGGCTGTGCCCAAGAGTTCTACCCTGACCATAATACAAACACACGGGCAGCAGCATGGATAAAAAACATCACCACATTATGTCTTATGAGGAGAATGCCCACCAAGACGGCCTTGTCCTTTTAGGCTTTAAATTCATTATAAGTATTTAGTATTTCTTCTCTCCATGTGGCAGCAATACATCCAGCGATTCTTGTTCCTGTGGCGAAGGAGTTTTTCCGTTTGCTTTTAGCTCAGCTGAGTGCCATACCACGAATTATTGATAGCAACATTAAGTAATTTTGACACAGCTCCCAGTGGGAGTAGAACCTTTGGCAAAGCTATACCTTCTATTTTTCTTAAGGTCACGCTGTAAATCGTCACAGCATTATGTGCTAGGCCCTTAAGAGATTTTGAGGCAATATTCAACCAACTTACGGCCACCAAGTGCTATCACAGGTTGGCTACAGCTATCACAAATGATTTTTGGCGCTAACACAATTTGTGCGAATGCATTCGACGCCTATGCCCTATTCAACATTTTAACCTGGGACAACAGTTGCCTACTCCATTGTAAAAGGTAGCACTGTTGACAGTACTCGCTGGCTTGGTAAAAAGTATAATTGTTGACAACTAGGTCGTTCATTAATTTGTGCTTACTTTATTGCTTAGATGTGCCAGAAATTCTGAAAACACTCAATTAATTGTTTTCTTAAAGGCTTAAAAACTGGAAATAATCACTAAATATAACTATTAAACCAATATACGATTTTTAAAACCTTTGACCACATGAATTGATAATTGTGGGGCAGTTTTAAACGTTTATTTTTCATAATGTTATATTGCATCTCATATTGCAGTGGTTTGGTAACATGGTCACTATGAAATGGTGGGATGATTTGTGGTTGAATGAGGGATTCGCTAACACCCTCATGTACTTTGCGCTGGATTCTATCAACCCAAAATGGAATGTGGTGAGTAGACTTGATTATGATAGGATTAGAAAAGGGGGTGTTCTTCCATTGCTGGATGACACAAACTTGTTTAATTGGGAAAGTTATGATACAGTTTTCAACTATACCAGACAGTCTTATTAGGGATGCCCGATATTTTACAAAAAGATTTTCACCAAACAAGTTTTACAAGCCAATTAGGCTTAAAGTCAACATCAATCAGACGTGGGGTCACCACGCTTGTTTTAAAAATGGTTGCAGGCCCGACAATAATTTGACCAATGTAACATTGAGTTTTTTTTAATATGTTACACATACATTGATCATTTCACAACTAACTTGACCTGCATTGGCAAAGTCGCAAGTATCATTTAACACTTCCATCATCTACACAAATGTATATTATACAAAGTACAATACTCCTACAGAACAATATAATCCTGTTGACGATGCATGCCTCCTAAAGGTATTAATTACTGACAATGGGTAAAACATTGAAATCGGTGGATACCTAAGATTAACTGCGGTGCTATTCTATAAACCTACTCTAAGTAATGGTGTCTGTGCAATTCTAGACACAAAGAATGTGCAACCGGGAGTCCCGTTCTCCGCCGAGTGGGCCGCACAGATGTCCAATGATATTTGACCACATTAGCACTGCGAGGCAGCTGTATATGGTGGGAGTACTGACCCTTGGCCCACATCACTGTTTCCCACGGGTTATATATAGCGTGTGAAGCTTGCATAGCCACATCCCTTTACGATACCCAGCGGAAGTCAATGGGTCTCAGCTGCGCAGAACAATTTTTTTCTGCAATCTTACAATATATATTTAGGCCCCGATTAGAGATATTCCCTTGACATGCCCCTTAACTGAAGCTGTTGATGTGATTGTTTAGTACTTTATAGCAGGAACCACAAGTGTGGCAGAGGTACTCAAAGTTAAAGAAATTCATGGTTCTTAGTAGAGGGCGCTGTAGTCTATAGAACTATGACAACGTTTCGTGAACCACCACTCATCTATGTATATTTTGTTCCACGTCAATTATAACATGATGTGAATTTTGGGCAGAGTTTCTGTATTTGACATATGATGTTTGGCGTTGCTGTGATTAACGATCGTTCAATGCAAATAACTATAATAGATCAGATAGAAGCCAGACGCCTGAAACGGGGACTTTGGGACCTTTACAATAATATAAGATAGAACATCATATTAACTGCTGTTTAAAATTTGCACTTATCACGTGCACTGCATTAAACTGACATTATCTAATATTTGGTCTAAGTCCTTTAAATAGATTGCAGATGTTTTGAAATGTTGTGTCTTTATCATGCGTAAGGTCATCATGATCTCAAGGGCATTACGTGAAGCAGCGAAAAGGATGTTATTTGCTTCCAGGATTCAATAGATGTCATGTACACATGGAACAGAATGTCATTCTGGGCAGGGTCTTGGGCCCCGGATATCCAATTACCAGATGTCAACTAATGGCCGTAAGCCACAGAGACTTTATCAATGATATATCTACAGAATATAGTATGGAGTCCAGACCCAACTCTCAAACACCAAACATATTAGCCTATCCACAATAAAGAGCTAGAGTAAACGTTTGTTGACATTCATTTGGATGCATGGGGACTATTTTTAGAAATGTTGTTGCTCGGGGGCGCTGTTTTGAAGAACTTAATATGTTTTCTTTACACCGGAAAGTCATGCAATTGTGAGCGTAAATGTCTTTTGAAAGCTTAAATGCAAGACAGTACTAATTTCACACTCTTTCGTTGGTTTCCTCTGATGAGTATTGAACACTGCATATGTGTTAATCTGTAGAGGTTTTCCTTGTAAAAGCGAGAGAGCTCGGGTCAAGGTCAAGTCTTGTTGAATGAGTCTGAACGGGGCTGTGGCGGATGGATACCTTCTCAATCGTGCAGTTAACAGTCTGAGCTGGTGTAATTCAATCTTGTTGACCTGAACACTAATGGAAGTAAGACATGGGACCGAGTAAGGGTGCTTGCACCACGCTCCATACCTGATTTCAACGGCAGTTACGAAAATAACCACTTTTGACTGGTTCCTGGCCTTATTGTTTGGTTTGATAGCACATATAAAATGCTTTAAAACGTACTCAGTATTTTTCAGTTCAAATTCGCATAGACTTTGATTCAAAAGAAATGTGAAAACTAATTTCTTACTATAATATTTCTCAAGATATAACTTAAAGTGAATTATACGTTGACACCATTCAATGTGTCAATTTTTCTTTCCTTTTCCTTTGATTCAAAACAGATATGAACACTAGATTTTGGAAATGTCATGTAACGGTGTTATATATTATTGAATTTATTATTTGGGACATGTCAATACTCTTGTATAAAGCCCAACCAATGTTAAAATACAGACGATCATCCATCTTATTCTGAGATCAAAACCGTTTCATAATAGAATGGTATCTTGCATGTGGTTAGAAATCAGACAATAAAGAACAACATCAGAGGGTAACCAACAAAGAAAGTCCAGCCTTTTTCACGAACTAAAAGAGAAATGAACAAATACAACTGAAAAGACGGATGCAGACTTCAATAAGGAGGGTTCATCGTGAACTTAACCCGCATATTGATTCAGAAATCACCAAATTTACCTTCAATGAAAATATTTATTTAGCTGTATAACTTAACCACTTTGCAGCATTGATCACAAATCAAAAAGTCAAAAGCCAAGCGGGGAAGTCGTCGACCAAGTTTCTTTGCATAGGAAATCTATGCCAGTCACGGACGGCGGTTGTAAATCAGGAAACTGAAATAAAGTGAAAAGTCATCTGATGTCGTGGGGAGCAACCATACTTGATTTGGCAATGTTCGACTGATGTTTTGACTGTCAACTTAGCGCTGGTTGCTGATGATAGCTGAACAGTTGAAACTGTATGATCCCTCCCATTTTTTTTAGATTTTTAGTTAGTCAAACAGGCGATATTGTTAATGATTGAAAAAAATCATCAAATATATATCCACAAAAAGGAGAAAAAGTTTATAGGATAATTCTATAATGGTTACCAGACAAAGCTTTAAAAAAATTAACAGATGAAGAGTTTTTTTATAATGTTTATGAACATTTTCTGGAATTACCTGCATATTGATCATTAAAACCCTTTCCCAAAGCAAACTTGGCATCTAATAGATATTAGAATCTTTTCAAAAATCATAAAAAATGGAACGAAACTTGATCCCAATAGAAAATTGATAAAATTGATCTGCTTCATTTGGTCTAGTCATTCCGGAAATGGCAAGATTTTTGGCGTTTAAACCAAAGAATTCCTCATTAAAGAATTCGTTATTCATCAGATAAATATATTTGTTTGGAATCATTTCAGTTTGATCTTCAACTTGTCAACAATATCTTTCCTGTGATGACCAAAGACTCACTTCTGACGTCACATGCGATATCTACGCCGATCAGGGACCCGGATGATATACCACAATATTTTGATTCAATTTCATATGATAAGGTAAACAAATCTGTTATGTTTATGATTGTATAATATTGTAGAATCTGGATGAAAATCCGGATAAGTAGAATTATATTTTCTCTCTTTATTGTGCATTTTCTTGTCTACCATGGTGCGTTGGAAGGTAATTTCTGCATTCCAATGGGGGATTTCACCTTTTGCAGAAACCTTATGCTCTTTTCGGACAGTTGATCCTCGATCAATTAATTGGTAATGTTTGAAATGTTGCAAATTTCCATCAGAAACACTACGCCCAAATATCACAGTTGGTCTTGTATGGTCAGACCTCAATAAACATTAATCATGTGTATATGTTATTTGCTGCAATATGTTATATATTTCTAAACTGGGAGCCATGATGTGTCACAGCGTTTCCCAAAATGAATTCAACCACGTTACTAACCTCCATTTAGTAATAGGGGCACGTTCTTTCAAGTACAGGGGCACCTTTACAATAATATAATTTAAAATAGTTATCCCCCAAAGCTTACCAACTGGTTAAGTCCATCTCGGAGTGGTGGTTTCTCTTATGTAAAAAAACACGTTATCCGTTTGCTTAAAACTAACGTTTGTGTATTGCCCAGTTCATATCGATGTGCAAATGAATACGAAGCTGAATCCGCACAGGTTCTTTATATTTTGTGTATTTAAGTTCTCCAGAATCGTAATATCCTTTCTGATAATAATTATTTCATTACCTTGGTATAAAAACAAAGCCAACATATCTCTCATTTGTAATAATATCAAAGTCTTCCTGAAGAAATGTATACATTTACACACCACAGCAGATATACTTTTTGTTGCATTCCAATGTATTTGTTCTGAAAACATCACGCATTATCGCTCCTGTTACTGATGACGATCCTATTTATCTTGCTTTGAAGTGATGGTGTCTTTGTGGATATTTTCTTTATGCAGGGAATGGCGGTGCTGCGTCTATTGCGTGGATTCCTGGGATGGGAAGACTTTCAAAAGGGATTACAGGTAAGCAGACACTCACTACCTGTATTTTGGTATGCTTCACTATTCTGCAATTATGCTTGCCATACTTAAAACCAGCACATTAAAAAAACATATAATGCCCATCTTATTTGAAGTTTTTATTACCAATTTATTACAATAGAATAAGGTCTAATTATATGGGAAGATAGTTTATGTAGCCCACCCTATGGAGAGATTAATGTGTCATTGAATGTGAGGAAATGTTAAGAGGATTTGGCATCATCTAAATTGAAAAATGGTTCTTACAAATCGAATTGCAGGTAATGTCACCCATTAGTTAATGGCTGATACGAAACAAGACGTCACTGTAATTATTATTTACAAAAAGATTAATCTGTTGAAACTCTATACTGTCGTGCATAATATATTGACAGCAAATAATTAATTGTGATATTTCACACATGTTTTTTTTTGTTCTAATTTTGTAGAACTATATCCAAAAATATAAATTCAAAAATGCAAAGATGTCTGAATTGTGGAAAACCTTTCAAGAGGTAAGCCTTGCCAATATTACGCCAACTAACTCACCTGAGTGATATAAAATAGGTTATGGTATTCATGAGCAACTGTTTGCTCATTGCAAATTGGTTTTGGAAAATGAAGGATTTCTGAAGTATTTCTGAAATGTCACTTATTCAGATTACCTTTAATTTTTTTAATTATGAAAGAGGTTGCTTGCATTACTTTGTATTTTACACAGGCTGTCGAGGGCCGGTTCAACGTGGGACAGATCATGGACACGTGGACGCGACAAATGGGCTTCCCCGTTGTCACGGTGAAGCACATCAGGGGCGACACCTACCGGCTGGAACAAGATAGATTCCTTCTCAATCCCCAAGACAGATATAACCCACGGAATAGTAACTATAGGTCAGTGTATTGGCTTTTATTTTCAATATTATGTACTTATTATTCAAGAGGCAACCAATCTACCTTATTTCGCTGCAAAGAAAATGGCGTCCTTGGATATCCGATCTTGGCTAATTATCAACTCTGTCCCCCCCAGTAATAGCAAGATCCTTCCACGTGGTCGCTTTCTGCATTGCCACTCATATGACGAATGAAAGGTCATTGTCAGATATTGAGAGCAGATTGTTGTCTTGAGTTAATTAAAATTCATGTGTCACAAGGCATCTGCCCTATGTTAAATGTTATAGTTAGATTAAGGATTATGCAATGGACATTTGTCATATGCTATTTTCTTTTATTTGGAAACTTTACGGCTGGCTTTTCATTTATACATTTGATTTAAATTTCAAATGGATCTCTTCACTGCAACTGAAAAAAACAAGAACAGCTTTCAATTCCGGATGCCATCTTCAACCAATTCATGTTTAAAAAGAGGCCAGAAAATATCTACCTCTTTCAGACACCCAAGACATAATGTGAGATTGGCAGGATAAAAGGGGGATACAATGTTAGAAAGAGACCAGTGAGATGATATTCAGAGATGATGATATTGCTGTCTCCCATTGAGATATGGCCAAGGTCTAAGTCTCAGCCTCACAATGTTTAGAAGCAAGAGACCCTGGATCAAAAGTATGGCAGATGAAAGCAAGGCTGATGCATGTTGGCAGCCCATCCTCTTGTTCTTTTTTCCGAGGTTGCCGCCGTATATCTGCAATTGAACCGCAAAGCTTTGAGTATGCTTCAGGTGGAAGAAATAAAAAATATCATTCATACCCAAGAGAATTTGCTCTTCCGGCAGTGTTTCAACAGAAACATGTGTGGTCACAAAACACATACAAATTATGCCCTGTTTTCTTTCCAATTCAATGTCTACCCTTTTGGTTGATCACGAAATTCAACACCGGTGTGTTACCAGTCAAATCAGGTTCCACTTGTCAGTGCCGTAGCCATGGATTCGTCATCGCTATTTCCCCTAGCACTGCAATAAAAGAAGGCTTAGAGTATTGAGTAGCAAACATGTTTTGACTCTTGCTCTCTTCAGGTCTAAGTCCTGCCATTTCCAGCCCAACAAGCAAGGGGTTTGGCATCGATTTTATGTCCCCTTGTGTCGAGAAATCTGCTACAAAAAACTGCATGACAACAATAAAGCAAATACCGTAGGCAGAGCAAAGCGTTGTTCACATAATCTAACAGTCCCTGAAAATTCCTTTCCGATCCCATAAGAAACGGCAATAAAATAAAACATCATGAAAGACTTTCCTTTTTGCAATTACTTAAAAAACAGGAATGAAATTGCTTTGAAGCCCTCCCAAATGCAATTTATGGATTCGTGGAACTACTTATCTTTACAAAGAAATGCATATATGAGAAATATTTAGGGCATATTTTTCCCACATATTACAAGCTCATTTGAAACTCCCATTCGATTTTCTGTTTGAGGAGAGAGAAACATGATACTACCAGATTGCTTGCTGATAACACATTTTTCTGTGTCAATTATGCAGTGAAGGATCACAGATAGAATCAAGCCACTGGGACTCAATGCCCTTTCCATTTCGAATATTGGCCCAGTATATGTAGTTTGCATTATCCTATACACACTTACAGACCACCAGTTTGAGAACCCGGTGGTTAGGAATAATGTAACTTCTCGATGTGCCCTCCTTTACCATTCATAGCTTACCGAAACACATAAGGAGAACAAACTGCCTGCTATTGGACTGCATTGAAAAGGGGTTACTTTTTAATTACAGATACAAATGGAGGATACCATTTACATATAAAATAGAAGGAGACACAAGAGCCAGAACCCAGTGGATGCCACTTAAGTCAGGTAGGTGCATCTTGATTGCAATGTGCTGACGATACAACAGGGCATAAATGATTGGACTGCAGGTTTGGGTCTTAATTTGGCTCCAAACTGAATAGTACATGTTAATATATGACTTAATTTCATGGGAATTTGTGATTTTTATTTTCATTTTACCAGACTTGTCATAGATAGCGTATATCTCAATACTCAGTTGGCACCACCGTGAATAAAAGTGACAGACATTTGCGTCCATGGGCATTTGAATGTCTGCTTTATTAAGCTTTCATTTTTAATCTGTCTGCCACAGCTGAGTTTAATATTTCATTGCATCAAGCTATCAAAACACACCGTGTTGATTATCTGTCCCAATTAATTTCTTATTACCGACATGCCATTCTTCATTTTCTTTTTCAGTTTGATTTCATGATCAGTTGAAAGCAGCAGTTATCCTCACATTAAATGTGGTTGTGCCAGGGGAATTACGCATATTGTATATAATCTTAAAATATCACTTTTACACTCTTATTTAAATTTGAATTGATATAGTGTTTTTGAAACAGACAAACATGTTTATTTTAAAAGTATTAGGCCGCTCTTATTCTGGACGGCTACAATCCTTCCCAAAATATTATATCTTATATGTGTATTTTATATGTACACCATCCCCCACCCCATAGGTCTGTGAGACGTTGAATATAGGACGATGGATGATCCACAGATTTATATTTATTCTGACCACCCACCCATAATGTTGGGTTGAAGGCATTACTCTATTTGTCCTGAAGTTTTAAACATGTTTCGATACAGCAGGGGTCATCTAGTGGTCTTCAACTCTCATACACAAATAATTCATGTAATCATGATTACATATCACACGAAGTCATGATTTTGAGCCACGATTACATGTAATATGGCTCGGATCCTGATATTTTGAGCCACGATTACATGTAATATGGCTCGGATCCTGATATTTTAAGTCACGATTACATGTAATATGGCTCAGGTCCTGATATTTTAAGTCACGATTACATGTAATATGGCTCAGGTCCTGATATTTTAAGTCACGATTACATGTAATATGGCTCAGGTCCTGATATTTTAAGTCACGATTACATGTAATACGGCTCAGATCCTGATATTTTAAGTCACGATTACATGTAATATGGCTCGGATCCTGATATTTTAAGCCACGACTACATGTAATACGGCTCGGATCCTGATATTTTAAGCCACGACTACATGTGATATGGCTCGGATCCTGATACTTTAAGCCACGATTCCATGTAATACGGCTCGGATCCTGATATTTTAAGCCACGATTACATGTAATATGGCTCGGATCCTGATATTTTAAGCCACAACTACATGTAATACGGCTCGGATCCTGATATTTTAAGCCACAATATTTTAATCTTTCCACAATCTTTCAATGGCTGCATACACTCTATGCAGCCATTGAAAGATATAATTCAGGTACTGGGTTTAGGGAGGTTCAGATATCTATGATTCTTAAATCCGACACAGGTCTATCAGAAATGCAGAGTCTATTATGTGTGCTGTTTTTAAATGTAAGCACTCCTAAAATGTCATATTCCTGATTTAGTTAAATGTCCATACTTTAGTCAGGTACGATTCTTAATGTCTTGTCATAGATACGATCTATACACAGAATATGCTCTGCATTTTGGGATAGAAACAGGTAGTAAGTAAACATGAAATATATTCTTGCTTTTCCTGATCACAATAGTGACACCTACACATTATTTATCATCTAGTTTACATTCCTACCTGCATATCTTTAGAAATATTAAATTCTTAACAGGGAATACCAGAATGGTTCAACATGTTGCAGGCTTCTTCGATTCCTTTGTGGTTTGTGTCTCATGTAGGTGTTTATATAATACAAAGCAGGCGCTAAGATTGACAACAATTCTCGTCGTGTTTTATAGCCGTGGGTGTTTTCTATTTCAGCGGAAATTACTGTTCCACAAGGACTGTGGGTAATGGGTAATGTCGATTACATGGGGTTCTTCAGAACAAATTATGACGAGTCAATGTGGAAAAAACTCACGGAACAACTTCAACGTGACCATACTGTAAGTCAAAACAAATTATATTGCATTACTTTACAGGGCGGCTACATGACAAAGATTATTGTGATAGAAACGTATAAAAGGATAAGCATGTTTCTAAGCATGTGAACGCAAAAATATAGCGACTGGATTCTTCTCTTTATATATCACTCACCATTCCGTAAACTACACAGTTTGTTTCTTTGTTTGGTATTTTCAACATTATCTTAGTTATTACATAGCGAGACCTACTTGTAGCAAGTATAGTGATGCTGCCTCACTATACTATATTGACATGTCCCACGTCCTCGCCATGACAACCCACCTAGTTACAGATTTACAAGGACAATGGATGAATCCTTTTGGCACAGGCCTTAGTTCATATGAAAAATTGTAACATGAATGCAATCTCGGTATGACCGGGAATTAAACCCAGGTCCTAATTGTGCCATGGCCGGTGGTCTACAAACCAAATAGTAAATGTATTTAAGTAAAATGTATTTATGAATATTAAAATTAATTATTCATCAGTTCCAGTTTTTCAACAGAAAGATTTTAATGAGTCCAATCCTGTATTTGCAATAACTTAAGTATTCTATAAAAAAATAATATTGCTGTCCGGGCTGAACAACTTGGTTTCAATGTACACACGTCAACATGACGTGACGGCAACAATGCTAATAGCATATAACATACAGCTGGAGCACTGCTAAATTATGCATCAAGTTAATGCATCTTATTAGTGCCAAACAGCCGCTCCTGTATGTCACCATTGTGTGCAGCGCAGCACAATTTGTCAATGTTCTTCATGAGCAACCAATTGAACGTCAACATTAGAACAAATTGTAAAGCCAGATTCATGATAAAACATTCCAACGAATAAGGCATCGAACCCCATTGCTCAGAGAAACGAAGCAGTGAAACTTTGCCCAGCTGGAATCTTTCCAGAAAGCATCGCCGGCATGAGCGCATGTCCGGAATGAGTAACGACCTCTCTAGTAATGTTTTAAGGGCAGGAAAGCTCTTGAAATTGAAAGTGAGCTCCAATCAAAATGGTAAAAAATCCATCGCAATTACGGTTCAAATACTCCTGAATACAGATTTGTCAGCTGACACGTGGAACATTCTTGATTTCGTCTGTGTTGTAATCTTTGATCAGATGGACTGTTGTCCTAAATCGTCAATATGTAGTGAAGGAAGCGATGGACAACTCCTTGCGAAAGGTCGCAGGTGTCACGTGATCATTATTCTGGTAGCAGCTCCCCGCCATTGGCAGTTGTGGTCGGTACACGATTTCACCAATCTGGACGAGTGGGCTGGATTAATGCCTGGTATTTATTTTATTAAATGCAGCTTGATGACGCCCAGGCTAGTACATCATTGACAGTGTAACAGACACCAGTCCCCTCCACCCAGTCCTGTGCATCAGGCTCCTGTCTCATCCATCCAGTCCTGTGTGTCAGACTCCTGTTCCATCCACCCAGTTCTATGTACCAGACTCCTGTTCCATCCACCCAGTCCTGTGTATCAGACACCTGTCCCATCCACCCAGTCCTGTGTATCAGACACCTGTTCCATCCACCCAGTCCTGACCGGTATGCACCCGTCCCATCTATCCGTCCAGTCCTGTGTGTCAGACACCTGTTCCATCCACACAGTCCTGTGTATCAGACACCTGTTCAATCCACCCAGTCCTGTGTATCAGACACCTGTTCCATCCACCCAGTCCTGTGTATCAGACACCTGTTCAATCCACCCAGTCCTGACCGGTATGCACCCGTCCCATTTATCCGTCCAGTCCTGTGTATCAGACACCTGTTCCATTCACCCAGTCCTGTGTATCAGACTCCTGTTCCATCAACTCAGTCCTGTGTATCAGACAACACCCCCATCCACCCAGTCCTGTGTGTCAGACACCTGTTCCATCCACCCAGTCCTGTGTATCAGACACCTGTTCCATCAACCCAGTCCTGTGTATCAGACACCTGTTCCATCCACTCAGTCCTGTGTGTCAGACACATGTTCAATCCACCCAGTCCTGTGTCTCAGACAACACCCCATCCACCCAGTCCTGTGTATCAGACACCTGTTCCATCCACCCAGTCCTGTGTCTCAGACAACACCCCATCCACCCAGTCCTGTGTATCAGACACCTGTTCCATCCACCCAGTCCTGTGTATCAGACAACACCCCCATCCACCCAGTCCTGTGTATCAGACACCTGTTCCATCCACCCAGTCCTGTGTATCAGACAACACCCCCATCCACCCAGTCCTGTGTATCAGACAACACCCCCATCCACCCAGTCCTGTGTATCAGACTCCTGTCTAATCCACTCAGTCCTGTGTATCAGACACCTGTTCCATCCACTCAGTCCTGTGTATCAGACACCTGTTCCATCCACTCAGTCCTGTGTATCAGACTCCTGTTCCATCCACCCAGTCCTGTATGTCAGACACCTGTTCCATCCACTCAGTCCTGTGTACCAGACTCCTGTTCAATCCACCCAGTCCTGACCGGTATGCACCCGTCCCATTTATCCGTCCAGTCCTGTGTATCAGACACCTGTTCCATCCACTCAGTCCTGTGTATCAGACTCCTGTTCCATCCACCCAGTCCTGTATGTCAGACACCTGTTCCATCCACTCAGTCCTGTGTACCAGACTCCTGTTCAATCCACCCAGTCCTGACCGGTATGCACCCGTCCCATCTATCCGTCTCTGTGAATCATGGTACATGTGTGTAGTGCAGAGACTTTGGTGGTCGTGATGTGAATGGACAAAGCATATGACCCATACTGAGGACATGTTACAAATGGCGCCCTTCAACCACAAGACACCTCCAACACTCCAGAAACCACAACAACAAAGAAACAAGACACAGAAGAAAACAAAACCATTTCAGAAACCCGTAGTCAATGCTAATTACACTTTGTTATAAAATGCCCAAAATATTTTTGTTTGAACTGTCACGATATACCTTGTGGCCCAGACTGGGATCTCGGGAATGATTGGTGGTTGGGAGACTCAGAGCTGAGGTGCTTTTATATCATGTAGTGTCTGAGGGTTTGCCTCATATTGAGTGGCCCGCTATTGTTGTGGGTTCACCTGGCTCAATTCCACATATCCTATCGTCACATAGTTTGCATAATTGATAAAGATTCATTTTCGTGGGAAATAACATGGTTTGACCACGTGGCCCTTGGCGTTTTGGGGTGACCACTACACAAGCTGGGTTACTGCAAAGCCTTGATATATGTGGCAGCTCAAGAGCACGAGGATTAGGTGACGCCATATTGGTTGAACCAAAAATCGAATTTCAATACGATAAACAGAAACGGATTGCATGGATGCATTGTTGTTGTAACAAGAGCAGAGGTATGGCCCTGACAGCTACTTTTATCCAGTGATGTTCAGTATCATCTCTGCAGGCACGATGGAAAGTCTACCAGAGTGTGTAAATCATCCACCATGATTAACCTTTGGTCAGAGCCACAGTGCTAGCTCTTTGAGATGCATCGGCACTGATACGATCAGAGGTCTGGGGGTCTCCTCAAGCCCCTTTCCTTCCTCTAATTTGTTTGGATTATCACTTTATTCATGAAGAAAAGGTGATGAATTGCAGCTGAGTGATCTCCAGTCACATTCTATGGGCATGCTCAGATCCCTCCTATAAATGGGGAGACTATCTTCAGTACAGATATATGTCGCTCCCTCAGCCCCTGTGTGTTTATATGAGGAAATAAAAGGTTTCCGGGTCTGTTTTAAGTGAGAAAAAGTAGTGCGCTAATGATGCCAAACTCGCAGTATTGATACCTCATATAGGTTCCGGTGAAGCAGAGTGTCTGGACATTTAACACTTCATTCAGGAAATATATCCGCAATAAACTAGTCTGTAAGTGGAGAAGTCTCTTTCTAATCTTCCCATGGTCACCTAATGCTGGTGAAATGTAGGCAACAAGAGAAACTAGAGGGACTTTTACGATGAAAATGACCTTCAACTGAGCTCATAAAAAGCTCTCTCCGTGCGCAGTCTACTGGAACTTGGTCTTGCAAGAGGGAACATAGCTCATTGTCAAATGTCAAGACAGTTATTTCTTCTTAAAGAAAGACTCACCAAAAGGGACCCATCGGCAGGCTCAAATTGTTACGTCACAATATGTAGGTTTGGCTGATATTTGTCCGAAATAGAGCAATTCCCACTGCTCGAGTTTCAATATTTGTGATCTATCATCCTTCCTTTTGGTGTTTACATCAGGCACCATTAGATGTCTCTCTGAGAATGAACTATTTTAATTTTAATTTTGAACTTTTGTCTTTTGTGTCTTGGAGGG
Organism: Amphiduros pacificus; assembly: GCA_949316495.1. NCBI lineage: Eukaryota > Metazoa > Annelida > Polychaeta > Phyllodocida > Hesionidae > Amphiduros > Amphiduros pacificus. The sequence goes on from OX439000.1 coordinate 7,063,987, forward strand.
AATTCATTGATATTTTGCCCAAAAAAATGTGCGTAGAGAGAAAAAAAATAATGTATAACCTTGTGAAGAATTTAAAGGCAGTAATGAATGAATTAAACGGATTGAAATAATCAAAACGTTAATCAATGCATTTTACCACTATGATCCAAGCTTGCATGTCTACAAAGTTCACCCAAACATGACAGATTTTAACACACCTGATGGCCACATGGCCTACTCGAGCAGTGAGAAATGGTTAAGAGTTCGCCTTGTAACCCGGGCCTCGACGTTTCGAGTCTTGTCCGGTTAATATAAAACGATATGTACTGATATTCTCTAATATCAGCGCATTTTGAAAACATTTTATTAGTATTACTAGTAATGGTCTGTGCAATATACGAGTGACTCTGCTCTCAAAGGGGTAATTTGTATAAATTGTCCTTTTCACAGGACATTTCATTTTTGGACTCAACACCCACGAAATCCCCATATTTTCAAATCCAAATGAATAGTGAAAAAGAGAGTGAGCTTCAGTCTCATATGTCTGGCTCCTAAGACATATATCTTATTTGCCCTCTCCAGTAAGACCTGCTCAGCAGGCTGTGGACGATTGACTTTAATTCGTCAAAACATTGCATCTCAAATTATCTAGAATATGACAGAATAAAATATAAATCAAGGTGAGCCTGTTTGACTATACTCTCCTGTCTTTTTATATTTTCAGGTATTTTCAGCTGTTAACAGGGCAGGCCTCATAAGCGACGCTTTTAACTTGGCAAGGTAAGGAAATGGGTAAAATCTAATTACTAGGCGAGAGAAATTTTATACTGAATAATTCAAGTGAGTGAATATTTCTGTCTGTAGTTTGTATATCATGATATGAATTTCATTACGGCCTTTTCTGTACCGTTTTTTTGGGGGAAAGTAACACATTTATAAGAGAGCAGTTGTAAATGATCATTTTATTTGTGCCTTTCATTTTCTTTTATTGCTTCACACATTTTCCGGATTTCATAATGATGCACATGTTAACGTTTTCTGTCATAATAGTACTGATGATATGTATATAGGAATATGTTGGTCAATGATAATGATAATGAACCCGTTACAATTATAATCAATGATAATATCATATAATTGTTATTATCATGTTTCTCAACTTTCGATGAGATGTAATAATCTATCTATTATATTCACTCTACTGGAATAATGTATATTGACTGCATCAACGAATAAAAACGGAGTTGCAATAAGCACGTTGAATGCACGAATCGAATTGTTGTTGTTCGTGTTTATTGTTCAGTTTTAGCCTATAGGGCCCTTTAACACTGTAATAAATAATATTGAATTAAATCGTACATGTTTTGTCTATTTCAGAGCTAATAAGCTAAACTATGAGATAGCACTGAATCTGAGCAAGTATTTGCACAAGGAGACGGACTATGTGCCGTGGAGGGCATTCTTAGATGCCATAGACTTCATGAAGGGCATGTTAGCGACCAGCAACTCATATGGCAAGCTCAAGGTATACCTTCTCGACTTCTCATCTTCTCAATTCTAAATAACAGATAGGAAATATCAAACCGGCAGTCAGATCACAATATTATATTTTCTCGTTATTATATTTTTCTCCCGCTGAACATAGTTTCTATTGGAAGCACCAAACACTGATGAACAAGTATCTCCTCATACACGAACACGACAATGTGATATCATTAGTTTAAAAACCGGACTTGCTCATAAAAAATATGATATGATACTGATATTCCATTGTCTAAAACTGCCTGATACTCAATAAATTGTAGCGTGGATCATTGTCTGTTTGTGTCGATGGAAAATTATTTTGATTTTTCAGAGATACATTTCCAATCTGGTTGCGCCTCAATATCGAAGAGTTGGAACTTCAGATATGGGAGACCTCTTGGAACGGTAAGAACTCAATAATTCATTTAAAACGCCCAGCACGGGGTTAATGATGCAATGCAGTCTATAAATAGCACATACCAAGATTCGATCCTGTTTGTGTAGATATTCTGTGTTGTTGACATTGATATGTAAAAATAAAAACCACGAGTCTACTCAGTTAATGTGTAATCTTTATTTGAATGGAAATTCGGTGTGTCCAGTTCTATTTTCTAAATAGAAAATAAAAAATATTAATAACTATAACAATAACATGGTATACAATTAAATACGATTTATACGATATATGAAATTGAAAGTTATAATAACTTGTGGATAGATGACTCAAAATCAACATGTTATAACAAGGCTCACACGAGTGGCAACAATGGAACATATTCAATGTCAAAACTGAAGTGTACAATACCTGAATTGTAACTTCAATTATATTATAACCTTAGATTTGTGAAGTACAAAGTCGCTTTTAAATTGCTGAACACAACTTATACTATAAAATGAAATATGCCATATAAATTGCGATTTGAAATACCTTCTCTACTGTACTTCCATAACATATACACAAAACACTTCATGTCCTCATGTTTCACTGAGCACATATGCATTCAGTCTCAGAAAGTAATATAATCAAAGTTCAAAAGTAAATAATTAAAGGTGAACCCTTTTCTGTGAACTCACTATAATGATGATCCTTCCATTTTGCACTTAGCATAGTTATATAATACTTGCATAGTCGTGGTCTACTCCCTTTTACAAATAGGTATATTCGATACTCAGTGAAATTTAACTGTCCTAAATACATTTTCACAACACATTTATTAAAAACAAAAGTCTAAATGTTCAAATTACTTACAACTAAACTCCAGATCTCCATAAAACATATGGGGTTAATTTCAAGTGACCAGACTGGCAGTAGGACCACAAACACTATATTCATTGTATAGATCGACTGAACTTTCCTTGGTTTCGCAGAAATATGCTTCAACAAGGTCCAAAGTAGATCTGTGCATGCAAGGTTAACTTTTGACTTCACCTATTTTGTACCTGAAATGGATTTTCCTTTTATGAATATGATAATTGTGAAGGTTCTCAACAAAAATGCTATGAACAGACATTTTCTGCTATACAAATTATATTATCATTGTTAATATTAAAAACATGGGGCCATGTTGAACAGGCTTACACCCATCGTGCGCCTTGGCCCCACACAGGACACAGGTACAAAATACAAGATTGTCAATTCAGGGTCAGGTAAAGGTCTTGAGGGTCAAATGGCCTTTTCTTGGAGATTTCGTGTCGAATTATTGACAAAAACTGAAACGCAATATTAATCTGATGTTTATGTTTTCATCACCCTGCATACATGTCATGCCGTGGCACTGTGGCACTGCGCCATGTGGCGTAAAATGAGAGTAGGCCTGTGGAATAATGTCACTTGCGCCGGCATTGAATTCATTTTACACTTTTTCATATGGACTGAGGTCTATGTCTGAAGGGTTATGCCTTTATCCTTGTACGTTTGTGACTGAATGGCTTGTCATGTCAAGGACTGACAATTCAGTGAGGTGCAGTATATCTGCTGATAGTTTTTCTCATCAAGAAATAACTGAAGTAATGTTGAAAATGGTGTTAAACTACAAACAAATAAACATTTTCATGTGATGTATGACATCTGATTAATTTGTGATTAATACTGATTGACTGATTAATTTAAATTTTGGGGTACGCCCAGCATTACCCCATAAAATGTTCAATGGATTCTTGGATTTCTGAAGGAGGCGAGATGTGTGAATTGAAAAATGATCATTTTTAATAGCATCCTATTTTTAAAAGTATTTTAAAAAGTAAGTGAAGCTCAACACTGGACCATGTAGTATCCAGGAATTACTCATTTTGTTGGTGAAACAGAGAGATTCTGAGATGCATACAATTGTATCGATACCTCATTGAGCTCTGTGCAACTCGTCTTTCAGGTCTATCATTGGGCCTGCTTTGAATCCTGGGACTGACTGCCAAAATATCTGCCTAAATATCTGCCAAAACAAGATTTCTTATTGGTCAACCGTAAAACATGTTATACGATCTTGGCAACCATTTTGTGTAATATTGTTCCTTAGGTAGATTAAAATAAATGTACTTATTACACATTCTTTCATATAATATGTTCTTGTATTACCTTTCCCTGTGGAATTCAGATGTTACTAAAGTTACCCCAACTGTTAAAGCATTCTTCGGTGATTATCCAAAAATCTTGGGATGATTCCTGGCAATGCTGAGATTGCATTCAATGCACAATTTTCACATGAGTTGTTGAAAGGTTAACCTGTTGCCCTTGTAAATCTGTGACTGGGTGGATTATAATGTAAATGACCTGTGACAACATAATTCAATGAGGTAGTATTATGTCTGCTGTAAATAGGTCTCGTCATGAAATAACTGAGATTATGTTGAAAGTGATTTACACCCAAACATGCATGTTTGTGTGTGTCTCAAATAAGAGCAACGCAAATCAAACATAAACACTGCCGACCAACAACTCTCTTACAATATTATCAAGATTTGACTAGTTTCGTCATAATCATTCATCTCATGTTAAAAAACGCAATTTATTACAGGATCTGCTCTGTGTAAGCTAATTTAGCAGTAGATTTCAGATAGAGCCTGTGGGTTAATTGCCAATTTCTCACCGACTCCACAGTGAAATGAACTTATCAAAGCAGACACTTGAGAATTTGTGATTTTTCCTGTTTCTGACATGACCGATAATTAGTCTGTCATTTATAGACAATCTTTGGTTGTGATTAATTATTCTATTCCTGATTTTAGAGATATATCATTTATTGAAAGAAATGGGTCAACAATAAAAACCTATTTCAACTGCATTTTTACACATATTTACCTATGGGGAATTACTTTTTCAAATGAAACATAAAAAAAGCATAAAAGTGATGGATTGGGAGAGCCAGTATGCAATTTATTTTCGCTTGGTCTAATGTATCCAATTTGAGGAAATAAAAAATGAGAATTTGACTTTGGCTTGCAGGAATCTGCGGCGGACAATGTTGGAGGCAGCAGCAGGTGTTAGTGTGCCGGATGCGATAGAATGGGCCCAGAGAACCTTCAATGCATGGCGGGAATATGGGTCAAGGTCAGAGTGGACAATATTGTGTCACATTTTTATCGATAAGTGTTATAAATTATGTGGATACACAATCATACACTGAAATGAACTTCAGAAACAATTTGATATAAACAATATTTGATAAAAAAATTATAATTTATATATATATATATATATATATATATATATATATATATATATATATATATATATATATATATATATAACACGGCACAAGAGAAACGGGATATATATATATATATATATATATATATATATATAATCAAACATATATATAATCAAATATATATATATATATATATATATATATATATATATATATATATATATATATTCCTTTGTGTCCAGTGCTTTCACAAACAGTCACAATAATATTTTATAAGAAAGAATCCAATCTTCTCACTGCTCGCGTCATTTCCAAGTCCTGACTGGAATGTTCAATTCCAAGTCAATTTGGTGTTTTAATGGAGAACAATGATTTCAGGATTCCTCCCGACTACGCCGTTGTGATCTACTCGGTTGGGGTGCAGGAGGGCGGGGAGGCGGCCTGGGACCATCTGTGGGAAAAGTCACGCTCCACTAGGGTGGCTTCTGAAGCAGAGATCATGATGAATGCCCTCGCTTACACTCAGGAACCCTGGCTCCTATGGAGGTAACAATAGCATCTCTTCCAAGACGTGGTATTCCCATACCGAGAAAAAAATATCAAAAGTCGGTCTTTGGTATAGAACCAGTTTGGGGGATTAAAACGTTGAAAAATATATAGCATTTTATGATATAATTCTTGAAAAGAGAAAGAAAGAAGAGAGAGAAAGTAGTTATTGGCATATAAATTACATGCAACATTTGCAATGACTAACTTTAAATAGTATTTTATCATTTATCCAGAATAACATTTGCTTCAAGGATATACATGTGTTTTTAATATAGTATAAAACTTTCCATCTGAACCGACCAGGCATCCACTGTAAAAAGTATTACTTCTCCAGTGAAGGAGATTTGTTTGAGGGGTCTGGATAGAAATGAAACTAGTTTTGACGATGAAGCCATAATCTCGCCTTGTGATTTGTTGCCGCTTTTCTGGGATACCTATTAGAGTGGCTTTCGTGGTTTCCATAACAACTACGTCTGCTGGATGGAAGCGAAGTGAATTGAGTTTAATTTGAAAGAAACTAGATAATTACATAGGCGCTTATTCCTTCTTTCTACTCAATAAATTCTCCTTGTCTGGTTGGTTCCTCGTTTGGTCGCAAACACAATCTTGTTAGTGCATTACTTCGCCTTATTCTAAAGAAAAGTAGGTCAACATTATACTGATATCAATAGCATAATTAAAAACAAATTAGTGCTAGTTTATAGAAACTGCAAATAAAGAATATTTTGTGATCAAATATATCATAGCTTCTACCATTTTTAACTAATCTGTTATGCACTGTTGTTACCAGATATGCAAGGTGGTCATTGGACAGCTCCAAAATCCGGATGCAGGACGTTCGAAACCTCTTCCGGTACTTTGCCTCTACTCCTCTGGGACGCTCTGTGGCTCTCCAGTTCCTTCTCACCAACTGGCGGGACATAAACATTAGGTCTGTACCTTTCTTATGAAAAAAAACCCGTTTCTCTTGTGCCGTGTTAAAACATTAGCCTATTAGAGTGAGATTCTATTTTCAAGCAATTTGCCAAGCTACTCAGGTCGCACCGTGTGGTGATTTTGGAAAGTAGTATAATCTCCACAACCGACAGGGGCGGAATTGCCATATTGCGTTATGCTATCCGTATTTGGCGTTGTTGATTTCATTTGGGTGATGTATTCGATCAGTCATGTGACAGGCCGAGGTGATTGAGCAGAAAGCAAAGTCACGCGAGTCTCCTATTGGGGCCTGCTCTAGGAAAGCTCAATCCATTCACTGATGACAACTCACTGATTTGTTCATATCCAGGTAAATTAATGCATGGGCGTGCTGAGTTTAAATTTTCCAACCACTCTCTCTGTGACTCCGTTTGTGAGCGTCTTTCATGATGTTTTATTTACGAAATTATACGGCACACTCTTTTCAAAAGATCTTTCCGTTCAAAAATGAAAATAAAACACTCATGAATTTCAAGAGTTATAAAAAAAAATATGCAACTGAATGCAATGATATTTCTCCGTTAATATTTTTATCTTGCATTAAAAGAAACAAGATATCTATTTTCTTCCTCGTGTATGTTTTACAGATTTGGTATGGATGCATTCTTACTGAGGGACATAATTTATGCTACTACTTCACTTATCAACACAGAATATGAATATAGACAGGTAATGATATATACTGACAATTATGAGATGTTATGCATTTGTATATCTATTTATACATAAGTATGTTTGTTTGTGTGCAATTATCTCAATGCCAAAATACAGACATATAAAACTTAGGAAAACAGAACATAAAACAAAATATGAAAACAAAGGATTTTCACTCCAAATATTTTGACGTTATGATTCCATTTAGCATAAGACTTCTCAATTCTGAATTATATAACAATTGTTTTTTACTTCTCAATTCTGAATTATATAACAATTGTTTTTTACCCTTGTAGCTGGAGTCATTATACGAAGAAAGCCCACCAGCAGGGGTCGCTAGCAAAGCTGCCGATAACTCCCTTGCACTCATACGGTAATGACTTTTTAAGTGAATATGATAAATATTAGGAAAATGCGTGAACTTGTTGGAAATTCTCTTTATAGTACTGTATATTTTCTGTCTAAACATGGGGCAACGATGTTCATTGTCAAAAATCAGAGAGCTTGAGTTTATATAACACTTATGTAGAGCAAAGAGTGTATGGTCAGAAAAAGGTGTAGGATGTGGCAAGTATTGAATATGAGTCATTATGTTGTAAAAAGCTAGAATTAAGTCCATATTAAGACAACCAGAAATATCTACGTTTATTCAAATGTACTTAGTGGACAACAGCTGGGTAAATAATGCTTACAATAATATAACTCAAACAAATTGTCATTACAAGAATGGCATGTACTTTATGAGAAAGAATATTGTGTTCATTTCGCTAAATGCAATTTCCTTTGTAATTTTCAGGTCTAATACAAACTGGATGAAGACGAATCATGAAGTGATTAGCAAATGGCTGGGAGACCATGTAGTTGAAGAGGAGGATAGCAGTAGAAATGGAATATTCTAAAGATATCACATACACAGCCCATGTTTGGCCTACCTCTAAATGCAACATCTTAATCCAAAGAAGAAAATTATTGTATCATGTCTTCAAAACAGCGTACGGATGATTTGAATATTACAATGAAAAGGAATGGAATTTTAGATAATATTCTTAAGCGTTGCGATGCGTTGGATTGTGGAAATGGAGGGTCTATATAAGGAATGATTGGAGGGCATTGTTACCGATATTATATCATTCTGTGCCTCACTACAATAATGATATCATAGCTAATGTTACAAATGCACCTCCAAATGCAGAGACACCACTCCAAAAAGGATTAAGATATTCAAGAGAGCAGCTGCTGGTATCACAAGTGTGAAACATTGTCATTTCATTTATTCGTGGACCAAGCAGCATTCCATTGATAAAATGGCAGCTAGAGCAGCACGTGGAATATGGAGGCCATACGTCATGTCAGTGACGTGGGGAGGGCGCGCAGCATTTTAACTTCATCAGATCAACCTTTTTTGTAGTTTGAATAGATTGCATCTTGACATAATTATAAAGCGGTTGATGACACCATTCATAGGCCACAACGGAAATGTTTACACTTACAGTGGAAACCATGCTGGTCTTTGTGAACGAATGGTAATTTCATATTTAGAATATATTATTGAGTCAAATGAGATCCATTTGTTGAGTGTTCTTTTTAATGTTGCAGTTTGCATATATGTTATCATAGAATTTATGTCCCTATTTTTCCTAATACTTTATAGTTTGTTTCTGCAACTACAGGGATCAATTAACTATAGAGAAGGCTGAATATTGTTCTAAAATAAGATGTCTTCTCAGGTTATTGTGCAATATGTTCAATGTTGTCTTTGTTTGACATAATTCGCACAAAACATTGCCTCTTGGTCACCCTGTCTATGGCATGGTTAGTATGTACTGGTACTGCCACCTGGCATGTAATTTGGCCTACCGCCACCTGGTGGTAGGACGTTTTAGATATGATGACAAATGTTACAAATGCCATCTGGTTTGTCATGTTGGTTAGTAATGTACGAGCAATTATCTTTTATAAAAAAAAATGTATAAATGACAACCTTGCATATATCTGTATCATCATTGTTGCATTTTGTGTTTATGTATTCTTCCGCCAGTCTACCTGTCGTGGACTATTTTGGCTAAATACTACTTCCTGTAAGTGTTTTCATGTTTGGGAAAACTATAGTTATGGAGCACACGTATACGTGTAAATATGTTATATTATATGGATTTTAATGCTCAAGTGTGTATTTGAGAGAAAGGTAAACTCATGTGTGTCATTATTTGTATAGAAATTCATACAATTTAATAACTTTATTGACATGGAAACTGAACTGCTAACTCATCTGTATTCAAAGTCTTTGTACCTTTGTGCATTTTGCAGCAGCATGAACTACATCTGACAATTTTCTGGAATATTTGGGCTCTTACTGAAACTTTTAGACATAGTTTTATCATTAAAGGTATATTTAGCACACCAATGTAACCGGCCAAATATTCCATGTGATCTTGAATAACATGAAAGCAGATCAGTTTCTGTGGGGGGAATATACAACGAAATAGCTGAGAGTAGATGGTTATAGTATGATTATTGATTTCTTAAAGCTGAGGTTTGCCAAGTCAGTATTGTCAATGAGTCACAGGAGTCACCAGCTAGTTGTTATTAATCTGTGGTAGAATATTAAACCATGATTATATATTAATGTAAATACGGTGGTTTTTATTTATAAAAATTTGTTGCATAATTCTTTATATGAAAGGTAAATAACTTGGTTTGTGTTGTATTTCATGAAAATAAAATATAAAAAATATTAATGTTGTTGTTTCAGTCATGTTTGAGGTAGTGCGCACATTTATAGCTTTGGTTGCAGAGACGGATATGATAGAGAAGTCCTGCTATGGAGGGTATCGCAATCCAGTACTCTGCATTACATTGGTAGTATTCGATTACTACTTCTTCAGTCATTGCCCCATATTTTACACCATTCTAAATTTGTAATTCCCCAACCTATAAATATTTGCCTTGCTGAAAAGTTCATCAAATAAAACAAACTGTAATAAGGTGTCTGACACACAAACTGACCAATCAGAACAAGTACCAGTACAAAACAAATCTGTTTATTTTCTGTCCCCAATCAGTGATCAGAATAGTGTTTTTTTTATATATATTCTTGGTTGATATATTATATCATTTAAACGGGGGCGAAGCATTGTTTATATTTATTATGAAAAGGAAAAAAACTTGTTTTTGCCTTTGATATAACTAATGAAATATCAGCGGGAGTGGATTTTTTTTTTCATATTTCCACTGCTGCAGAACATTCTTTTTGAATAATACCCACCCAGCTCAAACCTGTCAGTGATGCACTCAGCTCCATCCAGTTACTTGAAACTGTTTGTGGACATGCGTTATGCGATTATGGCCAAACGTCCTTTTCCTTACAATTACATCAATGTCATTGAGAAGATGACTTTTGACCACTTTTATTATCTCACACACACTAAATTATAGTTAGACAGACTTCACTATATTTGTTTAAATATACTATATGCCTTTTTAACATATTCTGTCAAAAATGTCTATTATTTTTAATTACAGCAGCACATTTTGATTCACTTCTAGTGCACACTCCAAAATGTGATTCCAGGCAAACATCTCTCACTTCAAAGTCAAAACATTTCATCCGGGCCAAATTAAAGAATAGTCTTCCTATTTCTTTAGCTGCCACCGTCCCAGACTCTTTGAAACAATTATATAATTCTATATCACAGCTACAATGGCTGACCGGAAATACAGAGGGGTTACTATGGTGATATTTTGTCCGGAAGGACTCAATGATTGGTTTACAAATATCATGTGCTTGACAGCAAGCATCCGCTGAAGCATGCTTCCCTGCAAAATAAAAAAAAAACAGGTCAGTTTGGGTTATAAATATACAAAGTTGTAAGAATTGGCAAAAGTCTTTAATCTTGTATTTTTCTTACTTTATAATAGAGACGATGAATGTGACCTTACAAAAGATTCTTGAGCGATAGAAAAAAGAATAAAAAATGTCAACGGAAATAAGGTGACCGTATAAGACTTTACCCAGTTTGCTGTATATATCCTCTGCAATATTACCGAATCCACACCATAATGTACCAGGATATATCCCACTTAGTATACTTGAGAGGGCGCTGCGGTCTCCTTCGTCAGCCACGTCCTCTACCGTGATTTCTTGGGTATTTTCACTGGAAGCAGAACATTGAAATGAAATGAAATATTAAAAAAGTACTTGATGAGCTCGTAAGTGAAGGAAAATGTATAGGATTTTCGTGGAAATAGGAGTTTTATTTTCAAGATCATCTCCAGGTCACATTAAGGTCAGTGGCAATATTTTATAAAGATAGCCAACATATCTTCACATTCAAACATGTATTATTTACAGATGTATCGCATACAGTAAAACGTTACAGCCCTGTCTTTCCACTGAATTATGTAATGTAAGGCTGTGGTTGAAATTGTGTTTTCATTAAAAGCAGAAGGAAGAATTTGAATCTTTTTGGTTTTTTATAATGAAAATGTTTATCTTATTGAGGGACAAATCATGTTGTTATAAGTGAATATTTTATTGTAATATTCTAGCAAAGATTCTTCGTCTTGCTCTGTAAAGCTGTGGATGATTTGAATATGCAATGCTAACAATATGATTTCAATGATATATTGAAATGTCAGGTCTACATGCAGTAGTGGCAGTAGTAAAACATATACATGCAATTTGAAGATTGGGATTTATTCATGATCTGACCTGAGAAAGCCATCACCGGCATCTTCCACCTTGATGACTACTCCATCCTCATGTTCCTCTTCGACGCTCTCTTCACCATCCTCCGCCATACTGGTGTGTATATAGTCCACTGCCAAACAAACATCCCTGATGACCATAGCCTGAGTGTGATTGATGGGATCATAGCTTTTCCAGCTCCAATGAAACTGCCTGGCAAAATAGGAGAGGGGAGTCACCTCACACCTGATAACTTCCTGTTTGTGCTTTTCTGTATGGACCTGAATATCAAAAACATCCTCTCCATCTGTGAATTGGTACAGGGAGAAATTCTTTGGGCACTCTATCGGTTTGTGTGGAAGGCTTTCCATAATGCAAATAGCCCTCTCCTCAGTTGTCATCACATGTCCACAATGTTCAGCCACACGGAACTGGTAGTACGTCATCAAACACGCAACCAGAATGCATGCTACAGACGTGACAAGAACAAAGCATTTACATCGATGCATCGTTTTGCATGTTCGTTACTTACAGTAGTAAAATTAAAAGTCCTTATTACCAGATTTGAAGCATATTGGCCTTACATAATTGATGCATCACGGTAAGAACATCCGAAAATAATCAATGACTTTGTGTTTCCGTATGGTGACGTCATATAGCGTGAAGTTATATGACATTATGACGTCACTGAAATAGTTGTGTACAGGTACATCTCACAAAACGGAAAGAAATATAGCTTACTTTCTTGTATCTGACAGGCACGACAAGAAGTGCCAGTTTTTTTCACATTGAGCAAATTGACAAAAACCATAATGGCATAATGTAAACATCAGGGAGTGAGGAGGGGGTCGATGGCAATAACGCCGGGCGTCTTGCTTTCCACCTACGTTTGACACCGTCGAGAACCGCATCTGTTTTTTCATACTGCACGTGCTGGTCAATGATATCAATGGTAGGCACGTGCACGAGGCGATGATGTAACACAGGAATGAGCCCCAGTTTATAAGATTGCATAAAACGGGGTATAAATATTACCGTAAAAACGTTACAGATATATCACACAATGGATTCCAAATCCTTTGATGCTATCATAGTTGCCGACTTCAGATTGAATCAGAACAGTGGAAAATTGAAGACTTACATATTGCTTGTATATTTTTAAGAAATGAACTGACCAATGTTTTATTGACGTATTAAACAACAATTTGGTTTACTTTTTTAAAAGAAAAATTCAGAATTGTTGCTCTTTTAAGGTTTACAAGTGCCTTCGGCTGGGAAGTGATGCTGTCCCTCACTGTTGTAGCTATCCCTCACTTGTGCAGCTGTCTCTCAATTGTGCACCTATCTCTCCCCTATGCAGCCATCCGGCCCTCACCTATACAGCTATCTCTCACATGTGCAGCTGTCTCTCACTTGCGCAACTACCACGTGTGCAGCTGTCATTCAGTTGTGCAGTTGTCTCTCACTGTTGTAACTATCTCTCACCATTTGCAGCTATCTCTCACCATGTGCAGCTATCTCTCCCCATGTGCAGCTATCCCTCACCATGTGCAGCTATCTCTCACATGTGCAACTGTCTCTCACTTGTGCAACTACCACGTGTGCAGCTGTCATTCAGTTGTGCAGTTGTCTCTCACTGTTGTAACTATCTCTCCCCATGTGCAGCTATCCCTCACCATGTGCAGCTATCTCTCACATGTGCAACTGTCTCTCACTTGTGCAACTACCACCTGTGCAGCTGTCATTCAGTTGTGCAGTTGTCTCTCACTGTTGTAACTATCTCTCCCCATGTGCAGCTATCTCTCACCATGTGCAGCTGTCTCTCCCGATGTGCAGCTATCTCTCCCCATGTGCAGCTATCTCTTACCATGTGCAGCTATCTCTCAAACTGAGCAGCTATCTCTCCCCATGTGCAGCTATCTCTCCCCATGTGCAGCTATCTCTCCCCATGTGCAGCTATCTCTCCCCATGTGCAGCTATCTCTCACCATGTGCAGCTATCTCTCACCATATGCAGCTGTCTCACCATGTGCAGCTGTCTCTCCCACAGCTATCTCTTATTTATACAGCTATCTCTTATTTATGCAGCTATCTCTTATTTATGCAGTTATCTCTTATTTATGCAGCTATGTCTTATTTATGCAGTTATCTCTTATTTGTGCAGCTATTTTTCATGTCTCAATACAGCTATCTCTCAGTTATGCAGCTATCTCTTATTTATGCAGCTATCTCTTATTTATACAGCTATCTCTTATTTATACAGCTATATCTCATTTATGCAGCTATCTCTTATTTATGCAGCTATCTCTTATTTATGCAGCTATCTCTTGCTGTTGTAGCAGTCTATCACTTGCTATCTCTCACTTGTGCAGCTAACTCCGAATTGCATGATCTTGGTGGCTAAAAATATCTGCATTTCACCCATATAGGCCCCTTTGTACAAAACCTTGCAGGGCCTCAATAAGTAGGTCAATAAATAGGTCAATTTACCGATGGTTGAAAACAAAGCTCTAATACAGAAATATGGGCATATTGGAGGTAATTTTCATTTCTAATGTAATTCTGACAAAAAATAAATGATAACTATGCCATTCATAATATGTTAAAAGCGCAACCCTTCACATAAACTTGCAAAACAAAAGTGAAGTGGAGATTAGTTTAGTGTCATTTCCACCAGAGGGCAGGCAACGTGGTGACGGAACAGCGAGATGACACACTCTTATCAGTGGCGACTTTAGTCGCGGCCAATACCTCATATAGCAATTTTTTTTTTTTTTCAAATCTCGTCACCCTTCCTCTCTGATCACGTTCATGCTTTTTTTATATATGTATGTAACAATACCATCCACTCAAAATTACTTCAAATAAATTTGTTCATTTCTGTTCTGATTGCTTCAATAATAAATATTGTGAAAAAAAAGAAAAATGCATATTCCAAACCTTTTATTTTTATACATGTTTATAAAAATTGTGTCTCTATTCACGTTACTTTATAAACACAAGTGCCTTCGGCTGGGAAGTGATGCTGTCCCTCACTGTTGTAGCTATCCCTCACCTGTGCAGCTGTCTCTCAATTGTGCAGCTATCTCTCACCTGTGCAGCCATCCCTCACCTATACAGCTATCTCTCACATGTGCAGCTGTCTCTCACTTGTGCAACTACCATGTGTGCAGCTGTCATTCAGTTGTGCAGTTGTCTCTCACTGTTGTAACTATCTCTCACCATGTGCAGCTATCTCTCACCATGTGCAGCTATCTCTCTCCATGTGCAGCTATCCCTCACCATGTGCAGCTATCTCTCACATGTGCAGCTGTCTCTCACTTGTGCAACTACCACATGTGCAGCTGTCATTCAGTTGTGCAGTTGTCTCTCACTGTTGTAACTATCTCTCCCCATGTGCAGCTATCTCTCACCATGTGTAGCTATCTCTCCCCATGTGCAGCTATCTCTCCCCATGTGCAGCTATCTCTCCCCATGTGCAGCTATCTCTCCTCATATGCAGCTATCTCTCACCATGTGCAGCTATCTCTCACCATGTTCAGCTATCTATCCCCATGTGCAGCTATCTCTCCCCATGTGCAGCTATCTCTCCCCATGTGCAGCTATCTCTCACCATGTGCAGCTATCTCTCAAACTGTGCAGCTATCTCTCATCATGTGCAGCTGTCTCTCCCCATGTGCAGCTATCTCTCACCATGTGCAGCTATCTCTTACCATGTGCAGCTATCTCTCACCATGTGCAGCTATCTCTCACCATGTGCAGCTATCTCTCCCCATGTGCAGCTATCTCTCCCCATGTGCAGCTATCTCTCACCATGTGCAGCTATCTCTCACCATGTGCAGCTATCTCTCACCATGTGCAGCTATCTCTCCCCATGTGCAGCTATCTCTCACCATGTGCAGCTATCTCTCACCATGTGCAGCTATCTCTCCCCATGTGCAGCTATCTCTCCCCATGTGCAGCTATCTCTCACCATGTGCAGCTATCTCTCACCATGTGCAGCTATCTCTCACCATGTGCAGCTATCTCTCCCCATGTGCAGCTATCTCTCACCATGTGCAGCTATCTCTCACCATGTGCAGCTGTCTCACCATGTGCAGCTGTCTCTCCCACAGCTATCTCTTATTTATAAGGCAATCTCTTATTTATGCAGCTATCTCTTATTTATGCAGTTATCTCTTATTTATGCAGCTATCTCTTATTTATGCAGCTATCTCTTATTTATGCAGCTATCTCTTATTTGTGCAGCTACTTTTCATGTCTCAATACAGCTATCTCTCAGTTATGCAGCTATCTCTTATTTATACAGCTATCTCCCAATTATGCAGCTATCTCTTATTCACGCACAGCTATCTCTTATTTATACAGCTATCGCTTATTTATGCAGCTATCTCTTATTTATGCAGTTATCTCTTATTTATGCAGCTATCTCTTATTTATGCAGCTATCTCTTATTTGTGCAGCTATTTTTCATGTCTCAATACAGCTATCTCTCAGTTATGCAGCTATCTCTTATTTATGCAGCTATCTCTTATTTATGCAGCTATCTCTTTTTATGCAGCTATCTCTTATTTATGCAGCTATCTCTTGCTATTGTAGCAGTCTATCACTTGCTATCTCTCAATTATGCAGCTATCTCTTATTCATGCAGCTATCTCTTATTTATACAGCTATATCTTATTATGCAGCTATCTCTTATTTATGCAGATATCTCTTATTTGTGCAGCTATCTCTCAGTTATGCAGCTATCTCTCAGTTATGCAGCTATCTCTTATAAAAAATATCTGCATTTCACCAATATATAGACCCCTTTGTACAAAACCTTGCAGGGCCTCAATAAGTAGGTCAATAAATAGGTCAATTTACCGATGGTTGAAAACAAAGCTCTAATACAGAAATATAGGCATATTGGAGGTAATTTTTATTTCTAATGTAATTATGACAACAAATAAGTGATAACTGTGCCATTCATAATATGCTAAAAGCGCAACCCCCACATAAACTTGCAAAACAAAAGTGAAGTGGAGATTAGTTTAGTGTCATTTCCACCAGAGGGCAGGCAACGTGGTGACGGAACAGCGAGATCACACACTCTTATCAGTGGCGAATTTTGTCATATAGCAACTTTTTTTTTCAAATCTCATCACCCTTCCTCTCTGATCACGTTCATGCTTTTTTATATATGTATGTAAAGAAAAAGTGGTGAACCACATGTAACACAGATGAGAAAAAAATAACAAACCAAAATTGACAACAAACAGAACAAAAATTAAAATAAACAAAACAAAAATTACAACAAACAAAACAAAATTAAAATAAACAAAACAAAAATTACAACAAACAAAACAAAAATTAAAATAATAAAAAAAACACAAAATGAAACAATCCTTGCAAACTGATGGGGTAGTTGAAATTATCTTTATTTGTCTTTTAAAAACATTTAATTTGGTATGTGAACGATTTTTTTAGCACAACTTTATGCAAAGATGTGCTTTTTCAGGATCGATTACGTAAGTTGCTTTATTATCGCTCAGGCGCTATCCTATATAGTATGTGACAGTTACAACAATGAGATATGAATAGCTGCATCAGTGAGAAATAGTTGCACAAGTGAGAGATAATTACAACAGTGAGAGATAATTACAACAGTGAGAGACAGTTGCATAAATGAGAGGCAGCTGCACATGTGAGATAGCTGCACATGTGAGAGATAGCTGCATAGGTGAGACAGCTGCACAGTTGAGAGATAGTTACAGAAGAGACAGTTACACCAATGAGAGATAAATGGCTGCATCAGTGAGATAGCTGTACCAGTGAGAGATCGATAGTTACAGAGTTATGAGTGTGAAACAGCTGCACAAGTGAGAGACAGTTACAACAGTGATAGATAGCTGCACAGGTGAGAGATAGTTCCAATAAAAGACAGTTACAACAATGAGAGATAGACAGCTGCATCGGTGAGAGATAGCTACACAAGTGAGAGATAGTTACAGCAGTGAGAGACAGGTGCATAAGTGAGGAATAGCTGCAGAAGGGAGATATAGTTACATGAGTGAGAGACAGCATAACTGAGAAAGCGTAGCTGAAAATATGAGCGATAGCTGCACAAGTGATAGACAGCTGCATAGGTGAGACAACTGCACAGTTGAGAGATAGTTACAGTAAGTGAGAGACAGCTGCATAAGTGAGAGATAGTTACAGTAAATGAGAGATAGATTGTTGCATAAGTGAAAGATAGCTGCAGAAGGGAAAGACAGCTGCATAAGTGAGAGATATTTACAACAATGAGATACAGTAACAACAGAGATAGCTGCATATATGACAGATAGCTGCACATGTGAGAGACAGCTGCATAAGTGAGAGATAGCTGCACAAGTGAGAGACAGCTGCATAAGTGAGAGATAGCTGTACAAGTGAGAGATAGTTACAACAGTGAGAGACAGCTGTGTAATTGAAAGATAGCTGCTGCAAAAGGGAGAGACAGTTGCATACGTGAGAGATAGTTACAACAATGAGAGACAATAACAACAGAGATAGCTGCATATATGAGAGATAGTTACAAACATATGTGACAGTTCCAACAATGAGAGATAAATAGCTGCATCAGTGAGAGATAGTTGCACAAGTGAGAGATAATTACAACAGTGAGAGACAGCTGCACATGTGAGAGACAGCTGCATAGGTGAGATAGTTACAGTAAGAGAGGGTTACAACAATGAGAGATAGATAGCTGCACAAGTGAGAGATAGTTACAACAACGAGAGATAGCTGCACAAGTGAGAGATAGTTACAACAGTGAGACAGCTGCATAAGTGAGAAATAGCTGCAGAAGGGACAGTTGCATAAGTGAGAGATAGTTACAACAATAAGAAACAGTAACAACAGAGATAGCTGCACATGTGAGAGATAGCTGCACACATGAGACAGCTGCATAGGTTAGACAGTTGAGAGATAGTTACAGTAAAAGACAGTTGCAACAATGAGAGATAGACAGCTGCATCAGTGAGAGATAGCTGCACAAGTGAGAGATAGCTGCACAAGTGATAGGTAGTTACAACCGTGAGAGATAGCTGCACAAATGAGAGATAGATACAACAGTGAGAGACAGCTATAGCAGTGAGAGATAGCTATACAAGGGTGAAACAGCTGCATAAGTGAGAGATAGCTACAACAGTGAGAGACAGCATCCTTTCCCAGCCGAAGGTACTTGTTTATTATAATTTTTGTTTTGTTTATTGTAATTTTTGTTTTGTTTGTACGTGATTTCCTGATAATCTGAGAGGAAAACGGAAATTTTAACTCATTACATACATATATAAAAAAAGCATGAACGTGATCAGAGAGTTAAAGGGTGACGAGATTCGCTGTTCCGTCACCACATTGCCTGCCCTCTGGTGGAAGTGACGCTAAACTAATCTCCACTTCACTTTTGTTTTGCAAGATTATGTGAAGGGTTGCGCTTTTAGCATATTATGAATGGCACAATTATCACTTATTTTTTGTCAGAATCATATTAGATGTGAAATTTTACTCACAAATTGCCTATATTTCTGTATTAGAGCTTTGTTTTCAACCATCGGTAAATTGACCTATTTATTGACCTAATTATTGAGGCCCTGCTAGGTTTTGTACAAAGGGGTCTACATGGGTAAAGTGCAGAGATAGCTGCACAAGTGAGAGATAGCAAGTGATAGACTGCTACAACAGCAAGAGATAGCTGCATAAATAAGAGATGGCTGCATAAATAAGAGATAGCTGCATAACTGAGAGATAGCTGCATTGAGACATGAAAAATAGCTGCACAAGTAAGAGATAAATAAGAGATAACTGCATAAGAGATAACTGCATAAATAAGAGATAGCTGCATAAATAAGATATAGCTGTATAAATAAGAGATAGCTGCATGAATAAGAGATAGCTGCATAATTGAGAGATAGCTGCATTGAGACATGAAAAAGTGAGAGATAGTTACAACAAGTGAGAAATAGTTACAATAGTTGCAATATTGAGAGATAGCTGCAATAGTGAGACAGTTACAACAGGGAGAGATAGCTGCATAAATGAGAGAGATACCTGCACATGTAAGAGACAGCTGCATCAGTGAGATAGATGTGCAAGGGAGAGACAGCTGCATAAGTGAGAGATAATAACAGCGAGAGACAGTTATAGCAGAGATAGATAGCTGAACAAGTGAGGGACAGCTGCATAAGTGAGAGATAGCTGCATATATGTGAGACAGCTGCATCAGTGAGAGATAGATGTACAAGGGATAGACAGCTGCATAGGTGAGAGATAGTTACAAAAGTTAGACAGTTATAACACAGATAGATAACTGAACAAGTGAGAGACAGCTGTATAAGTGAGATAACTGCAAAGTGAGAGACAGTTACAACAGTGACAGATAGCTGCACAAGTGAGGGGTAGTTACAGCAGAGATAGATAGCTGCACAAGTGAGAAACAGCTGCATAAATGTGAGATAGCTGCACATGTAAGAGACAGCTGCATCAGTGAGATAGCTGTACAAGGGAGAGACAGCTGCATAAGTGAGAGATAATTACAACAGTGAGAGACAGTTACAGCAGAGATAGACAGCTGCATAAGTGAGAGACAGCTGTATCAGTGAGAGACAGCTGTATCAGTGAGAGATAGTTATAAGAGAGACAGCTGCATAGGTGAGAGATAGTTACAAAAGTGAGACAGTTATAACAGATAGATAACTGAACAAGTGAGAGACAGCTGCATAAGTGAGATAACTGCAAAGTGAGAGATAGTTACAACAGCGAGAGATAGCTGCACAAGTGAGGGGTAGTTACAGCAGATAGATAGCTGCACAAGTGAGAAACAGCTGCATAAGTGTGAGATAGCTGCACATGTAAGAGACAGCTGCATCAGTGCGATAGCTGTACAAGGGAGAGACAGCTGCATAAGTGAGAGATAATTACAACAGTGAGAGACAGTTATAACAGTGAGAGACAGCTGCATAAGTGAGCCACAACGGAGAGAGACAGCATCCTTTCCCAGCCGAAGGCACTTGTTTTCATAAATATGATATGAATTTGAAAATCTCTTCATAAAATCGTCTAAACTTGGAGCAGAGAAATCAAATTTATATACCCATAATCTGCATAAATAAACAAACATTTCATTCGCGATACGTGGTGCTGTCAATTGTGGTTTTGATATCTTAAATTAGTTCTGAAAACAAATTACGTCAAAACTTTCATATCTTGCACCTATATGGCGTCATCATAACAATGCCCATGGCAGCAACTATGACATCCCCTTTGATCTTGCGCTGTTGCGCCTCCATTCACTGTGAAACTAGCAAGCTAGGTCTATATCATTAAAATCAACCAAAATACACTGACCATGGTCATTGTCCACCCCTCTGTGCACAGTCTTATAGTATTCTGTTGATTTCCATAATTCCCCCAATTCGAGCACGGACTTTTCTGATTTTTATACAAGTGATCTCAGATTTGGGGAGAAATATTATTCAAGGTAAGGCCAGGTAAAGTTTTGAAACACTGAATGTGAGGAAACACTGAATGTAAAGACCTTAGATTCTAAGAGCAACATGAATCCATGCAAAATTGTCCACAGTGCTACTACATGCACAATCAAGTACGGCACAGTTCCTGCCCGGTTGTCCATCACAATTTCTATCATACCCTGTAAGTTATACTCTCCTTTGCATCGGGTTCAGTATATATTGAAGAGGCCTAGTAAAGCTGGGTGCGTAAGTTAACACTTCTCCATCATTTACGATGTGGGCTTCTGATCTAGTTTCCCAAATGTCTGGGCACTGCACTGCAATATAAGGTATCTGAATGACCTATATCCATTGCACAGCAATGTCTTCCCATCAGTCCCTGGATTAACATGTCTTTTTACTCCTTTTCACATATCCACCTGTTTTACCATAGTAATTCCGACCACCACTTTCACTGATATAGACATACCTTTCTTAACAACTCAAAGAGTGGTAGGACAAGTCACGTGATATCATATGCCAGGCACGCAAATTGTTATTACTGTACTGACTCTAACAAACGTGTCAACAATGTCTTTTTGGCAAAATTTATTATCTTGAATTAGTGTGCTCATGGTTTACTGAACATAATATGAATTTCCCCTGGTGACAAATTATGTCCACACATGATATGAATAGACCCCTGGTGGGAAAATCTCATTCCACACAATGTTACTCCAATCTGAGGGCAGCACTGCATAGCAAATGTCATTCCCGCCATGGATGAATTCATATAAAGCATGGACATCTTCCTTTTATGATATTCTATGTTTATCAAATAAATCATTAGATTATTCAATTTGGTCAAAAAAGGTATTGCAAAATGTCAGAATAACTAAAATGACTTCAATAAGAGGATATAGATGATAGTAGCATAAGAGTGGAAGGGAGGAAGAATGTGCATACACAAGAGTCAACTTTCAGTACCTCAACAAATGAAACCTGTACATAATAGAAGGGCATCTTTGTGTGAAAATGTTTGAAGTAGCATTTTCAGATCAGCTCTCTAATTTGACCTTAGGCAAATATTTACCTTAAAAATTTACTTATTAACTTTTTATATCTGGTACTTTATTTGTGGACAACTGATTGAGAAATGTCAGGTTTTGTTGGTTAGATTCGAAAGGGCCAGAAATTCAATGTAGCACCACAGAGGTTATGTTTATAAAGTATATCAATATGTTCAAGATTTAGTTCTATGGATGAGTTAATATCAGATTGTGGAAAAAAATATTTGCATATTAAACCATCTTATACCGTATTATCCCTAATTGCTGTCTGGGGGCGGAAACATTACCTCTGAGGGGGCTGCTAATATGTGACTGGCTGACAAGCCAAGACCAGGGTTAAAAATTGACTGTTTTTCACAATAGATGTTTAGTAACTGAATGGCCACATCTTGTTGCACTTGAAGAACAGTTTGATGGTACAGCACAGTATCATTCAAAATATTTTAGATGAACTAATAAAAATGAATATATCAGTCCAGACACAAACAACTAAGCATGCTAAGTATTGAAAATGATAATCTCTTATCATCAGTGTTGAGCCCTGTTGTTCCCCCACTTGACCACATGCCTATACGGTAATTAATCAATTAAGTTACAAGAGGCTGGGGTGTGCTACTGGGCACCATACTGTGACCCACATGACCCTCACTCAACATTCAGGGCCCGATTTTTTCATCATACTTCAAATCTTAAATCTGAGCATGTACTCAGATTTGAAGCCATACTTACCGAAGTTTGCTTCCAAAAGTGAAGTATTTTGGATTTTTTCATCATGCTCAGAATCTCAATTGTGCTTACTTCACGAAGTATTTGCTTAGACTTGAAGTACTTACTTGAGCCATATGACGTCATATTTCCATTGTTTAATTGAGTAAATACTCCCATGATGTCATATTCAAATGAGAAAATAGAGGCCCAAAATAGGGGATAACAGTGGCTCGGAATGGGGGATCACTTTATGTAACGTAACAACTTTTTCAGTGCCTTGGTGGCTGGGGTAGTGGAGCTGCAGACTTACAATCCACAGGGGCTGAATTTTTATGCTCTGAGTTTTCATGCTCAGATTCTGAGACAGCTCAGAGGCTGGCTTCAAGCTGAAGTCAGTGCTCCAAAGTATGATATTTTTACGAAATATTGAATAATTTATGTTAAATTAAAGGATTAGATAAGGTTTAATTGAACAGAAGCACATGCAGATACATTCCCAGTCCTGGTCTGCAGATAGGCTTCAGACAGGGGGGGGGGGGGGGGGCGATAATTAGGTAAAGGCCGGCTATTACGGATAATACAGTCCCCCCCTGAACTATAAATGATCCATTCTAAATTGTTGTTGAACATCGGAAATTGACATGTACATGTGTACAGTTCCGTCATTGTGCATGACCATGTCTAAGAGCCAACAAATTGCAGAACTGTATGGTAATTGTATGCAAATGTGAGGAAAAAGTATTCCACATTTGATGCCAATTGTGGTAGAGCTTGGAGTATATTACTCTAAGGGCAGAGGCGGTATGTGACTCTACCTCGCTATGCAGAGTAGTGGAGGGCTAGCAAAACTGAAAATATGGGAATGCAAAAATCCGTAAAATTGTAAAATATTTATTTTACATTAAATCAACAAATACATTACTGATGCCTGGATATACATAGGTTTCATAGCAGTATATCTGTTTTTCTTTTAATTACCTGTTTAATGTTATCAAACATTCTCAAAAACCTCAACATAATAAATACTCAGCTGTATACTATCTGTGTAAATATGAATAATGTGCAGAGTATTTATGAATCCACAACATTGATTTAAATAACATGTTCATCTTTGAAACTGATAAATTATATACTTATTCAAAATCTAGTTGTGTTCAATATTTTATCTATTAAGAACATCGTGTTCAATATTGTATGTGTTAAGAACATTACTTTTAATAAATCCCTTCAATTAGTCTCAATATATTCATATTTCCTAACATTTCTTATTAACACTCATCCAAGTACTTTCTTAATATCAATATTTTTTCGAAAACCAGGGGAGATGGGATAATTTTTGCTATTGCACTATATTATCTGAGTCATCACTGAAATAGGATTGCAATTAAAGAGTGGATGTACACAACACAAATTAGTACTTCCATATTTTATATTGCATAAAATTTAGTTAATGCAATCTCATTAAGTAGGCTGGTCACCAGGCAGGTGGTTCACATGATATTTTTTAAAAAGTAACAAATATAGACTGAGATTAATTTGTTGAATGCATATATATTGATATGATTTAAGAGATCAATTCATGCCCTCCTGGCTAGATTCTTTCAAATTATTGATTCAGCAATACTTACATAGAATGCAACTAAAACACCTAAATATCCCAGATAAATGGGATTCATATTTACCGTAACCATTTTTTTCCTGGACCTTTACTTTTATCTCCCATGAATACTTGACCTTTTTGAAATATAAATTTAATAAATATGAACATAGATTCACCTAAAAAATATTGTTTTGGCTGTGTTCAGACAAATGTCTAAGACTTTTGAAGATATCAAATACATTAACGTATCTCATCCATTTTATTTTCTGCAAATGGAATAGATAATTTGATTTTTACACTGGAAGCATTGAATAATAAAATAATCAAAGTCTGATATGGATTTAATCATGATTAGATATTAAATTCATTCACATCTGCCATTTATTCTGTTACATTTTATTTGTCAGCCATGAAGGCTTGCAGGCCTGTGATTGCCCTTCCTAAGATCAGTGCGTGGATATCATGTGTTCCTGAAAGAAAATCATAAGGTGATATTACATTAAAGGTACCAACAATAAAGGTGCCACAGTTTCTTAGTTTTATCTAATTTCTCAAATTTTTTAAAAATATTATACTTTGAATGATGATTTAATGAGGGTTCTTGTACCTGAGATCAAATACATACATGTACACACTGCAATGATGCCAATAGTGAAAGTCATAATTGTTTTTATTTTGTATTTCACAAATAGGAGTTGTTAATTCTTTACTCAAAATTATATTTGCAGCTGACCATTCTCATGTCTTAAAATAATCATGATAATGAAAATGAGAAAATAGAGAGGCCCAAAATAGGGGATAACAGCGGCTCGGAATGGGGGATCACTTTATGTAAAGTAACAACTTTTCCAGTGACTGGGAATGTATCTGCATGTGCTTCTATTCAATTAAACCTTATCTAATCCAGATACAAAAAGCTAACCTCTGGAGAATGGCCTGTTTTAAAGTGTCTTACCTTCATAGGTGTTCACAGCTTCCAGGTTCATCATATGTCTTACTACATGATACTCATCAGAGATGCCATTGCCTCCCAACATATCTCGACAGTTCCTTGCAATATCCAAAGCTTTGCCGCAAGAGTTACGCTTCATCATTGAAATCATCTCTGGTGTTGCTCTGCAATTAAATGGCAGATTATTTTATCAATATAGGCCAAGGACCTTAGAGCTGTGCTGAGTGTTCCATCACGTTTCAAGCCTGGATGTTGTATAATAGCTGAGATGAATGACAACTTATTTCTTCATGAATGTTGAAATGCTCACTGAAGTGTGACTGTTCGCGGAAGCATGACTTTCATCTGGGAAACTAATATTACTCTTCAATGTTTCATCCCACCAATAATGCTGGGTGGCTCATGGCTCTAAATGTTAACAGACAGACAGACAAAAAGTGATATCTTTGTCTTGGCAGCACAGAAATTGTAAAAAAAATCTGAGCTTCTGGAAAAATAGATGAAATTCATCAGGAAAAATAGATACCACTCATTTCCAGACAATACCACTTCTTACCTAAAAAAAATCTCACAGGAGGTTTCAGAGAACATTGAGTTTGAAGGACAGACTAAATGAAAGAAAATATTCCTCCTCCATGCATAAGTTAGATTTATTGTTTCTCAACAGTCCCACTGAAATCTGAAGCATTTCACAAAACAGGTTAAATAACCTACTAAAATATCTCAAAGCAGTCAGATGTTCTGGAAGCAACTTACTTCCCTTGATCCTTGAGTCTACCAAGCTGGATACAACCTTGAAGTCCCAGGGTTATCTCCGTCAGGGCATCAGCCATTTTCTTCTGAATTAGCTGGTTCTTTGCAAGTGGAACTCCAAACTGGTGTCTGTGCATGGAAAATATAAGGAAATTCATCTTTGTTAGAATTTTATAGTGAAACATATAATTCACATCTTCCACAAAGAAATGTTTCATTATTCACATATCTTGTATATCTATAACATTAATTTTAAAAAATCAAAGCTAATGTATGCTATATATATTTTTATGGATCATCTTTATATACATATGGATCAAATTAACTATAAATATAACACTGAAGGTCTGAAAGCTAATCTGTGGTGTGCATTCATATTTTGCTGGATATCTATGAAGGCTTGCTACCTGTCTAGGGTATACTGTCTCGCTGTTTCCAGGCAGGATTCAGCTGCTCCCAGTGCTCCCCATGCAATCCCATATCTGGCATTGTTCAGGCATCCAAAGGGGCCCTGCAAGTAGATACATAAATTCATCAATATCATAACTCCCATTAGAAATGTATACTTTACATATACTTTGATTCATGAATATCTTGTTTAAGTTGTTGGATTAGCTTATATAATTAATTTCTTATTTTACTTACAGCCAGCCCTACTGCATTAGGCAGTAAATTTTCTTCTGGAACCTCCACATCATCCATTGCAATTTGACCTGTCACACCAGCCCGCAGTGAGAATTTGCCCTCAATCTTGGGGGCTGTTAGGCCCTTCATGCCTTTCTCCAAAATGAAGCCCTTCACTCTATTGTTCTCTTTGTCAGACTTAGCCCAAACAACAAACACATCTGCTATGGGTGAGTTGGTGATCCTGGAATACAAAAAAATGCCTCAGTCTTCAAAGCACAGCCTTGTCACACAAAACGATATTTTCCAAATTTCACTTTAAGTTGTTCACATACTGTATAAGACGACCCCGCAAAATTGAGGTTATTTTTCTTGAAAAGACCAATTTCCGAATATAAGACAAGTAACTTTTTCTCGAGACTTCGGTACTGTTACCATTCAAGCTTGGCAACCATTTTAAAAGCTTTGCAGTAAATACGATGTACGTGACGTCCTTGACCTTATGGTCAAAACAAAGCGTTTTCATTACAAACTTTCAAACCATCCACCAGGGATCCATCATTGCAAAATATATTAATATTTCAATGGGAGTTAACACACTGTGGCAGGCAACAATCGTTTTTGCTTTTCAAAATGGTGATCTCGTGTTGCGTAAGCATATTTAAGCATTGTTAAATTGACATTTCCTCTGACTTTTGCATAATTTACACATTTTAAATGAACACGGACTACTGTTGAGGAATGGTTAAATATTTCTATATGTATTATAAGCCAAAGATATTAATTATATCGCCGTTCGGGGAGTTTGTATCTGGACAGTATGAGCGAAGTTTATTTACTTTTCATGCTGATAAAGTCAATTACTCTTGCCGTAAATCACTGTCCACAGGTTGCTCTCGTGTATAAGACGGCCCTCCCCCCAAAACACTAACTAAGGTTTTGGGTACAATAACCTTGTCTTATATTCGAGTACATACGGTAATTGTATTTCATCAGGCCTGTTAGATGGCTACATTTAAATGTGAGCAAAATATTCTCATGCAACATTTCTGTAGGACTTCATTTGCCTGATGACCCATCTGTCAAATATTTTTGGATAAAGTTGAGCCCATTTAATATTCATAATGAATACATATATTTGGTGAGACTGATTAGCTTGTCTGATATCTGTATTGAATTCCGGAATTAATCAAATTCTGAACTAATAAAGGGCATATATAATTTACCGGTACCTACCATGACTTTGTACCATTGAGTGTGTATGTTTTACTTGATGGGTTGTACTTGGCTTTGGTTTCCATACCTGCTGGGTCACTGCCATGGTTAGGTTCTGTCAAGCCAAAGGCTCCGATCAGTTCACCTTTACCTGTAAAAATATCACAAAATATGTAAACTTGATAAAGCAAGGTAAGAAAAGTAAAGCAGAGAAGCTACACCCCACAAATGAATATACCTTTTCTGCCAAATATATATATACAGTGACCGGCAGCCAGATCCGGACATTTTCATGTTTTTCACTCCCAATTTTCACAAAACCTTTAGAAACTGTGTAAAAACTGCTCACATCGAAAGAAGATCTTTGACTTTAACGGTCTGTGGAGTTTTAATGATACCTGTTCAATATTAACAGAAATAGCGTGATTTTCACGCATTCAGTAAACCTGCAGATTGTCCGAGTTTCCATTGAGTTACACGATGATGTTTGGATACGTCACCACTTCTGACGTCATTTGACAGTGAAACAAACATTCGTGCCGTGAAAACAAATAAACACTTTTAACGTTTTGAAAGTCAGTGGAATTACAAGATGACGTGTGAGAGACAACATTCAGCTCAATTGCAATTATAGTACAGCAAGGTATGCTAAATTTTGACCGAGTTAAAAATGACCGAGTTTTATCTGCCGGTTTCGGACAGTTGCCGGTCACTGTATATATACATATATATATTTATATATATATATACATGTATATATATATATATATATATATATATATATATATATATATATATATATATATATATATATATATATATATATATATATATATATATATATATATATGATTTGATGATTTGACGGCAAAAAGAAAGTACATAAAAGTTCTTTCAAAAAGTGCTTCATCCTTATAAGAAATCATTACTTATACGCTAACTTAATAATATTTGTAAAATGCACACTTTTCGTGGTTCTAAACAATTTTATTTGAGTTTGAACTTACCTAATCTTGGCAAAAATCTTTGCTTTTGTTCTTCTGTGCCATATGCATAGATAGGCCACATGACGAGTGAAGATTGGACGCTCATTGTCGACCGATAAGCACTGTCCACTCTAGGAGAAAATGAAAGAGAAAGAAATAACATAATTTCATTGTTAACGCAATATATTATCCTACTCTATGAACATGAAGAACAGAAATGGCAACAATAGCAAAATATGGAAGGTGAGAAACAATCAAGAAATTTCTGGATCTGTAAAAATAAAAGGATTTTTCTCCATTGTGGTAAATAGGGAGTAGTTGACAGAAGATGACATACTAACCTCTCCACCTCCCTGGCAAGGAGGCCATAAGCTACGGAGGAGGCTCCAGCACAACCATAACCCTCAATGGTAGCACCCAGCACACCCATCTCTCCCATCTCTGGTATGATTTCAGGGTGGAAATCTGGGAAACAATCATCTCATACATTTACTATAGATTCAATATGCATGTACCTTAGGCTTACCAAAATAATTGCTGAAGCCATAATAACATACAGTAATAATTTCAATGTCTTCAATTTAAAGTGAAATCTTTTAATTGATAAACAACCGTGAATACTCATGTTAACATTTCCTCTAAAGGTGTTCACCCATAAGTCAATGTTACTTTACTCATAAGTTGTTTGTAGTTAGAAGTATAAAAAAATCTTTTGAAATTGCATTTCTCAGTTAGCATTTAAAAAAAAGTGGCATCTAAAAATTAAAAAATCTTTTCTTGACAGCTTATTTCTTTCACATGATTAATGATCAGAAAAGAACCATTGTGTGAATAGTGTGATTTACCTTCATTTCTGTTTGACATTACAATGCGTGGAGCTAGTTTATCTTGACAATACTGTCTAAACTGGTCTCTCATGATTATTTCATCTTCTGTCAGTAAACATTCCAGATTGAGTGCATCTTGCCAGTCAAACTTGGTCTGTCCTGAAAAACAAAGCATATTCCAAATATTAAGAGAGAAATGAATTTGTTTTTTTGACATCTTGATCTTGACAGTTTGGAGATATTTTTTGTTATGCGATAAACAAAAGAGTTGACCATTTTTTAAATATTTATATGGTGAACCTTTTAAAAGATTTAAATAAAGGGATATAATTCTATTTTTGGTAAACATTTTTTTTTTGCAACCAACAATCACTTCTTCATTTTGACATTTGCCATAAATATCAACAATAGAGATGAAGGTGTCATAGCTACCATAGAAGCATATTTTAATTATTTGTAATTGTCAAAAACTTGCAAATTTTGATTTAAGTAACCTCGTATGTATGACATATTCAGCTGAATCTTTAACTATTATATACATATTCTTATATATTTCTGGCAAATATGGCAGTCATTTTCAGAGCCAAAAATTAGTAAAATCTACTAATTCCTACAAAATGTTTTCTTCTTTGTTCTCACAATTTTAACCAAATCTAAATGATTTCTGTAAGCGTAATAAACGTGGAATCTTTGAAACTGTTATCACCTTGTTTTATCTTTCACAAATGACATTAGTCATTTTCAAAGCCAAAATATTAAAATCTATCCGAAATATTAATGTGAAATCTTTGAAACTATTATTATCTTGTTACATCAGTCACAATTACTAAAGTCATTTTAGTAGCAAAATGCAGTAAAAATCTCCTGAAGAGATCATTGCCTCACAATGACGTCATTCTTGTTTAACCATCACGTACATTAAAAAAGTCACATTTCCCAAAAAAATCATGTTTCCCTTTTGCCGTCACATTGACACATATTGCCAAAGTGTGTTAGAGAATAAAAGTCACCTTTAATTAATTAAGTATGTTAAAACCTGTAAATGTCAATTCAGTTTAGGTTTTTTTAATCAATATTATAGAAAAGAGGTATTAAAAAATAAAATCAATGTATTAACATGTTTGTGTGTGCTTAATGTAAGGCCACATACCTTGACTTTTGTTATCATTGTGTTGAATCTCTTTAGCAACTGAAGTTTGGATGTCAAGGATCAGGTTTGGTTATAAATGCAGTTAAAAACAATATAATTATTAAAAAATCATAATGTTAAGACTTTTTTCAAACATGTATAAAACATGATCAATGGCTATTGACCTATTCTGATCATTACTTTTTGTAATGTATGTGAACATATTCTGGGGATGCATGCAAATTGCTTAATTTTGGCCAATCAAAATGCATGTTATATATTGAATTTGTTATCCTAATAACCATTGGCTGATATTGTTCATGTTATTAGTCTCCGTAACAACTCAGTAACAGCTATGAGAGATGGAAAAAAATCTGATCCTTGTGGAAAACTGATGGAACTGTTCCCCTGAAAATACAACATCTAACCTCCTGATAGCTATGAACTCCAGCAAGAAATTTCAGGAGTTGTTGTGCAGACCGTAAAACACAATATTTGTTGAGTGTCAAGATATGAAAAAAAAATAAAAATAAAATTGCTGCATGAGTCACTGGCTGTGTTAAAATCTGCAACTGGTAGAATGTGCTATCTCACTTCAGGAATCACCATGCTGCCCTCTGGTGGAATTTGATGGTGCGAGACTGAATTAAGTTCAATTGCTTTTTGTTGCTTTATATTTACATGGGTATAATTTTCAAAAGATTAAGACATCTATGTAAGTTGGGCCAACTACACAAGACAGCTGTACAAATTAAAACAACTATGCAAGTTGAGAGACAGCTACACAAGTGAAAGAGGCATAAGATCCTTTAAAACGCAATTAAAATCTGCTACATCATTTTGAAATTACGAACATCGTATTTACGTTTTATCGTAAATACTCTTGTATAAGACTGATAAGATCTTGTTGCGTAAGTATATTTACATTTTACTTTTAAAATGGCCGCCAAACGGTTGAATGGTAGAAGTGTCGATGTCTCAAGAAAAACTGACTCGTCTTATATTCGGAAATTGGTCTTTTCAAGCAAAATAACATTAATTTTTGGGGGTCGTCTTATACACGAGTCGTCTTATATACGAGTAAATACGGTATTTTAACGTCCTAAATTTATCAAAAATCAACTGTTTGGAATGTGCATTATGTGTTGTACCTTTCTGTCAAGGTAAATTTCACAATTAATATAAAGGTTACATTCCACAAATAAGTTATATTTTGATTAATTATTTCTCTATTTTTGTTTAGATTGTCTGGTGTATGGTATCGCTGCAAATTGAATATTCCATGATACCTCAGAAAAATATGTTTTGTTACAGAATTTCTGGTTTAAAACCCCAGTAATAAAAGACTGTCTACATTTCTAATATTAATAACACAAATGTATTAAAAGATATCTTCATTTGACAATATCATATGAAGGAATAAAAAAATAAATAATTTAAGATAGTCAAATCATTGTTATGTGAATATTATGCCATATGATGCTTTGAGGAGAATTTCAACAAAAATGTGTCGTGTACGTACCCCCATGTGAATTGGTAGTTCCAGAAAAGTCAACTAATTCATATTATACAGTCATATTGAGCTAATGTTGAGTATTATTAGTGAGATAATTGTTGGTTGAAAGCATGCTCCCAAAACCTGAAAATGAGATGTGAAGTCTGTTTTGTAGTGTACGTACCCCCTTGTAGAGTATGTACCCCCTTATATACATACCTCGTCTTATATACGAGTATTTACGGTAGTCAAAATATACCTTGTTTGTACAATGTATCCTTTATATTAGTTGCTAACTTTAACTTGACAAAAAGGTACAGCACACAATGTGCATTCATAACAGTTAATTTTTTATAAAGTATAGGACATTAAAATATTTATAGTTTTGGAAATGGTACGTTGATTCATGGTTTAATTTTTTTATTTTTTGTTATCTAAAAGGTATTATTCTGCTTGTTGTCATAAGCAACATCTTAAATGTCTGGTGACATCAAAAAATATCTTATTTCATTGTAATACTGTCAAGTGTACATTCAGACCTTGATTAAGCCCAATCCAACATGGTAACAGACTTATTTGATGCTCAAGAAGATATCTAAGTATTAAAAATTTATGGAATGTCAATTGCAAATCAATTGAAATTAAAAATCTGTTTCCTAAACATTTTAATTTCATTTTTGTTGTGAAAATCAGTGTTGTTTCTGTGTTAGTTTATGCGAAAAGTACGTACCCATGGCAATGTATCATTTTTTTCAAAAGCAATAAGAAGTGAAATACTTAGTCAGCTGCATATTATATCTTTAAAAAATATTCTTTCTTCATCTGCAGTTGATAAGCATTATGAATTAAGATTCATTTGAAGTTAATTCATTGTCATAATCTTTGCTAGGAGCATTACTGGAAATATTAAAATGTTATTTCCCCGTCTCAACATTTTTTCTCTATATATTTAAAATTTTGGTTGTCCAAATTTAGTTTTAACTATGTTTGAACATTATACACACTATATTGATTTATTTGCTTTATATTTGTTTCATTAATATTTCCATCCATATTACACCTGAAGTACTCTCCTTTGCATCGGGCCCAGTATAACACCCTCTCCAGATATGATCAAACAGGCCTGTTCCATAAGCCCCGCCCACTGATTGTATCCAACCGCACGTGCACGATGGGATGACGCAATTACAGCCTGTCAGCATGACAGCACGTGCACGATACGATGACGCAACTCGAATCTCTAGCTCATTAATATTCATGAGTGCCCAAATAGTACGACAATTGGTCGCGTCATCGCTAGGCCTATATTGAAGAGGCCTAGTAAAGCTGGGTACACCTGAAGCACTGCCTTTACTTTTTGTAGTTGGAGTTTGGATTATTCTCTGATTCTAATATGGTACCGTAGTATTTAATGAGAAACAAGGTTTTTTCATTTCCTCAATTACATTATTGCCCAGCAAATCTACAACGTCAATGATCACGTGACTAGGGGTCACGTGACCAAGCGGCCGCCATTCCGGTGAAACTGGAGTAAAATATTTGTTAAATTTAATTCAATATCTTGTGAGAAAACGAAAATAATTTGACTGTCAGTGTACAGAGATAATTGCTGCTAAGATCGTATGCAAACACCTGACTCTGGCTTGAAATCTTGTAAGAATTTTACGACACGACTTCACCGGTCCCTCCAGGGCCGTGACGTCAGTGGGCGATAATTGGGCACTTTTGCGAACTCGAATACATTTGTCCATTGAGCATGCACCTTATTATGGATTTAATTTTACAAAAGTTAATCACAATTTTATCTCATACTTATATCTACTAACATTAAATTTGCTAATATTGTTAAATTCACTTTAATAACTGCTGCATTCTGCTTTGCTTGCTAGATAAGCCCAGTTTTTTCCAACATGCTTGGTGATCTGTTCACCCGGCCCGTCAAGCATTAAGAGTGGCGTAGCCAAGAGATTTCAAGAAGACTATTTTCTAAAGTTCTTGAAACTTTTCAAAAACTTTAATTACTATCAACCAAGTACACGTAGAGCAATACTGGCACTATTACTGGCTACCCCACTGCTTTGGTTTTTCTGGGAAACAAAAAAAGAACCCAGTAAATGGTGACTGGCCTTGACGTGGCTACTGGGCTTAGGCTTTAGCTCTAATGTGTCCGACTCAGGTGGACAGTGTGACCAAGTAAGATGGGCATTCTCAATGTCAAGGACGTTGTTATCCAATCATTACACAGGGTTTCGACACGCCTTCAACACTGAGTACATCTACTTTTGTACATCTTACCAGATTATCACACTTTTATTTTCCGCCTGCTGTTTCTAATTTCACCACAAAACCTGTAATTATATTAGGTGATCGGAAAATAATCTGTTTAGTTTCCCGATCACGATAATAACTGAACTGTCAATGCAGTGGCAGTGGCAATGCCAATGGTTATGAAACGTGAAGTCAACTCAACATGCGGAGTGACAGTGTGAAAGGATACCTGCTGCAGACGTGCTTTGTGAACGATTGAGATGTTGTAAAGCAGTTCCAAAACGTCTTGATATTATCCTTAATGCCATCGTTTGTAAAGTTCTCTTCCTTGATTTTTATTGTCTCCCAAACATCCGAAGTCGACAACGCAAACTTGCTTGGTGACCTAAATGCCAGTTCTCACTCAAAACAGAATTGTCCACCACTAGAGGGCGACGTGGTGTTCGTGTTGTGTTCTAGTTTGTCTCGTCCCCGACCCAACTCCTGATATATTCTATCTAAGAAGTTTAAACGGTGCCCAGTCTATGCTCTGGTGGCCAAAATGGGCTTCACATGATTAGAACCGGTGAGTTTGTCCACGATTAATCCAACAGGTGACGGGCGGCCGGCCCCGAACTGCATCCTCTTGAAATTCGATGGAACAAAATTAATGGAGAGATCAGCCATCTGCTGCTCTCACACGACAGGTGAAACAGAAAGTGCTGCTTATACACTAGACTGGTGCCGCCCTCTGTGTTCTTGACACTCGGCGGGGGATTGTGTAGAGCCCGGCAGGTCGGTGACCGCCCTGTGCGGCGGATTGCAATCGTGTGCACCCAATATTGTAAAACCGGAAGTGTACATTTTGCAGCACGGAGAAATCCAGCATGGCAGACTTGGGTGAAAAACTTCTTCTTTTGCTCGCCGATTCCAAGGGTTTTGACACCCTAGATGTGGCAACAGAACTTAAAGTTGATCACCAGAAGGTAATAGGGGCTGTAAAAAGTCTGCAGTCTCTGGGAGATGTAAGTTTGATTAGATTGTCATGTGTTTCACACAAAACATAAGCAGTTTTTTCTTTAACCGGGTGATGAAATACATGTGATGATTTTGACAACATGACAGTATGTCAACATTGACATTCATTTTCTGTCTGACAATAATGAAAACGATAACGTGTCATTTGTTTTAATGCCCTACTGCAATTCACACAATTGAACATGATGAACTAACTGTCACTTGAATGCATACAACTCTTTGATGTAAACAAATGTAATTTGAACACTTTGTTGATTTATTCTATTCTCCATAATCGGCCATATATGTCAGTGACCAGTTTCTACCAATTAAGTAGACCATGATTGCCAGTGGTTACAAGCGGTTACAAGGGTTCTCTCCAGCTTAAATTCTCAGCGGGATGCCAATTGGTTTTGCCGAGTAAACTTATAGATGTAGATGTAGACCACAATCAGCAGTTATTGGTAGCAATTGAAAACTGGTCTGGTACCAGCTCGAATATGAAGTGAATTCTGCCTGTTATGGCTAGGTTAACTCAGCCCATAGAGAACAGGCTGGAGCAGTTATAATGTCACAATATATTTGCATGTGCGCTTAATCAATTTTGCAATACCGACAACATTTAAATATGTTCAACTCACCAGTCAAGATATAGCATGCACATGAGTAGGGTGAATTCCGGACACAAAAGTGATCTTAATTTTCTGCAGCCAAGAAAGTTTCCAAAAACATGGAATATATTTAATATTTTGGAATATTTTTCTCTGGATTTGTTTTATTATTGCTTTCTGCATATGCTGTCCAATGTGCATTATTCATAATGCTCTGTATGCTCTATGGTGAGAAATTCTTTAAAAACTTGTTTTATCTCTTGAAGTACATTATATATGTAATATGTCATCACCTTGTGCACGTGCCGTGAAATATATCATTGCCGACCATTGGCATGACGTCATTGACCAGCACGTGCAGTGAGCTGCAAGTAAATATGTACAACACACACTGATGCGGTT
Source organism: Amphiduros pacificus (assembly GCA_949316495.1). Lineage (NCBI taxonomy): Eukaryota > Metazoa > Annelida > Polychaeta > Phyllodocida > Hesionidae > Amphiduros > Amphiduros pacificus. Next base: position 7,101,107 of record OX439000.1, read on the forward strand.
CTCTATGACTTGGCCCCAAGAAGAAGTCTGCCCATATCACACTGTAAAGGTTCAAAACTTCCAAACTCACCTTTGAGAAGGCCATTCCACCTTAAATGCCATTACTAATTTTACTGATGATTGGTTGCTTCTACGCCTGTCAGCTGCATGGTACAAGCTATTGGCTATTGTATAACTAAAATCCACTTAGTATATACAAAACTGTTGTGTTGTTCTCACGATGCCAGAAATATATTTTTGGGACTGTCCCCATCCATGTGAATTTTAGTTGTAGAGAGCTTACAGTCACTTTTCTTCTCCGTCCAAGTCAATAAAATATTTAATTATTTAACTTTCTTATAAGAACTTAGATTAGTTTTAGTGTAAATGGAGCGAATGTTTTACTGAAATATTTATGTGCTCTTAAAATATTATTAGAAGAATTGTTTGCCGGGAAGACATGACTAAAATGTAGTAAAAAATCTCTCCTCAGAGGTTTACTTTTGAAATTTACCCTTTGATCACAAACTTTCATACATTTTGCTTAAGATCACAAGGCCTTATAAGAGCGATATATTTAGATACAGATACTTATATACTTATGAATAAATTTTTATTTTTATTTTTATTTTCAGGTTGTCAGCTGTGAGCAGCGATCTAGCAAGCATTGGGAGTTGACAGAGGAGGGAAAGAGCGTAGCTAACAATGGAAGTCATGAGGCTGTGGTCTACCGGGCAATCCCACCAGAGGGAATGCTGCAGTCTGATCTCATGGTAGATATCAAATAATTATAACATACATTTTAATTAAAGTCCAACACTAAATGTTTAATCCCTAAAGGACTAGCCTATCTAAATGTTGTTGATTGGCAGGACTTACTCATTTTTTCTGGACTAGTGTATCTACATACTCAATTAATAAAATTTATAACCATGGTTATTTGATGTGCTCAATGAAGTGCTGGGATCAACATTTCATGATCTGATGTCATTATCATGATTACATTGTAACAAGTTGCTGCCCAAGGGAATGTTACAAAATGACGTCAGTTAAAGAAAAAAATGATGTGAAAAAAGCAGACCTCAGCAAATTTGTTTCTTAATTTTGAATAACATTACAGATATTAGCCAATGAGAATCAAGATAACAAGTTGAGGCTAAATTTAATATGTAGGGCTCATTATAATTACGATTACTTTGGCTTGATTATATTAAATTTACGATGTGTCCTTTATAGACTGGATGTGACCTATAAAATGACGTCATGCTATATGAAATGACATTATATGTCCAATAAATCCACTCTTCACGGTGCGGTAGAGTCACATACTACCTCTACCACAATTGGCATAAAATGAAGAAATCTTTTTTCCTCACATTAGCATACAATTACCATATAGCTTTGCAATTGGTTGGCTCTTGTATGAGGTTGTGTACTATACCACAGCTGCACATTTATACATGCCTATTACATATTTACTAAGGTATGGAATGGATCATTTACGATTTGGAGGGGAATATTGGAAATATCGTGTTGGAAAAGTATATCATTCATTAATCAGTTTGTTTGTTTGGGGTTTTAAATCACTTTCAACATTATTTTATTCAGTTCATGATGAAACCGGATGTAACAGCCTTGCCAAAAAAGAAAAAAATCAGGATTTTTCTTTTCACCCTCCTTGAAGATTATAGGGCTATCCCCAAACTGTTATTATCCTTACTATTTTGGTACATATGACACTCAGATCTCAACTCATTTGTTGTTGTGTTTACTCTCTAGTCATAACAATTACACCAATTGCCTATGTGACAAAATATTTGAGTCCGTGCCTATTGGCTGCTAAAATAAAGCTTGAACTGGGTATGGTCTCTTAAAACTCCTTTTACTTGCAGGGCCTGGTATTAACCCAGGATCTGCTAAGGAGAATACAATAAGCCATGACCTAAAAAGGACATATATATGTACGTGGTAAATTTGATGCAATCAAGCCAAGGTAATCACATCATTGGAGAGGGTGTTAGAATAAGCCTGATGCAGAGAAGAGTACAAGAGGGCATGACTGTTAGATTATATGTCATGGCTGATGTGAGAGACCAAATCAATTGACACTGGGAAAATGAATTCTTGATAATGACAAAAGACCTGCTCCTGATAATTAAGAATCAGTTTTCAAAAATATATCAATCAAAAGGCAGGAAAGGAAGACGTCTACAAAGAGAAACCAGCCAGTCACCACTGATTTCAGCAACATAACCGATCGAAATGGAGATGATTTTGACATGTGACACCTGCCACTTTGTAAGTTTCATGTTATGACCAATCATATGGCAGGGAAATGAAGAAATCTTCAGAGACACCTGTCAGTCATCACTGATTTCACCGACATAGCCAATAAAAATGAAGATGATATTGACATGTGACACATGCCCCTTTGTAAGTTTCCAGTTGACAACCAATCATATAGCAGGAAGTGAAGAAATATACAATAAGACACCTGTCAATCTTCACTGATTTTCAGCATCTTAGCCAATTAAATTAGAGATCATATCAATATGTGACTGATGTTATTTAATCAGTTTTGTGAAAACAACCAACCAGGAAATGGTGAAACAACCAATCAGGAAATGATGAAATCTACAATATGACACCTGTCAGTCCTCACCTATTTCAGCAATATAGCCAATCAAAATTGAGATGATATTGACATGTGACACCTGTCACTTCATCACTTTGGTTGAAACAACTTTTTATAAGCCAAGGAACTCATGAAATCTACAATATGACACCTGTCAATCATCACAGATTTAAGAGGAATCACCAATAAAAAAGAAGAAAAATAAAAGGACGTTAACATGTGACACAACAACATAATTATGGTCATAACTGTCTTCATCTTATCACAAGGCACAACTATTATGAAATCTACAATGTGACAAATGGTTTGGGGTTGGTGGGGAGGGGATTTTCTGTTACTATGTCCATCAACTTTGATCTATACAGAAACTACTGGTCAGAATTCTCAGCTAAAAGCGAGGACAATGTTGTATTTTCAGGTGACCAATTCTATCAATTTTCTAATTTGCTTGGAATCTTTTCCATTTTGTCAGGAATTTTTCAAAAATCTAAATGTTATTAATGAGTTGTCAGGAAGGCTGCCATGTTGGATAACATTACAAGCATCAGCCAGTGAGAATCAAGATAACAAGTTTGGACCAAAATTTATATGTAACATGCATTTTGGTTGGTCAAAATTAGCATCTGGTATGTGATCTGGGCAAGGGGGTTTGTGGAATATGCAGGGTTACTTCAGTTTCAACCAAAGAAAAGTGTGGTGGACTTGATAGAGCTCTTGTTTAAACGACTTCAGTTCCTTTGTACAGTGAGTGACTGACAAGAAAAATATATATTTTCTTTATTTCATACCATCCAAAGAATAATCAAGTCAAATAACTTTTTTGTTGGATTTTGGATATAATTATACATAAAATATGAATCAACCTGAAAGAGTTGCACTTTAAACAAGAAAAAGTGGTGATCTACATGTAACACGGATGGGAAAAAAATAACAAACCAAAATTCACAACAAACAGAACAAAATTTAAAATAAATAAAACAAAAATTACAACAAACAAAACAAAATTACAATAAACAAAACAAAAATTACAACAAACAAAACAAAAATTAAAATAAACAAAAAAGCACAAATGAAACAATTATTTCAAACTGATGTGGCAGTTGAAATTATCTTTATTTGTCTTTTGAAAACATTTAATTTGGTATATGAACAAATTTTTTAGCACAACTTTATGCAAAAATGTGCCTTTTCAGGTTCGATTGCGTAAGTTGCTCTATTATCGCTCAGGCACTATCGCAAATCATCGATCAGACTTTTGCATATAGTTTCTAATTGTCCGATTTACACCAAATTTGAACTAAAGTTACTGAAAATTCCTTGTTCTAGCGATTGGGAAGCATGTCAAACCAATTTAAAGGGATAATTTTGTGCATCGATGGGCGATGACGATATTGCCGTCTTCAACTTTTTGTCATCACGCACTTCTTCATCTTTGTTTACTTGTTTTTCATGATCGTACCGATCACAGAATAACACAGATAGTCCCTTTTTGATAAAACAGGATTTGGCTAATAAAAGTTCCAAAGTAACATCTCCCCAGAACACCAATCTGGGCTTGCAAGGGATTGGTGTTGGTAGAGCATTATATCCTCAGGATTTAAATGTTCATGTATGAAGCAACTTCCAGAAAATATTCACAAACATTACAAAAATCAATGATCCATTGATCTATGTTTCATATTTGTCATGTTTTGCAGAAAAATGTACCAAATGCCAAGATAGGTTTCAGCAAGGCAATGTCATCAGGATGGATTCAGATGGACAAGAAGGCGGAAGGTGGACCCAAGGTCTTCAGAAAGGTATCAGATTTTATCACATTTTAAAATCATCGAATTTTAAAATCATCGAAATAGCTAATAGAAAGAACACTATTATTATGATATATGAGCATGCAATAGGTGGACAGTGTATAATTGAAGTATATCTACAAATATATATGATTATAATGAAAACTATAACGATGTTCACTTTTGATTGAAAAATAACTAAGTACGTTGTAATGACTGTTGGTGCAGGTGGAGGTGATTGAGGATGTTGTGCAGCAGTACTGCAAGCAGATTGGAGATATGAATGTGGACAACATCACAGACCAACAGAAAGTCGAATACAAGAAGAGAAAACTGATTGCTGAAGTGTAAGAGATAACTTGGATTTGTCATGTTATATTCATGTTTATGCTCCTATATGCATATTGTTTTTATATCCTTTTTCCCTATAAGAACATGAAATTAGATGCTTAGAAAAATTTCAATATCTCTATACATTTAAAATCTTGTTGATAGAAATTATGTTATAAGTTTACATTTGGATCTGCCCAAAAGAATTTTAGTTAAACGACTGGCTCATACTGGCCTTGAGGCTCTTACTGATCTTGAGGTTATTAATACACTACTGAGTAACTCGCTCATTGCAGATGTTAGGATCATCTATGGAGCTAATTTAAAGCAATTTTATGTCTAATAATTGGGCAAACTCATCAATCCAATCCAACCATGTTGCCATATTTTATCACTTATAGAATGAAGTTATTTGAACATTCAAGAATATATTCATTAAAATATTCCTAATTTCAGGAAAATAAGTTCTTTCTATGTAACAAAGGGTGCCAACTTTACCACCTCCATCAGCAAAGCAGACACTGACCTCACACCAGAAATGATATCATCGTGAGTATTGTCCAAATACATTATGCTGGAAATTCAAGATTTTTGATTTTGTGAAAGTGTATTCCTGTTTTTATTTAAAGTCTTGAACATTATAAGTTAAGATATATCTATGTAATGAAGTTTTCAGGATTCGTGTTATTATTGACGAAGACTCATGTTCATTGATTTAATGTGCTTAATTTTTACAGTGGGACATGGAAGGAAAAGACCTTCAAACCATACAACTTTGAGGCCATGGGAATCATGCCTGCCAGTGGACATTTGCATCCCTTGCTCAAAGTTAGAGCAGAATTCAGACAAATTTTTGTTGAGATGGGGTTAGCATTACAGTTTTTCAGATATTTATTCAGGTGTATTATATTCAATTTACAGGAAACTGTTATTCTTCAAATACAAAATGAGGTTCTGGAAAGTAACTCTGTCTGTTCTGTGTCTTGTAACTGTCCATTCCTCTGATTACACTCTAATTCTCCTATGTTCTATAAAAAGGTCTGGGTTTTTATATATATTTATATATTCTCCATATGAGCATTCATGAGATTATCGTCCATAGTTGGCAAAAATAAGTTATATAATTTGGGAAACATCCACTGTTGACCAATTGGAGTATTTTTTTTATCACGGGTAGAAAATTTCTTATCTTTGTGATGCTGCTTGTAGATGGCAAAATTATAATGGAGCATCACTTCATGGAAAAAGATTTCCCACTATGGGTAAATTCAAATCATGTGTGGACATCATTTGTCACCAGGGGAAATTCATATTATGTGGAAATCATGAGTGCACTATTATAAGTTCTAAAATTTTGACAAAAAGTCATGATGTAAATCATGATCATTTTGAAGGGGATGGACACAAACAAATTAACAATTCTGCTGTTTCCAGAACATTCCAAATTTGGAAGTCATCTTGAATTTGATGAAAAATTATAAAAAAAAACAAAAACAAAAGCACATGAGAGTTGGAATTTTACAATTCAAGGTTTCTCAGAACATTCCAAATTTGGAAGTCATCTTGAATTTGAAGAAAAGTTAAAAACAAAAAACAAAAAAAACATGAGAGTTGGAATTTTACAATTCAAGGTTTCTCAGAACATTCCAAATTTGGCAGTCATCTTGAATTATTTAAAAGTAAGTGAAATGAACCTCATTTGGAAGGGGTTAAACAAGAGTGTTTGAATTTGGTGATTCAGATTTGTTTCAGAAACATTCCAGACTTGGCACTCATCTTGAATTTTTACAAAAGAATCTCTTTTCAAAAGGGGTCATGAGATTTGAGTTATTCTGATTTTATTTATCTTACACATGTACACTTCCAGAAAATAATGTTTCTGACTTTATGTTGCCAATTCAGTAAAGGCAGAAATGCTTTGATACCAAATCTTATGTAATGATATGGGACAATTGAGGTTCGGTTGATCCTTTGCAGTTTTTGGGCTTTATTCCTTAACAGTGTCTATACATTTGAGCAGACAGCAGGGTGCAAGGGCACTTAACAAAGGGCAACACACAGTACAAAATCTAGGTCATTAATTCAGATACCAATCTTTTCATGTAGCAATTGTAGTGCAATGTATAAAGTATTAATGAATCTGGCTGTAGCGATGTCAAATGTTATAATTGATACCACATATTATCTGAGAACCCATTGTATGAAAATTTGGCCAAGGACAAAAGGCCCCACCCAATATCTCAGAAATGGTTGTGTTGCCCCATTTTTATATGTAACATGTTGACAATATGACATATTTGGCTGACAAAAAAAGTATTACGTAAATACCCATACCCCAAACCCTTAGTTAATGTTTAGGGTGGGGGGGGGGGGGGGTCTTATATATGAGGGCAACCTGTGGATGGTGATTTTCGGCAAGAATAATTAACTTTATCAGTGTGAAAAGTAAATAAACTTCGCTCATACTGTCCAAATACAAACTCAAACGGCGATATGATTAATATCTTAGGCTGCTTACACATAGAAATATTCGGATCAATTATAATTGTGTTTTTCTACCTGCAGTTTCACAGAAATGGCCACCAACAACTATATAGAGAGCAGCTTCTGGAACTTTGATGCCCTCTTCCAGCCTCAGCAGCATCCTGCCAGAGATGCTCACGATACCTTCTTCATCTCCGGTCAGTTATTTAACCAAATATATTTCAAACAAGAATTTTATACTTTTCAGAGGCAATTATATGGCCTAATTGGTCCATAAAAAGTTTGTCAAAATATCTTTATACATAATGATGATCTGTGGGTATCCTGAGATAAAATAAAGTGGATGTTGGCAAGGAAAACGTTAGTCTTCTTGCACATGAGTTATGTCTTTGTTTCCTATCGTGATTCTGATATTGGCTTGTCACACAGTCTGTTATAATGTTAGATTTGTGTTACAGATCCTGCCAATGCTCAGACCTTTCCTCTTGATTACTTGGGCAAAGTGAAAACAGTGCACACAGAGGGAGGATATGGTTCGCAAGGGTAAGCCTAATTTCTATTCACTACACCTAGAGTGGATAATGCTATAAATATTATGGGCAAGTTGAGTCCAACAAAGGAATTTTATATCTAAAATATTGGTAAAAAACCCTTTTCGGAGTGGCAGTGTGCCAATTTTTCTTCTTTTTTTTTGCGGATTATAAGCTCCCAACCACTACTCAACCACTTTATATTATCTGAAATTAATTAGATCTCAGTTATTTTGAGTTCTGGACAATTTTTTGATATTCTTACTTTTTAGGGTACAAATATTAAGCACTATGTTTGGAATAACCACCTTGTTTTTTGGAGGAGGGACTTTCTCTAACTTGCCTGTAATGGAATTAGAAGGATTATAATCATATGTTTCCACAATTTGAAATCTTAGTGACTTTTCATTTTAGATACAAGTATAATTGGAAAATAGAAGAAGCAGCCAAGAACTTACTGAGAACTCACACCACAGCAGTTAGTGCTCGTATGCTCTACAAACTAGCCCAGAAGGTCAGTTACACATGATTACTTTGCAATTTATTTCTGAATGATTGTCACTTTGTGAAGACGGTGTAACAATATTCTCTGGATTGCAACAATAGACATGGACTTTCAGATTTTTTTTGTGGAGTCAAAACTTTAAGAGCATGTATTTAATCAAGGTAGGCTCAGGGTTTTGTTTGAAAGAATGAAAGTCTCTTGTAGATGATTTGATCACATGTCGAGACCAGTGGTCGGAGCGGTGAGAACCTCTCACTTCAATCAAGTTGTGATCAATCCAATAAGGAAACCAAGAAATAATTTCTTTGTGACCATTTTAAAGATTACTAAGCATTCCTCGGAGAATTCTATTTGTTTATTGAGAGAGCTGAGTTTATGCGTTAACCAAGAAAATGTTCTTATGGTGTGGTGTATTTTGCAAAGAGGATCCTTTGTAATATTGCAGTATTAGGTGGATGTGTTTATTGGCAATCAGTGGAAGAATCAATCAGTGGAAGATCAGTTTATCAGTTTATTGTGTTTATTGGCAGTCAGTGGAAGAATCACTTTCATTAAATAGTGGTGTAAGATCAATACAAATAAACTGCCAGACTTTCAGATTAGGATATTTCACAAAGGTAAGTAAAAGAAGCCATCTTCTGTGGAAAGAAATCCAACATAACATGTAACGGCTATGGGTGACACCTGGTGGAAACATAAAGCATGTTCACGAGTGACCCCTAGTGGGCAAGAAATTAGCAGGTAAGTTTGTACGATTCAACAGTTTGTACGATTCAACAGTTTGTACGATTCAACAGTTTGTACGATTCAACAGTTTGTATGATTCAACAGTTTGTATGGCTCACATTAGATTTCTTATCATTTCTTATCACGGTAGCGGTGTTTTAAATCAATTATTCATTTTTTATCGCCAGACAATTGACGTATTATAAACAGAAGAAAGGAGAAGTTCCATAGATGGAATACTAATGACAATGGTAAAGTGCTGGAGGTAGATCCTTAAAGGGATTTTATTCCTTGGAATATGGCAAAGAAGGGAAATTCTAAATCAAACCCTCTAATTTTTTTTTTGGAAATAGATAAAAATCATATTTTACACTACATATGCCCAGTATGAATATTCAGTTGAGTTATTCATCCTCTCCTTGAGCAGAAGACTTTTTTGTAAAATATAGCAATGAATATTTAGTTTAGCTTGGCCTTGATCATGGCTATTGACTCAACATACATTGTAGTGAGGTTAATGTTTCATACTGAACAGTGAAAATTTGGTCACATTACCGACACAAAAACATAATGGTTAATATGGTTAATTTCATTCAAGAGTATTTTGAGAAATGCACTACCATATATTTTTTTATAACACAGCATAATTAATTTTATATGATACTGCAAAAATTAAGAGGAAAATGAATGGAGAGGCATTTTTTTATGTTTCATGTTTCAATGAAATAAGAAGTAATGTTTCTTTATAAGGCTTAAATGAGATATTTGTTGAAATAGAAGCACCTGTCATCTGAGAAGTAATTGAGCCTTCACTGCAAAAAATATATAATTCCCAGTAAACTGCACATATCTGGCATTACCATAGATTCCAGAATGTCCATAATCTTATAATCATGGGAGGATAAAAGAAAGGAAACTTTATGTCAAAGGATAGGCGATTAGGCTGAACATGATACTTAATTCATATTAGATATATATAAATGAATAGATATTTGATATTCATATTTGATATCAATGGAGATGTGATTTTACAGCAAGAAGACACATTTAGTTTTGTCATATAATTCACTGCTACTACTACTGCTCCTATTATTGTCAATATACATGTTGTAAACATTTTGAAATTAGAGATGATTTATCTCATTAGCCAGTGGCATATAATCAGGATCATATTGATCAAGTCCATCACAAACAAGCCTTGCGTGGGCCTCTGTGGGGTGAATATGATATGCACTAGCAAGTTCTTCTCATCTTTCAGGGGACCAATTCTATGTATTTCCCACTAGGCTCAGAATAATGTGAAGTTCAAGAAAAGGTGAGGGAAATTATACCCATGATTGTTGTTCCCCTCGAGTGATTCTCACATATAAACTATTTCTCAATATCTTACACATTATTCTGATCTTAACAGCTCCCTACTTTAGTGATTCTCACATATAAAGTATCTCTCAATATCTTACACATTATTCTGATCTTTACAGCTCCCTACTTTAGTGATTCTCGCATTTAAAGTATCTCTCAATATCTTACACATTATTCTGATCTTTACAGCTCCCTACTTTAGTGATTCTCACATATAAAGTATCTCTCAATATCTTACACATTATTCTGATCTTTACAGCTCCCTACTTTAGTGATTCTCGCATTTAAAGTATCTCTCAATATCTTACACATTATTCTGATCTTAACAGTTCCCTACTTTAGTGATTCTCACATATAAAGTATCTCTCAATATCTTACACATTATTCTGATCTTTACAGCTCCCTACTTTAGTGATTCTCGCATTTAAAGTATCTCTCAATATCTTACACATTATTCTGATCTTTACAGCTCCCTACTTTAGTGATTCTCACATATAAAGTATCTCTCAATATCTTACACATTATTCTGATCTTTACAGCTCCCTACTTTAGTGATTCTCGCATTTAAAGTATCTCTCAATATCTTACACATTATTCTGACCTTAACAGTTCCCTACTTTAGTGATTCTCACATATAAAGTATCTCTCAATATCTTACACATTATTCTGATCTTTACAGCTCCCTACTTTAGTGATTCTCGCATTTAAAGTATCTCTCAATATCTTACACATTATTCTGATCTTAACAGTTCCCTACTTTAGTGATTCTCGCATATAAAGTATCTCTCAATATCTTACACATTATTCTGATCTTAACAGTTCCCTACTTTAGTGATTCTCACATATAAAGTATCTCTCAATATCTTACACATTATTCTGATCTTAACAGTTCCCTACTTTAGTGATTCTCACATTTAAAGTATCTCTCAATATCTTACACATTATTCTGATCTTAACAGTTCCCTACTTTAGTGATTCTCGCATATAAAGTATCTCTCAATATCTTACACATTATTCTGATCTTAACAGTTCCCTACTTTAGTGATTCTCACATATAAAGTATCTCTCAATATCTTACACATTATTCTGATCTTAACAGTTCCCTACTTTAGTGATTCTCACATTTAAAGTATCTCTCAATATCTTACACATTATTCTGATCTTTACAGCTCCCTACTTTAGTGATTCTCACATATAAAGTATCTCTCAATATCTTACACATTATTCTGATCTTAACAGTTCCCTACTTTAGTGATTCTCGCATATAAAGTATCTCTCAATATCTTACACATTATTCTGATCTTAACAGTTCCCTACTTTAGTGATTCTCACATTTAAAGTATCTCTCAATATCTTACACATTATTCTGATCTTTACAGCTCCCTACTTTAGTGATTCTCACATATAAAGTATCTCTCAATATCTTACACATTATTCTGATCTTAACAGTTCCCTACTTTAGTGATTCTCACATATAAAGTATCTCTCAATATCTTACACATTATTCTGATCTTAACAGTTCCCTACTTTAGTGATTCTCACATATAAAGTATCTCTCAATATCTTACACATTATTCTGATCTTAACAGTTCCCTACTTTAGTGATTCTCACATTTAAAGTATCTCTCAATATCTTACACATTATTCTGATCTTAACAGTTCCCTACTTTAGTGATTCTCACATTTAAAGTATCTCTCAATATCTTACACATTATTCTGATCTTTACAGTTCCCTACTTTAGTGATTCTCACATATAAAGTATCTCTCAACATCTTACACATTATTCTGATCTTAACAGTTCCCTACTTTAGTGATTCTCACATATAAAGTATCTATCAATATCTTACACATTATTCTGATCTTAAAAGTTAAAGTTCCCTACTTTAGTGATTCTCACATATAAAGTATTTCTCAATATCTTACACATTATTCAGATCTTAAATTTAAAGTTCCCTACTTTAGTGATTCTCACATTTAAAGTATTTCTCAACATCTTACACATTATTCTGATCTTTACAGTTCCCTACTTTAGTGATTCTCACATTTAAAGTATCTATCAGTATCTTACACATTATCCTGATCTTAACAGCTACAGTTACTGTCAATATCTGCATCTATCAGCACATCCTTTGCAATTCAAGTTCTAGACTTAGGTAATTCACAATGTTTGATAGCATACATTTTCTCCAAATCTTTGTGGTTTGCTGACAATATGAGATGTATGCTCAATGTGATTAGGTATCAAACTGATGGAAAGGAAAATTAATAGGTAAAGAAAAATACACAGGAAGACCTGTGCAGCCCAGGTTGTATTCACAATTTAATCCCTGACACATAATATCCTATAACATTGCCAAAAGTTAAAAACAAACTTTCCGGAATATCACAGAAAATTCAAAGGAATATAGGTATTTTTTTAGGATTGATTTCCCTTCTTTCAATGGCAACATCTTTAAAATGCATTCTTTGGTGTAAGAAATATATTTCTCAAATATATGTAGATCTCCATTCAACAAAATACTTGAGATTCTGTAAAACAGTACAAAATGCCCTAAATATGTTGTGAAATGAATAATCAGAACAATGCATCTTTCCTTGTTGGTGCCTTTTGAAGAGATTTGAAGAGGGTTATGGGTCTGTTGCAGTCACATTCCTTCTCTTGATATGGCGGACAGTTAGGCACAGAAGAGATTGCACATCAGCACTCCCTATCCTCCATTTCTGCATAACGTTGGTGCAGACAAGTTGGTTTGTTGCCTCCTAGAAGCTGCCAATTTACATAGGCGGACACGGCGCCGGAACAATGGGAGTTGACAGAAGGGGCAGGAGAGCATGCATGCAACTCTGTACAAACAGCGAGGGCCACCTGCGGAACACTGCATTGTGGGTGTTGTCACTCGCGCCTGGCACGGGATCATGGTCCTGGTCACAAATGTGCAGCTTTTGTCATGAGAGGTCAACAAGATGGCAGTGTGCACACAGATAATATCTCCAGTGTCTGTGACCCAAGACTGACTTCCAATATGCCCACTCATTTGTGACTCTCTTGTTTATGGAAATAACTCTAAATTTACTGCAACTTCACTGTGATTTTGCCTGTTTTTGTTTTAGGTGAACATGCTCCCTCCACAAATATTAGTAAAAAAGAATGTTACTTCTTTTCTTGGATAAGACCTTTGCCTTTATTTGATGAAATGTTTGAATTTCTATACATTTACATGGAGCTTGAATTAGAATTCCATCATAAAATAATGAATAGAGAATTTAAAAAAAAGATATAACAACAAAAAGCCAAAAAGATAAATTTATAAATACAAAATATTTTTCTTTCCTCTCTTTAAGGACAAGAGACTGTTAATAAAAAAAACAAAAATGTTAAAACTTTGTATCACTTAATATTCAACATCTTGTAGGGTTCAAATTATCCATAGCAACAATAGCTTAGTTATAGTGAAGTTAGATCATAGAGCCCTGCTTCATAGCTATCCATGCCCAAAATAAGCTGGACCTATATATTTTCTCATCTCCAACTTTTTGAGACATCAGAAGCAATATAAAGCTAAACCTTTTGATGTAATTGGTACTTTAAACACTAAGACAAACTTGTATGTTTCAAACAAGTTTAATTTAAAAAAAAATATCAGTGGTGTGTTTCAAATTCTATACTGAGGCTTTAGCGCAGAGGAAGGTAGAGGGTGGGAGTGAGACGCAGAGCAAGGCAAGGTGGGGTGGATTTTGGTAGCATGGTCAGGTAAATCTCAGTCACTCTGCATGCAGTACCCAGCAGGGCGTCAGTCCTGCTCGCATTTCTCCCTGTTTTGTGTCACTTTATAGTGTGCCTTGTGGCCACCCACTGCGCCAAGCCCACCAACTGCATTTAGACTATGTATTTGTCCCTAAAATTACTTCACAAGTTGCTGCTGTCAGTTTCTCTCAGATTCATAATTAGGTTTAGCGATATATTTTTGTTCAGTGCTTGTATCGAGCTTGAGCATGTCAGGTTTTTTTATATCCAGTCAGCAGTGTTTGCCATTATTTTATTGCCAATGATTCTAGACTGTGGCAGAGTTTAAGGTGTAATGCAGAATAAAAAAGGCAGAGCCTGCCCAACCAGCCAATTAGAGACTAATTCAATGCCTATATCAGTTAGAAACTGAGAGGGATGGGGGCTCGCATTAGGAATATATCTGTGTCTACAAAAAGAAGTAACATTAGCAGTGTGTAGACAAAAATAATCCTCTTGTTAACCAAATTAACATGAAAACGTGGTGAATCTATTCTTTGGCTCAAATCTCTTCCAAGAAGTAATGCTATTTAGAAACATTTGAAAAAATTACATTTATTTTTTGCACAAATGAATGACTGTTTTTGGGGTGAGGTCAAAGTACACATGTACTTGAATACAAAGACTGAATAGTCTGATGTCAGTGCTAAAAGATTTTAGATCCCCAAATTAAGAATAATTGGTTTAGATTCTAAGTTAGCTACAGTTTAAAAACTGAGTTAATTCTACACCATTAACAATAGCACCACATATAAAAATCATAAAATGACCAGTTATGTCAAAAACAAACAAAAATATTTCCAAACTTGAAAGAGTGGCCGCCCATTATGATGTCTCAGATTTGTTTGCAGATGATTGATCTTTTCTCTGTAAACAACTTATAGGCCTATATCTGATTAAGAAGTTCCCAGAAGCAGCCATTAAGATCTTTATGGGTGCTACATCTTTGTAAAACATATTTTTCATTGCATCCGCAGCAAACTTTATTGATAAATGAGCATTAGGAGATTGTGTATTATATAAAGAGATGGGTAACCTTAAACAGATGGGTAAAGTTAAACAGTGATGATGTTTTAAGACTAACCATTACAATCAGGAGCACATATTATGATAAGATTAACCATTACATGATAAGACTGACCACTACATATCAGAAGCATGTCAAGGATCTGCGACATGACACTTCAGTGAGGCAGCACTATATCTGTTACAAGTAGGTCTCATCACGAAATGACTGAAATAATGTTGAAAGTGATGTAAAACCCCAAACAAACAAACAAACAAACAAACAAACAAACAAACAAACAAACAAACAAACATGCATATCAGAAGCACGTGTTATGATAAGACTAACCATTGCATATCAGAAGCACATTATGATAAGACTAACCATTGCATATCAGAAGCACATATCATGATAAGACTAACCATTGCATATCAGAAGCACATATCATGATAAGACTAACCATTGCATATCAGAAGCACATATCATGATAAGACTAACCATTGCATATCAGAAGCACATATTATAAGACTAACCATTGCATATCAGAAGCACATTATGATAAGACTAACCATTGCATATCAGAAGCACATATTATAAGACTAACCATTGCATATCAGAAGCACATATTATAAGACTAACCATTGCATATCAGAAGCACATATCATGATAAGACTAACCATTGCATATCAGAAGCACATATCATGATAAGACTAACCATTGCATATCAGAAGCACATTATGAAAAGACTAACCATTGCATATCAGAAGCACATTATGATAAGACTAACCATTGCATATCAGAAGCACATATTATTTGACTGGCCGAAATAGCTCAATTGGTAGAGTATTCGCCTTGAGATCCAGGGGTTCTAGGTTCGAATCCTGGCCAGTTACTATCAACCGCTATGAGCAGACATTGTCTGGTATCAGCGGTATATAAATGTCAGCTTTACTTTACTTTATTATAAGACTAACCATTGCATATCAGAAGCACATATTATAAGACTAACCATTGCATATCAGAAGCACATATCATGATGAGACTAACCATTGCATATCAGAAGCACATATCATGATAAGACTAACCATTGCATATCAGAAGCACATTATGAAAAGACTAACCATTGCATATCAGAAGCACATATCATGATAAGACTAACCATTGCATATCAGAAGCACATATTATAAGACTAACCATTGCATATCAGAAGCACATATCATGATAAGACTAACCATTGCATATCAGAAGCACATATTATAAGACTAACCATTGCATATCAGAAGCACATATCATGATAAGACTAACCATTGCATATCAGAAGCACATATCATGATAAGACTAACCATTGCATATCAGAAGCACATTATGAAAAGACTGACCATTACATATAAGATTGACCATTACATATAAGATTGACCATTACATATAAGATTGACCGTTACATATCAGATCTGTGGGCATCAGATGATTCAGGTGCACAATCGTGAATTAACAAACCCTGCTCTGCTAAAAAATATCACTTTTTGCTTCAATTACAGATACAGACGTAAGGGGCATAACACATTAATCAATAGTTTAAATGTTTTTTTTTATCAATTTAGAAGAAATATTAAAGCTGGGTTTATTATAGAAAAAGAGGAAAAAGAGTATTTCTAGCAATGTCAAGCGTAATGAGAGACCTAACTAATGCCAGGACAAATTTTTATATTGAGGATGTTTGCATGTTAGTTATGTTTGTTTGAATATTTTAGTTTCTAATGTCACAATGACACAATTATTTAGGTTCCCATCTTATTGTCTGCTACCATGGCAACCTGGTAAAAGATACACTAACTGTTTACAACTATTTGCACTCATTAAGAGCTTTCATTTAGCACCAGTTTGAAGTGTGTAGCTTCATTAAATAACCCCTAAGCCAGCTTTGAAAAAGGCACAAACATGTTACCGTGCAGAAAAAGTAGACATTTAGATTTTTCTTGACTGAATCACAGGCCACCCTCCTCACATCAGGGGCTGACATAGCGATAGGATCTTAGTGCAATAACTACTCATTCTGAATATTCATCTCTTATTCATGAGGCCATTATGCTCTGATTGGTCAGGCATGTCAAGTGACTGTGTCAGGCATATTGAAAGTAAACTGATATGGGCAAGATTAGAGCCACAGTGTACACAAGTGGGAGATAACAAACAGCTTCATTGCGAAACCTTTGCTTATAACAAAAGACACTGGTGTGACTGTCCCAGAAAGTGACAAATTGGTTTCTTTGACTAAAAAGCTTGCTTTACTGACTGGGAAAGTCAATTGGTAGGACTTACATATATAACTTGGATTTTTTTTTGTATTGGAAAGTGCGCAAAAATGGTACCCTATTCTCTCTATCTGCTCGACCATATCCGCTGCATTTTCACAGTGTTACAATCGTATTTGACCCAATTCTTTGCACACAGCACATCCGGGACAGCGGCGACAGCCTGTTTGGGGCATTTTCGCCTCTGCCTTTCAGCTTTGCCTCATTGTTTTGCCTTCAGATTGGTGACATATATTACGCAGATTGCAATATACTTATATAAAGATTGCAAAAAAAAACCAATAGCCCTAACATTGGCATGTTAATGTATGGTGTGAATCTGAAATTTCCCTTCCATCTGGAAGCAAGGTGGGCAGAAGTTTACGATACAAAATATTTCCCGTTCATGCACTGTTCTCATGAGCCAATCCCGTCAAATTTCCACAGTCCAGCTAAAACTAGGGATAGGGGAATAGGGAGAATTCCAGTCCTTGTGTGGACCATCACAGCATAAAAAGGTTCAATAGGGATCGTGACAGTCAATAAGTTTCCATTTTGAAAGTAATTTCTGAAGTATTTAGCATTAGTATCACTAATCAGAAGTTATGTGAAAGAAATGCATTCTTTTTAAAGATAATCTTAAATACAAAAATAGGATTGATTTTTTTCAATTTAAAAAAAATTATGTCATGTTTCTGAAGGGGACAAAAATGTTACCTCTTTTTATGTCCGCACCACAAAGAATGCCAGTATGTCTGCACTGTAATAGTTAAACTGGACAGTTGAACTATTGAAGTTTATTTCTTGGCTAAAGTTATACCAGGGAGTATAAGGGGTGCTACAATACAGCTAGCAGGCAGCTATGTGGGAGGCAGCCCATTAGGCCAATTATTGCATGGCTGCATGTCACACCATTGCACAGCTTATCTGACACACAAGGAGGACATATCTTGATAAGACTGACCATTGCCTCTATCAAATAATAATAAATTGATATATAACATTTTAAATGTTGCATAGGACTATTTTGAGTGTGCCTATCTGCATCATGGGATATGTATGTACATTTTGTATATTACAGTCGTAACTGTTGTTATCCATGTTACAAAGCTATTGGGATTCTTTTCCTTCCTTTTTCTGCCAGTTTTTTATGTAACCTTGCTTGACAAGAGAGGACTTGATCGCCTCCAATATGTAAATAGCAATAAACAAAGTGCAGTGTAGGTTGAGGTCAATGTGTTCTGAAGGGATCTGGGGTGTTGTGGAGTATACTGGAGTGTACATTGGTGAGAAATATGCGGACATGTGTAGGCCGGATGCATAGATCATGATGTTATAAGGTGTGGTCTGATCTCAGGGGGAGACACAAGACTAATTGGTGTCTCTCTGCATCTTCTTTGTGGGGATATAACACAACACTTAGTGTTGTATTGCGTTTGTCACAGGTGCTATAATGTGCTTATTACAAGGTTTATCATACTCCCACATAGCTCTAACATGGTGCTCCACTCGCCGATACCATCCTTTGTCACACGATGCGTCTGTTGCATCTTTGTGAACCAGGCAATCAAGGAAAGAGAGCTGTGAAAATTGATTCTCTTTTAATCCAGCACAAAGTTTTGGTCCCTTGTGAAGTGATGTTGGCCGAAGCGCTTTGTGCCTGACCTATATTAAGCATACATATGGCACAGAGCTTTACGGGAGATGCCGAAGGATATGTTGATATTAATGGCAAGCGGGTCAGATCTCATTTTTTGTGATCTCTCTTGGGTTTACAGTTATGAATATAAATTTCCATATATGTGATAGACACAGTTTCACCCTATTCAATTCATACTGTTACAAACTCACAACTTCTTTTAACCTTACAAAGGTATACATAATATTTTATAATATCGGGAATTCAAATTGCAATTTTAAACATGATTTGGGTTGGTTTGAGAAAAATGAATTTTTTAATTTTTATTTATACATATGGTTTATGCTTGATCATGTATCATTCATAATGTCAGGATATTGAACATGTCTCAGTTGGGATAGTCTGTTTTCAAGGCTGGTAACTTAGATTTGAATCTCTGTTAAGGCAAAGACTTTGAAAATAAAAGCAATCGAGTCACTTTTTGAAAAAAAACTAGGGCATAAGACCTAGGGACAGGATAACTTGTTGTGGTCTAGTTTTTCATATTATGGCCACAAAGGCAATCCTGTTATATTGTCCTGAATTAAATGTCTTTTGCCCTTTTCTGTGATAAATATGGTGTCCTTTTTGTCAGATATACTGCCTGCTCCTTTTCCATGATATTTTACAAAATTAACTTCTTGTGGCTAAAACTTAACAGCAGCAAGCACTTCAATATTCACAAGACTGACAGCAGCAAAATTTTCATCACAAGTCATTTAACTCAGCTTTCTTCATACTTTCAAAGATGTTTCAGTAATGTTACTGCGTCTCTTAAAGTCTACACCTCCCTTTTCTATAGGGGACATTTGATGAGGCGGTTATGACCGCGTCGGTGCATAGAAGGATATGAGAAGGACCACCAGACTGAGAGAATACACATTGTAAAGGATTACTGGCTTCTCCCCATAGAAATAATGGAAACAGGGTTTCCAGCCTATGAAGAATCCAGTCATTTATTGTTTGCCGTGCCTAGTAATTTCGCAGTATTGGTGCATGCCGTATTTGACAAGATCTGTAAGCCATTGTAGTATTCCCACCATAAATGCTTTCACACAGACTTCGTCTGCTACATTATAGAAGTTTTGGTCAATATCTCATCATACTTGTTCATAGTGTAAGAAAAAGACAAACAATCCGAGCTAGTAAAAATGCAATAAGATTTGCCTTGTTGATAAAAGTCGGTTTTCTAAAGGAAACTGATTCTGAGAATTTCTTACATATGAATCTTTGACTTGTGATTTATACATATATGCCATGTGTATAGTTTCTAATGTGGGATACATCTTAAAGTTTTGAATGACAAAGACAACATGAGACATGAAAGACACAAAATTAACAAATTTAAAGCTTATAACAAAATGTTTCAAATTAAAAAAAACTGATATTTTTTATATTGAAATGATAAATCGATGCAAAAGCATAGTTTTAGAAATGAATGTTTAGTTTTTCTGATACCATTTTAGCATGAGAAAAATCATGAAAGCTATATATGTGTGATATTGACAGACATGCTCAAAACTTGTCTTCACTGAAATAATACACCGCCCCTTTCTGAAATTTCAATTTCACACACAGACAAAAACACACTGGCATTGTCTGTAAAACAAAAGGGAATAAGTGTCAATGTGATCTCGTGCTATCTATTACTTTTGCGAAATCTGAGGTGCCATGCAAGACAATACCCCTTGTGGCATTGCTGACGAGGCAGAACTCACTGCGCTCATATCACCCACTCACTCTGCACACATCACTCACTCTGCACACATCACTCACTCTGCACACATCACTCACTCTGCACACATCACTCACTCTGCACACATCACTCACTCTGCACACATCACTCACTCTGAACACATCACTCACTCTGCACACATCACTCACTCTGCACACATCACTCACTCTGAACACATCACTCACTCTGCACACATCACTCACTCTACACACATCACTCACTCTGCACACATCACTCACTCTGCACACATCACTCACTCTGCACACATCACTCACTCTGCACACATCACTCACTCTGAACACATCACTCACTCTGAACACATCACTCACTCTGCACACATCACTCACTCTACACACATCACTCACTCTGCACACATCACTCACTCTGCACACATCACTCACTCTGCACACATCACTCACTCTGCACACATCACTCTCTCTGCACACATCACTCACTCTGCACACATAATATCAAATTTTCATATTTACAAATTTTACAAATTTGATATCACTGCCAGAATTTGGAATAATAATTTAGATTTGAAATCTCATCTCTAATTTCAGAAATGATGTTTAAAATCGCCCACACTTTTCCAGTAGAGTAAATTTTTCTCTCAGAGAGATTGTCTGGTTTATTCATATGAGAACTGGATGAAATACACATTAAAATTATGTTGAGATGGGACCTGTCATGCATTTACTACGAAGCAGTCTTCTGAGTTTTTGCTTTGATATTTTAATGGTTTCCAGTTCTGGTCTTGTTATGCTATTTTATCTTCAATACATCAATCTGACAAAAGAGGTCAACGGTTCTCTCCTGTTGTCCTGTACTGACACTGCCACCAGTGCTCAACAATATGTAAGATTTATTTTTTTTACGTCTGTGACTTCAATATGTAAATGTTGACACCTTCAGATGATACATCATATTTATGTTGTAAAGATATGGAGCCATTTAACTTGCTGTAACTTTAACAGCTTATGAAAAAGCTACACATGGTAGGTGATGGGAACCTCAGATTTCATCCTCTTGGGCATTTCCATCTGATCTGGAAATTTTAAGTCTGTGATTTCAATATGTACATGTTGACAACTTGAAATGATACATCATATTTATATTCTAAGGATATACAGTAATTTTACTTTCTGCAACTTAAACACTTTTGAAAAAGTTATACAGGTGATAGAATCCACCTATTTAATCCTTTTCGGCATTAGTATAAGATTAGTACAAGATTATGCATAATTCTGGTCTGAGCCATGCCCAGGAATCATATGGCGCCCATAGTTAAAAGGTGGAAAATAAAACAGAATATAGGTGAAATTTATTAATGTATGAAGAGTATGTAAAAGTGCCCTTGCCCTTCTCTGAGACACATAAATACTGGCAACACTTGATAGAATCACTTGGGTGAATTCTTTCAATAGTTGAACAGGGCGAGGGTGGGGTTTTCAGAGAAGGAATTGCACCATGCCAAAACATAGAAAATTATAACATTCCTTTTTTGAGCATTTGATTTATTAGTTGTTGTTTTTTAATTTTCGAAATGAGAGAAGACAAGAAAATGATAGATTCAGTCAAAATTAAGTAATATTTTGTTAATTGTTTATATGATGGTGTATTGAGGGCTTATTGTATTCGGCACGTTGCGCGTTTGGGACTTGGCGCGTTCTTGGCGCGTGGCCTGTTTGATTGTGACGTCACACAAGGAATGCACTATTTTATTTGGTCTCACTCAGATGTGAATGAGGTGGTGAGCAGGTTGCATTTTTGTTGGCACATGCTTCACTCATGATTCACTCGTGTTGCAAGGCCCTTCCCAGTGTCAAATTATCGCCCACTGACATCGCCAAAAGCAAAAGCACCAGAAAGCAGGAGTTAATCTTCCGAAATTTACGTTTTCATTGATATCTTTGCAATGCCTCAAGATAACAACAAAAAGTAAAGATATTTAGAATCTTTGGACCAAGACGGTTCTTTTGATATGCATGACATGATAACCAGTAAGTTTTTTTGTAATGTTATCGGTGTGCATGTTTATCATTGACAATTCATTTGCTGCATTTTTTGTATTCATGCGCCTTTTCCCGCCCTGAAATTCCCGCCAATGAAGCTTTTCCCGCCAGTGAAGCGTCACAATTCACATTTTGTAAGTAACATTTTTTTTTGGCTAAAAACAAAGTGGAATGTTTTAAAATATGGAAATGCTAACATTTTTGTTCATAATATGCATTGGATGAACAAATAAAATCGAGGTGTCAGACATTTCTCTGACTGACACAACGCGCATCAACGTGCCGAATGCAAAAAGCTTAATTGACTGACATTTTGTATGGATACTAACTTTGAATAAGAACATATCGTCAACAATTTTGCAGCAGGACTCAAATAGCTTTTTGAAAATATCCCAAAATGTTTTAAAAATACACTTTGAAATTAATGCACGTGTCACTTTGAAATTAATGCACGTGTCATTTTGAAACAAATGCACGTGTCATTTTGAAATAAACGCACGTGTCACTGTGAAATAAACTCACGTTTCACTTTGAAATAAACGCACGTGTCACTATGAAATAAACGCACGTGTCGCTATGAAATAAACGCACGTGTCGATATGAAATAAACGCACGTGTCGATATGAAATAAACGCACGTGTCAATGTTCCATTCACAAGATGGCTTTTGGGATCAAAATGTTTGAAAAGAAATGTTTGTATGTACATACGAGATAACATCAAACTTGGATTTAAATCATAAAACCCAACCATTTGCAAGTTTTAAAAATGACACTTCACTGAATTTGGCGGGAATCAGCTTTTGTATATTGGCCTGTCCAGAAATGGATATTGAAGGGGGTGTTCAATTTAACAAATTTCACAATTTATATCATTTGGCATTTCTTCTTCTTATAGGACTTTGTATGATATTTGTGAACACGAATATGCCCAAAAAATAATAAATACTTGTACAGAAAAGATAATGTAGTGTACCCCATTTTAACAAATGTAAAACCCTGGACCTGCCACTGATGCCTTTCACACAATGTCCTTCTGTGACGTCACACTGATACAAGTCACTCTGTGTTGAACGCGCCATTTATCAAACGCGCAACGTGCCGAATGCAATAAGCCTGTATTGAGCTATTTCTTCTGCATCGTGTCACTCCTTTAACTCTGAATGCACTAATTCAAAAATGATCATTAGTTTTGGTTACAATATTTATAATGCCTGTTTGATATTGTGAAAACAAGTTTTGATTAAGTAGTTAGAATTAATTAATCACTTGAAACGTTGCATAATTGGAAACGATCTCTTCATAGAATAAACTATTTCAGAGGCAACCAGTTAACAAGATGATCAAGGAGATTAAATTCAGTCAAAAACATTCTGCTATTTGGTCACATTCTCATTATGATCAGAGTTGCTCAAATTCTAAAATCCATTTTCCTTTTGCTTGAGTTTTATTAATTTTCTCCAAAAAAATCAGTTCTAATTTCACAAACAATTCATTTGACACATACTTAATCCAAATTGAATTACTATTGCATGTTTAGTCTTTTTGAGTGGTCAGGAAAAGTTAGCAAACTATCTGACTCTATTGAGATAGGATGTGAGATGGAGGGAACCAAACACCTTTTAGTTGAGTAGAGATTTGATGCCAAGACAGCTGGTATTGAACGCATCAATTAAGATGTCTTCCTAGAAATCTTCTCGGTCAGTGGCTTAGCAATTTCACCTTGCAGGGTCAGTATATTACTCACCACTTTATCACTTCCACCATGGAAAAGTCCACCTCATAAAACTTCTCACTCTATTCCTCGCTGCATACAACTCTAACCCATATAAATGCACATCACTCTTTTCGAAAAAAACTGTCGCAATTATATTTTGAGATTTATATATGATCTTTGTCATGTCTATCGTCACTTTCCTGTGTGAAAATGTTATGGCCGATTTGGTTGTATATCATTCTTCAATAAAAGAAGATAATTGGAAATAAGCTTATATAATGAAAAATAGTGGCAACAAAATGTAGTATGATGTGTCCATGACAGGCAAGAAGGATCTGTTCACTTAAATAGCTTCACTCACATCATTCTCAATGCAGTTGTCATAGTTGCATGCCAATATCCACAAAGATATGATTAATTTCACATAGTTTGTCCCAAGATTAAATATCAAAATGCCGATTTGTGTTATCAATATGTCATTTAGCCAGGATAAATGACATAAAATTGTAATCATAGAGAAGGACCAGTTTTAGTTTGAATTTGATAATTGTGAGTTTTCTTGAAACATTTTCCAAAACATTTTTTCTTGAAACATTTTCCAAAACATTTTCCAAACTTCCAAACGGCCATCTTAAATGTTATGAACAATGAGAGTCCCTGATGGATCCCTGAATTTACGTAAATACGTAGTGTCATTGATCCATCATTGAGCAATATATTAATATTTCAATGTGATTTCAATTTTAATACACTGGTGGCGCTCCAATCGTTTTCGCTCCAAAAGTAAGAGCTTCTCCCCGTCACTTCAGCTTTTCAAAATGGCGACCTTTTATTGCATAAGCATATTTAAGCAGTGTTAAACTAACATTTTCTAACATTTTCTCTGACTTGTGCATGATATACACTTATTAAATGGAGATGGATTACTGTTGCGTAAGCATATTTATGTTTAACTTTTAAAATGGCCACCAAACTTGAATGGTATCAGTGTCAATGTCTTGAGAAAAACCAACTCGTCCTTTAATCGGAAATTGGCCTTTTCAAGCAAAATAACATCAATTTGGGGGGGGGGGGTTGTCTTATACACAGGGTTGTCCTATATTTGAGTAAATACGGTACTTTAACTTTAACTTTAAGTAATTAGCACAGTGATCAGATCCCAGCCTTGGACCAATATTATTACTTTATATCCCTGATAGATAACAGATTTAGGCTGTGGTCTGTGGTTTCAGTGGTTGTCATGCTATCAGCCCCCAGACCTTGGAACCAAAATCTGTTATTGTGGATACAAATGCAGTGGAATGTATATGGTAGTAAGGAATCTGGCTGTAGCCATGTCTGCCATTATTGTTGAAGCCACAGTACCTTTTGTGATGAATTTGTCACATGGTATCTAGTTTATATGTAAATAGCATGGCAAACTGATTCAGCCTTGATATGTCAACTCCTCCACACAGATACTCTAATGAAACTTGCAATCAGGTTTTGCCATCTACTACATTGTGATATTGACCTTTTAGTGTATCATGCACTGATTCAAACAAAGGGTTCCTGGGTGATGAGGTGCTGTGATGACTCCTGCAATCATCCACCATCTTACTTTCATTCAGATTATTTTGTGTTCACAAGCAAAGGTGGCATTATGTTTTGATCTTCAGCCCATGTCGAACACCATCTCACCCCATGCTGAGAAAAGGTCTCTTACATCACTTGATAGTTGATACCACTTTTGAAATCCTCTTGAAAAGAAAATTCTAAAAGTTCCTAAAGATTTAAAAAAAACTTTGTTATTTGTGAGTTTCAGTGGAGGTCTTCTCTCAACATAGTTCAATTGGGTTATGTTAGGACCAGAAATATTTTCTTTTTCTTTCTTTAAGTAACAGTCTCTCAGGAATCCATCAATAGATATATACAGCATTTGTGTGATAAGAACAGTTTCTAGATGTGGTGCGGCTTATAGAATATAAAGAACCAGGAGATTAAGGATACAATATTAGAAATAGGAATGGTTTCATGGTATACAGCTGAGTAAAGGAAACCTGTTACTGATGTGCTGCAGATGCTCACCACTGTGATCAAGTGTTACGTTTAGGAATGTTTATATGGTTAGTTTAGGAAATAGTAGTTTGACTTGAGGTGTTTGCAACCCTGGGCTGGGCATTCAGTTTGAGATAATATTCCTGTTTCTACTATATCTTTTTTTTTTTTTTTTGCATGGTGGTTGTTCACTCTCTGATCGTGGTTTGATTTGACGAAAATTGATGGCGGCCATGAAGGCAAGCCAAGATCAAAGCGTGAATGAAGTAGCAGGTGTCTGTAGCTTTGTTGTACAAGTGTCCCGTAAATGCATTGTGCTGAGCATGTAATCGATACAGCCATTATAGACAAGATCAAATGTATACTTAACCTAATAGATAGCACGTAATGAGCTCACACCATTAGCTCCACTTTAATGTATTGATCCGTCATACACCACCATAAGACAGGAAAATATCAAAAGTAACCACACCAGGGGCTGTGTGAATCTTCTTGTAAAGACACCATTAAATAAAGTTTGCATGTACCGTAAATCTTGCAGTTATAATCAGTGATGATACACTACTTCTGGTGGAGTCTTTCAATGTCATTAACCCCAGTCTATTTGATTTTGCACTAAATGTACTCGTAATACCTAATGTGAGGTAAATCAAGTCAAATGACAAGTCACATTAGAGTCCGTATCAATCATTTATATGATGCAATTTCATATCAGCGTCGATTGATTGATCGGTAAGGAGATATGACAGACAGATAGCCTTAAAGTGTATGCACTGAGTCACCTGTATATATAGTCCCAACTTCTCCAAACTACATAAGCCAAATACCAAAAAAAAACACAATGGAAAATCAAAACACCCAAATGCATACAATATATATTTGTGTAGTACTCTTCATCACAAAATAGGATTGGTGTATTGGGTGCCCTATTGGATTCACAGCTCTGTTTTTACTGCGATTCTTGTAGATTATATTGGGTCCAGGGCAGTAGGGAGGAGCAAGTGGCAGGCAATTACCCGAGAGAGATGAATGGTGGAGATAGTGTCTAGATCTGGGATTCAGTATATGGTAGAGGAATAGTTGCCCCAGACACCCTCAGTATACAATTTTAGTCCACTATGAGTCGTTTATATAAGGGTCTTTTTTGTAAATGTTGCTGTACCATCCCCTGTATTTTTTCTTCTCTTCTGGCCACACATGAAATTGCTGCCAATTGAGTCAAAAGAGGGTGCAGTTTATGTATTCCCCACTCGACATTATGTCAGAGTGCTTTCTGATAACTTGCTTTGATGGGTGCGGTATAATTGTTGCTCTATGTCCGACACGTCTTCCGTTGTTAGGCAACTTCACATTGATGTTGGGGTCTCTGTGGCAACCATTGTCTCATCCTGTGAGTGTATGATGTCATCACATTTCCCCTGAGGTGATTGCACTGTCAGTTGTGAATCCCCTAGGCCATGTGTAAATGCTGAAATCTTGTCCATCCTGTTGACCAAACAAATAACCTGTTTGAGTATGGCGCCCTATCTCCGTCACTAATGCTCACCGAGTTACTCAACTTCTGCTGTAACCCACTTCCTCAGTACTGATAGGCACATCATTGAGAATGATGTCATTACAATGTCTATGAATTCTGAGTTATCATTGAGCTTAAATATACAGCCAAAATAAGCGGTTGATGTGAAAATGATTGTGTCATTGTCTCATTCAAATATGTTCTCTGATACAATTGATGAAATCCATATGTCAGTAATATAACCACATTTATTTTGATACTGAAAAGAGCTGGGACTCTTTCTTACTTGATCTGGCAGCTGTATATATGTTTATTCCATTTCACCTGATCTCGCATTTTTACCATTTACCACCTGTTTATGTGATGTTTGTTGCCACAAATCATATATCTGATGAATGTCATATAAACACCAGACGTCAATTCCTTGCAGCCCGATAGCTCCCCACAGGTTTGACACAAAGTACTGATTGCAAACCCATAGGACACTTCCCACTTTGAGCATCTATCACATTTATGTTTGATTTATATTCTAAAAAGGATAATGTGGATCTTTGTAGCACCATCTGACAGTGATGTTATTTGGGATTTGTCACTTTACCCTTTCAGGTTTATTGTGAACTTAAAGGTATACAACTGCAGGTGACATTACAAGATTAGGAACGTACTTCAAGTCTTAGCCACAATGTACTAAGCATCATAAGAGATGACAAGTTTATACACTAGAATTTGCTCGTTTTCTAAATAGTTGAGAAAAATAGTGTTGGTGAAGAGTAAAGACGTTTGATTATCTTCTCATTGTTATATCCAGCAGAGATATCTGACACAGAACAGGTCCACACTCTGCCTATAGACAAAACCAGACAAAACCTTTTTCATACATGTACATATATATATATATCATGCTGCACGAGAAGAACCAATGATGTAGCTATTTGGGGAAATTGCTTTTCACTGTAAATGTATTAGATAGGGAAACGAAATAATCATGTAGAGGACTTATTCCTTTGGCATGAAGGAAAATGGAAAAGATCTAAGGGGACCTTTATTTACTTTATACACAAAAGAAGCTGCATCGTGTGACCTGTGTGACATCAGGTCTGACTATTGTAGCCCATTTCTATCACTCTTGCCTGTACCTCTTTGTTCTTTCTTTACATGATCTACAAAAATTGTAAAACACACGCTATTCAGAAATATATGAATGCACATCCAAACTTCCCAAATATATGTCATTAACAGAGATGAATATTGATTTCTCTTTTGCCATCATCTGTGTTAATCATGGAAACCACAAAAATACAAATTCATCTTCAATTTACAATTAACAATAAAACAAAACGTATGTACACGCTGCTATTTTGTCATCTTCCTGCAGTCCAAAATCTTGTTATTGATCACATGATAACATTCAAAATGGTGATGTTTTAGTCTCTTTTAATTATACAATCTTCGCATTTCTGACCCTCAAAATGAGCTTTTGTTCTTACACATACATCATGAAAATTGTTTTGTCTGATGTCCTCTTGTATTTTGATAATTCATCCAGAAAACAAAATTGCAAAGACAATGTGTAAGATTCTGATATCCGGCATGGCAAGCACAAGAAATAAAAAAGTATAAAATTTTGAAATTTTGGAAAAATTGTCAACCAAGCATTTGTAGCAAATTTACAACTATTTGCAAAATACTTGAAAATATACTGCTTGTAAAAACATCTTGGTATACAGTCTATATTCTTTAAGCTCATCTACAATAAGATTTTAAAGATGTGGTTTGTCATCAAATTTGTCTGTGCATACTTGTTATTGTCAGTCTTTGTCATTCATCTCTGAGTGAAGTGAAATTGTCAAAGGCAGAAGACTGAGATTTTTTAGATATGTTATGATGCCTCTGTATTCATCTATAGAATAGTCTGTCTGATAGAACCAGAACTATTCTTCGAGATACTATATTGCTATTCTACAGGTGCTCTTTTCTCTCTTGAATCGTCAAGTTCATATTGAATGATTTGCAATGTTCTTTGGAGTGATATTGAAGAACTTATCTCAAGTGAAAACTATCTCGAAAATATAACAGAAGATATTAAAGTGCTTTTACTTTAGCCATATCATGTACTGTCCAATAGTAGTAGTAAAAATTGTTATTGCATAGTGTCTGAGTCATCAGAAGAAAGCTTTAATATGAAAAAAATCACTTTCAAAGGTTAGGAAATTCAAATGATCAACATCATCAAAATACATTAGCAAGCCGTGATAGCAAACCCTTTTTTCATTGGCTTGATGGGGCTAAGATATTCACAGAATTTTTATGTAATTTACTGGCCCAGAACAGTAAAAAAATCAAGCAATATTCACTTAAATCTTGGCCAGTAGACTGCTGGCCCATACTTGCTGAGAGCAACTTGAGATACAAAGTTGTTCATATTTGGTATATAGGTTGACCAACAGGTGTGTAATATCATGTTAGTTTGACTGATGGGCTGAGGATTTTTGACGGCTTGGCTGATTAATTTTTGCACATCATTGTCTAGTATTTAAGATAGATAGATGTACTGCCCACATTATTTTGTTGCCTGGCTGAAACAAGACCAAGCTGAGCCATGA
Source organism: Amphiduros pacificus (assembly GCA_949316495.1). NCBI lineage: Eukaryota > Metazoa > Annelida > Polychaeta > Phyllodocida > Hesionidae > Amphiduros > Amphiduros pacificus. The sequence continues at coordinate 7,131,826 of OX439000.1, forward strand.
CAAGAGTAGTTTGACATATAAAAATTTGCCTGAAGGTGTATACGGTGGAATGGCTGCACGTAGTGTATTTACCAACCCTGCGTAACCACATTACCAATCAAACTGGCTGTTACAATCAGCAAATGCCCTCTTCTACTACAATGTAATCGAGTTTTATCCGAAACTTGAGGCAGAGGGAGGCAGTGGCATTAGGCTCGGCTTTGATATCTCTCTCATCGGGGAATAAAACAACACTCCCGGGCCATGTTACCCCAATTGAAATAACCATAGATCTCAGATCTTTTTACATATGTTTTCACTCACTAAATTTTATCAGATTTAGAGAAGTTTCCATATTTGTTTTTTTTTAAGATAAAATAGATCACTTTGAGGCAATGTTGATGCACGAGCAGTGTCAAGACAGTGAAATAGTGGAAAATAATTGAAAAGGCCTTATAATCTGAGTGATATGAAGATCCAATCTCATTATTTTCTCCACTCATCTCAGCACATTCCACATATTGCAAAGGAAAAACCGACATTGCAGGCCGAAATATTGTTTTTGACCTACTTACATCATGAACATACTCCCTTTTATTCACTAATATATAATCACTGGTGCATCTTTGTCTCAAAAGGGTTCATGTACTGGAACTGAGAGGAAGAATATATAAGAGACAGCAGGGTCAGACTCGGCCATCTTTGACACACAAGCGCTTTGAGCAGACCTGGTCTGATATAGCGCTATATAAATCGTTATTATTATTATTATTATTATTACATGTTGCCTCATGATTTGCTGCTTCATCAGCATCAAAAGTGCTCACTCTTCAGCCAACCACAGGCACATCGGCAGAACAAATATTTACTATTGGAGGAGATTTATGATGGATAAGTAAATGAAAGACTTTTGATGTGCACATGTTTCTGTCATGTTCATTTTGTTGACAGATGTCTATCTTATTGGAAGAATGAGAAAAATTGATTAAAATATATCTAATGTTGAATTTCTTACATGGAATATTTCAATTAGAATTCATCCATATGTGTGTATATATCCCCAGAGGCAATTGGCAACCATCAACTAATAATAAATAGTTAATAGATAACTTATTACTAGTCAAAGCTCCTGTCATCATTGGTACCCATTGTATAAACTGGATTGGAACCAATCATGAATATTCATCTTATCATCCTATGAATATTCATTTTATCCCACAATGAATATTCATCTTATCCCATTTTAAATATTTATCTTATCCCACTATAAATATTTATCTTTTCCTACTATTAATATTCAACTTATCTTAATATGAATGTTTTTGCTATCTTACAATAAATATTTATCTGATCTCACTTTGAATGCTCAAAAAAGAAATCTGTCTCACTTTCATAGCATCACAAAGTGTCTGCTTGTGATACTTGGTTTTATCTTGCTTCATTGTCTATTCTGTCAAACTTTAATGAAAACAAATTGGAACTCAAATTACTCTGGCAAAAGATCAAAATGAACTCTAGCTTTTTTCTAGGATTGTCGATGAAAGTGATTATGTCTATTTTCTTGCCCAGTTATCATTTGAATCTTAAAGGGGAACAAAACTTTAACTAAATATGAATCACCAAATATCATTAATGTGAGTAAATATATAACATAAGAAAAGGAATTTTGTGTTGTATTTAAATACTTTAAATGTTCCCAAATTTTCTGAATTTATGAGCATTTTGAAATTGTCATTGGTTCTTAGTTATATAAGCTTATGGAATACAAGCATTTTATTACCGCAATTGCAGTGCAGTGTATTTAGTACTAAGGTATCTGGCTGTAGCCTTGCCTACTTTTATTGTTGACACCACGGATTATAACAGTATCTTTTCTGAAAAATTTGGCACAAAATATCTCTTTGCTCTTTGAAATTTGTCATAAGATTAATGATCTCTTTGTTCTTGTATTGACAAAGGTTTGGAACTCTTAACTGCTAAAGTTAAATGCTCTTTCCCATCATTTTTACAACAATTTGATTAAACTATTGCTTGTTAAACAGAATAACAGAAATGCTATATACGGTTTATTGAATAAAGGATATCATAATATCAGTGTTTTCTTCAGATATATGTGTAATCATGAAAATAATAAATATCAATTATTTTGTTTCATGAATACTTATTTTTGTGACAGAAAAGCTGATGAAACCAAGGTTTGACAAAATATGTTATTTAAAGATTTTGAGACAGAAATAAAACTGAAGAGAATAAGAAGGTCCCAAGAAAAGAGGACAAGTCATTGGAGAATGGTATCTCAATTGATATTTGTGTGCTGCTGCTGCCATCTAGTGGCAGACTGCACAAAAGGTTTTAAATGTCAAAGAGTTGTGCCACACTTTCCTCCATACTGCTGGGCCACTTAAATGTCACCGCATTAAACAGTCTAGGCCTCTCCAAACATTCCATTCTTTAATTATTTAACCATCTGATATGCACAAATTATCCTGGTGATCTTCTCAAATCTAGAAAGCCTTCCATCAGACGTAAGTGCCAGGGGCTTTTTTAACGATACGATGTCAAAAAGCCATTTGATTTGAGGAGTCGTTGACTTTAGGTGATCCCATTTTTTATGAAACAACAGACTTGCAAATGGCATCCACTTTCATATCTGATGTAGTGGGGGTAAAACAACTGGTAATATAATATCTTCTCTCTTATAAAGCAATGTGAAACAATAACTGATCAGAATACATTTTGTACCCAAAGAGAATGAATCCACTTTATCTTGAATTATAGTTGCAGAGACAAAGGGATGGTGTTTATTTGAACAGCAAGACACATGCTCACGCCTTGAATTCACAAGTGGAAATTCTTTATTTATATGGGAGCGACTTAATCACTAGTTATTGCCTTGAATAGTAATTCATTTTACAATAAATGTTCTTGAAAGTTTAATAACCTAGGGCCTTGTCTAGCCAGTTTCTCATTGTTGCTAAAAGCTAATTAATTTATAGTGAAAATAGAGATGCCCTACCAGTATTATTGTAGCCTTTCATATTGAAAATATATATTCATTCCTAGGAACCTTATATCTAAACTTTTAACTGACAAATTGTTTTATTGATCACATGCCACCTTAGAAGATAAGTAAAAAAAAAGAGCCCCCAAGAGCCGAGATTCACTGAAGAATATGATGGTATAGTTCATGAATGTATCTTGAGAGATATCAGATTGAGGCCTGCCTGTGTGTCTGGTAGTGAGCAGATCTTGCTCATGGAGCTCAGGAGATTTCCCAAGACGAGCCTTTGTACTGATGGAGCCCTCCTTCAATCTTTGCCGTTATGGATATTGTGAGGTGTAAGTACTTCTATGCGAGATGAAATTCTCAATGCATCCACGGCCGTTGACACCACAAAAGTGAGATCAACAGCGCCAGAGAAGTGTCCTCTGCTTTGAGTGATATTTGGGGTGTTGTCCTTGCTGTAGAGTGATATTAGAGGATCTTAGTGGCTCCGGAAATGCTCAGGTCTTTTTTGTGTGCCTTATTTACCATTAATGGATCTCTGTTTGGTTGTAAATCAAGAGACAAGATGTTAGATTTGTATCAGTGTGTCTCCTTATGTTGTGCTTCTTAAGGGGAGAGGGGCTTTGATATTTATCACCATCTCTAGCTTTCCACCTGAAATTAGACCACAATTAACTTTAATGCATTATTTTTCAGCCATAAACTTCCTTCCGGGAAATAGGATAAACGGAAAATATTTGCCCCTTTAATGAATCAGGAAAAAAATGTCATAATAACTATTGATTTCATTCACAAAACGAATTGAATTACCAAGATCTATCCCAAATATGAATATAAAGTTTGCTTTGATTACAATTATTTTTTAAATTCCTGTATTACAGAATTAATTTTTTGTTGGTAATGTCCTTACACTGCTGAACATTTTAATTATGATCAAATCAAAAGGACAGATCAGACAGAAATGAAATGTCAAGGCAACAGTGGAACAATGGCATTATTTTAGTATGATCAGTTATATAGAGGGCAAAGGACACCAGGATCAGATTGTGTAGGATTTTCATACGTTTTGTTCTTTGAAACATAGCTGTATACCCTGATGCTTTTAGATGAACATCATGGAGCCCCAGTCCTTTAAGATTTCTGCTTTTTCATCAGCTGCACTCATTTCCTGTATGTGATGGAAGGAACATTTTCTTCAATCTCATTGATAAAAACTTGAAGGAAATATTTTAGAAATGGATTTTTTCTACCTACTCAAACTTCAGACTTAAAATGTTGATATTAAAAGTACAAAAATAATCCATTCACTTTCAGACCCCAATGAAAGGGATCATATGCGTGAGGAAATAAAAGGGAGCAGTCTTGCACCAAAACACATACCAGTTATTTGCAAACTACCGTATTTACTCGAAAATAGGACGAGGAATGAGGACGAGGGGGGGGGGGTCTTCTTTTACATACGGACACAGATCATGGACCCCGACCCGCACTGGATCGCTGCAAACTGTATCAGAACCAAATCTCACCTTTTAATCATCTTTTATCAAATAATCTTACTTATGGAGGGTCATAACATCATCTGAAAAAAGATGAATTAATTTAGTTTTTATCGTCCATCGTAACTTTGTTTTTGTGAAAGATGGCCGATCAAGTGCTATAAACACCTAGCGCAATGATGGATCCCTGAAGCTACATATTTATGTACACGTTATACTTTTAAAATGGCTGCCAAACTTGAATGGAAGCAGTGCCGATGTTTGGAGAAAAACAATTCATCCTATAATTGGAAATGGGGGGGCGTCTTATACACAATGTCATTCTATTTTCGAGTAAATACGGTAAACTAAGAATTAAAGCATTTGGTTTTACAAATCATATCCGTTCATATATCAAAGCTATTCGACATTATTGATGGGGATGTTCCAGTCATTAAGACAATCAGTATCCCAGTAACTGATGATCAATGCACAACCATATGCTCTTTGTTCATTTTAATAGAGAAAATGTATCACTTTGATGTTTCTTGGAAATATCTGTGAAAGATTAGCAATATTGTGTGGCTGTGGAGTGCGGTGGGGCTGCTCCCAGGTGAGTGGTGCACTCGTGCTGCAGTACATGTGCAGTTTTCAGTGGCTTTTTCATGTCATATATGAAGTGTTGTGTACTGTTCTCTTGACTCCGTGCCACTGTAGAGTCCTTTGTAAACACGCTTCTCAGACATTCAACTCTAACCAAATGTACCGCAGGACCAGCAATGCCTCATCTCTGCCGGTCCACAACAAACACAATTATATTTTTTACGGATTCTGTGATGTCATTCCTTTTTGGTATTTAATAGGTGTAAAAATTTTTTTGTGAAATATTGAAAGACTTCTTCTGGGCATTTTGTAGCAAAAAGGTCAGCATTGATCTGAACCTTTTTATACTTTGACAATCCATACCAGAACTAGAATAGCATTCCAAATTTTATCATTTTTGCACACTTCCCAAGTCCCACACACTGACTTTCACAGTCAGTTATATAAGATTCTTAATTAATTAGATAATTAAGTTGTCTGCTGTCCCACCCCATACTAGGGCATACTAGGTGGCTTTTATCAATGCTTATATGAATATTAATAACAAGCACAGATTGCTTGGGAAAAATGGCTTACGATGTCAACCTCCTTCCATGAGGTGGGGATTGAAACTACTGTACAGATATTTATTACTGGTTCTATTCAGTAAGCAGAGAACAGGATAAAAAAATGATGTAATATATATTAGTAAGGCATTAAACTCTTGTATAATGCTTGTATAACTACCACCATATTAACAGGCAAGGGATAATTCTGTTAGGACAAAACTTAATGGCATCAAATAAGGTCAAACAGAAGTGGTGTGGTTGTGCAACACAACCAAAACACTTTTGTGTTGTGAGTAATTTGATTGAGTATTTTTGGAACTTTGACAATGTTGTGAAGTTGAACCTGTCATGTGAGATATTGTGGAAGCAATTGCTGCAGATTAAATAAGATGTACTGTAGATACTGGTAGGTCTTCTTCGCAAGTATCACCTTCAACAATATATGCCTCCAGAACTAAATTGATATATTCTCAAGGTGAAGTACTAAACAAGGAATTCTGGTTCCAGAAAAGCCAAACATAACCTACCACTTTCAAATAGATAAAAACATATTCTTAGAATAATGAATAAAGAATTGAGATATTCACCAGTTATCATTTGGATGATATCAGTTGATGTTTTTGACATTTGGATAATATCAGTTGATGTTTTTGACATTTGGAAGATTTCAGTTTTTTTATGATAAATATAGGTATCGTGGGTGGTATTGTTTTGTTTTGTGCTAATATTGTGGAGTTGCCCTGTGGAGATGGCCGTTAAAAGCTAAGGGGGGTGCAGCATGAAGTTGGACAATCTGTTGGGCGTAATTGCACGAGTGAGTGAAAGGCTTCCCATTGTCAGGTATATGTCATAGTCCTGATGAGGGAAAACAATACTCTTCTTGCTGTTCATATGGTGTGCTAATTGATTTAGCACTGGCATAATGGTGCAGCATTAATGAGTCTGTCATTGTGCCAGGCACCTGCAATAAGATCTTGCGTATCTGATGGATGGGAACTAGTAACAAGCAAGTCACAAATTGTACATGGTGCCATCTGCCAACAAGTATCCTATTTACTGTGTGAGCAAATATTGTTTCAATTTTGAGGGTTTTATATGGTTTGAATCATAGTTCAATCCAATGTGATAAATGTATTTTTGCAGAATAAAAGTCCTTGAATTTAGGTATATAAAAAAAATTAGAACTGCAGCATTTAAGTCTGGCTCAAGGATCAATCATGAAAAACTTAGAAATTGATGAGATTTTATCGGTGTGTTTCCGTGGTTTATGATCATTATGATGTCACAGCTGTCTTATTTTGGTACCAGTGAGTGACGCAACAGATGGAACCCCTGACAAATGGAAATTTACCCAAGCTCAATCACTTAACGACTGTCTTCTTACAATTAAATGCTAATTGTGCTGATGTTGTTTTGAAGGATAACAATCCATTCTTGCTCCAACTCAGTGATACAAGGAGCATTAGCAGCTTGTCGTGGAATAATGACTTAAGTGGGACAGGCATTCTCCTGCTCATCTCTGATAGAGTGTGCTACTTAAAGAAACTGACAAAGATGCATGGAGGGTCATAACGTCATCTGTAACAACACATAGCATTTCGGCTGCGGTTCTTGTCGGCACTTTAAATGTTTACTGACCCTTCTCGCAGGGTGATGTAGTGCCACTCGCCCCAATTTTTCTACCACATGCAGAGTTTGTGGCCAGGGAGTTGTATATCGGAGAACCATGGTGCGCGGAAGCTGGCGGGAACCAAGTGCGCTGGGCAGGATGGAAGGGAAGGGAGCCGTACATTGCAGTAATGGATGAGCAATTGTGCACAGGAGATTCAATAGACATGGAGGTAGAAAGCTAAGCTTGTTAGGGCATTACACGGTGCAGTTCTGTGGACAGTGGGCAAGAGCTTGTATTCTCAATCAGCCCAATCACATGGCAAAAGTGGGAAATCACCACTTCCCTGCTTTCCAGTCACTTCCACATCTCAGTCAAACATAAATTGTTCAGCCCATTGGTGATGAACAGCAAAACGTTTTCTATACGATCTTTAAACATAACTCAGGTTATTTCAAATATTTTTGCTGCACAGTTTTATACGAAGTGTAGAGTCTTAACAGGTGCTCCTCCCTGCCGAGATCATTATATGAACCTCCCCAAGTGGTCACCAGGGGGCAGAGTTTAGCAGCTGGATACACTCAAGAGATACACATAACTCTTATGTATGACAACTATGGATGATCTTATACACACACTTATACCAATTATAAGAAATTAAAAAAACAAAAACAGCCCAAGAATCTCTACTTACAAATGTTGCTTTTCCATTTTCTTCCATTTTTCAGATTTAATATTTATTTCAAACTGTCAACACATTATGGTTATGATTCAATGTCCAGTATTTAAGCTATAACAGACATATTGTAGGTTAAAATATACCAGTAGCTTGAAAAATGAAAAGGTAATTATAATGTCATAATTTCACAATTTCTCAGGCTTATTTGATAGACCAGAAATAATCACCATTTCACTGTTCATTACGAAAAATATTTCTCTTGTTGGGAAAGGAGGCAAATGGTAAAGTAATAAGAATTTGTAGATTGATGATCCTATTTCCCCCGAGATACGGAGATACAATTGATCTCCGTAAGTGATAACTGTAATTGGATCACAACTGCTAAGTGAAGTATATTGCCGCAGAGCCTCGCACCAAATTTCATTGGCAAGTTTTTTTTTCATTGATATGCTCTTCAGAGAATGAGAGCAAGAAATATTATTGGAAAGTGTCATTATTTAGATTAAGACATTTTTAAAGCCAGCCAGAAAAATGGTAGGGCTTACTGTTGTTAGTTTGGAAGGCTCCTAGATGCCGCATTTTCTCCAGCCTGGATTTTCACCAACAATAACCTAAGGGCATTGATATTATACAAAAATCACCTTTTCCTCAAACCTGTAGCTTGGTATAATTTAATCTGGATTATAGCTTTGACCTTGATAGAGTGACATTTGCTGTTGGCTTTTTGTCCAGGGTGATTGGGCTTTCTGTCTGATTTTGACTAATGTATTTGATATGGTATATCCTTATACAATGTGATGCTCACAACCTTATAAAAATATGACAGAAAGTACAATATTTGTTATCTACATTCTGGGAAATGGCAGCAAGGAAGTTAATGGGAATAATTGTGTCACACAGTTCTCAAGTTCCTCTGGGTAATACAGAGATATGTGCAATTCAGAGAAATAGATTATTGCTTCAGATGAATGCAATAATGACGCTAACCCAATTATAAAGGAATATATAGGAGTGTAATGTTTGAGGCCCTATTTCTGTCTGCCATTAATGAGGTGTACGTCTCAGCGTTGGTCTTAGCATTGCTCGCTCTCCACAGCAGGCAACACTCATAATATCTGGTAGCACATTGAATCGAATATCTGCAACTCACAATCACACAATTACCTGCAAATATTTTTAGTAAAATTAAACATATTATATTGCATCAAATTCAACATTTAAGATTACGTAAAAAAAATATATCATATTGCATAAAAAATTGTTTTGCATAAAATGTTTTTGTTACATAAATTCAATTCTTTTTATTGCCAAGAAGATATTGCTAAGTGTACTCAAACACTTTGTATTTTAAATTTAGAAAATGAATAAAAAAGTAGGATAATTATTTCCCAGACAAAACTATTGTCACAGTTCTCAAAAAAAATATAATTGCTAAATGAATTAGCAAAAAAGAAACAAGGGAGAATAAACAAACACCTTGGGAAGGCAATACTGACCTGGATTTGAACGGGTGCCACCTGCCCAATACAGTTGCTGCATATTAGCATTGATGGTGAGCAGACGTGGACCTGTGCTTGAACCTGCATGTCACAGAAAGTCCAGGGTGAGCACCCTTGCTCACCACGTTCAATCATTTTACCATTCACAAAAAATTGCCAAGACTTAAGTGCCAAATTCAGTGATATCAGCAGAACCAAGCCGTAGCTACACAAAGCAACAGAGTCTTTTCAATTTTTATGAGGAATGGTCTAAAGGCTGTTATGGAGATTGACATGAATCTGGATTTTTTAATTTGCATTTTGATCAAGGGACATTCAAATAATCCTCTTGACAAAGTGTGCGGGACATGTTTCTCAAGATATACACCCTCATGATACATTCATGTTGATGTACATGTAAATGTTTCCTTGTATGAATGGAAGAAATCAATCAATAGGATATCACCATAAATGGCACCATTCTTTCCCTAATTCTTTTGTTAAGTTCTTGGTCTTTAACCTACATTACAGCAAATACAATTCAAAGTGCTCACCTGAATATGTAAGATTTTGACCTCAGCCATTTCTGTTTACACAGTTTCTTTCCCATACAGCTGCATACTATTGGCCTAAATAAATTTAAAACTAATTTTCAAGCAAATATATCCTATTTTTGGAATTCTCACAGCTCGAGTGGGCCATGCGCAAGTCAAACAATCTTGGCCCTTAGTTGATTTACATATCATTTAACTTTGATCATTTTATCATACCTATAACAGTCATCCTATTTTCAAGATTCCCAAAACTTTAAAGATTGTTAGTCATGATATCAGTTGTCACATCTACAGATCTATTCATCTATTCATGCATGCATTGTTCATTACACAAGAGACAATTTGTGGATCACAAATTTTGAAACTTGATCAGTGAGAATTGGAGGTCAAATGTCCTGTGTTTCAAATAAAGTTGTAGTCACATGACATAAAAAGCATTTATTTTAGTAGGGGAAAAAAGAAAAAAACTGCTCCTATCCTAATTTTTTTAGTACATTATTGTGAAAAAAGATTGATTGTTTTGGCCTTAATATCAGAGTGAATGAATCATGAGAATGGTAACTGTTTATCACTCACACCAGATATTTATCTTGCTTGATGCATCAGTGGGATTCACTATAGATACCTGACAGGATATGTGAGGAATGTCACTTCCCATCATGCAAATGGACCCATGTCACTGCAGAGGGAGGGGGGACTGGGGTGCGACGAATGGATCGCTCTCATTTCCTCCCCGTCTGGTCACATCTTAATGGATGACTTTGCATACTGTCACCACAAGTAGACATCTCACAAAGACTTGTTAAGCTGTGCAGGCAAACTTAGACACAATCTGGTATCACTTGCACCCACCAATAGGGCAGCTCCCAAGGCAGGGCCTTCCCACATATGTTACTAGTCATTCCCAGTGATGTTCAATGCCATTCAATGCTGAACACTATTTATATTGAGATTGTGAAGCCACTTCAAACTGCCCAGCAGACCCATTTTTTATATATTGGCAGTATTTAATCTACTGATGGAGGATCAATTAAACAGAATATGGTAATATTGTTTGATTTGTTAGTCAAGATATTCAAGTGCAGTGAAGAGGGTCAGGTTGGAGTGAAGGTCTGATTTTCTAGAGGAGATAGTGATTTTAGATTTTGCTGCATTAGACATGAGAAAAAGAGACAATGCTAGTTAATTTCACAACATTCAATTTTTACCCAAATGCTGAGAGTTGTAGACTTTTATGTGACATGCTATTTAGATGGGAAGTGAAGTTTATGGATTGATATTCCATCCATTGCCAGTAATAACAGAGGCTTGAATATCATCGAAAATGGTGATATTGCTCTATTATGAAAACAAAGTGGGAATTTGGAAACAAAAAAATAACTAGAAAGTTGAACTTCCAAATTCGAGATATTGGCTCATGTTCTCAAGTTAGTGTAAAATAATGCAGACAGAAAATCATTAGTTCAAATATTTCTCCCACATGAGAAACCACATTTGAAATGATGGGTTCTTCAACTGTCAACATTTTTCACCAATAAAGAAATGACCTTCGCCTTGGTTAATAACTAAAAGCACTCACATTTCAGTCCTTTTAAAATGAATTTATATCATTTTTTCAATGTCACTTTCACAGAGTATAATATGAGAGAAAATGTTTAATTACAATAGATATATTAAATTTTTCATACATTATATGCTGATAGTATAAAGGTGCACACAGAATCAAGCGCAAGTCATCAGTATTCAGAAAAATCTGGAATAAAAAGGATAAAAATGGATTTGTTTTGCCCTGGCAGTTGTACTGATTGGTCAGTTTATGTGCCAGACACCTGTTTACAGTTTTTGACCTGATGTTAGTCAATTCAGATTTGATGATTTTTTTGTGAACAAGGCAAGTGTTTTTGACACCAGGAATTCCAAACTTTGAATGAGATCAAAAACAGGGCAATGACTGCAGAGGTAGTAATTGAATACTACTTTTGCAATGCAGAGTAATTAATTAGATGCATTTACCAGATAAATTGACTCACTCTTTGATTGCCAGATTCCATTGTGATAATCACAGGGACGTTGATATGTGAAATTTTGGTCTGTGTCCCATTCACCACATTTATTTGGCTCATTCTCCTCAATTACTTATTCAGTCACATAACTCTTTCAGTTTATATGTGTATATATATATATATATATATATGTTAGCCTCTTTTTGCTCTAAATCATTCGATATAATCTATTTTTTTTGGAACATGATTTTATATGAATAATGTGTTTATTTACCTGCTTCCATAAGCACAAGGCAATGTGAGAGACAAAAGACAGACCAGATTTCATTTTGATATGGGTGGGTGTAAATTGACATACACATGAAAGGTGAATTGTGATGTTAAACTATATCACATTGTCTTCCTCCATCCATCTGAGATTAGCACCGCCAACACGATACGTCAGCTTTTCAATGATTGTGTAAGAGGGATGGTTACAAGCCCTGAGGCCTTTTTGCACAAGTATGGCCTGCACAATATAAGCAAATGTGTTGTGAGTATCTGACAGATTTCTTGGTGATGCGCTGATATATGAGCAACCCTATGATGACGCATGTGTGGACATTTAGTGTGCTCAGCAGTCTTCCAAAGAAAATTCAGCAGTTAGCTTGCATCTTTTTTTAGAAAGTTCACTTCAGTTTCGTTCTTCGCAGATCGATTATTGTTGTATGGAAGTCCTGAGGAAAAGATAATCACCAAACATTATCTTACAATGTGTATAACTCAGCCACAATCTTTGATATGCTGACTATTTGGTTTATAAGGGAATTTAAGAATACACAGGAGGAGAATATCAGAGCTAAAAATAAAGAAAAAAATGGTTTGACGAGCCACTGACCAAGGTGTTATCATGATTCAGGATTATGACCATAATGACACAATCAGTCACTGGGACATTGTGGCTCAAGCAGTGAAGACAACAACAATCTGTCTTTGGGCCCCTCATATATACATATATAAAATACAGAGTGAATAATTATTAAATGAATACTACAAGGGGCAGTGAGTACTATGGGGAAAGTGTCAGCGAGTCCTGGTAAGAGCTAGTACCACAAGGGGACAGAGAGTAAAAGGAAAGAACTACAAGACTCTAGTGAGTAGTGGTAAGAGCTAGTACCACAAGGGGACAGAGAGTAAAAGGAAAGAACCACATGGTGCCAGTGAGTACTGGTAAGAGCTAGTACCACAAGGAGACAGAGGATAGTAGGAAAGAACCACTAGTTGCCAGTGAGTACTGGTAAGAGCTAGTACCACAAGGAGACAGAGGGTAGTAGGAAAGAACCACTAGTTGCCAATGAGTACTGGTAAGAGCTAGTACCACAAGGAGACAGAGGGTAGTAGGAAAGAACCACAAGGTGCCAATGAGTACTGGTAAGAGCTAGTACCACAAGGAGACAGAGGATAGTAGGAAAGAACCACAAGGTGCCAATGAGTACTGGTAAGAGCTAGTACCACAAGGGGACAGAGGGTAGTAGGAAAGAACCACAAGGTGTCAGTGAGTACTGGTAAGAGCTAGTACCACAAGGAGACAGAGGGTAGTAGGAAAGAACCACAAGGTGCCAATGAGTACTGGTAAGAGCTAGTACCACAAGGAGACAGAGGGTAGTAGGAAAGAACCACAAGGTGCCAATGAGTACTGGTAAGAGCTAGTACCACAAGGAGACAGAGGGTAGTAGGAAAGAACCACAAGGTGCCAATGAGTACTGGTAAGAGCTAGGACTACAAAGGGACAGAGAGTAAAAGGAAAAAACCACATGGTGCCAGTGAGTACTGGTAAGAGCTAGTACCACAAAGGGACAGAGAGTAAAAGGAAAGAACCACATGGTGCCAGTGAGTACTGGTAAGAGCTAGTACCCCAAGGAGACAGAGAGTAAAAGGAAAGAACCACAAGGTGCCAATGAGTACTGGTAAGAGCTAGTACCACAAAGGGACAGAGAGTAAAAGGAAAGAACCACATGGTGCCAGTGAGTACTGGTAAGAGCTAGTACCACAAAGGGACAGAGAGTAAAAGGAAAGAACCACATGGTGCCAGTGAGTACTGGTAAGAGCTAGTACCACAAGGGGACAGAGAGTAAAAGGAAAGAACCACAAGGTGCCAGTGAGTACTGGTAAGAGCTAATACCACAAAGGGACAGAGAGTAAAAGGAAAGAACCACATGGTGCCAGTGAGTACTGGTAAGAGCTAGTACCACAAGGGGACAGAGGGTAAAAGGAAAGAACCACAAGGTACCAGTGAGTACTGGTAAGAGCTAGTACCACAAGGAGACAGAGGGTAGTAGGAAAGAACCACAAGGTGTCAGTGAGTCCTGGTAAGAGCTAGTACCACAAGGGGACAGAGAGTAAAAGGAAAGAACCACATGGTGCCAGTGAGTACTGGTAAGAGCTAGTACCACAAAGGGACAGAGAGTAAAAGGAAAGAACCACATGGTGCCAGTGAGTACTGGTAAGAGCTAGTACCACAAGGGGACAGAGAGTAAAAGGAAAGAACCACAAGGTGCCAATGAGTACTGGTAAATTGGTTGTGGTGTTGTTGGAATATGGATGATGAGGTCACCTGAATTAGAATCATTGTTATCAAAAGCAAATGCCCATAAAACTTTGAAATCATTATTTGGGTATATTATCTATATATTTGGTTTAAATAATGAGCAAATAACACGAAACACGCATGTGGATGATATATGCGTTACCTTGACTTTGCAAAGTATGATCAAATGTAGTTTGGTGGAAGCCCCATAAGTACCTCTGTGTGCTCCCTGTCAGTTCTGCCATGACAGATCAGCTCTCAATCCTGTGACACCCCTGCATTTACCCTGATAGCTCACTCCCTGTGAGGGGAGCCTGGGCATCACTCAGATGCAGTAATACGATACCAGGACAAAATAATAACTCACAAAACCTGCATCTTTGCCAAGTGATGACTGTGTCTGAGTGAGAAATCAATGGTACCTTATGGCACTAATGGGCTCCTTGTAGTTCTCAATAGCACCTTTTGGTAATATCATAGGTATTCACAGTCCCCTTGTGAGTAAGACTAGTAGGGCTAACAACCATCAATTTCGCGCATTTTGGTCTTTGTCAATAAATAAATAATCTGACATAACATGACCAGTTATCTATATGTGTGCTATAGTGGGGTATATCCATCAGTAACAATTGACATTACTTTATCCTACAAAGCGATCATCGTATGTAAAATTCTTACAAGATTTACAAGTCAAGGTCACGTCTTTGCGCAAACGATCATAGCCTTCGCGCACTGACCTCTCTTTGGGGCCAAAAGATGAAAATTAATATATCGATCATCTGACTTACGTAATTGAAGAGAGGGGCTCAATAGCTCAATTTTGAGGTGTCAATGATGTAAATCGGCCAAGAACTCACAGAGTAGGGCCAAATTGTAGTATTTTTGTAACAAACTGGTACTTGCGCACGTGCCCATTGTGACAAAATCAGGGTCAATGGGTGCAATTTTCATAACAATTTATTCATATCATTCAAATAAACTTTTCTATGTCAAAAAAATCAATGTTCTATTTCTTTTACGTATGCAAGACATTTCTCTAATTATGAGCCAATCCTATGGTTGCGCGAATCCTATGGTTGTTAGCTCTACTTAATAGTACTGATTGGTATATTATGGTACTCCCATAGTCCCAACTATTCCCTTGTAATATTTGCACCTAACTGTATCCACTGATACCTTATGGTTTTCATGCAATACTCTAACCAGTACTTTCTGTCTAACACTAACCAGTACTCATTGGCACCTTGTGGTTCTTTCCTACTACCCTCAGTCCCCTTGTGGTACTAGCTCTTACCAGTACTCACTAGAGTCTTGTAGTTCTTTCCTTTTACTCTCTGTCCCATTGTGGTACTAGCTCTTACCAGTACTCACTAGAGTCTTGTAGTTCTTTCCTTTTACTCTCTGTCCCATTGTGGTACTAGCTCTTACCAGGACTCACTAGAGTCTTGTAGTTCTTTCCTTTTACTCTCTGTCCCCTTGTGGTACTAGCTCTTACCAGTACTCACTAGAGTCTTGTAGTTCTTTCCTTTTACTCTCTGTCCCCTTGTGGTACTAGCTCTTACCAGTATTCACTCAGTTCAGCTACATGGTTGTAGGTAATAGACTTACCGCTAGCCTTAATGAGACAAAAAACAAACTACACGAGTGCACATAATTTGATGCATTTATATCATTTGCTCTTAGAACTCTGTAATACAATATATTTCTCATTAATTTACAGATTTGATAAAAGGTCACAGATATTCTTACTATCCACCAGGCCTAATTTGGTTCAAATTATCACTGCCTTCTACATCATACTTCCATTGTCATTATTCATTATACCTATATAAAGGTCATGTTCCGCAGCTCTTAACATGATGGTAAGGGAAAGTTGGTGTAGAAATAGATGGTTTTTTTATAGAATTTCATGTTCAACTACTTTTTTTTTGTTTTGCAAATATGAAAGATTCATACATGTGCATATAATGAGATACATGCAGACTTATTTGCAATGACCTGAAACCACAGTTTTTTGCTTGTTAAGTCAAATTCATTTTGTTGTATTTCTATCTAATATATCAATGGATCAATTTAAATGTTTCATTTGTCTGACAACCATTAGACAGACAATAACCTATCTTAATTATTTGCCTCACCACCCGATGGACAATAATCAGTCTTAATCATTTGCCTCACCACCCGATGGACAGTAATCCGTCTTAATCAATTGCCTCACCACCCGATGGACAATACTCTGTCTTAATCATTTGCCTCACCACCCGATGGACAATAATCCGTCTTAATCAATTGCCTCACCACCCGATGGACAATACTCTGTCTTAATCATTTGCCTCACCACCGGATGGACAATAATCCGTCTTAATCAATTGCCTCACCACCCGATGGACAGTAATCCGTCTTAATCATTTGCCTCACCACCCGATGGACAATAATCCATCTTAATCATTTGCCTCACCACCCGATGGACAATAATCCGTCTTAATCATTTGCCTCACCACCCGATGGACAATAATCCGTCTTAATCATTTGCCTCACCACCCGATGGACAGTAATCCGTCTTAATCATTTGCCTCACCACCCGATGGACAGTAATCCGTCTCAATCATTTGCCTCACCACCCGATGGACAATAATCCGTCTTAATCATTTGCCTCACCACCCGATGGACAATAATCCGTCTTAATCATTTGCCTCACCACCCGATGGACAGTAATCAGTCTTAATCATTTGCCTCACCACCCGATGGACAATAATCCGTCTTTTATCATTTGAATGCATCACTTCACTGAGATAAAAATCTACCTTTATCATCATCCTGTACAGTGTATTTCTATGGTAGGCAGTTAGTGTTGCGTAATAGAGAGGCAGAACCTTAGCATGCAGACAGGCTTTTGCAGCCTCTGGTGGCATATAAGATAGGAAGGACTGTGGCCTGCTTTCTCTCGTGCTGTTTTATACAAACTCTAAGTGACAAGCCGTCTTAGGAAAGAAGCCGACAAAACACAAAGTGTGCTGGTGTGGGGCAGGAGCAGTGAGGAGATATGCAGGACATGTACGGATGCGTATATAGTGGACATCCCAGAGGGCACCACAGGTCAATCCCATCAGGAAGGCACCAGTCACTGCTCACTACTGCAACACACACAATACCTCATACAGGTCACCCATTTAAGTGCCATTTAAAGCTGTGGCATAAGAGAATAGGTCAAGTAACTTGCCAACCTCTTAAGTAGCATCAGGCATTGGGGGGACTAAAATTAAAGGCCTATTTTACTTGCTCGATATACATCGGTAGAGCTTCTCGTTGATGGGGACATTAGTGACGAGGTCCAGTTGCTGTGGTGTGGAGGTCTGTGAAAAGTGGCACACGCCCCCTGGAGAGTGTGACACATCTCCTCTCCATCCGGAATGTCACATCCCATCCAGAGTGACACATCCCATCCAGAGTGACACATCCCCATTCAGAAGAGACACATCCACAGAGGCAAAACTGCCATATTGTACAACAAATAAGACATGTGTAATAGAGAGGTGCTGAACTTACTGTGACTTTCAATTCCCAACACCCTAATCACAAAGTATCTTCACAGACTCAAACAATGCGATACTAAATATGGCTCAGCCAATCAGAGCGTAGTTCTTGTTATTTGAATATTCATGCAGCAGTACCAGGTTGCAGGACCAGATTGGGGCATCCATTTTATTTATAAAAATACCATTAACATTACTTACATGTACATAATAAAAGTAACAAAATTGTAAAATGAGTAGGAAATTATGTTAAAGTTTATAAAAAAAATATTTAACAATCTCATTGACCATGCAAGTGTTGGCACTGTTCTGGTTACTGCAAAATAATGTGCAAGACTGAGGAAAACAATTGACAGTGGAACACCAAATATTTTTCCACTGCTTTGAAAAAACACTCAAAAATTGCAGTCATTCATTTGCAGTGATTTTGCTGCAAGTTATTGAGTTTTGATTGACATCTGTTTTCATTCACTAAATGAGAGAAAACTAATTTGTTCTTTTCTGGGGCATGTTGAGTGAATGCCTTGGGGAGTATGATTTCTTCCAAGTGGGTTTAAAGATATATCATGACTCGCTGTGGCCATTCCCCAATGTATTAGCTCACTAAAATGGAATCATCTTTATTCTCTGATTGAATTAACTCATTAGCACTTTTATGTGAGTGCAGAAATATTGCATTGTTATTTACAGAATGAAATATGCACTCCACAGGCACAACAAGGTAAATTTAACTGTTTTGTGTATTGTCTTTTTTTTAGAGGAGTGATATATATATATTGACTAGCAGTAATTGTTTGATGTTGGCATATTGTGGAACCGCACAGAGCTCACACTGTAATTCAGAACACCCACAATAAGGATCATTCAGCCATTCTTGTGTATTTTGTCCCAATTATCTGCCAAAAGCAGAATCGTCACTTATTTTGAGTTTATATATATATTATTTGCACCAGCGAAGCTTTATATAGGTTCCTGCTTTTATAAAGCCATACTTATAGTGCAGCTTGGTTAGAGAGAGCGAGATGGCTCAAAAGAAAATAAGGAGAATATAGTTCATTTTTTTACCAGCAGAGAATAAATCCTTTGAGGTAAGACCGAGCAATGATCCTGAATAAAAAACATCCTCTGACTTTAAAGAGGCTTTTTAAAAATCTTAAGTGTCCTTATACACACTTGCTACAAGACAAAATGACATCTCATGTGTGCCTTACACTTTTATAGACCCGTTTCTTGGTTAATTTACTTCCATTTAAGATATTGCTGTAAACAAATTATGTGGAGCTAATTTGTTGATGAACTCCCTCCATTAACCAGAAGAGAATTCAATATTCAGGAGCATTATATTGTAATAGTTAGCTTTATATCTGGAGTTATTTGTACTCTGATAACTGTTGAGTGTTGGCTGATAGTTGTTTGGTACATGATTTTCTTTGGTACAGTCAAATGGCCAGATGGGAACAAATCACGAGAGGAATGTGCGTGGACTTTGTGATTTGTAACATTTGGGCATCAGAGGAATGACCAGTGTTGTGTTCATGCCAACAATATCAGATAGGGTGATGTTGTCTTGTTCCTGCGGCTCCAAAGGATTCCCCTCCACTCATGGTTGATGGCTCATGCCAAATTGCTGCGGACATGACCACGCTTCGCACACGTTGTGGCCATGTGTTAATATTGTTGTCTACTTGGCTGAAGTTGGCACAGAGAATATAATAGGAGAACGTGAAGTGACAGTTTGCTGATGTCACAGCCTGACATACTAATAGCTCTGAGTGACATGCTATGTCTGCGGGTGGCGAACTCTTAGTCATATTGCCGGATGGCAGACAGCTGTCATGCCAGCAAGCCATTCTGGTAGATGCGGATGCCAATCTGGAACTGTGGGTAATGTGATAAGGTTACTGCGCGGCTATATATGTAGAGATATCCATGTCTACCTGATCTCTGGTGGCATGCAGGGTACATTCACTCCTATCACTGTGGCCATCTGAAGGACACATGTTGGTCTTATCTTTAATTGCTATGACCTTTAAAAAAAAAAGAAAAAAAGAAAAAAAAAAGCAAGGTGGAGATTTAAGGGCTTGTTATATGTATGTACACCCAAACCTTTTTAACTATTTATCTTTCAAGAGTCCAGAGATAGGGACAAAGGGATAGGGACAATTGTTTATGGCAGGGAAGGTCTGTCATTTGAGCAAGCTTGGTCAGAAGGGCAATGTGTTGAAATGGAGATATCAAATATCACCTCAAGTAACTCACTGTCAAGAAGAGAGTTAAATATTATATATTACTTAAGCCCCATATGCCTAAAGAATATTGCCTCAAAATTATGTAGTCCGGTTATCTAACTAAGATTTCTTCTTCGATTATTTATGTTTTGCTTTGAGATCACACTCTTGTACTATTTTGTGGAAATTTGATTGTGAATCATTTGCTGTAAAATAGTTGTTATTTATGTCTTTAATGAAAGATTTTGATTAATTAGACAGAAGCCATTGTTTCAGTTAGGTTGTGTATTGATGGTAAAATCATGTGTCTGAATCCTATTTTAAGAGATTTAAAAGGTAATGTATCATGTCAATATCCCTAGCCTAAAAGTATAACAAAAGCATAGACATGGCTTATCTTAGAAAAACATCACATCTCAGGAAATGTATTTCAAAGGTTTCAGCGTGTGTTTTGGGGCAGAATTGATTTTGAGGTAGGCAGTTTGGAACTTATCTTAAGTGCAGGGGAATATATTAGAGTTAATAAATGTGTAACCACGTTGATTGGATGAAATGATTGACACACTTCTTATATGTAACAATGATTATTGGGACACAAAGATAGTTGTGTTTGTCCTGAATTTTACCATGTTGATTGTTGTATATTGATGGCTGTGTTTGCTATGTGTAACCATGTTGATTGGGTGACAGAGATGGCTGTGCTTGCTATGTGTAACCATGTTGATTGAGTGACAGAGATGGCTGTGTTTGCTATGTGTAACCATGTTGATTGAGTGACAGAGATGGCTGTGCTTGCTATGTGTAACCATGTTGATTGAGTGACAGAGATGGCTGTGTTTGCTATGTGTAACCATGTTGATTGAGTGACAGAGATGGCTGTGCTTGCTATGTGTAACCATGTTGATTGAGTGACAGAGATGGCTGTGTTTGCTATGTGTAACCATGTTGATTGAGTGACAGAGATGGCTGTGTTTGCTATGTGTAACCATGTTGATTGAGTGACAGAGATGGCTGTGTTTGCTATGTGTAACCATGTTGATTGAGTGACAGAGATGGCTGTGTTTGCTATGTGTAACCATGTTGATTGAGTGACAGAGATGGCTGTGTTTGCTATGTGTAACCATGTTGATTGAGTGACAGAGATGGCTGTGTTTGCTATGTGTATCCATATTGATTGAGTGACAGAGATGGCTGTGCTTGCTATGTGTAACCATGTTGATTGAGTGACAGAGATGGCTGTGTTTGCTATGTGTAACCATGTTGATTGAGTGACAGAGATGGCTGTGTTTGCTATGTGTAACCATGTTGATTGAGTGACAGAGATGGCTGTGTTTGCTATGTGTAACCATGTTGATTGAGTGACAGAGATGGCTGTGTTTGCTATGTGTATCCATGTTGATTGAGTGACAGAGATGGCTGTGTTTGCTATGCGTAACCATGTTGATTGAGTGACAGAGATGGCTGTGTTTGCTATGTGTAACCATGTTGATTGAGTGACAGAGATGGCTGTGTTTGCTATGTGTAACCATGTTGATTGAGTGACAGAGATGGCTGTGCTTGCTATGCGTAACCATGTTGATTGAGTGACAGAGATGGCTGTGTTTGCTATGTGTAACCATGTTGATTGAGTGACAGAGATGGCTGTGTTTGCTATGTGTAACCATGTTGATTGAGTGACAGAGATGGCTGTGTTTGCTGTGTATAACCATGTTGATTGAGTGACAGAGATGGCTGTGCTTGCTATGTTTAATCATATTGATTGAGTGACAGAGATGGCTGTGCTTGCTATGCGTAACCATGTTGATTGAGTGACAGAGATGGCTGTGCTTGCTATGCGTATCCATATTGATTGAGTGACAGAGAGATGGCTGTGCTTGCTATGTGTAACCATGTTGATTGAGTGACAGAGATGGCTGTGCTTGCTATGTTTAATCATATTGATTGAGTGACAGAGATGGCTGTGCTTGCTATGTGTAACCATGTTAATTGGGTGACAGAGATGGCTGTGCTTGCTATGCGTATCCATATTGATTGAGTGACAGAGAGATGGCTGTGCTTGCTATGCGTAACCATGTTGATTGAGTGACAGAGATGGCTGTGCTTGCTATGTTTAATCATATTGATTGAGTGACAGAGATGGCTGTGCTTGCTATGCGTAACCATGTTGATTGAGTGACAGAGATGGCTGTGTTTGCTATGTGTAACCATGTTGATTGAGTGACAGAGATGGCTGTGTTTGCTGTGTATAACCATGTTGATTGAGTGACAGAGATGGCTGTGTTTGCTATGTGTAACCATGTTGATTGAGTGACAGAGATGGCTGTGCTTGCTATGTGTAACCATGTTGATTGAGTGACAGAGATGGCTGTGCTTGCTTTGTTTAATCATATTGATTGAGTGACAGAGATGGCTGTGTTTGCTATGTGTAACCATGTTGATTGAGTGACAGAGATGGCTGTGCTTGCTATGTTTAATCATATTGATTGAGTGACAGAGATGGCTGTGTTTGCTATGTGTAACCATGTTGATTGAGTGACAGAGATGGCTGTGTTTGCTATGTGTACCCATGTTAAGTGGGTGACAGAGATGGCTGTGTTTGCTATGCGTAACCATGTTGATTGAGTGACAGAGATGGCTGTGTTTGCTATGCGTAACCATGTTGATTGAGTGACAGAGATGGCTGTGCTTGCTATGTGTAACCATATTGATTGAGTGACAGAGATGGCTGTGCTTGCTATGCGTAACCATGTTGATTGAGTGACAGAGATGGCTGTGTTTGCTATGTGTAACCATGTTGATTGAGTGACAGAGATGGCTGTGTGTGCTATGTGTAACCATGTTAATTGAGTGACAGAGATGGCTGTGTTTGCTGTGTGTAACCATGTTGATTGAGTGACAGAGATGGCTGTGTTTGCTATGTGTATCCATGTTGATTGAGTGACAGAGATGGCTGTGTTTGCTGTGTATAACAATGTTGATTGAGTGACAGAGATGGCTGTGCTTGCTGTGTATAACCATGTTGATTGAGTGACAGAGATGGCTGTGTTTGCTATGTGTATCCATGTTGATTGAGTGACAGAGATGGCTGTGTTTGCTGTGTATAACAATGTTGATTGACTGACAGAGATGGCTGTGTTTGCCATATATAACCATGTAACCCAATTTGATATATTACAGTGACATAGGAAAATATATTTACATTTTATGTTTATATTTTATATATTTCTTTTTTATATTTATACATATTTTATACATACCGGTATATATATTTTATGGCACTAAAATGGTTACTGAATTAGAGATGTTGTGCAGCATGAAAAAGTTCTGAGTTTCCATGAGTGTGTTTCATGGCTTGAAGGCCAAGGGATCAAGTAGATTTGGCAAGAATCATGATCCTGATTCCAATGAAATAGGACATTGAAATGGGATGAGATAGAGAGAGGAAGTCATGCAAGGAGGTCGTGGTCTGATGTGTACAGTGTCAGCTCCTGTATCGTCTGGCTCAGACACATAATCACCATTCACACTCCAGTAATGGAGGTGCATATGTATCATGTTTGACCAGCCACAATCTTAACAAGGAAAGCATTCAAAACACAAATGAATTGTCATTCAGTGAGAAATGAATAAAATTATTAAAACCTGTCTTAATTTACTGATACCAGACAATGTCTGTTTATAATAATTGCCCAGGATATAAACTCACTATTCCTGGGTATTAAGAAAAAAGCTCTATTGTTTGAGCCATTTTAGCCAACTAAATCGGTTAGTTGGTCAGGTTATTGAAATAGTAATATATTTCACATTGCGCTATAGTTTCAAGATGTTGGGATGATAATAATAATAAATTGTGTTAGCCACAGAAAGCTGAAATAATGCTTATTAATGCAGTAAAACACAAGATGGAAAACCAGATGGAGAATTAAGTTTATGTGTTAACTACTGGGGGGAGCTCATATTGTTCACATGGTGATGGCATCAAGTGTACCCTCCAAAGTAGGACTTCTCCATCATATTCATAGCATATTCCATGCCCCCAAATGTATAAAGGTGTGCACAGAATCAACTGCGATTTGGTTTGATATATGTTGAATATATGGGCTAATCTTCAATACTGTGGTAATATTGCAAGTTATTCAGTCTTCTTGCCACCTCTGCCATCACTTCCCTTTATTTGATATCATTTGAAAATTGGAATTCCCTGTGTCGTTAATACTTGACTTACCCACTCACATGCATGGACATGGAAGTCCAGGTTTCAATCAACGTCAAAACAGGGCAATGACAGCAAAGGTTGATGTAATGCAGAGTAGATAATCTCTACTCTGCATTACATAGGTTGTATTCAATAACTACCTCTGCAGTCATTGCCCTGATTTTGATCTCATCCAAAGTTTGGAATTCCCCGAGTCATAAATACTTTCCTTGTTTAAAAAATATCATCAAATATATCATAAACTGTAGCCAGGTGTCTGGCACATAAACTGACGAATAAGTACAACTGTCAGTACAAAACAAATCTATTTATATTCTTTCACCAATGAGTGGACAACCAGATTATTATGAATATTGATGACTTTCGCTTGATCCTGTGCACATATTTATACCTTTGGTGGCAGGAACTGATATGAAAGAGAAGTCCTGCTTTGGAGGGTAATAGTTCTTGGCATTTTCAGCAAAACACAATAATCATGACAGCTATATTTTGGCTGATTTTAGGGAGATAAATTATTTGGGTCATACTTTCATGACCACACATCATTTAAACATACAATTGTTCCAGATCTGGGTGATTTCACAAAAGCTTTCAGCTAACGTTTGAAGATGTGAGAAGATTCATTATGTTCTTGGTTTCAATTGTTATTTCTAAATAGATTCTAGTGCTGTATTGTATGACATGGAATCAGCTGAGATGAATCTTACAACATGCAGCCTGGCATTTGAACTACTCAATGCGGAGCTCTCTTTGTCATCGCAAGTTTTGCAAGCTACAAAAGCAGTGATATGTTACGTCAGGCAAGCAATCAATTTCCTCTACCTAAATCGCTTATGAGATGTTATCAGGGCTCTGTAATGGATGCATGATCAACTATTGTGACACATGCTAATGGAAAATTTATCTATCTCTCTGCTGAGAATAACCATCACCAGAGTACGGGTTCATATGTATATTTCTTAATTTATTGAGAACATACACATTAATGTGAATGGAAGGTAGTCCAAAACAAGAGCCTGAAAATGTTATGTCTTACAGACATTGATTAATTTATTGCAGATACTGAGAGCCTCCATCAATGCAGATCAATATACTTATAGATTTTGATGATTCTCAAAAAATGTACAAATAATGTAAAACAGGGTTTCTTTGACTGATCAAAGTTTTGCCAGCTCCAATTTGTAATAATTTTATAAAGCACTGTTTCTGACCACCTGTTGCCACTCATATATTATGAATATGATATGTGCCAATCAATGCATATTGTGCTATTCTTCAATGACAAACAGATTATGGCCCTCTCTCTAAAATGAATTCTGTATCCATTTATCCCCCTATAATGGACTTTATTAGGGCACAGATTACATGTTTCTTAAAAAGTTGTATTGTTACCAAGAAACCATAACTGGAGAAAACAGCAAATACTCAATACTCTAAAAGCCACCAAGAAAAGCATTAATGGCCACTCACGGAATGCAAACATACACATTATGGAAAAGACAAATGTGGCTTATTTGAATGCATATATATTCTGGGTAACCTGGGTACATTATAGCAGTTTATTTGGAGGCTGATGTCTCGTTTCATGGTCTTTGATAATATTTCTTGAAAAAAGATCATGGGTTCTATTGAGACCTGTTTAATATTCTCATGTTTGCCTCATAACTGCGAGTTATTGTTTTCAAACATAATGTGCCCTGCAGGCCGACCTCCCTCTGAAGGCCAAAACCATTTTCCATGGCCCCTTTCAGCTAAGGAATAGATAATATTGGGCTATTATCAAGACATCCTAGTGACACAAATAGGCGAGAACCTATCCAAAAATTGCTGGACAGTCCCGATTGGTTCGCATCTGACTTATATTTAGTCCTGCCTGTCTCATCAGTGTTAATTTGTACACGTGCCCTCTTCTGTCAATTTTTAACTAGCATGGGTCAGCACCATTCTTCATTTACTTAACAATTCATATGTGTTAGTTTCCATAAAGGTATGAAATAGAAATGTATCAGTTTGGGTTTATAGTGGGTCTAAGGAAACATGTGGATGGGATTATTGATTCTGATCAAGTTAATGATGTTTACTTTGGTGACTATAGGTTAGTTAATAGGTTGGTCCATAGTGAACTGTGACACAAAGTGTTCAAGTCCTTTTGGAATCTTGAGCAGCTCATGCATGATGGGTAATTAACTGTTACAAAATGTCAACACTTATGTATGCCTCAGATGCATGTGTCAATTTGAAGGAGGTTCAATTGTTAATTATGTGTGGTCTGTGTTGAACAGATGAAGGCAAAACAGTCAGGATAGTTTAGGCATTGGATTTGGTCCGTAAAAGCAGGACAAGATGCATTTAGTCACAACTCTGTTGTTGGAAATTATTGTTATTAGATATATGTATTTACACAGAGAGATAATGGCCTGAACAATGCAGTTTACTTCTCGCTCATTCCCACGCTCATTCCCACGTCAGACCTGTCCCAACATTGCAGCTTATTTGAGTAAACAAAGTGCAAAGTAGTCAGAACTAATTGATAGATGTAAATGGCTGATGTTTATGACTGAGGTTCATGTGGATGTTTGTCTGACGCAGTGATTGGTCACTTTGTCGCAGTGATTGGTCACTTTGTCGAGTATGTTTAGAATATTATTGTGGAGCTGTGGTGGTGATGGGACCGGTCTGGACACACAGATACTACCTCATGATATAGGGCTGCCTTGCCAGGCTCCCACGTGGAACTCTCATTGTATCTTGGTATCCATGTTTATCAATAATATTATCACTCACATGATTCACGTGTTCAAACACTCCACACCAAAGAACCACCACATTTCAAATTTTCTCATCTTATATCTTGTCATGTGTTCTTTATTTTGGAATTTGTGATCTTGTGTGACCATGATTCTCTATATTAAATGAGAAATCTGCTTTACTGACAATATTTATGTTGGTTGTTTTTTGATAAATGATTCTTGTGTGCTCAACCTAGCTATCCGAGAGAGTGTTCTCTCACAACACAGTTACCAACATTTGATACCATTAAGATTTTTACCAATTATATTTTTTACAATATTGAATAAACAAAGATGAACTATTAACAGTAAAATGGGTCAGCATAACAAAAGGACAAAATGAGCATCTTTATAAAAATAGATGTGCAGTATATTTCTTGAAGTCTGAAGAAAAAAATAGCGACAGCCATATTAAAGCACACTGCATTTCCCCCATGTGATCAGACAGTGTTGTGTATAATGTGCAATGATTGCAGAACTTAACCTAATACATTCTAATGCTACTTGTCCTTGAAATAAACTTATTAACAATTTAACTTTGTATAATAGTATGAGATAGAACTGATATTATGAATTGGAGTGGACCAGTCCCATGATGATTTTATTCATGACCAACTCCATTTGCCAACAATGCAGAATACTGATCGTGTCCAATGATGTCAACATACCACATGCTTAGGGTAATATAAAGAAATTCCAGGCAATTTTATTCTAGCCAAAGAAAATCCACATCTCTCATTCATCTGCAGCAATTTCATTCCGACACTTTGGCTGAATAGAAATTCATTGTTTTCAAACAGACATGAGGTGTAAATATGTCAAGATATAGAATATAAGAAATATTCAGATATTCAGTCAAGATATAAGAAATATTTAGAATTCTAAACCCACTAGCCCATTCTGACAAAGGGAAACAAAAATTTGAATATCTTTCCAGTATAAAATATATGAAGAGAACATGCCTTAATTGATCAACCTGTGATATTGGATAGTGTGATAATGTTGTGGGCGTGAAAAATGTGAGAGTAGGAGAGAATAGTGTTTATCTTTGCTGAATGGTGCCTCAACTTACTTGGTCAAAATAATGTGATTTTGAGATGAGAATTATGGATGAAGATCAGATATCAATGAATGAAACAAGTTTTTGTCAAGGTGCAAGTTTCAAGGAAAAGTGTCTGCAGGAGATATGGCAACAAATATATGAGATGGAAGGTTCAGGTTTTAATCCCATTAGAATAGCTTTTAACATCATTGTCAGTGTAAAGATGGTTTTCTCCTGTCCATTAGTAATGTGGGGGTTAGATAACAGGATAAACATACCATCTTAAACCCATCTAGACCTCTTCAATCAAGAATCATATGGACCCCATCAAATCTGTCACAACAGATCCTGAGACACTGAGAAATATTTTGTGATAAACAGAAGAGAAAGGACAGATCTTTTATGTCAAACCAAAATGTTAGAGGACCAACAGATCTGTCCCGAAACAGCAGAATGTTTGGTGACCTTCAGATCTGTCATATCACACCACACAGATCTAACTTGGACAATACAAGACTGGATAAATCTGGCCCACACAATACAAGACTGGTTCTGTACTGTTCTGTACCAATCTGGCTCACTCAGTACAGAACCAGATAAGATGGACTACATACTGTAGATAGGGCCAATACCATTGTAGCCCACCCTTTCCTAGCGCACAAAATGTATTGCAGAGAACAAGAAGTTACTGGCAGTAAAATGCCTAATAGTAGGATTCCATTGTTGAAATATATGCTGAGGTCTGGGAGGCCTTGTCACATGAACGACATTCCTGTGTCCATGCAGCTGAATCGGAGGAGACTTTATATTGACATTCATGATGCTGACCACTGATTGCTGATGTCATTTATGTTGCATTCCCACAATTCCATTGTGACGGCAAACAAGGAGGGATCGTGTGTGAGCTCCAAAGATAAACACGTGTTGTTGGCGGAGTCTTCACTTGTGACGCCAGAGACAAGCAAACAATGACTGGTGCCAGATTGCGAACACCAGTTCCATGTCTCGGCACACAGGCCGCATAATACAGCCCCCTATTTGTGTATGTAATAGGGCACACAGGAGTGTAATAAGCCGGCATTGATACCACCTCTCCTTAAACCTTTACAAAGCTGTCATGCAAACATAATCACTACCTCACTCCCACCACCAGAGAGCACCACATGTATTGATGGGGGACCTTTCAGTGTTTTTATCATATTTCTCAGTGTGAGGTTAGATGTTATCAAGCACTTTGATAAATGAATATTTTTTTGATGGTTGAATGATGAAAGTTTGTTGCACATAAATATTAAGACATATTTTGTATGTCACAGAAGTCCAAAACAATTTGTTCAAATAGTTTTGAAGAAATCTATTTTTAACATATGCATTAAAGCCTTTCAAATTGTGTCTGAAGTTTTGGAGGACTGTAGGTTCAGTCTTTTTTATGAAGTTTGGTAGGTTCTGTCTGATGGCATGCATGCATGTCTTAATTGTTTCAAAGTTCAGTTTTTCAAAATATTCAAGTAATTTATTGTTTGAGTATTTATGAAGGAAATTTGGTTTCATTTAATGTAATGGCAAGATAATTAAGACAATTGAATCAATTGTTTTTTCAACTTGATCTTCATCAATTGTTAATCTAATAATGGAACCTGACTTTGAATCTTTTAAAATACTACATATTTGGATTTTTTAACATTTAACAATAATTTATTCAATTTCAAACATTCAATAATTTTTTCAGCTTGGTATTTCTTTAATTGTAGGTATTCAGAGTACTTGAAAGTGTTATGTTATCTGTATATATGATTGTTCTGAAAAGAGTGCATTCAGCTACAATATCATTCATGTATATGATGGAAAGGAGAGGGCCCAGAATGGATCCCTGAGAAACTCAAGTTTTGATAATCTGGATGCAGAGTCTGTCATCTTGTACTACATACTGCCTTTATTGTAAATCTAACTTTGTTAAAATTGTTGTGATCTTCAGAGATGTTAGAGTGAACCTTATAAAAACTAAAACCGCATTTATACATTGACTAGAATTTTCTTGGGTGGAGGCTAAATCAAATCCATCCAATTGGACACCCATATTTGATATAAATTATGGTCATATTAGAAATTGATATCTGAATAGTTTGATTACAGAAAGATTACAAACCAAATATCTCGTTAAGACAAATTTGCCTTTTTTGATTTGATAAACTTCACTAGGTATTATTGGATGTTTTAACAATGGATTGTTTATTGCTGCTGTCATCATACTATTTTATATTACCCAGGGATTTTTATCATATAAAGTTATGTTTAGAACATTAATCAATGCTAATATTACCAAATTATAATCATGTGTCAGAGAAGAGCAACAAGACTGGATAGCAGTCATGTATAATGATGTATAACAGGGTTACAATGGAGAGTTAGAGTATAGCAGAGGGCAGCAGCCCCCAGGGCATGTCATAATGTATTGTATTTAATGCCACATATTCAACTGCATATTTATACATACATATTGCCAAAGATTACAAAGTAAACATCTCGAACACATGCAATAAGTTCAGAGAGTTGAAGGTTCTTTTGAAAGAGAGATTCAAACAGCTTTCACAGAGCAATGGTAATAAGTTTCTAGATTTCATCTTTGGAAACTGGTTGGTGGTCAGAAGCCATTGTGAGTGGGATAATGATCAAGAGCAGGCCATGAGGCTTTCTGCACTTGTCACTGACATGGTGATAAATGCCTGATTAGGTTTAGATGTGAGGCAATAGAGTCCTGGGCCAGACCCACTCCCTTACGTCAGCATCCCCTCTGATGGGCACAGTTAGACTCTGATGGCTGTGCAATTATTGCCAAGTCTTCTTCATTAAGCATCTCTTGTCTGTTGGGCATCTCAGCTTGGCTTCTCCTCCTGTTACCTCATGCGTGGGATGGTCACATTCAGATTATGATCCGTCACACAAGTGGACAGCAGCTCTGGATGTGGCCATGTGTCTGCTTGCCACATGGGGGCCATTATGCATTCCACCTTCAAATGGTGTGCGAGTTGAGATAAAGGTTACTATAAACAAAACGTGAAGAGTTTAAACAAGTCACACTCAACCTTTGCCCTCGCCAGCACCAATCGCTTTGCGCTAGGGGAAAGTTAAGTAGCAGATCACAGCAGAAAGTAAATATGCATTCTTAATTTGATGCCTGGTGCAAGTAATTATTCAAAATGGATTGATGCAGCCCAAGTGATATTTGGTACAAATGCGATCTGGGAAGTGAAGTGTTGAAGTCCTGGAAAAATTCAAGGGTATAAGCACAGTATAAAGAATATATGGATATGAAAGATCCTAGAAAATAGAATTATTAAAATGATAAAAGAATAAGTTTGATGTCCATATCATCTAAGTCCATGTTTATCATGATAATTTTAAAGTTCAAAATCTGCTTTAGCATATGGCTGCTCTTATTAAGTCAGGCACATGAAAGCATATTGATAAACATGTCACAGATGAAATGTTGATTTTGTATTATTGCATATGAGGCAGGTCCTGCTCTGCGCAAACACTATAATTGGTTAGAAAGGCAGGTTTAAACCTTACTCAGGCCTGACACTTAATTAACAGTGAGAAAAACAGATTTCAACCCTTTTTATTGACACATAACCCTAAGCAGATGGCCATAAAAGCAGATTACGAAGCTTCTTTGCAGATAAATAGTAAATAATTGATCAATTTGATGTAATGTTGGATTGCCATTGCCCTGATGGACAAATAGTGAATAGATTATTGCCGAAATCTGTGTTAACAGTGGCATGAAATGTAGAGAGGCAATGGCGCACACTGAGATCAGAGACAATACAGTTAGCAATCAGTGTCTCATAGAACATGACATTTAGCAACATAGTTACAAAGGTAACAGGTATTGTAAATACATTGATCTCTCACACAACTGTTACTTATGCCCGTGCTCCTCAACCAACAATGGTGTGATTGTGGGAGATCCCTGGTGACAAGTTGCATGATGAGGTTGAGTTTGACCTCTCTCATTGTGCCAGTGGATAAAACTGTTTGTATCTTTGTAAAGGTGCAAATGGAACCACACAAAACTTGTCTTGTGCTGCAGTAAGCCGTGCGTGAAATGATGTAATGGGTATTGAACGATTCTCTTCCACAACATCAGCAACCAAAATTTGGTAGCCACAACTCAGTTTGTGCACCAACCTCACAACTTGAATAACTGGTTTGCTTAAAAAGGTTTCACCTTTTTAAATAATGAACTGTAGGCATTTTCATAGACGAGATGTACAAACATGTGAAAAATGCTTGGTTAGATAATTATTATAATTGTGAAATTCATCACGAACAACTTAGAATAATTTTGAATAGTTATGATAATTTAGCTTTTCATGGGATATCATTAGAACATCTGGCACCCCTGGGATCATCTTTGCACCATGATTATTCAGCCGTTCTTAGAAGCATTGTGTTAGTCTTTGAAATTATGATAATTCAACCTTTTTTGGAAACCATTTAGTGAGCATTTATTCCTGTATGGGAGGTTTTTGTTGGTGCTTGGAGGGGCCTCTTGTATTCCTGTCCACACAGTCATGTGATTGGGGGCTAAAGAGGTGCGAACGGAAGGTAATAACACATGCAAAGCCACAAAAAGAGAGATGGTTTGCCAATGTTAACATGCAAAGTATACAGCGCTGTGACAACTGACAAACACCTTGAGGACATGGACATTAAAAGGATGACATTTGGAAAGAATTTCATTAATGCCAAAGGAGCTATAACCTTTATGTATTTTCCACATAAATAATTCACATGGACTATAAATATAAGCAATAAATTGGTCGATTTCAGTCTTGAGAGGTGCCAGGATTAATTAGGAGGGTTTGTCATGGAATGAAAACAAATGTGCGGACAATAATTTTCTTATGGCTTCCCATAAGGTGGGATGAGGTCCCAGATGAGATGGAGGGTCAATGTTTCGGCACCAGGTGCCAATGTTTGCCCAGCATACCCGTCACCACTGGATAATTAACTGGCAAAGAAACAGCTAGAAGATGAAAGCAGTAACACACTCTTGTTGTTTCTCGCCCTTAACCTTCTTAATGTAAAATTCATCAGTTTTCATCTGGTCACAATGACCCCTCGGTCCTTGTGGCTTTACCAAATTAAGGAATAGCCTAGATGTGTCAGTACCCTGCCAATATATCATAATGCTCTATAACAACTCCAGGGTCTCTTCATTCCTTGCCCTGCGCATCTTGTACTCAAACATATTAGTTTACTCTTTTGAACTCTCAAACTTTCTCTATAGCTTTTGACATGATAATTTTTTGTCTATCTTCTCAAATGTTTTATCATACCGATGCAGACATACAAATATAGTGTTTTTTCACATAGTTTTCTGATATTAGAGCTTGTCCTGAATAAAAAAAAATATATTTCATAATTATGGAACATTTTGTATGATATGAAAAATGCAAAACAAAAAATTTTGTTCACTTAATCATTGTTTTAAAATTGGTCCTGCATTTGACTTGTTATTGAGGTAGCTGAGTAGAAAGAGGCAAGATATGTCATGTTATTAATGACATGTGTTATATTAACAGATATCTATCCATCATTTAACGCAAGGGTCCTGCATTATTCATCTGGAAATTAGTGCATGTGTGCATTCCTTGGAATGTGCCATATTAGGACTGGCACCTTATATTTTATACAACAAATTACTCAAACTTAAGTCGATTATAATGCGAACATTAATCTTTAGAAGATGGAAGATTCACTGTGGTTTTCCATTTGCAGATTTCATCATTTGAACCCTTGTTAAATACATTTTTCATACCCTCATCACATGACCTTGTAATGCCTCAGTCACATTTCCACCGATTTCAGTAAAGATGCCCGGCCGATGGGTATTTTTTACAAAATCGGCCGGCAGTTCAGATTGCCGTGCGGGCACCGGGAGATCATCGGCCACAATTGGGCATCTTTAAGACGTCGGGCGGGTCATCGGGAACTTTTATCTCGAACATAAAAGTTGCCGGCGTTTCCCCGATGTCTTATCAGCAAATATCATCTTAAAGTACACGGCAGGGTCCCGGCAGTGTCCCGCAGGGACATCGGCAGATTATCTTTGGGCTGCCGGTGGCATCGTGTGGTGAAAATAGGATTAAATATTTTTAAAGCCTACCCAGACGTCTTAAAGACATCCTGCAGACGTCTGTGTCATAAAACAGACGTCGTAAAGATATCCTACAGACGTCTGTGCTATTCAGTTTTGCACGTGCCGTGCGGTGCCCTTTAATAATGTGTGACCACAGCTACGGCATCTCTCAGATTGTTGGTGATAAACTCCCCGGCGCCCGGCAGATTGTGAAGTCGGCCGATTCTAACTTCCCTGCCGGCGCCCGGTGCAAATGTGACTGAGGCATTACTTGATGAGTCTGTAATAGTTAAATTTTGCATCTGGAAACATAATGCACATTTCATGTGAAATCATAAAAGTTTAAAACCATAGTTTTGAGTGACCAGGCTGCTATTATGTATAGATACTATATTTCTTGCAAAAATGAATACTGTCCATGTGCTTATTAGGGGAGAACAGTCATGTTTTTTGAGGATTTTCTTTCCTGAGAGATTGTACTTGAGAGTAATCAGAGCAGACCGTAATGTTCAGGATATTGGATACTGCCACCAGATTGAAGGTCTTAATGACAGCACTGGATAACCCTTGTCTCTGGAATGACCAGCTTTGAGCTGATGCTGCAAGGACATGCTACTAAGGTCATATAGGTCAGGTCACAGGTCACAGGTTGCAGGTCGCATGCTTGCCTTGCGCTAACCTGACTTAGTATAATGCCTTTTTTTAAGATAGCAATAATGGGTGTTCCCATGTACACACGTGTTCCTTAACCTATTATTACATGCACTGGGAAAGCATATATCAAAGATAACT
Source organism: Amphiduros pacificus (assembly GCA_949316495.1). NCBI lineage: Eukaryota > Metazoa > Annelida > Polychaeta > Phyllodocida > Hesionidae > Amphiduros > Amphiduros pacificus. Next base: position 7,167,075 of record OX439000.1, read on the forward strand.
TTTGATGTATGTTTGAAGAGTTACTGGTAAAAATGTTTAGTTTGTCTTTCACTGAAGAAATTGAAACAATAATGAATGAATAATAATTTGATAATTCCATGATTAATATATAACATTTAAAGAATATGGATGAAACCAGTACATTACCATCATAAATATATGTAGATATTAATAGCAGCCATATAATTTAACATTATCACTACTGACAAGTGAGTTGGGGAGAGGGGTAGGTGTCACATATGCTTTGTTATAAGACATGCCATACACATTCTACAGGCTTCATGGTGGGAGACAAGACAAAGGAACACGTCACCTACATCCCCGCATTGTTACATAGGCTGAACATCTATGCCACTAATTGAAAAACAATGTCTCACATTAATTAATATAGAGTTACTTTATATTCTATTATGTTTGTGCAATAGATGACAGGATTATTGCTTGAATAATCATGCTGGGCTTTGTTTGGATGATGCACCAAGAATGTACATGAAACTATCACAGAAAGGAAAACAAAACTTGCAGTATATTTATTACCTTTGCATCATCAGTTCCTTTGTATGCAGCATTTGCTAAAAATCTTAAGAGTATGACCGGAGAGTAAGAGATGCTGACTTGTTTATTTTTTTCTCTATCCTTTGTTTGGTGTATGCAAATAAAGCAGAAAGTCTTGGCTCCAATTTTTAGCCCTGCTGTCTTATTTGAAGTCACAGAGCTTTAGGAATGGGGAAAATGTCTGTCTATAAACATTTTATTAAAAAATCATCTGCTCCAAAACTACAAGTAATACATGTTTCAAATGTTATACAGAGGTAGATACAGAGGTGAAGATTCAGATTCCTAAAAATCTTAGGGATACCACCGTTGACCTTGGTGCAGTGATCTTGGGGCACAAATTTTGTAGAACATATTTCAGTAACCACATATAGGAAGAAATTAATACTTGGTATACAGAAATATCTTGGGTCTTTTTGCCATGTGACCTTTCACCTTGATTCAGATTTGACCTTGGTGTTATGACCTTGACCTTTGTATTATTATGCAGGCCATATCTCATGAAGATGAATTGGAGATACTAAATATTGCGCATGCCTGACAACCACAAGGAGTTGTGCACTGTCAGTTATTTAGCCCAACACTCATTAGTAGCTACACCGGCAGAACAGCACAGCAGTGAGGAAATCATCATCCCAAGGAAGCCATACTGTTTCAGGTGAACTTTCACCCCACCTTCATGACATGTTCCCAGATCCAGACGTTCTTGCAACAGATTTTATTGCAATTACAGAAAAAAACAATGATGATTATTGCATACCTGGATTCCACACCATCATCAGAATTGATCAAGAACAAACAGGAAACAGCAGACCACCACTTGGTTTAGCATTATATGCTAAGGTGGATTAGGCAATTGAAGAAAAGTTCGGTATTTTTATGATCACCCAGAAATTGAGTTTGCATTCTTTGAATTTCATTTGGCACAGCATATACCTGTTCAAATTGGTGTTGTTTGCCCACTTCAAATTATGTGTAGACGATCTTCATGAGACAATTACAAATACTCAACTGCCATACATAGTTCTGGGCGATTTCAATGTCAATGCTCAAAACAAACAAAACAAATCACTCATTAACTCCATTTCAAAATATCTTCATGCTCCTCAATTGATGAATCTGCCCACGAGACAACACCACTGTAGACCTAGTTGTGGAACCCGACTTGCCCGACAGAGCTCTGGAGGCTACGTCGGGTTGTGAGGTGTCCCCTATCACTCGTGAAGAGACAGGTCGCGACAGTGTCGCGAACTCAGTGTGGAAGGCACACATACGGTACACTTATTATTAAGATATCTCAAATGTCTTACACATCTAATCTTGCTTTCTTGTGAGTTTTGGATCCAAATTAATTCTTTTGAAGAAGTTATTTGGGGTTGCACTTCAGAGGCAGTGAATCCCACTCACTGATCAGCCATCGTAGGTGTTGGGAGTGTGCGTCAAGATTGGTTGTTGCACAAGTATTCTGTCACAAGTGCTAATCAACGTGAGATAAATGCTTGCTTTTGGTCCTGATAACTTTTGAAGAAAGAATAAGTCCAATTAATATTCTGGTGTGAGAATTCAAGCAGATGTGAATTACTTGTTTTGTGTACTTGTTTTGTGTAAGTTTCCTGAACCCCTGTACGTACCTCCAATCATTTGGTCACATGACACAATTTGACATACATATAAAAAATGTTTGCCTTCTGTTCTGAGATCTTTGTCATTTTCGGCTGGCATCACACTTCCATAATCTTAAACTAAGATAGAAAATAACCATTTGATCATTTTAAAGTACCAGAAAATTAACTATTTTATTTGTCAAGTCATATATGTCACAGGAATGTCACACTTGGTTAGTGGTTTGGAATCTCTTCAGGGGTGAATGGGGTGACACTGAAACGGTCTTATTGCTCCGACCAGCCCAGCCAGAAGAGAACAAGGTTACAGTTACAGTTGGAACAATATTCTGCAACTTTTTACATCACAGTATTATCACTGCTACTTTACCAAAGTAATAATTACCCAAATCTGATAATAGTAAATGACCAGTCTTGTGCCTTGTTTCACTCAGACTTTTATTAAGGTGTGAGGAAATCAGCATTGACTTCTTGATATGATGATTTCAAAGAAATATTACATGACATTTTATTCTGCTGCCTTTCAAGGCATAATCTTCATTTTTAATATCATATTGCCCTGATAACAAAAAGAATACTATGATAAATAACCAAGCAGACCAGGACTGTGTAATATTTACTTTGCCTTCCATTCATTAGCCTCAATTGTGGGAATAGTATATAATAATGTGGTATTCAAACAGTTTGTGCAAAAATGAGTTTATGAGAAACTGCTGTAAGAGGTGAAGAAATTAGTTGCATATTCCTGCTGAGAAAGTTGGTGGTCCATCTCCCGTCTCTCCATCAGCATCATCTCTGGCATTCCCCTCAGCTTCCGCAGCAGACGAGCAGAACACCCACATCAATAGTCAAGCAGAAAATTGAAGTTCCGTAATGGGCGAGATAGAGATGCGAGAGGGAAGAGGTGGTGCCGGTGTTCACTGCATGACTGCTTGATGCAACACATAGAGTAATATTATACTCATTAGCAACAAGATTAGAATGGACACATTTAGGGGAGTATTCACAGATATATAATAAAGTGCACACTTTTCAGTGAGCACTACAAATTACTTTTCTGACTTCCACACTTTACCATATGAGAAGTTTGGAGATAAACATGTCTTGCCTTTTTATACAGTGACTCATTCCCCTAAGTAGACTAAAAAAATGTCCAATTTGTCTATGATTAAAAGGAGTTGTGATAGATAAAGGCATATTTATAAAATCCTTAACAATTTACTCTCCCACCAAATAGAATGTAAGCAAAATGACCAAGTTCCTATATCAACTTATTTGAACATGCATTGCATCTTTTATTATTTCAATGTACTCCATGTAACACTGAACTTGCATTGCATCTTTTATAATCTCACAATGCCCAGTATGAAAAACATGACAGGAAATGGCCCATACTATGTCTATCGTTGGTGATTGGATTACGATATGTTGGGGTGGTAACGGATGGGTCTAATTTGACCTGTTGCCAGCCAGGGAGCTGCCCTTTCATGAAAAGACACCCCTAGAATTATGGGCCATAGAAAACCACTTGTAGAATGTTGCCGTCTGCACGAAGGCAGGTCCTTATGGCTGTGGGAGACCAGCTTTTGTGGGGCTTTTGTTGTCTTGTGAAGAAGCATGAAGCTAAAATGACTGCCTCGATGGACCAGACCACTTGTCATTGTGTTGTATTGTGTCAAATGGGCATCGCAGGGGAATAATACGTCGTGACCCCCGGCTCCTTCAGCTACTTTTGGAGTGCATGACAGCGAGGAATTAAGACACAAATGACGCTTGCCATTGCATTGCAAACCCCACTATCTGGTCATGCTTTCATGGTGACTGCAAATATAATTCCCGTCTTGTGGAATTAATGCGTCAAGGTTATAAATTATTCATGCATTCACCAGATACTGACATGCCTCCATCTTATAGTTGTATGTGATGTATCTTCATGAACTCAGTCAGGTATAAGAGGAATCTGCCAGACCATCATGAGAGAGACCTATCTTGACATCACATCTTGAGATTGACCTATCTTGACGATAAAGTCTTGAGATAGACCTATTTGACTGCCATATCTCATGAGATAATCCTTTTTGCCCACCACATTTCATAGCCATCATATCATGTAGACCTATTTGCCATCATATCTCATGGGATAGACTTCTTTGGCCATCACTATCATGAGATTGACTGATCTGACAGCCATATCTCACGAGATTGACCTCTCTGGCCATCACTCTCATGAGATTGACCGATCTGACAGCCATATCTCACGAGATTGACCTCTCTGGCCATCACTCTCATGAGATTGACCGATCTGACAGCCATATGTCATGAGATTGACCTCTCTGGCCATCACTCTCATGAGATTGACCTATCTGACAGCCATATCTCATGAGATTGACCTCTCTGGCCATCACTCTCATGAGATTGACCTATCTGACAGCCATATCTCATGAGATGATCCTCTCTTGCCCACCTTTACATACCACAAGCACAACCCTGTTCACTACCCATCAAGGTTTCTTAAATGTTGATAATGTTCAGATCTTAATTTAATATTCCTCACAAATTCCTCAACCATTAACACATCTGCTTTGGTGTTGATTGTTGAAAAGCTTTGCAATTTTAACCACTGCTGATTTATTTTTGACTTGTTTATCTAAATTTGACAATAGTATATTTACTTATATATTTATAGGTGATTTTGGACCACAGCACTTAGTATTGAGTCGCATTGTTGATGCTTTTAGATGTTGATCTCTTGGAAGGTAAAGCTGGCACAATATGTAGCGTGGCTAATACAGGGTTACATGCATCACATTGCTTGTACAGAGATATAATAGAAAGGGTTCTTCTCATATTTACAAAGCAATATCCTTAATGTCATCTGTGCGTAGTTATCAGTAAATCTTAATATCGCCATGTGCATCAAGAGCATAACTAATGCTGTTGATACAATGTGGTGGATTTGAAAGCTTGTTTTGCAACGAATGATCACAGGTAACTTTATGGCATTATCAGAAGAGTATTTGTTAGGAAAATAATTTCTGTGTTCTAGGAGGTATATAAGTATATTATATGTTGACTGGCAGTTGCTACCTAATCCGCATTCAGCGCGGCCTCATCGGCGATCACATGACCTCTTAGTACTTATCTTCTGACCCATCGTCGCCTCATGGTAAAGTTTGCTACTGGCACCAAATCCAACCATAGCAGGTAATTGGGCAAAACAGCTCCATTTAGTTGCTGCCTCAGGACTTGCTACGGCAACAAAGTGATAAATGAAAATATGATCAAATGCATGAAACATTCAAAAGGAGGAGGCATGTAAAGCTGGTCTGTGGGGCAAAAGAGGGTCAGCAATGTCTTCGTCCAACTCTACGCCTCCCCTTCTCCCCCCATTCAACTTCATGCCCAGCTCCCACAAGATATAACTCATAAAAGACCATCAAATATCGCATGCTTATATTATCATTAACACAAGCCTGCACACATTATACCTAATGGGCTAAGAATGTGCAACTTTATATTAAAGGGAAATGTGCCAAAATGCCCACCAGGGATGTTTATGTGGGCCTGGTGAAATGAAGAGATATATAAGGCCTTTCTGCCTGTGCTGTAAAGCTGCCATTTTGGCAATGAGAATTATTGAAGGTTTGGGCTTTATTTTGTTAAATTGCATTTGTTTTAATTTTTTTGTTATATTTTTAAAACAGGCAACTGAGAGCAGCACTGTGAATATAAGGTTTTAAGTTCTATAAATAATGTTGCTATGCAGAGAAGGTCTCAGAGGAGTATTTGGAAAAGTGAAGTGTATTGTGGCAATGTTGCTTTGAGCACCAGTTTATATGCTCCTTCACCTGGGAGAGCGTGTTGATGTGCTATGATAGATTAGGAGTGTTATCGGGCCTCACCATATGTGTGCCTAATACAACTACAAAAGTCAAGACTTATTATCTGGCTAAAAAAGTAATATTTGCACATCATAGGCAATAATGTGTGCTGACGGAAGTCGACATCTTGTGTAAAAATCTTAGGATGCAAAGGAAATATACAGAAACAAAATAAATTGCAAAAGCCAGAAATTATGACATTTTTTTCGGCAGCCTGGACCTGGCATATTAATTCTGTTGTTTGCAAAAATATTTATCGAGTGCCTGTTGACAATGTGGTGTAAGCTGTGTTTGTGATGATACTTGCTAATACATGTATCCATGGCACAAACATGGCACAGACCCTTCATCCATTGTTTTTGTGCGTTAATATTTCACCTCAATCAATCTGCCCTGTGTCAAAAGTAATCGAATAATTCCTGCATGAAGATGTATCCTCTGTCTTAATCATTGATGGGAGATGGGGTTGGGGTGCACTGGAAAATAAAGACATGTCCACAGAGACCATGTGTCAAAATGGCTCTCATGAACCTGAGACTCAAAAACGTAACCGATTTTTGTCAGTGCCACAAAAAATATATTCTTGCCAAGGCCGACAGAACAAGTTCCGTCTAATTGTGTGAATGCCAAGAAATTAGTGAAAGGAAAGTTAGCCTTTGGAATGATTTAATGGGTAGAATGTAGGGTGTTTTCATTGTGATCAGATGCCGATTATGTTTTATTTAGTGGCATGAGATGCTTATGAATGGGGAATACACACAAGTGTTGTATAATGCAAGTGGTCAGTGGAAGGCATAACGTAGTAAGGCTTAAAGTATTCAGAGGAAATCTGCCCGATATTTGTTGGTAATAGAACTGAATTGAATAAAGTTATTCTGTAAAATTGAGGACAAAAACAAGTCATTAATTTGATTTGTCTGTTTTGGATGTTACTTTAGGTCCACTATGTTGCCCTCTGGTGGAGTTCTTCCACGGAATATTCAACAAAATAATTTATAACATAGATTTTTAGAAGATGTATGTATATTCAGATCCAGTCGTATTGATTATGTACTGTTTATGTTGATAATTATTCCCAATCCTGGAAGCACTAGTAATGAATAATGAAAACTAATGGGTGTCTCATATTGATAAGGTCAGTGGTCGTTTGTTTCAAACATATGTTTCAACTCAATTTTTATCCCTAACATTACAAGTTACTATTGACAAGGTTGAAGTGGATTGCCTATGGGATATTGAGTCCATCAATGAGGGGGTAAATCTCAAACGACTTTGACATTTCAAAACAGCCCAGAGTGACACTTCAAGAGAATTGCATCAAGGCAGCCTGATCTGATGAGGAAACTGTGAGAAATGGTGATTATATGACACATAACACTTAACTAAGAGCATGAACATGATCAATCTGTGGAGCTTTTATATCTGATTATCACACAAAAGGGGCAAGTTGTAAATCAAGCTGAAATGTTAACTTGATGTCAGGAAAAATAAAACATTATCTCAGCAGTTGACAGATTAAATCACATCAGTACTTTTATGAGTTATCATCAGGTATTGGTACATCAGCATAAAGGAAATGGTTTAGAAATTCAAAAGCTAACTACACGTGGATGAAGGATAGTTCCATTGGAATAGAAGAATTGTTTCTTTTCATAGCATGGTGAAGAATTGGATCTTCCATACTGGTGATGCATAGCACCTTTGATGCAAAGAAAGCCCCAGGGATATGAAACAGTGATGTCACCAAAGCACCGAGTCTGATCATTAATTGAGGGTAATGTGAGGATAGTACCATTTATGTAAACTTATTGTACGAAAAAAGGCCAGTGCTGAATGGAAAGCACTGGTACTGAGGATGTATCGGTAGAACTGGTGATGTTGGGATAAAACAGGGGATGTGAGGAAACTGCCAGTGATGTAAGAAAATCAGTGGTGACGTGAGGGCCATGATTGATCTAATATAATGGTGACCATCATATTAGCTTTCCTTCCCTCACCAATGACTTCCTTCCCTCGCCAGTGCCTTCCTTCCCTCACCAGTGTCTTCCTTCCCTCACCAGTGCCTTCCATCCCTCATCATATAAGCTTTCCTTCCCTCACCAGTGCCTTCCTTCCCTCACCAGTGCCTTCCATCCCTCACCAGTGCTTTCCTTCCCTCACCAGTGCCTTCCTTCCCTCACCAGTGCCTTCCTTCCCTCACCAGTGCCTTCCTTCCCTCACCAGTGTCTTCCATCCCTCACCAGTGCCTTCCTTCCCTCACCAGTGCCTTCCTTCCCTCACCAGTGCCTTCCTTCCCTCACCAGTGTCTTCCATCCCTCACCAGTGCCTTCCTTCCCTCACCAGTGCCTTCCTTCCCTCACCAGTACCTTCCTTCCCTCACCAGTGCCTTCCTTCCCTCACCAGTGCCTTCCTTCCCTCACCAGTGCCTTCCTTCCCTCGTCAGTGCCTTTCTTCCCTCACCAGTGTCTTCCATCCCTCACCAGTGCCTTCCATCCCTCGTCAGTGCCTTTCTTCCCTCACCAGTGCCTTCCTTCCCTCGTCAGTGCCTTCCTTCCCTCACCATAGCTTTCCTTCCCTCACCATAGCTTTCCTTCCCTCACCAGTGCCTTCCTTCCCTCTTCAGTGCCTTTCTTCCCTCACCAGTGCCTTCCTTCCCTCACCAGTGCCTTCCATCCCTCCTTACAGTGCCTTCCTTCCCTCACCAGTGCCTTTCTTCCCTCACCAGTGTCTTCCATCCCTCACCAGTGCCTTCCTTCCCTCACCAGTGCTTTCCATCCCTCACCATAGCTTTCCTTCCCTCACCAGTGTCTTCCTTCCCTCACCATAGCTTTCCTTCCCTCACCATAGCTTTCCTTCCCTCACCAGTGTCTTCCTTCCTTCCCTCTTCAGTGCCTTTCTTCCCTCACCAGTGCCTTCCTTCCCTCACCAGTGCCTTCCATCCCTCCTTACAGTGCCTTCCTTCCCTCACCAGTGCCTTCCTTCCCTCACCAGTGCTTTCCATCCCTCCTTACAGTGCCTTCCTTCCCTTACAGTGCCTTCCTTCCCTCACCAGTGCCTTCCATCCCTCCTTACAGTGCCTTCCTTCCCTTACAGTGCCTTCCTTCCCTCACCAGTGCCTTCCTTCCCTCACCAGTGCTTTCCTTTCCTCACCAGTGCCTTCCTTCCCTCACCAGTGCCTTCCTTCCCTTACAGTGCCTTCCCTCCCTCACCAGTGCCTTCCTTTCCTCGCCAGTGCCTTCCTTACACCACCAGTGCCTTCCATCCCTTACAGTGCCTTCCTTCCCTCACCAGTGCCTTCCATCCCTCATCAGTGCCTTCCTTCCCTTACCAGTGCCTTCCTTCCCTCACCAGTGCCTTCCTTTCCTCACCAGTGCCTTCCATCCCTCACCAGTGCCTTCCTTTCCTCGCCAGTGCCTTCCTTCCCTCGCCAGTGCCTTCCTTCCCTCGTCAGTGCCTTTCTTCCCTCACCAGTGCCTTCCTTCCCTCGCCAGTGCCTTCCTTCCCTCGTTAGTGCCTTCCTTCCCTCACCAGTGCCTTCCATCCCTCACCAGTGCCTTCCTTCCCTCGCCAGTACCTTCCTTCCCTCACCAATGCCTTCCTTCCCTTACAGTGCCTTCCTTCCCTCACCAGTGCCTTCCTTCCCTCACCAGTGCCTTTCTTCCCTCACCAGTGCCTTCCTTCCCTTACCAGTGCCTTCCTTCCCTCACCAGTGCCTTCCTTTCCTTACCAGGGCCTTCCCTCCCTCATCATATTAGCTTTCCTTCCCTCACCAGTGCCTTCCTTCCCTCGCCAGTGCCTTCCTTCCCTCACCAGTGCCTTCCTTCCCTCGCCAGTGCCTTCCTTCCCTCGCCAGTGCCTTCCTTCCCTCACCAGTGCCTTCCTTCCCTCGCCAGTGCCTTCCTTCTCTCACCAGTGCCTTCCTTACATCACCAGTGCCTTCCTTCCCTTACCAGTGCCTTCCTTCCTTCACCAGTGCCTTCCTTCCCACGCCAGTGCCTTCCTTCCCTCACCAGTGCTTTCTTCCCCTCACCAGTAATGTACTACCTTCTCCAATACTTTCCTAAATTCAGCAGTAATTTCCTTACATCACCAGTACTTTGCTTTCATCACTAGTGCTCCACTTACATCACAGGTGAAGGTTCTACTGAGTGGTGCTCTCCTCACCATGTCCCTTGCTGACAGGATATTGGGCAATTATCACTTAGTGGATTAAGTGCACATGGAGGTATTACCTCATTGGAGATGAGATAAGAGATTTAGTTACTGATGGTATAAATTCCAATCAGGCTTATTTGTACTACCCATGATTCTAACAATATATTGCCATTCATGTTAATTGCCTCATATCATGTTTTTCTTCCCCTCATTTTTGAGTCAGAGAAAGGTTAAATTTGTGGCCTCATTTGGATTTCTTGGCAAAGACTAGCATTTCATCAAGTATTTAAGGGTGCAAGTTGAGCATGATGCTGACTGATGCCATGAATGGCATTGCTACCTAGAACTTAAAATATATTGAATACTGCTCAGTATCCTGATCAATTAATTCAATCAAATTTACACCATTTATTGTTAATTGTTTTTACTTGGCATCAATGTTTCAAAATGTGACGGAGGAAATAATCATATAAGGGTAGATCCGTGAACTGATACAATGCTGGCCACTACTGTGTGTACCTCGTCCATGATCTGGTAGACAAAATATAGCAGGCAATTTGGCCACTTTGTTTCTGCAGAGTAAAAAGTCCTCGACTGGGAAGTTTGATGGGAGGGACCTGGCACTGATACTCATAGAGTGTCCTCCATGCCAGGGGTGACCACAGACAACAATTCAATGCATATACCCTTATGTTTGTATAATCTGGTTTAAGTAGTATCAAGCTTTGGCATATTTTTGTCCTATTAGATGGTGAGACATATTATTTTCTTTCCACTCACTATTGAAAAAGTATAGACATTGCAACATTACAAAAGGACATGTTGAAAATCATGGCACTGAAGTAATTCTTCTAAAATTTTCTGTTTTCTGTTGCACATAATTTTAAAGGGCTGTAACAGTTTGATAATCCAGTGAGACTAACATAATATAACATGCAACTGTTTTAGAATTGAGAAATGTCATATAATTGATTATAAATATTTAAACATTATACATAACATATGTGGGAAACAAATTATGACTCCCTATTGTGAAAAATAGTGAAAAGAGGTTCTAGTCATCTGGAGAAAATACCTCAGTAAAAGCAAAATTAATTGTTTTCATCTTGAATTAATCAGAAATCTATAATATAAATTTGAATAAGTAGATTGATATTTGACCCCTGGAGGTTTACTGGCAATGGTAAAAGGAGTATGTTCGAATAAGGAAAAAAGATTCAATGGTCAGTGCTCTCAGCTCTGTCTGATAGAAGCCCCACCCACATTAACCCAGACACAAAACACCAAATGATAGATGTAATGATCTAAAGGTCAAAGTAGTTTGTTATATCTAATGGTAGCAATTTGATTTGTTGCAGACAAAAGATTGAATTTTCTCTTCCCTGATATTAATTGATTCAGTTGTCTTGTGTTTATTTTACTTATTGTATCTAGTTACCCAATTCTTAGTTATAAGACACTTATGGTACAGCAGTTTCTATATTTTTTATCAGATGAACATAATGGGGAATGATAACATTGTAGGACAAAAGAAAAAAATAACATTAAAAACTTTATAATGAGTTTCATATCATTTTTGAAATCTAGTTAACCATTTTGACTTTGAATCAGCATGAAGTTAGAAGTATATTATCCCAATCCTCGCAAAGTTTTCTGATGCGTAGGACCAAATAGATGAACTCTTTTAATTGTCCAGGTTGGATATAAACGGAAAGTTTGGTAGAACATGGAAACGTGAGGGTTTATGTAGAAGGAATCACAATATAAATGAGGATGGAGGAAGCAGCGGAAATGTAGAGCAGGAACAGGAAGTCTAGGTCAGTTGATACCGCTGTAAGTTAATATGTGCATGAGGAAGAGGACATGAGATTATGAGGGAACAAATGGGAGCTTTACACCAATATGTCATGCTTCAAAATGAGGGAACAATGACATGATGAGAGCAATAGAACATGGGAGAAATTCAAGGGAATAAATGGTACTAACCTCTCATCAGATAAAGGTGTTTTAATCAAATATGTTGAAATCAATAAATTTTAACAGTAAGAGAGGGAGCAATTTTAGATTTATGGAGAAGTATATGAGAAAACAATTTGTGATATACAAATACTGTTTTGATATATTAGGAGAGAAAAGGAGCTGCACAGAGAGAGGATATGATTATTATCTGAGAGGACATCATGGACGAGACAGTGATATGGCAGGGACATGATCACAGTGGCTGGTATCACTGGTACATCTCACTCACCTGTCTGCACACCATCATATGGGGGTAAATCTCACTAATGAAACAATTCCATTAAGTTATTAAAAAGTGAGTGGGTACAGGCCTGCATTCCGCGGGGGACCTGATTTCTATTGTCACAGTGTCAGGGCAATGTTTGTGCTCATTGGAGACGAATACTTATGGCTTAGCAGCCTGACTTGCAGGGTGATAGAAGGACAGCCAGGTCCCATTCATGATCAGGGACAGAAGCGATTAAATTACACCAACTCGGTGCTATGACAGAAGCAAGGAAATGGGAGTCACATACCAGATGCGGAGGACAGTGAGGGCTCTGATTGGGCAGAGGTCATGGTTTCTGGGCTATAGGATAAATAGGGGGCGCTGTATGCCACTGTCAGAGGTCAGAACATCGTGACAGTCAGCACATGAAAGCACAGAGAATCTGTTTTTTTTATTCGCCAAGGAAAATAAATCTGTCATGGCTTCATTTATTGAACAATAAAACCAGAGTAGTTTTTGATAAACATTCAAAATTACATTCAGTAATTACAAAGAATGTTACCCCCAATCTTACAATTAACTTGCACAGGCTGCCTTCATGTTCTTGCTCAGTTCTCACCACATCCGCCACTGCCTCCACTGCTGCGGCAATTTGTTTTAGTCACATTTATTCATGCTTGGACAGTTTACTCTGTGAATTGTCTACTTCCGATCATATTGGAACAGGTGATTATTGTCTTAGAAATTGTTCAAATCCTGCAAGGCATGAAGATGTGAATATTATTTTAGGAATTATTTATTACCTATCATTTTATTAGATATGAATATTACTTTATAAATTGTTTATTACCTATTTTGTAAGGAGTTGTGAATAAAACATTAACATTTCTGTTCATCCATCTTGTTTAATCATATTTGAATAAAGCAATGATTTGATAATGACACAAGGCACCAATTAGGTGTGATGTATTTAACGTAATGTGGTAGAATTATGGCAGAATTACAACTTACTTCTCCCCACTTCTTAATTACACCTCTGATGTTGTCTGATGTAGTAAAGGAATGCAATCTAATTATGAATGACTCGGGACAGAGCCAAGTAAAATTACAAAATGTGAGGAGTGAGGAGAAGAATTTTACTATAAACGTTGAAAGAATATCATGGATTTTTTTTTTGTGGGAGAGGGTGGGGATATAGTGCTGTTGCAATCTTCGTGGATACTATTTTCTAGCAGATCTCTTCCTTTCCTTGTTATTTGCTTGTTATATTCTCATCAGTCTGGCATTTAAAATTTATACTTGTACATAAACTGGTAAGAAGATAAGTTGAATAAAAAATGCATGCCAAATAAAGTGAATTAAAAAAGCGGGCATTGATCCTTAATTTTTTTTAAGCAATCTGTATAAAAGTGTAGGATATAAAATCATATTTATTTAAAACTTTCTTAAGTAGGCAAATGGGGTGAGTGATTTCCGTCAAGAAGATGTTGCTTTTTGTTTGAAAGAATTATACTAGTTTTTGAGAATTTTCCATTCATTAAGAAGATTTTGTATTTTGTTGAAAGGAATAATGCCATTTAATTTTGATTTAACAGAAAATTTTAAAGAAATCTATATTTGATAAACTACAGGGAGTAAATGATGTAAAATGAGCAATCAAAAGCCTCCAGTGTGTATCAAACACCACAGGATGTGGGTGTATTCTGCTTGAGGTTCAGAAATGGAGGATACCAACTAGTGTAATTTTACTCATTACTTAATTCTCACGATTCCATTTTGATGACAATGAATGGAATGATTAGCCAATAAATGCCGTTATCTATGTAACTTTTCCATATATTGGATTGCTAACGAACAGATTTCTACCAGGCTTATTACCTGTGACTAAGAAACCATAGATTTTCAACACGATATCATGCCATGAATTTAACCATAATTGCATATATCTGATACTGTTATTTGTCACACTTATGTGCAAGACAATATTTTGTTTGGTTATCTTTATATTGAAGTCCGTCACAAATGAGGCTGGTGATTTCTCTTGATTGGCCTTACTGATGTTGGATGCTGCAGATTTGATTCCTTCACAGTCATTTTAAATTTTATTTGAAGGTGTAATATTTAACAAAATAGTTGGATTATGATATTATCAATCTTTGTGTAGTAAATACAATTTTCTTGTTACAGATATAAAGTTTTTTCTGGTAAAATGTTAAAATGCATGTACGCATGGCTGATCCTCATGGTAAATTGAATGACTGCCACCTGATCCTTTTGTTAAATACATGGTGTGACCATGGGCAGCATACCCAACTATGACCATGGCCAACTGAGCTGGTAAATACATGATGTGACCATGGGCAGCATACCCAACTATGACCATGGCCAACTGAGCTGGTAAATACATGATGTGGCCATGGTCAGCATACCCAACTATGACCATGGCCAACTGAGCTGGTAAATACTAGATGTGGCCATGGTCAGCATACCCAACTATGACCATGGCCAACTGAGCTGGTAAATACATGATGTGACCATGGGCAGCATACCCAACTATGACCATGGCCAACTCAGCTGGTAAATACTAGATGTGGCCATGGTCAGCATACCCAACTATGACCATGGCCAACTGGGCTGGTAAATACATGATGTGACCATGGTCAGCATACCCAACTATGACCATGGCCAACTGAGCTGGTAAATACATGATGTGACTATGGTCAGCATACCCAACTATGACCATGGCCAACTGAGCTGGTAAATACATGATGTGACCATGGGCAGCATACCCAACTATGACCATGGCCAACTCAGCTGGTAAATACTAGATGTGGCCATGGTCAGCATACCCAACTATGACCATGGCCAACTGGGCTGGTAAATACATGATGTGACCATGGTCAGCATACCCAACTATGACCATGGCCAACTGAGCTGGTAAATACATGATGTGGCCATGGTCAGCATACCCAACTATGACCATGGCCAACTCAGCTGGTAAATACATGATGTGACCATGGTCAGCATACCCAACTATGACCATGGCCAACTGGGCTGGTAAATACATGATGTGACCATGGTCAGCATACCCAACTATGACCATGGCCAACTGAGCTGGTAAATACATGATGTGGCCATGGTCAGCATACCCAACTATGACCATGGCCAACTGAGCTGGTAAATACATGATGTGACCATGGGCAGCATACCCAACTATGACCATGGCCAACTCAGCTGGTAAATACTAGATGTGGCCATGGTCAGCATACCCAACTATGACCATGGCCAACTGGGCTGGTAAATACATGATGTGACCATGGTCAGCATACCCAACTATGACCATGGCCAACTGAGCTGGTAAATACATGATGTGACTATGGTCAGCATACCCAACTATGACCATGGCCAACTGAGCTGGTAAATACATGATGTGACCATGGTCAGCATACCCAACTATGACCATGGCCAACTGAGCTGGTAAATACATGATGTGACCATGGTCAGCATACCCAACTATGACCATGGCCAACTCAGCTGGTAAATACTAGATGTGACCATGGTCAGCATACCCAACTATGACCATGGCAAACTGAGCTGGTAAATACATGATGTGACCATGGGCAGCATACCCAACTATGACCATGGCCAACTGAGCTGGTAAATACATGGTGTGACCATGGGCAGCATACCCAACTATGACCATGGCCAACTGAGCTGGTAAATACATGATGTGACCATGGTCAGCATACCCAACTATGACCATGGCCAACTGGGCTGGTAAATACATGATGTGACCATGGTCAGCATACCCAACTATGACCATGGCCAACTGAGCTGGTAAATACATGGTGTGACCATGGGCAGCATACCCAACTATGACCATGGCCAACTGAGCTGGTAAATACATGATGTGACCTTGGGCAGTTGATTCTTATTATAAATACAGCATGTGACAATGGGCAACTGAGCATTATGGTAAACTGCATGATGGGACCGTGACCAACTCACTCAGATGGTAGATACGTGATACAACCAAGGCCAGCTGAGCCTTATGGTAAATACATTGTGACTATAGTCAGCTGAGCCTTATGGTAAATACATGTACATTGTGACTATAGTCAGTTGTGCCTTATGGTAAATACATTGTGACTATGACCGGCTGAGCTTTGTGGCAAATACATTGTAGCCAGTTGAGCCTTATGGTAATCTGCATGATGTAACCATGACATGACCAATGCTGATGATCAAGCATATAAATAGCCATGACCAGATGGTAGATTTTATAAACTTCATAACTTTGATCAGTTTAAATCTTACATTCAAATTGTAAAATATGTTGTATGATTTGAACATAGCTGGCTGTTCAGACATTGAGCCCCGGTACATTAAAGGACATATGCCTGTGGACATTCTTGCTCAAGACAGATATGCACCCAATTTAATTAGGCTAACAATTATTAATCAGAGCTAAATGTGTTATCAGATGACCAATATGACCTAATTTAGTCATGTTAAAATCATGTGTGATCACATGTATATATCAAGTGATCCAAGCTTTGGCACACCTTGGAGCATCAGGTATATTTGAGTGACGCGGCTGGATTAATATAATCACCTTGGTTGAAACTCTGAGCAAAGCATGTAAGACGCAAACAGCCATTAAGGTGGTCCAATATGGGGCCTGCTCATTGTGCAGGCTTCCTGTGTATCAGCACCAGATATGCTGTGCCCATGCACTGTGTAATTATGCCCAGATCTTGGGCACAATGCATGATCTGGCTTTACTAATGGCTTGTTTCCTAATTGACCCTGTCCATATTCACTGTGATTGATCAACTGGCAACGGGTATTAGCTACATGGCGAGGGTAAAATTTATGCAAAAATAAAGTGATGTATTTGCATAAAATTTCTCTTATAAATATTTGTCCAGATTGTCAGAAGAAAATATGTTTATCTGTGAGGAATATGGAATAAACCTGTTTTTGTTTGGTAATGGATGGAATCCGATGCTTTTGAATGATCAGAAATAGTTCAATAGAACAATCAGGTCAAAGGGAACATTTGTGTGGAGCATGTAATCAGTAATGGCTCCTTGATGAAACAGTTCCAATGATCAAGGAAAGGCAGAGATGACTTTTCACAAAAGGTGACAAATTGAGTTTACTGTCATGTACAGAACATGACGAGAAGTAATTTGATAGTGTCAGAGCCAGTTAAGTATTTGCTGACAATCATGTCAGTTATAATTAAATTCTTCTCCAAGGCAACACTTGGTCAAAACAAAGTGAATGGAGTCACCGCTCCACCAACTACAGATATATATACTGATAACATTTCCGCACCACCAACATTAAGGTGGTTTATACCCCAGTAACAGTTGAGCCGATTTTTAGTAAAGGTGCCCAGACAATGGTTTTATTTAGGGGGGGCAAAATCAGCTGGCAATCCAGGGCTCCATGAGCGGATTATCGGCCACCATCGGCTAATTCCAAAACATTGTATTGGCCATGGAAAACTTTAAGCTGCCATGATATTTTGATTTCAATAAGTACTCTCAATATAAAAAACAATAATAATTGATCAGAATATTGTGCATAATCAGATATAATATATATATATATATATATATATATATATATATATATATATATATATATATATATATATATATATATATATATATATATATATATATATATCATCATGATTGATGATTAGGCAAAAGCCTTTTATATGATATAAAAGGCTGAGTTAATGGTAATGCAGGGGATCCCTCACATTGGTCAATGCTCATCACCTGAGTATCATCATAATAGAAGTTGATGTGGAATCATGAGCGCTCTCTGGTTGTAATACTGCAGTATTATGTAAGCCACTTGGGGTAGCTACATCTGATAGGAATGTGTTATGACCCAGCTAACCTGCTATTTGCTAAAGATCTGGACTCGACATTGTGTTGTGTTATCCCTGTCAGCGCTGAAGCCAACAACAACAGTGATGGAGGAAATTAGCCTCAATGAAGTCACCTATTGAGATCTATTGATTAAAGTGTTAAGTGTATTGCTGTGGAGAATGCAAACATTTGCCTCGACTTTGATTGACTTGATGCATGGAAGCAAGCCGGTGAATAGTAGGAAATTGAACACTTTCAGCTGACGTAGTTGCGTATTATTTCTGCGTCATTAGCCACTCTCTGGCAAGATTTACACCTCCGTTAAATTCTAACACATTTTTTTGTTTGATTTCAAACAGATCATCATTATTGAACATTCCTCTTGGATTTTCAGTTTCCATAAGATTTATCATAAGTATCAGACTGAGTGAAAATTAGTTTTGAGCACAGGGGAATGTCAGGTCAGGAAAAGTGGAGAATACAGATTACTCAGCAAATTTGATGACAGATTATTAGAATTGGAATGGGAGTGTGGGAAATTTATCCAATTATTTGGGAATTATACTTTAACACAGTTGTTCGTACAGACAAAATTGACTATAGACCAAAACATCTCCTCCAAAGAAATATGTTCTTTTGTTTAATTGGGATATTATGTTCTCAGAGACTCTTGTGTTTTCTGATTCGTATGTGTGACTTTATCTTTTCCCATTCCAACCACTTATTGATATTTCACCTGTTTAGTCATTTTCAGGTCATATTTGACATAACCGCAGAGTGGATGTTTTTCAGGTCTTTTTTTGTGATATATTATCCCATGTTCTTTTTGTGTAGATAGCTTAATATCTATTGCTGTAATGTGTCAAAAGTCAGTCCAGAATAAACCCATAATACAAGCACGAGGTGTCACTAAATTGAAGGACATACACTACATTGGAAAGTTAATTGCTAACATCACTTAGATATTGGATAATATTTGTTTGGCATAGCATAGTTATGTTATAATGAAAGATGTTTGGAAGTGCATTTAATAGAATCTGATGAATTAGTCATGACAATGACCCACCATTTTTTGTTATCAGAGATTACAGTCAAATGATAATAGAAACAGAGAAATCATGATTAATGTGGTATACCAGCAATCTCCTTTTTTGGAAGGTTTGATATTTTCTGCAAAGAGGAAATTATTAACTGTCACATTTAGCTGATATAAATCAAATTTTGATGTCACAAATGTCTTGTGGTGTACAAGGCTGTCAAATTATTACTAAAGTATGAGTATGAGATAAATATTTATTGTTGTTATTACTGGAATAAGCTTGCTTTGATACGTGTAACAGAAAGATATTAGATCTTGTGGGCTATTAAGTAAGAGCGAACTGATGTGGTTGAAGTGGGATTACTGAGGTAAACGGCATGTAAGATACAGCCATCAATTGGCAGATGAGGAAGAGTCTATGGGGAAAGCAACAAGAGCACAGTGTTACTATGATAGTAAACTTGCTGCCATAAGTAGCTTGGTGGGGATAAAAGGAGCAGAGATGCAAAGCCAAGATGCAGCCCTGTCACATCTGCCTTCACACCAACCATCTGCCTGAGAGACTACCTTCGCCATGGCTGCCTCACCGCCTGCCTGCCGAACTCTGTCCGTGCATCTTTACTTATCTCACACCTGGAAAGGCGGGGCTATCCACATAACGGACCAATCAGAGCAAGCATTGATACAGAGTATCTGTGACGACCACAGAAGTTGAGTTCCAATCGCCTGTGTAAAAGCTCGGGACAATTACTAATTCATACTCTGTGAGCAAGTGGTGAAAGTTGGTTGTAGATCAAGTCTACTGCTGCAAGTCACTTTACGAGGCAGGTGCTATGGTATAGGAATCAGCCAGCCTAGGTGGCCCAGAGCAGCAGTTGGTGTGTCAAGCAGGCAAAGCTGGCACGCAGGCTCAACTCTCACAAGACATTGCTGGTATTTGTGGCAGCAATCAGGTACAGGCTGCGAGGGTGGACAAGTGTGTGTCGCCACTTGTGATTGGTCAACTCATGATGTCATCGGCCCAGCCAACAATAGCTCAGCGTGTGATCACTTTATAAGCCAGGCAAAGTACCCAAGCTTGGTTGGGCAAAAGCGGACTGAAACAAAACACTCTGTTGGGAAACACTTAAGAAAAACTTTTATATTTAGAAGCAGGCGGCTCAAGCACAAACATGGCCCCAAACAGCTAGCCGCCTTGCTTGAAACTTCATTGTGACTGAGTGCTTTCACCACTGAACTGAGTCTGAGAAGGGAAAGTGTGACACAAAAAGCTCAGGTGTTAACCTAGTAGGTTACCCAGGCTGGTCAGAGGTGGGAAATTTTACCATTGTCAGCGGGCATCCACGCGCAATGAAGTGGTACAGAAGCGTGTGGATATTAGTGGTCTTATTGGCCATTGACATTAGTGGATCTTACACCAATGCCTTAGTAAGTGGACAAAATAATGTGAAAGAAGGTAAGTCCACATCTATTGATGATAATGAACTGACAGAGAATAGTTATAACTCTCCTGAGAGAAGAAAAAGAAGTTATAGTCTAGAGGATTATGATTTGGACAATGAGGGTGCAAAGCGCACCTGGGGAAATAGTGGTATGAACTGGCTCAAGAAGCGTAGTTGGTCCAATGCTAATGCAGACTGGCTCAAGCGAACCAACAGTTGGACTGATGCAGGAGCAGATTGGCTCAAGAGAAGCTGGGGCGATAGCAACTTGAACTGGCTCAAGCGCAAAAACTGGGAAGATGCTGATGCCAAATGGCTCAAAAAACGTACTTGGGGTGATGCAGATTTGCAGTGGTTGAAGAAACGAGCATGGGGAAATGCTAATACAGAATGGCTGAAGAAGAGAACCTGGGGAAATTCAGGCATGAACTGGCTCAAACGAGCTTGGGACAGTCCTGATAGTGACTGGCTCAAACGTACATGGGAAAATAATGATGTCATGAAGTGGTTAAAGAAACGCTCTTGGGGTGATGCCGATATGAAATGGATAAAGAGAAATGGACTGGAAGATGAAGAGGAGGATGAAGATAAAAGGAGCTGGTCAAATGCCAACACAGACTGGCTTAAAAGGAATTATGGATACCACCATATTTCTAAAAGAGATGTGACAGAGGCTGAAAATGAAGAGAGTACGCTGAATGCAGAAGAGCACAAAGAAGAAGACAAGAAAGCCTGGGAAGAAACTAATATGCAGTGGATTAAGAAAAGGAATGAGGAGAAGGAGGAGGAAGAGAAAGAAAAGAAATCCTGGGGAGAAACGAACATGGCGTGGATAAAAAGGGGACCTGAAGAGAAAAATAAAAAGTCATGGGGAGAATCTGGGATGAACTGGATTAAAAGGGATCCAGAAGATAAGAGGACGTGGGGAGAGTCAGGTATGTCTTGGATAAAGAGGGACCCAAATGATAAGAGGACATGGGGAGAGTCAGGTATGGCTTGGATAAAGCGGGACCCCGAAGATAAGAGGACATGGGGGGAAAGTGGGATGTCATGGATTAAGAGGGACCCAAATGATAAGAGGACATGGGGAGAAAGTGGGATGTCTTGGATTAAGAGGGACCCAAATGATAAGAGGACATGGGGAGAAAGTGGGATGAACTGGATAAAGAGGGATCCAGAAGATAAGAGGACATGGGGAGAGTCTGGGATGTCTTGGATAAAGAGGCACCCAAATGATAAGAGGACATGGGGAGAGTCTGGGATGTCTTGGATTAAGAGAGACCCAAATGATAAAAGGTCATGGGGAGAGTCTGGTATGAACTGGATAAAGAGGGATCCAGAAGATAAGAGGACATGGGGAGAGTCTGGGATGTCTTGGATAAAGAGGGACCCAAATGATAAGAGGACATGGGGAGAAAGTGGTATGGCTTGGATTAAGAGGGACCCAAATGATAAGAGGACATGGGGAAATAGTGGGATGGATTGGATAAAGAGGGACCCAAATGATAAGAGGACATGGGGAGAAAGTGGGATGTCTTGGATTAAGAGGGACCCAAATGATAAGAGGACCTGGGGTGAAAGTGGGATGTCTTGGATTAAGAGGGACCCAAATGATAAGAGGACATGGGGAGAAAGTGGGATGTCTTGGATTAAGAGGGACCCAAATGATAAGAGGACTTGGGGAGAAAGTGGGATGTCTTGGATTAAGAGGGACCCAAATGATAAGAGGACCTGGGGAGAAAGTGGGATGTCTTGGATTAAGAGGGACCCAAATGATAAGAGGACATGGGGAGAAAGTGGGATGTCTTGGATTAAGAGGGACCCAAATGATAAGAGGACATGGGGAGAAAGTGGGATGTCTTGGATTAAGAGGGACCCAAATGATAAGAGGACCTGGGGAGAAAGTGGGATGTCTTGGATTAAGAGGGACCCAAATGATAAGAGGACATGGGGAGAAAGTGGGATGTCTTGGATCAAAAGGGATGATAGTAAACAGGCGAAGGATAAAAAAAACTGGGGGGATACAAATATGTCATGGATTAAAAAAAAGAGAGATGCATCCAAACCAACTAAAGTTGTTGAAGACAAAAAGTCGGCGGTGAAATCGGAATCAAAAACAGTAGACAGAACTACAAGCAATACACATTGATGAGAACATTCAGCCCCCATGGAATCCACGCCTTGTTCCCCCACAATGCATCATTGTGACTTGACCAACACAAACAAAATATAAAAAAAGGGAAAGAGCAATCAGGAAAATTGTTGAGAGATCTTCTATGGAAGAAAATGTAAATTTAAAAAATGCTGCATAGAAGCATCTTGCCTTATTATTCATCTGCTATGTTTGACTAATTCTGTTGAAAGTGGACAACATTATCTTCCTCTCTTGTGAACTGTTTGGTATCCCTTAAATACTACAAGTTTCAAACTCTGTGTTCTGACAATGCGAACTTTAAAAGAAAGACAAAAAATATGAAATAAGTCCACATTGACAAATATAGTATATATTTTATGAACAAAAAAGCGAGTCAAAGTTGTTAAAGAGACATGGTTGTTAATATATATATAGACTATAATATGATTATAGATCATAAGCTAATAATAATCCTGCAAGAATTCTAGTTTTTGTCTCATATTCTGTTAAACTACTCAGTGGCTGGACAGTTGTTTTCTTCCCCGCCGCTCATTAGAATCTTGTTGAAAAGGTGTAAAGTCTTTGCTATTATTCTGTGTTGCCTACTTAAAAGCTGCTGACTCCCCACAACAGCAAGGGAAGGGCTAGTGTTTAAGTGGCTCTGACCTCCCCTACCATGTTAAACACACAGACTTTGGGACAACTTCTATCTCTACCATTGTGTGTATATGTACAGTAGTGACAATCACTCGTTAGCCGACCCATCATCATCACACGGTCTTGCAGACTTGGACTGGTCTCCAGTGAAAGGCCAAAAAAAACGAGACTTCAGTATATATTTGGTGATATAGAAATACAGTTGTAATTCTATTTGAATAAGACATTCTGTACAGTAACATTGAAATAAGGTGCAATTGTAAACAAATAATATTATGTAGTTATTTGAAACCATCCAATGCAGATTATTGTGATTTTTGTAATTGTACAGTAATGAATTTACATAAGAAATGAATTTCTTTGATTTTAAAACTCGTAGTGGGAAGCAATATTTTTTGTGAGTTTGCTAGTGTTTGGGATGTAATTTGTCAAATCGACAGCAGGTTACGCAAAATTTCCGTCTTGCTGTTGAGGTTTACAAAATTACTTCAACCTAACACTCTATACATAGTAAGAAATGTTGCCAAGGATTTCGTTTTGTGTAATAAAATTATAATCAAAGTATCTTAATGTAGGATATGTTGAAATATTTAGGCTAGCTAAACACATCAACTGTCTATTTGCTGATTAAATATTAAGTTGATGATGTAACCTGCAGGAAATGACTTTCTTTGCCAATAACTTTAAAGGAAAAAAGATCAGTTCTCTTACTTATTGATAATACTAATTTAAAAGGATTATGGCATAATATTTCAAATAGCTAGCTTAAATGGTCTTGAAACAGTGAATTCTTGGTATGGAAGTTGAGATCAAGATGGCAGTGTGTTCTGAAGAAGCAGCACACGGCAAGTGCCAGACGCAAGCCTTGTGGCACTTGTTGAGATGACATGCAGTCTGGCAAAGTCTCATTCTGTGTGTGACAAGGCTATCTTACCCACACAACCGATTCATTAGTTTGCCAGGTCATTATAAATACATGTCACAAACTGGTGTTTATAGACAAAGCATATGGGTATTGCTTATCCCATTATCACCAGGCAGGTCTGGATGTGTGTGTCAATTAATGCTAATAAACAAGGTAGGCGTTAGGAGAGACTCAATAAACATTTATAACACATAATTAGGTCAACTACAAATGACCTTGTCCTAGGTTGCTAACTGCTAATAGCTCCACAATAGCAGTGTCAAAAGCTGTATGATGGATATAGGAGAAATTAATAAGTTACATGGTAAACTTGTAATATATGGCAGATGGCCAATGGCACAATAAAAAGAAAACCAATCATAGTATGATTTGTCTGAAAGGGTCCTTCAGTTCATCTCAATGCCCTGTTAATATCATATTTGAAATTTTATGAGGGTGTTTCTAAAGGATATAACAAATTGAATATTGCAATCACAAATGAAGTAAAATTCATCAAGAGTTGTAGAGATCATTCTAGTGACTATTAATTATGTAACATGTTAGAGACATGGTTTATGTTAATGCTCTGATGTATATGGCAGATACGGAAAGACTTCGCCACTTTTGTTAGAAACTGATTATAAATCGAAGAAATATATATATCTAGTTTGTAATAAATGGTGGCCATGCCATAGCGTAAGCTACACTACACTTCTATCATGTGTGCTTATAATGTATGTTTCCTTAAATTATATATTATGATTTTTTTTGTGTAAACCTGGTTACTAGTATGCTGTAGAATAGCCGCATATAGACATAACAGAAGTGGAGTTTATTTTTGTAAGGCTGCTGGAGTTGGCGTCTATGATATCCCCAGATGGTGTCCTATTAACTGCCACGGCAATAATCCGCATAAGAAATCTCTCTCTCTATCTCTCTCACCATATATAAATATATATTGACAATGTATATGTAATGCTCTATGCTGTGGTTATGAAATTATATTCATGTGTATGTAGGTATGTTACAATATTGCCACTCCAGATCAACATAGTAAGTCTCAAATGAGCCTCCATAAACTGTGGTATTAAAACACTTTGTGTTACTCACAAGCAGGTCTTGTTATTTCTCTTCAATTAATTCCTGAACCCGGAGTACAGAAAAAGTTGGCAAGAAATAAAATGCAATGCATCCCAGACCTTTGCTTTTGATCAATCTCTCTTGTATGATATGTTGTCAGGCCAAATGACATGTACACTCCTGTGTAACATACTTCTTAGAGTTCAATTTTGTCAAGTTTTCAACCGTGTTATTGCTTATTACTCGAAGGTTATTGTTACGGCTATGTCAGGCGAAGTGTATAACAAAGACCTTGTATGTTTTACAACAAAATGTAGGCTAATTGTCAGCTATCAAGAAGAGTGGTAGATGGTGCATGATATTGTACCCTGAAGAAAAGCATAGATCTGAAGGAAAGACCCCAGTGGGACTCTTCTGTTAAGAAGGTCAGAAAGGGCCCAAGACTGGTGTCTGGACATGAAATATCAGCGTCTGAGATGAACCCGAGGGATGTGCATGGGTGTTCCAGAATGATTTCTAAACTGACCATCAATAGGCGGCAAGTTTCAGCCAGGTTCATATACTGTTGCAGATTCACGATTGATACGGCGGGCCTTAAAGCTACCTCATCTCCAAGTGTAATCCTGGCTGTGTGTGGGCTGTTTGCAGATGGTGCTGCCCCAACAATGAAATAGATACACACTTATTAGGACAGGGAGGAACTATCAAATAATTAGGATTGTGATGGGAAGACACATCTCTGTGTCTGCATTGCGTATCCAGTCTCTCTCAACTGAATTGCCAAGCCTCCTCAGGGAATGTCCCAGCCACCATTTATACCTCGATCCCCGCTGACATAACAAGTCCATAAAAAGCCATGCTTTGTCAAAGGGTAAAAGACCAAGACAGATGAGCAGCAAGTATTGCTCCACAATTCTCTCCAGCTTGAGGTCGCCGGGTGACAAGATTTCACGCCAGATTTTTGTGTGAAGCCGGAGACGGCAAATGGTAACAGACACACTCTTGTCAATTTGTCCTTGATTGGCAGCATCTGCTTGATTTAAACTGCAATAAGATGAGTGTCGATGGTATTTGTCAATCTGGGGTAAAGTGCGTAATTCACACGGTGGAGGGGAAACCAAATATCAAAACAACATTTTCAATTGAAATATTAATGATATCATGGAACATGTTTGCTTAAATTGCCATTGCTCAGATCCATTTCAGAACATCAATAATTAAAAGATCATTCCTTGCTAAACTGTAGGTTCAACGATTCATGTAAAAGTTAGTAATTTAATTTCAGAATGCCTTCTTTCATAAATAACATTAAAAGACAGTTTAAAATCATTTTCAGATAATTGGCCATTCCAATGTGTCTAATTGTCTGATACAATAACCACGGCATTTACACCTATGTACAGCAATCTGCATGAATTTAGGGAATATGAAAATCGATTTGGCCAGTGCTATGCACAATTAGTATGAAAGAAAATGTGAGATTATTTGCACGATCATGATATTTTTAATGTTCGTCAGGTGATTTCCATTTAAGAGATTGATGTTGGAAGCACGTGAAAGGAGCTCAGTTGGCAGAGATGTGCGCACAATTGGGAAGTTAACTGCATTGATCCCAGGCAAGCCTGCCAACACAAATCCTGTACACACAACAAACACCGTCACACAACTCAAACACCATCTAATAGCTCCTTTAATCTTGTAGGCTTTGTTGCCCCACTTTCCCCCCTCACAAATCCACCCACCCACCCAATTACATTCAACAGATGCCTTTGACTTGTTGCTGCATGGAAGTCACTTATGGATCAAGTTAATTAGTGTTTGTGTAAAGCTAAGACATCAGGTTTTAACTAAATGGATATGTATCCATGATGTAACCATCACTTCGAGCCATTTACCTTCCATTATGTAATGTTAGATGGATTATCATCCTGATTATAATGCATTATCACAGTAGGGATAGAGAATAGGTCATGCGTGCATAGCTTAAGTGCATAGTTTAAGTATCTGACCGGCTCATGCTGCAGGAAGTGAGCACAACCCACAATGCAACACTAAAATCTGAGACATAATCTTTCCAATGCATTGCTTCTTTAATCTCCAATGAGATAACACTGGTGATATCTAACAATTTGATAATAAATTGCCCATGAATAATCAAAACATTTTATTTATATTAATTTTACTGATATTTATCATACAGTAATAAGGTCTCATGCTAGTTATGAAGAGTGTTTTTTTAGTAGTTCTTGAGTTGTGTGGATACAATGAGTTAATCATGAAGTCAACAGTCTTTCCATGAGCACCACATTTATCCATGGCTAGGACATTTGATGCCACCAGTGGGAATTTAATCAACAATGGATTAATTATGCTGTCAGCATTTGCATGGTGTTGATACGGAAATGACTGTTCTTACTGTCATAATGTAACAACGAGTTACAATCATGCGAGACAAATTGGCCGTCAATGTGCAAAGTCAATAAGTGTACAAAATACAACGTAGTTTGACACAGCGCACACAGAAGCTGACCTTTACAGGTTGTACATTATGAATACAGAACTACCAGTACTATTAAATATTTCATGACCTGCTATAGGAGTAATAAGCAGTTATGACATACAAAGTTAAAGCTCAGTGTTATATGGTGAAGTCTCTCATAAAGTTAATGTCAGGCGAAGAATGGGCAGAGAATAGAGGCATAGATACATAAGTCTCTTGCAAGAAAAAAGTAAGGGTCCTCCTATTACCAGTGGTTCATGAATGTAAGAATATAATAACATCCAATTTGCTAGTTGATATATTTGTAAAATATGTCAACATTCTAAAGATCTTGGAACATTTGTAAAAGAAAACAGTATAATTGTGGACAAAGCAAAAGTATACATCGCAGATGTGGATGATAACTCTTGTCAGTGCATTCAGAGGGCTGGGACACATAGACTGAGACCATCACATGACAGACTGTAAAGGGTTGAGAGCTTGCCACATATCACATACAGGGTGTGGTGCTGACCTGACCAGCTTTCACATCACAAAGCCAATAGATTGGTGATTTCCTTTGCTACACCTAGTTAGTTACTCTTGTATGGGGCTTCTATCTGAGTGTGGCCACAAGATACTTCCAAAGAATGCCTCTTATTAGCCGACTAGGGTGAACACTGTCCAAAGCACATGGCAGGTCACTCTGGACATCACTTTGTCCAGACTGGATCACAACATTTTCTTTGCATGTACGTTGTCTGGATGGGCTGTCCCAACCATCAGAAGGGCCAACAACTCCAATAAATCACCCTCAATTTGCAACTATGGGTAATTCCCTCACTGCATGATACCACACAGCAAAGAAAAGGGCATATTTTCCCATCACCATCTTTTGCTTATGATTTTTTCTTATTGACAAAATGAGCTTGGTCAGAATATATGTGTATGGTACATGGGCATTGAGTTTTGGCCATAACAAATTCAATATTACTCTTGCCGTTAGAGATTTGTTCACCATTGCCAGGTTGTATGTGTTATAACTACTTCATATTTATCTTAAGTATATCACAAACAATGCCACCTCATGAACCCCTTGTGTGCCACACAGAATGATAATTACCAATCAATAAAAAGAAAGGTTTCAACCTGTCAAGAATCATCTCAATTTGAATGGTGATAGTTAATGATAATGAAATACAAATTAGAATTAAACATTCCAATCATAATACAACATGGGCAACCAATGTTTTTGAGTAATCTATCTCCTTTTGAGATAATAAAAGCTTGCTTGGCAGATTTCATCAGAATGTTATTACCTTGGGTTGCATAACATTGCGATAACCTTTCGATTGTGTGCAGTGTGGATGATGTGATTTGCCTTAATGGCTGTTGTTGCTTGTTGTGGGACTGGTGAGCTGAAATAAGCTCTCTCCTCAATGCTGGTTAGTGCAACTTATTTGGGTTAGCTACTCACATATGTATACTCATATATATATATATAATATATATATATATATATATATAATATATATATATGCACAGAGGTGTAGGGCTATGTACATATACACACTTTGTATGGTCTCATAGTTTATTTGGTCATATTCACAGCTCAATTGACAAAATTAAACATTTAGTTAGAAAAATCAGGTTTCGGTCTTGAACAGAGAATGTACATCCCTGCAAAAACACTGCAGGGTTTCAATTGACAGCATAAGAATTCACAGCATCACAAGTTAATTCTAAAAAACCAAAGTAAAACATGATGACATAAGTGTCCAAATTCTCTTTTCTCTAAAAGACCATTGGGAGCTGAATTTTTGCATGCTTTATTTTTATTTGACAAAAATGGACTATTTGTATCCGTTTTGAAAGTGTATATTGATATGAAAAATATAATAGCAAAATTATTTGGGTACATTTTATAAGAATATGATAATACCACCAGGTATAATGTCAAAATAGTAGAGAAACAGAGGAGGATATTGCCATAATTTTATATATCCCATAAACTCCTGTGACATTCCAGTTCGTAAATGACTGGAAGAATATATAGTCAAGTAAATCTTTTTATATAGCTGATACTTGGTGCTTTTGAGGCATAAAAATCATGGCAGTATCTTTTTCTGTTTTTCACTATTTTGATGTTATATCTGATTGTATTGTATTCATATAGAGAAGTCTGATTCTCGCCTGCAATGCTTTTGTCCAGTGCCTTGCCACTTTTTCTGCCCGACTCGCACATTACCCCTTCTACAGCCACATCTGCGGGTGTATTGTCGCAGTATTTTATAGTAATTGACTTGAGATATTTTGACAGTAACCCATTTCAATTTGCAGCTTATCCTTTTAAGCCTAGTATCCATAAGACCTTTATTGCTCCATCATTGCCATCAAATCATTTCTTTCTTTTATGCTGCCATCCCAGGCCTGCTGCTGATCTCAGGTGTATTCAGAAATCCCTTAGCTTGTGAAGCAGTAGCGCCTTCAAGGATCCACCAAGGCCAAGGCATCTCCATATTCAACTCCATGCAAGATTACTTTTCATCAAAAGTTGGTAGAGCAAATGAACTGTACCTTATTTGGTGGCATAAATGGGGGAAGGGAGGTTTGGCCCCAACTGATGGTAGCGTTACTTTTACACTGGCTAAAAGGCTCGCAAGTCAACTTCATATGACTCTTATTGTTCAAAGGGTTATAAAAACACCATTTCACGTTTCATCTATGTATCAATATATCGAGGGAAGAAGATATGTCCATTGATAACTCCATAGATATGTCCATAAAATATCTTATGAATATCTTAAGATATATCAGATGAAGTATTGATTGTCCCTGATTTATGCCTGATTTGGAAAGATTTCAGTAGGTTTGAAGGAGCTGATAGAAGGGTTGTTTGTGTGATAGAAGGAGAGACACAAGAACAATTATCAAAGGCAATTAACAACACCCAGTCCTCATTGGTAGTCCTCAACTATTGCAGTCTTGGGATTGTTAATATATTCAATTTGGTCAAAACAACCTCAGCAATTACAATTCCCATCACATAGATTTGGGACTTGGCAATTCCTCAAGCAACAGAAGTAGAATCGTTTTGTTTCCAAGTATACAGATTTCTTATCCTTTGTTCAGATAGGGGTATAAATTTGATCAAAATTTATCTCTTTGAGGGGTCATCACAGCCATAAATAGATCAAAATGAGACGTTGGGGGGTGAATTTGACAACACACCACATTTATTTTTCAATGTTGATGAAAATCACTGTGGGTCGCAGGATTATCATTGACGATTAATTTATGGAGTATATATGTGTGTACAATATATACAGTACATATATTGCATCAAATGACATGTTCTTAATTAATTGCATATTGTATTCAACAACCTTACATTCTGCGCCATTGTGATCATACATGATAGGACTTATACAATGCACTCTTTTTTTCATCATAACATTCATTCTCATGATAGCATATATATATATATATATATATATATATATATATATATATATATATTGTACTGGCAATGACTCTTGTGGCTCACACGAGATTGATCCTGTCATGAAACCGAGAAAAAGAGATGAAAGTCACAGATGTGTGGTGTGTTTCTACTCAGAGGAAAAAAAGAATAACAACAGAATCCTTGTGAAAATAGCCACATCAAACAGCAAATAAAAGTAAGAGAAACAATGAGGCATGCACACGGAGATGGAATTGTTTAATTTTGTTGGATGTTGGAAGATTAATGGGAGAGTGGTCTCTGCTTGGCAGGATGGATCCCACCGTTAATATTTCACAAAGGTGGGAAGTGTGCTCAGCCAGGCGTGAGCAACTCACGGTCACCGAGGACACTTAACAGACAGGGTTTGGCAGGTGCAGTATGCTGCTGTATTATTCAATATTGCCAATTGACCTTTTTTTATTCAGCACCATTTATGATATTGTCATTTTGTTCACGCCATTCTGAACCATATCCAAGATCAGGGAAAGCTGACGATTAGGCTTAAATGTACCTAGAGACCAGACCAAATCTGCATTGACTGCTGTTTTTGTCCAAGCATTTCTTAAGCCCTGATAGGAATGGACAAAATATATATCATCCTAACATGCTGCTATTTTCACCACAGAACCTACAGAGTGGGCACCACACTTTGTCTTGCCATTTATGTTGCCAAACTAAATATTTATGGTATATTTAACGACTAAGATAAAATATGAATGAAACATGTAATTGAGATATATGTGTCATGACAGTTTTACATGTACATGTACAGGCCATTGATAGAACAGTATTTTACAAATGTTACTTACATATGCAAAGGTAATTAAATATGAAGCTTTAAGTGACTGCTTTGGCATGACGACAGGTTGTATAAGCTTCAGTCCCTGTAGTTGGATGCAGGTGAACATTGACAGAAAGCTTAAAATTCCCTGCTTCCCCAAGACAGTGGATTTATGATTCGTAATTAATGATGTAGACAAGACACATTAAACCATTAAATTCCCAATTGTGATAGAGATGTGCAGGAAAGACAACTGTCACAGAATGATTGATGCATTTTAGACTTTAACAAAAGACCAATGTGGAGGCTGGAATAATGCGTCAAGCATTAAATAATGGAAAGAATCATTACCATATAGTGATGCTGGGATATAGTCACACGGAAGGTCTGCCGGGAGTTTGGCAGTGGCATTAGTCTGTAAACAATAATGTATGAGAGATGCTATGTGATAGGTGTTCCGGTAGAGTTTGGATAATGAGGCGATATACCCAGCCCATCTCATGAGACTCCTGCACTTGGTGTGTGTCATACATGTATACAGATTACCTGATCTGAGCTCTCTGCATTGCAAGTCTCGTCCACAATGCAAGAGCTCCACAGACAACTACTGCAAAAGATGACATGAGAGTTTTAGTCCCAAATTAGTAGATTGAGTGTTTGCATTAGGCTGATGAAATGAGACGGCTGTAAGCATGGTAAGATGGGCAAGATAATGGGAGTGTGACATTGACAGGCTCTCTCTCTCTCCCCTCGCCTGCTTGCTCCCTTATGTTGTGTGCCTAACAATCTACCACCATACTCCCTGCTCATCAGCACTTGTACATTTACCGAGACCATAGTGATACTTGCCCCACTTCACATGTTAAAATTAAGGTGATTCTTGCCATCATTATTTCACTTGTTAAAAATAAGGTGATACTAGCCCTCTTTACTTTTCTTCTTAAATTTCAGCCGATACTTGCCCTCTTTATGTCACATGTTAAAGTTCAGGTGATACTAGCCCTCTTTACTTTTCTTCTTAAAATTCAGGTGATACTAGCCCTCTTTACGTCATGTGTTAAAGTTCAGGTTATACTTGCCCTCTTTATGTCACATGTTAAAGTTCAGGTGATACTAGCCCTCTTTATGTCACATAAGATCAGGTGATACTTGCCCTCTTTATGTCATGTGTTAAAGTTCAGGTGATACTAGCCCTCTTTACGTCACACGTGAAAGATCAGGTGATACTAGCCCTCTTTATGTCACATGTTAAAAGATCAGTTGATACTTGCCCTCTCAATGTCACACGTGAAAGATCAGGTGATACTTGCCCTCTTTATGTCACATGTTAAAAGATCAGGTGATACTTGCCCTCTTTATGTCACACGTGAAAGATCAGGTGATACTAGCCCTCTTTATGTCACACATTAAAGATCAGGTGATACTAGCCCTCTGTATGTCACATGTTAAAGTTCAGGTGATACTAGCCCTCTGTATGTCACATGTTAAAGATCAGGTGATACTTGCCCTCTGTATGTCACATGTTAAAGTTCAGGTGATACTTGCCCTCTTAATGTCACATGTGAAAGTTACTTACCTTCTCCTTATTATTTACCGTCACATGTGAAAGTTACTTACCTTCTCCTTATTATTTACCGTCACGTGTGAAAGTTACTTTCCATCTCCTTATTATTTACCGTCACGTGTGAAAGTTACTTTCCATCTCCTTATTATTTACCGTCACGTGTGAAAGTTACTTTCCATCTCCTTATTATTTACCGTCACGTGTGAAAGTTACTTTCCATCTCCTTATTATTTACCGTCACATGTAAAAGTTACTTACCTTCTCCTTATTATTTACCGTCACGTGTGAAAGTTACTTTCCATCTCCTTATTATTTACCGTCACGTGTGAAAGTTACTTTCCATCTCCTTATTATTTACCAAGATACTTTGCTAGCAATATGTGGAAATTCTTCTTGACAAGAGGACAAAGCTGAAATAACTACTTTTTAATCACATGCTGATGTGCATCTGCTTGATTAAACTTGACAATCATACCAATGATACCAGTCCTTATCTTCTCTTGTCAATTAATTAACATAATCTTTTAGCGGTTAATCCCGGCACATCCCCATTATTGAAAAAAATACAATGGAATTGCAAGATGTTTTAAGTTTCTTATGAGATAACTGAATATCAAAACCGTGTCAGGTTTTAACTAATTAATTTCTGTTTACCTGAAATGGGTGTGAAAATGTATAGGCGATTCGTTGTTACCAGGGTGATGAGATGTTTGTTCTTTCTTTGAGTTGTTATACTGATATGATTTATGAGTGATATGTTGATACTTTGCCATTCACTGCTGTTCTCTTTGATAGTGGACCCTTTATCAAACAGGAACTTCTGAATAACTGCTTTTTGTAGAATTGATGTAACCTTTTGTATTATATGACAAAGACTATGTAGAGAATCACCTTAATATGGGCAAAGAGCCAATTACTATCTGTCTCCCAATATATGAATATAATAGCTGATCAATATTTGCTAGAAACAAAAGAGAGCTTTTGTCCCAGTATGTTTTATCATAGCTTTGAGGATGACAAAAGGTAAACTTGAGACCATGTGTATGTCATTTGTGGTTTCAATGCAACCTTCAGACTATGTGTGTGTCAGCAGGGTGGTCTCAATGCAACCTTCAGACCTTGTGTGTGTCAGCAGGGTGGTCTCAATGCAACCTTCAGACTATGTGTGTGTCAGCAGGGTGGTCACAATGCAACCTTTAGACCATGGGTATGTCAGCAGGGTGGTCACAATGCAACCTTCAGACCATGGGTATGTCAGCAGGGTGGTCACAATGCAACCTTCAGACCATGGGTATGTCAGCAGGGTGGCCACAATGCAACCTTCAGACCATGGGTATGTCAGCAGAGTGGTTTAGATGCAACCTTCAGCCATGGGTATGTCAGCAGGGTGGCCACAATGCAACCTTCAGACCATGGGTATGTCAGCAGGGTGGGCACAATGCAACCTTTAGACCATGGGTATGTCAGCAGGGTGGTTTCAATGCAACTTCAGACCATGGGTATGTCAGCAGGGTGGTGACAATGCAACCTTCAGCCATGGGTATGTCAGCAGGGTGGCCACAATGCAACCTTCAGCCATGGGTATGTCAGCAGGGTGGCCACAATGCAACCTTCAGACCATGGGTATGTCAGCAGGGTGGTTTCAATGCAACCTTCAAACCATGGGTATGTCAGCAGGGTGGTCACAATGCAACTTTCAGACCATGGGTATGTCAGCAGGGTGGTTTCAATGCAACCTGCAGCCATGGGTATGTCAGCAGGGTGGCCACAATGCAACCTTCAGCCATGGGTATGTCAGCAGGGAGGCCACAATGCAACCTTCAGACCATGGGTATGTCAGCAGGGTGGTTTCAATGCAACCTTCACACCATGGGTATGTCAGCAGGGTGGTTTCAATGCAACCTTCAGCCATGGGTATGTCAGCAGGGAGGCCACAATGCAACCTTCAGCCATGGGTATGGTATGTCAGCAGGGAGGCCACAATGCAACCTTCAGACCATGGGTATGTCAGCAGGGTGGTTTCAATGCAACCTTCAGCCATGGGTATGTCAGCAGGGTGGCCACAATGCAACCTTCAGACCATGTGTGTGTCAGTAGGGTGGCCACAATGCAACCTTCAGACCATGGGTATGTCAGCAGGGTGGTTTCAATGCAACCTTCAGACCATGGGTATGTCAGCAGGGTGGCCACAATGCAACCTTCAGACCATGGGTATGTCAGCAGGGTGGCCACAATGCAACCTTTAGACCATGGGTATGTCAGCAGGGTGGCCACAATGCAACCTTCAGCCATGGGTATGTCAGCAGGGTGGTTTCAATGCAACCTTCAGCCATGGGTATGTCAGCAGGGTGGTTTCAATGTAACCTTTAGACCATGGGTATGTCAGCAGGGTGGCCACATTGCAACCTTTAGACCATGGGTATGTCAGCAGGGTGGGCACAATGCAACCTTCAGACCATGGGTATGTCAGCAGGGTGGTTTCAATGTAACCTTTAGACCATGGGTATGTCAGCAGGGTGGCCACAATGCAACCTTCAGACCATGGGTATGTCAGCAGGGTGGCCACAATGCAACCTTCAGACCATGGGTATGTCAGCAGGGTGGCCACAATGCAACCTTTAGACCATGGGTATGTCAGCAGGGTGGTGACAATGCAACCTTTATGTTAAAAAGGTGGTTACCATCCATCCTTAAGACAATATATGTATTTGTTTACAGGTGGGTGTTTTAGCTTTCACATTGAAGCAAAGCTGAATATGATAAAACACTGACAGTAATCACCCTCCTGAGACACAAAAGGGAGAGAGATATTATAGAGTGCCAGAGAGGTGCGAACCAAATGTCTGGCCACTAATAGGTATGTAGGGTTATCCTGGTGTGGTGGAACTGGCTTGACATGTCATCATACCATTGCAAATAAGCACTGTGCTTCAAAATGCTAGATCACTATAATTACAGAACATCCTGCCAGCCACTTATTGCCTTTATGACACTCATGTTAAGTGTTTCGTCTGTAAATGTTGTGCTTCAGGTAAATAGAAGGTTTTTGAGATTTTTGACATCCTTCCAGGGGTGTGTGTCTGTGTCTGTGTCTGTGTCTGTGTCTCGGTGTCTCTCTGAGTGTCTCCCCTCTCTCTGGACCCCCTTATCATCTCAGATCAACCCTGCATGGAACTAGAACTTATAGACCTGCATGTGAACATCCAATCAGGTTCATGTACTGACTGCTCTTTACTCGCCATACACCTCATAACACAGGTCAGCACTGAGCGGTCCATGCTGGAAGTTGACACAAGTATGTCCCATTGTTCTCCATCATATTTGATGGGCAAAATGTTTGCAGGCATATCTTGATGGCCAACACCTCATTCTTCATGTACCTTCTCTCATAAATGTGACTTTTCTACCATTTTATTTTTGCAATGAATGATGTTAGTGACGGGTGTGGCCATTACGCTTGATAGTTTTTGTCTGGCACATTATTGCAGCTAATGTACACATGGCATATAATAAGTATATGCCTCACTTGTTGAGGACAAAAATGATATACATCCAGTGCTTTTGTTCAAAGTTATATCACAGCCTCACCCTGTAAAAATGGTCCTGAAATGTACCAGTATTATTTGTTCTTTCGTTAAAAAAAAAAGATTTTAACCCATGAAATGATCAATAAGACTATTTTCCAACTTGAAAAAAACAAAAGCTTGGGGTGCTGTGATAATTTTTTTTGAATTGTAAAATAATTTTGCAATGATTTTAATTGTCCAGATGTGTATGCCACCCTTTTTCAGCAGAATTCGAGACTGGACCATCAACCTTGAGTTCAACACAGATTTCTTTCCTATCATGATATATTAACTTATACTTATCAACTAGAACAAATTACGTAGAGTGAGAAAAGATGGATTTAGTGTGGTGTAAATGCTAGATTCCATTTTATTTGATAAAAGAAAATTTTATCTTTATGTTCAAGTTTGTTTCCTATTCATACATAATATCTGCCCAAAGAAAAATAAAATGTGAAAGAATTTGATGTTGGCATGAGAAAGTCCAGGATTTTTTTATGAAATGTAAATCTAGCAGACATACAAAACACCTTGATTCTAGTGAATATCTTATCTCGAATAACACTTGGAGACATTAAATGATGTATTGGAAAATACAATGACAAATTGTACTGTTTTCTTTGCAATTCCAACATTATTTACAATAAAACAGACAGAATATCCACAAGGAAATCAAAAGCAGAAAGTTGAATGATTTTCTGACTAACAAGAGAAGACTATTTTGTATGGGACATATAAAAATTTACTGAAACAAAAGGACAGGAATGAATCATCTTAACAATTGTCAAAAGAATAAACTTGATAGATAAATAAGCATGAATAGAGTGGCATACGTTATGTATTAAATTGGATCATTTTTTTTCTGGAGGTGAATCTTTTGGGTGAATGGCATTGCTCAATAGCTTTAAATGATGCATTCACCCAAATACATCAGTGAACATCATTATAATAATGGCAGAAAACAGAGATTATCTCATTAAAGACTGATCGAGAAACATCTTGGAAACCATTTGGCTACACATCTTCTGCCTGATGTGAAATTGCTTACGACGTAAATGAGAAGGAGAAAGTTTGGAAAGTGGTGCTCCACACACAGATCGAGGTAGATAAGGGGTGAACATTGTACAAAGGCTTTTAGGCTGAGGGCCAAGGGGACCAGTTTATATATTTGTCTGAG
Organism: Amphiduros pacificus; assembly: GCA_949316495.1. Taxonomy (NCBI): domain Eukaryota; kingdom Metazoa; phylum Annelida; class Polychaeta; order Phyllodocida; family Hesionidae; genus Amphiduros; species Amphiduros pacificus. Next base: position 7,205,737 of record OX439000.1, read on the forward strand.
CAGCTGGTAAAGATTGGCTGGAGCCCCGAGTTAATGTGTGCGCAAGCTTGCTGATTAAGTATTAATGGTGAAAATCATCTCCTTGTGGGTTGTCATAAACAACCTTCAACCACCATTCAAACTAAGAAAAGTCTCACTTTTCTACTGGCACTGCCATAGGCTTGCATATGCTTGCATGCGTATTTCATATTTGTTGAATAGCTCAAAGCATAAGGAAAATGTGACTAAATGTGGTAAGGATATGGTGCAAATTTATAATGCAAAAAGTCAAGTTCTTTATCAAAGAAGCATTCATATTTTGTTTTTTTGCCATGTGTAATTTTGTTTTTGATAGTAAGTAAAAATGGCTTTAAATTACTTTTATAAATAAAATACATATAACTATGTTTTCAGGATTAATTAATATATTCATGGCCAAGGGATGAACAAACCCAGGGAGTCATTCAGAGAATTTCTAGCAAATTATCAAGAAGATAAAATAAATTTACATGATAAAAAGAGAAATTATAAATGATTTTGAGTTGCAATGATCCCCTGTGTTATCAATATTGCATTTTAGTTGAGTGGTAGAACAATTACATGTTCTCTGGAGGATCAGTGTTACACAATTTTAAAGTTTCTTAATGTGTTTTTTTATCTGAAATAAACAAGTGTATATGCATCTGTTTTGTCAAATCTCAAAGGTGAATGAAAAAATGCAAAATAAACGTAATGTTATAATTTGAACATGACTCATAAGGCGCCATTTAAATACAATGTGTAATATAATTAGAATTATAATCTAGTTCCATCAAGATGTTTGAAAAGGATATCTTCTGTTCTAAAAGGTCATTATATGTTACAGTGCAAAGGTCTCCTATCGTAACACAAAAGTCATTTTTGTTGTAATGCAGAGGACACCTGTTCTGTTCTGGAAGTCCGCTGTATTAACTCTGTTATAGAAGCCATCTTTTTGTGTTTTCTTTTGCAGAGGACATTTGTGCAGGTCACATGTTTTGGTGTTGAGTTCTCCACCTGTCCTGATGCAGAAGATATAGTTTCTTGTGATAATTTTCTCTCAATTCATGAGACTTTATCATAAATAAAGTAGCATCCCTTTAATTTGAAATGTTAAGCATTTGTGGAGGATTTTGGGCCAGACTGAGACAAAGGGAGGTGGGCATCTCTTCATGATGCTGTAATTTCTTCCCTCATATACGATATGACAAAGAAAATCTCCAGACAATTTTTGAAAGAAACAAGTAGAGAATGGAGTCTTTCTTTAACACAATTCACACAATTGTATTTTATATGAAAAAATTGGTAGTGTAGTTTCTAAATGTGGACTTATTTATAATGTTTTTTAAAAAAAATATTTTATTTGTGTATTTTTCTTGTACTTCCACATCAATATACTCTTAACACAAGCTTGGCTCACACAAAGCTGAAAAGTAAAATGATACCAGGCCTTTTCACTTGCATGACAACCTGATAGGTGTTGGCCAAGCTAAATATGGCCATTAACCTTTCTATTTGCCACCAGCATGCCAATATGGCAAAGCAAAAAATAAAAAACACAAAAAAGATGCAAGAAACAAACTCCAAGGTGGGAGGGGGAGGAGGTTAGTTAATTACTCCTTTGAATGAGTGTCAAAAATGATTTCCGGGGTCTGCATGGAAGCAGCAATGTCTAATTTGCAGTATGTCAGATGTGATGAGATGCGGTGGGCGACTCAGGTGTGGAGGCAGGCGCAGGGATAGCATGTCAGCCAGCAGCCCGTGCCACCGCCAACCCACCGCGCACCACCTCTGCCGTGCCACCGCGTAGTGGACAGCTCAATTGAAGGAAACACTTGCATAGCCAGTTGTAAGTATTCCTCTATTAATTTGGCCTGCCAGTCTCCATACAGTAAAGTACTGGATTACCTCAGCCCCTTGTGTGTATGGCTTCCACGTGTGTCTCCTTTATTAAGACATGCTGGCTCCCCGTAAGAATACATCAAAATACTTGAAGCATGTATTTGATTATTTTTCATGAACTGTAAACCTAATTTTAAAAAAGAGATATAATTACATATATGAATAATCCCTTATGTGTGTCCATGTATATATCTCATTTTGTAGCTGGCATTTTTGTATTTCATCAGATCAGGCTTAAACATCAACTTGAAGACTATATTCTCTGTTCATTGCATTGTGACCTTTCGGTTCCACATTTACACTTCGCCAGGTGTTTATTTGGATTTCCTATTTTTCAAGTCATGTAGTTATGAAGTTGAGATGGTGTGTTGCACTTTACAGCTGGCCAGTCTCTAAGTCGGGATAGATGTAGATATTTATCACGTCTCTCATTGCAGTTGTATACTTTAAGCTTATTCCTTCAAACAACCAAACCCTTAACCTTATTATAATTTGAACCAACAAAATGGAAAGTAAAACGGATGGTGATTTGGCTCCTACCAGTGCATTTGACTTCATGTTTGGCAGCTGTTATTTCCAGGTTGATATCACAGTTAAAATTGATTATTAACAAACTGATGATGATAATAGTGATCATTGTTTCTCTAATATGAATATATAGTTCGAAAATTGAAAGAAAAATTTACATAATTTTTTAAAGACAAAAGGATTATATGACAGCTGAAAATATAATTTCATAATTATATGACAGCTGAAGGTATCATTCATAATTGTATATATTATCATTTACCGGTAATTAGAATTGGGAAATCAATCTTTAAAAAGGAAATCACATTTTTTCCACAAAAATATCAGGAAATTCAGCTTCCTCAAAAAAGCATTTCTGTTGATATTGAAATGCTATTTCTGATATAAAGGTTGAAAATATACAATTGCAATGAATTGCATTACAAAAAAAACATCAACAAAACATATAGAGGGTATAGTGTTATGAAAATATCTGGATTGCCACATTGGTTCATATTTCCCAGTCTCTGAAAGTAGACACCTCTTGCACATCATAGTTGTTCTAAAATGACTGAAAAATAATTGGGTATCATAGTGATTTTAACAATTTTGATAAGTTTATGTGTTTATGGGATCCGTCTGGTATTAGAAAGATTGAGTCTTTTTTTCACACAATTGGACAGATAATCTTGAACAAGAAAAATCTTCATGACATTGTTATGATGCAGTCATTGCTCGTGTGGCACCATGAATATCTATAGAATAGGTTTATTGTAAGATAAAGTACAGTAAATATGTGAACATGGTCACAACATTTGTTGATGTTTGGAGTAAAACATGAAAGTTATGAATTAGGAGTGTTCATGTGCATGTTTATGTTATATCATATTGAATACACATCTATTATAATTGTTATGCTTTTAAAATCATAAAGATATTACATTGGAATCATATTTGTAATAAAGAAGTATTTAAAGCAAACATTCTGTAGGTTGAGAAGCTAAATCTAGAAACTCAGTCCAATGATATGGAACTGATATTCAGAGTCATATGACTGCATAATTTTGGGAATAACATATTTCAAAACATTATTTTACACCTTATATCAAAATCATCCTTAACCCTGCAATATGTTTAAAGTTTTTTTGTAACATTGTGATCTCAGTATTGATAAAAGATGTGAATTATGTATGCAAAGATTGTGTATTTCCTACAAAGCCAAATTATAATCTAGATTAATGAAATATTCCATGTTTCAAAAACATCGGCACTAAAAGCTCCTTTCAGGACAAATCCTTAGCAGTTTAGGGGAGGGGAGAAAACCCATTTTAAATCCATTATTGATTAAAGTTTGGAAAGAGGTTGACTATTAAAAAATTTGGAACATCAAAAACAGGATGAACATTAGAAAAGAATTTGAACATCAAAAAGTAGTTTGAACATCAAAAAAAGTAGTTTGAACATAAAAAAGTAGTTTGAATATTAGAAAATGGATATATGTACTGGTTGTACCTAATCTTCAGATATTCCATAGTGGGTACAGTACATCTATGCTTGTGAAGCTGATCCACTGAAAATGGCATGTTGCGTATCAGATTGCGATGTCAGATTGCATTGACACTGTGTTTACAAACTACAATAGAGCACTCGCACTGTACTGAGAGTCCATATCATTATTCATGTTTGGAGTGAGTTCTGTGAGATCATGGATATGATAAACAGAATCCCAAGTGCAGAGCATATCAGAACAAAAGTGCACTATTTACTGATGTTTTTAAACTTCTATTTTGTGAATTATTTTACAAAGTAGAGCTGATACTGTTAGTGCACGTTATACACAAGAGTGTCACACCTGAGTACTTTGTTTGGGCCTAACAGTGCCAGTGCACAGCTTCTGAACACAGACATTATCACCCCTTTGTTGATTATATTACTAAAATTACACTTGATTTCCTGTCACAATGGCATTAATAATATAAAGTCTCAGTTGCATCAAGTTAAGCAGCTCTTAATTGTATGCCAGCTTCCTCAATGTCAGAGATTTGTGACACTGACACATTAATGAATATTTCATGAATATATCTTGTGGAGCAAAAATTTACTTATTTTAGTGATAGTACTATGGCTGCCTTATTCACTTTTGGTTTGCTGACCAATCAGAGCCCACGAAACAATGGTTGATTTTTTTATCAATAAAAGACCAGCTAACAAATGGTTACCATAAATCATGAACAACTTAATAGGCACTAAAAACTCTTTCCATACTAGCATTTATGATCCATGTATTTTCATCTCATTTTGTCAATCGCCAAAGGCAAATTAGAGGGGGAAAAGGTTACATTGATCAACCTATAACATTGAGGCTACATGTGACGAAATAGCATACATTCATGCCAAGAGGAATCAGGTTCTGCCTCTCCTTGCCAGAGTGCAATGCCAGTAAGATGAACAAGCTGGCTCCAGGATGCCCAAATCATTGCATAGTCATATGAGAACCGAGCTGAAAACCATAATATTACTGCCTGGAAATGCATCTCATTGATTTTATTTGTGTATTAAAGATAAAGAATATATCGGTTGTTATTTATTTCATTTTTTTCAATTTTTTTTGTGTAGTGTTTTTTTTTGTTTGTTTGTTTTTTGAACAGTTATGCAAGAATATGACTGCTTTTAGATAATGTGTGAAGGAAATGATTAAGACACAGAAATGCAGGTGAAGGAGATCTGAAGATATGATTATAAACAGGATTATAAGATAGGGTTGGTAATTTGTCCTCAATGATCCATAGTTTGTGGGTTTGATTCCTGGGTCATGCCATAATCTAAGACAGATAACTGCAGGTGAAGGAGATTGTCATATTACAATTTCTCATATTAGCTGAGGTCAGAGACTGAATCGCTTGTCCTTATAAATCAGGGATTAGGTGGGTTTGGACCTTTGACATATACAAATAGGTCTCATTATGTAATGCTACAAATAGGTCTCATTATGAAATGCTACAAATAGGTCTCATTATGAAATGACTGAAATAATAATATAAGGGCTACATATAGGTCTCATTATGAAATGCTACAAATAGGTCTCATTATGAAATGACTGAAATAATAATATAAGTGATGAAAAAGTGATGGACAGTTCACCCCTAAGCCAGATCCCCATCCATTTATTGCCAAGCCTACTGGCCTCATATATTCCTCTTCAAGGATATTTTTCCATGTAAACATATCTATTTGAATGTTTTTCTTTTGCTTTTGCATTCAAATATTGCATTATAAATAACATATTGCCTTTGTTTAAAGGAGGAAGAACTGATAAATGTGTTTTGCTCCATTTCAACCCATCATTGTATCATTGGGGGATAAATACAATCATTGTTTCTTGTGTGGGAATTTGAAGGATTATCTTGAAATATGACATTGAAATAAAATATAAAGCCAGGTAATCCACACGTCATGTGGCTTGCTATTACATCAAGTTTACTCTCCCATATTTATATCATTATCTGGAAAACAGAAACAAATTCATCCATCTAAAAGTAATATTCTTATTGTTAAATACTGAAATGTCACAGATCTTAGATTTCAGTGTCAAGTGTCTTAAGATGCTTTTCAAATGGAAAGCAATACAATTCTCATATTTCTCATAATATGAACTCTGTCAGCTTGAAATAATTTTGCTGTTATCTCTGAGGGTTTCAGTGTGAACTTGAAGAAGTTAAAGCATTCATGAAATGAGTTTTCAAGCACTTTTTCCTTGCATAATATAAATGTTTACACCCCAAACTTGGCGATCAAAAGTTATTACCCATCATATTTCCCCAACATAAATTTCTGCACCATTTGAAAGTAGATGAGTCTTCTGCTAAAATCCAATTCATCCATTGGACACTTTGTCAACAAATTTCTTTTACCTGACCAGTCATCTAGTGCTACATGCTAAGTCAAGTTTTGCTAACAATGGGGCACCTTCAGATTGGGACAATGGATTGATTTGGTGTACAGAGCCCTGTTTATCCATTAATGTTTGTCCATTGGTACAGGCCTAACACCCCAATAGACCAAAATAGGGGTCACATGCTTGTATACATGTTGTCACCTGGGCTGTATTGTATCAACAGGTTCAAAATTATGAACCCAATATTTTGGGTTCAAAATCGGTGTTCAACACCAAATTTGAACCAAAAGTATTGTATGAACAAGTTCAACACCAATATCGGTTTCAAACACCAATTTTGGGTTCACGTTTTTGAACCCATTATGCAACACCAATATTTCGGGGTCAAAATCGGTGTTCAACACCAATATTGGGTTCAAACCAGGGCTTTTTCTTAGATTTCAAGTGTGTGCTTATATTTCAAGAGTCAAATCATGCCGAAATCCGTTTTTCAGGAACAATTTCAATAAAAAAATATTTTACTTACATCACAAGCTTGTGCTTAGATCTGAAGCAAGGTCTGTAGCTTGTTTGGATGCAATTTTTTTCTTGCTTAAATTTTGCATTGGATATTTTTATAACAACGGCTGCAAAAATGCTTTATTGTCTGTCAAATGCATCACAATGTGAAAATATGTGACGTCACATGAGTGCCAAGAACACTGATAAAAGGTTACAAAGTGCTCCTTGTGGCCTCATGACGTTACAAAGTAAATCCCGTCAGAGCCCCACTGCAATGAGTTCAAAAGGGTCAAATATCGGAGTAATGTAAACAAACTTGTAATTCAGTTATTGGAGGCAAAAATGAAAACATAACTTCCCAAATATTGTACATCTTCTGAAAAAGTTACATTGAAATTTAAAATTGAATGTTAAATGATGTAAAAATTGTATAAATCAACAACATAAAACAGAAGTGCAGGAGACTTTCGGTTCAAAATGAACCTGATTTTGGGTTCAAATGAACCAGAACCTGAAATCGGGTTCATGGACCAGGAACTGCTTGATACAATACTTTTGGCGTCAAAGATATTTTGAACCAATTATTTGGTTCATTTGAACCCGATTTTGAACCCAATATTGGTGCAATTGTGAACCTGTTGATACAATACAGCCCTGGTGGTCAAAAGAGTACAGCCAGTACTTGGCAATTTCAGCAAAACACAATAACCATGGTCAATGTATTTTGGTTGATTTTAGTGAGATAGCTTGCTTGTATCACAGTTTCATGGCCACATATCATTATGCTTTAAATGATGTATCTACATGTATTCACAACTGCACATGTATCCACATAATTAATTAATTAATACATGAGAATATTCAATAACAGGAAATCACTGGTGAACCGGACAGGCAGTGTTTCCGTTCCAAGGATCATGATTATGCAGAGTTACATGGTGATTTTGACTAATTATAATAAGCCACGTGTTTGCTTGCATCCTGTAAGTACACATATATTCTAATTGGGGAAGTTAAAGGTCATGTGTGGCGGACTCTAGGATCTTAGTGAAGGCATACAAAGAGTGAGAATCATTGCTTGTTCTTAACTCATCATTTACCTTGGAGGTAAAATTCACCTGAGATATAAAGATTTGAAGACAAAAGTCAACTGTCAACTTGTCTTTTTCCCATTTGCTGAATGCATCTGATGTCACTGTTATTTTTTTTAGCGTTTTGCTGACCTTTGTAAGATATATTCCAAAACTGAATTTTAGCAAACAGCCAAAAAGATGATCAATGTTATTTTTAAACAATTTGTTATTCTTAAAACCTCAAAATGTATTTTTCTTCAAAATAAAAAATTACCTTTTTTATTTCCTAATAATTTGTGTAGATCAAACATAATAAAAAAGCAGATAAGTTTATTTTCATTACAGCTTTTTTGTTCAAGACATAGAAAACAATTTTTTTTTTCACTTTTCAATGGGTGATATGTTCTTTGTATGCCTTCAGTATGGCATGTATATTAACTCTTTTGTGCAGATATATACATCATAAAAGCACAGGAGTGAGTAGCAATCACAGAGTACATGATGCTAATTATGTGAACTAGGCATAGCCGTTTGTTTTGATAAATTATACCTATATTGATTTAAAGCTAATGACCTTGTAAAAAGGCAAACATATTTTTGAATAACTTATTTAGAAACTAAGGTTAAATGCGTTTTTGTTTGTTAACATATCAGCTAATATCTTCTGTCATCTTTCACAGGCAAGACAGGTATATATATATATATATATATATATATTTTGTTGTAATATATATATATTTTGATTATAATATATTTATATAGAAACATTAATTTTGCACTAACCTGTAAGTACATGTCTGAATTAAATGAACAATTTGGATGCAATAATTGAACTCTTTTCTGATAAACTCCCGTGCAGATAATTTTACTTAATTTAGGCATATTTATTTTAACCATTACATTTTTATATGCACAGATATAATGGCAAGGTATTATGACATGAGATAAAGCTATACCTCAACTTCACAGTGATGTATCACACATTTCATATAAGGTGCAGGGATATTTTCCTGGCTCGCATTGTTTCTGTGAAACTAAAACAGATCGTTGTACCAGGAACACATAAAACCTAATGTCATGTGGTGTATGTATGATGGTGTGGGAACACATGTCCCTCAGCAGTAGGAGTCATCCCGTGGGTTTCCTGAATATTCCCTAGAGGCATATTTATATGTGCATATCTACATATGTACATATTAAGCCTTTGCCATCATGATTCATAAAGCATCATATAACATCCAGTGAGTTCATTTCACATTTGGCTTAAAGACCAACAAAACTGCCTCTCACATGCCTAGTCTACAATTCAGAACCTGGCATTCTCAATTTCTATGTGACATTATTACATCACAATCGAAATATATTTCAAAGTGACTGCAATTGTTGAAGCTTGTGAATTTTGATTATATTTATTGCATAAAACAGTGAACATTTTATAAGCCTCATACCTGTAATATATAAAAGAATAAGTTTGATTTTCTACCCTTTAAATTGGCTACCGTGTGAAGGTATCAATACCTTTGTTCACAGTTTGAAATGGATGGTTGCCATTAGCAAATGGTGATTACAACAGTGAAAAGTTTCAAGTGATATCTCACAATCTTCATGTCTTATATTATTGTATTAATGGTATTTGAATTGCTTGTCCATATTTTGTGAAGGTTTCCTTCCCCTTTAATGTGTTGTTTCTATCTAATGAGTACGCTTAGAAGTGCATCTAGTACAATAATACATGCCCTTATAGTGGGAAGTTGTAAGAGGCAATTTTCATTGGTTCATCTGTGTACCAGGGCTTGAAGACAGGGTTCTCAACATGACGAGGGTGTTGTTGATATGAGTGCCAAGAAGCCTTACTTATGTACACTGGTGCATTGATGTTTTAAGATTGGGCACCCAGACTTGGGTTTCGTGCCTCAAAGTGCCACAAACACCTTCCCAGGTACTCATGCATTTTTCATGAAGACATGTTTATTTGTGACCAGAATACCCATCCCAGATAGACAAGTAGACAATGTGTGTGGTAGATATGAGTATTTCCACAGATAGTATGAATGCATATATGCTACCTTGAAATGTTCTATATAGTGTGGCCTTTGCACACATTAAGTCTGCACTCTTGGTCAGGTAATGAACATACAATATGCATCATGCATTCTTCTTACTAATGTTGGAATTTGAGTGTGACTTTGGGTTACTTATTTTGACATGTTCAGCTGTGAACTAGATTTATGACAGTTGGATATATAACACCATGATATTTTATCATCGAAAATCATTCTTTATATGATTCATAGGTAACATACTTTTGAAGGTCAATCAATATTATTCACAAGAAATTATGTTATTAAAGGTAATTTATTTTACGAATAATTTGTAATGTTTTAGTCAAAGGTCATTACATATAATTTGTGGGTAATTATGTTGTTGGAAATCATTATTCATGATTTATTGGTTATTCTGTTAGTAAAGATCATTTGTTATATTGTCACTGATTGAAAAAATGTAGAACAGTTCAACAGTTTGATTTAATAACTATTACCTGTTCTTATCCATTTAACAAGGGCATACAATGATACAAGGATGAATGATTTTCAATAACATGGCAACTTAATCTTCTTTCTCTTTTCTCTTTGATGTGATTTACAAAATTAAACCAACGGTGCTCTTATTATCAGTAATTCCTTTATCATCATCATTTGAGAACCAGATTGCTAATGAACATTGACCTTCATCTTTTTGATGTGAAAATAGCATGATCCTAAAATCATTTTTGAATTCACAAAAAAATATATAATTGACAAGGTAACATATTTCAGTATTTGTCATCAATCCTGACATGTTGGAAGAAGGGAGATATTGCATGACTTGCGGTGATTTGTGAAGAAACACCTGAGCAATGACAATATCATCTACCTTGCCTATGCTTGGCATTTTACAGGCTTTCATTACAATGATTATTTTTTTTGGGGGGAGACAGAAACGGACACAATTTCCATTCATAATTATTAGCTCTGCTGACTTTGTAGTCATAGAGCTATAGGAGTGGGGAAAATGTCTGTCCACCTGTCTGTCTGTCAGCATTTTAATCTGTCTGTCTGTCAGTAAAATCTTCTTCTCCAAAGCTACCAGTAAATTATGTTTCTATTTCATATGACTATTTTCATAATAGACAGTTCATTATTTTCTTTTTTCTGCAATTACATTCCTGAACATCAAAAGAGAGTTTAGCTTATACATTTTAATTTCCAGAGCATAATCGATATATCAATAAATAAGGGTTGTCCGGAATAATTTGTTCATATTTTGCTAACTTTGAAAAGTGAATATAAATTGAAATGTTTGATTTTAGAAAACACATATTGTCATATTGTAGCAACCAAGTATTTTCAAGGAGGGCAATTTTGAAAATAAAAATATTTGACAACAGAATCAATAATTATTCTATCTGTGAAAAATGTTCTTTTGTTTGAAAATATCATGTTCAAATGAAGAGCAAAGTTAAATCTTTGGCAATATAAAGGATATTGTCCATAACATGGAAGTCCATAGAGAAAGTATTTGTAACTTATGGGTTAACTCTGGGCACCTTTTAAACCGTATACAAATACATTGATAGAATAATATATCTTTGAATGATAGATCACAGTAATTTTCTTATGCAATTTGGAGACAGCCAGAATATTCCATTATTTTACTAGTTGCATTATGGGGCTAGTGGTAGTTCTCCCATCAGACTTCTATCTTCACAGAATAACCTGGAAGAAAATGAAACACAAAAGCAGCCAAGAAAGGTTGGATTTAATTGTGTCATTATGGAAGTTAATTATTTCCACAAGCAAAAGGGTGGAAAAGTGTGTAGATTTTGCAAACATGGCGGCAACAAAACATGGCACATCCTTCCTGTTCAGTGCTCATGGGAGAAACGTGTCGTAATGCTAGCAACGTCATGTAGCAGGAAGTCACAGCCACAGAGCCACCGTATTTGAGCAGTAAATGATTTCAACCTGTTTTTATTTATTTTTTATCCAACCATATGGTAATTTCAGGAGAAAGCCAAATATTAACAGCCAAGTGAAATAAGATTTTGTTGATTAAATTTCTTGTAATATAAGAGTCCTGAGTCAATCCATGGTTAACACCCATTCTGGCGTTAAGTCTTACAACTTTTTTGATGGCTGATGCCATAATTCTTGATCACACCATTGATGTATTTTGAATGCACAGCCATTATTTTACAGAATTGAATGGAGCTCCTGAAGAAAGAGGCAAAATTGGCAGTTGTCAGTGGTTCAGACTGTAATCTTAGCTGCTTGAGTGCCAGGTTTATTATTTGATGTGCATTATAATGTGTAAACACTGATCCAAGCAAACAAGGGAGAGAGTTCTCACAGTCTCCATTATATAGACGTTATCTCTGCTCTATCTTCTCAATCAAAAGTTTGATGACCAGGCCAATATAGCTACAATCTGCAAATTATTGGAGTATGCCTCTTGTTTACATCTTCCATTGGTTGAAAATAAAATATCAAATTAGAAGATTTGAGTGGTCACATTTTATCAGAGGTGCTAATGAGAAGAATAGGAATGATAGTTAAAGTCAAGCTTTTTTCATCACCCTTCAATACTATTAATGATACAAATGAACATTCCCATTAAATACCTCATTGCTATTTCACCTAGCTTGTGTATTTAATTGGATGATTTGAAGTAATATAATATAATTTGATAGGGATTGATTATCGAAGAAACAAAGCCACATCAACAAAACATATTTTGATGTTATGAGACACACACATGCTGTGTTTCTGGAAATAACATGAATGCAATCATGCTGCTGTCGTGTGTATAAATTGGAAGTAATATACACAGTATGCAGATGACATAGCAGCCCCTCATCCAGGTAAAAAGCAATCATCATTTAGAACTCATCTTTGGCATACAAATTGCGTGAAGTTATATAAAACATACTTACACAATATAAATTTATAATAATTTGTATTGCATACTCTAAACAGCAGTTGTCTCCCCACATTGTATATGCTCTCTCGCTTTTTAGTTTATTTTGGGGGTTCAGAATGACTTTGACTTTAAAATCTCAATATCAAATCATATATTTGTTTGCTATTCTTTATGTTTTTTGTTTTTAAATTGATTAGTATTTAGATAGGTTTGTTATTAAAAAATAAACAGGTTGTGGTGACAATTAGTGTGGAATTTAATTACCAACAGAAATTGTTATCCATCTATGACTGAAAATAATGTGACCAAAATATCCAAATTAATATTGAAATGACTATTTTTGCAATCATATGCATTATATATAAAGTTACATGAGAATGGCATAGAAAATACTTTTGGTTATAGTTTCAAAGTAAATATAAAAGTGCCAATGAAATATTGCACACATTTATGAGTGGTCAGCCCCTTCATGTTACAGAAGGAGAGAGAGCTATCCTTGACACAAACAGAATACCTACAACTGATTGGAGTTATATCATGGCTTGTCATGTGTTATCAGTTTAAGTTAGTGTCAAAACAACCATTCATGATTACTATATATTAGGCCAAGGTGAAATATGAAACTGAATACCTGGTAATATTTGTTTTTCTCAGAATAATTTCACCATATTGGCATTTTTCCATAATAATAAGGCTATTGGACATAGAATGTGAATAAGTGAATAGTCATTTTGCTAATTACAATCACTTGCAATTTCTCCTGACAAGCTTCAATAAAACTTGGTTACATTTGGGGAATATTTTGGCACCACAAACCTGAGCTCAAAATAGTCACATGGTGTATGAAATAGGGGTGACAAATGTCTTTAAATGAATTGTACTGTATAACCTTGGTTATTCACGGTGATTCAGTATGCCCAAAAAGTACTGGGGTCAAAGTCAGACATCATTACAATGAATACATTGTAATTGCAAGTTACAGACCCAGGAAATGTCACAAAATGACATCATCAAGCCAGAACAATGGGGACGCTAATCCTTTCCATCTGTTGCCAGTGGTGAATGTTGATGCCCTTCCTGTCTGATAGGGTTTGAGGAACATCTCAACATACAGACTTGTTTAAACTAAAAGAAATAGTCAAATGAAAGTTTTCAAAATGTACATTGACTGAAGCAGTCTGGAATGATTCCTAACTTACCATATCTTCAAACTGTGTAACATATCTTCAAACTTCAAACTGTGGTATGAATTCTTGAGGACTAGGTGTGACACTACATGTTTATGACTTTTAATGCAACTGAATGGCAAAACCGATTGCAGTACTCTCCATTATGCAGAGGTTTTTTATATGGAAGTTAAGATGGCATGTTTGGCAGGCATTGTTGGCACTGGGATTCCTGTCTAAGCTGGCAGTTTGGTGGAATAGCTTCATTGGCTAAATGCTTGCATCATTCCAATGTTGAAACTAGAATGTTCCAATTTCCTGCCGTGCAAAATAGACTCTATTGCCTGTCTGTCAGATGCCACTTTAAGTGCTTCATCAAGATTTAGACAATGAAATAATATTGCTTCCCCGTGCTATTTGAAACTTGCATTATGAAAATGAATCACTGTTGTAATGTGAACTTTCAGTGCTGCTGAAATTAGAACTTTATGTCACATTGGAATAAAAGTCCATTATTCTTTAATTCTGCCAAAAAATTTAATGTTTTTCTGTAGGTTTTTTTTTGGCCATATAGAAAGGCAATATAAGAGGATAGTATATGGTGGTGAGACATAGAAAGGTATATTAGTGTCATAATGGCAAAGGGATCTATAATGAAACACTATACTTCCTGTGAATTATGCTGTTATGGCACTGTACTAATACCTCATAATAATCCATCAGGTACCAGGAGAAAAACACATTAATTTTCACTATTTCTTATGTCCTAAAAAAAGTCAAATTTGTTATTTTTCAAATGTTTATTTTGCTTTTATTTGTATACATCAATAACAAGTAAAGGTCTTTTAAAATTCCGACATCATTTTGTCAATTATTAGCTTAGTTCAGTCAAACAACTGTTATTTGCACTTTTAGTGACATCAATTTGGCAAATTGGTACCTCAGCTTGCTCGCATTTTGCAATTAAGGTCAAGGTGTCAGGCAGGTTGTAATTATACCTATTCCCATTCACTATAAAATATCCATTTGCAAATCAAGATAAAGAATGCTGTGACAGGAAACGACGGCTTATTATAAGGCATGAAAAGAAGCATATCCTTCATCACCATTGAATGGCCTTGTCGCGGAGTGTGTCTTAGAGTGGTGACATGGCCATGTGTTGAGTACACTAGCTCTGCTCGTGGCTCACACAGTTGACAGTAGGCCTAATTCTGACCCCCCAGCCAGCATGAGCCTCTGGGGGGCGGATAAGAGAAGCAAAGCCGCTGGCGGAGTGTGGCGTAAAGCAGCCCACACAATGGGTACCTATATGAATGCACCATCCTCATGCTGCCTTCTCCTGTGCAGTGAGGATCAATGGAAGAGCAGTGCCAATGGACCACTCCATAGTCCACACACATTATGTCCTCATCTTTTTACCATTCTCCTGCATTTTTTGTCACAAATAAACGTGAAAAAATTAATTGTAAAAAAAATAATTTAATTTCAAGTCTTAATAGTTTGAAAAAAGTTGCAAAGTTATCAAGTCTTCTAGCTCTTTTGTTAAAATGTAATGTCATGTCATTTACACATACAAACCTGAAGGATGCAGATTCCCTCGAGGTCACTAGGCCAGTGCCAATGTAAGTCGAGAATGTTTTGTCATTGAATATGATCATACTTTTGAACAAATATTGCACAGCCATGTAAAATAATGCTTTGTATAGCATTCAAAACCTGTTAATCACAGAAGATTTAATGTTATATTTTAATATTGCTATAATTTATCTGTATCACATTCAAATTGATGATCAATGCATAAAGGTAATATTTAATATATAAAGATTATAAGAAATAAAACATTTCCTGGCATCTTGTCAGGTATAATATTTTATGGTAAGGATCTCATAGAGACATCTGGTATCTGTATGATTCTGGCAGTTCCTGTGTGTCAGTATTTAACTTCCCATACTATATACCAAACTCACTACCTTACTAGTAACGATTTAATTCATATGAATTTCTGCATAGAGCATATTCCTCTGTATAAACCAGGAAATGTTGGAATCTTTCCAGTGAAGGTCAGGAGGAATCCTGAGTGATCTTTTCATCAGTTCAGTATTATTGATCACAGCCATCTTGGCCAGACTATCAGCCAATATGAAAACATCGTTTGAAGTTTATCTGTCTTCCTTATATCTCTACTTAAGATATTCAATAAAAGGATATGAATTATATATTTTCTACAAAAAAGATCTACATATGGCAAACTGACCAAGGAATTGATATGATTTAGGTACTGGAAGGTAACTGACCTAGCTGTCTGTCAGGCATCTGTTTATCCCTGTCTGTCTGTTTGTCCATCCCTCCATTCCCATGCTACAATGCTCTATATTTTGAGTTAATTTATATATGAACCATCTGAGCATCCAAGAGATAATGGGTTATACTTGGCAATATAAAGGTTTTTAGACCATGTGTATTTGAGCAATGCCAACTTTCAATGAATTGGGATCATTTAGTGGTTTATTTTAACATTTTGCAAAAGGTATTTGTGAATAGCGAAATAACCAATTTTTTTATTTGATGATTTAATTTGACAAAACATAAGGATAATCATTCACATGAAATGTTCACCTGACTGTGATGTAACTATACATCAATTGTTTAAATAGAGATAAGTATGATGGCAAGCAAAGTGTGATGGCAAGCAAAGTGTGATGACAAGCAAATTTCAAATTTTCATTATGGCAACCACACTTTTAGAAATATCTTGAATTTATATTTTATTAATAAAATGTGACTGAAACCAAATATAAACAAAATTCTATTATGGAAACAATACCTTAAATAGTGATAAGTAAAGTGGTAGTAAGGCATAATGTCAACCAAACATTTTTTTTCCCTGTGAATGGTGATCAGTGAAATGAAGGAATGTTGAATTAGAGGCATTTGTTTGCAGTGCTACAATGTTTGTCAGTATTAGCAAGTTCATGTATTATAGAAGCAATGGTCAGCTTGGTTGACCCCTCTCTGATTGGCGACATACAGTCACTAAGTGCCTAGCCAAAATGGCTCTCTCCAGTGACACGATTAACTTGTGTTTTGTCATAGAAAACTGCTAGTTTTCTCACAAAAGTAAAATTTGACCTTGGCATGACTTAACCTTACAAGGGTTACCTCTCAGAGGTTGGTAAAAAAATAAGATATGCTTTAAACTTGACATTTTATGCTGGGATGGTAGCATTGTGTCGAAACAAAGGGGAACATTACAGCATATAATGACTGACAAATTTTTGCCATAGAGTTACCGGAAAAAGTAAAACACTGAAGTTGAACCTTAAGATGTATCCAGGGATTCAGCTCCAAGATGAAGAATGTTTTAACTGGCATGTGTAGATATTTCTATTATTTATTTTTGTGTAAATGAGGTAATTTGGATATAAACAGCTTTGAAATGATGGAGCTGCACTGTATCATTTGCCTTACACCGTGTTCTTAATGGTGTGTGGTGACAGAAATTATTCTATGCAATGATACATGCCGAGCTGTTTTATATGCGATAATTTGGCTGAAAGATGCTGCTGGGTTTGTCTTGTAATACAACTAGAGCCAGCCAATTTACACTGTCCCACTATTTGTCTTGTGTGCAACATAATTGCCCACTTTGATGCCTCCAAAGACAGAGGCACTTGATAGAATAAATAGTGTTGGGAATGATTGAGGATGTAAAGCTTATATTTTCCCTTGATTGATCAAAGACACAGGTTGGCTGCTTCATATATGCAGAGGTTGACTGGACATGTATGCGAGTAGTAGGGCCCACTTCCCCTCACAGGAGTTAGGATGTAGACAAAGCTGGACCAGCCTCCGCATAGGCTACGCACTAACACCACCAAATCTCCAACCATCAATAATGGATTAGCAGCCTCTTTGCTTTATGGCCATGAGGTGGTCACATTGGGGCTGTTGGTGTGTAGGCCTTCTGACCCCGTCCGCTCAGTCAGATAAACTGACCTGGGAGTAGCCCTGTCAGAGACATCGTACATTCTCATATGAGATGCTGGAAGAAACCAGCTTCCGTGTCACAACTGTAATGGCTCTTAAGTGAACAGTTACGTGTGGTCCAGGCTTAGAGCACAGATGCTACTCAGTCGACCCCTTCTGCCTCTTTGTCTCAAATTATAATGTTCCTAACTGACTGTCTACATGTTTATTGTCACCTCTGTAATGTTCCTAACTGACTGTCTACATGTTTATTGTCACCTCTGTAATGTTCCTAACTGACTGTCTACATGTTTATTGTCACCTCTGTAATGTTCCTAACTGACTGTCTACATGTTTATTGTCACCTCTGTAATGTTCCTAACTGACTGTCTACATGTTTATTGTCACCTCTGTAATGTTCCTAACTGACTGTCTGCATGTTTATTGTCACCTCTGTAATGTTCCTAACTGACTGTCTACATGTTTATTGTCACCTCTGTAATGTTCCTAACTGACTGTCTACATGTTTATTGTCACCTCTGTAATGTTCCTAACTGACTGTCTACATGTTTATTGTCACCTCTGTAATGTTCCTAACTGACTGTCTGCATGTTTATTGTCACCTCTGTAATGTTCCTAACTGACTGTCTACATGTTTATTGTCACCTCTGTAATGTTCCTAACTGACTGTCTACATGTTTATTGTCACCTCTGTAATGTTCCTAACTGACTGTCTACATGTTTATTGTCACCTCTGTAATGTTCCTAACTGACTGTCTACATGTTTATTGTCACCTCTGTAATGTTCCTAACTGACTGTCTACATGTTTATTGTCACCTCTGTAATGTTCCTAACACTCTCTATCCATGAACAAAGATAAGGATTCTGAAAAAAAAATGAATAAAAATAATTGATTTAAATTTTCAGAACAAACATTTAAAAGGAATAACTCACATTCACATTATCAGAGTAATACAGATCTTGGATTTGTCAACTAAATTTTGTTAAGAGCAACTTTATCGATTAGCCAATCTGAAGCTTTGTCATTTTAAGCTGTCCAAGCATAAGAGCTCAGACCTTCACCATTTGTGATGCAACACAAACCTATCACACATTCAATCATTATGCATTATTACCATTTCAGTACATTTTATTTTACTTTTGTTTAAAATATTCACAATTATTCTGTGACATTTACATGACTGTTCGTCATAATATGGATGAGAAATTTACATTTGCTCCTTTGTGATATTTAGACTCAATGTAAGAAAGATTTCAATATATAAACTACGATGTTCCACCCACCTGTCTTCCTTGTAAATAGTTATACTACATTTATTTAAAAGGTTTATATTTTTTTAGATATAACAATACTGAAAACAAGATTTCTTAAAAAAAAAGTTGCAATTAAAAAGCAAGAAAAGTACATTAAGTTACATCTAATCCTTAGAATGTGTTTCAAGGTGTAACTACCTGTATATCGACTTGAATTAACTTCCATTTCTGGGCGTTTCTCTATTGTGCATGTGGAATGGTTTTACATGCTTGATAGGAACTGATTGTTAAATGGATGTTCTGTACTGTTTAATCAGTCATTTATTAATGGTAACTACCACACAGATACATATTGACAATATTGGAGGACATCATAAACAAGACGATAGGTTGAAGGAGATAAGTATTTTTCCGTCAAGGATATTTTTTTAGCTGTTCTAACTCTGTCGGCATCCTTCTGCAGTATAGGGGGAATTTTCTGTCATTCTGTCTGTCCATCAACTTTGATCTCTGAAACTTTTGGATGGAGTTCTTAGTTTTTCATAGGTGAGATATTGTAGTTTCAGGAGATCAATCTATTTTTTCCCATGATGCTCAGATTTGTTTTCATTTTTTATGATTTTTTAAAATCAAAATTCATAGCTGTCACCGAGATGCCTTTGCATTGAAAACATCAGATACTGTAACATCCAGTGCCTCATTCTTGTAATCTTATTACATCCTCAGTTCAAAACTTTCAGAATAAAGGAAGGTGGTGGTGTCTGAATTACTGCCATATTGCCCAAGAATTAAAGGAACCTTTTGAACAATTTAACGAATATTAACTGCTTATGACCTGCAAAGTTTAAAAAATACTGTAAATGATCATTTATGAAACAAAATATTGAGTGCTTTTGGCCCACAAAGTTTAGAAAATATTGTAAATGATCGCTTATGAAGCAAAATGCAGCCATTTCCGGGATATACTCCTAAACATTACAAAAATCAATGGTTAACATAGTTGTTAGGCCATTAGCCTATGTTTTTCTTTCCATATATAGACAATATCTATGACACAGATCATGTGACATAGATCATGTGACATAGATCGTGTCCTTATTTTCTCCCATGACATCAGTGATCGGCAAACAAGTGTTAAATTTGTTGAAAGATCAGAATAACAAATGCCAAATTGTGTTGAAAGCAGAAAGTTCATCCACATTTGTTTTAACCTATACATCTAATGTCAATAAAATTCTATGTTGTGCACATGTATATAGAATTTACTTAATGAACGCTGATGAAAAGTACTTTTATAAAAATAAAAGACCTTTGATTAGTGTTCAGAGAGCCTATATTTTACTCTTTAATCATACAACCTTGAAAACAGAATTGATTGCCAGGCCTGGAATGAACAAATTAATATTCACATTATCACTTTTGATATTTGTGATCGGAATTTCATATCATAACTTGTGTGCTTTGTATTAACCTGGTGTTTTACACCAGTAATCTATAGTATTCAAATTGACCTAGTTGATTACATTTTACCCATCCTTTTGGTTTGGCATTCTATCCCTGGCAAGCAAGTTGAATGGCTTTTTTCCTTGAGGAAATATTGATTAATTTTGCTGGGAAATGGATGTCCCAATAATAGAGACCAGTTTGCCCACACCAATTGGTGCCGACGAAAAGTGTGGCCTACTGTTAAAAATGACATAAGTTTAGTGAAAACGTGTGATATCGACATCACGTGCAATTCGTCTGTGGTAGATCTTGGTATCACTTTTGACCCAGACATGAAAAGACACTATTTTATAATAAACATTTTTCTTATTAAATAGTTCCTCGAGGAAAAAAGTTCTGAAACCTTATTAAATGCCTTTGTGACATCTACTCGAGATTGTGGAAGTGACCATGTTGCTGGATTATTGTCGTAGATATTAAAATACCACAATTTCAATACCTGAAAAATTCTGAAAAAATGCATTAGTTTCCAGTTCATGCAAGAATCAATTTCTCCTTACCATCCTGAAGGCTCTGATTAGTAAGGCACCATCTTACATGCATGATCTACTGATCATCAAATTTAATAGTAGAATTTGCTCAAATTGTAGACTGTGCCGAGTAATTCCTTGAACAATAAGGGATAAGGCTTTCTCTGTCATCGCCCCTAAACTCTGACATGATCTACCTAATAAAGTTAGGACTAACCTCTCAGTCGATGTCTTCTAGATATGCGTAAGATACACCTGTTTTAGAGACACTATTTTGAAAAGTGCTATGCACAGACACTCTGTGGTATGCAGTACTTTACATATTTAATTATTATTATAATGTACATTATTAATCAACAAAGATATTCCACCACCAAAATAATGTCCATACAGTAACACATCAATATTTCAAAATTCATCATCACCTCTGGTTTAGTACTGGTGGCTGACACATCACAACATATTTTTTGCATCCCAAATTCTACAGAGGGTGGGACATCTTGCAATTTTGAATTGGTGTTTAATTGTTCTTTTCTTGTGGTACTTTACTTGTCCTTTATCCATGATATTCTTCTTGTCCTTTTACTGTGATATTTTACTTGCCCTTTTCCTGCAATTTTATACTTGTCCTGTTCTTGTGATATTTTACTCTCCCTTTTCCTGTGATATTCAACTTCGGCCACTTTATTGAGAGAGCATAATTTTATTCTTGTATTATTGAGCTTTGAACATAAAAATATTGAGAAATGAAACTTGCTTGAATCAATATAGTTTCTCATTATATAGTTTACTCTCACATTTGGTATCCGATCAGCAAGATATTAGAAATGAGAATCAAAGTGGGTCATATTTGCACGTATAATATTTGTACTAATTCTGACATAATATTTGCTATATGTTCCTGTACAAGTTATATTTAAATTCAAATATGACATTTTTCAGTCAAGAAGAAGACTGAAGTTATTTTAAAAAAATGTTAAGCTGTAAAAGCCATTAATCATTTGCTTTCCTCTTGGTTCTATCTTGAGTTTCTTTTCCATTTCCTTGCCAATTGATAAAAGACATTGCTCAAATAAATCATTCTATCACTGAATGGACCCAGTTATGAAAGCTATTTCAGCTTCTTAAAATTTTAATGCTGTTGTCTCGTAAATGCATGGAAAGATGCGTAGAATCTTGGGGAAGATATGTCAAGAGTTCCCAGAATGCACCAGTGTAAACATGCGGTGCCATACCTTCTACAATTGCTTATGTTATAATCTTGTAAGACAATTAGAAAGGGTCTGGGAGACAAAGGTCAACTCAGCTGTGTTGTATGTAAGGTACAGACTTGTAGAATGTATTGTGCCACAGGGCCCTCTTTAAACAGATCATATCTTGCAAAGTTTCACATCGCTAACTTTTTGAGTGGAAAGGTTTAATGGAATAATGCAAACATTGATCACTTCAAAAGAGCATTTGCCTCATAAGACATAATTATCTAATAACCGTAAACATTTCCAGCAAACCAACGATTCACATATTTGCAATTTATATGCAGATGATTCACAAAGGAGAGATGTGAGAGAAAGGTGATATTAACAATCAGGATTGTTTCTGGTAAATGTAATGCCACCAAAGTCACAATGAATCATGCACCTCAGACTTGATTTGAAACACATTTCGGTGACCTATGGGAGGGGCGAGGATCTGGGTGATATGAAAAGAATAGAAAGATCCCAGTGGTAAACTGTGGCACTTCATGTTTCAGAGCAACCTGCCATATCGGATCTCTCATTCCTTCCAGCGTAACTGGATTACATGCCAATAAAAGCATTATTTTTCCATTCCTTATCTCCCCTGTTTTGTCAGTTCCTCACTGTTGATATGAGATTATTATAGTGAAATAAGCACATAAACAGAGGCATTAACCAAAAAAAACCTTAAATACATTTTCTATTTTGAGGTATTCCAAGGTTAGAGCCCACAAGCTATTCAAGATTAGACGGAAATTTAGAAAGGAGTGGTTCCAAATGAAATATTGCAAGGTTATTGTTCATTTTCAATCTCTGAAGGAAAGAAAAGAGTTTAGGGGAGTAAGTAAAGCAACTGGGGCATTCATTTTGATTGAATAATTATTGAAAGAAAATATCAAAAACACAAAATTCACAGATGAAAAAATTTGGTTCACTTTATTTTTCCATTATTTTTTTTTTCAAAAGAATACACAAAATTGTGTAATGCAAAGTAAAAGCTGTACGATACTTACTGCTCAACAATGAACTGATCATTAACAGCCACCAGATGTTACCATCTGTAAGGTGCCCAAGGTTTATGCCTGACATATGACTGTGATTATTGTAGAAGATGAGCCACTTGTAGCCTCCTTCAAAACCTGTTATCTCTGCAACACCTAGTAAGTGCAGTCTTTTCTGAAAGTGTACCAATGTATTCTGTTTCAAAGAGAGGCTGAGATTGCAAAGAAGACAGAGATGATTTCACTCATCAGGAGTTTGCATTATTTAAAAATCAATTAAGGGCTGGGAAATGAATAAAGACATTGATAGTGACACATCAGACATACAGATAGAACATACATGTTGGTGGTCATGTGAATTAAATGATAAGTTTAGCAATCACATCATGTCCAGGTTTACAAAGATTACAGATTTGGATTTTATTGCATGAACTGGAGGAAAATGACAAGCCATAAATTACACAATCAAGTCCCAGATTACATAGAAAGCATATAAAATGTATGAATATATAGGCAAAGTAATCATCACTTAACAAATATACCAGAGCTAATTTCCTGTCACACACATACTTCCTGATTTCCATCTCAAAAGCTCACAAGGCTTTTCTGGTAAGCGTTATAGTTTTAATAGGCATAGTAATAATTTTAACATTTTGAATATGATAAAGAGGATGATGTTTATCCTGGTATACAGATGGTTTAGCTATGCAAGAGGATTCTTTGATTACCTTTTATGTTATTTACATGAGGAACTAACATCTCTAACCTGAAGTGCTTGTAATACATGTATTTATGTCTTATAAAAGACTTTTATCCAAAGTGTTATTAATGGATGCAAGAATTCATTGTCATATTTTATATGTTTTACAATTGTTTGTTTGTGTTGAGGGCAATATAATGTACAAGATATTATTGGCCTCAATGAGAAATTTATATCCAACCATAAAGTAGGATTATTGCCCTTGAAAAGTAAGATGTATATATATATATATATATATAATAATATTGTATTAAAGCAAGCATTGCTGGTCCTCTTGGTAATATAAGACTGACCTATTGTGTATTAAATGTCAGCCTATGAATTGTACATCTGGTTAAATAACTGCACTGGCTTAATTTCATCTGCTGTCAGGAATTCTATAGCTTTCTCAAGGGCATTATCAGACATTCCATTCACATGTTGTCCTTTAATTGCTTTTATATTGGAAAATAATCATGACAATGGTTTAGAGTAGATGTAAGAAATTTACTAGGTAAGCTCTATTAAGAGTTCTTGAAAGCACACTACCCATCGTTGGATGATAATTGCAGATTGAACATTTTTGGCAAAATATATTAGAATATGAAGAAATATGCACTGATCTCAATAGTAAGCATAAATTCAATGAAAGAACATTGGGTTGTTTGTTCAGAATAGCCAAGCATTTAAAAGTTTGAATACACAATATTTTTTACTTTATGCAATAAAGTAATATCTTGCATAAACTTGCCAATTCCTTCTCTGACTTGAGACCAGAACCTTTCTCCACAAAGCTCTTCAACTTAAATCACAACCAATGTACACTGCAGATGCTGCTCATCTGTTGGCAAATTGAAATTTATATTCAGATCATTGGGTTATATTATCTAAAGGGGTCATTTTTTCTTAGTCTTATTTATCAATCAGGGACTGTTATTATGTTGGGTCTGATGGAATTCAGAGGTGAGGAAAATGAGGCCATGATGTGAGGTGATTGCCAACTCAACATTTGATGTGTTTGACAGTAGATTGGCTGGCAAGTTCACACCATCTCATGCAAACTTGATGCTCTGCTAAGAGTAGTTAGCTGGTAAATTGGCGGAGTGCAAGCACACTGTGTTGCTATTGCAGTAGCTCCTGAAGACGGAAGGGGTTTGGGACTAAGTACTGACCAGTAGTGGACAGTACTAAGCTGACCACCCAGCCTCAATATTGTGTTACCAACACGGTACATTTAATGCCCTTTGTATCCAGTAGACACAGTATTAATATAAGTACTGGGGATTAGTGCAAATAAAATGGTTGGATTTTCTTGTGTAGAGAGGTAGATGACCTTTTCTCATGTCAACATTCTTACATTTCTAGTTCTTCTAACCTTATGTTGTTGTTAGATAAAAATAAAATATGTTGCCAAGAAAAACAACGGTCAATGGTGAAAACTTGACTGACTTTTTCTCATTATATTGAAGATGAAAACATGTTAACGCCCATTTCGACCTTACATTTAATAATTGATTGTTCTTGTCTGAAAAGTCAACTATATATCTTACGAAATAAAAAAACTCAAATGTTTTAGAGACATTTTGTTGTCTCAAGTGAAAAATATAGCTTTAAAAATCAATTGTGAAAGCTTTGAGAATGGGAGAATATATGATGGCAATTCTTTATTCAGATATGATTCTACAAGAGGCTGTGGAGGATGAAAAGTTTGCTTTGTCAATTTTGAAATTTGTATTGCTGTGTTTTTTTTTCAGAGATCAATAAATTTGAATTAAAAATACTGAGATTTTTTTTTATTTTGAGATATATGAATATTTACTAAACTACTATTTGGCCTCAGTAAAATAACTTAAGAGAATTTATTAATGTGTCATATGATAAATGTGGTGTAAACATTTCAGTGTGCCCTGTTGCCAATAGCAAGCAACTTTTATCCAGGACCAGTAATTTTTTATGTCTTTTTCTTAGATAATTTCCATTGTTTGACTGAATAAAACACTGTGATGGGAACCAAGTCCATTTCATACACTGGGTAAATGTGGGTTATTAGTTCTTGACAGTCCTTGCAGAGAAGGCAAAGTTTGCTGTGGTTTGCGTGTTATGTGATGAGAGTTTCGCGGAAGGTGTGGGTGGTTGCCTGAATAATGACATGTGCTTGTTTATAAACGCACCAACTTGCATACAACATTCATATCTTACCCACAGCTATATGCAGAAAACCACCAAATAAAATGGTTACTCTGCAAAAATAAAATGACATGGATTTTATGATAATAGCATGTTTGTAGGGAGAAAGCGACATTTCAGCTAAAAATCCTCCTACCTCCAGGACATTGCCATGTATCCACAACAAATTGCAAATTCTTTTTTCTCCTGAACAAAAGCAAATTGTTTGGTTTCCCTAAGAAGGAATCTCTCATAGTTTAGTCAATGCCTTTTTTTATTCAGGAATATGTTATAAATACAGTGATACAAAAGTGACGTAGTTTACAGAATGGTGCAGATATTACTTTAGCAGAATGTAGCATAGCAAAATCCCACAAAGGTCAAGCTAATTAGAGGTTTAACTTATCTTGTTTGTGGCAAGCAACATGAAGAGTAATATGTTGGTGGTGGTGGTGATGATATAATAGATAATAATAACAGTACCATTCTTATAGCGCTGATACCAGAGAGTGTCTGTTAATAGCACTTTTCAAAATGATGTTTCTAAAGACACTTATTGAATGTATCAGCTGAGGGACAACTCCTAATCTTAATAGGGAGATGGTTTCATAATTAGAGCCACAACTGAAAGGGCCCAGTTGCCTATTGTTTTCATTTGAGTCCAGGGAACCAAACAAAATAGACAAAATATATTCATGAGTCCAGCTAACCTTTTGAAAATTTCCTAAGCTTGCTCACCACTCTTGCAGTTGTGTTCTCATGCAAGAAGGTCACCAAAAAGGTCATTTCCATAGTCAAGAGTAGATGGGACATAGTCATGTATAAAAATTTCATTAATACATTTTCCCAGCTCAGGTCTGGATAAGTTTACATTTTGTCAAGTAGACTGATCCATTGAGATATATATCTGGATGTCATCCATCCAGATATCGTAGGCCAGGCCATGCCTTGCAATATAATCAAGGAGAGACATATATAGACAGTAAAAAGGATGGATCAAAGCACTGATCCTTTGGGATGCAATATTTAATAGTCTTGAGAGTGGATCTATGAGTCCCAACTTTAACACAATGTTTTTTATCCGTAAGGTGTGACTTAATCCAGCTGAGGGCATGGCTCGTTACTTTGCACCGCATATAGACAGCAGTGTCTGATGGTCAACAGTATCAAATGATTTTTATAGATCAAGTAGTAGCAGTAGTATTACTGACTTTTTATCATCCTTTGCATTGCATTACTACAGTCTGGAGGCTTGTTGAAAATGAATACTTTCATGAGCAGTCATGCCTCAGTGAACATCAAGTGAATATATTGGATGGAGGTGTTATTTTTAGCTGGATTATGCAACTTGAAAAGAGTTTTGGTATCAATGATGAAATTTATGCTTTGGTAAGCATTCAGGCCTCAGTGAATATAAATATGGCTATCAATTTTGGCAGAATTATACATATTAATGAGTAGGATTGATAACAAAAAAGAAAGTCATGCTTCGGGGAACATTCACACTCTAGTGAGCATGTTTTTACATCTTTAAACATCAAGATTTAAACTGAAACATCAAAGCTTAAAATGTACACCATACTCTCTTTCGGGGATTGTTGAAAGATTTATGGTACAGGTATAAGGGACAAACTTCTTATTTCAAGTAATCACGCCTCAATAAAAAAGGATTTTTTGAACTCATATTTCTCCAACTGATAAGTATAAGTTGTCAAAGAAACGCGTCTCATACACTTGATCATTACTCTGTTGAATATGAGAAATATCAGGCAGCAGACCAGACCCTACTGTGTATCTGTGTGTATGTTTGTTTTTTTTTTAATTTGAACAAAATATGAGTAAATGTTCACTTAACAGATCACTTAAGTCTTCCTTTGTGGCCCAGGGAATAGAAACAACATTTAAGAAATGAATCTCTCAATGATTTATCAATCGTTGATTAATATGCCATGCAGGAACTGTCAATTTGTCAGACCCACGCTTGATTTTTCCTGTCAGAACACTCTTTTATTCTTGTGAGTCATGGTGGCATCAAATGACTTGAGATACAAACACAGAGACATGGAACGTGACACTCATGATGGATGTACAACTGGGATCAGCTTGGGAGAGAGATTATATCATGCGGCCTATCCTCAACCAGCAGCTTCATTTACTACAGTGTAACAGATACTTGTACATTAGATGTCTTTTAATCACAAACTTTTCAGTGCCACGTCAATTGCATCAATATCAATGGGTTTTTACATTCAGCTGATTTATCAGAGCTCTGTGTGTTTGTACATGTATGTGCGTATGTATTGTTGGCTTAAAAGATTCCTCAGGGCTTTTGTGTTATTAAAAAAATTCTTCAGATATTATTTCCATTTGTACACGCTGAGAATAAGTGGGGCTATTGCAGGTGCTGATTCCTGGTGATTTTTGGGCAAGACATTTAGTTTGTCCATCAGTACCTCAGGGGCTATTTCTTCCATAACATTCAAAATATGAAGTGTAATTCTGAAGACCCTAATCCAGAGATGAAGAGATCCCAGGAGACATACAAGTGGATCCTCGGGGATAGACACTCCAAAATTATTGTGAGATTAAGAATGTTCTACCCTAGGTTATTTGTCAGTCTCATGGGATCCTTTCTTTGTACACCTTTGATTTCAGCCTAACTATCTGGGATATAGTGGAAACCAGGCAAGATATTGTCTACTCCCTCTGGCTTGTATATCGGTGTCTTGGGGTTTTTTCAAAAAGTTCTCAGAGGCCCCCTTTTTCAGAAAACCAAAATGTATATGGAAATAGCTGTAATACAAATTGACTAATTGTAATGGCATACATTTTCTGTGAATTTGATTGGCTTTAAAAAAGTGAAATGTCTTAGATGTTGGAGAACTGTATTTGGTGAGTTCAGGCATGACCACTCTGTTACCATTTTGGCCTTGTATATTTTCTCATTTTTTGCTTTATGCTTGTAAAATAGCTTAGGGCTGTGAACCTGCATCTCTGATGCCTAATTTTGTTTTATTTGGAAAATAAATGGGAAAATTTTATCTTTTTGGATAAAAGAAAATATTTTTGTCAAGTGATGACATAACATGTAGTTGATTTGAAAGTAATATGTAATTGACCATTGACTTTCTGCAATAATGAAAGATGGAGTTTTGGTGTGAATTTCCTAGTTTGCTTCATACTAGTGCTATTTGAAAGAAGAATGTCCCTATGGAATATTTGGTCACGTATCACTTTCTTGCCAGTCTTCCTTTTATTCTTGTGATATCATATTTTATAATATAAGCCTCAGGGATTGAGAAACGTGTTATTTTAACCAAGCCTTTCTATGCACACAGATGCAAACAAGACTGTCCATATCTGCTGTATTTGGTGAAATACCCTTTTATAGATATATCCTGAAAAACATCTGCTTCATTCAATATTTAATTTTTGATGACACCCTGGTTATTTAATGCTTTCTGTTTAATACTCAGTCTAAGCTGATAAACTGTCTTTAGATTTCTCTTGTTGCATAATGTAATGATCGGCTCTTTTTTCAAAGATTCATACTGGTGCGATTGAGAATGAGAGAAATGTTTAATGAAAAACCTACGTCAGTTGAGGCAGCCAATTAGACAAAATATATTCATGAAACACTATGACGCTTTTACCTTTGTCTCGGTATTATGTACAATTTAAATGGGGATATTTCTGTATGAGTAATATGGAAGTTCATAACAAATTCTAGTAACATTTTAGCAATCTTTTGAGCATCAAATCACCTCAGACAGATAATGCTTGATAATGTTTGGCTGTTGTTTGCCATCTATTATTTACAGGTAATCTTATAGTGTGCTTTCAGTAAGTCTACATAGGGGAATTATGTTTAGAGAAAAATAGGGTGTTTGTGAAATACTCATAAACATATGATATGAGTGCTGAAAATGATACCATGAAACGAATATTACTTTTGAGTTACAGGATCTGTCGCTCATGATATGCTAAATGATTTTGTGTTCACTATTCCCTGTATCATGTGATATGTATTTCAGTGCAGGCCTTTATTTGTTATTCACATTAAGTAGGCTTGTTTTAGCTTCATAAATAATATTAAAGTATGAAAAAGGCAAGCTTTTAACAAGACAATTTTTGTCCCCTGCCAAAATCCTTGCAGACTTTCTAACTTGGCAAAAAAAATACATGGATTGGAACCAAGCTTTACACATCCATGCTTCATGATAAAATCTCGGACAAGTTTGATGTTGACCTATCCCTGACCTTTTGAACTTAGTATTAGATCAGGGTTACAATATCTTGTGGACTCTTATTTGTTAAACTTTATGCATAGATTGCCACCAAACCTTACACATGCATACTTCATGACAAAATAATGGACAAGTTCAATGGTGACCTTTCTATGACCAATTTTCAGTTGCATTTTTGAACATTGATTTAATGTAGTCAAATACATACTTTTCAATTGAAATAAAAAGTATATACAACTAGTATTCAGCTTATTGGAAATGTTTTATGCTCTTAATATCCACCATTATGTTCCTTTTCTTCCCTGAATGTCCATAGCAGGAGCGGAGGCTTGCTCGGTCAGGTTCTGCTCTTGACCTAGATTGTAGCTTGAGAAGCTCATTGATAGAAGTGTTCCAAGGAGCTGTCGATCATCCAATTAGATGGAGGACAAGTATTATTTAGCATCATAAAATGTGTATCACTGATGAACTGTGTACAAATCCTAATGGACTTAAATCAGTAATGACCACTGAAGTATGATTGCATGAAATGCCTTTATTTTTATGCCACAGGACTCCACATGGATCTCTATTTTTGACACATCACAGCTTTTTAACATAGTAAGTGTTATGTTCAAATAATCATAATAATATGATATTAAAAAGGCTTAGGGTTATTATGTCATTTATTACCCTCAGCCCCTGATGTAATCAGGCTGAGGGTATTGCAGTACTCCTGGCGTGGGTATGTATGTATGTATGTATGTATGTATGTATGTATGTCTGTATGTATGTATGTATGTATGTATGTCTGTAGCGAACATCCTTGTCATCGCGATAACTCAAGAACAAATGATGGCAGCTTCATGAAACTTGACACACATATGCATCTGGTAAAAACCTCGGACGAGTTCGATGGACGGCGACCTTGACCTATTTTTCAAGGTCACAGGGACAATTATGTGAAATCCCAAGAATCACAATAACTCAAGAACGAATGATGGCAGCTTTATGAGATTTGACACACATAAGCATCTGGTGAAGCCCTCAGAATTGTTTCTATGAAACATGACCTTCACCTACTTTTCAAGGTCACAGGGACAATTATGTGAAATCATCTTGTCATCGCGATAACTTGAGAACAAATGATGGCAGCTTCGTGAAACTTGACACATATAAGCATCTGGTGAAAACCTTGGACGAGTTCGATGGACGGTGACCTTGACCTATTTTTCAAGGTCACAGGGACAATTATGTGAAATCCCAAGAATCGCATAACTCAAGAACAAATGATGGCAGCTTTATGAGATTTGACACTCATAAGCATCTGGTGAAGACCTCAGAATTGTTTCTATAAAACATAACCTTCACCTACTTTTCAAGGTCACATGGACAATTATTTGAAATCATCCTTGTCATCGCGATAGTACGAGAACAAATGATGGCAGCTTCGTGAAACTTGACACATATAAGCATCTGGTGAAAACCTCGGACGAGTTCGATGGACGGTGACCTTGACCTATTTTTCAAGGTCACAGACAATTATGTGTAATCCCAAGAATCGCAAGAACGAATGATGGCAGCTTTATGAGATTTGACACACACAAGCATCTGGTGAAGACCTCAGACTTGTCTTGATGGAACATGACCTTCACCTGCTTTTCAAGGTCACAGGGACAATAATGTGAAATCATCCTTGTCATCGTGATAACTCAAGAACAAATGATGGCAGCTTCATGAAACTTTACACGCATAAGCATCTGTTGAAAACCTCAGACTAGTTCGGTGGACGGCGACCTTGACCTATTTTTCAAGGTCACAGGGACAAATATGTCAAATCCCAAGAATCGCAATAACTCAAGAACGAATGATGGCAGCTTTATGAGATTTGACACACAAGCATCTGGTGAAGACCTCAGACTTCTCATGGTGGACCATGACCTTCACCTACTTTCCAAGGTCACAGGGACAATTATGTGAAATCATCCTTGTCATCGCGATAACTCAAGAACAAATGATGGCAGCTTCATGAAACTTGACACACATATGCATCTGGTGAAAACCTCGGACGAGTTCGATGGACGGCGACCTTGACCTATTTTTCAAGGTCACAGGGACAATTATGTGAAATCCCAAGAATCACAATAACTCAAGAACGAATGATGGCAGCTTTATGAGATTTGACACACATAAGCATCTGGTGAAGCCCTCAGAATTGTTTCTATGAAACATGACCTTCACCTACTTTTCAAGGTCACAGGGACAATTATGTGAAATCATCTTGTCATCGCGATAACTTGAGAACAAATGATGGCAGCTTCGTGAAACTTGACACATATAAGCATCTGGTGAAAACCTTGGACGAGTTCGATGGACGATGACCTTGACCTATTTTTCAAGGTCACAGGGACAATTATGTGAAATCCCAAGAATCGCATAACTCAAGAACAAATGATGGCAGCTTTATGAGATTTGACACCCATAAGCATCTGGTGAAGACCTCAGAATTGTTTCTATAAAACATAACCTTCACCTACTTTTCAAGGTCACATGGACAATTATTTGAAATCATCCTTGTCATCGCGATAGTACGAGAACAAATGATGGCAGCTTCGTGAAACTTGACACATATAAGCATCTGGTGAAAACCTCGGACGAGTTCGATGGACGGTGACCTTGACCTATTTTTCAAGGTCACAGACAATTATGTGTAATCCCAAGAATCGCAAGAACGAATGATGGCAGCTTTATGAGATTTGACACACACAAGCATCTGGTGAAGACCTCAGACTTCTCTTGATGGAACATGACCTTCACCTGCTTTTCAAGGTCACAGGGACAATAATGTGAAATCATCCTTGTCATCGTGATAACTCAAGAACAAATGATGGCAGCTTCATGAAACTTTACACGCATAAGCATCTGTTGAAAACCTCAGACTAGTTCGGTAGACGGCGACCTTGACCTATTTTTCAAGGTCACAGGGACAAATATGTGAAATCCCAAGAATCGCAATAACTCAAGAACGAATGATGGCAGCTTCATGAGATTTGACACACACAAGCATCTGGTGAAGACCTCAGACTTCTCATGGTGGACCATGACCTTCACCTACTTTCCAAGGTCACAGGGACAATTATGTGAAATCATCCTTGTCATCGCGATAACTCGAGAACAAATGATGGCAGCTTCATGAAACTTGACACACATAAGCATCTGATGAAAACCTCAGACATTTTTGTATGGAACATGACCTTCACCTACTTTTCAAGGTCAAAGTAACAATTATGTGAAATCCCTATCATTGCCATAACTCGAGAACGAATGTTGGCAGCTTTATGAGACTTGACACACATAAGCATCTGGTGAAGACCTCAGACTGCTCTTGATGGAACATGACCTTTACCTACTTTTCAAGGTCACAGGGACAATCATGTCAAATCCACGTCATTGCAATAACTTAAGAACAAATAATGGCAGCTTCATGAAAATTGACACACATAAGCATCTTGGAAGTCTTCACATGAGTTTGATGGACGGTGACCTTAACCTGCTTTTCAAGGTCACCTGCCCATCTCAATAATTCTAGAGTAAATGATGACAGTTTCATTATACTTGACACACCTAAGCTATCAAAGGAAGTAGATTTTATGGGTTTTTTTTACCCCTGCATCAATTTGCCTTGGTGCAGTGACGTTTTGTTCACAAATATTGTGTGGAGCGAATGTTGTGCAATGAGTTACCAGGGCTGAGGGTTGATGCATCTCTGATGCCTATGTTATATTTTATAACTGTTTTTTTTATGATACAAAATAATAATATATGAAGGTCACCAAGGCATCCTCATACCGTAGAGCATTATCTTGTGATTTTCACATGGGAAGCAATGATTTCTTACCTGGTTAGTCAAGTATGGAATGATAAGCCTAAAAGCCTGATACACGCAGCATATGCCAACAGCATAAGGCACACATTAAAAGCTTGTAATAGGGTTTACATGGAGTGTTTCAGCTGAACATCATCAGTGTCAGATTCAAACAGACTTCAAAGCTTAAGTTCCCATAATACAGGAAATGCTGGTAATGAAAATCATCGTGTTTATGCTAAATTGTGCAAACCCTTAATGGGCTTTGCCAGAGAACCAACTAAGTGATCGAGATAACATGGCCCAAAGCTGACAATTTCTGCAGCCCTGCAAAAGCATGCTAAGATATTAGGCAGAACGTAAAAATATAGCACATGCCATCACAGTTTATAGTTATAATAATAATACATTCAAAAAGTCTTGTATCATTTGATATTTCTATCAAGAAGATGATGAAGAAAAGAGGGATTAGATAAGATAATTAATGGATATAGCAAGACAGGATATATAAGTTAGAGCAAAATATTTATGTCATTTCATACATCATTGATGTTTTTTGTCTTGTGTGAAATCCATTGATACATGATATGGCCGTTTTTTAAAGGACCACTGTTATCATGGAATGGAAGCTAACCATATATATGTAATGTATTGAAAGAGATCTACATCAAATATAAAGCATTCATTGGCTGCATGCTGTAGTATAGGTTAGAGGACCTCCATTTTAGCTGTGCTTACTATGTCAGAATAACATCCGCATTGAAGAGGGAATTTTCTGTCATTCTTTCTGTTCATCAGCTTCAATCTTCTCCTTTGAAGCTACTGGGTGGAGTAATTAATTATTCGTCAGTAAGATGGTGAATTTTCATGGGACCAATTCTATCAATTTTTCCATGGTGCTCAGATTTTTTTCCTTTTTTATGATTACAAAAAAAGCTATCCCAGAGTGGTCAAGTATGCATTACTGTGGCTGCAGCAGGGATTGTGCCTCATTCTTGTTATTTTATTTTAGCCTCATTTTGATACTCAAGGAGAAAAAAGTATCGTGCCAATGACTGCCATATTAGATTTAAAATAACAACTCACAAGAATTTAGGGAACGTTATGATCAGATTAAGAAATATATGACCATCCATATTTGCCTTTGAAACTGTTGAGTGGATTCTTAGATATTCATAGGTAAGATGTAGCATTCCCAATATTCGAATCCCAATATTACCTTCATTGACTGTTCTTGACCTGCCTGTAATTTCTTCCATGAAATGTTTACAAACGTTGAAAAACATCTGCAGTGGTCAGCACATCTCTGAGGCCATTGGTCTGTGCTGCTATTGGGCCAAGTAATCACAGGTTATTGTGGTGTCCATGTGAATTTGTCACAAAAGCCACAATAACAAGGTAGATCGTCCCTTGTTGACTCCCTCTTGTGGCCATTTTGAGGGCATCATAGGGCTTTCCTGGGGTCTCTTGACTATCATGGAGTATGCCAGATGACATCTTTTGTTCCATTGACACAGAATTAACAGCATTAAATAAGTTTTTGTGGTGTTTACAATCTATGTGGAAATGTGATATCTCTATGGAAGAAACTAAGTTTATTTTAAGAATATCACATTACTTCTTATGAGATGACACATTTGTAATTTTCATAGAAATCATAGTAAAGCGTAGATACATGATATCTTGTGGCTCAGGGATTGAAAAAGTCATTGAATTTGGCTGCTTGACTGCTGTGTACTATTGCAGAAACAGTTTTGGTTTGGGTTTGGTTTGGGGTTTAGAACACTTTCAACATTATTTCAGTTATTTCATGATGAGACCTATCTATGTAGCAGATATCATGGAGCCTCAGTGAATTGTCATGTCTCAGGTGCTTGACATGACAACTCACCCATTCACAAATTTACTAGGACAATGGGTTAACCCTTAAGTCATGGGTCTCAGCTCATAAGAAAAACAGAATCATAAATTCATTGCAGACATAGGTGGGACAGCAATATATCAGCAATATACTGAATGCCACATGTTGATAGCAAAATGATACACGTTACATACAGCACTGAGATACATTTTATCTGCTTGCATATATCAGAAATAAAGGTTTATCATTGCCTTCCCAACTTCTGTCAACTACAGAGGCTTCTGTGGTCACAAAGTTACCATCAAGTAATGACAGGAATGCAGCAAAGTGTATCATACACCACACATCAGTTGTAATGCCGGCCATTGGTCTCTGATTTTCAACATAAGCATCATCAGGGATAAAAACATCAAGAAGCTACACAACATCTTGTTTATTATTAGGAGTTTTGATAGTTGTAAACACACACACACACACACACACAAATATATATATTCAAAGATGAAATACATGGATTGAATTGTGTATTCATTGTGAATGAACACAATAGCTAGATTATTGAACTTGAGGCCTCAATAAGATAGTGCAGGATTATTTCAATAATAAAGCAAAATAATCAATAGGTATCAGGTATGTACATTCACAAAATTTCTGATTTGTGTATCAAGCCAGACCACACCCTATGCCGAAAGGAAACTACCAGCTGAATAGAACATCGCAAATTGGGAAATGATCTTATATCCTGTAGAAAAAAAACTTGTAAGTGATCTGGAAGAGTTGCTGTGATTCTTCAGGCAAAGCAAAATATTTGGTGAGCTCTGGCTTTTGATTCAAATGCAGAACATCATATATACTTAATGTTAAATTGGTATTACCTCATAAACTTATGGCTTGAAATAATTTTCTCAGTCATGGGAATATCAGACATCAAATGAGAAAAACATAGATTTGGGATTGCCACAAACTATTTAGAGTGGCTATCAAACTTGTTGAGATGCACATAATATGTGTGGCTGTGATGCAATTAAGGGTTGAAGAGACTGCTGCAAGGCTAACATGTGGTGTTTGTGGGCGGGATTGATCATGTGTCACCCATGCAGGCAAGTGCGGTGTGTCTACTCTGGGGCGACAAGTGGAGATGTACCTGAGGGCTGGATGAGGGGTGTGACACTCCACAGGCACTCCTCACATATGAGTCATTGTCACCTGGGCCCAGGTACCAGCGGTACCAAATGCTGCCTCTGCCTCTGCCTCTGCCTCTGCCTCTGCCTCTGCCTCTGCCTCTGCCTCTGCCTCTGCCTCTGCCTCTGCCTCTGCCTCTGCCTCTGCCTCTGCCTCTGCCTCTGCCTCTGCCTCTGCCTCTGCCTCTGCCTCTGCCTCTGCCTCTGCCTCTGCCTCTGCCTCTGCCTCTGCCTCTGCCTCTGCCTCTGCCTCTGCCTCTGCCTCTGCCTCTGCCTCTGCCTCTGCCTCTGCCTCTGCCTCTGCCTCTGCCTCTGCCTCTGCCTCTGCCTCTGCCTCTGCCTCTGCCTCTGCCTCTGCCTCTGCCTCTGCCTCTGCCTCTGCCTCTGCCTCTGCCTCTGCCTCTGCCTCTGCCTCTGCCTCTGCCTCTATCTCAGCTTCTGCCTCTATCTCAGCCTCTATCTCTATCTCTGCCTCTATCTCTGCCTCTATCTCTGCCTCTATCTCTGCCTCTATCTCTGCCTCTATCTCTGCCTCTGCTGCCTCTGCCAGATCCGGATCCAGTTTGCTTCTCTAATAACACATGGAAGAGTCAAGTGTCAACCACATGTTTCATTATTTCACTTACATAACAATGTGCAGGTTAAGCATGATGTTGGTGTTCTAATTTTAGACTTTGCCTATCCTTGACGGATAATTATCAACAGGTGTAAATAAAGTAAGTTTATATTTCCTAATGGGTGAGAAGGTAATGCAATGGTGCAGTATATAGTATTAACAAAAACAACCACCACACTGTTCTCGTTATTTAATTATAACAAGAAAAATGATTAAAGATACAAATGTATTGGTATATGGTAAAACCAAGCACTCCCACTGGGTGAAACAAAGTTGTCATGCAAAAGGGACAATTTGAGTATCGCACAAAAAAAGAAAATCTCTGTTACATAAGGTCAGATAAGTAGATATTGGTGAAGACTGTATGGAAATTTTGACATTATTAAGTTTTGAAATATAATTTTTTTTCAGAACTCACTGGTAATAAAATAGTTATAACTTTATAGTCATAAAAGTATAAAAAGGTGTATGATCAATAAAAACTACATTCTCTTTATTTGCTTTACCTACCATTTAGCTTTTTCAAAGTTATTTAAGAAGATTTTGTACTTGCATTTTTCATGAATGCCAGTGTTTGTGGTAAATGTTACAATTGATTTCTAAATTACAACCATCTAAAAGCTTGACACGAAGAAACATTACAGCCTATTAAAGCATCAAAGACCCAAATGCCATCAAATAAAAATTCTGTGACAGAGATATCACAGTAAAAACACATTGTGAATAGCAAAAGAAATACAATTTTGTCTTCAGAAGCGTTGTCTCACCATAAATAATGTTGTCATATGAAGAAGCTATAAAATGCAAAGTCAGCAGGCCTTATTATTTGCAGTTAATCATGGTGCCAAAATGTGAGACTGAAAATCACCGGAGTGACATCTAATATCACATTTCTGCCGTGCAAGTTGCCAAAAACAATATCCTCTCAAATGTTGAGAGCTGATCCCAGACAGCAAAGTTTCTCTTTGTTGTTTTGCCCATAAATCAGTAAATACTTGTAAACAGATGTCAGGTAGGTTGTTTGAGTTCTCTCCATTATTACTATTCCCTTGTGTTTATATGTGAATGACACAGCTTGTGGGAATATTGTATGGTATGATTAATATATTTATTTTGGGTTCACTGCTCACTTTATTGTACAGGACTGTGTATATGATAGAAAAAAGTTTAGGACCAAAATATCATAAACATATACATGGAGACCATTGTTCTTAGGAATATTACCAATTAGTGATTTTGATATTAGGATTTGTAATTATAGTTGATAATGTATGTCATCAGTATGAGAGTATGTTGGAAATTGTGTCAAACTTGGTCCAATTATCTTTGCTCCTGTTTTGGATGTCCCTTTGCACAACCAATCAACTCATTTACTCTGGAATTATTGTGACCTTTCCGCTCGTGGGATTGAAATTATTGGCAAATTTGTGCACCTTTCATCTTCTCATCTTACACAGCATCTTCAAAATGTCAGTATGGAAAAAGGAAAAAATGTAATCAATTCTTGATGTACTATTTGATGTATGTAAAAAGCTTTCAGAAGGAAAAGTGCACTTTTGTTGAACGAACCTTTCATCCTCAAACAAAGGGTGACACTTGCCTCATGTTTGAGGTTAACGGTTGACAGAATGAATGAATGGTGGCTATAAGACATATCGACCATTTAGGTCATTCAGTGCCTAAAACAGCAGTAAAAACAACATTAAATACAATTAACATATAATAAAAACAATGCAGTATGAATACAATCTTAACAGCATAGAGTTGACGGTTTACAGGAGAAGAGACTGCAGTATGTTTGTGTCAATCTGCAGCCCACTATTGTGGTATTGGGAGTGAGTGACATGACTATGCATGCACTTGTTTACAGCAACTTATAGGACAAGGTTGGTGGGAGGTTGGCAAGAACAGGACCTTTCCAGAGACTTGGTCTGGCTGCAGCTAGCACCACTGTGTGAGGCGAGTGATATTGAGATGAATACTAATAGTAAACGTCCCCTGCCTCCAGTGGCTTATGCTCGTCGCTCAAACTGCAGAGTGTTTGCTCAGGAAATCAGAACCTATAGACAGTTCACATACATAAAGTCCCTCTGTGGCCGACCTGTTGTTTGTGAAACATGCCGCCCCATTCACAGGTTCAGTTGTATATGGGGAGCATGAATGGCAGCAACATCACTGTGTGTTTTGCATATTAACTCCCATAATGCATCCACATGCTTGTGACATGCATTTAGCAGATCACATGGTACACCTTGCAAAACGGTAGAATCTAGTCTCACCTCCCAGTGCTAACCAGCCACTAGGAGTTGAGTTGATGGCATTCTGCAGGATTGTCCTCAAGCCACACGATCAGGAAATCACCTAATGGAACAACTTCCTATGAAGTATGGATACTGTGAGGTGGGACATGTGCTGGTCGTGCCCAACATGGCCTTCATGTTTGATGTGGCACACACAACCAGGAAACTGCCATTTGTCTCCCCCAAACCCACCTGAATTCCTTACTTTTATGAGCTTATAGAAAGCATATGCTGGCAGCTTATTTAAGATCTCATACAAGATCAGAATCATATATGTGTATTTGTAAACTGCAAATAATAATTTAAAAAAAGGGAATATGGTGTGGGCATCATTATTGTTAATATGAAAAAGGATTTGTCATTATATTAATGTTTTATATGTTTAGGTAATATTATTATATGTTTAGGTAATATTAGAAACTAGGTCGGTTAAACTAAGATGATATCTATGAAGCATACCACATATCACACAGGAGATGAAAGCAGTGATAACTGAGCTGCTGAGATGGTGAGGATAGGGGCAAGTGGCCCCGTTGGCCAAGCTTTATACAAGAGCAGGACATGTTCATTGAGAAGTGCTGTAACAATGCTGGGTTGAAGCCGCAGAGTATTCATGGCAATCACTCAAGATTAGGGGGCGTAAGCTCTTAAAACAAGCTGTCATGGAGACAGGAACACACACTGATTTTGTCTTCCTCTGCTGACAGTTTGTCTTCCAGGGTGAAATAAAGACGGATGTGATTTCCCTTAGGCAATTTGTATGGCATAAATCACACAATATAAAAAAGAGATGTACTCTGGAGAACCAAAGAAACAGATGAAAGTCACTGAAATGCAACAAAGAGCCATTAAATGGCTTTTTGAATTTTAAAATTTAGTTTTCTTTAAGCTCTTGCATATTATAAGTGAAGTCAGTGGGATTTAATGTTTTCTGTTAAAGTATAAAATGATTTGCATGAGAAATGCAAAATCTGAATTTTTTGCTGATGCCAACAGCATGATATAAAAGAAAATGCACAGAACTCATGTTTGTTTTATAAGTTGTTGGTGCTCATAGTTCAGGCTATGTCTGGGTGAAACGCATTGTAACATCTTGCATGAGAGTCAGAAAGCTCACTTACATTTGAAAGCTTTACTGTAAGTCTGTCTTTTTTATACTATATGTCTTGGCGTGAGAACACAAATGTTGGATTTTGAACAGATACTTTCACAATGAGAATTTGCTGAGTCACATACAGAAAGAGATGTGTTGTACATGTATATCAGTAGTCTGCATTATCTGAGGCTTTGAAACTGAGTGATCATTCATTTCAATAGTTTGCCTGATGCATATATCTGCATATACATTTTATCTGTTTGGCTATATTTGTTTTGTTTTTTTTTGTTTTTTTTATCTTTTCATCATTAATTGAAAATAAACCATTCATATTGGTCATTTGTTTGCTTTCACCTGGAGATTAAAAATAGTGTATGTTATCTTACCATTCTGGGAGTCTTTTTACTTGCTATTATAGGAGACTTTTAACTTGTCATGTATAGTCACTGCAATGATTATTGATCTGTCTCATAGTTTTAACATGCCTCTGCATGTCTCTATCAAAAGTCAAGGAAAGTGCTGTCCACTCAAACCTTTTGCATATCAAATAGGAAATACAAAATAACACAAAATGATTGATCTTTTACATTGTATACCTCAGTCCTAATTGATTTATTTAGTCATCTTCATTTCAATTAGAATTTTTATACTCCAAATACAGAAGATATAAAATATGTGGAATATCTTGTGCTCAGCCATGTAGTACTGAATGAATGGCCAATAATGAAACGACTCAGGTGTTTTGCATATTACTCAAAAACACATTTCTAGAAAACTAATGACAAGCACATCAGAAGCTTTTTCATGTTGATAAACACTTTTCAGCTTTGAAGAAAGTCTTAATTGATTTGAAGTAGTCGCTTCTGTGATGTTTGACAAGACAGTTGTGAAAAAACATTTGTGTAAGAAGACCAAGCCCATTTGTCATTATCTTTTAATAGTTAAGACTTTGAATAGGAGCTTTTTTTGCAATTATTTTCAAACATTTATTTGAGCACCAGAATTGTTGACAGAAGAATTTTGTTATTGAGTTAAAAGTTCTGTTTGTCCAAGTACTGAAAGATGCAGACCTATTTCAGTTATCATTCAAGTTGGAGTGCCATTCACTTCCATTTCAAGGGATCTTATGATAGAAGTGCCTCTTTCTGGAACGTTAAATGAGATTCTATCTCCATAGGTAATGAGTATTTCACACAACTGTGGTGGTTGATGGTGTGGGGAAAGAATGTTGTGTCCCAATCCTGCATGCAGCTGCAGTGCAAACAAACCTAATCAAGTTGCTCTTTTTAAAATCAAACAAACAGACCTTTTTAAAGATATTGAAGGGTCTTTTCAAGAATCACAGAGGATTTGAAGAAATTAGAGCTATTTGAACAAGCGAGTGCATGACTGATACAGAGAGTATCATATTACGTCTGAGGGATATCTCATGTAAATGCCAGGAAGATATGCCTTGCATGCCATGCACGTCCCGCACAAGCAACACGTCCCAAACTCTGGTCGTTCTCAAAGATTATTGATTGTCTCAGCCACAAAGATGACAACCAGCAGACAATAATTTGCATGTTTTAAGGCACACATCTGAAAATGCCATAGTGAGCATCACTGCAAGTCAGGCAATGCTTTATCTGAATGCCATCATTTTTTTGGTGCTGTCACCTGATAGTCTTTGTAAATTCATTTTGGC
This sequence comes from Amphiduros pacificus, assembly GCA_949316495.1. NCBI lineage: Eukaryota > Metazoa > Annelida > Polychaeta > Phyllodocida > Hesionidae > Amphiduros > Amphiduros pacificus. The sequence goes on from OX439000.1 coordinate 7,248,928, forward strand.
TGATCAAGTGGCCATGTGTGGCCGATAGCTCTGAATGTCTCTTGTAAGGTTTTATTTGCAACATGAGGCGTAAAAGTATGGAGTGGTTTTGTGATGCCATGCAATATGACAATTAGCGTGAGGATATCATGGTAGGCAGAGGGTTGAGGTAACAGAAACATACTATTGTCTGCCAGGGAGCCATCTTACTGGGTGATAGTGTCGCAGTCACTAGTGCAGGGTAGTCTGCACTTACCAGCTGCAGGAACACCGTCCCATAACACACACTGCAGGCACAACCTGTATGACCTCACGAGCCACCTGTATCACAAAGCTGTGCCATGTTCTACTCATGTGACATCATGAATCATTCAGTTTAAGGCTCACTTCACTGCCAGTCCTCGATCATTGCTCATGACATCGTGAACCATCAAGATTAAGGTTCACTTCCCAGCTGTATGTACATCACTGCTTATGTGACATCATGAACCACCCAGACTCAGGCTCAGCTCCCAGCTCTACATACATCACGGCTAATGTGACATCATGAACCACCCAGACTCAGGCTCAGCTCCCAGCTCTACATACATCACAGCTAATGTGACATCATGAACCACCCAGACTCAGGCTCAGCTCCCAGCTCTACGTACATCACTGCTTATGTGACATCATGAACCACCCAGACTCAGGCTCAGCTCCCAGCTCTACGTACATCACGGCTAATGTGACATCATGAACCACCAGACTCAGGCTCAGCTCCCAGCTCTACGTACATCACGGCAAATGTGACATCATGAACCACCAGACTCAGGCTCAGCTCCCAGCTCTACGTACATCACAGCTAATGTGACATCATGAACCACCAGACTCAGGCTCAGCTCCCAGCTCTACGTACATCACGGCTAATGTGACATCATGAACCACCCAGACTCAGGCTCAGCTTCCAGCTCTATGTACATCACTGCTAATGTGACATCATGAACCACCCAGACTCAGGCTCAGCTCCCAGCTCTACATACATCACTGCTTATGTGACATCATGAACCACCCAGACTCAGGCTCAGCTCCCAGCTCTACATACATCACGGCTAATGTGACATCATGAACCACCCAGACTCAGGCTCAGCTCCCAGCTCTACGTACATCACGGCTAATGTGACATCATGAACCACCCAGACTCAGGCTCAGCTCCCAGCTCTATGTACATCACTGCTAATGTGACATCATGAACCACCCAGACTCAGGCTCAGCTTCCAGCTCTACATACATCACTGCTTATGTGACATCATGAACCACCCAGACTCAGGCTCAGCTGTTTGTGCATCCCTGCTTATGTGACATCATGAACCATATAAATAACAACACTTATAATAAGATAATAAACAAAACACACAAATGTTCTGAATTGTTTTAATCAACAATGTTGTGTGGATCAGGTTTGGCACATTGATGGGCACTGAATGACATGAGCTGAAATGCCAATGTAAAACAGTGTGACAGAAATTGGATTGGAAGCTGTCTCCAATTTCACATTGTCGGTACATAGGTGGCCATGGCAACACAAAGTATCAGCTTCACAGGAATTAATAAAGTGCGATAAGAGATGGGGCCATGAGGAGCTCCGTTGATATGTCATGTCCATGTCAAATCTGGACACTTTTCTGAAATGTAAGAAAAACCTGATATGATCTGAGAGAGTGGAAATGGCAGTCTATATTGGCAGCTTAGGCAGATGAAACAAAACATATTTTCCGGATATGATTCCATCTTGTTTATCACATTTAACTGATAGAAATTCTGATCCACAGATTTGGTTTCAGGTGTTTGGAAATGGCGAGTGCTCTTGTCTCTTGTATTACTTTATCAATTTTTATTTGTTCATGAAAAGCATCATCCAAAATGCAACCGGAGAAATGTGAGACAGCTCAAACAAAAAAAGAACTGTAGCTTAATACAGCAAAACATATTTAGCACTCAATGTTCATGCACAACATGTAAACAATAGCTTGTAGTATTGCAAATTGCTGACTGTATCCCATGATCCTCTTTTACTTCCTCTTTCCTGTCTCTTTTTCTTACAAATCTTTGACCCCATTTCCTACCCTCTGTCTCTTTACCTTCCTCCTTTGTATCGAGCTTCTGTTGTGAGGTACGCAGTGGACACACTCTATTTTAATGAAAATGGTTTTGGTCTCTGCCTAAAGTCACTCAGGTGTTTTCCTGTGGTGTGGAAGTAGCAAAGTTTAGACACAGGGGATACTGTTTACGGTTGTGCAGATTACATGCCCGCACCTTAATGCCGCTTCCGTTGCTCACGGTTAAGACAAACACAGGACATGGACCAACTCCCCAGAGTCTACACGCAAATGCTGCATGCGCACGATCACAGAAATGGATCAAATGCAGATGTTTATGTGGACAAGGACCAAGCAAATGGGTCCATGGCTTGATGATGAGTGCCTATGGAAATAAATGTGCATTACAGCCCGGGAGCAAGCAAAGAACAACAGTAACGTGTGTGTGAGATGTGCAAGTACATGGCTGCATGTGTGTCATAAGGCAAGAAGACACTGTTGCTCTGGTGTCATAGGCACCATGCCGCCCCCACTGACCATGCACAAACCTGCCGGGGCTTGACCCCAGTCTTAGTCATGCTCACCTCACATCAGCATGCAACAAGTGGCTCACCGTCATTGTTAGTTGCGTGGTGGTAATTTGACAAATGGTAGACGCTCAGTGGTGGACTGACAGAACACAAAACAGTTCCACAATAGTGAACTCCCCACTGACCTTGCTAATACTGTGCACTCCATTCTGGACACCATGGTGCAGGGTAACTTATCTCTGGACACTGTGGTGCAGCGTAACTTATCTCTGGACACTGTGGTGCAGCGTAACTTATCTCTGGACACTGTGGTGCAGGGTAACTTATCTCAGGACACTGTGGTGCAGGGTAGCTTATCTCTGGACACTGTGGTGCAGGGTAACTTATCTCTGGACACTGTGGTGCAGGGTAACTTATCTCAGGACACTGTGGTGCAGGGTAACTTATCTCAGGACACTGTGGTGCAGGGTAACTTATCCCAGGACACTGTGGTGCAGGGTAACTTATCCCAGGACACTGTGGTGCAGGGTAACTTATCTCAGGACACTGTGGTGCAGGGTAACTTATCTCAGGACACTGTGGTGCAGCGTAACTTATCTCTGGACACTGTGGTGCAGGGTAACTTATCCCAGGACACTGTGGTGCAGGGTAGCTTATCTCTGGACACTGTGGTGCAGGGTAACTTATCTCTGGACACTGTGGTGCAGCGTAACTTATCTCTGGACACTGTGGTGCAGGGTAGCTTATCCCAGGACACTGTGGTGCAGGGTAACTTATCCCAGGACACTGTGGTGCAGGGTAACTTATCTCTGGACACTGTGGTGCAGGGTAACTTATCCCAGGACACTGTGGTGCAGGGTAACTTATCTCTGGACACTGTGGTGCAGGGTAACTTATCCCAGGACACTGTGGTGCAGGGTAACTTATCTCTGGACACTGTGGTGCAGGGTAACTTATCCCAGGACACTGTGGTGCAGGGTAACTTATCTCTGGACACTGTGGTGCAGGGTAACTTATCCCAGGACACTGGTGCAGGGTAACTTATCCCAGGACACTGTGGTGCAGGGTAAGGTATCCCAGGACACTGTGGTGCAGGGTAACTTATCTCTGGACACTGTGGTGCAGGGTAACTTATCCCAGGACACTGTGGTGCAGGGTAACTTATCTCTGGACACTGTGGTGCAGGGTAACTTATCCCAGGACACTGGTGCAGGGTAGCTTATCCCAGGACACTGTGGTGCAGGGTAACTTATCCCAGGACACTGTGGTGCAGGGTAACTTATCTCTGGACACTGTGGTGCAGGGTAACTTATCTCTGGACACTGTGGTGCAGGGTAACTTATCTCTGGACACTGTGGTGCAGGGTAACTTATCTCTGGACACCGTGGTGCAGGGTAACTTATCTCTGGACACTGTGGTGCAGGGTAACTTACCTCTGAATGCCATGGTGCAGGGTAACTAATCTCTGGACGCAAATTACTCACCTACTTTTAAATCACCAGTTCTAAAATATATTGTCTGTCTGAACAAGTAATACAGATGGCCAGCTGTTGGTGGTCATGAAATATGGGCTGTATATAAAGGCATTAACGAAGTGTGTGAATAGAAAAATAAATAAACGTTTTTGTTCTGTAGCTCTATAATTATTGTATTGGCCTTTCTTCCTGGATTATTACTGACTTCATTGTTCCTCAATTGAAGAAGTTCCTGAAAAAAATGATATTAAAGTTTTTAGATTATGGAAACAAATTGATAATAATCAAGTGATAAAATCATAAATATCAGTGTTTTTAAGGATGCATATTGATTTTTTCTTGAGCATGAATTTTTAATATTTCCTGTTTTTAGAAACCATTGAAATCTAACTTAAGAGTCTGAGCTGCAAATTTACTGTGAAATAAATTATCTTCAAATCTGTTGTATTCATATTCCATTTAAACTATTTTTGTGAGAATTTGTCTAATTTGTTTCATGAAATTCAGTTTAAATTTAAAAATAAAATAGGAAAAAATATCAATAAAAATATCAAATTGCATTTTGTTAAGAAAATATTTTCATTACATTAATTGCATTGGTCTCATTCAGGTTCCTATCTTCCAGTGTTGTAAGTGTGCAGCTTAAGATGGTTGTCAGAGTAAGCTATCGACATCTTAAACCAATCACATACATCTCACAGCATGGATTATCCATCTTCCTTCAAGCATTTTATGTGAATATTAAATCAAATTGTTGAAATACTCTGAATTACACAGCATTTCATTAAATCCTGAATGCACAATGAGGGGTCGACGTTCCTACATGTACTGAACTTATATCTAAGGAAGTTTTGAGGGTACTCCTTGCTTGAACTCTTTAACATTTGATGATGTGCGTTGATTTGAGATCAGCATGAAATATAACATCTTTACATGGAGCTTCACCAGTTCTCTTAATCTGCTATATATGATATATAGGTTCAAATTAATTTACCTCCACTGGCCAGTATTTAAAATCACTTTTCTGTGTCAATTATATCTGTTTTTGCAAAAATCCATTAGTTCCTAATTTTATTTGGTTTTGTTACATTTAAATGCATAATTAATTTCATGGTATTGTTAGATGCAGGAGGGCAGTGGCTTATCCGGACAGTGACCTCTGAAGAAGGGATCATCATACTGCTAATAGAATATGTGATTCCATCCACTAATAATACATGTGACCCTTTGCCAGAGGTATAGTCATTACAATGTGTAATCACATGCAACATGAATATGATTTACTCAAAGGACATGAAATAATAGAATTATGTTTTTCACGGACATTTTGTATCTTGGCACCGTATTAGCAGATTGTGGTACTATTCAGCATCATCTCAATGACAGAGTAAATGAGATATGTGTACGCACTTGTAAAATAAACCTGGTGACATGATTCCAATTATTTTTCACAGCCTGTATGCTTTCATGAATGGCTTCATAATAATGATGATTGGATTGCATGTCATGAATTTTAAATGCCCACCTTTATATGAGCGGTCTCAGTTTCGCCATTTCCTGCAGGGCTGATACAAGAGGAACTAATTTACCATAGCAAATCTACATCTTACTGAAGTTAACATCAAACTTGACTCATATCCATCATAATAAAGTATTTAGTTGACCATTAAGACAAGTGTTTTTCTTGTTCCATCATTTTCTGTCACTTTCTTGCTGCAATAAAGAAATATAACGACATGAAATTTATATGAACTCTCAGGCATTTTGAGATCCTGTCTCATGGGTATGTTATTTTAAAGAGATGTATTTGTGCTAGCGCTTACCTGAAAGTGGATTAATAGTGCCACAATCTTTTTCTTAAATATTGTAAATTAAACTTGATAAAGATATTTGTTACTTCACTCAGACATAAAGTGTCAAGCATCACTTTCTTGACTGACAAAAGAAGAACAAAAAAAGAGGCAATATTTAGTTTAATGCCTGATGTGATAGATGATACAGTAATTCTCTTTGAAATAGGTCTTGGTCCTCTTGGAAAAAGAGATTTGACAAGAGAAAGTATGCACAGTATTCTTAGAATTATCATATTGTTATTTTGTTGTAATGCTGATAAACACAGCTATATATAGAATATGGCATATTTGCCAAGTTCTACATGAGAGTGTGCATAATTTATTGCCTTTTATTACTTTTCTTTGTTGAGTGACCTTTCAAACTTTTGCTGAATTAATTACTCAGTTTCAGAGACAAAATTGTGTCACTCAAATATCCAGCAGAAAACAGCTAGAATCTTGCTTGTATGAAAAATTATCAATTAAATCTGTGTTAGTTATAATTGACACTATAAATTCTTTTACCACAGATTAATGGCCCGATAAATATTTTTTGTATTTAATGGGAACAGGTACAGTCTTTATATTTTGTATATATTCTGAGTTCATAACTGTTGCCTCGATACCAACAAGTAAGACATTAGCATTGATGAATAACCACAGCACTATTATGCCGTGAGATGTTACTCCTTTAACTCCATGAAATAGTGCTCCATTATAACATACCAAAGCCAACAACAGGTAACATCTTTCTGTTCAGCGGGACATCAGTGTTTATAGATACACATGGAAACACCATTTAGTGATCTCTCATAATTGATCCATTGGCCAGAGCTGCTGCATAATACCTCATCACTGCCCAGTGATACCAAATTTATCTAATTTGAAGAAAACAAAATGTCTTGTTTCTCGAGATTTACCACAATTTTTATGACAAAATTGACTTTTTTACTGCAAATATTGTTCTAATTTATTCAAATAGGGGAAATCTTTATTAACTGTCAGTATTTTGAAATATTTTCTTTCTTCACAATCAAAAATTACCTTTAAAAACTAAAATAATTTAAATTAATAAAATGTCATACAGGTGACATGTGTTTTGACATGTGTTGACATGTGTTGATTTTTATCATGGCTGACATGAGGAAATCTGGACCACTTTACATTTTGAAGGTCTTGAATATTGTTGCATTGGAATAATTATATACCGATCTGATGTACTATATACCAGATTAAGTGATGTCTGCAGTTATGAGTTCAGAACTGACGAATTGTCGTGACCTTAAGAATGAGTATATCCCATGTTTGTATCGAAACTATGAGTTCTGGCAAATTATTTAGTGAACAATCTTGCCACAATGTGTCTATATATATATATATATATATAGTATTACTATATATAAACTAAGGGTGTGAAAACTCTTGCACCACATTTCAGTCAGGTACTTCCTAATGTTTGAAGGACATGATCCATGTAATGCTAAGATAGCAAAGCATTCTTAGAAAGTGTAAACTGTACCTTATGATTTTGAAATATTTCTTTCATGGAGTTGAACATTGTGTTCTAAGAGAAATGAGAAAAAATTATGATTGAGTGGTGAAAGACTCCGTAAATGATATTATTCACTAGGAAATTTACAAATTTTGTGCCCCTTGTTGTTTCATTGATCAAAATATTTGCAAAGAACTACAAGGCATTGTCACACCCTACTGAGCACAGGAATATATTATTCTATGGGACACTTCAACGGGATCACAGAGTTTTCTGTTTTTTATGCAAGTGACCTCAGAATTGGGCATAAATATTAATCAAGGTAAGGCTAGGTTAAGTTTTGAAACACAGAATTTAAGGATTGGATGATTTAAATCAGAAATATCCACATTTTAAGGTCATGAAAGTAAAATTAATAACTTTATATCTGGATTAAAAATAATCTCATCCAAAGTTGTATTTTCAGCTTTCATTCCTTTAGTTGAAAATAACTAAAAGAAATATTGACATTGCATTTATTGCACAATTTTAGCACTATCTTAGCTTTCCAGATTCCCTATGCATATAATCAAACCTAAATATGAGCAGAATGGAAGTTGGTTTTTATTGATTTTCATTTTTGTTTACCCTTTTAGAAACTTTAATTGTTTGCTTTATTGTGGAAGAAATGTGTATTTTATACTTGAATTGTGCCCAGATGAGTTAACTAGGTAAAGGAATGTGAAGAACTCTTCATATTACATTAATCAATTATCAGTTATCCTTTTGAATTACCCATAATTAAAATAAAACTTTCTCTCTGGCAATGAATTGTTATATACTTTAAATTTAAATGCCATTTGAGAATCAAAAATGATTCTTAGGCTTATTTTCAGCAGAACATTTTTGTAGTACATCTCAGATACTTGTACATAGACATTCATATCAGTTACGTGATGGGTTTAGAGATAATAGGCATGGGGGCGATCCTGACAAAAAGGCTCTAATAGAAATCCTAAAAATAACTAGATTCTCATTAACACATTTGTGATGAATTACCAGTTAATTTTGTTGTACTCATGTAGTTTTGTGAAATTGATTCCGTTTTCAGAACAAAAGGTGTGAATTAACTTTGACACAGACTCTTTCATTTTTTATTGCTATATTTCTAATATCAAATTTGTGGCACACAGACAGATACAAAATATGTGTCTTTAAAAAATTGAATAACTTGAGTTTATGTTGTACATTTTCCCCAGATAAAGTTGATATGTAACCATTTTTACGTCTTCCAACATAAAAAATCCACCTTTTTCTGCCTTTGTCTTGCTTATAGACCCAAATGGTATATTTTTTGGACCGTCAAATAAGTGGCATCTGGATCTGGTCTCTTGAGATTTTTTAATGGTGCATGGGATTAGAGACATCTGGTCAAAGGGATTTTGTTAGATATTAGTTCTGGGACTGGCAACTAATTCTCTGAATACCTCTGGTTCGAGGAGTGGCAACTAATTCTCTGAATACCTCTGGTTTGAGGAGTGGCAACTAATTCTATGAATACCTCTGGTTTGAGGAGTGGCAACTAATTCTATGAATACCTCTGGTTTGAGGAGTGGCAACTAATTCTAAGAATACCTCTGGTTCGAGGAGTGGCAACTAATTCTATCAATACCTCTGGTTTGAGGAGTGGCAACTAATTCTATGAATACCTCTGGTTTGAGGAGTGGCAACTAATTCTAAGAATACCTCTGGTTCGAGGAGTGGCAACTAATTCTAAGAATACCTCTGGTTTGAGGAGTGGCAACTAATTCTAAGAATACCTCTGGTTCGAGGAGTGGCAACTAATTCTATCAATACCTCTGGTTTGAGGAGTGGCAACTAATTCTATGAATACCTCTGGTTCGAGGAGTGGCAACTAATTCTATGAATACCTCTGGTTCGAGGAGTGGCAACTAATTCTCTGAATACCTCTGGTTCGAGGAGTGGCAACTAGTTCTATGAATACCTCTGGTTCGAGGAGTGGCAACTAATTCTCTGAATACCTCTGGTTCGAGGAGTGGCAACTAATTCTATGAATACCTCTGGTTCGAGGAGTGGCAACTAATTCTATGAATACCTCTGGTTTGAGGAGTGGCAACTAATTCTATGAATACCTCTGCTGGTTTGAGGATTAGCAGCTGATTCTGTGAGTGCCTCAGATTTTAGGAATGACATCTGATTCTATGATTCTCTGGTTTTATGATTGGCAACATATCACAGAAGTGATTCCGGTTTTGTGTTCAAGAGACTTCTGTTTCTGTGAGTATGTATGACAGCAGTAGACACACACACACACACACACACACACACACACACACACACACACACACACACACACACACACATATATTTTTATATATATATATATATATATATATATATATATATCTCATATTGTGCTCATATTCCTTTCATAAACACAAGCCTTTGATATGTTCGATGTTTGATGTAAAGATGGCGGAGATGCCTGTCAGAGCTTTAACAGAGCTTTAGATTTGAATTTGAATAAATCTACCAATGTACTCTTCATCACAGTTTTTTCACATGTAGGATTCACAAACATTAACAACACAAGTCATTTGATAATCTCAAAAGGGGCTTGTCATAAAATGTTATTGCCATAAACCTTTGAAATCATACTGAGAAATTGTGGTTATTTGATGTTTATAGATCAAACAGAGTTTTTTTTCCTATTTTTTCCACTAATATACTTAAAGTCTATAGTTATCAGTTACTATCCAGGAGCATTTAGAAAGGATTGGAAGATGATTTTTTTTTACAGAATTAGAATCTTTTTGCAAGTCAGCCCTTTTTTTACTAGAGTGGAATCCTTTTTGGTTTGCATGTTGAGTTTGCCCATTATACATAAATAAAATGGCAGAATCTTTTTAGGTCCGCAAGTTAGTCCTTGTTCAATTAAAATGTTCAAGGTTTCTATATCATAAGCCAATGTATAAATTAGTGGGTGGAACCTTATATTAACATAACAGATCAGGAATATATCTGCGCCTGCGGAGAAATGGGACCAGTGGTAGAACAGTACCTGCAGCAGAAATGGTAGAATGTTGGTTATGTTATATAACTGCTTGGTTTACTAATGCTGGTAACTTTGTGATATTGGTCTCAAAAATATATTTGGATAAAACATCAGATCTTTTCAGTTTAAGTTGTTATAGTTTTGTCTGAATATAGCAAAAGTACAAAAAGACAATGCTGAATTTCTCTATTTATTTCTGTTAACAAAATAGTAAACCTTGATGATTGAGGTCATTGACTTACTTAGTCCAGCGCATGATGCTCAGAGCGTTAGCTCTCACAGAAATTCTACATTGTTACTTGAAGCATTGTCATTGTGACACTTGATTCAGGAAATGTATTGTTTCATAATTCTCGGAAACAGTGATCTAGTTTGACTGAAGAAATGCAGCATGAAAGGATGGGGAAGTGACATGAGATGCACACCTACTCACTGGATTATCACTTAATGCATCTGTCTCCATCCAACCACCCATCACATTTGTCTCTGTGATTTGGCTTACATAATTGTGTCAGCATTTAGGAGAGGGGAATATATAAGGGATGCAGCTGATCATGGGAAACACACAGATGCCTACCGACTGTGAACAAGCTATATAAAGTTTCTCTTGTCAAGTTATGATAAAACCTAAATATCAAGAAGGCAAAGACAATCAAGTCACCTTTTTGGCTATTCATAAAAAACTGTCATTGATTTATCCTTGATTTGTCCTTGATGATATTGATTTGTCCTCGCTATTTCTAAGGTTTATTTATATTTGCATGTTGCTTATTCACTTTTGAGTGCCTCTGCATTTCTCTGTTCATTTAAGTATGTTTGTAGGCAGAATATACAAACAAAAAAATGTTCGTTTTTTGATCGCTCACATTTTTTCAAGCATGAAAAGAAAAGATTTCTCAAAATGAAGACTAACCATTTTTACAGAAAAACTCTTCTAACATTTTTTTCTGCATTCCTAATTATTCTTGAATTTGATATGTAAAGCTGAGGCATTAACAAATTTTAGTTGGGATGAATTACCACGTCAAAAACTGGTGATAATTTAGTGTGAAGATATTGCAGAACACCTGAAGTTTTTTTTTGGTAAGAGGTTGGTTTTCACTTCATATATACCACTGAGGTGATAAGATAGTAAGGTCTTTAATGGACCAGAAGCTTTTACTGATATATGACATGTTTGATGTGGAAAGAAAGTAAGGTTTTAGAAAAGATCAAATTTGAATGAGTCAAATGTGAATAGAAGTTTCTCACTGTAAAACTTTTAACTGACATGATCACATTGGTTTTCATGTTGCAATCTGACTTGAACATCTGCTCTTCACAGTTGTCGGGTCCAATTTGAAGTTTGATACTTTGAAGAAACAGTAGGATTTTAATCAAATTGATTTGTAAGGTTGAGATAAGGAGTGGAAAGTGAATGATAAGAAATGCCTGAGCTTCTTGTCACATGTTGTTAAATCATAATTACCAAGTCTCTCAGGTGGTCAAATCACCTGTCATCCAATGCCACAGAAGTTCATACTATTGAATACAATATATCCAAAAAGGATTTAATCTTAAAGCACTTAAAGGGATATATAGATGGAAATAGAGTCCTCAATTGATTGTTCTTACCTTAATACCAAATCAATGTCATACTTTTGTAGTTATAATTGATTTTATATTAAATTTTGGCTTGGACTAACTGGGAGTGGTGCAGTTTTCATATAAATCTTGAAGTAAGAAACCTGAAACTCAATAAATTGTATCGCCGACATAAAACATTTTTACTCCTTAGTCAAATATCACAGTTAGATATTTACCAATTTCCAAGAAGTTTCAGCACGTGTGTACAGTGACACTTGTCTCACCACGTTTCCACAAAGATGATAGTCTTTGAGGTTTTTTTGGTAACATTGTAATATCCAACCAGGATACAATTAGAAACTGAAAAATCTGGTTTGGTTGAATAATAATTCTGAAACATGGACACAATTTGTTATGCAGAAACAGGAGCAGTATTTGTAATTTCCGCTTATTGATAAAAAAAAATATTTAAAAAATGATTACATTATTGAGCCATAAGGAGGAAATGTGATTTGAATAAGAGTATTTTTAGTCATGAGTACATATTTATATAAAGAAAAATTCTATTTACATTAAGTAATATTTACAAACAGACCGAACCTCTAAGAATTCTGTCAAAATTTTAAAAAGAATTCAGGTAAGTGCTGATCAAATGCTAATTGTTCAAAATTCAGTTTACTTAATATATCTGATTCTTCCTCAAAACCATAAGAATGCTTATGGTAGTGAATTGAAGAATGGTGTTTTGATTTCAATTGTTTTCGATGTGGATTTCCTTCTCAGATATAGAGATTTGTACCTACATGTCAGTTATATTGCCATGATAGTCTCAGACCCAGCGACACAAGTCTCTTTGAACATCCTCAGTCCCCTATATTGTCAGTGTGATTTATGGCCAAAAAAATTGTTTTGTGTGTTTGTGAGCTTGTTGGGACCTTGTTATGGTCAGTTTGGAAGCGTTGCATTGTGTGTGGTGTCCTGTTGCATGAGACAGTGCTGGCTGTTCTATGGCAAGCCTCCATCTGTACCTGTCTCTGCAACAACAGCGATGACGAGGAGAGCATTGTGAGAATGCTGCCCCCCCTGGCCTCACCGTCCCACAATCGGATCACTGATAGCACACCACATACTGCCCCCCCCCCAAGTTGGCGCAAACAATTAGCCCCAGTCTTCCTGTTGCAATTTAGACCTGCTCCAACTGTTATAAAGATCTCTCGGCTATAAAATAAGGTTGGGGTCCATCTTTATCCTAATGCAGGCCATCTGCACATCTGCCGCAATGAATAACAATGTATCCCCAGGAACTGCTCTCAAATGACTAAACTCTGCTACTTTGGCTCCTCAGAGCCTTAGTAAGGCTCGTCCCATTGTCATATGAGCATCTATATGAAATAATGACCATTTATTGATTTGTGCATTTTCCTGATATGTTTGGTCTCTCTTAGTGCACAATCCTGATACATGTTCAATTTTGAGATGATTTAGGCAGGTAGGATTGATTAATTAATTGCACCAAAGGCTTTTTGTTCAGCCAGTTTAATTCATATCCAATATGGCACAGGAGTAGAGGTTTCAGGTTTTCTGTTTAGTTCAGGAACTGGAAGTTAACTTCCAGTGCCTTATAATAAATTAACTTCCAGTACCTTATAATAAATTAACTTCCAGTACCTCACCCAGTCTGTTCTGTTGCTGGCCGTCCTTCTCTCCTTCCATCCTCCCACTTTAAGTCTATCTTTAATAAAGTTCTGGCATTATATATTTATGAATTTTGCCAAAAATTCATTATATACTTTATTTAAAGTTGTTGGACAATTTAACAATTGCAATGTTTTTGGAACATTCCAACATTCCATCGTAAACTTAAAAAATTCAGAACATTCCAAACTGTAATCTCAAGAAAGGAGGAGGTGGATGGTGTTGTGGTGTGATCCTTTGAACTTTTATTTGCAATTAAATAAGTAATATGTAATATCAGTGGACATATGGGGGATGATCCTTTTTTGGGGGGATGCTAGGTAGCTGTGAGTAAATTAGGCAGTGATATCACATTTCACCCTTGTCACTTTCCACACAGCACACTTTAGCCTCTTTAATGGTGCTAAATTTACTCCAAACAGCTGGGAATATATAAGACCAGCTGGAAGACCAGCAATTTTTGAAGGATCAGCTGAGAAAGTACATCACTGATGAACAAGATGTTTTTTTCTCAATCTTAAACCTTGTGAATCATTATTTGAAATGGTGATGCCGATTCTTGTTTTGATATATATTCCAGTGATATATATATATATGTATATATATATATATAATATATATATATATATATATCAAGGCTGAGTGTTATCTACGACGGATGCCACCTAGTAGCCAAGCCCATTGTCTATTACAGAGAATCCCCACAAGTAGGAAACGTGACTTGCACGCTGCAGGACTTCGCACTATTACCTGGACGCCCACTTGATATGATGTGTGCACTCACTGGTCACCTACCGCTGGTGGACAACCAAAGGGCTTCTTGTAGAATAGGGTACCAGCTGAATATATGTACTGGTGGTCATTTATCAGCGCCTGACCTTAAGCCTGATATGAAAAGCTAACCTAGGGAGGATATGAAAAGCTAACCTAGGGAGGATATGAAAAGCTAACCTAGGGAGGATATGAAAAGCTAACCTAGGGAGGATATGAAAAGCTAACCTAGGGAGGATATAAAAAGCTAACTAAGGGAGGATATAAAAAGCTAACTTAGGGAGGATATGAAAAGCTAACCTAGGGAGGATATGAAAAGCTAACCTAGGGAGGATATAAAAAGCTAACTTAGGGAGGATATGAAAAGCTAACCTAGGGAGGATATGGAAAGCTAACCTAGTATCAAAAATATTTTATGTCATGTCAGTTCTTCTTGCTTCCTTTATCTTAACATTTAATTTGCAGATAGATTGTGCTATGAGTAGAGTGAGGTTGTCAGATCATATATATATGCTTCAAGGATGTCAGGTTGTTTAGCTATCTATTCAGTCACAAGTTGGAAGATTTATGACAGGAGCTACAATTTACTTGGTTAACCGCAACAGAGATTCATATAACTTAGTTATGTGAAGTATATCTCTCTAAAGATTCGTTGAATACCTCATCATTGCACTTTGAAAATATCTTGAAGAATGCAACTCGTGAAAGCCTAAAGACATTTACTAATGGGTTCGGCAAGGCCAACAAGTTAAACATATTAAGAACATGTTTAAAATGTGTGAAGAGATACAGTGTGATACTGTTAAGAAATATTTTCAAAATGTCTGGTATGCTAGGATGTTGAGGATGTGGAATTGTATGGAAGAAGATGTGTGATCTTAAGCCAAGAATGGTTCAGGTGCACTGATTACAATTTGCTCATCTGCACAAATACAAAAATCTTTGATGTTATAGCAATACAAATACCTGTAAAGTAGAAAGCTTCTTTTTTTGTTTCCATTTTGAGAAGCGTTTTGCGAGTGGTTGTAAGAAATTGAAGTCTTTCGTTTTAATAAGCTTGTGATATCTTAGAAACACAATAATATGCCAGATTATAAGAGAAAGCAATGAAGAAATTAAATTGATTAGTGTGACACCAGACAGATTACATCTTAAGTTATTAGGGAACGGTGTTCACACATAATCAGGCGGTGTTATACATTATGGAAACATCGCTTAAACACAAGAGAATAAAGCTTCATTAGATGATAGGCCTGCCATAAAATGAGCATAAAAGACCATTCGGCTGGGAACGTTTTCTGCTTAAATTCCTCATTGTTTATTGGAATTTCTCAGCTGGGAAAGGTATATCTTTATGACATTGGTGCATTCCTATCCCCAGGGAGCCAAAAGGGTATTGCTTTCGAACACAACACTGCGAGGCACCTCTCAGGGAACCTGTGAGTGGTCATAGGAGACAGATTTACTCTGCTAAGCATGGTGATGAATCGGCCTTGATACAAAATTGATGAAAATTGAATTGAAACGCTGAGCTTGCCTGTGAGGATAGAAAAATCTTGTCTGACAGTCTCATGAAAGATTCACACCTGACGTATGATGAATCCGGCGCGTGGCACATGGGGTGGGCAAAGTAATGAGGGTGTGGGGTGCCTGAGCCACACTGACTCATGTCACACAGACAAGGTGAGGGTGCCAATTGCATTGTAGCTTTTTGCCGCACATCAAAGTGGCAAGTTGATGTAGCCCCAGTCGGCGTCACACTGTATCACTGCGTCATACAGGCACTTCCTGTCCTATCAGTTTACACTCATCATATCCCATGGTACTTTTCCCATGAGGCCTCATTTATTCCCATGACGCTTCATTGCTGGGCCCTTTGGGCAACTCATGATTTCCATCTGTGCCAAGCACATTCTTTATTAAATTGCAATTTCTCAGCATTTGCCTAGCCTTATTTTGTGTGTGTTTGGATTAAGGCGAGTAAGTTAATACAATTATGTTTATGTGCAGTGTCTATTCTGTCTATCTGGACAGACTTTGATGGATTTATCAAATCGGAGAATGGGTCCCAAGACATTTTCACAAGTGGATATATCTTTATTATGCTGCAACATCTTTCCACAAATCAAAATCTTTTACAACACAATGATGCTGTAAAGTAGATTTATCGGTGATAAAGTCGGATCCACATAAAGTGATATGCCAATCAAGATAGTAGAAAGTCATGGAAAATGTGTTTGCATGTCATTACCATTAACAGTAAGATGTGAGCATCCAGATGGCATTAAGGGTTGATTTGAACATTGATGGAGACATGGCTCTAGTTCCCGACGAAAACTAGGTGAATATCAGATGTTAATAAGCCTATCAGAGTAACATCAGATATCGTTAATAAGCCTATCAGAGTAACATCAGATATCGTTAATAAGCCTATCAGAGTAACATCACATATTGTTAATAAGCCTATCAGAGTAACATCACATATTGTTAATAAGACTATCAGAGTAACATCAGATATCGTTAATATGCCTATCAGAGTAACAATACATATTGTTAATTAGACTATCAGAGTAACATCAGATATCGTTAATAAGCCTATCAGAGTAACATCACATATTGTTAATAAGCCTATCAGAGTAACATCACATATTGTTAATAAGCCTATCAGAGTAACATCAGATATCGTTAATAAGTCTATCAGAGTAACATCACATATTGTTAATAAGACTATCAGAGTAACATCAGATATCGTTAATAAGCCTATCAGAGTAACATCAGATATCGTTAATAAGCTTATTGGAGAAGTATCACATTGTGAACAAGCTTAAAAGAGTAATACCACATTTTGTAAATTAGATTATAAGAGTAACATTGGATATTTTTACATGTGAATATATGTTGTTCAAACCTCAAATTATGATGTTGTTCTTCCAGATGTGGTCATGTTTATGAAAAGTATTCTGATTGATTACTATTTTGTTTATTGCTTTTTTGGAAATACTTGATGTTTTTTATTTGAGGAAGACCAAATGATTATTCATTTATGGTGGTACACTTGATTCTATTTTATTTATCAGAGATAGTTTGTAAGGTTTGAAAGTCATATAATGCATAGGCTGATCAGATGTGTTTGCTCAGTTCAGAATTTTCCTTGAAGCACAGTATTCCACTGTTGGTCCTGTTATGATAAAGGTAACATGTCTTAAGCAGATCACAATTTACTTGAGAAGCAAAAATCCCCCAGGCAACGTCTTTTGCACCCAGACACCACACCCAGATACCACACCCAGATATGACTGAGTACTCTACATGACAAATACATGACATGGGAGATATGAGTCTTTGTTTCAGGAAGAGGAAAGCATATTTGTGTTATTAAGGAGATATTAACAATTCACCGGTATTTAGAAGGAAAATATAATTGACAATTTTTAATGGACGATATTGCCATTTTAAAACAAATATTCCATTTATCAAATTCACATCACCCCTTTAGCATTTCTCTTTTCATGGAATTACTTATCAGAGATATTGCAAGTGGAAATCCCTGTTTTTATGTCATTTCTAGTTTCTTTTGTCACATTCTTTATTCAGCGCCATAAATCATTTGAGGTGAATGCCTTACTAGACTGTGCAAAAGATAAATAACAATGCAGAGATGGCTACAAAATGCTCAGGGCAATTAGAACACTGTATGCTCCCTGACAGGGGACAAGCGTGTCCTGCTGAGGAATGATGATTTACTGAAGCCAACAGTGCCAAAGTCACCTTCCCAGTATACTATTATAATGCCCTCCAGGTAGCAGCATGTATCACAAGTGGGTCAACTTCCCAATGTTCACGCTTTCGCTTGTATTATAGGTCAACATCTTCCTAGTAGATTGACTAGTCACCTCTAGGTGGCAGCACACATCATAGGCAGATCAACTCCCAAGTATTGCGGTTACATGTGAAGTTATGTTCACCAGTCCCAGACTAAGTCTCACAGACAACAACAGCAGCAATAATATGGCACTGATGGCCTAAGGCATGTTAAGTTGAGTCTTCCCTGAACTGGACCGACCCATTACAAAGAAAGCATGGCAAGGATGGCCTGCCAGCATCGGGACTGCAGAGAACATAGAGCTTGCAGGGCGCCACCACAGTGATGTATGGGGTGTGAAGCAGGATGCTCGCTTGTCATTCCTCTGAGCTGTATGCAGGAATCGCTTTCCAGACACAGATTGTGCAACGTTTAGGTTAAAGCACTGAGAGGCATCTCTAGGAGACCTGTTATTGTCCAGCGATTATAATGTTATTAATATTTAAACATGTTTACCATCAAGCCACAGCAGATAGGTTTGGAGCATTCTAGAACCATTTAAGAGGCAGCACATTTGCTTTGAAATGTTATAAACTCTTGCATGATGAACATTCCTGGTGATCAAAAGTACAGCTTTTAAATGGCTTTGATATGTCAAAGCTTTAGAAAGGAAGCAGAACAAGAGAATAATCCATGCTGAAGATTTCAATTCAAATGTATGAATCAAACATAACAAGGATGAAATGGGCAATTCTGGGGTGTAGTTTATCAAAGCTCTCTTTTGCGGATCACTTTCTTAATAACTTCTTAAATCAGCTTTACTTGTACACAGAACTTGCCAATACTTGAAATCAAGCCAACACCTTTAGAGATGCTTACTTTTAAAAATCAGTTGCAACCAATATTATGATGTGTACATCTTGGATGTAAAATGTATAACTGTCAGCCTCACTTTCAAAGAAATCATTTTTGCTTTTCTTTCTAATTTTAATGTCAGTATTTATGGCAAAAGGATCACTCTTTTGCAGACACCTTTGACGGTTCTTTGATCACATGCAGTGAGTGACCTTCATATAGTGTATTTAAGTCCAAATTTAAATACAATTCAAATGTCTCCTTCACGAATTTGTCTGGTCAGGGATTTTTGCTTGGATTGCAGTGCATTCAGTGTTAGTGTTCAGTGCTGTGAAAGATTCTGTCTTTTGACCTTTTCTCAAGATGGATGTAAATATTCTGTTCTTTCAGAAAGAGTTCAAGCCAGTGAAGTACTTCTCCATAGACCGTGTGTTCCGGAATGAGACTCTTGATGCCACCCATCTTGCCGAGTTCCACCAGATCGAGGGCCTCGTGGCAGACTACAACCTCTCCCTCGGTGATCTCATGGGAATCATCAACGCCTTCTTCAAGAAACTAGGTCAGAATCTCCTCCTCAAGCCTTCATAAGGCGTGATATTGATTTTGCCAGTTTGAAGGTCATTCTATGTTTGAAGGTCACATTATGTTTGAAGGGAAGGGAAGAATTTGTTTATCTCCTGAAATGTTGACTCCCCTGTCATAATTAGTAGGTGCGATTAAGAGGTCCTATTAGGATCAGCTCCTATCTGTTAGGTAGGCTTACTTCAAACAGAATGTCCACAAAGGGATGATCTATGTCTGTCTTCCCTGTCAGCATCTCTCATTACTTGTTCCATCGTGCAAGTATAATATTATGATAAATCGAAAAAAATACTAAAAAAATTCAGAAATTTTTTTCCATGCACAAGATGCCTGGCTTTCATTTTTTGTTTAAAAACTGTACCTTGGAAATCCATTTTAAATATTTCAAGTTACTCATCAGAATTCTGCACATCAAGATGTATCGGGTTTGGACATCTTGCTATCTCTGATTGTTGTTTATTCGATTTAAAATCTCAGTTCAAGGTGACATAATATTAAGAATGAGTATACAAAGTGAGAAAGTTAACTGCATACTTTCAGCGACATGTATCAAATTTGATTTTGACACCAACACCTTTTCAGTATTATTTTTGGTAAATATCATATTTTGTCTCAGTGGTACAATGAACTTGAATTTTCTTGATGCTGAAATGAAATGCCACAAAGGGTATATCATTTATTCTTGAGGCTTACATTGCATTGGACTTCAAGAACGAGATGTGCACAAATGAATTTCTCTGATTGTACTCTGAAATGACGTCTCATAAAGGGGTTCTTAAAACACTCTTTTTCTGTGCATCCAAAATAATTAGCATAATGTAACTCAGCCAGTTAACCCTAATGGACAGGAAGAACGGCAATGTCCACCACTGGTAACGGACGGGAGGGACGTTGACGTCCCTATTGTTGTGGCTCAATGACGTCATTTTGTAACATTCCATTGGGCTGCAACTTTGTTACAATGTAATCATGATAATGACGTCAGACAACTTGGATCATGAACTTTTGACCCCAGCACTTCATTGAGCATATTGAGTAACCATGGTTATAAATTTTATCAATTTAGTATGTAGATACACTCAATCAGAAACAAATTGGCTAGTCTTGCCAATCAACAAAATTTTGAGAGGCTAGTCCTTTAGGGGTTAAGAGTCAACCTGCTTTATATATTCATTCTCTATATCATTATTTCAAATTGGACCATGATATTCAAATGACCTTTTTAATAACTGAAAAGGTCAGTACTGTTGCTAGTTGCAGTACAAGATGTGGAAGGTTTAGCTTGAAGGTTTACTATTTGAGGTAATCAGTTCACCTTGGGTCTAAAGGCAAATACTCTATAAATTGAGCTTTTTCGACCAGATGTTTCCTTTGTTGTTTATCCAATAAACAGACACTCATGAAGGAGATCCAAAGCCTGTAAACTGTCTGTTTTTGTTTGAGAAATTGATTGAGAAATATTTGAGAAATATTTCTAGAAATAGATTGAGAAATATTTCTAGAAATATCTGATTGAAAAGCAAAACAAAACAAATGCACTGGAAGCTATTTGTCAATATACCTGCATTTTTGAACAAATATATTGACAATTCTAAATGGAATATGATTCCCCATATTATCTATTCAACCAATCATAGCACATGACACATGATAAGAGAGGGTCATTTATCAATATGTAACAATCTATTGCAATTTCATCACTTTCTGCCAGATTGCAGAAATTCAAATCACATTTTGCTCTGTCTGTGTGACATATCTTGATAGAATGTCTTACATGTTACTTTGCCAGCTGAGGTTTAGAAAATATTCTTATGAGGCATTTCATTTCAGTATGTTTAATACCATATTTTAACATTACACTTTGAGAGACATATAACAGTTTCCAATCATACCTTGTGACATTTGCAATCTTTTGTGGAATTTTCACAAAACGCCATCTTTTTAACAGTAACCTGCAGATGTATCTTTCATCTTTTCATCACACTGAAAGCATTTGGGAAAAAAGCAGAGGCATATGTTTGTTGGCATTTTATTGTGTTGGCTTGCTATTGATCTAAGTTGTATCATATTGTCTCACAACTTTGTCTGATTCAGGATATTAATAAAAAATGGTGGAAGCCACACACAGATTCCTGCCACAATAGTTTATCAACTTTTCTATCTTAAGTCGACTTGCTGAACCTAATGCATCATGGTTCCTACCTGATTTGCTCACCAAACATATTTGCCATCAACAACCTCACAATATATGTACATAAAAGAAATACACAAACACCACCAGGCTTATCACAGCCATGTATCATTTCTCTGAACACCAAAAGATCCAATTAGGCTTACTCCCATTTTACACCACACGGCATAGCATTACAGTGCCACATATATACTATGTGCAGACCAAAGAAAACATTAACATTAAACTTTCATGTGTGTTCAGGTATTTATTAATGATTCTACTTATTCACAAATCTCCACGAAGACCATTTGACCTATAAGACCCTGAATCGATAATCTTGCACTATGTGATGTAAAATGAGAATAAGCCATCTAATAAACCTGTCTGAAGGCTATTACAATACTTAACTACTGGGTTTAGGAGAATACCCATGTGTCAAGGGATATTGTTGGAGCCTGCGCCACCTGGCCATTCTGGCATCTTGTTGGTGACCTTGACCTTCATTTTAATCTAATCAAGGCCTTGTTTTAAAAAAAAGTGGCATGGCTCTGTAAAATTGACCTACATTTTAGGGTGATGATATTGACATTTGGCAGATAGACAGGCACTTCAAAGGGAATCCTGCAAACAGCCCTAATAAAATGTTACTCCTTCCCAGCACTGTAGCCATTAGGTGCGAGGTTTGCAGTCACTGAACATTTCTTTCAGAGAATAACTGCATCATAAATTTGCCATGATCTCCACATCTCAGGTTTATTCTGACATGACACTGATTTATATGAGCCATTGTTTATAGGAATAATAAGCTTCAGACAACAGGATTCTCATTAAGATTATCATGAAATTATTTCCCAAGAACACTTTTTACCTTATTCAATACAGTCAATCAATTTTAAAGATATGGAAGTGAAACACCGATTTCATGAAACAAGTTCAAGAGGCACTTCCAAAAATAAAGTGAGGATAATTTAACATGGATTTAAAAGCTCTGAATTATGCCGAGTTAATATCTTAACTTGTTCATTTTTGTTAATCCAGGTTTTTGTTAGTTATGAGTAAAATGTCACATTTTAAACTTTTCAATCTGAGCGGCTTTGAATGTCAGAGAAGCAAAACAGGTTAAAAGAGTCAAGACGATTTTAATTGATGGAAGGAACAAGAAATAATAAAAAATGTAATTATTGGCTGCCAAAAGCATGCATTCATAAATTGACAATAAATCACAGAGTATTTATGGATGACTTCAAACCTAATCATGTTTGTTTATATCATCATTAATTAATTGACTTGCGGGAACCAATAATCAAATAAATTAATTTCCAACAAGTTCATTAACATTTCTAAAGTACAGGATTATATCATTGTTATGAAATGCATTTTAAGCATTTAAATTTGGAGGAGGTCAGGATAATTCATGTTCTTGTCCAAAACTGAAAGCTCTGTATCCAAAATGAGACTTGTTGATGACTGACTTATCGTCCCTTTTCCCAGCATTGTTTGGACCATCTCTGTTCACACACCTAGCACTTATGGTCACTATCTGCATTCTAACTGACCACAAATCAATATTGAGCGATTGACATTTGATTTTAAGTACAATTGACATGGGCCTGTACCATCTCATACGGTGCTTTTTGACAGACAAATGGATTCATATTTTAATTAGCTTACCTGTATACTTACACCTGCTCTGGCAGACCATTTAACCTGCGGCACCTGTTATATGTTATATGTCTATTTTGAATGTAGGGAGAGGAGTCTATGAACAAATTTTTATCAATTTGAGGTTTTCTCGTTGTCTTGTTAAAACACATCAGATGGCATAAATGGAGAGGCAACTCAAGTGAGATTGCAAATTAAGGAAGGATAAGAAAAATGATACTCAAAATAATTTGAAAATTCAATACGTAAATAAAAAAATACAATTATGAACAATTATATCATTTACAAATCTGGTTTATTTCCCTCTCCAGCCAGTGCTTCTTGATTAGTTTTCAGAGGCTGTGCTTTGTGTAATAATGTCTTTTAGTTGTGCAAAAAAGAATCTGAGTCACTCAGGCTTTGAAAAGAGCAAGGTATTGAATCTCGGTGACACGCTTCAAGTTGGTCTGATGGTGCTGAAAAGAATGTTAATACAGTCAAATCAACACCATTTTCAAAGGTTGTGATTTTTGCACTATTTGTAGCTTTGTACTAAGGGAATGTTTGAACATTGTTTAATGGAGAGGCGCTATGCAAGGGATTGCTGAGAGATTTCACAGTTGAAGTTTAGATAATAATTTCTATTCGCCAAATGTTCTGTTTTATAGTATATCCATCTCAATGTAGACTGCAATTTTATAACTTCTTTCAAAATGTCATTCTCAAGAGTCTGGCTATCTTTTTACCAAGTGTATATTTAAATGAGAAAAATATATATTTTCACTGGGTCTTTATTGTTTCTGACATGATACTCTGCTTGTAGGATTCCAGTAAACGCCAGTCTCTACAAATAAAACGCTTTACCTGCAAAAAAAAAACAACATGTGACAGACCTTTACCAAAATATTTTTTTCAAAACACAATTATTAAAATCATTTTTACTGATAAAATTCTATATTACTATTTGAAGATAGTAAAAAGGCGAGGATCCTAAGATGATCTGCGACAACGATCGCAGTCCCTACCAAGACCAACAACGGTTTCGATCACTTTGATCTCTTCAGTTGGATGGGGACTGACTGCGTTATCCTATGATTTGTTTATATATGAAAACTGAGGAGGTGCTGCACCTCCTCTCATGGCGCCTCTGGAGCGGAGGTGTTTGTGGGTCACGTTACGTCAATGTGGAGGTGCTGTGAGGGACCCCCCTCGAAGGGAGTTGCGTACAGTGATATATGAGCGATATAACGTCTTTAAAACCACGTTTTGGTCGATTATGCTGGCGTTTTTTGGGTTGTGTTTCGGTTTTTTGTACCAAAACGAATCATTTTGATTTGTTAAATAATTCTTTTTAAATTTACGGCCCCTCTCCCTTGAAGCTGCCAGACTAGTTCGTTTATTTTGCGCTGCGTACAGCCCCGGCGCGGGGTAGGAATGTCCATTTTTTTAACGAATTTCTGTTCCCGTGTCTTTCTTTTGTGAGCGACGGGGTTCTTTTCAGTAATATTAAACATAGGAAATATACCTTAATTTTGTTGGGTTCTTAGCCGGTTTTCTGGCCATTTCTTATTTGCGTATCTGTATTGTACCTTTGTTGTATAATTAAATACTTTCCCGTCTATTTTGGCGGGATGGAGCGAGAACAAGAAACATTTTTACTATTTGAAGATATTTATTATTTTTAATGATAAAACTTGCTTTTGTGAGTTTGGATAAGTTTTGAGATGTTTTAATCCTAATTAAGTACAAATTTGGGGACAAAGTAAGACTGCCTTGTGCGCACAATCTGATGATGTTTGATCAAGATTTCCAAGATTTTTATGTCTAATGCCATAAATTATACTGCCTGTATCTTGATCTGCCCAGGATATGGACTATTGTTGGATAATGAGAACGCTGTGTTTATCATTTATGTGGTTGTAATATGAACATACATGGATTCACTATCTATTTCTGAACAGATGGAGATGAGTTAGAGATGTTGTGACAGAATACAGTTTGTTTTTTGGTTCAGCAGTTGGTCTTTGAAACTGAATTTTGTTTTAAATCAAGGGGGGGATGTGTGCTTTGCATGGATTATAGGAATTTAGGCCTACAGTGACAGGGTGACGACTAAGAGATACTGCTACCTCTTTAGGAACCTGGTTGTATTTATGGCTACTATTATTGTTTACACCACAAATTTGTCACAAGGTATCTAATTATTATAGTTTTGCACCTGGTGTCAAAGGGTGCAAATTTATCTTATAAAACAGTGAGAAATACAACTCAACAATCTTTGGATGAGAGGAATCAAGGCCAGATATATATTTTTTCAATTTAATTTCTGTTTTGATGTATATGATGTCTGACACTCATGCAATATTTGTCTTTTCCAATTTCAGGTTGTTATTTGATATTCTTACCATAATTGTTATTAACTTGTCAATATATTCCCATGGTTATTTTTCCATGCAACATGCATGTTCCTGGGAAAAAAACAGAACTCACTTCAGATGGTACTTTAAGATGTGGTATTCATATTTTCCTCATTAGCATCAATTATTTTCTCTTCTATTTTGGTGATTATTAATCGAAGTAGGCATGTACATATTTCTCCTTTACAGAAAATATTCATCTAGCTGCATTCTTGGCAGAACTATAAATAGCATACACGCTCATCATTTGTTTAATCTAGGACTGGCAATACATTATTTTTCCATGCCTGCCAATGGTGAGGGAATTAAGGAGCTGAATGCTGATCATTTTGTTTGCTCACATTGACCCAGATAATGGGAAATCAATCAGGAGATCAGTATCTTTTCAGTGAACAAAGTTGATATTTTCAATGTATTTGAGCATCTGTTTGTGCTGCAGGACAACTGTCATATAACGTATAACATGCAGGTAGAAATGCTTTCTAAATTAGACTAGTGATATAATGATGTTTTTGAAATTGGAGCAATTGTGCAAATATATATATGCTTTTAAAGATATGTCTTAAGTGTATTGTATTGGAATTTTTAGTATGCAAATTTCAAAACACTAATCTGAATTTCTGATTTCTTTTTATATCCAGAACATATTGAGATCAAAATTAGACCAGTGGTGAGGTTTTCAAAAGATACAATTTTGATTTTTTTGCAATGCAGTTCATGATCACATTTCTGTTTTAAATAAATGAGTGATACCAACGTGCTTGAAAACACAAATTGTCTTTAGATTTGAGAATATGACATGAGATAAATGTTGTCCTTTAAGAAGAGCAAGGGATTTTGTATATGTGTGCTTTCTTGTCTGAAGGGCAGACATTAATCTATATGATGTCTGCAGTCTCATACACGGTATCATATGTCGCAGGCTTAGACTTTATTGTGTTACCTGGCAGGCTGAGTTTCCTGGTGCATACACCACCTGCATTTAGCTTTTCCTTATTGACATTTCTAATATCTCACCTGCCTTTTTTGACTAAAATCCTTCTGATTCTGACTAAGGATAATACACCAAGGTCGTTTTTCCAACATGATCATGTGGTTAGCATGACTATTTTTATGACATGCCTCTCTCCTTTCAAGGTATTTTTTCAATGGTTTTTTTATAATAAGTTTGTCAAGTATGATATGACCAGAGAGACTTGACCTTGACTTGTATTCATAATTGCAGATTGAGGACCAAAGTTATCAGTTATCATTAATCTGAGTGTTTATTGTCTTGTCTGCAGCAGCTGTTGGTCAGACTACAGAGTCATGAGTGGAATTCGGCTATTACAGTTCCGGCTGTCATTTTTGGTGAGATGATACATCTTAAGCAGAAATATTTGTAACCCAGATGAACATCATTTTGTTTAAAAAACAAAACAAAATAAAAGCACTTTGAAATATTATTCATCTTAGCTATAATACAACATCCAAGCTTAAAACTCGATGAATTTCATACTTGGGCAAAGGAAAATATTTCCTTTAAAGGACTTGATATGGACTTTATATTGTGGCTATTATAGATAGTCATTTTGCTTGGACAATACATCTCAACGAGTATTGTTTGATAACCCAGTTGAAAGTCTTCAGTGAATAGTCATACTTCAAAAGGTTTTCCAGGGTTGAAATACATACATTTTTCCAACTTATGAAACTGAAGAAGAAATGCATTTCAAAATTGTGATCATTACTCTTTTGAATACCAGGAGTAGACAAAATGAGGTAACAGACAAGACCCTACTGTGTATCATGTTAAATATGTTGAAATAAGAGTCAGCCTCAGGACCTTGGGGGGCCCCCCTTTTATTTGGGGGGGGGGGGGGATATTATGGTGAAACACAAGCCCTTGGGTATGTCAGTCATCTGAAGTGTCCAAAGATGTCAGAAAATTTGCTTTGATATGAGGTCACAGTCAAAATTGAGGTGCAAAATCAGGACCAACATTTTTTTAATGCCCCTATTTAAAGATGAGTCACCAGTAAACCTTTCATTGGACAAATCCAACCAGCAAAATGCAAACCATATAATAACTTGACACAGCTTCACAGATCTAGTAGATAAGTGTTGGTAATGCAGTCATGTCTGGTCAGGTCATTAGCCACTGGCTTAAATGTAAATGTTCTAAACACCAGACAATTTTTTTTAATAAGAGCTTTACAGAAAAACAGCAAACATTTGGATCTCTTAATTATCGTCGTTTATTTGGTCATATATATTGTGAATATGAATATTGTGAATCTTTCTTTGTCAGAGAACTTCCGTAGTCTACCTGAAGACAACTGTTCATAAACCTGAAGGAATGATAGAAGTGAAGATCTAACAGTGGAGAACATTAGTAAGGTTATCGCCTCATTGACAGATAACTGCACATCTGTTCGGCAATCCATGTAGAAAATCTCTTCTGAATGTCTGAAGTGAAAATGTGGCCTCATGTTCTGTTTGTAAATTAATCAATCTGAAAAAGCTTGGTTACTTGTAATGTGTGTGTGTGTGTCTACTGGATCGTATCTCAGAAAAAGCTAATCAAGAATAAAGATTTTATCAATCAAAGTGATTAAGGTGAGAGAGAACATATACATGGAGTCACACAAGGCAAATTGTGATCTTTGCACAAGGTTGCTCAATATCAGCAGAAAATTATCATTGCTACACTTGTCATCAAACCAAACCTCATTAACAACTGGCTTCTGAAATGCACAGTAGGTCTGAGAGAGAACATGCTTGCCAAAATATTATATAAGCTTTATATTATTTTTCCCTGATTTGACAAACAGAGGGTTCCCATAGGGTTATTGAATTGAGGAAAAGGTTAGGAATTTGATTTTATATGTTGCCTACCAGGAAAAGGTACAGAATTTGTAATTGTGGTTGGAAAAGGTCTAGAAATCACAATTTGTCAAGAAGCTGTTTTACCTTTCTCACATTTATTTAATTGGAGAAATCAATAGAGTGGCCTACAGTTTCTCAATTGAGATTGCTGTCACCTGAGAAGTGTCAGTGATTTTGATAAGTTGTCTGCACCAAGTTCTGTTGGAAAGAGGGCTTAAAATGCTGGTAGACCAATGAAGTAGCACAGCCCTTGGCCTTGCCAATTTATAGTTTAAAAAACTTGGTAAATGCCTCCGACCCTGAACATAAAACATGGGCATCCATTAGGACATGCTTTATCTATTGTAACAATGTTTTTCGTAATTTAAAGAACAAAAGACAAATTTATACTCAATTGTGGCAGTGGGGTTAGTCAGGAATATCAATATTTGGTAAGGAAAAAGTCTGGACATAAAATAGATCAGCTTTTAGCTCCTGTTGCTTTTACCTTTGTTTGCATGGTCACAGATTTCAAAATATTTTAATGATACCTTTGCCTAACATCATTGGAGAAAAAAGACCAACTGCTTTATTTACAAAATGAGCAAAATCTTACTTGTATTTGAATGTTGAATTGTTCGACGAGATAATAAATTAAATATTTGATTTTAAAATTTCTAAATAAACATGTTAACAAGGATAAGAATGTACAATAAAGGAGCTATGTGAAACATTGTGATACAAATTTCAAGTCATCCAGCTGTTTGTGTCACTACATGGCTCCTGCCTGATTAAAATGGTTGCATTGGTTATAAAGGGACAAGAAGGAAACAAGATTTCCCATAAGATATCCCACATGTGGTATAAGTGGCAGGCATATGAGGAGGTCTCATTGGTATCACAGGTATCACAGGAGAACTGTGACCAGACTGGACCAGTGAGTAATTATGGAGCAAGTTTGGGAGAATATATCAGACCCTGGTGTATGGGCACATCTCAGTCACGGAATGCTTTTGTTAAGATTGCTAGCAGGGGTAGAACTGCTTGTGTGTGTGGGGATGATAGAGCTGCACCCTGACTGTACACATGCCACCCAACTGCAAACATCAGCAGATCCTTCCACTTGACTACAATTCCTGGTCCACTTTATTACATATTTACTGATATCAGTTGGTAATAAAATGTACAAATAACAGTAAATATGTATTCATTGATGATTTTTTGTGATAAAAACTTATCATAGCATATCAAATTAGTAACCTTGTTTATGATCCTGCATGTATCTCAGTAGATTTTACAGTGTGTCAGGATGCTGACACATGCTGACACTAGAGGGCAGATCTGCATAGTGGTTCCCAGATTGCTACTCATTCTGAACACCATATGCAATGAATTAAGATGTGAGGTGATATATCCAAGATTTGGAGAGTCTGAAAAAAAATTAATTTTATTTATCAGTCCTTTTGTTGTCCCTGGAAACTATCATACCTTGATTATAAACATCACAATGACTCATCAAAAATATTATTATGCACTGTTCACTGAATCATATGTTTTTGAAGAAAGGAGCATGTTCTGTACAGTGGTGAACGTGACCTTTATGGGTGCATGTGCAATAAATGACAAATGTGCATGATGCTTGCAGAGTCATTGGCATCTAACTGCACTAATGGCCAGTAAATATCTTGTGTAACGTGAGAAGCAACTGTCTCTTAAAAATCTCCTAAATATTTAGAATGTATATTTAAGCTTTTATGAAATCATGAGGTCACAGGCAGTTGTGAGACAGTTTTACCATAGATATGTGATATGTTTAAATGCTGTTTGGTCATGAAGCTGTATTACATTCAGTCTTTCTGCCAGAAATCAATCAAAACACAACTGTGAGGATTACTATGTTTTGTAAAATAGCCTTGTGCTATGTATGGGCTCGTGTGACTACTGTTGTGATCCATAAGGGTGTTTGACCTGTACCAATAGACAAACACTAATGGACAAATAGGCCTCTGTAAGTCAAATCACTCCACTGTCCCAATTTGAAGGCACCCATTGTAACTATGCGTGTGTTTGCAGGAGATCAGTGGTCAGCTAAGCAAAGTTTGTTGATAAAATTTTCAGTGGATGATTTGGATTTAGGTAGAGGATGCATCCATATTCAAATGGCACAGAAATATATGTCAGGGTAATATAATAGGTCACAGTATTAACATTTGAACATTTGGGTATATAGATTATATTATGTAAGGAAAAAATGCTTGAAAACCTGATTTCATGAAAACTTTAAACCATATTTAAAAATACCATGCCCGAGTGCAGAGCATGCCATGTTTTTGGTAAAGAAAGTTAATTGTCAGTTAAGGTAGTAGATCTCATTTAATAGGTTTGACATAATGAAAGTCTAGTGTTAACAAATATTAACTGATTGGACCTTTTTGCTTGAACTAATCATGAATATCATATGATGTAATATTATCTTATTATATGATTTATTATGGTGTATCATGGTGAAGTCTTTAATCATAACACATAACAGTATCTCGGATGTCGAAGTATAAATTATGTGCATACAGTTTATATAAGTGCTTTTACAGATGTTTCATCAAAGGGAAAGAAGATTACATTTTTTACACTATTTGCCATTTTTACTATCCATCCAGCATACTGTTACACAAAAAGACCACCTTTCAGTTGTTGCAAACCAAAGCCAATGACTCCTTTTTAACATTGTATCATTTAAAAGATCTTTTGATCTTTCTCTTTCTATGAAAACATTGTTATTGACAATCGTGAGGTCACAAAGTGCATACATGTTATTCAAAATGACAAAGCCTTGATGAAGATTTGGTGAATATAATTGTTGTGAGCATTGATTGTTTATTCAGCTATTGTGCCAGTCCACATCTCCTGGTTCACCCTCGTCTTTCATTGTTAATTTAGGCTATTGTTTCAGTCCACATCTCCTGGTTCACCCTCGTCTTTCATTGTTAATTTAGGCTATTGTTTCAGTCCACATCTCCTGGTTCGCCCTCGTCTTTCATTGTTAATTTAGGCTATTGTGCCAGTCTATGTCTCCTGGTCACCCTCTTCTTTCATTTTTATTTTGGCTATTGTGCCAGTCTACATCTCCTGGTCACCCTCATCTTTCATCGTACAGATATTGCCAACCAAATGAGCCATACATTGAGCAGCTGTCTTCACATGTTAACATGTCACTCCATTGTTCAGTCCTTGATTGCATTTTTTTAATCAAAATGAAAGACTTGATCTTCGATTACAGATCTGTGCTTTTGCTGCATCATCACGCAGGCTGCCAAGTGGGAAACCATGTTGAGTTACGACCATGACAAGCAAATCATTCATTGGTCCATTTGGTAAATTACACATTCGTTGGAAAATAGAAAATGTGATCAATTGATGTTTTAATATAATAAAAAAAGACTGTAATGGCAGCCTATTTCAATGTCGTTCAACTTCCTCAAGTCTGAAGTTATGTTGATGAAATCTTGGCTATTTTTGGTATTTGTTATTTGATTTTAAATGACTGATTTTACTCAATGGCTTCCACCAAATCCTTAAATGTGAATAAGATATTTTGATTTCTCCAACTGTAATAAGCAAATATCACAATGCAGAATTTCGTGTTTCATAAACCAAATCTTCCCCTGAGAATGGATTGAAATCGTTGGTAGAAATTAGAGAGTGTAAGAATGTCTGCAAAAATGATTATATTTATAGTGATAAATCAATCTTTACAAAAGCACTTTAAAAATGATACCACAACGTCTTGAGTGCTTAATTTTAGACCTGTGTTCTATTCCATCTCATTTTCATTTTGCAATATCTGCTCACTTCTTCCATGTGATGTCCACGACTCATGTAAACTAGCTGTCAGTATGTGAACCAGGATTAATTCCTGCGATGACGCAGACTAAAATTTAATTTCCTCAGCAGTGTTCTTTGTGGGCAGATTTACTTGTTGCCATAATGGAAGTTGAGGTGGCATTGCAATCAAACAAGAAATGTCTCAATAAACTCATGAAGTTGTGGATGGCGATAAGCATGTGCAGCAATCCCTTACCAACTATTACTAAATTGTGTCCAAATATGCGAGTGACGCAAAAAGAAATCTTATCTGTAGCTATAGGCACTCGTCTTTAAAATAAGCTTTCTTTTTCAATTTGCAATAGACAGTACATGGGTAAAATGTTTCAATAGTCAAGAATACCAGTTTGTTAGGCAACAAAGTCTTGCTATGAAAAAGTGTCTGAATGCTTGTGATGTGGGATAGAACTGGTGCTGTCAGGGCTGTGGTGCCAGTGTTTTAAGTGAGTATGGATGAGAGCAAAGCTTCTAATGGAGACACAATGCTACAGAGGTACAAATGATTTGCTTTACATAGAGAAGGGGACTTGGACCCAATTTTGTTATAATTATCTTTTTTGGTCATTGTTTTCATATTTTTTGAAAATCAAATTTATTTTCTCTTATGAGATCATTTCTAGTCATTTAAGTTAATGGAAGCATTATTCATTGGATCACTTTAGGAAAGAGTAATTTCAAGGATCGCAGTGAGGCAAATGGTGAGGATTGCTAATGTCAATGTTGGTTTAGTAATTCACAGACAAAATATATAGAGCCAGGATAGAAGTTGGATAAACATTCCATCTCAGTCTGATAAATTGAAAAGATGTTTGCCCTTGTAGGTATAGAGGGACCCAGAAACATCAGAATCCAGCCTTAAAGGCAGTCTGATTGCACAAATGTCACCGGCACAGTGACCCATGCATTAACACATTAAAAGCCTGCTTGATTAAGATGTGGGAGGGAACATTAAGTCCATTGTTCCTCACCTGTTGAACCTTGTGCTTGTCACTCTGAAATAGATTCACATATTGATGAAGTATGGGCTGGTATGGAGGAGGGAAGGGAAGAAACAGACAGCCAAAAAATGGTACCTCAAGAACACATCAAAAAGCAAGAAATATTAATAAATAAAAAAGATAATTAGTGCACTGATCTATCTAAATTATAGGAAGATCTATGTGTTATCTTTTATTTTAATTTTACTGTTATTTAAAAAAAATTGTCATCAAACCTTGACATGCTGTCTCTTTATGTGGGGGGTTTCCATTCTGTCAGAATGCACATTTCAGGGCTGAAAGTGGCATTTGTCATCAATTATCAACAAGATAACTTTGAAAACAATTGAGTATTAATTGCAATGAAATGTTGAAGAAAACAAGACAAATTAATAATCAGAATGGAAATTGTTATGTGCATTATTTATGAAATTTGAATAAATACTGCTGTGAATTTCAAAGATTTTCTTTCTTTGGGGGTATTAACATAAACTTTTTAAAATTTTGAATGTATTAAATCATTTTAGTTGAAATCTTTGAAATAACTTTTTTGCCCATTCCAAGGAGTCCCTCGATATTTCTCAGATATTAAAGATTTTAAGAGTTGAACAGCCTTCAGTAGTTTCACGAGATTCAATCACAAAGTTTGTGTCAGAACATAAAAGGAAACTTTGAAACAAAACACTTTCACTTCATATTCCGTATTTGTGAAATAAGGATCAAAAGATTCTTCGAAAACTAAATGACAGAAGATATCTTTATGCAAGAGAAAGACTACCCTCCTTAGAAGACTTCTCATATCTGCCCCTGCCATCAAAGGTAGAAAGGCATGTTCAGGATTAGCTGCAAGTTCATAAAAGTCAGGCTATGCACTCATTGGTAAAAACAAATAACTGTCTATTCATATTATTCAGATTATCCTTTGTACTGATTGTTATTGTTTTGTTGAGCCAACCGTTTACAGGTCGTGATCTGGTCAATTCTGAGTGGATGATATTTTGGTGGGCATGACCCATATGCATGACTAGACATGAAATTTCAAATTCTGAACAACATTAATATGGGGCATTGACTGCAGAGGTAGTAAGAAGATTGAACAACTATCAATACAACAAATGTAAAGCATAGTAGAGAAAAACTCGATTTGTGCTGATATATTACTCTCCTTAGCAGATCCTGGATTTATACCAGGCTCTGGAAGAGTTGAACGGCAGTTTTAGGAGACAATTCCCAGTATAAGCTTTATTTTAGCAGCCAATAAGCAGACTAAAATATTTGTCACGTATAATAACATTGCTAATTGGTGTAACAATGGCACGAGAGTGATCACAACAATGAGTGAGATCTGAGTGACGTATACCTAAATAGGCGAGATAATAATAGTTTGGCGATGGACCATTAATCTTTAAGGGGAATAAGAAGAAAAATCCAGATTTTTTTTTTGGGGGGGACAAGGCTGTTATGTCTGGTTTCATAAAAAAATGACTGAAACAATATTGAAAGTGATGTAAAACTTATCATGTACACGTGTGCGGCAGTGGTATGGTGCATGACCATGTACAAGGACCAACCAATTGCAGAGCTGTATGGTAATTTCATGCTAATGTGAGGAAAAAGTATTCTGCATATTATGCCAATTGTGGCAGAGGTAGTATGTGACTCTACCTCGCCATGCAGAGCAATGGCATGTAATCACCATATGATATCTGTAATGTTTTTTTTATAGTCAAAAACTGAATGTATTGTGTCTTGCTTGGGATGATCCTAATTCTTCCAGGCTCATGTTAACATGATATGGTTTCCAGGACAAAGCAATTGGTAATACAAACTGCGTCATATCAGAGATGTCTGTTTCAAATGGGATCATTATGATTCAAATCATACTACACATAACCAATTTTAATCATTGTATTGGTGTCAATATTGTTCTCATATCACCCTGCAAAGATATTAATTACAATATAACAATTCAGCTCAAATCCACTCAAAGCTCATCAGACATCAGCTATACACAACATTAATTAAATGCTACCAAAAGAATGGTTAAGGTAAATCTCCTTAAATTCAATGGGGGCCAGTTAATTACTTTCACGATAATAGTAATTATTGTATTTGTATCTGGCAATCAATTTTTTGTATCTGGCAATCAATTATGAAATCACTTCCAGAAGCTGTCAGTAATTATATTTTTGACAAAAAACTGCAGGACACAAAACTTTCAGAAATATATCAGTTACATGTCATTCAAAAGTGTGTTGAGTATTCATCGAGACATAATTTGTATCATGCAAAAAGGTATTGAATATTTATCATGCTAATAGTACTACTTCACACAAAAGTCTAAACTGAATCACAGATCAAGAAAGATTCTGTATGTAGTTTGCATTTTGAAGATTTCATAATGACTATATTGAGTGCAAGAAATATGGACAAAAGGATTATGAATCTTATGATAATATCGGGGTGATATATACAAGCTGATAGGAATACATGATTTTACTCATCTCAATTTGTCAATTTACAATCAATGTACTCATTATTTTAAAACTGTGGGGTAGTTTATAATAGTAGCTCCATCTATTGTCCTATGTTCACAATGTTTACCATTCTTTGAGTGTCCGTTTGATATGAAGGTCATAAATAAACAATTTCATGTTTATGTGTATTAGCTGTTTAAATCAACTGAGGATGAGAAGATGGGCCATACTCCTTTTTTTGTGATTGATCACACTTTTTCCCAGAGTGAACAGATGAGGCATTGTATTAAAAATATTCCCAATGAAATGTAGATTAATTGTTTTATACATGCATTAAATTTGATTAAATTTGAAAGATTTCTTTTGTGTTAAAGTTTCTGACTGCTCTAGCTTCCATCAAACAGTACAGAAGTAGGTCAAGCTGGTTGTCCAACCTAAAAGAAAGAAATGTATATAACGCCGATACTAAGTAGTGTCTGTTTATAGCACCTTTCAAGATCGTGTCCCTTAAAAGACATTTTCTGAGGTACTAGTCCTAATCTCATGTGGAAGATCATTCCAAAGCTTGGGGCAATGACTGAGAAGGCC
Source organism: Amphiduros pacificus (assembly GCA_949316495.1). Classification (NCBI taxonomy): domain Eukaryota; kingdom Metazoa; phylum Annelida; class Polychaeta; order Phyllodocida; family Hesionidae; genus Amphiduros; species Amphiduros pacificus. The sequence goes on from OX439000.1 coordinate 7,285,639, forward strand.
CTGTCTCCAAAAGTTCTCATTTGTGTGCATGAAGCCCAGTCCATTATTTGCTCTATCGTAAGATTTGATAAATAGATCATGTGGGTGGCATCTTTCTAATTAGACGGGGGATTGAGGTGGACTGTGGCTCAGCTGGCAAGATGTCTGCACCTAGTGCTCGAGGTCTGGGTTTCAAATCTCAATTGGGACAAGTACTTTTGTCAGAGGCCGTGGTATGTGTTATCACAATGTGATAATGCAGAATCAAGATCCACAGTCACTCTTTAAAAGGTGTAGGGTATACAGTCTTGGTGACAGGCTTCTGTCTTACCTGAAGCAGTACTAACAAAGGTTGTGAGTACAAAACAAATAAAATGCACCATTTAGGGTCTTTCAGGTAGTATGGAGGATTTTGAAATTGATTCTGGGAGCCAATGCAATTCTATTAGTTTTCAGAAATATGGTAATCACCCTGTCTGTCCTGTGTTTGTTTGTTTGTCTTTTTGTCTTTTCTTCCTTTTTTCCTTTGTTCATTTAAACATCAGATCCAATATTATTATGTTCTATAGGATACAAGGTTTGTTTATAACTGAGCTAGGTCATTAGGTCAAATATCAACCTGGCGAAAGCCATGCCTACTATTATATCGTTGTCACTATCATTGATGAATTATTCGTGATCAGGAAGGTTCTGACTTTCTCAATACATTTTTCTAGCTCAAGTCCAGATGTGTCTACTCCCTATCTATTAATCTAATCCATAGAGATGTAGATCTGGGTCTCATCTATGTAGATAAGGTACCTCAGAAAGAAAAGACATGTAAACTAAACAGAAAATATGAGGGGCCTCATAACTGACACTTGTCGGACCCCAAACCTGATGGATTTAGAGTAGATGTTCACAATGTTTTCCTGTCCAGTAGGCATAACTTTATGCAATCGAGGCATGAACATTTACTTTGCACCTGGTCTCAAGTCTATCTGATGATTAACGATATTAAATGCTGCTGAGAGGTCAATTAGATGAAGTATTTCTGACTTTCTGTAGGCTAGGCCACACAGGAGGCCTGTTCCTCCTAATGTTAATAACTTCTCGTGTACATTATCAGTATATATTGATGCAAAGAAAGGATTTCTCTTCAGATCTGAATCAGTAAAGTCAAGCATGGGAAAGGGGAAAGTATGTTGAGGTTTTGCACACCTTTGCGAGGCAAACCAGAGATGGACCAAAAAATAATGATTTCCAAGAACTCAGAGAGGGCATTCACTGTAAATAAATCAAAACAGCATTATTTATATTGATCCTCTCAGAAGAAAAGTAATTATTATTCATTATTCACCAGAACACATACTCATAAGCATTTTATTACAATTTATTGTTTCATCATGAATTATGTGGGTGTGGAATGCTTGTTTTTCTGGCCCAGAATTTGCTGACAAACTCTGTCATGTTCTTGGTGTCATTGTTGATATATCAAATAACAGGATATGTTCATCCTAATTTTTGTAAATATCTCCTGAAACCTGATTACTGTCTACATTGAAAATAAAATTATGATCACAATGGAAATATACATTACCATAACAGACCACACATGTTTCAGTTTCATTTCTTGAGTATTGTGAAGATTTACTGGACAGATTTTTTCCTTTTGAAAGCAAAATACTTTTTGAATAAATCCATGAAACATGAAACATAATTTATCCTTAGTAATATGAATATCATTTGCAAAAATATAAAGCCATTTTGAAATACAATGACCATCCAGTATGCTTCTTTGGGCTATAAATTCTCAATTGACCTTTAACCATGCAAGATTTCTGTTTTATTTTATTCTCTTTGAAAGGATACCTTACTCATCAAATACACACTCACTGCAATAATCGTATTATTGAGGTGCTGGAAGGTAACTCCCATTACCTCTTAGAAATCACTCTGTCTGTCCTGTGTCCGTGTGTATATGTTTTTTACCTCTTGTTTTGTTTGTTTTTTGTCTCCTCCAATGGAACTCTGTGTTACATATATTTAGTACTGGGTTTCTTTATATATGAGGCATTTTAGCATTCATGAGATATGAGTTGTAGTTGGCAACATAGATGTTATTTTAGGCCATGTGCAGTAATGACTAGCTTTGACCAACTGGAGTCATTTAATGATTAATTTTATGTAATTTTCAAAACCTTTTTTGACCAATCTGAATTATTTATTGATTTATTTTGATAAAACAAAAGAATGTCCTAGTGTAACAAAAGCTTGATGTCATGATACATCGTGTGAATTTATCACCAGGTCAAGTCAATATTTTGAAACATTCCAAACTGCAGTCTCAAACATGTATATTTATTCTCTGTTTTTATACCTACATATCTTATAATATTCCAGAATGATGTTCTGACTTCATGCAGCCACTGACAGATCCTTTGAACATTTGTTTGCAAGTTATATAAGGTTGCATAATATCATTGACAATGGGGGGGTTGATCCTTTGATCTTTGGCTGCTGGTTACATAAGCTTATGTAACATCAATCAGGGGGGGGGACATGGGAATGGTCCTTTGATCTTTTGTGTTGGAAGCAACTGTGACTTATACCTCAGTCACATTTGCGCCAATTTCAGTAAAGATGCCTGGCCGATGGGTATTTTTTGCAAAATCGGCAGGCAGTTCAGATTGCCGTGCAGGCACAGGGAGATCAATGGCCACAATTGGGCATCTTTCAGAAGACGTTGGACGGGTCATCGGGAACTTTTAGCTGCAACATGAAAGTTGCCGGCGTTTCCTTGATGTCTTATCAGCAAATATCATCTTAAAGTACACGGCAGGGTCCCGGCAGTGTCCCGCAGGCACATTGGCAGATTATCTTAGGGCTGCCGGTGGGATTGTGCAGTGAAAATAGGATTTTTTTTATTTCATGTCTTCACAGGCCTACGGTCTCATATAGACGTCTTTAGGATGTCCTTCAGATGACTGTCACATGATAAAGACGTTTTTAAGATGTCCTGCAGATGTCTGTGTCATTTTTTTGCGGGTGGCCTGCGGTGCCCTTTGATAATGTGACCACAGCCTCAGCATCTCTCAGATTGTTGCTGATAAACTCCCCGGTGTCCGGCAGACTGGGAAGTCGGCCGATTCTTACTCCCAGCCGGTGCCCGATGCAAATGTGACTGAGGCATAAGTAGGGTATGGAAGAAATAACAATAAATACACCTCAGGAGGGCCGCTAGATCTGGCTTCAGCCCTCAGGGGTACAAAAAACCCCCAAGACCTTGGAATGGGACAGGGGTCTTGATATTTAACAGTGTCTATGAATTAGATAATAGAGCAGAGTATAGCAGAGTATCATATAGTATAAAGGAATCTGGCTTATTACAGTATCGATTATTACAGTATCAATTGTGACATTTGTCACAAGGTATCTAATGTTTAACAAATATATATATATCATGCTCACACTCACTTATGTTAAAGTGAACAGAAGGGACGGAAAAAAACAAATGACTTTATAACATTGCAGACCAGGATTTAATTATAAATTTATACAATTATTATGGCAGCGAAAGCCGCCTCACATAAGATCAAATTTAAACCTTTATATAAATGTCAGACTATAATTCATCAATTTTTACCACAATTATCTAAGAATTTATCCACAGTAAAATACTACACATGTTTATAATTTCTCAAAATTTAGCCTTGATTAAACAAAAACATAGCAATTTCAGGCATACAACCATTTCTGGTACACACAAAGGTATCTATATTTGGATTTGAGTAACTCCAAGCTAAACAGTTATTCACATCTCATAATCCTTCTCCGATCCGACTAACCTATTTGTCTCTAATCATTAGTTTAATTGTTATTAACACCTTCTCAACTTTCTTGCCTCTGATCAACTAGTTTAGATGTTATTCACACCTCATCAGATTTTATCTGACCTAATTACATTTTCCCTTGCATTTGTCCCACTATTAATTCCAACCTATCTTAAGGACTTTTTCAATAAACCTAACCTAACCTAACTTTACCCAATATTTTGACCCATTAATAGACTTAGGTCTATTTCCTAGCAGTCTGACGGTGGGAAGCTCTCCGCCACCTTCTGAACTGGAGGTGGAGGGGCTGGTGGTGGATTTTGCGAAGTATTTTGCCTTCTCTCTCGGGTTCCTGAGCGACAATAATCTATCCAATTCTATTCCTTTATATAAATATCGAAAATGTACCAGTCTGCATGTGCAGGCTAATGCCTCAGTCACATTTGCACCGGGCGCCGGCCGGGAAGTAACAATCGGCCGACTTCACAGTCTGCCGGGCGCCGGGGAGTTTATCAGCAACAATCTGAGATATGCCGTAGCTGTGGTCACATTATTGAAGGGCACCGCACGGCACGTGCAAGACTGAATGGCACAGACGTCTGCAGGATATCTTAAAGACGTCTATATCATTTGACAGACGTCTGAAAGACATCCTAAAGACGTCTTGATCATTGACAGACGTCTGTAAGATATCCTTAAGACGTCTATGTGATATCGGAGGGAGCCCGGTGGATCATCTGACGATGGCCTGTGAACACATGAAATAAAAAAAATCCTATTTTCACCGCACGATGCCACCGGCAGCCGTAAGATAATCTGCCGATGTGCCTGCGGGACACTGCCGGGACCCTGCCGTGTACTTTAAGATGATATTTGCTGATAAGACATCGGGGAAACGCTGGCAACTTTTATGTGGCAGCTAAAAGTTCCCGATGACCCGGCCGACGTCTTAAAGATGCCCAATTGTGGCCGATGATCTCCCGGTGCCCGCACGGCAATCTGAAATGCCTGCCGATTTTGTAAAAAATACCCATCGGCCGGGCATCTTTACTGAAATCGGGGCAAATGTGACTGAGGTATACACTACGGTTTTCATGCTCAAGTGATATTCTTGTCAGTTTCACGGCATTTAACTATATTTAGTAATTCCAACTGGCAAAATTTTGGTCGTTCACTTTCCATAAATGATTTTATTGGCTTTGCCACCAAAATCTTCTATATGTATTGTAACAGTACAGACTAATATGGTACAGTATACAAGTTTTACTTTAATAAATGAATGAATGAATGAATAATCCATCACTCAATCAATTAATCAAATCAATCAATCAAATCTGTTTGTCCATCAACAAAAACATGGGATAAAGACTATGTTATCATCAATCTTTTATAAGAAATGGCATCGTCATGCACTACTTTTCCTTTGTTTTCAGGATGTAGGGATATATTCACATGATAGCACATGCACATAAAGTTTATTGTGGTCACTCACTCAACAGTGGCATCAGTTGCTCAAACCATTCTGATAAAAGTGGAACAGGGATAGTCCCTTTTTTGACATTCATTGCTAACATGTCAATAAAAGAACCATCCATGTGACAAAAATCCAATGGCGATGCATCATTCAGTGAATATGAGGGATGGTGTTCACGATATTAGTTGAATGATTGATCTTATTAAATAGTATTAATATCAGTTATGAACTTCAGTGAGCAGGCACCCCTCAGTAAACAAAAAGGTCATTTTCATTGCATTTTTCATTTACTGTGATGGATAATGCGGACAACATTATTAAAATTTAGCAACTTGACAAATGGGTTTGGTGTCAATGATGAACTTCATGCTTCAATGAGCAGTATGGCCTCAAGTTTTGAAAAGACAATATTCAGTGACTATGATTGATGGAACAAATAATATAGGTTGGATGATGTATCTTGATGACTTGTTGGACAGATGGCTAACTTTGATATCTGGTATAAGTCTCAGCAACAAACTCCTCATTTCAATTCACAGCCATGTCTTAATGAAAAATGAGGTTTTCCAGGATTTGCATATTTCTGACTGATATGTCTAAGATATGGAATACAAACAAAAGGAAGTGGCAGAGATACCCATGAATGTTTCTGGTTAGTTTGGTGATGCATGTGATGAAAAGTTTTGGCATCAGTGATTTACTTAACATACTTCAGTGGGCAATCCCAACTCACTGAACACATACTGAACCATCTAATTGACATTAGTAGTGATAATGATGTAGTGATAGAACTGTCATATTTGGCAGGTGATGCATGATGTATTGTGTTAACATCAGTGATGAAATTTATCCTCAAGTGATCAGTGACAACTAAGTGAACTCTTTAAAAATACTTTTGGACATATAAGTTTATATGATTGATAGAGCTGACAGGCCAGACCATACTCTGTATCTGGTTAGCTTCCAATGCATGTCTGTTTCTCTTATAAAATGATATCAATACACACGCATTGTATATCACTTAATCTAATTGCCTGACATCAAGGTTGTTTTCAGTTTTTGTAATGAGACAATAAACTTCCCATTGGAGATATTTTGTTGGCCATTACTCATACAATAAGGGTAAGAAAAGCACATGCCAGAGCAACTGGTTATATTATATTTTCATCTTTATCCTTGTATTTTCAGGAATTGAGAAGATCCGTTTCAAGCCTGCATACAACCCATACACGGAGCCAAGCATGGAGATATTCAGCTATCATGAAGGTAACAGCTTCTTGTTATCATCCTCTACTCAGTTTATATTATTCTATAATATATATTTCTTTATATATCTATCTGTTAAGTTGAACTGCTGTATTGGTGTGTAACCATGTACATATATAATCTTTGTGGCACTAACAGGTAACTTTCCTGTTTGTAGTAGTTTGCCTGTTTGATGTCCATCACGCCATCCTTTCATATCTGAGCATACACACATATATATATATATAACATCCAAGAATATGTCTGAAATCTGAGCATCTATATATTGATGGACAATAGTTGACAAATTTGCAGTTGTTTTACTGAATTGTGAGTTTGTTTACATTACTCTGATATTGGCCCTTCTGAACTTGTTACACTGGGGTTCTTACCTGATTTACTTTGCAACATCATGAGGCCACAATGGGCAATTTGTAACATTTTACCAATGTTCTGGGTGCTCATGTGACGTCATGATGCAATATGTTTTACATTGAGATGCATTTGACAGGCAATAAAGCATTTTTGCAGCCATTGTTATAAAAATTTTCAATGCAAAATTTAAGCAAGAAAATAATTGCGTCTAAGCAACCTTGCTTGAGATCGAAGCACAGACTTGTGATGTAAGTAACATATTTTTGCTTGAAATTGTTCTTAAAAACGGATTTGGGCATGATTTGACTCTTGAGATGTAAGCATACACTTGTAATCTAAGCAAAAACCCCTGGTTTGAACCCAATATTGGTGTTGAACACCGATTTTAACCCCAAAATATTGGTGTTGCATAATGGGCTCAAAAAGGTGAACCCAAAATTGGTGTTTTAACCTGATATTGGTCTATTGATACAATACTTTTGGTTCATATTTGGTGTTGAACACCGATTGAACATATTTTTGACCCTGTTGATACAATACAGCCCTGGGGCAGCATCATCTGGAAAAAGTTTCCCACCAGAAGTAAATTCATATCATTTGTGGAGAGTGAGGTGGAAAGTTGAATGTGTTATTTTGAAATAGCAGAGTGATCAATTCTTGACACTTGTCAAATTATGCTGAAGGAGTACTGCTGCAGCCTGATGAGTTAGATGGTCAGGTGTCCATCCCTTTTTTGATGATAGACTGAGAACAAATAATTTTTGGTTCTTGAAATGTAAACTATGGATAAATGGTATGAAGATCTAGAAATGATGCAGTCTTTGGTGACCTTGAGACTGACTACTGTGTCTGTGACCAGATCTCTGTATTATTTACGAACAACTTTCAAAGAAAGAAATATCATTAGACCAAACTTAAACCATGATTGCAATTTATCAAGGTCTTGAAATGATGTGCTTGTTGGTGACTGTGATCAATACTGTAAGGCGACCATCTTGAATATTGGCAAAACATCATTTTGAAGTAATTGCACAGGAGAAATAAAACTTGACACTTCTTACTTTTTCCTAAACATTGCAATGAAAGAATAAGCAGAAGAAATGATATTTGACAATTCTGATTTTTTTCGGAACATTCCAAATTTGGCAGCTATCTTAAATTTAAGGGAAGTCAATATGTACCTCATTATTAACGGATTGCCTAGTACAATTTTAATTTGACAATAGTGATTTAAGATGTCACTTTCCATCCATCCATTAGTCAAGATGTCTGTCTGTCAACATTTAGAGCCTTGAGCTATATTCAAAGGCTGTTATAGACAGAACTATCATTATTATCAGGATCATACATCTTGAAAAGTTCTATTAGTTACCCAAATGAATGTGATGCTTCAGTTAACAGTCACATTTCAGTGAGCATTTAAACATTTTAAAGAAAATACCTTGACCAGTTGGTTAAATGATTCATTTTGATGAATCTTATAAGTATCTGGGATAAACATTTTATTCAGTGAATAGTCATACCTCAATAAACAGGATTTTTTCAAGAATCATTTACTCACATCTTTATGACTGATATATATGAGAGAAATGCATCCACCCCAGACTTTTGACTCATTACTCTGTTCAATATGGGGGTGAGCTAAATGAGAGAACAGTCGAGACCCTACTGTGTATCTGATATGATATCAGGAGACATGGGGGTGATCCTTCATCTCTAGGTTGCTAGGTAACTATTAATAATAACCTATTCTGAGGATGTTTGAAAGATACACTATGAGGCAGTATTGTTATTATCTGAACTTTAGCCCCTCAGTAAAATGGGGGTCCTTTGATCTTTTGCATATTGGACATCTGCATCAATTAATTGGCTCAGACATCACAATGCTGGTGCACTAAACAGCAGCACACAACTTACATAAATGAGGTCATTAGATTAGAAACAAATCTCTCATATAGCAATTACAATGTATAGAGTATAGAGTAGCAAGGAATCTGGTTGTAACCATGTCTACTGTAATTGTTGACAGAAACTTATCAACTCCTAGATTGTGTAATCACTGGTGAGAAAGTTGTATCTCAGACAGGGTATCTTATTTATATTCATTATTTTTGTCATGTAATGATAAAATCAACCATTTACATTACTGTACATGATTTGTGTATGTAATTCAATTGTATTGTGCATCTTTGAACCATGAATGTTTCTCATTGATATGAGTGTCAACCTATCTCCTTGGTTTTCCTAATAATGTACTCTCCTTTGCATCGGGCTCAGTATATAACACCCTCTCCGATTATGCGATCAGATATGTTCAAATAGGTCTGTTCCATAAGCCCCGCCCCTTGAATGTATCCAACCGCACGATACGATGACGTAACTCGAATCTTTAGCTAATTAATATTCATGAGCGCCCAAATAGTACGACATTTGATCGCGTCGGCGCTAGGCCTATATTGAAGAGGCCTAGTAAAGCTGGGTACTAATAATGCAGAACAGTAAAAAATCTCTAACTTTGCGATTACCCGTCTGTTTCATTTGCAGATGTAAATTTCGTATCATTACCCACCTTTGTTTTAGTCTCCATCCCTCACCTATTTCATCAAAAAGAATGGCTAAACTCTGAATGCCTTTGTTTGTGCTAACACATTACATTGCTTGCCATGTCAGCATAAGGCTTTCATGTGTAATGTGTAGGTGATCAACTGGCATAAGGTCTGTGTGCATTTACATGTATATGTTAACACAGCTTCACATAAGATTATCTTAACACAGTTTCACATAAGATTAAATATGAAGGGTGATAAAAAGCAACTTTTTTTGTCCATAACTTTCACAACATATGAATATATGCTATTCTGATAATTGACTGTTTATAAATTATACACAACTTTTTGGTAGTAAAAACTTAATTGATCCACACTAGAGTAACAACAGATATACCTAGAAAACCTTTCTGGTTTATCAGGAAATTGATTGCTGTCAGGTGAGAATAACTTTATGGACATACAAATCTAAGACAGTTTCAACTTTCAGCTTAAGGACTGTGAGGAATGTTCTTCTGAAAAGCTCATTTTAAAGCTTGACTTTATTTTGTGTAATAGCAAATGAAATACATAGTTTTTTGTATCAGCCCATATTTGTATTAGATTTAAAGATGCCGTAGCTGTGGTCACATTATACCCGGGGGCCGCACGGCACTTGCTAGATGAGATACCACGGACGTCTGCAGGATATCCTAAAGACGTCTGTCTCATTGACTGACGTCTGTAGGATATCCTAAAGATGTCTATATAATATCACAGGGAGCCCGTGGGATCATCTGACGATGGCCTGTGAACACATGAAATAAAAAAAAATCCTATTTTCACCGCACGATGCCACCGGCAGCCCTCAGATGATCTGCCGATGTTCCTGCGGGACACTGCCAGGACCCTGCCGTGTACTTTAAGATGATATTTGCTGATAAGACATCAGGGAAACGCTGGCAACTTTTATGTTGCAGCTAAAAGTTCCCGATGACCCGTCCGACGTCTTAAAAATGCCTAATTGTGGCCTATGATCTCCCGCTGCCCGCAATCTGAATTTTGTAAAAAATGCCCATCGGCTGGGCATCTTTACTGAAATCGGCGCAAATGTGACTGAGGTATTAATCTCGAAACCACCAGTAAGGAAGTCAGGGCTTGACATACACACTGGCCCGGTGGCCCGGGGCCACCAGATCCTCTGTTCGGGCCAGTGAATGTTCTGTTGAAGTGGCCCAGTTGGGCAACCATATTTTTGCTCTTTTAGTGGCCCAAACTATCTTGATTTTATTATTCTAATGCTTGATAGATATCATATCACGATCAATATTTGATTCGAACAAGTATCCCCCACTCAGACATTATACAGCCTTATGTACAATGCTATTTATTGTATCACACATCCTATTATCCTTAGAAATTTCGGGCAACCAACATTTTTATCTTTATGTCAAGGCCTGGGAAGTCCTTTAAATATGGATCTGTTGATTCCTTTAAACAAATTTCTGGCTTCAAATATGGATCTGTTGATTCCTTTAAACAAATTTCTGGCTTCAAATATGGATCTGTTGATTCCTTTAAACAAATTTCTGGCTTCAAATATGGATCTGTTGATTCCTTTAAACAAATTTCTGGCTTCTTTGTGAAGACAAAGGAGTGTTCCATGTTGTTCTTAATGTTGATGTGAATGTGATGGTAAAGTAAGAAGATTGTAACAATCCATACAATGTTTTTTATGCGTCTGTAATACATTCCTGATAAATCACATACATTTCATTCTTTCTGTGTGATCAACAACATTTATGGAGAGAACAATAAGCATGTCACTAGGTGAGCAGTAACTTGATGATCACATTCAGAAATTACATATATGCATCATGATATGTTTCAGATTTATTCATGACAAATTTTCTAACATGTCTGACGATTGTTCAATAGCACTGATTTGGATATTCATATGTTTTTCTCATAAGAGAACATACCTGACTTATACCCCAGTTACATTTGTGCCGATTTCAGTAAAGATGCAAGAACGATGGGGTTTTTTACAGGGGGAGATCATGAACCACAATTGGGTAGAGTAAAGATGTTGTATGGGTCATTGGGAACTATTAGCTCCAACATAGCAGTTGCAGGCATTTCTACGATCTCTTCTCACCAAACATCATCATAAAGTACATGGCAGGCTCCCATGAGTGTCCTGCAGGCATATCTTAAGATTATCTTAGGCCTGCCGGCAGCATCGTACGGTGAAAATAAGATTTGGTTTATTTTATGTGTACCCTGGCCATTGTCAGATAATCCTAAGGACTCCCAATGATATCCCACTGAGGTCCGTTTCATTTACCAGACATCTTTAGGATTTCTCACAGACATCTGTCATATGAAACAGACATCTTTAGGATATTCTACAGACCTCTGTTAAACATGTTTTAAAAATGATACAGATGTCTTTAAGATATCCTTCAGAATTCCTAAAGATGTCTGTGTCATTGAATCATGCATGTGCTGTGTGATGCACCTGTATAATGTGACCACAGCTACAGCATATATCTGAATATCACAGATAAACTCCCCAGCTCCCGGGACCCTGTGAGGCTGGCCGTTGTTTACTTCCTGGCCGTCGCCCTGGGCAAATGTGACTGAGGCATTAGGCAGTGTGACACAGGTGTATATGGGTTGATTTGTGAGTGTATTCACAGGTATTGTTTAAGTGGCAAAACCCTTAATGATAATGGTAGCCAACCCGTGAAAGCATTAAAAAACATGGTAGCTGATGATAGGTGGAGAAATGTCTTCTTAGGCCCTACTCTGCATTACACAGGTAGTATTCAATTACTACCTCTGCAGTCATTGCCCTGCTTTTGATCTCATTCAAAGTTTGGAAATCCCCGAATCATAAATACTTGCCTTGCTCACAAAAATATCATCAAATCTGAATTGATCAACATTAGGTCATAAACTGTAATCAGGTGTTTGGCACATATATTGACCAATCAGTACAACTGTCAGTACAAAATAAATCTATTTATATTTTTTCACCAATGAGTTGACAGCCAGATTTTTCTGAATACTTTAGCTCAATTATGTGTGCACATTTATAGCTTTGGTGGCAGGGACTGATATGAAGTCCTGCTATGGAGGGTACTTCGGCCCTAACATATTATGAATTTAATAAGTATTAACATATTGTTAAAATGTTATTTATCTTGAATGTCTATGGCTTTTAGACAGTTGAGCAAAATTTGATGAGCATCATGACATTTTTGTATAGACAAGCATGAACAAGATAACATGGACAGAAACATGTGCAGAATCTCACAACATTGAAACACATTGAAGACAGGTGTGATATTAGAATACCTTTCTGAACACAGTGCAGAAAGGGCAGTCAATTATATTCATAGAATAGTAGCAAATTATAAAACCAAAGGTTACACTGGTACAAACAATTAAGTAGTTGGGATTTTAGAAACTTGAGTTGGCTATTCATCATGAGATATTTATTTTGTGACAATACTATGGCTTGATATTAGAACTCAAATTTACATTCATCATCAGAAATATTTTGCAAGTCAGTATAAGTTGACTTCATGTTTTGCACATTTTCCATTTTATCTGCAGCTTCAATTTGTTTTCTTTCTCAATTCTCCATTCTTGGACATCAGGACAGGATTCCGTATTATGATGATATGTAAAAATTATAAATTTATGGATGATCTCTTTGGGACCCAAAGTCAAGTTCATGGCCAAGTTCATGGCCAGCACAGAAACATCTTTGCTTACGGCTTGTTAAAGCTATCTTTTCTGTAATTATACAGCAATATCTATTAGGCTTGGTATATATGATCCGTGTATGCATGAGGGACTTGGACTTTGATATTAAGACACAGGAGTTGATTCCTGAGATCAGCCATTTTTGTCGACCCACCCCATAGGGGGAGGGGAGACCTTGTATTAGGCTCAGTCCGCATGTCCGCGATTCTTTGTGTCTGAACATTCCAGATGATTACAGGAGAACTTTTTGACGGATTACTTTGATATTGCACAGGATTATGGAAGTCCATAATATCTTGCAAGGGATTGCATATGGTTGACCTTGACCCAGTTCTCAAGATGACAGGTGACATTTTTTGTCTCTGCAGTACTTGCTGGTTTCCAGATGATACACTGAGAACTATTTGGTGTTTGGCTTTCATATTGGTCTTGAGTATGTGTCCCTGAACCCTCTTGTATTGGATTGCTGATGAATGACCTTGACCTATTTGTCACAGGAGATATTTTGTAAAATCATGGTTTCCGGATGATAAAAGGAGAACCATTTAATGGATAACTTTAATATTGCACAGGGTTATGTAAGCCCTATATACATTGCATGGGATTGCATATCATTGACCTTGACCCATTTCTCAAGGTCACAGGAGCTATTTTGTTTCTCTGCAGTACTTACTCATGTCCAGATGACACACTGAGAACTATTTGGTATTTGGCTTTGATATCAGACATGAGTATGTGTATTTCATGGATTTCTGATGACTGACCTTGACCAATTTCTGAAGGTCACAGGAGATATTTTGTATCACCATGGTTTCCACATGATAACAAGATAATCATTTGATAGATTACTTTGATATTGCAGAGGAGTATGTAAGTCCTTGATACCTTGCAGGGGATTGCATATGGTTGAACTTGATGCAGATTTCAATGTCATAGGAGCAATTTTATATCTATGCAGTACTTGCTGGTTTTCAGATGATATGTTGAGAACTGTTTGGTATTTGGCTTTGATATCAAATAAAAATATTTGTCCCTCAACTCCCTTATATGGGATTGCAGATGACTGACCTTGACTGATTTCTCAAGGCCATAGGAGATATTTTGTTTCATCATGATTTTTGGATGTTAACAGGAGAACTGTTTGACGGATTATTTTGATATTGTACAGGAAACTGTAAGTCCTCAATACCTTGCATGGGATTGAATATGGTTGACCTTGACACAGGCGCAATTTTGTGTCTCTGCAGTACTTGATGGTTTCCGGATGATACGTTGAGAACTAAATGGTATTTCGCTTTGATATCAGACATTGAGAACTATTGCTGATGAGCGACCTTGACTGATTTTCCAAGGTCACAGGAGACATTTTGTATCACTATGGTTTCCAGATGATTTGGCTTTGATATCAGATGTGTGTGTCCCGCAACTCCCTTGTATGGCCTATGGGATTGCATATGAATGACCTTGACTGATATCTCAAGGTCACAGGAGATTCTTTTTATACTATAGTTTCTGAATGATAACAGGAAATACTTTTATATTGCACAGGATTATGTAAGTCCTTAATACCATGCAAGTGATTGCATGTGGTTGACCTTAACCCAAATCTCAAGGTCACAGGAGCACTTTTTTCTTTGCAGTACTTGCTGGTTCCAAATGATACGCTGAGAACTATTGGTATTTGCCTTTAAAATCAGACATGACATTGACCCATTTTTCAAGGTCACAAGAGATATTTTGTATCATTATTGTTATTTAACTTTGCCACCACGGTGGGTCGACATGTGAGCTTTGCTCTTTTATCCAAAATACTCCACATAGCCTTTATTGCCACTTTCCTTTATACAATATACTTATCAATTCTTTTTTTGAAGAATTAGTCATAAGGTCACTGTGACTTACTGAAAGCAAACTTTATCACAATTTTTGGAATGGTGATAATTTATGTATACACATGGGAGAAGGCTTGATAATATTCCTATAAAAAGTGTATGTAAAGAGAATGTGTTGTGGTGTCTTTCTAATGCCATCTCTTTTTACCATTAATACTAATGTAGATATTATAAACATTTAATGGATTTGATACTTGGTGACCGCAAGGTGTTTACAAGGTCAATGGAATATTTTATTGAAGATGGACTGGAATATTTTGTAGAAAACTCGAATAGTATCAATCATCACAAACAGTGTTTGTTTTTTATCCTTATCTGGATCATTTCCTAGGTCACAGGGACCATTATTTAGAATTATAAGGATACAGTATTTTACAAAACACACAAAATAGCATCTTATGTCAACATACCTAAAAAGTTTTAAAGAATATATCATGTAATAAGGTCTTTTTTTAAAAAAGGTCACTGCGACCTAGTCGAACTGTGAGTTGTATATAACCTGACCTGAATATGCTGGAAATGCTGTGCTGACTTCAATTTTGTACCACACATAAATCATTAGTTTAATGATAAAAAAAATTGGTTAGTTTGATATTAAAACTTGATTAGAACTAATTAAAACTAAATATTTTGATATTAAAATTTGATTGGAATCCAGAACCAGATCAATTTTGAGCCAAACGTTTGAATAATCAGCACTCATCAGCAGACATATTTATCTGGCAACACAAGAAGGCCATTGGATGCTGATCATACATAGTTCTCACACATTTGACAAGTCAGCTTACTGATGAAGCAAGCAAGAAGCCTACTTCTGCATAGCAAGGTAGAACCCAACAATGGCTGGCTGTCATTACTGCCCCACAAACACATGCTCACCATCAATAGGGACATCATCCAGTAAATCTGCTCAATCTTGTAATATGTGCACTATTTCATGGTTTTCACCTCCATTAAGTTCCGCCTATGAAAAATTAATAAGGAATGTTAAATACATTTGATTTATGCTCAAAATGCTCAGAAAGATGTATAAAGCAAACCAGATGTTGTTTCATACTGTTGAAAGAAGACAATTGTTTCAGTCTGTATAATTCTTTCTTTCTTTTGGGTGTATGTAACATATGTTGTTGAGGGTAGTAAAACAACTTGAGTTGATTTTGTGCTGATGTATTGCTTCCAGAACTCTTCTGCATTAGGAAAGTATGAGATATTGCTGTATCATCATGGGAAATTGATGTAAATAAATGTTCTCTCACATACTTCAAAGAAAAGCATCCTTGTTACTATGATTTGATAGGAAAATTATCATTGCATTTGAGTTCAGGGCCTCAATTAGTCAGAATATATCATTATTCATTAAGACAATAATAATTGTGGAAATGTAAGGTTTTAGGATAGAACCATGTGTTGATCATCTCAGAAAGCAGCTTATAATATATTTTATCTGATTTCATGAATAAATTTGTTGACTTTCATTCATAATTATTATTATTTTTTTTTTAATCTTAAATTATGAATTCCAAATCTTTTACACTCAAATCTTTTAGTACCAAATGTTGATTAAAGGTCTTATTTGCATTGAATTATATCACAATTTTACAAAACATATAAATACATTTTCAGTGTGAAAAAATATGGAAATATCAATGAAAAATAATTCACAAATATTTTTAAATTGTCATCACAATGTTCCATTTAAAGTTAGAAAACTCTTTAACTTCATGCCATAAGTGTTTAGGGCTAGCTAAAAAGTGTCTTGAAACTGATAAGAGTTGAGCAGGCCATATTTCAGACACTATACTAAGTGAAGTCATGCTTGTTTATTTTCTTCACTTAAAAGTAGGGATTTGGGGATGGGAAGCTGATGTAAATGCAAGTCTCTATTTTACAGCCCTAAGTTTTGCCATTAATCATGTTGTCAACATATATTAATTGTGAAGAAGA
Organism: Amphiduros pacificus; assembly: GCA_949316495.1. Classification (NCBI taxonomy): domain Eukaryota; kingdom Metazoa; phylum Annelida; class Polychaeta; order Phyllodocida; family Hesionidae; genus Amphiduros; species Amphiduros pacificus. The sequence continues at coordinate 7,302,662 of OX439000.1, forward strand.
AAGGACATCAGCTGTTAAACATGTAAAGATATAGGAGGAATATGTGTGCAGGAGATGCATGCGGGGCACAATGATGTAGACAGTCCGCTGACCCAGTTCCAGGTCAAAGGAGGTTAATTAACCTGGGTATTCAAAGATCTTGTATTGTAGCTAATCTAAACATCAGACTGTAGACAAATCTGTCAGATATCACTCAGAGGTATGAAATCTTAAGTTTCACCAATTAAAAATATTCTTGTCCATGTGACTTTCAAGCTCAGACCATATTTTTGTTGCCAATTCTCTGCGATCTGTAATCACTCTCGATCATTCTTAACTTCATACAGAAAGCTTTGAATGATGTAACTAATTGAGAGATACATGAAAACTTTGAATGATGTAACTAATTGAGAGATATTTCCAGCAACCAAATACAAACTTCCTGTTTTCTTTTTTTTAAATATAATCAGGGGATTATTCAAAAGTGAACTCTGCCAGGTTTGATGTTACTATTGTTAATTAAATTGAAATGATTTGTGGAGATAACAGGCATGTAGTGTTAGACATTTAAGCAAGGTATTTATCAGTGTCTGTATAATTTATGGCACATAGTTTGATGTCAGTTAGTGCAGCCTCTATCGCTGATCTCATAATTTTGAACAGGAAGTATGAACCATGTGATCACTCCCAGGCCAGGAAATTGGACGGCTTCGTACATTAGCATGTGAATCCCAGTGTCACATCCTCAGCATTTCACATCCTGGGGTACTTACTTTCCACTTAATGGCAAATCAGAAAGATTCTGTAATCAGATTGACTGGTAATTGCTTGAACATATTTGTTCATATATACCCTATTTTACATCAAACACTATTATTTTATAACCCAAAAAATTATGTTTTTCTATGAATTATCTCAAAAGAAACTTCCCATATATTGTATCCCAGGCATCAAATATTAGCTACATCATGACATGAGTGTCCCCCCTGGGGTCTCATAATTGTCATATTCAAAATCTGTCTCAGAAAACAAGGTGTCATGCTGATAACACATTTACGAAAGTCAGCCGATTTAACCTCAGACTATTCAGGAACCCAGCCCAGCAGGTCATATATTGCCGTTTTTAGGGGGCAGGTAATACTTCTGAGTGTATTCTGTGTCAAAGGTATGAAAATTGGTTGTCATAGAACGGCATTTGTGTGTCACCCAACTTTGAAAAAGATATAATTACTTGTGCATTACTGTCCCTAACAACATGGGAAATGACACATACTCAAGATGAAACCTTGCCCAAGGATTGCAAATTATTTCATTTGCGGTTCATCATCATAATTTTGTATCACCAAAGTGTGATGTTCAAATGTCTGTGGGAAATGTAACCCACATGTGACAAGGCTGTGGTATGGTCTTATCTCTCCTTGCTGCCACCAGAGGACACTGTAATACAATGAAATACTTTCAATAAATTAGGATGGTTCTTTTTCAAGGTATATTGAAAAATACCACCTGAGGCTGCTGATCTTACTGGCTTTCAGGCTTCACTCAGGACAAATTGACTATCTTTCTCATAAAGTGCAAAGTGTATTGCCACACTGATGTGTACATTGGGCAAAGCTAAATGGCTAGCTGATGATGAGTAACGTTTGTGCAAAGCTAAATGTCTACTGGGTAACTCTTGAATGATCTCCATGGCAAGCATTTTTACATAAACTGCCTGTCAAAGATGGAGTATTTAGTCATTTATATTTTAATGATAATTATGCAAATGTAAAATCCAGCCAATCTTCAAAAAGTTAAAAGCATTGTATCCCTTTTGCATGCTTCTGTACCTGACAATACAACTTCTCACTGCATAAAAGAAATTGTTCAATCTATCAGTCTTAGTTTAGGACATTTTCCACTGATCGCACCATGTTGTAATATTTCAATGTTTAATGATTTTGTGATTTTGTTCCTAGGTGATAGGATATTTTGCTTTGCAGATGTTTGACATTGGATGTATGAAACAGCCAGATTGTGGGATGATTTCTGTTTTGTTTTATTTGATGTTGCTGCAATACATTTTCTCATGTGAAAAGGGAGCCCTATCATTTGAACAATGAATGGGAAGATTATGAAAACATTTTTCAAGCGTGTGAAAGAGGACGATGACATCGGTTTCTATTATAACATTTGATGCTCTCACTCTTATATATCCCTCATATTATATACATATATGTATATATATATATATATACATGTATATATATCTTTGTGTGTGGGATGCCTCAGGGGTCTGCTTCGAGTGAGCTATTGTTTTCGTTCATTATTGTGCCAAGAAGAATCTCTCTTGGTTCACACAGAACAATACTTCATATTTCACATCATGACACCAAAGCTCCTGCAAATCATAAAATCTGACCTTTCCCACAGTCATAAAATATGTCCTCTTCAAAACTTAATTTAACTGATAGAAGAAAGATTTTTGCAAGACATGTAATAAACAGATTTCAAGCTGATTTGGGCCATTGTGTTTTTTGTTATTTCCAAGGCGTGAGGCTGTGATCTGTGACATTTCCATTTGTCCGTGTTTCCTTCACAGGAGGTAATTGTGTGAACTCTCAGATCACAGCACTCTGATGACAAGTGTCCCACAAAACTAGTCATCTCATACTCCCATCCTTCTCTGCAGTTGAGAATTTCATTCATGGCTTGAAACAGAGTAGCTAATCTTCATCCATCTCTCAGCTCAGGTGCCTGAATACATCATCTTGCTCTCGCGGGGCTAATCAATGATTCAGGAAATATTGTGTAATTTGAACACACTGTCCTCTGTCTGCAGCTCATTTGATATTCATGTAATGATGAAAGTTGGAAAGTGATGTTAAAGCATTTAAATCATATTTTTTGTCAAACAAAATATTTTTTGGATGCCATTGGTGCTGTAAATTTAAACCAGGGAGTTTTGAGGTTTCCTACTGATGTGAACAGTAACATCTTGTCATGTCACTATTTTGTTGCCAGAATATTTTACAATGAAACAATCAGTTTGTGAAGATTGCAACAGTTTTTTTACATTTCAATGGTGTGAAATAGCATGGATTATATTGTATTCTTGTTTTAAATGTGGAAGCACAAAACATACTGGTGCATCATTTCAATCTCACATCCCACACATGCTTTGACTGTGTGGGGTTGTGACTACTTAGCTGAAAGAGGCAGTTTTTGGCAACCAGTAATAATTTGCTTTCTGGGATGATCTTGAGGAATAAGAGTTAAATGACATGTTAAGATGTCGATTCGACCTTTAACCTTGGTGAGGTGACCTTGACTCAGTTTCTTAGCACCATATTTTTCATGTTCGTCACCTAAATTGTAATCAATTATCTTAGCTACAATAAGTAATAGAGTTGGTATGTCACAAGTCATGATAGGATTTGTTAAAATGGAATACAGCTGTCCTTTCAGATGCCTGGATTGAAACAAATTTAATATTTAAAAAAAATCTCAGACAGGTTGCTATTAATCTTTCTGAGACATTTATGACCTCTGGAATAAGTTCAACAGTTGCGAGAAAGTACTCTGAGTATGGAATCTAGGCTGACCTAAAGTTTGTTTAAATACAAAACTTGTCTATCCATGACAAATACAGTATTTCAACAAGGTTTTTTGGTTCATTAAAAACAGGTTTAAAACTCAAGGTTCATTTGGAAGTTAGGAATATGGCAAAAGCTGGTTTTTATTAGTGTTGGTAAAGTATGAAACTTAGATTATTTATGAAGCTGTGAGATTTGTGCAGTAATAACACATAAAGAGTATGACATTTAAAGGTGTGCTGACTTGCAAAATAATGTGTTTTCACAAAGGACTTGATATAGGATGAGAAATGGAAAGATGTACAATTGATTGGGTGTGCTTTACCATACACAGGCAAACAACCTTCACACAGTAACGAGCAATTAACCAGTAGCCTGTCATATAAACTCCAGCAGTTTGGATCAATGCAGTTTTATTGTTCTCCATCATTTGCCAATGAACTTCTATCTGGGAATAGGAGAAAAAAGGAATACTCAAACCATTTCTTCTGAAATAGCATTGCAAAGATATTAGTGCCCCATGCATGCAGTTTCTTCACAGTCAGTTTGCAGCAATTTCAAGCTTTGTAATTTAAAATTACATGGGTGAATGCATGTAGCAGTTCCAGATGAGTTGAGGCAGAGCTTGATTGTCATGGTGCATGGGAATCACATAGACTGCATGAGTCATATTCCTGTGTCATGATGCATGGGAGTCTCACAGATTGCATGTGTCATATTGCTGAGTGTCACAGTGCATGGGAGTCTCACAGATTGCATGTGTCATATTCCTGAGTGTCACAGTGCATGGGAGTCTCACAGATTGCATGTGTCATATTCCTGAGTGTCACAGTGCATGGGAGTCTCACAGACTGCATGTGTCATACTACTGAGTGTCACCGTGCATGGGATCCTCAGATTGCATGTGTCTTTTTCCTGAGTGTCACGGTGCATGGGAGCCTCACAGATTGCATGTGTCATATTCCTGAGTGTCACAGTGCATGGGAGTCACACAGATTGCATGTGTCATATTCCTGAGTGTCATGGTGCATGGGAGTCTCACAGATTGCATGTGTCATATTCCTGAGTGTCACGGTGCATGGGAGCCTCACAGATTGCATGTGTCATATTCCTGAGTGTCATGGTGCATGGGAGTCTCACAGATTGCATGTGTCATATTCCTGAGTGTCACGGTGCATGGGAGCCTCACAGATTGCATGTGTCATATTCCTGATTGTCACCGTGCATGGGATCCTCAGATTGCATGTGTCATATTACTGAGTGTCATGATGCATGGGAGTCTCACAGATTGCATGTGTCATTCCTGAGTGTCACAGTGCATGGGAGCCTCACAGATTGCATGTGTCATATTCCTGAATGTCATGGTGCATGGGAGTCTCACAGATTGCATGTGTCATATTCCTGAGTGTCACGGTGCATGGGAGCCTCACAGATTGCATGTGTCATATTCCTGATTGTCACCGTGCATGGGATCCTCAGATTGCATGTGTCATATTACTGAGTGTCATGATGCATGGGAGTCTCACAGATTGCATGTGTCATTCCTGAGTGTCACAGTGCATGGGAGTATCACAGATTGCATGTGTCTTATTCCTGAGTGTCACAGTGCATGGGAGTCTCACAGATTGCATGTGTCATACTCCTGAGTGTCATGGTGCATGGGAGTCTCACAGATTGCATGTGTCATATTCCTGAGTGTCACAGTGCATGGGAGCCTCACAGATTGCATGTGTCATACTCCTGAGTGTTACAGTGCATGGGATCCCACAGATTGCATGTGTCATATTCCTGTGTGTCATGGTGCATGGGGGCCTCACATATTGCATGTGTCATACTCCTGAGTGTCATGCTGCATGGGAGTCTCACAGATTGCATGTGTCATATTCCTGAGTGTCACAGTGCATGGGAGTATCACAGATTGCATGTGTCATATTCCTGAGTGTCACAGTGCATGGGAGTCTCACAGATTGCATGGATCATACTCCTGAGTGTCATGGTGCATGGGAGTCTCACAGATTGCATGTGTCATATTCCTGAGTGTCACGGTACATGGGAGTCTCACAGATTGCATGTGTCATATTCCTGAGTGTCACGGTACATGGGAGTCTCACAGATTGCATGTGTCATACTCCTGAGTGTTACAGTGCATGGGATCCCACAGATTGCATGTGTCATATTCCTGAGTGTCATGGTGCATGGGAGCCTCACAGATTGCATGGATCATACTCCTGAGTGTCATGGTGCATGGGAGTCTCACAGATTGCATGGATCATACTCCTGAGTGTCATGGTGCATGGGAGTCTCACAGATTGCATGTGTCATATTCCTGAGTGTCACGGTACATGGGAGTCTCACAGATTGCATGTGTCATATTCCTGAGTGTCACGGTACATGGGAGTCTCACAGATTGCATGTGTCTTATTCCTGAGTGTCACGGTACATGGGAGTCTCACAGATTGCATGTGTCTTATTCCTGAGTGTCACGGTACATGGGAGTCTCACAGATTGCATGTGTCATACTCCTGAGTGTTACAGTGCATGGGATCCCACAGATTGCATGTGTCATACTACTGAGTGTAACAGTGCATGGGAGTCTTACAGATTGCATGGATCATACTCCTGAGTGTCATGGTGCATGGGAGTCTCACAGATTGCATGGATCATACTCCTGAGTGTCATCGTGCATGGGAGTCTCACAGATTGCATGTGTCATATTCCTGAGTGTCACGGTACATGGGAGTCTCACAGATTGCATGTGTCATATTCCTGAGTGTCACGGTACATGGGAGTCTCACAGATTGCATGTGTCTTATTCCTGAGTGTCACGGTACATGGGAGTCTCACAGATTGCATGTGTCTTATTCCTGAGTGTCACGGTACATGGGAGTCTCACAGATTGCATGTGTCTTATTCCTGAGTGTAACAGTGCATGGGAGTCTCACAGATTGCATGTGTCATACTCCTGAGTGTAACAGTGCATGGGAGTCTTACAGATTGCACGTGTCTATATTATTCTAGGTGATCTTGAGCTTGAATGCCATGATACCCGAGCTCACATATATTGCAAGCAATGTTGATACAGAGGTAGAGTCATCATTAGGTTTCTGGAAAGGCTTTGACAAATAACACCAGCAGGATTATCACTCATCCAAAAATGCATCATTCTTTTATTACTCTATCAGTTTGCATTGACAGTTATCTATGCTTGATATGAAATGATATATGGACCGAGTTTATGCTCATTCATCACACCTCATTAAATAGCCTTTAAATTTTTGGGAGAGGTGAGGTTTTTTTCGTACAGTAAACATCATTTTTCAATAGTTTATATCCTGATTAGACATATTATTTATTTGGGGGGAATTGATTGCAGTTTTCTGTTCCATTTTCCAAATTGGATGCCATGAAAACTGAATCCACAATGTTGCCTTTAAGTCTCTGCTGAATTTGTAAGTTTGCCATGAGCAACTTTGATGGGAAAACATTTCCTGTGACACAACCTTCCACAAATGACTGCTGATGATGCGCCTGGGAACAAATGCCATATCTTCAGGTGGCGCCATTTGTTGTCAGATTTACCACAATAAATACCACTTAAAGCCCACCAGAAAAAGAAGGGAACCATGGGGAGACTGGTACCTTTTTTAATACATCTTGTGCTGTGGGGAGGCAGGGATTTTTAACCTAACAGACATAATTTTGTCATGTTCAATTCATTTTAAGAATGGCTTCACTTTGAAAACATAGATGTTGATCTAATTTGCCTAAATTAATAAAAAATAACTTCAATTCATCAAATTAGCTGATCTTTCCAAAGATCCAGAAGCAAATATTCTCATATCAATCTGGCAAGTTTGTGTGATTTTGAAAATAATTTTGCCATTAAAATTAATTTCTTTTCATTTAACCATCAATAAATTTATAAAATTTAAGCTTAAGGCTTGGAAATATTAGTTTCTTTCAGTTGTGTCCTTAGAATTTACTCAAATGCCATTATTGTACCTTTGTTTCACAATTAAGGTCTCATTACAAAATGACTAAAATAATGTTGAAAGCGATATAAAAACCCCAAAGAAACTGATATTTCAATGATATACTCTTCCAATCAGATATTTCTAATTCTCCCCAAGCAACAATAGTCCACACACAACAAATAAATATATTGGTCAATTAACAAAATGATATATAGAGCTGTCAGATATTGTTTACCCATTCCATTTTTTCTACATCTTTTTTGTTTTATATTTCCAGGTTTGAAGAAATGGGTGGAAATTGGTAATAGTGGAGTATTCCGCCCTGAAATGTTGCTGCCCATGGGTCTGCCAGAGAAAGTCAATGTCATCGCATGGGGCCTCTCCCTAGAAAGGTCAGTAAGAATTTAAATCTAGTGAAATTATGTTATTAGATTGGCGCCAAGTTATAATGTGGTATCGACCCTATAATAGTTTAAGAATTCTTGTGTTGTCTTAGCAAATTTGGAACACAAGTGTGTCAAATGACCTGTTTGGTCAGATAGAAACAACGCCACTTCTTCTGTGAAATCACAAAGCTTCTCCGGGTCTTGACACCACACAGAACAGAAATATGAAAGATAGAGATGAAACGTCTAACTGTACATTTGCAAGGAACAACAAAATGAATTATTTTTTAAACTAAAGACACAATTATCATTAAGCATCACTTGAGATGATTTCATGTCAGCATAGATTATGAAGATTGCTGTGAGGGTAATTAACTATTAGCCAAAGCTGCACAATAACATTTTGAAGTGTGTTTTACTTCATATCTGTGAGAAGAATATATTTGTAAGGAAGCTATTTTTTTGATAACATTTTTATTCAAGCCATGGCAAAAGTATTCTGAGAAGGTTTGTTGAATTGTCATATCCCTAACTGACATTTATATAAATCTTAGCAGAGTTCATTGGCCAGACCATCATGATAGTCATCATACATTTTTGATATTCTGCTGAAAAAGCTTAATTGGTAGAGCATTTGACCAAGGGATACCCACTTTGAATCCTGGTCAGTTACTGTGAAGTGCCTTGAAACCAGTGCTTTATAAATGTTACCTTTTTTCCCTATTTCCCCCTGTTGGTTGTGTGCCTTTGGTTGAATTACGTAAGTATGAGTATAGGTGAACCTTGTGAGCCAGGTAGAAAAATGATGTAATCAGGCGGAGGGCATTGCAGTACTGGGGATGGACGGACGGACGGACGGATTTGACAAACATAAGCATCTGGTGAAGACCTCAATCACCATCATTGCATTATCTCTAGAACAAATGATGGCATATGAGATGTGAGAGCTTTATAAGACCTCAGACTTTTTTTTATGGAACATGACCTTCACCTACTTTTCAAGGTCAAAGGGACAAATATGTGAAATTCTCATCATTGTGATAACTAGAGAACAAATGATGGCAGCTTTATGAGATTTGACACACATAAGCATCTGGTAAAGACCTCAAAAGAGTTTGATGAATAGTGACCTTCACCTACATTTCAAGGTCACAGGGACAAATCTGCTTTGTTGTAATAACTCAAGATGATGGCAGCTTCATGAGAATTGACACACATAAGCATCTGGTGAAGACCTGAGATGAGTTTGATGGATGGTGACCTTCACCTGCTTTTCAAGGTCACAGGCCCATCATCTCAGTAATTCTGGAGTAAATGATGACACTTTCATGATACTTGACACACATAGGCTATCAAAGGAAGTAGATGTGCACTATTATGTTTTTTTACCCCTGCATCAATTTGCCTTGGTGCAGTGACATTTTGTTCACAGCTATTGTGCTGAGCAAATGTTGTACAGCAAGTTACCAGGGCTGAGGTTTGATGCATCTCTGATGCCTATGTTTTTTTTATTCCTGTCATGATATAATATAAACTATGAAGCAAGATTTCAACTTCAAAATAAATTACCTTATACTGTTAGTTCATGGATAATGAGGGAGTAAATAGTTCTTTTCGTCGTTAATGCTGATAAAAATTATACCTAAAAAGTCTTGTAGTTGTCCTTTTTGTCTGTCAAACTTGGTATGGCGAAACTTCTCATAAATGTCTTGGATAAGTTTTCTCATGGGTGACCTTTACCTAATATTAAGGTAATAGGGTTTTAGACTCAGGACTGAAGATACCTGCATCTGAGAGATCTTTTGCTATAAAAATTGGGTGTGATGATTTCCAGACAAATCCTAGGCAATACCAGTCCATAAGTGTATTAGGCGAATTATGTGGTGAATTATTCAGGGTGAGCTGTGAATTTTAAGTATTATTTTCAATAAGAAATGTATGTTTAACACAATTAGCTCACACTAAGGCTGATGTTAATCAGTCAGAAATCAGGCTCAGATCTCAGAGAGAAAGGAAACGGTGAGAGAAATAAAATGTCATACATCTTGATTGCTCAATTAAGTTCCTTTAGTCTCTGTTGCTGCCAGGGAAATGAAATATTCAAGAAATGTTCTTTTTCTTATCAGATTAAACGTGTTCAGATTTAAATTAGGTTAGCAGATGATAAATCATGCCATTCCTGAAGGTCTTTGAATTGCACTTTTGATGGGTTTTTCTTTTTATATCTGGTGGCAGGCAACAGCCTTGACATACTGTTGGCTCAGAAAGCAGGGGCAACAATTGGCTGGAGATTATCAAACAAAATTGTTTTGCCATTGCATTGTGTTAACATGTTAATGTTTGGCAAGAGGGACACCCAGTCTTACCATGCCAATTGGTCATTAAAACTTGATCAATGCTCACTTTATTGTGTTGACTGGCCAAGGTCTCTGCAAATATTAACTAAGCCATCAGTTACACACAAGAACCACAGGAGCTCAACAGCTTTATGTGTTGGATAAACTATGTCACACAACATTTATGCAATATAATTTTTGAATGCAACTAGACAATTATAACAGTAACTCAGGAGTTCATATGGTTTATTGACTGCCACAGCCCTCAGCCAGAGTGGCACAGGAACTGTGGTATTGAGCTATCCACAAAAACTTCAGCATTTTGCTTATCTTTTCAGCTGTTTAACCCCTAATGGACTAGCTTTTGTAAATTTTTTTGATTGGAAGGACTAACCAATTTTTTTTCTGGGCTAGTGTATCTGCATACTAAATTAATAGAATTTATAACAATGGTTATTCAATATGCTTTATGAAGTGCTAGGGTCAAGAGTTCATGATTAAGGCTGTCTGATGTCATTATCATGATTACATTGTAACAAGTTGCAGCCCTTCAGAATGTTACAAATGATGTCATCAAGCCAGAACAATGGGGACGTCATCGTCCTTCCCGTCTATTGTCGGTGGTGGACGTTGCCGTCCTTCCCGTCCATTAGGGGTTAAGTTGCATGGACAAATGTTTTTACCACACACTCACTCCAAGGCTTACAATGCGATGACCATGACCTGTTTTTCAAGGTCACAAACTTATTTATTATGTGATCATTTTCCCGTGGTTGACTTTTCACCATTAAAAAGTCATTTAGGGTCAAACAGAAGTACTTGTCAGATCGGACCTTGCCTTGCTGGAGGCTGTCAATTAACACTGCTACACTTTTGAGGCATGCACATTTTGACAATTCTGATGATTGCATGTGGTAATATAGACTGTTATCTCTGTGTACCACGAATGTGCAAGTGGTGCGATGAGTAATTAAAAAGTGTAACGGTGTTGACTGACAGCCTCCAGCATGGCAAGGTCCGATCAAATTGATTTCAATGGTATAGACGAGTCAGAGCTGTTTTCAGCGACGTGAGCACTTATTTAAACACCTAGTAACCAAATTTTATGAATGGTTTCCAAGTAGTTCAAAACGAGGCAAACTGCAAAGGCAATTGGCTGTTGGAAGGCGGCTCAATCCAGACTGTAACAGTATGTTTGAAAATCCCTTCAACTTTAAGAACTCAGAACTCAGATGTCTTCTATTCGGCCTTAATTAGATAAAACATTTTAGCACAGTTTTTTTTTTACAAATAAACATAATGATATGAGGCCAGGGAGACCCTATCAAGGTGGGTTTGGGTATCCTTCTGCTATCACAGGGGCCTCCTGTGCATATGTTGGACCACTTTATTATATTCAGTTAGAATATATGATTATAAAGCTATATGATGTAAACATGAAAATAATGTAGTCAGTTATGATTTTAGAAATGTAAATGGAATAACTGATATATAATATATAATAATAAATTTCTATAGTGCCATTTCAGACCAGGTCTGCTCATGGTGTGATATCATTATTTTAAAAAGCAAATTATAGTCTTGCAGTAAAAAGTCAAACACAATAATGGAGAATGATATAGAGAGCAGAGAAAACCTGATTTTATCATTTTAACCAAAACTTCAGATGAAGTTTTTTTGTAATTCTATACTGAGTATATTATATTATGATAACATTTACAGATAGCATTGTTAGATTCCTGTCTTATTAAAACATTCTCTGGGAAAATGCATTCATATGATGTCAAAAGGACAAATATTTTGTGAAATATAATGCCAGGTGTATAACCCTGTGTATATGTGTGTGTGTATGTATGTACGTATGTATATAAATGTATGTATGTGTGTGTGTGTGTACGTATGTATATAAATGTATGTATGTGTGTACGTATGTACGTATGTATATAAATGTATGTGTGTGTGTGTGTACGTACGTATGTATATAAATGTATGTATGTGTGTGTGTGTTGTGTTTGTTTGTCTGTCTGTCTGATTCTTGTAAATGTGATAACAATTTGAATTCCTTTCAAACTTGGTTTGTGAACTTTGGGCAAATGTCTTGATGAGTATTACAGTAAACTTTCTGAGGCCACTTTGCTTTTGAAAAGTAGGTCAGTTTGGAAAAGACTTAGACCTTTTGCCCATCTGGGGCTATACTTGGATTCCCTTCAAATATTGTGTGTGAACTCTTTGGAGAATGTCAGTTTAACTCCAATGAAATTGACCACATTCTATACAATTTAATTATTTGTCAACACCAAAGAAAATGATAAAGAGGGCAGGATATGATTGACCTCTTTAGACAGACTCCTATGAGGGACTCTCTTCATTATTAGTGTTGCCGACATAGAATTTACTATGATGTCATAAATCTGAGTGATTCCTTGAGTACTAAAAAGTTGCAGTCGCTGTGTCAATTTCACTTTGCTGGCTTGAATCTTGTCCTTTTTATCTTTTTTTTAACCAAAAATCACCCTGCCTTAAATAAATGCAACCTATGGGAGTGAATTACCTGTGGGAGTAAATTACTTGTCATTAAGGTGACTTGATTATATCTGCATCCTAAAACCAATCTTTGATCTTGAAATTTAACAGATGGAGGGCTCATCCATCATGGCTGAGTGTTTGTGGTTTCAATATTTCTTAGATGAGATTACCTGGTGCTGTCAAATATGACCTCAACTTGAACAACATACTCTGCATGCGTACTAGAGTCACACACTACCTCTGTCAACAATGACTTGAAGTTGTGTTCCAATCTGAAGGAATAAATTACTATAATCAGCCATGATAAAAGTGCACTTATTGTACTGCCCATGCACAGTGCTTGCCCTCTTTGAAAACAAAACAAGTTCCCACAAACATACATGTGTGGGATGTACCAAATATAGTTAAGGGAGATATTGACAAGCTTCTTTGTTTAAAAAAATACATATTGAGGTTCACTTTGCCGAAGAGAAAAAATCAGAATTTTGTTTTCATCCACCACCCTTATAATCAATGGTCCAAGCTAATTGTGGCCATCAATTTGGTTGGACTGACCTTCTCGCCATAACCACCAGTTGGCCAAGTGATCACATGTGATGAAACTTTGTACTCATTGTTTATTGATCAAGTAGAGTAAAACAACATTGAATTCTGTAGAATGTTCACACTCCAAAGCACTCATTTTTGTCACATTACAAGTGTATGTGATATGTAGATTTTGTGTAACATGATGACTCAGCCAGTTAGTCTGGGTTAATACTTCTTCACAGGGGAATGATATTTATGTCTCACTGGAGTTGGATCTCGTACAAGGGCAGCCATTGTGTTAGTGAAACATTGTTAGCACAAGGAGTGGATGGGGAGTGAACACTTTTTGTTTGCACCATATCATATCTTTCCATTGTTCACCCCTTCCCTGTATTGTATGTAGTCCATAATGTTAGTGTCATGTTAGTGGTGGAAACAGATCCTATCATGTTTGTGGCAGAAAGCTAGGCACTGGGCTAAATGCTTAGCACCAGCCTTGTGCATACTTCCCAGTATTCAAAGTGTGTTTTTCCATTATTTACATTATCCATTGATAACTCAATTTGGCTTTGGGAAATGCCAAGGTGTTTGACAAGGATAGCATTAATATGCATACACCTGAATGTTATTTAATAGTACATGTGTCTAGCTCTCAAAGCAAGTGCCCTGTTGATAGCATATCATCACAAGAGATATTTTGAAAAGATATTCACAGATGAAGATGACTTTGCCATTATGTTGTCATAGGATGTGTTTGTGTTTGGAGGTTCTCATAGAGGGGGTTTCTGGCTGGTAATGGGCTGCTTATTGAGTCATCCTCCCAGCAGTCTAAGTTGAGATGCTCAAACCTTAAGTGTGTTGAATAGCTTATCCAAAACCTACAGAAAAAAGAGTCTGCAGCAATAATTTATTTATATATTTTGGTTATGTATGTGATATTTTCTTTTTTTATATATGGTATTAATGAGTGAGATGGTTCTTTTATGAAAAGAGATTGTTGAACATTACATAAGATAATGTGGAAGATGGACACCATCAAAGCCTATTAATTAGCCTGCTTCTGTTTTGCAAACAGTAAATCAAGAGCTTCAAAAGTGGCCATTAATATTAATATTGTTGCCAAATTGGATTTGTCAGGTACCAAATAGAGGGGACAGCAGCTCTCCAGAGAATATGGTCACATCATCATTATCTTTGTGAATATGTTCTATTATTATTTGCCATTGTCACTGTGACTTCAACATGGCGTTTGACCAAAATCAAAATATATATATATATATCAAAACTGGTGTTGTGGAATCACCACTTCCGTCATTGATATGGAATAGTTTTGTGGTAACAACGAGAACCAGGGTATGAGGGTATGAGAGAGGTCAGTTGAGTATTACTATTGGTTGCCTTCTTTATGGATCAGAGATAGAATATTTTGCCTTTGTCACTCAATGCCAAATATATCTGTGTAACATGGAATTGTGTAATCACTACCACAACAATCAAATATAACAACAGAACTGTTGATATTGTATGGATGGGAAAAGTACAAATACGTGAGTACCATAACCAAATTACAACACAAACACATGCTGACCATCCAGCGACTTCTACGCATGATAATATCTATAATGCAATCAAGTAATATCCAAATTACGTCTGTTATTTGGTGGGAGTTAGTGGTAGAAATGGGCCTGGCAGAGGGCATGTAGAGTTCAAATCAGAAAGTAACAAATACAAACAAATATCTTAACAAAGACATGTTATTTTCACTAATCTTCTCAAAATGTGGCAGAAATAGAATATTGATATTTCTTGGCCAAATATTGAGCAGACATATAGACAGCATTTCATATTTACATTTACATGTTTCTATCTCAGAAACTAACACCCAAATGTGTCTGATAGTATAATCTATATGCTTAGGCATTATGCTCACAGAAGATGCATCTGCAGTTGCAAATTACAAATGTCAATATATCAAAAAATTTGATAACATATGGGAATACAAACATCTTTATCTTTTTGTGATGATTATATATATATATATATATATATATATATATATATATATATATATATATATATATATATATATATATATATATATATATATATATATATATATATATATATATATATATATATATATATATATATATATATATATATATATATATATATATATATATATATATATATATATATATATATATATATATATATATATATATATATATATATATATATATATATATATATATATATATATATATATATATATATATATATATATATATATATATATATATATATTGCTTTTCATAAAAATCCTTATTAACATTTGATGTTTTTTTGTTAAATCTATGTAAATCTCCTGGCAGAATGCATTATTCTCAGTAGCACAAGGAATATTTTGTATCTTTTTATTTAGATTTAGATTTCAGATGAAGTATATCAGTTGTCATAATCTTGGGCTTAATTTACTTTGTTTATTTTCAGACCCACCATGATAAAGTATGGAGTTGACAACATTCGTGAATTGTTCGGACCAAGAGTTAACATGAAAATGGTGTATGACAATCCGCTTTGCCGACTTGACAAATAAAAACATCCAAAAGAGGGCAGCAGCTGCTAATACAGCAAATGAGAATATTTATGATTGTATGATGACATTACAAATTAAGCTTATAAATATTTGAGTAATTTCTTTTGATCTATTCAATTTATTAACAACTACTTAAAATTGTAATTTTACTCTTGTGTTTTACCATAAACAAAATTTTCCTTTTTATCTCAAATATACATTTCTTGGAAGTTGAAAAGGGAGCTAGAAATGTGACTATAAGATCTGATCACAGTCTGAATAGAAATTGCTTATTAGTTTGTCAACAAAAATTGTCCACAATTATGATGTAAGGATTTTAAATCAGTTAGCAGACAAGGAAACCAAAGATCTCAGGTCCTCCTTTATTCAATCAAGTTTGTCTTTATTCTTCATCAAATCAGTATTTACTGAAATATTTTTTTTAGATACTACTTTGGTTTAAAATTGCTATCTTTCTTTTATACAAAATGAAATGTGAACAGACTAATTATGAAAATATATGAAGAAATTTTTCATAGATTGCATGATTGTATGAAGAGATTTTTCATAGATTGCATGTAAACATTGGTGAATGACAAAACATAAATTTCCTCTCCTAAAGTATGGAACATTATCCCAATCAGAACTACAATGTAAATGCCTTCAAGATGATGACTCAATGACTAAGGGACATAAATGAATGTATTTTTATCAGGTGTATGTATATGTATATATTTATATATGTATAAATATGGACATAATTATGTATGATTGAGTCAGGGTTTCATTCACAGAATCCTTGATGTATGCATCTTATCAGAAGATCTAAATGGATTTCCGAAAAGTGTGAATTTATGCAAATGTAAATATGGTGAAATGGAAGGGTCATTGATATCAATGAAGTTGTGACTGAACTTAAAGTATATATCACAACAATACATGATCATGCTTTATTTCAGTAAGCATGCTTATCATTCTTATGTTTTTAATTATTTGTCATCAACAACATCTGATGTGGAATAAGGTTATAAAATTTACATCCAATATTTAGTTGTTCAAATTATATCTTCCGGTATAGTTGCCTTTCACACAAAGGAAATGTTATTTAATAATGAGATGTTAAAATCTCTGATAATTGGAATTATTTGGAAACTAATATATTGCTAAAGAACAGTTTATGGGGTCATAAAATTAAATGAAGACAAGTCTTGATATTTTTCCAGGAATATATCAGTCTTTCTCTGGATATTAACATGATGACTTTTATATAAGAAGTTTGAGTGTCTATGCAAGTTATGTAAGTTGTAAAATTTTGAATAAAATCTACCTTTGTCAAGTATTTATCATTTTAATGTGTTTTCTGTGAGATGATGTTTTATGAAATCTTAGCTGTACAGCTGTAATTTGGCTTTTACCGGTATATGTTGCAAATACTTTGTAACTTAAGATGAGATTCTTATGATTTATGAGATACAGAATCTATACACTATTTAGAACAGAATATTTACTTAAAGTACAAAAACCACATTATGATATGATAAAATTTAAATTTGTTATTATTGATTATTTCATGATAGGGTTTTTTTTAATATTGTGAATAACAAAAGGTCTATTTTGAATACCTTTTAGGTTAAAGTTTTTTAAAGTGTTATTTAAAGTAACAAGAAATATCTTTTTGAAAAGAAACTTTAATTTAAGCATTTTCAATTGTTTTGGTGCTCTTCATTTGTAGATTTTATTTTAAATATTCTTTTTCTTAATCTTTGTTTATATTTAATCAAGAAAATAAATCAAGATTTGCATGCCCAATGACAATCTTGCTAAACAATACAAGATATGTGTAAGGAGGACACAAATGGATGATGTTTTCGCTAACCAGGTGTGCCAGTATTCTTAAAGCCAGTACCAATATATACATTGTATGTGCATAATTGGTCTTTTACAGAGATGTATTTCTTACAGATTAAGATATTGCATAAAAAAACCAAATCGAGTAACACACTGTGCAGAACCCAACTAAATCCTATCATCCAACACATTTCATGGGTGGAAACCTTTAAAGTGAGATATATTTTACATTTTAAATGCATTACAATTCTTCATATGAGCTGAGACCAATGGATGAATGTTGACCGGATGGCTCTTTAAATCAAAGACCTGACACCTGACAATTCAGTGAGATAGCACTAAATAAGTTGCAAACAAGTCTTGTCACGATGTTTCAAGTCTCGTAAAACTCTATACACATACATATATGTTACAGGACACATTTTTTATAAAAAAAGGTTTGACAACTGAATATGTTTATTTCCCGAAAGAAACAATAATTGTATATTTTTGTAATTGTCACATTTTGGGCAGTGAATTATTTTATGATATTAGAAACTATAATTCATTGGCAAGTGTCGATTTAGAATCTGTCTCTATTTTATAATTGTCCAAAGTGTTTTTTTTCTCAGATACTATCAAATGAATAATGTTAATTGGGAAATGATACATGGAATCAAATGGATTTGTTTTCCTGACCCTATCAGCAACAATGGTCACATCAGGTTAACTTTCACACCTATTTAACCAGTGAAATGACATTCCCTTGAATTATCAACTAACTCACAGATCCGGTTGTGCCAGTCGTACTGGTTTTGATAGTGCACATATTGACTTGTTTGCATAATTATTAATTTGTCAAAACAGGTTTCCATTCATGTGCAAATTTTGGTAATGTTAGAATTGCCAGAAGCATCCTTCTGACATTGCTCAGATCATATTTTCATTTTGGTGTCACCAGAGATGCAGAAAATTATTTTGTAACAGAAAAAAAAAATAACTGTGAAATTTCCTGAGTGCTTTAAACTCTCAGAATGGATAAAACAAGCCATCATGATTAGTTAAATGATAGAATATTCTGACCTTATCACAGGAAAATATTGATCTGAATGAAACTACTGCAAACATAATTATAGTGTCACCAAACTAATGTCTTATCAGCTTCCATAAAGTCCTTTCAGTTTTTCTAATTTTGTTAATTAATTATCGGTAATTTATTTCAAACCATATTATTGGATGTGTTCAGATTAAGATAAGCATCATGTAATTTTAGTTGTAATAAAGTGTCACATTTCAATAATGTATTGGCAGTGGTGATCAGAGTTCCAGATCCAAAAAATCCCCACAGCCAGAGATTTTTTACACTGCTCCCTCCCTCCAATAATAGGCCTAGCTATGCCCTGTCTCCTTGTATACACCAATAAGAGACACTTCATATAGAATGACTTCATTTTATAGGCCAGTCTCCAAAGGACACGTGGTAAATTTCATGCATTCAAAGTAATAACATAATTGGAGAGGCTGTTACAGTGAGACTGATGAAAAGGAGAGTTAGTGATGTCACCAATGCCTAAAATTCAGGAGATTAATATTGGCTTGACAAATTAATGAGAAGGTGATTTCGGTAATTTGAAATGTTGCACAAATATAAAAGCTTTTTACAGATCAAAGTTAAAATTCTTTGATGTTGTCATAAAAAAATTGTCAGTCAATGTCAAAAGTATGAAAATTCCTAATTTTAACACAAGATGAAGTAGAGAAGTATATTCATAAAAGTATCAGTCAAGAGCAAACCAGCTAAGATGCAACCTGATTAGCTTGTACTTTAAATGTAAACTTCTCTATTTGCTTTAAGATGGAAGCAACTTGCATGTTGAGTACTCATTCTCATGATGTCATGTACAATGTACTGAAATTTGGTACTGCATGAATTTTCCTGCAAAGAAATGGTAAAGTTTCACATCAAACGAGATCATTCAACCTCAAAAGCCAACAAAATTGGTTGCACGTGAACCTCTTCGTGGGAAGTTAATTTTCAGTATTATATGCAAAGTATATGGGATTCAACCTTGATGTACCGGTATATCACAATTCCTTCATGTTGAAAAGACCTTTGCATGCAATTTATATAAGTTTTATAATGCTACAAAATACAGAATGATTTCAATACATGGTTCATAACTTTTGTACTTTTATTTTGGATGGCCTGCAAAATAATAAAAATGATTAAAAAAATCCAATTTCAAGTTCAATTTATATATATTAACGAGTGAATGTCTCCATTTGCAATATCTGGATTAAAATGCTATATCAGACTTGATATAATTCTCTTAAAATGCATATATTCTGGAAACAAATATAATAGGGGTTTTCCATTGAGAAACAGAATCCCTTCCTTTCCAGATCATAATCTATGCTTGATGACCAGCCAAACACCAAATAAGCTATGTGTATGCAGTTTTCTCCTTATTTACACAACTGATATTTCTCATAGACAACTGTCAGCAAAAATGAAAGTAAAAGCTTGCTTAGTTTGCAGTATAAAATGAGTTATAATTGATCCCACATTTGCAATTTTTAGATATTTTAGTTAAGACAAGTGTGAAACATCAGTGAAACAAGTCTGTGACAATATATTCCAGCAGTATATTAAAATGGATTTTAATTTCAAACTTTTCAACATTATTTGCTTGATGTTTTTGGCTTTAAAGCTTGACAAAGTACATGGAGAAGAATTGTCTGATGACACAAAGGAAACTATTATTCAAGGAACGGAAGTGATATCTTCGGTTGGAGATGTTCTTAATAGTGTATTCGCAGAAGGAGATTTCAAGAAGCAACTAAAACTATTGGGAACCAGACTAGGACCTTCTTTAATGTTTGTAGGGCCCTTGATTGGCTTCATGGTATCCTTCTGGGATTCGGAATCAGATGAATTGCGGCACATGAGGGAGATATATTCTGATATGAATTCCAAACTTAGCCATCTGAGTGCCAAGATAGACAGTATTAACAGTCAAGTGCAGTGGTCAGTATCTCGTGGCAACCTCCGTCAAAGTGAAGATGACATCCGCCGCATGGCTCACCAACTGCAAAGACTTACTGAAGTGCCAAATGTTGCTGAAAGAAGAAAGGTGTTTGTGGCAAAGTGTGATCAATATGGGGACAGCGTTCTCAATGTGTACCAGGCAATCAAGGGAGGGACCAATGTGTTTGCAGACAAACTGCTTGATCTAGCAATGAAGTCCAGCCAAAACAACAGGCGTTATATTCAGAAGTTGTCCATTGCTCTTTTTGCCTTACTTGGCCAGGGTTTCCAAATAGAAGTAGCATGTGAGTCGGCAAGAGGGAGCATTGATAACTCAGAATACCTGGCAAACATCAGCAAAGGATATCTGGAAACCGTGCAGAAGATCATGACGCAGGCAGACAGGGAGGTGCAGAGGAGATGGGAGGAACAGTACAAAGAGGACATTAAACATTTAGCTGCACAAGACAACACTAATGATCTTGAGGCTTTCAGTGAGAAGGTGCTGAAATTTCTTGAGGAAAAATACTACTGGAGAAAGTGGTTTGTTCTTGTGTATCCAGGCTCTGCTGAGGGGAGATATGATAAGCACTTCATTCTTCAGGAGCGCAGGTACAACTGCAGGACACACGTGGTCTACAACATCTTCAAAAAGAACGTGGTTGTCAGCTCAGAAGAATCGATTGTGCCTAAGAAGGTTGGGTTCAGCAGCAGACATCACCGCCTGGCTGGGTGTTACGGTCTGCGCCGCAGGCTGCCATGGGCACGAGACTTGGCCAGCGAGATGCACGAGCCAAATAACATGTGCCTCACAGCTGTCATCAGCACCAAGTGGAAGATTGCTGTCAAAGCTACCAAGGATATAAAGTATAAACACTTTATTGAGAAAATCAGGATGCCCAACAAATGCTTCTTCAGATTTTTGAGAGGTTATCACCAATTCAACATTATAATGACCTAAGTGATCAAATTACGTTTAAAATTGTTATAGAATATTAATGATCATCCAAGTCTCAAGCAAGCATTTTAATACAGTATCATTAGTCATGCAGTTCTTGTAAAGTAGTAATCTTTTTTTAATGTTTTGATTTTAATCCCTGCTGGTAGTACGTGTATGTAAGGTTTTACATCACTTTAAACTTATTTCCAGGCCTAGAAACACCAAGCACACTTTCATAACAGCTCCATTAATTGAACACAAAACAATAAATCCCTTTTGTCGCAGTTTTTATTTACAACCATAAATTTAAAAAAAAATACAAATATCTCTTTACCAGAATGTCTCAGTTGTAAACAGTCCTAACATTGAGGGGTATTCCTCTGTCTGTATACAGTATAACAATTTCATAGTATATAGCCTTAGAGAGTGATATTGGGGTGATCAGGCACTTGCCTGTCTCATTTTTTGTCAATGTTTTTGAAGATAACCTGTTTGTCACAATTTACATTCCATATTTTGCAGTTAATATATCACTATTAAGATAAAGTCATATTTTGATGAATATTTATGCCCATCATTATGGTCTAGACAGTTTTTAGCATTCAAAATTGCAAATCAGTAAAAATAAATAATAAACAGGCATTTCTTTTGAAAGGAATAGCAATACCTTTTACGCTGTGTATTGTTATTTAACTTCAATCTCATATTTAAAAAAAAACATGTCTCATGGTTATGAAATTATTCAAAGGCCTTAACATATATCATGATTATATTTTGTCTAAATTAACTTCTGAATCAAAATGATATCTGATGCAAAACAGTGCAATATTTATATCCAATAATGAGTGTATTATCATCTCCGAGGTCACTGGCAGTTTCACACAGGCTCTTGTTTGACATTTTGACTGTAATCTCTCTGACCTGGTCTGTTTGACCGAGTGATTTCAATTGATTTACCTACTTTTTACTAACTAACAAAAGTTCATCCTTAAGGGCCAAATAACCTTCCCAAAGGAGATTTTATAATGGGTTATATTTTTTCCAGCCACTGTCAAAATAGGGGACAATTCTGGTCAAACAGGATCCCGTATGGAAACGCTCTGAAAACATGTACCGTAGGTGGTGATCCCACTTGCAGCGTGTTTGTCCACATATCAAGATGTTACTTAAATATTTGTACATTTTGAATAAAACTGCTAATAAATGGCTTTCCAAATATTAACATGTTTCATTCATTAGTATTATGATAGTTCTTCCTTAAACAGAAAAGCTAATAAAAAAATCAGAAAACATATTTCCTGGCATATAAGAAAGTTTACTAATTTCCTCAATATATTTTCTTATTCACTTTATTTTCTATTCCGGATACAAACAGGAAATATTGAATCAATTTAATGATACCAAAGATATTTATAATTGTTAATAATGCAAAGCTGGAATATTTTAAGCATTTTTTCTTGTGCTCAGGCTTTGTACATTTCATGATGACTAGTTTCATAGAATAATTCTTTAATATTAATACCAGATACACAAAAGGGTCTCACTTATAGTTTATTCCTCATATTCAATAGATCAATGATCAAAATTGTGAGATACATTCCACAACTTATACTTGAAGTCATTTTTAAATGAAGCATAATTTTAAAAACGAAAAATCCTTATTCGTTTTCTTATGGTGAAAGCTGTTAAGTCAAGAAATGATTGAAATAATTTTAAAATTTATGAAACAGCCTGAAAAAACTGATATATCAATGATCTACTTTCCAACCAGATATTTTCAATATTGCATTCCAAATTGCTTTTGAAATGTCCTTGTCAACAATATCTCTAGAATGATCACTGATTTCTAACTGCAAATTCATGTATAAATAAATCACCAGCCCTACAAAGCCCATAATAATACATATTTTCCCCAAATTTCTAAGCTTAGATGTGTACATTAGCCCAAACAAGACGCAACAAAGTTTTATGTCTTAATGGTAAATGGTTACTTTGGTGTGATTGCTCACTAAAAGCAATATAATCTTTTATCTAATATAATACCCATAAAAATATAAAATTGAATTTTCTCAATAAGGCTCAAATTTCAAATCTGGATATTGTATAATAATAACCTAGATGATCAGCCAAGAAGATACATAAAAATAATTGGCAGGTAAAATGCAAAATGTTGAATTGCTTTCATTTGGGTCAGTGCTCTTACTCTCCAAGATGCATCATCCGACTTAAAATAATTGCTCTATCTACAATACAAAGTAGAGCTTATGGCTCAAAATAATGATGGAACAAATGTGGCAGATGAGACAAAAATGTGTGATGTGAAACCAGAAGATAATGGTTGTTTGACCTCATGACCTGTCTCATCCCTATTATCACTCCCAGAAAAGGGTCTTGCCCCTGTATTATCTCTCATAGAAGTGGGTCTTGCTCCCTGTTATCACTCTTTTAAGATCAATTCACATTAATAATATGGAGTCTTATACAGTAGTATTGCTAGGAATACAGTAGATTTACATTGTAAGCTCTATATCTAGTCATACTTTCGAAAGAAGAAACATAATAAGATAAATAAAGTGATATTGGAATGTATGAATGACAAAAATACCATGAAATAATTCATGACTTCAGACCCTTGAGTTGAGATTATTACAGTGTGAAAATCACACAAATTTAATTCTAAGCATGGCAAAGTTACTTTTCATCACAAACAGACAATTATAATTTACAAACAGACAAAATCTGTTCTTTTCCTGGTTAAAAAAACTTAACATAAATAATTCATCTAATAGTCTTTTTAAGACTAGTTCAAGTTTTGGTTGAGAACCCTTATATTGGCAGTCTCAAATCAGCAATGGGTATAATTTCTGGAACTTTTTCCCCTCAAATCAAAGCCAAGATATACAGTACATGTAGTAAGGTATATATACACATGATGTTGAAGTGATGATACTAATGCACAGCATTAGTGGCAGTCAAATTTGCTATGGTTTTGGCAGCATTGTTTTCATCATCTGCTTTACCGTTGTTGCTGTTGTTGTTGAAGTTGCCTGTGTGATGGGTTCTACAGGTGTCTCAGGAATATCTGGCACATGGAAGAAATATAACTGCAAAATAAAACAACAAATCTGTAGATGATAGCCACATACCATTTCAACTGATGCTCACACCATAGATTTTAATACAAAATAAAAAATGTATTTTTCAAATGCAAGTTTCAGAATTACTGAACACCAAAGTTGCACAAGGATGAGTGTAATGCCATAGAACTGGTATTTTTGTTGTAAATTAACTCCAACTTAACAAGGTTTTTGTCAGTGGCTACCAATACTGGCCACTTGATAAAAGGATTAGTACCAGCTATGACCATACATGATCCATACTTTCCCTTTTCGTTTAACTTCTACTGAAAATAGTTGCATAAACATTGAGACTTCTATTTTGAACCTGGGAACATTGCCCTACCAATTAATTAAATGACACGTCAAATAATGTGGGAAGAAGAAAAAAAAACAATTTCTTTAAAATTATATCAATTTTAATATAATGTTTGATGAAACAACATGCTTAGTGAGCTACACTCCCCTCCTTCAAAGAAAGGGACTGACGGATCACCAATGCTGAGGAGCCAGCCCTGCTTGTCATTAATATTCATATATGCATGATACATGATTGAATGAGAATCACAAAAGGTCTGGAGACAGTGGGTGAGACAGCAGCAGACATGTTAATTATCAGTCCTTTGGCTGAGAACAATAAACCTGACTTTTTATCCAGGGGGTATCCAGGGGGTATCCAGGTTCCTTTGATTAAGACACTTGTCTTGGGGAGCTAGTGGGTGGGCATAAAAATATCATTAGGAATTCCAGACTAGATACCATGTGACGAATGCCACAATCAGTGCTGTAATAATCTGTGGTGTCAACAATAAAAGTATATATGGCTGCAGCCAGATTCCACGATACTTAATACATTGCACTGATTGATATCTGACCTAATGATGTAGGTCTTTTCCTCTGTGCTGCAGGCTGCTGTATGCATTTGCACTCTGCTCTCTTCTAATTAAAAAAAACTATTAAATATCAAGACCCCTGCCTCATCCCCATGCAGTGAATAGACAATATATTATCTTCTGAGCTCCTGCTATCATTACTAGATATGGTAGATTTTATTGATATTTCTCGAATTAAGTTTAACCATTAAAAGAGTGCCCATAAGCATAGCACATTACCTTGATCTTGACCCCAAGTGGCCCAAAAGTCACCAAAAACTAAATATATTTATACATGTTGTTGATATATGCTAGTTCCTGTGACATTGAGAAAAAAATAAGGTCACCCAATATCAAACCCACTAAAGCCCCTGGCTGAGACTGCTCAATTAGTGCAAGTGACATTGATATCGCTGTATTGAAGGCATTCACAATCAAAGTTCTCATGATATAGGTCATAACCTTAAACTTGACAAAAACTATATAAGCATATTATATTTGTATGCACACACAAATACATAATATAACATTCAGCATACCTACATTTTGATGGTTTTACCTATTTAGCTTTTAAATAGATCACTGTGACCTAGTTACATTGATTAATGAAAATGTGTAAGACAGGTGCAGTTGCAATAAATGCTATTTTGTAAAATTTCTTCTTATTTCCATCTCTGATGAATCAACCACAGGTCAATCACATATGCCAAGTCACATTGTTCTTGCTAGATTCTTATAGTCAGGAAAAAAAATCAATATTGCAAAGTCTTCAAAAATTCATCAAAACAAATAATATCCATATGTACTTTGTATATCCATATTACCAAGTTCTGATCTCCTCCCATGTGTAAAAGGACCAGCTTCTCCATATTTTTGGAATTTGTGACCTATTTGGCCTTTAAATAGGTCACTGTGACCTGAGTATACTTGTGATCAAATATTGTGTGAGATAAATGTAATGAAAATAAATGCTATTTGTAGTATTTTGCAAAATATCACTAATATCCAATTTTTAAAATTGCCTATCCAATTTTCAAAATACCTCAATGTCACTTATACTGAACTTGTCCATGCCCCTCATTGCCTGATAATACCGAGTATTTTCAATATAGCTGTAATTTATCAAAGTTGCTCTTGTGCTGGTCATGACCTTGACCTTGACCCATGGTCATAAAAATTTAAACTCACAAAAATTTCCCAAACCTTAAATATATCTTCATGTGATAGCATCTAGTCCTTATGTCCAAGCATAAATAACTGATGAAGAAAACAAAGTGCGGTGGCAGCGGACGTGATGGAACATAAAATCAGCTTGTGCTGGCTTAATTAATAACAAATTGGAATTAATCTTGGAATATAATAGAGAAATATGAATTTGATTAATATGTCAAGAGACATTTAGTTATATTCTTTATCCCAATCTTTCTTAATTGGAATCCTGTCAAGATAAAATTGAAGTTTCAGAAGTGAGTACAAAAGGGCCAAGTAGGATATCTATCATTAATGATGCAGGAGAGAGTTTCCTGACGTCTCCTGAAGCAGATCATCTATAATACATCCATCTACCTGACTCATTATCTTTTGTCTGGGGTTCATTTTAGGTGTGCCTAAGACATTGAAGTATGATAGAATTCTGATTAAATAAAACTTTGATAGAATGCTCTGAACATTTTTATTTGTTTTAAAGAGTTTTTTTAACAAAAAGATATTTAAAATGCCAGAAGTAATATTTATATATTTCTCTGGTTGTGGCAAATTATAAATTGTCACACCTTTTGAGAAAAAAATTAGGCCTTCCTTTTTTAAACCAGGTGACTTTAAATTAAAAGTTTCTTCTGACCAACAAGTTTTGTCTGTATATTATTTTTTTCAAAAACTAAAGATCATTTAGGCTTGGGCTGTACACAAACTAAAGGCAAAAAATGTCATTCTGAGGAGATTTACAGTAGATGATCATTATTTTTAGAGTTGAAAGATTATTTTTTAATTTCTTTTGTGTTTCAAAGATTCAGCTAAAAATGTGTATTCATTTGTATAAATACTACCAGTATATAAATACTTATTGATGATTATCTACAGTGCATACTTATGTGTATAACAAAAAATCCATGATTTTTTTCTTCTTGAAGGACCCACAAACCAGTTTCCAAAATGTTCTTGGCTAAAATGTCTTTGAGAATGTTAACCTGGCTGTATGGGATTTATACCTTACAAATGGGGTGCATATATTGTGTGGCAGTCTATGTCACTAGCCCCATTCACTTCCAAAGCTAATCTCCCCCCCTGATGAAAACATTCTATCAACAACTGCTTCGTGTCAATAAGCACAATCATAAATTTCCATATTTGCTTTTCTGCTGACTGTGGAGCTGACAAAGGAGGGACAGCTTTTGGCCTATAGATCCATCTTCTTACCATGACAATGGGTGCATGCAAAGCCCACTGCCTCTTGCCTCAACCATTTATTTGAGATGTGCTCAGACATAAAGATGTCACTAATCAAGTAAATTACACACCAGATGGCACTCTGCTCATAATTGTATTTAGGACATATTTTAGTCAATATTGTAATTTTTCTGTCTCAACATGAACCAAAAAGTTCCATTGCATGACAAAGCGTCAATAGTCATGTCAAAACCTTGTTAATTTTTTGTTTCTTTTGTCTTCCTGACATTCTGCCTTTATGAACTATGTCGATCCTTGTAAAGTGAGAAATGTGTTACTTGCATGAAGGTTGATCTGTTGCCTTAAAATAATGACTGTTGCAGAGTGATAAATAAACTTCAATCAACCTCAGAATGTGTGCACCCAAGACCACAGCTTAGTTTAAATATGTTATTTGACTATTTGACTGCTTTGACCAATAAAATCTGGGGGGAACCAGGTTAATATGTCATAAAACATCGCAAGAAAAGGATCACAAAGCAGAAATTGCAATTTTGCATGATTCTTGCAATAATTCAAATATAATGACAGATTTACATTCTATGTCCTGGTTTTATGCACAATGTTTTATGCACAATAAATCAATGGACAAATACTCAAAATCATTTCAGCATTTCATAAACAAAAGATACATGAAGAAATATGTTCCCAGTCAACCTCTGAGGAATCACTTGAAAATCATAAGATTCTAAATGATGCCAAGGCTTCAAAATGTTTGACAAAGCTCTAACAATTATTCTCAACACAATACTATTTTTCACTGTGTTTTACCATGGTAATTTAAACAAGGAACATTTAAATATCATTTGAAAAAACAAACATATTACTGTAAACTAATATTTCTGGACTTAACTAGGTATTATCAACATGCAAAATCTATAAAAATGTTAGTACCACTATTATAGTATTGGTTGGGAAACCATCAATTTTTTCCATGGTAGCATTAAGTATGTATGACAAATTCTACAATTGAATTGAATTGTACAATTGAAGTATTACAAGAGACTTGATTTGCTTCTGAAAACAGTGGACAATCAAGTGCACAGAATAAGCAATTGATATTAGGCTGAATTTTGACTGTTATCAGTAATCTTTTCCCCAATAAATAAACTTAGAATGGAGCAATGTGATCATTTTTAATACAATTATAATCATATCACTCAGATTATGTCATTATTATTTTTTAATATCAACAAAACAAGTACCTTTGTACCAAATTTCAAGGGTGATTAGCTCTGATTAAAATCTGGAATGACAAAGTAGTCACAAATTCCATTGATAAGTTTTGTCCTTTGGCAATGCATGGTCTTAATGAGGCCAACTTCCATCTGAGACTACAGCCAGAGTTGACATGGGATGATGCCCTTGGGTGATATTGAGTGATATATGGGATGATGCCCTTGGGTGACACTGAGTGATATATGGGATGATACAACCAAAGAGTCGACATGGGATGATGCCCTTGGGTGACACTTAGTGATACATGGGATGATACACCCAAAGAGTTGATATGGGATGATACAACCAAAATGTTGACATGGGATGATATCCTTGGGTGACACTGAGTGATATATGGGATGATACAACCAAAGAGTTGACATGGGATGATGCCCTTGGGTGACACTGGGTGATATATGGGATGATGCCCTTGGGTGACACTGAGTGATACATGGGATGATACAACCAAAGAGTTGATATGGGATGATACAACCAAAGAGTTGACATGGGATGATGTCCTTGGGTGATATTGAGTGATACATGGGATGATGCCCTTGGGTGACACTGAGTGATATATGGGATGATACAACCAAAGAGTTGACATGGGATGATGCCCTTGGGTGACACTGGGTGATATATGGGATGATGCCCTTGGGTGACACTGGGTGATATATGGGATGATGCCCTTGGGTGACACTGAGTGATGTATGGGATGATACAACCAAAGAGTTGACATGGGATGATGCCCTTGGGTGATATTGAGTGATATATGGGATGATACAACCAAAGAGTTGACATGAGATGATGCCCTTGGGTGACATGGGGAGATAAGCAACTCTCTACGACAAGATCCATGCTACTAAATGCATAGTAATCATTGTATTATTTGTCCACTCTCACACAGTGGGTCCATTTCCATTGTGAGAGGTGTTCTGCATTATGATCTCCATCCAGAGGTGCTGATGTGCACTTCATAGACATCCACACATATAAATAATCCTTTTAATTCATGCCACTTGCCAAATGCAGTTGCTGCTACACCTTTTAAGTTGGTTGCGATAAGGGTTTCTGATATAAATGGGCTGGTCCCACCTCATACCAAATAACCCATGCATGGGTAGGGATGGGGGGAGGGGTTTCACCGAAGAAACCTCAATAATTGAGAAATACTTACAACAAATCCTACAGCTAAAAGACCATGGAACAACAAGATGAAACCAATTGTCATCCACGCCATCTGTGCAGAAAAAAAGAGTAAAATTGATTTATTAGTGCCAGTATAAGTATTTAAATGTGAGAGACAATGGAAAAGATAATTCACAATATTAAAATGCGCTCAGAGAGCGCAGAACAATGCCCTCCTCCTGCATACCCCTGTGGCCAGTGCCGCCTAGTGGCCAGTTTGCCCCGCACCTCAAATTCACAGAATCAGCATCCATTATGTAGAATCAAACCCCAATGTTCTGGAGCATTGAAATGAGGGCCACTCTAAATACTAATGGGGATGTCGATTTTCACCTGAAAAGTAGGTCACACTGACCCAATTACATAAATTAACATTTTTGCAGCTTATACCAATTGATAATAAGTAATAATGTTTGATATATGTGTATTCTGCAAAGAATTAACAAAATCAGCATGTCGGCCATTTTGAAAAATGGCTGCTGTGGCTTCAAAATTTGGTCAGTATTATCAATCATCGAACTTAGCCTAGCCCCTCATAAAATACACCTGTACACCAACTTGTGTCATAATTGAAACATTTTTATAGAAGTTAGAGCGCTCACGGCCAAAGTTGACCCGATGGTCACTGCGACCTTGACCTTTGACCTAGGTCACCAAACTTTCATGGAAAATATTTACTTGGACTATATTGTTGTAGGCATATGTAGTATCATCCCTGTGGTCCAGCCACTTTCGAGTGTTGGCCATTCCAAATATTGTGACGGACGCACGGACACACGGATACACGGACGGAAAAGTGATTACTATATGCCCTCCCTCGGAGGAGGAGGGCATAATTAATTTGACCAATAAGAGAGCAGGTAACAGAGGTTTACAAGGAGTGTCCATAGTAACAATGGCCAGGTGTCTACATTTCAACATTATAAAGATGGCTTTCTCAGAATGAATAATAGGGACAAATCATTAAACTGAGAAAATAAAATTTAAGATTAAGTGGCAACAGGGTCATTTAGGGCAATTAAAATGATAAACGAGGCTCACAGATAGAGGTGACTGATAGATTATTTGAGTGAGGTCATATTATTGAATCATGACCTGAGGTCATTTATACCATTAAGAAAAGATCTTACCTTTTTATCGTCCTCTCTGACTGCGGGCCAGAACGTGAGCACAAGGACTGAGCCAGATAACAGCATACCCACGATGACCAGCAACCACTGCAGCCAGTTAAACTGGATCACCCAGAGAATCTGCCAAATAGTCAACACTGTATACTTCACCCATACACTTATACAGCAGAAATACTCAATACGCAAACTCAATAATGTCATCCATCAATTACATTTAATAGGCCGATTGCGGGTCGGCATACTGCCCCATTGAAAACAACACGCCGGAACTGCACAATTACAATCGGAAGTGCACAAAGAACTCTCTAAAAATCTAATCATTAAAAAAAACAAGATGGTAACCCGCAATCGGCCTATATGATTTGATCATAACAAATATCAAAATCCAAATTGATCACCTCAAAAAACAATAAAATAAAAATGTTTGTTTTTCTTTATTTAATATATGAATATAAAAACAGGAAATTATTTCTAAACAGACTGGAGACTTTATCTGTATATTACACTTCCATCAATCAGAACAGGCATGTTCTCAGACATTGAGTGATGAGGGTTCGTGAGTGGTCTGGCCTGAGATGGGCGCTCATTTGTAAGATGAGACCATCCAAACATTTTGTATTAAGTATAAAGCAATATTTAACATATCCATCACTGACTTGTATGAACGTGGGAGCAATCTACTTCCTCTAATAAAAAACTTGACTGATTAATAAAAAATGAGTAGCATGCCTGTTATGTGATCTTTAATCTAATCCACACAAAATACAAAATAAAAAACTAAAATCTTCATAAAGCTTCATGCAATATTTATCTTTAATTGCCTGGTAACTTACTGAGATGGGTATATAGATGGCGAGAGAGTATCCGTAGACACATATGATTTCCAGAAAGGTGAAGCCAGCCTGACTGCCCCTCCACCAGAGTAAGCCCCACAGCATGGTCGGCACAACCCACCAGTAACTGAAGATGGCAGTGGCTGCAAACGTCACTGAAAATACAAACAAATGATGTAACTGTCTGCACTCCAATGTTTGGTCATTGTGAACTCTTCAAAACATCGGCGGCCAAATGTCTGTTTGGTCTGGAGGAGATGCTATGTCAGGGAGGCCAATCATGTTTGGATATTGTACTATAGATGGCAAAATACTGGCATGACCAAATACTGGCATGACCAAATACTGGCATGACCAAATACTGGCATGACCAAATACTGGCATGACCAAATACTGGCATGACCAAATACTGGCATGACCAAATACTGGCATGACCAAATACTGGCATGACCAAATACTGGCATGACCAAATACTGGCATGACCAAATACTGGCATGACCAAATACTGGCATGACCAAATACTGGCATGACCAAATGGAACCATGATGAGTCCCAGCTTCATATCACTTAGCGATGTTTAGAGACCAACAATAGGCTTTGGCATTATTAAATGGGTCCGATATATATCAAATGACTACTTACATGACATTAAAATCAGAAAAAGCCAAGATGATGGGGAGGTGTGAATTTATACTTAATTACGGTAAAAGACACAATGCAATCAATAAAACTAAGGTAAAATTGTCTTTTAAATTGTTCCAGTATCTTAACTTGTTTAACAGTATTTGTGATTGAATCATGAGATATGATATTATACTGGTTGTACGATAGTCCTCACCATAATTAGCCAGGGTTATGTATTACAATAGAATATTTCTCAGTGTGCAGGTACAATGATTTAAAATAAACATATATGTACATGTAATATATATATATTGAACATTTTTAACCAAACCATCTTTTTGTGCACCATAAATTCTAATTACATAATTTGGTTCCGGTTCCCTGTGCCTCTTTGATACATGGAAATCTACGGGTGGAATTTAAAATGTTGGGGCAAAAAAAAAGGACCATGAGACCAAAAAAGAAAGAAAAATGATTTATATCATTACCATAAATACTCACCAACTTTGGGAAAAATTAAAAAAAAAATATCTTGTTTAATTCAATGACACATTTATCAGAACAAGCATACTGATCATGGAGATCTATTGATTTTTCATTTATATGTATATTTAAACTAGGTCAAGGTCATTCAGTTATGATCTCCTCTAATTCCTTTGTGAAATGCATCAATGTTTTCAATCTAACATCTTGGTATTCAATTTTTAAAATGAACAATAATGGGTCTCATACAACATAGAATATATAAAGATATTGCATATGCTAAGAAAAATTGTCAATATATATAAACACATAAATCTTTTAAAATCAGATTGATGGCTTTTGCACGAGTTTGTAATGAAGTTTAAGAGTATAAAATGTTCAACTGTTTAGTTTAGGACAAGAATATAGCCATGATACTCTAATGAATCATGGTTCAGATAGGATCAATATAAAACATAATAATTTCTAAAATAACAATATTACTTTATTGACAGGCTCTTCTTCCACACTACTGAAATGTTATTGTGGCGATAATATGTGGAACAACAGGACAAATGAAATGACTGACAGAGAAAGAAGTTTGCTATTTCTATAGATCAATTGTCACAAGTGTGTTGGACAGAGTGAGCCACTAATATCAATACTGATAATAGATATAAACAACATTTATGTCATATTTTAGGGATTAGAAACAAATCTCCTCTACAGATTACAATTGTCAGATATTCTAAAAAGTTATGAAACATAGGAATGCAAACACATTTATTCATATTCTATATGGCCAAAATAGCTCAACAGATAGAGTATTCTGCTTTTGACCCAGGGATTCCTGGTTGGAATCCTGACCACTAACTATCAAGTGTGATGAGCAGGCATTGTCTGAAATCAGCACTATATAAATGTCACCTTTAATTTTAGACTGATCCAAAAAAGATTTTAACTTTTTAGAATATGTGACACAGAGTTAAGTGAGTGTGATTGGGTAGAGTGTCTTCAGTTGCTTACCTTTGTGGAAGTCATACGTCCACTCATAATCCTTGCCACTGTGCTGTATGTAATTGGCCATATTCCCTGCGATCGCTGTTGTGAACACTAAAGTAGTACAGATCCAAAATGGTCCTGAAATATTCCAAGATTATCAAAGGCACCCAATAAAAGAAATGATTTTTTTTTAAATTAATTTAAATTGAGACACGTAATGATGTCTTATACAACAGATATATCACTACAAAATATATTTTACTGAAAATGCTACTGTAACAGAAAATAATATAATCTATTTTTAGATTATCCTTCAATGTTTTAAAGTAACAAGTCCAACGATAAAAAAATCAAGACGGTCAAATTTGTTTTTACATAAAATTGAAGAGATGTTGTTTTGACTTACCATACATATCTGGATTGGGCCTGATGTGGTGATGCAGGAAGTTTGTGCGTGGGTTGGGCAGCATAGAACCCACTATTCTCTTCATCACCTGGTGTGTGTCCACATCAAAGAAGTTCTGGTAGTATTCAAATGTCCAAAATGAGGCCTGCTTCTTCTCACCTTTTAATAACTGTAATTAGAGGTATGCAACTTAAACCAACTTTGGACAAAATAATATCAAAATGTGTGCAAAATTTCCAAAGGAACCAAGAATTTATATTCTCACCTAAATGTGACCCTATGAGATGACAACTGTGTGACTCATTTTGTCTGAAGTTTACTATTTACTCTATAATTTTCTGACCACTTTTAACACAAATTTTGAAAAATAAGATCCTTATATTTTTTCAATCTAATTGAAGTTTAAATTTAGAAAGGTTTCAGTTTCTTATAAAACATTTCAATACTCACATCAGCTTTATCACCTTCCTCATCCGAGTCTTCCTGGTCAGGGAAGTGTGTGAACGTATGGGTTTGTACTTTAGCTCCTGTTGGAGTAGTGTCCCCCCCAACATCATGTAGGCTGGCTGATACACTGTGGGGAATGTCTGAAATATCACATACAAATGACATAAATTTTGGCTTTGAACTAGACTTATTTCAAACAAGAAAAAGTGTTGCTATCCCTGTAATACAGACGGCATAAACATTTAATGGAGAAAAAAAACAAGCAAATACCGAAACTAACAAGCCAAAGCAAGAAAACAAAATACAAAAAACAAAACAAAAGAAAAAAAGAAAATTATATTGAAACAATATTTGACTGAGTCACAGACCCCTTCCTGAAGAGAGGACCCTGTATGAACCCTCACAGCATAAAAAAAGGTTCATAAGGAAAGGTAACAGTCAAAAACAACACTTATAACCAAAAAAGATTAAAATAAACATACAAAAAAATTGATATCAGTTAATTATATTCTTATATACAATTATATAATTACATAATACACTATAATATAATTATATCAGCATTTTTATGCAACACTTAATAAAGGCAAGATATTGCACAAATTAATTCTATTGTCATATTGGATAATTTTTTACTTTGCTTTTTCTGGAATATGTTTCAGTAATTGACAATAGGATCAATTACAAAATTACTCTGGACAAGACATATGCATGTACATTCTGGTTTTAAAATTTACAAACTATAGGCAATTGGTCATAATGTTTGTGAACATTTCCTGGAAATGCCTGAAAACTGCTTTATAAATAAACACAAATTCATTTAAGTATATATCCAGTATTTACCCTTGAAGGATCAATGTGGTAAAAAAATGTACCCTGGTAAGTATATTTTGATTGGTAGAATGAGGGAATGGATGATCTATGCATGTGCAAATCTTGAAATGCATTCTGGTGCATTTGCTACGTTGTACACACAAGCATAAGTTTTGCATAAATGAAAAACTATTAAAACTTGACCCCCAAAAAACTAACTTTTTGTAACTGGAATAAACATACCCTAGGTTGATAGTTCTCCTGATGTACATAAAACACATGAACTGAGATAAAGTGTAACTAGCAAACAGGTTAAGGTTTTCCATACATGATCCCAGTTCAGTATTTATGTGATATTCATTGATATTTTGTTTACTATAACTGTGCAAAAGTTTATATCAACAAAATCATTCAATATTTTTATAGTAGAGTTAAGGGTAGTGTTAAATATTTGACTCATTTTGACACATCCCTCGCTTGTCATTTACCAGCAATACAATATTTCTATGGTATCATTATGTAGTCTATGGGGGAATACTAGTACCAAAGAAAATCACATTGACATATCAGATACCTGCAGTTACAGTGAATAGCTAAAAACTCCACTTTGTAGCTTCAGAGGAGAAATTCAAAGTTGATGGACAGACAGAGAAGCAGAAAATCCCCCACCTCACTGCAGAGGATACAGTCAGCATAGCTAACAAATATTAATCTTTATGTTCCTAATACAAACAGTTGAAATTAGATAATATGTAAGCAATACCTTGAAACTGCAGTTGATCAGATGACACTCCATCTGGACTCTCCTGAAATAATCAGACACAAAGTAACAATGTAAGATTAAATTTCTTCCCCAGTGTATGTACACTTGCATTTAGCGAATACAAGTTATGATATTCTAATCTAGTCATGCCTGCTCATACACATTATTCATTAGCTCCTAAAGGACTTGCCGATATAAAATTTGTATTTTCATTTTTTTTACTA
This sequence comes from Amphiduros pacificus, assembly GCA_949316495.1. Classification (NCBI taxonomy): domain Eukaryota; kingdom Metazoa; phylum Annelida; class Polychaeta; order Phyllodocida; family Hesionidae; genus Amphiduros; species Amphiduros pacificus. The sequence goes on from OX439000.1 coordinate 7,339,879, forward strand.
GAGTATCTGCTTACTAAATTAATGAAAGTAATAACCATGGTTATAAATTTGACATACTGCACATGGTCTGCATGATTCAAGCTGTCTAATGAGTGATGTCAATACCAAGATTACTTTGTAACAAGGTGCTCTCTACAGACTGTTACAAAATGACATTAATAAACCAGGCCAATTGGGAAGCTAATTATGTCCTCCCCATCTATTGTGGGTGGTGGGTGACAACATCCTTCATAACTTGAAAATGACATTTTCCAATTTTATGGCTTTAACCTGTAATATTAACTTATATAGTTAAACTAAAAGTAGTAAAACAATGTTTTCCTGTGTGGAGATCCCCACTGTGTTATCTCATTCTGATATTCAGTCTGGAACTTCCATGCTTGAAATTGAATAAGTTTATGCTGAATTCAGTTACGACTGGAGCCCCCTTCTTTTGCCTGTTGCTAACTCCTAACAGACGGAAAGGATGGCAATGGACAGGAGGGACGTTAATGTCCCCATTTTTCTGGCTTAATGACGTCATTAATAATGACATTCTAAAGGGCTGCAATTAATCACAATGCAATCATGATAATGACTTCAGACAGCTTGGATCATGAACTTTTGACCCCAGCACTTCATTGAGCATATTGAGTAACCATGGTTGTAAATTTCATCAATTTAGTACGTAGATACACTAGTCCAGAAAAACATTGGTTAGTCCTGCCAAAGAGAAAAAATGTACTTTCTCTACAGGCTGCCCAGCACTTTGCTCTCAAAATAATAACCTAACGGACAATATATCAACAAAAAAGCTAAATAAAACATTCAAATTTTTAACCATTTCATCTTGGGGTCGAGCTGCAGAAGTCGGCCATATCGAGTGTATGCCATGTCCCGCTGATGAAGAGGGAGCATCACTCATTTCTTAGGCCTTTTTGAGGTCACAAACTTTGTCTTTTTGCGTCTAAACCCTGCCAAATTAAAGGTTTGTGGACAATTTAAAATTGTTATCAAATTACAATGATGTATTTGGGAAGTTACATGGCAAGTTTCAGAAAAATAATTCTGCCTGTAATACCTAAAATATACAAACATTCTTCGTATTATTTAGATTTAATCAATGAAAGAGTCATTTAATCAATGAAAGAGTCAATAACTTTTGGAGAAAAAAAAATGATCCCTTGTTCTTGGACGCGCAATGGATCTTGGGATTGTCACAGTTTTGCAACAATGGATGCCTGGATTTGTAAACAAATCAAAGACTTTTAATAGTGGATACAAAACTTCACCAATAGGACGTACAAGGCCCTGAGTGCAAAGTACTAGCGAGCACAAAGTACTCAGCAACCCATATGGTCCTGCCAAGCAACAAAATTTAGATAGGCGAGTCCTTTACTCGTGACGTGAGGGATCAGTTTTCTGTCGCTACCAATAACCGCCGATTACAGCAGCAAAACTGGAGAGGACCCTTGTAGCCGCTGCCAGTCAGGGTCTACTTCATCGGCGGTAACTGGTCAGCGCGAGTAGGGGTTAACAGTGCAAAACTTGCCAAAAGTCTGAAAAACAGGGGACAGTCTCCACTCCACAGTCTCCAGTCTTCACTGGCTGAGTGTTAACTGACCTATCAGCAGACTTAGAAAGGGGCCTACTATTATCAAAAAGACATGATCTTTTCAGAATATAACTTTAGTAATCTTTGGTTTATATGTTCTCATTAAAAATAACGATTACTTTGCTGAATGATAAAATATTGAAGAAAATATACCTTGTCCACGTCAACGACGGTGTCTCTGTCGGCCATGTTTACTTTCTATGCAAACCAATCGATAACTACTGTCACACAATTTCTCACTTTTACACTATTTTCCATCTGTAAATGATAATCATAACTTGCCTTTTATTTTTTTATGAGAGCAAATCAATCAAATTTGGTGTTTTTTACGCAAAGTTTACAGGAAAGAGAGATTAATTATTTGTCGATTATTATTTTGACTGTATCCGGTGGAATTCGAGGTGAAGGTCATTCAAAGTTTTACACATGGAAAGGAAGATCATAACTTGAAAATGACATCTTCCCTGAAAAATGCTGCTGGTCGCTTATCAAGTTTACCCAAACCAAGCTTACCCGATAAATTAAAAGGCGGCAGACTTGAAAGAATAGGTAAGAATGGACACTTTATCCTAGAAATGGTTTGTTGCTTTCTTGAATCCCTGGCATGCATGACACTATTGCATGATTGACAGTGACTGCATGACTGAATCATGTGAATGATCAGTGAATCCAATGATTCAAATGTTGTATTGACAAGAGGCCCCCTGCCAATCTCTCTGAAATATGATTAAATAGTAGAGTACCATAGTTCTGATTCCAGTAAAGTTGTTCCGGTGTGTACTTTTCAATGGGAGAAAAAAAAACAAAAAACAACAACATGCATGGAGATCATCAATCGGCCTGTGGCAAGTCGTGTTCTTTAGACATTGCCAGTGCGACAGTTTGTAAACCAGGGGTGGAAGAGCTCTGAACAGTGTCAGACTGTAAATCTGAGGTACTCCGTACAATTTGAGTCATTTCTGCAAATTCTGGATGCTCACAACAGAGCCGGAGCATAATTTGATCATGTCATTTAAATTCTGGACACTGACAACATAGCTAGACACTAAATTGCAGCATAGTCAGGTGAAATCTGAGCAGTGCAAGGACTGCAATGTCCACCACCGGTAATGGACAGGAGGGACCTTGACGTCCCTATTGATCTGGCTCAATGACGTCATTTTGTAACATTCCCTTGGGCTGCAACTTTGTTACAATGTAATCATGATAATGATGGCAGATTGAGTGGATCATGAACTTTTGACCCCAGCACTTCATTGAGCATAATGAATAACCATGGTTATATATGTTATCAATTAAGTATGTAGATACACTAGTCCAGAAAAAAAATTGGTTAGTCCAGCCAATCAACAAAATTTAGATAGCATAGTCCCTTAAGGGTTAAAGTATTTGTCTTTGTCATTTATTCTAAGAAAGCCATCTGCAATGTTGAAATGTAGACACGGGGTGATCACCACCTCCCACCATTGTTACTATGTCTCGACTGCAGTGATTGGTCTCAAAACCGGATGTGTGTGCAGACATCATAGGATTATTATTAAGATATGTACTCCACTTTAAGATTGCATAAAGAGGGGTAATCCAGACTTGGGGGCAGAGATATTACCTTAAAAATGTTAAAGATTTAGTGAAAAATTTGCCATTCTCTCATGACATCACTTTACCTTTCAGTGCGTCTATGATCACACTTCACATAAAAATGATGCCATTCATCATGCCAATAAAGAAGTGTGCTTCCAAAAGGGGGTATTTAATTAGGTTCTTGTTTAAATAGGTTATATGAAATTTAATTTGAGTGCTTCTACCCAAAAGATAATGGACATGAAAGGCAAATTTATACTTTTTCATCAATTTATGATTTGTCTTTATAGATGTTTCTTTTCGAAATCTGTGCATAATTTACCCTAAATGAAAACAGGCATCAGATCAGTTTTCTCAATTACTCAATACAATCAACCCAAATTCTAAATAAAGTATAGAACTCTGTTTCTCTCCTTTGTGCTCTAACAATACAAGAACTATATATATATTTCTTAGAATATATATATTTGGAGAGATTTTATTCAACAACAGTAGGGACCATCACAAATGCGTACTTTGCCCTGCCATTTTAAGTCATGGAAGGAAATTTATAAAGTTAATGAAGAAAAGGGTGCTGGTCATTTAGGGGACAGTTGATGGTGTGTACAGTTTGTCTCAGGTGCAGTGGTGTGAAGGGTACAGTATGATTGAAAGCTTTCCAACAGGCAGTAGTTTCCAACATAGGCTTCTCCACAGGTCTTGAATTGTTGCAAATAAAGTTTTGTGATCAATTCCTGACTTTCCCAGCGGGCGTTACCTTGGTTCCTTTTATCAAAAATGCAATTTAATGACTTGGGTAGTCAGTGGGTGGAACTTGTGTAAATAACTTTGTAGATTTTAGGATTGGGAAATGCACTAAAAAGGTACATTTCTGAATGCTATTCCATTCCTTGTATGAACCCTCACAGCATAAAAGGTTCAAAAGGGATGGTAACAGTCAACCAAAACTAAGAAATAAATAAAAAAAACAAAATCATTAATCATAATCTTTGATTTAAATTTCAATGAAAATTGGATATTACTTGAAATAAGATTGTTTTTTTTTCATATTGCAGGCCAATATATCAGGAATATCCTCGATGACTACAAAGTTGTTGCCATAGAAACTTCTCAGGACATGAAGGAGAGCCCATTCAAATCTGCAGTCATTGTTAGTTTATTACTGGGTGCTGGATACCTAGGAAAGACAAATCCATCAGCGGACGACTTCTGGGATAGAGTATTGCACAATGCAAATGACTTGCTCCTTGTTGGAGACCCCATACGCAATCCTGGCTCAGATAGCCACATGCAGCGACTAGTAGAAGGCCACAACCAAGGGACAATCAGACGATTTAATGCAGGAGTGTGCAGTTTTATGTGGGAGGATCGCTTTGATAAGCAAGTGGACTTATTTGATGCCCGTGCCAAGCCATTGAAAGTGGGTTGGCTTGATATGAAAGAAAAAATTGTGGATATTGGGATAATGGGACGGTGGTTATACCTAGAAAAAGCCATGATTGATTATGACATTAACCCAAATGAATGGCCAGAAGAGAACAAGACAACATAAACAGGATATTTACAAGTATAAAAAAAATAAATAAAAGATACAAAAAAAAGAAGAAAAATAATAAATTGAGATATAAATATGTTACATAGTGACTTATCAATGTATGTGTTGACTTATCAATCAAGTTTATTGGATAAATTTCCTCATGTAATTCTATTTTACATGATTTAATCATCATGGTCAGAGGAATAAAATATTAAAATTGAATGAGCAGTCATTTCAAGATGTTAAACAATTCTTTGGTCACTAAGCAATTTGATTGAGCATCTGCCAGGGATATTAATTGAGGTATTGGAAGGTCAATTCCAGTACTGCTTAGTAATCATTCTGTCACCCTGTCTCTCCTTTGTTTTGTGTCCTGTATGCTAGCTCTGATATTATTATTTGTATAAAGGTCTGCATTTATATATTTATGTTCCATGAGAGCATCTATGAGATTATGGGTTGGCAAGTTATTTTAAACCATATGCAGACATTTAATGATATTTAACATTTTTTTAAATACCAAATTGAGTTGTTTAATGGGTTTATATTTTTTTAATATTTTTATTTATTTTTTTATAAATGTGGATTATAATCAAGATTTTCACTTGTTTCTCCAATCTGATATTGCCAGGGGTAGAGCTACACATGAGCATTGACTCCAAGTCCCCCGCATTTTGGGCACAATAGATGTTAATGGTTGTGGGGATGTCTGAAAAGGGTAGTGTTAAATGCGGAAAATAAGTCCAACAGTAGCAAAAGGAAAAAAAAACATAGACACAAGTGCATGCACAGATGGATGATGGTCGCCATGGCAACATTATTGAGCGATCACAGCCATAACATAATCAGATTGGAGGAAGGTCCCCAGGAGTACATGTGTGCAATATCTAAGCTAACTGTTTAACTGTTCTGTCTATACGGCACACATAGGTCTGTATGGTTCAAATTGGCAACATGGTTGCCATGGCAACATAACTTGACTAATCATAGGCATTATCTAATCAGATCAGGGGAAGGTCCCCAGGAGTGCATGTGTGCAATATCTAAGCTAAATATAAAATGGTTGTGGCTGTATCGTGCACACAAGTCATTTACCACTATGGTTGCCATGGGAACAAAAATCAACCAACCACAACCTAATCAGATCAGGAGAAGGTCCCCAGGAGTGCATGTGTTTAATATCTAAGCTAAATATCAAACCTTTCTGGCTGTATCATGCACACAAGCCAAGTTGGCAACATGGTGTCATGGCAATAGAAATTGACCAATCACAACCATTATCTAATCAGATCAGAGGAAGGTCCCCAGGTGTGCATGTGTGCAATATCATAGCTAAATGTCAAACCTGCGCGCAGCTCAATATAATGTCCCCCGCTTTTCACGTTGCGAAGAATGCAGAGGACAAAAAAAGATTTCACACAAGTTAAATCGTATCTTGTGGAAATTATTTAATTCATTTCATGTTTGAAAATCATGAGCACCCCAATTTAAACATGGAAATGGATGGATATTATAACAAAAAAATGACAGCTGATTTTGCAGGGTTCTTGAATTTTGTACCTTATATTATTGTTGAAACTACAGATTATTACATTACCTTTTGTGACAAATTTGACTCAAGGTATCTAGTTTGTTTAGATAATCATCAGTGGAGAATTACTAAATTTTAAATTAAAACTACACTCAAGATATAGGTATGTACCCTTTCACTCTGAAATGATATATTACTTAAGTAATACATACATGTTTCTGGATGGATAACAGTGGTGTAGCCAGGATTTTCTGAAGGGGGTGGGGGGCTGAAATCTGGATATGTTGGGGTCCATGAGCCATTAGTCATTATCAGCCCCCTTCCTTCTTATCCACTGGATAATTACACATATAGTCATATTTGGATGACCATGTAAATGAATAAAATACGAGTGATCAAGAATTTTATTACACATTGAAATTTAATTCTAAATATTCTGAATTCCAAATGCTTGCTTGAATATCTGCAACCTCCAGATGGCGCCTTGCAGTGCCACCTGGTGGAATCCATTTGATCCGACCTTGACCTTAGCAGTTGATGTACAAAATGTGCATGACAGGAGGATTGTTTACAAACATTGCCTGCCAGAATACATAAGAGATTATGGCAAACTATTTATTTTAATAAAAATGGAAAATGACAACAATAACAACATTCACGGTAAGCAATTTAGTTACTTTTAGATCTGAAGTCAAGTAAAAAAATATTTTGATTATGAGAATATACACCAAATTCAGTGAACTCAGTATTTACATGTATGACCAAATAATTGCATCTACTATCAGGTACCAGGTGATTTTGAAAACATGAACTTCTAGTCAATTTATGATGTGGTTTAGACATGATTTTGTTACTGGTAGTGCATCAAGACTGGTTATCAAAAGGCCTTGGTTTGTATGTCTATGTACAGGTATGTGAGAATGCAAAATAAAGCTCCACAGTCACTTGTTGAAAAGAACAGGGCATTGAGTCCTGTTGACAGGCTCGTATCCTACCTGATATAGCCTAAATAGAGCTGAAAAGTTTATTAATACCACAGGCCCAATGCATGTTTATATTCCACTTTCATGTCAGGCCATGCCGATCATCAGTTTCATGTATTGCATAAGGGAAAGGTATTGAACGTGTGGTGATTGTCTCCATAGACTTTTCATTTCCTGTTTATGTTTATCAGTTGTTGATTGGTCGAAAATCCAAGTTAATATTCAGCATATTGATCTCAAGCAATGGGAATCAAGGTTGAAGGAAATGACGAGGCCATGGTTGAAGTTCAAGGGAGAACTGTGAGTTGCTTGGCTGATTTGAGCTGAAATAATAATGTTTTGTGTCATGTAACTCACAACAAGGTAGGCGGAGAATAGTTTAGGGACTATTTGAGGAAACAAATGCAGGTTGAATGTTCAGTTTGGTCAAAAAGGCATATAAATCATGCTGAAATGTCAGAGAATCAGGGAAGTATCAAAAATGCGTTCAATACCTTTCCCTTATGCAATACATGAAACTGATGATCGGCATGGCCTGACATAAAAGTGGAATATAAACATGGATTGGGCCTGTGTTAATACAAGGCAAATTCTAAAGGTATTTTTTAAATAGGTCAAGATATTAAAAATGTAGTTAAAACTGTATTCCTGGCCGAAGTAGCTCAATTGGTAGAGTATATACCTTGAGCTCCAGGGATTCCGGGTTTGAATCCTCGCTGGTCACTATCAATCATTATTCTATGATCACTGTGTATTCTGTGCTGTGATTGGTTAATTCCTGGTCACATGAGCTTCTCTAAATTGTTTTATTGACCAGATGCATTATATTGCACGTCAATATACTTTCCACTGCACTGATGGGGAATTCCATGATGTCACCATACAGACAAACTCGTCCCTTTCATGGCGGGAAATGTTGGGGAAGCCCTATAATGACGTCACCATACAGACAAACTCGTCCTTTTCAGTTCTTACTTTTAGAATTAATCCAACAATGGCAGTAATTAACACAGTGATCATAGAATAAAACAAATATGGACCTGGGTGGAGTGCAATATGACTTTTTATGGACCTTCGGAAAGTTATATTGCACTCGGCTGCGCCTCGTGCAATATAAAAAGTCATATTGCACTCCACCCAGGTCCATATTTGTATAGTATGAGCAGACGTCTGGAATCAGCAGTATATAAATGTCAGCCTTTCCTTTTTTTCAATAACTGGTAGATCTTTTCAAAGGACACAGTGCTATAGTCTTTAGATGTGCAACATTTACTGTTAAAAAACCTGGCTACTTTTGAATATATCCTGCCATAAATAGAGAATATTGACATTACTTGACATTACATGTCATACTTGCTTCGGACCATGGTTGGATCTAGAATTGTATATATAAGATAGGGCTGTCGGCTCTAAATGTCATACGTATGGAGAACACATCTACATCTTTGGTTGCCAATTCTTCTTATTATTGCCCTAGCCTGAGAGAAGAAAACTAATTTTGAAAATTAAAAAAGACCTTAATTTCAATCAAGTGATTTGAAGATTCATTTTGCAAGGTAAAACGTGTTAATATTTTATCTTCTTTTCCTTTACAGTTGCACATTTTCCTCTTCATGAAGCAGCATGCAGTGGTATAGAAGAGAGAATACTACATTTCCTGTCTCAGGGAGAGTGTGTTAATAAATCCACATTTGATTCTGTCACCCCACTCCACAATGCTTGTCTACGAGGAAATGCAGCATGCGTCAGAATATTGTTGAGTGCTGGTGCAAATGTGTGTCTCATTTTTCAATTTTGACAAAACTTGTCAAAATGAGATTATAAATGGTTTCATGGCTTTCAAAAATAAATCTAAATAATGATTTTAGCTCTGAAAAAAATAAGAAATTATATAATCATATATCATACTGGTGAGTTTAAACTTTGGTTGACTTCAATATAGTGTCACTGTATACATAAATGCACATTTTGTTTGTAAGACCATGGGGAGGGTCTATTAATCCTATTTATGTTATTATAGGTGAATGCACATAACATTGATGGAGGCACGCCACTTTGTGATGCTAGTAACAGTGGCAGTAATCAGTGTGTTAGGCTGCTGCTGCAGCATGGGGCAGAGGTCAACCCATCCAACTGTTATGATACCCCACTACATGAGGCAGTGCTGAGGGGTAAGTGACAGAGAGGGGCAGAGGTCAACCCATCCAACTGTTATGATACCCCACTACATGAGGCAGTGCTGAGGGGTAAGTGACAGGGAGGGGCAGAGGTCAACCCATCCAACTGTTATGATACCCCACTACACGAGGCAGTGCTGAGGGGTAAGTGACAGGGAGGGGCAGAGGTCAACCCATCCAACTGTTATGATACCCCACTACACGAGGCAGTACTGAGGGGTAAGTGACAGGGAGGGGCAGAGGTCAACCCATCCAACTGTTATGATACCCCACTACATGAGGCAATACTGAGGGGTAAGTGACAGGGAGGGGCAGAGGTCAACCCATCCAACTGTTATGATACCCCACTACATGAGGCAATACTGAGGGGTAAGTGACAGGGAGGGGCAGAGGTCAACCCATCCAACTGTTATGATACCCACTACAAGAGGCAGTACTGAGGGGTAAGTGACAGAGAGGGGCAGAGAGGGAAGGGGCAGAGGTCAACCCATCCAACTGTTATGATACCCCACTACATGAGGCAGTACTGAGGGGTAAGTGACAGGGAGGGGCAGAGGTCAACCCATCCAACTGTTATGATACCCACTACAAGAGGCAGTACTGAGGGGTAAGTGACAGAGAGGGGCAGAGAGGGAAGGGGCAGAGGTCAACCCATCCAACTGTTATGATACCCCACTACATGAGGCAGTACTGAGGGGTAAGTGACAGGGAGGGGCAGAGGTCAACCCATCCAACTGTTATGATACCCCACTACATGAGGCAGTGCTGAGGGGTAAGTGACAGAGAGGGGCAGAGGTCAACCCATCCAACTGTTATGATACCCCACTACATGAGGCAATACTGAGGGGTAAGTGACAGGGAGGGGCAGAGGTCAACCCATCCAACTGTTATGATACCCACTACAAGAGGCAGTACTGAGGGGTAAGTGACAGAGAGGGGCAGAGAGGGAAGGGGCAGAGGTCAACCCATCCAACTGTTATGATACCCCACTACATGAGGCAGTACTGAGGGGTCAGTGACAGGGAGGGGCACGGAGGGGCAGAGGTCAACCCATCCAACTGTTATGATACCCCACTACAAGAGGCAGTGCTGAGGGGTAAGTAACAGGGAGGGGCAGAGGTCAACCCATCCAACTGTTATGATACCCCACTACAAGAGGCAGTGCTGAGGGGTAAGTAACAGAGAGGGGCAGAGAGGGAAGGGGCAGAGGTCAACATTTTTATATTGATGAAAATCTACAAAGGGAAAATCTACACATGAAATATATTTGTTTAGCAGAAGGTGTGCTTTTCAAATATGATTTAAAAATCTCTATATTGTAATTTTAGATCACCATGACATTGTGAGGACCCTGATTGAAGCTGGTGCCAATATAAATGCTAATGACCTCCACTTTGGACCACCCATCCACCTAGCAGCTTACAAAAACCACCTTGCATCAGCCATGATATTGCTCAATGCAGGTGAACTATTTCAATAAATATACCTTTTTCATTTTTTTAGAATATCAGAAAGATTTTATAAAGGTTGCTGACTGTGCTATAAATATATAAATATCTGAAAAATCCCTATTGAAAAATGTCTTTTTCAGTAGTTTGTAATCATTTATTTTATGTAGAGTTTGTGTTGATATTGTGACAGGGGCTGAGGTTAATGCCATCAAGAACCACCAGACGGCATTGCACTGGGCAGCAGCTGATAGAGATATCCAGCTTGACATGCTTGTCCTGCTGCTGGACCATGGTGCCAATGTGTATGCCACAAATTACATGAACCTTCGCCCCAGTGAATTAGCTGATGTAAACAAAAACAAAGCATTCCTTGAATTCTATGAAAGTAAGTAATATTAAATCTTTTAAATTTATCTTTGATCGTCACTGAAAGTTTAAAAAAAATATCATTACCTGTCATTTCTCCACACTAATCTTCAAATGAAATGTTTTTTGTGATCACTTGGAAAAGGATGATTTGTGTAAACAATACAAAGCTGAAACTTCCAAAAGGACATTTTTACACACACAGAATGTGTATATTTGTACTTTTTTGCCCCATCTTTAAGAATTTCACAGAGATCCTTAATTGGCTTTGTATGATGTGTGATTGTTTTTTCAGGAAACCCACACAGTTTGATACACCTTTGTCGCCTTTTGGTGAGGAAGACCATGTCTCCCACAAGACTCCACTACATACAAATCATGGATCTCCCAGGTCCTATCAAAAACTATCTTCTCCACAAACCTCAAGAACTCAGATAGCCCCAAAACTCAATCTGCAATAAATCACAAATGCATTGCTTAAGAAATTGTATTCAAAATTCCCAGTCTTTATTAAATTATCTTCAGTTAACCCCTAATGGACGGGTAGGACGGCAACGTCCACCACCGGCAATGGACGGGAAGGACGTTGACGTCCCCATTGTTCTGGCTTGATGACGTCATTTGTAACATTCTGAAGGGCTGCAACTTGTTACAATGTAATCATGATAATGAGGTTAGACTGTGTGGATCATGAACTTTGACCCCAGCACTTCATTAAGCAAATTTAGTAACCATGGTTATAAATTTTATAAATTTAGTATGTGGATACACTAGTCCAGACAAAAATTGGTTAGTCCAACCAATTAACAAAATTTGGATAGCCTAGTCCCTTAGGGGTTAAGAACATAATGGTATTCATCTTCTAATTCTGTATCAGCACATAAAGGTCTTAAAGCTTTATTAAGAATTTATAGAAACAGTTTTAGCTTGTATTATCTTGAACTTGTATTTTGAAAAACTCCATATCACTAAGTCATATAAAAGGAATACGACTATTGGCTTATTATATCTGTGGGTACATTATAATAGCAGGTAATTTCAGTTTACAGCCATTAAAGTTGAATATCATGTGAATTGTAGTTTCCCTATTGATTGAGACTTGTCCTGAGGACAGAATAATAACTGTTCGGTAACAGGCTGACACACACACACTGTGGTCTGTCCAAATCAGGTGTGTTCTAAGTCCCTGATCAGAACATGTATAACAGATATGAGCTCTTTTTATTTTCAAAAAGAGCTTCAAATGAATTATATGCCATAATTCATTTGAATTTAACCGAGAAGGCGGTTAAATAAGTAGGAGTCTTCAGTCCTTAATGAAAATCATATTTTGTTTGACACGAAGCTTTAGAGGACATATGTTGTATATTTCTGTAATAGGTTGATTTATAGTTTAGGATGAATTAGACATGAAAATCAAGGATGACATTTTTTACTTTGAGCAGCAGAGTCATTGAAAAGACATTTTGACATGATATTTTGATCATCATATTTCTTTGGTTAACACAAACTCAGAACACCAGAAGTCGTGATAAAATATCAATTATTACCAATATAAAGCTCAGGGTGTTCCATATTAACACTTTATTGGAGTTCAAACTATCAAAGTGAATCCGCATTTGCAACACCTAGCAAACAAATTTATGAATGGTATCTGTGTAATTCAAACCGAGGCAAAATGCAAAGGCAATCAGCCGTTGAAGGGTGGCTCGATCCTGAATGTATTCGCTGAAAAAACACTGAATAATAATCAGTCTCAGTTCAAACACAGCATTGTATCCTTCTTGTAGGAAAAGTTGGAGGACATAATTAGCAATGTCCTAGGTATGCACTACCTAATTAATTAAGACCTCACCACTAGGTGAAAGCACAAGATAAGGGGACCTCAGAAAGCATTAAAAATGAACAACTTTTGTGAAGACAACCCTTAACTTTCATGTCTCGCACACTTCACAGTTAAAAGCACAGTTTATCATGATTTGTAGATGTATGTCAATATCTCAGGAACTATAACATTTAGCACCATAATGTCTTTTTTTAAGTTTTCTCTGTTTTATGTGAGCTTTAATATGAGCCTAAGATCAAGTCTGTACTCTGAAGTTTTTTTCATATAAGGATGACCTTGAAGGTCGTGGGGGGAAGGATCCCAAGGTCAAAAAAATCCAAAAAAAATTCTATGAACTATTTGGGCCAAGGATCAACTATGGTTCACTTTGATAGTTTGAACTCCAATAGTGTTTTTATGGAACACCCTAATACAGCAGTTTGAGGATTTTGAGGTCAGTGTGAACAACAAAATGACTGGAAAAATTGCATATTATTTACTTTTCACCCTGATAAATGTCCAATATACCTAATAGAAATAAAAACACTCAGTTTTTGTCCTGATAATTATAATAATAGTGTTCTCGTAATTATAACAAAATAGTGTTCTCATCTTTGTTGTGATGTTGTAAAACAAATTGCTTGGGGCCCTTAAAGTTAGTTCATTAATAAATATTTGCCTTTGAATATACTACAGACTAGCTTAATTTTAAAGGGATTAAGCACCGATTTTGAAAAAAACGTTTAAAATTCACATATTGGTGATAAATGTATTTGTCTTTCATGTCTATAATATTTTTGAAAAATGCATCCCCATCATTGTCTGTAAAACCTATTTGAACAAGACCTTAATATATAGGCCCCTAATGAAAACACACTCCTTTCTTGGCATCATTTTATATGTGGAGTGTGATCATAGAGGCACTGAAAGGTAAAATAACGTCATAAGAGTATGGCAATATGATTATGACGTCATGAAATGTATTGTCCTTTAATAGTACCAAAATGACGTCAAACAGTGCTACCCTACTTTGAGCCTCAATTGAGGTCAAATAAAGTTCACGCTACCCGTGTTTACCCGTCACGTGCAGCTTATGGCTCAGACAGACCTCTGCTGGGAGTGCAACTGCTATGTCTCATAGCAACATATCTTATTACTCTATTATAATTTCAATCTTTCAAAAACACCAAATTGTAGTATTGATGCTTAATACCATTAACTGATAAATTTAAAAATGGTCTGGGCAAAAAGATTCAAATCTAATATACCCATTTTAGTCATTTTGTTGTTTATTTATTGAAATTTCATTATTTATTTCAAATCCAAGCACTTTACACATACAGCCTTTCACTTTTGTACATACTGAAAAATATGCACAAAAGGGTGTGACCAGCTGCAACTGAATGGCATCATAGTACCAGTAAATAACATCATTGTGCCACTACAAGAAATGAATAATTCTAAAATGATTGATTATTTTTGCTTTATCAAAGATAAGACAAGGAAAATGCCGGTGCCATTGAAAACCTGTCCATATCTATTTCCCCTTACTTGTTTAGATCATTACATAATGGTCAACTGATTGCACAAAATTAAGTATTCTTTTCAATATTTTGAGAAACTTTGTTTGGGTTTTATAACTTTCAACATTATTAGTCATTTCATGATGAGACCTACTTGTAACCGATATAGTGCTGCCTTGGGTCCTTGGCATGACAACCCACCAAGTCACAGATTTACAAGAACAATGGGTTAACCTTTCAGGCATGGATCTCAGCTCATAAGAATTGTAACAAACAAACCAGTATTTATAAATTTCAAAATTGTGTATATCACAACTTGTGTGATTGATTATTAAAGAGGAGATATTTTGTGTTAAATGTCTCTGATTAAAGCAAGATGAAATAGACATGTTCGTTTGTGATACTATTTTTTAACCTGAACTTTATGGTAGTTCTTAGAAATCCATTAGCAATGGAAACCTTTTTCGCTAGAATAAATACATCAAAATATTTTACCAGCGTGCAGAGCCTGCGTCAAGATCTTTTTTTCGGCAGCGTTGCAACTGGTAGCGGAGAAAACTTTTTCAGCCAGTGCCATCTATGTGCCGTTTCATGGTTCAATTTCTATTTCCGTGATGTGATAACTTTTCGAGAAAAAGTGAGGATTTATTCACATTTTACTGCATTTTTTTGTGAAAATGATGAAATTGGGGGAAAATTAGTTTAAAGATCATCGTGCCTCGATACATACTCTGGACTTTTGGTTGGGTTTAATAACCTTTTCTATCAAAGTTTTAATGTTTGTAGTTTGAGGAAGAGATGGAGAAGTTGATGAGGAGAGCGAGTTAGCTTCCCAGTTGACAGATGAGTGTAGCCAGATGCCGTCTTCTGTTGAAATGGATACTAGAGAAATCTTAAAGCCATCAAGTAAGTTAGACCATTTTTTGCGCACACGGGATGTTGTAGAATATTAAAAATAAGTCTTGGAGTGATCAGAGACTGGCTGAAACTGTGAAACATGTAGGACTGTCAGCCCTGGGTTGACCATATCAGCTACGCTACAGGAACCCATTACAGTCTACAGCCACAGGCTAATACAGTACAACTCTCTACACATGAAGCATGGATGGAAGAAGTGCATGGGACCTGGTCACTCTGTAACCACTTAAAACCCACCAAATGTCTCTGTAGAAGGCATATAGACACTGAGGGCTAAACTGAAAGAGTAGAAAGTACACTGTAGTTTAATTCATATTTGATCCAACAGGCACAGAGGAATGGTTTTAAAAAGGGCCCTTTCGATGAGTTTTGATTCATAACAGAGTTATTTTGCAGCACATGCATTGAGTACATGTTCCTCTCTCAGCGGCTCATCAATTAAAGTTAGCAAGATAAAGCTCAATCCACAAGTAAGGAGACAGAGACATTGTCCCCGGGCATTGTCATTGCCAAACATTTTGTTGATAGGGCGATTGTGGGTCACAATACTGCCCAATTGAATACAATACACCGGAACCGCACTAACAAAAATGGAAGTGCACAAAAAACTCTAAAATCCAATAATTAAAAAAATAACAAGATGGTAACCCACAATCGCAATATGAAATGATAGAGCTAACAACCATAGGATTCGCGCAACCATAGGATTGGCTGATAATTATGAAATTGTATTGTATACGGAAAACAAATGGAACAATGGAGTTTTGACATAGAAAAGTTTATATGAAAGGTAAAACTAAATTGTTATGAAAATTGCACCCATTGACCCCGATTGCGTCACAATGTGCGCGTGCATGAGTATACCAGCTTCTCACAAAAACATAAACAGAGGTGCTGCTCTGTCAATCTTTGGCTGATATTTTTCATTGACAACTCAAAATTTAGGTATTGGGCTCCTCTCTTCAAATATGTAAGTCAGATGATAGATATATTTATTTTCATCTTTTGGCAAAGAAGAAAGGTCAGTGTGTGAAGGCTAAGATCGTATGCAATTTGTAATTCCTACCTATAGTCAATCCTAACTTCCTGGACAAATAATAATCATCTATTTTTTCACAACACAAGATCAGTGCAGGCTCAAATATAAAGTCATTTACTGATATTGTCCACATACTAATTTGAACCCACAACTCTGATATATCTAATTATTTCACAATGTAAGAATTCATATATAAAAAAAAGTGTAATAATTGACTATGCTTCAGCCCCCTCCATGGAAATTCACAGCATAAAAAGGTTCACAAGGAATGGTAACAGTCAACTGCAATAAACATTATGCAAGATTCCTACTTTGTACATGACAATTCTACTCAAATAGAGTTGAGATGCAAAGTATCAGAATAGATTCCAACAAAAATGATCACATTTTCTGTGTTATTTTGAGAAAAAATAGTGCATTTCCCCTACTAATTACACATATATAAATTTTGGTAACTTGAAATTCAATGCATGATATTATACACACTTTTAAATTGTTGACAAGACCTTGACAGTAACTGTTGTCTGATAGAAATTGAGAATCATATCTGTGCCTTACTGCATAATATATTTTTGTACATTTTTATGCTGTTGATTTTTTGTAGCAATTCTATTTCCAAATTTTTGTAAATTATGATTTTCTTGTAAAAAAAAAAATTTGTCATGTTTGATTAATTTGCAGGAAAATGAATGAAAATGCTGGGTTGTCTGCAGGCCACCAGGAGTTGTTGGCGGGCCAGAAATGCTTATCCGATGGGCAGTTACAGGGGGCACTGCAGGCATTCTACCGTGTGGTGCAGACAGGTGAGGATGTGCTGCAGAAGCCCGGGGCCACTGAGGATGCCATCCTGGCATGGGCCTCCATGCTGATAGATGCTGGCAAAAACCTCAACATGCTACAGGTAAATTGCATTTATTTTGCATCATGGAGAATTATATGAACATCTTAATAGCAGCGTTATTGATTTCTATTTTTATGACATGGATCAATGATGTTAGTTGATTTTATTTCCAGGCTAGCAGTCAGGCTGCACAGAGCTTCACAATAGCGTTGAGTTTGACAGCCCTTGTGGGAGATGAGAAGGGTGTGGCATGCATGGCCCGAGCCCTATCAGCTTTAGTTCATACATATCTACACCTGCGGGACTGCAGCAGTGCTGCAGGCATGGTGGCCCAGTACCAGGCCCTGCTGGAGACCTGTGATGCAGGACGGGTTGTGCTCGGTAATATCCTCTTTGAGCTTGGCCAGGGCCAGTTAGAGCAGACCTTGTGTAGCTCTGCTACGGATACGTTACTCAAGGCTTACCATCTCCTCCTGGAATACGACCCTGATGGCCACAGTTCCAATGTGATGAAGGTTCTTAGTTCTCTGGGTTACTGCTACTTGTGCGCTAATGACTCGTTGGCATCAGACTATTTAGGGGAGGCTCTTCAGAGGTGGAGAGTGAGAAAGTGGCCTCCAGAGGAAGCTCTCACGGTCCTCAATACCATGAAGCACTACCTCGAGTCACAGTTCAAAAACAAAGAGTTTGAGGAGGACAATAGAGTGTGTGACGAGATGCTGAGGTTACACCAGGATATGTCTAAATATGGTCTGGGAATGCAGGTAGCAGATGCCTTCACTTATTTAGGAACTGTAGCATTTCATAAAGAAAACGAGAGAAAAGCCACTCAATACTTTGAGCAGGCATTAATGCTCTTTAAACAAGTCCCTTCGACAGAAGAAACAAG
Organism: Amphiduros pacificus; assembly: GCA_949316495.1. Classification (NCBI taxonomy): domain Eukaryota; kingdom Metazoa; phylum Annelida; class Polychaeta; order Phyllodocida; family Hesionidae; genus Amphiduros; species Amphiduros pacificus. Next base: position 7,358,134 of record OX439000.1, read on the forward strand.
GGAAGAAATACAGAAGTTGTTGCGATTTATTGGGGTAGCCTGTTACAATAGTCGAGACTTTCAAAAAGCAGCGCGTTCCTATCAGGAGTGTCTGCAGATGCTGGAACTTTACTACCACCCTGGTAATTTGTCAAAGCTGGGGCAAATTGCCGAGTGCTGTGCTTCCCTAGGATTTACCTACTCAAGACTAAGAGACTTTGACAACATGTTGAAATATTATGAGCGTGCTTTAGAACTAGAGAGCAGATTAGCCCATGAGGATTTACAGCTGATAGAGACCAACATTGGCAGTCTGTATCATGTGAAAGCTGTGAAATATGAACAAGGCAGAGAGGACGGTCAAGCTAAGAAGTACTATCAGCTGGCAGAAAATGCTTTCAGTCGGGCTCTGCGATATTCGTGGAAGTCTTTCCCATACATTAACTACGGTTACTATTTATTGTGTCGAGGCCAGTATGATGAGGCAGCCAGCGTTTTGCAGCAAGGATATTTGAATGGTGTCATAGACAAGGACACAGTGGAATTTGATCACACAGAAGATCCCATATTGTTAGATGATCTGCGTATAGAGCTGGATGGGCGTGAGGACATCCGCATGCCTGCAGTCATCATCGCCTTGTACCTGAAAACCCTGGCACAGGCACGCATGGGAAACTGTGTGGGGGCTGAACACACCGCCAATCAGCTGTGCTCAGAAGTGACTGGGTGCAGGTTCAGTGCCTACTACATTGAAGGTTACGGGGAGCAGCGCATGAAAGCACTGTCGTTTTCCTTGCTGGGGTACGGGTACCGAGCCCTGGGTTGGCAGACTCACGCCTATAAGGCCTTCCAGTCAGCACTCACCATTCTGCCTGGGTACACGGCAGCACAGAGGAACCTCAGGACTCAACAAGAAATCACAGTCAGTAAGCACAAGGTGCATGCAAAATAACACGGCAATTATGCCTCCTTTCAGGGTGTTAATTATGGGTATATGATAAATACTAAGGAAATAGGAGAATTAAATTAGATATATCTGATGATATAGGTTTGTGATTAATATTCCCACCAAAAGTAATTTAGCAGTTTATAGAGAGATCCAGTCAATTCAAAGAAATCCAAAATGTATTATTAGCAGATTGTGTATTTGATAAAAAAAAACTTTAATTCAAATCTACACATTTAAATGCATGCAGTGGGGCTAGGCATTCATTATTCTCATCATGTAATTCAACATCATTATTTCCATTCAATACAAATGTTGCAAAGGTCATGTAGTTAAAAAGAAGGTTGACATCAGTTTACCAAAATCACTTAGAAATGCTTGAAATTGATATACTGCACAGTAGACAAACATGTTTGATGATGTCCATATCAAAATGCTGTTGTCACTATAACAAGGATCCTGCCATCGGGCAATGTGTGCAACTTGTGCCGACAGATGGGGGATGCCAGGTTTGAGGTCAGAGGTCAAGCTTTGGGCCACCAGCTGGTCAATGTGGTCAGGTCACATGGTGTAAAATACCATGTTAAACAAACATGAAGCTCAGATGTACAAACAGTACCACATCATTTCTTTCCTATTCATTGACACTCAATGTAACAAATGTTTTCAATACATCTTGCAAAAGTTTGAAAAAAATATTTGGTGAAAAAAGGTAATTCTTAAATTGCTTTGTTTGTATTTGAAAAGAATCTTACAGAAACAAACATGGTTAAATGAGAAAATTGCCTCTCAACTGTCCAGTTTGACAGTAATATAAATCATCCATGTTAATCTCTTAATTGTGCAATCTTTCATGGAGAAAATATGTTTGTATGCTCATTTAACAAGATTTCTTTTCTTTTTTTTTGAGAATATACTGCTTAGAAAAGGCACATTTTTAGCTATGCTAACTATGTCAGCATAGCTTCTGCAGTGATGGGGGAAATTTTCTGTCAATCTTTCTGTCAACTCAGATCTTCTCTGAAACTACTGGGTGCAGTTCTTAACTATTTGTAGGAAAGATGTTGTATTTTCAGGGGACCAATTCTTTCTATTTTCCATTAGGCTCACATCTTTCCATTTTGTTATGATTTTTTCAAAAATATAATTTAGTTATCACTAAGATGTCAAGTAGGCTGCCATTTTAAATAACATTACAAATATTAGTCAATGAGAACCGAAATAACAAGTTGGGGCGAAATTAATATGAAACATGCATTTTGATTGATAAAAATTATCATCTGCTCAAGTCTGCTCTTGAAAAGGATTTAAGTGATCATTTATGAAGCAATTTCCAGAAAATGTTCACAAACATTACAAAAAAGCAATGATCAGCATAGCTCTAAGGCCATTGGTCTTTGTTTTGTTGCTAGTAATGACAGTAGAACATATATTATACCTTAGCAGTGTAGAAATGTTGTGAACCTAGAATACCACGGGCAGAGTGAAGGTATTTGTGAAATAAGGGAACAGTGGCCCACCGCTGTGATATTTTAAATTTTTGAATTTTTGCATAGCTTTTGTAGTTATTAGATTACAGTCAAATGTTAAAATCTGAGTGTAGAAATACCTTTCATAGTGCAAAAAATCTCAGACTGCATAATGTATGCATAATTGTCAGAAAACATATTCAACATTGCAAAGTTGAATGAAACATGGTTACTTTTTGATAATATCATTAAGGTTAATATGACCTGGGGTAATGTGCCATAAGGATCCACAGAATATGATATATTGGGTAAGAAATCTCCATCTTACATTTATTGTATAACTTTATTCTTGAATAGACAGAAGGGTAAGGAATATAGGCAATTTTTAAAATGTTGATTAAAGACATGTCAAATCAGAGCAAAAAGTTTTAAACCACAAAATGAGATCAGAAATTAGGACACTGGAAGATGAAGATGATAATATATGATTACACTAAATTAACATTTTATAACAGACATGATTTTGATATGATTTAAAATGGACAAGTTGAAGGCTGAACAGAAATGTAATAAGTCTTATAATAGGAATTGCCTAAGATGAATTGTACTTTTAAAACAATGTTTGTAAAATGAAGTCTGATGCTAGTTAGATATTTCCAGAATCTTTCAGATAAAGTGATATATGTTGTGATCGTGTAAAGAAGGGTAGAAAGCCAGCAGGGTTAGAAACAAGACAGCTAATTGAATATAGGAAATTATGGATTTTATATCAAGAGGTAATAACATGATTAATAAGGTTATTTATAGATATTTCTATATAATGTGGAAAGCTATCAGGTGCTAAAGACTCGAGAAGTATATAATTTTGTCAAAAGATTTACTTTAAATTCAACTTATGACAAGTCCCTAATTTGTGTTCAATTTTTGCACACTTCCATTTTACAAGATATGAGAAATGCTTGAATCATAATTTAAATCATGCTTGAAAATACTTTTTAGCTATGCTGACTTTGTTATTTAAATGTCAGCATAGCTTCTGAAGTGAGGGAGAGAAATTATCTGTCCATTCTGTCTGTCCCTCAACTTATAACTTCTCTGAAATTACTGGTCGGAGTTCTTAGCTATTAATAGGTAAGATCTATTTTCAGGGGACCAATTCTCTCTACTTAACATCAGACTCAAAACATTTTCTATTATTTTTTTGATTTTTTGTTTTTTGAAAAAATCAAATAGGTATCATTGAGTTGTCAAGGAGACTTTTATTTTGAATAACATGACAGATTCAACATAACATGCATTTCTGCTCAGGGAAAGGAATTAAATGATCATTATATGAAGCAATTTGCAGGCATTTCCAGATGTTCACCAACATTACAAAAAAGCAATGACAGGCATAGTTTTCAGGCCATTGGCTTGTTTTTATATTAATGTTTTGTAGATTGTTTAAGGAGAGTTATGAATGGAGTTGCATCATCTAGCAGGGAGCCAAATCTTTTCTCTGTGTTGAGCTTTTTTCATTATCACTCTCCTTGTAATCTTATCAAATTGAAATATTTTTCATCATATCATTACAGTTTATGACAATAAAGATTTTTTTAAAGTCTGAAAATTGAGGACATGGCTCAATTATGGAGCAACTTAATTTTGTGGAAAACTAAGGTACTGGAGGTTTCAAAGAAAAAAAAACATGAATCCAACCTTTTTAGCCATCCTTGGATGAGCATCTGGGAGGACTACCTGGAGCCAAATTTCTGGAATATTTGTGGAATTTGGTCCACATTAAAAATGGCAAATGTAATGTTCTCAACTTGTATTGTGAAATGCCTCAAATGGTGTTGTAATCCCTTTTGCTTACATAATATGATTGGAGGAAATTTGTATTTAATATGTAGAAGGTTAAGAACTGACTCATTCATGTTTTCTGGAATGGTATGGATGGAAATGGATGAAATGCTGTTCTTCATATTTGGTGAGAATTGTATAGATATTGGATACCTATCACATTTGAGTTGTGTTTTGTTCAATATGTTAGTGGTTAATGGATTGGTTGTTTGGTTATGAATATTGTTAGTCTTTACTACGATCCTGATCAAGAAATTAAAATCCAATTGGGAAAAATTGTTTTGAAGACAACGTAGAGTTGTGAATGGCTGGGTAATATTGTAAAAATCTGCGAATGGGTAATGTAGATTTCTTGATTACTGATTACTCTACATTGTTATATGTATATATATGTATGTGTCTCTCTTGGTAAAGACTTGTTACAAATGAGTTAAATTCATGTGTTATACTCTCAACAAGAATGGCTTGTTCTTAAAAGAGTTGATATTTATTTGTTAGTGCAAATTTATGCCAGAGATAGAAATAATGGTAGAGTTGTGATCAACACATCAAAGAAAATAAGTCTCTAAATATTAGGGATAGAATAAATCAGGACCAAGCCAGGAAAATTACTTTTTGAATGGCAAATTTTTCTTTTCAAGTGAAAGGTAATCATGAATTTGAATTGCATTTTAGCAGTTTAGAATTGAAGATGTGTCAAGTATTGATATGACATGCATAATACAGTTTATATGTTAAAATCAGAGTGAGTTTTTAGGCCTGCTTAAATTCCCTGGATTACAGGCCTTGACAAAATAACTGTTCTGATAAAATGCGTTTCAAAATTGTCTTGTTCAAAATTTTTTAATCCATTAACTAGAAATAGTTGGATGGAGTCGCATTTGTCCCTGCACCCACAAAATGTTTACTAGGGCAAGTATCCATATAAGATAAGAAAAGTGTGTAACATGTTTCAAACAAAGTGCTTTTTTATGTTTGTTTATGATCATGGAAAATTACAAATCAAGAATACACTAATTATTGTAAAAATATAATTGTTTATAGATGTTGAGTCTAAACTTATGTCTTATATCCAAAACTTTTTAGGATAATGGTGGGCAGTGCTCAAATTTTGACATTTGTATTACTTGGCATACAAAATAAGTTGTACTCATAAAACTTCTGTGAAGGGCCAGATCAGATTTTCATGCATGCCTACAATGTGCGACATGAAGATTCAGATGTTGTGGTCAGTGAGGCAGAAGTGACTGTATTTTGAGGAAGGTTGAGTGTATTGTATGAGTGAGAGTTGACTTGTGCACCATGTTTGTTGACTGCAGTGTAAAACGTCCATGTCTTTGTTCTCCATTATGTGATCTGCACTATAAATGTTTTTTTTGTCTTTAGAGGTGGTCTGTACAGATTAATACAAATTAAGGATTTCATCAATTTACCAAAATAAAAATAGATTAATGATAGGATTTGCATGGAACACTTGTAGCCTTCTCTTTGACTTTTGCCTTGGTATTGGTGATCACAGGAGGTGAAATATAATTGATAAATTTATTGCATTTCCTTATGTATTTTTAAATTCTAAAATTTCAAATCAATGAATACGTTGCTTGAAATCAAATTTCCCATCTACCCAAATAGAGGAATCGTCTAGAAGTTATATGTCTTCTGTTGATTGGACGGTACTATTTCTTACGTTGATTGGACGATACTTTTTCAGGTGTCTTTTTAAACAACCAGAATTATTTACAGTCACCACAGTATAAGATTCGAGACCAAATCTGAAATAAGTGACTTAAGTTTAGAAGAAGACACCATTCAGCATGTCCTCTTACTTTGTCAAGAGAACAGACAACCTTTGACCCATCTTCTCAGTTGGTTTATGATTCTTGCTGAAACCCGAGAGCAATAATATTATATTGCTGAAACTGAGTATAATTTGAGAGGAGGTGCTATTGCACTTCTTTGCAATAACTCTGCCAGCCTTTTGTTAAATTCTATCATCCTTTTAGCCAAAGCCAATATTTATAAAACCAAATAACATTTGAAAAAAGAAACTATCCTTGTTTGAATGTTAAGTTACCTGGCAGAGATGAGCAATTTAACGTGATGAGGAGAAGTTAGCTGGGAATTGCCAATAAACATAAACTAAATAATAATTCTGTTATAACTCTCTCATGAAAATATCCTTAACTTGTGTTAATCTGTATGGGTATTTAATGTTAATGTTATTCCTGTAGACTTGTACTCAATGTTACTAATTGTAATTTCCAGAAAATCATTATTGAATACTCAGATTGAGTGTCCTGCAGTCTGAGGAGTGACCTACTTGTTGATATGATATATAATAATGGATGATGTCATTGTGTGATGCTTCTTTGCAGTTAAAGATGCAACATAATTTATCAGACATTTTCTTGTCACATTTTAGGATATATAATAAAAGCTATGAATACTTAAATTGACTTGTCTCTTTGATTAGGTCTATTATTAAAAATCCCATTTCCTGTAAAATACTGCTATTCAGTCTAAATTATTTTTTATTCTGCATTTCATCAACCCTGGAGAAGCATTTTGTTCTATTTAGGTCAGGAGAACTTGGGACCTGCTCTCCATTGATAATATAAATAGAGCAAAATGCTTATCCAGGGTTGATGAAATGCAGAATAAAAATAATTTATATATATATATATATATATATATATATATATATATATATATATATATATATATATATATATATATATATATATATATATATATATATATGGTCACATGCCTGTACATAATGATATTGACTTTCATATATATATATATATATATATATATATATATATATATATATATATAATAAAACATTCACAAACCAAATACCAGCCCTTGTGCCTTTAGTTTTGCAATAGATCTATTCTCTTTACCATATAATAGTAATTTGTATATAAAATGTCCATTCCTGAGAAAATCATAAGAAAATAATGATATTGACTTTCATTAAATCAGATCTTCAAGTACTTTTTCCTCACATAATATAAATGTTAATACCGTAAAATGTTATGACCATCATACTTCTCCATGACTTTCTGTGCCATTTGAAAGATGAGTGCTTAAATCCAAATAATCTATTGAACACTATGTCAACAAACTTTGTTTAGTGGACCAGTGATCGAGGACAAGCACCTGCTTAGTAAAGTTTTATTAACAATGGGGCATCTTCATAATGAGACAATGGGGTGATTTGGCTGATTTTGCACTGTCCACCAGAGGCACACAAACTATTATCTCTGGCCAACCCAGATTAGTATTCTTACGATACCACTTTAACTGGCCATGTACTGTCAGTCTGTAATTATTGTAATGAGTATAACCTCCTTTACTATTGAATATAAAGATACCCCGAGTTGTAGGAGTCCATGTTTTAACATTTTAACATTTTTTCTTGGTTTGTTCAATCAAAAGTGCAAAAGAACTCAAACCGTAATTAAACTGGCCTTTTTGTTATGGTTCCCCCGATTTCTACCACAGAAAATGGTCACTCCACTGAGAAAACAGTTCCAAGTTTCATTTCTACTAAAATTTGTTTATCTGTGCAAATTCATGTAAAGGGTGAACTATATATATTTTGTCAATTTGAAGAGTAAAAATAGGTAGGACAGACATTACATGAAAGTTGGTGATGTGGTGAGCCAGCACGAAAATGCACCTTGTACAGAGGTGATAGATTCATCACGTTGCCCTCTGGTGGAGTTTGGTTTGTTTGTCTATCGGTAGAGGCCTAACACCCCTTACAGATCGCAACAATGGTCACATGCCTGTACGTATGCATGTCATAGCAAGTGTATTTTGGTTGATTTCAAGTAAACATACTCCAATTCTGTAAAATTGCCTGTGACTATTGTGCCAAAAATGAAAGATCAGAAAGCAAGAATATAAGATTGCGATTGACAAGACTTGGAGATTTATTTGAGTTTCAATAAAACATGTCTTTATTTCATCTATGATTACAGATTGGTAGTATACAGGTTGGATTCAGAGCAGCAGGTTCAACAGTTCAGAGTACACCATTCTCTTTGCATTGTCTTGTGCTTGAGGGTTTTACTGTTTGCTACATGCCACTGATAACTGTTGATTGCTGCATAAAAATATTTCTAACCGACCAAGAAGCTATTCCTGAAACTATGAAATAAATAAAAGGCACAGACACTAGTTAACTACCCATTTCCATGTGCCAGACATCATTGATTATCCATATCAAGCTGCTGGATGTCTGTATTTCATATTACACATATCAATTTTTTCCAGAAGCACACAATATCAGATATTTAAAAGAAACTCATAACTTATCGTGAATAACTGTTTTTAAAGTTTATTAAAAATTCTGATTTTAACAATGGCTCTATCCTCAAGACATTTGAAATTGTAAATTATTTAATAAATACTCCGTACCTGTTTAATGTTTTAAACATAATTCATATTGTCATTCACATCTGAGGACCTGATATAATTTAAACGACTTGCAGCAAAAATGATGGTCACACCCCTATTTAGTTATATTTTGTTACTTAACATAACTAAGTGTATATTTTTGTCCTGAAAGAACAACTTTATCATTATTTAACAAAATACATCTGGTTAAAATTTATAAGATACAAATTAACATTAAGACTGGAAAACAAAGAGTTGAGTCTATTCAAAATAAAAGTCATTCATACTTGCATTTCAATAAAACTTGCCATCACATAAGATTCTTCAATGTTAATACAACTTTTCCTATTTATTAACATCATAGTGACAAATTATGAAAGGATGCAATTGCGGTGACCTCCTGCATAAATCACCCAAATTGTTTGGAATGGATTTTTTGTCTTGATATTTAGCATGGTAGAGTTGTTTTTACATTCATACGGGTATCTTATTAGATCCATTAAAAGTGTTATAATAAATAGGAATAAATGCTTTGTGAAAAATTCAGTATCTGGCATTACAAATGTTAAATGGCTGTCCTAGTTTATCATTATTTTTCTTTCAAATAATAGATAAAAAAAATCACTCATTATTCAGCCTGACAGATCTGAAGTCCAGTGATATTAATTCTAAAAGAAACGAATTCAATCTGATAATGAATTTATCACAGTTCTATTTATAGAGTGAATGCGTAAACCTAGACTACATGAACCAGTATTACAGAAATCATCTTGAATACAAATCATATCTGTAACATTTATCATTTTCTTACCTTTTAATACATTAGAAAATTCTTACGAGCCCCAAGATTTTTTTTCAAAATTCTCACATAAGGTATGTTTGCATTCTGACTTTACACTAAATAAATCAGACCCACATTCATTTGACAAAAAAAGCTAAAAATCAATATCACTCTCTTCCTATTTTTTCTTATTTTCGGATATGTCATTACAATTCTTAAAGTATTAATAAACCCGATGTACTGTATGATATCTAGGTCTCTAAGCTACGCTCTGGAGCAGACTTGGAAGTTTGGTGCAGCCCTTCATTTTGCATGATATTAACTTGTTCATGCAACTGGTATGTTGATGAGATGTGTGTTTTAATTTCATGAACACAATATCATCGGATTATCTCCAATCACATTTGGGTGCAAGAAGATTTTAATATCCACACTCAACTTAACATTTATATCATTTGACTTTTTTGTAATGATAAATATCCGAAAGCTTTGATGATATCCAGAACCAGCATTTCACATTTATTTACACATAAAAGATAATTAAGATAACTGCCAATAACGAACTTTACACTGAGAGTTTTAAAAAAGATAGATATACATTAAGAACCATACAATACTGTACACAGGAGACATATTTTTTCAAACATTTTTATCTCTTCTCACACACTCACATCACTCGATTTTCACTTTCACTCACATCTGTGCCAAGACAAATTTGATTCCAGAGACAATTTTGAACATAATTTGTCCACATCTCGCTGAAGATGGTTGCAATTCGCATCTTAAGTTTGTAGATCATGATCATTACAATACAAATATTCCTCATCTCCAGATGACCAAAGTTGAATTTAAGTTCAATATAAAACATGATTCCTTTTGTCCATGCTCGTATACTCATCCATTCACTCTTTGTCTTACAACCTTTGTACAAATCCACTGTTTTTCGTCCCATTAATAGAAACCTTTTGTCAACCAAAGAATTAGTCCTTTTTGCTGACAGCAGGTCAGTTCAATATGCAAATCATCAAGTCTTTACACCGATATTTTATATATATATATATTATATATTTCAAGAGTATATACAATAAGCAGGCAGTGAATGCGCGATTATATGTTTGTGATTATTGCAATAAGCGGAGTCCTGTCTCCGAGACACCTGACGAGCCTCACACCCTCGACGTCTTCTGCATTGGTACAATCCTCCTGAAAGTCACAAACATAATCTTGCAAATAGTTTTCAAGAAAAATACAAATGTATAAAATCAAAAAAATGTCCACTCTTGTCACAATCAATTATTGATTTTTCTTAACCCATGCTATTTATTTCCAACAAGCATTTTTTCTGATGGTGCAATTATACTTAAACTATTTTTGTGAATGCTTCATGCTTTTATAGAGATGCATCGTTGACATTTATTTTGGCAAATACATTTAGCAAAATTGATACCATATTCTACAACAAAAGCATTTGTTAGTAAAATTACTAATCTAAACATAACCCTTGCAATTTCCCTTTTTTGTGTCGTTCACGGAAAATAATTTGCTGTGCACAAAAGAAAAAAATCATCATTGCTTTATTTTCTTTGATTATTGTTCACTCACCAAACACACATGAACTTATCTTGCTGGACTATAAAAAGAGTCCCTATTTCTGAAAACCAAGTCAGCATTTAGGTTTATCAACAATTTCTTTCAAGTTCTTGATGATGTGCAATGGAAAATCATTTCACTTCTATTTGTTAGAACACTTGACCAAATTAACTGGCAGGGCAATGTTAACTTATAACTTATCTTTCTTAATATTTGAATCTTACTTTAAATGTCCATGGTGCTCCACAGCAGTTTTACATCTGTCCTCAGTGTCTGTCCATTCCCCATCATAATCCTCGGGCCTTGGTTGGTATCCGTGCGACTTCTTGTCTCCTGGCGATTTCTGTTTCAAAGTCTCCACATCCCGGAAGACAACAGATGACCCACCACCTGCCGTGGGTAATATGTCTCCCTGCAATATCACATGTGATTCACAGCCTTTAAGTGACAATACTAAAGTGCTCCATCTTGTTTGTGATGATCATTTTTTTGGTATTTTAAGAAAAGCATTGCCCAGTTTCTGAGACTCAGGATAATAATGACATGTATTACAGCATTTAAATAATGACATGTATTACAGCATTTAAATAATGACATGTATTACAGCATTTAAAAACAGAGATAAGCTTGTAAGTTGTACCTTGACAAACTTGGTGGCCATGTCTCCTTCAGAGTCTATCTCCTGATGCTGCAGTACATATTTGCTTGCTTTAAACGTGTCCTTCTCCGTCAGCTTCGTCACTGATCTTCTTTTTTTCATCATGGGTTGCAGCAAAGTTCCTGTTAAAAACAAGTTTTAATGAAACTTTCTCGAGATAACAAAATTATCTCAGGACTAAAAACCCATTCATCATAATAGCATCAAACATGTCATGTCCAAAATATAATCAAACATCTTTTGACTTGACAGAGGTAGATATTGCCAATATATCTCACTAATATTTGTTGTGGCCCAATCATACCTCTGTCCTAATTCATCTCACTCAGAATTCAACTGACATATTGACCTACTGACCTGTGTCCAATGAACCTGTTGGTTTGTGCTCCAGCCACAGTTCATGTGAAGATTTAGAGCGACGATGGTATCTTGGGTTTACTGCAGGTTTCTGAAATAAAATTACTATAATGATAAAGCTCACAAAATGATTCATATTTGAACCTGTTTCATATTTGGATTTTTTTGGAATGTTAATCTATATAGGCCCTATTAATGATATATGATGGACTACTATACTGACTGGTCTGACCGGGGGTGGTGACCTGGCGCGGGCTCTGCTGGCAGCGGTGGAGGTCTGGGCTCGGGTGTGGTAGGAAGGCTTGGGGGCCGTCGGTGGTCCCGGTGTACGGCTGGTGCTGGGGTGGCCAGTAAGGTCTGGCTCTGACGTGGTTGACACGATGCGGGACGTGGTGGCAGCCCGACTGTGTGCGCTCCCTGCATGCGAGCGGTAAGGCTTGCGGATATTCTCCACGGATGAGGCACTGGAGATGGAAGCTGTGTCGCTCTGGTCCTGGTTGATGATGTTTTTCAGCATCTCTAGTTTCTGCTGCTTTGCGGCCAGCACTGCAGTCGCATTCTCCTTCAACTTCCGCTTCTCACGTTCCTGTGTGGAACATAATTTATGCATTACATCTAGCACCAACTAATTAGCACAGTTTCAAAGTGGAAAGGACATAAATTAGAGGGTTTGAATTCAAAGTAATAGCTTTATTGCCTTATGACCCAATGGACCAACATAAAAAACCTGAATTAATGTTAATTCCTTAAGACTTTCATCACTGAAGAATACACATAGCTTTATCATTTTGGCAGTCGACTTAACCAATATCATAATGAAATCTTACAATTTGTCTGGAGTAGTTTTGTTCAGTAAGGGCCAATTTTGCTCTGTAGTCCATTTTCATACGATCCTTTTCCGACTTTTCTTGATTCATCTTGAACTCAAAATGATTGACCTACAAAATAAATATATATCCATTGGTTAATATCACCCTTAAGAAATGACAATTAAGAATGTCTATGTCATATAAAAGTATATTACTACTGGATGTGCTGAGTAATATAAACAATTAAAAGCACCCTTAATGTGATATGGAAGTGGGACGACTATTTTGAGCTTACCTCTCTCTCGAGGTCGCGTTTTTCATGTTCATACATATTTGTCGTCTTGTGCAGCATTTCATTTGTTTTTTCCAGACTCTTCATACGTTTGCTAACACGACTGATCTCAAGGTCACGGTTCTTAATCTCAGATTCCATTTCTTCTAATTTACGCTTCAAAGAGCGATTTTCTGATTCCATCTCCAAAATGTTTGCACGGAAATTTTCATCTGCAAATATGTATAATTATTTTGTCAAACATCTGCTGAGAAAAGCATATTTTCTTTTTTATTAATCTATCTCTGAAAGACACCATATCTGTTATTTTTTTAAAACGCAGTCTGAGACTGCAGACCCCACATATTATAGCATCAGTGGCAGAGGAAACTTCCTTCCCTTTTCCTGGCTATCCTATATTTACAGATATCTGGAATGCTATATTTGGCAGTGGAGGACCATCTTGAACCAAAATCCATTTATTTTTCATCCTACCTCAATTTGAAGTCCAAGCTAAGATTTCAATTTCACGCTCAGATTTGAACTTTTGCTCAGATTCTGAACAGATTTTCAGATCCAATATTTTCATTATGCAAAGGTATTTCTCGGAGAATTCCTTCTTATCAAAATGAATGCAATACATTTTCTTTGGCCCCCACCATTTTTCACTGGTTACCTACTTTTATGGGAAAGATCACCAAGAAGAGTTTGTCTCCGGACTTCTCTTTGTTGCAGGTACTCTGACAAAGCTACGATTGTGACGTCATCATCAGGATCTCGCACCTACAAGCATTCATGTAAACAAGAAAAAGTGGTGCTCCACATGTAACACGGATGGGAAAAAAATTAACAAACAAAACAAAAATTGCAATAAACAAAACAAAAATTACAACAAACAAAACAAAAATTACAACAACAAAAAAAATAAAATAAAATAAACAACAAAATCATTTAAACATAAACAATCATTGCAAATTGATGGGGTAGTTGAAATTATTTTTATTCATCTTTTAAAAACATTTAATTTGATATATGAACGATTTTTTTAGCACAACTGTTTGCAAAGATGTGCTTTTTCATGCTCGATTACGTAAGTTTCTCTATTATCGCTCAGGCGCTATCGCAAATCATCGATCCGACTTTTGCATGTTATTTCTGTTCTAATTGTCCGATTTACACCAAATTTGAACTAAACTTACTTAAAATTCCTTGTTCTATCGATTGGGAAGAATTTCCAAGCAATTGAAAGGGATAATTTTATGCAACGATAGACGAACATGACGACATTGCATCAGTTTTTTTTCACTGCACGTGCTGGTCAATGACGTCATGTCAATGTTTGGCACGTGCAAGAAGCGATTACATAACGCAAATATGATGTACTGCACGTGCCAAAAGCCTGGAAGCTAATGCGGTTCTCTATGATCACACTTATGCATGTCATCTGACTTCTAATTGTCCGATTTACACCAAATTTGAACTAAATATGAAACGATGGGCGAACACGATGACAACTATAGTTTTGAATGTTCTGCTTTGTATTCATACGCCGAATACTAGACTGGTCCCCTACCGAGTGTCAAGAACTTAGGGCGGTACCAGTCGAATCTATCGCATGCACACGACGAACACTCCACAGTGGCGTCAGTTGCTTTAACAATAATGACCACAGAAAAAACCAAATCACAAACCACAGGAAATGAATACGCATTTCCCATGATCGTACCGATCACAGAATAACACAGATAGTTCCTTTTCTTGACACTCATTGCCTGTCGGCAATGAGTGTCAAAAAGGAACTATCCGTGTTACAAAAAAAACTATATCTATTTCCAAATTCATCAGTTCTGGTGAAGAAAACTGCAATGTGGTATTTGGGTATCTATTGATACTCTATGGCATTAATTTAGCATGTTTAAATCTGGTGAGGCTCACGTACCACAAAGGGAGGGAATGAGGGTCCCATGCTGTAGACAAGTGGAGCAGGCACCTGGACACCACCTGGATCATCTAGAAACAACAGTGCAATATTACCTTATTATATCAAACTTCAGGCTACTCTCAGATCATGTATATTGAATATTAATTGTTTTTGTGCACATGTATGCATTCTTCAATATTTAACCTACTTCCTTCTTCTGTTGCCTTGGCAACAGCTTCCTTATATTCCTTGTTCATGCGGCGGCGACCTTTAGCAAGACCAAGGTCAAATCGCACCTGTTGTGGTCGTGCAACTTGCACTTCTTGTGTCATCTCTGCAAAATGCATCACCCTCTGTAAGCAGGAGAAGAACAATATTTAATAAGTTTTGTTTCTTGTAGCATATTTTTAGAGGTATTATTATAATTCATTTTTTTTGTATCACACAAAAATCACATCTGGATAACTTCTTTGAATTGCTTTCAAGTGGGAAACCTTTCAAACATCAATCCTGAAAGAGATGGACCAACAAATCCCTTATTCAGAAAATTAACCCTGTTGAATTTAAATTTGTCTAAGACTATTGTAAGTATGACAAAATGTGCTTACAATAGTTTCGTCATATTCATCGGCACGGGGGTTGAGGCACACTGTCATCCGCACCTTGCCCTCACCATCAAAGTAATTCTTGAAGAGATGTGTAAGTCTGGAGTCTCTGTACGGCACCATCTGCAATACAATGGTCACCACTTATCACATTTATACGGACTTCTGTATATCTTTGGGTACTGCTCAACTAACACGAAGTGAATTGCAGTTTAAAGCAAATATTCATATTTATATTAGATGAATAGAATCAAGCACTTACTCTATTTGCTCCACCAGATTGATTTTCTCGAAGAGCCTCAATACATGTTCTTAACACCATCAGCGATTGATTTATATTACCTGAAATATATGTTTAATTTTTTTTTCAAAATTTTATCATTTTTAAAAATGGTTTTTTCCATTTGACCATCATTAATCACATTGTATAATGAAGTTAGTATTTGTAATGTGCTGTGTACTGACCCGCTTCCTTGAGTCTGTCTCCTGAGCTATCTGTTCTGCTGGTTCTCTCGCTCCCCGCCAGGTCGACCAGCGACAGCTGACTGATGGCCACCTTGCTCTTCTCTTGTAGCACCTCCTCTCCGTGTGGATCCAGCGGTGCCTGCACCAACCGAATGTTAAACACGCTGTGGCTTCTGCTGGACTCGGTGTTCAGCGCTGTGTGTGCCACTTTACGCCTCTTCTGACCTGCAGCACCATTCAATTACAATTTAAGATTTGCAGACTTTTACGACTATAAATAAATAAGTTTTCAGAATCTGGCACAAAGCATTGCCATTATAGTATTTGAACTAATTTACTCACCTTTCCACAGAATCTCATAGGCTTCCTCTGTGGACTTGACCTCCACCTCGACCACCCCACTCACGTACATATTGTGATCACTGTCCTCCCGCAAAATCTTCGACTGGGGCGGTCTGAAAGTTCAATTGCAATAACTCATTTTCATATATTTGTATCATTTACATTTAATCATAAACTGATCTCTATGAATATAAGACTAGGATTATATAAAATAGCAAGCAATACGCAATTAATGCCTGAAGATTGGTGGGTTGATACTACAGTCATGGTGGAATTTGGAATTTGGCTTGAGTTTGTGGTATGTTGTTACAGGGTCTCACCTGGAATGTATATTCCTGCCTGAAGGGGTCTCTGACCTAGTGATGAATAAGCAAACTCAACAAATGCCAAACAAAAACAACACAAAACTTATAATCTACATATCTTACTAACATGCAATACAACAATCATGCATGCAGGCATTGGGGTATATCAATGATCAAATCATAAATATTAACTTAAATTGTCAAAAATTAAATGAAATTGAGAGCAATTAAAAGTTGGCACACTGTGATTTTTGGGCCAATAGAATCTGTTAACCACTGACCCAAGGACTCTATTAATACCCTTCAAGGCCATCAGACAAGAGCTCATGTCAAGCTTGGAATAGTGATGATAAAATGGAAGTACAGTCACAAACAAGTGAAAATTGTACATCTAGCTGTATATTGTACGGGACATGTTAGGTATGAGAATCAGTGACACATTATATATATATATAAAAATAAAAAGAGATTTTGGATCAGGACAGGTCAAGTAGATTACTGATTAGTAATCTAATTGGAAGAACAACAGAAAAACGTTGGTTGCCCAAGAAATGCTGAAAAGTGGTGGGAAATTTGGGATGAAGCAACAGGTGTCAAATACACATTTCAGGCTGGCCTCAAATGTTGACCTTTCCGCCAGAGATTGGGATTAAATTTTGTGTATTATCAGACCAAACCTCTCAGTCTGGTTGCCGAACTGGACCACCACAGCACAGCATCCACTGGCCCAAAGAGGGTATCTGGTGTTAATGTTGCGGCTTATATTTGCACTGTGTTTGAGCACTTACTTGTATCCAGTGATGGGATCGTAGCTGAGCTCCTCCAGCAGGTCATAAATATAGTTGTTATAGATCTCCACGTAGGATACAAACACGCAGTAATTGTTGTCCTCCTCCACGTCCTGCACCACTGACGGGTCACGGATCCGTGCCATCTTAGACGGGTCATACTTGTCCCTTTAAAACATTAAGTAATCATGTTAATGGAATTTAAGAACTATTTACATTTGTAAAAATCAAGTATCAAGTATTGCATTTCTTCCCTATCAATCCATGTATATTAAACCAGAAATGTGATTAAATAGTTAGGAATATTATGAGGGGCAAGACAAAAGTCAAACGAGTTTTTCTTCTCACAGTATCTCTGATTTGTAAAATAGAATTGCTGGGGATCCACAACAGACATTTTATGTTGTCCTCAACAAAACTATTAATGGGGTGATAGGTGAAAACAAAAATGGCCTGCCTCGTTATTGTTTTATGTTCAGATTCACCATTGATACATATCTAATAATGTTAACATTATCAATGGCGGATGATATGAGGGATAGAAATATACTGACTGTCCTCTGGGAGTGCCTGGAGTCCTGGGTGTCTGTGAGAACTTGGGAATGATCTCGCGCCTCTGTCTCTCCACCATGGCATCTGCCTCGGTCTGCACATCGTAACTATTCATCTTGTCAGGCTTGAACACCTGCATCAGGAAAAATGGATTGCAATTTATTACAGCCACTCTACCCTAAGTTTTGGATTCTATTTTTTGTTAATGAATATTAACCACTGAATTCCAATTTTAACTTTCTCGAATTGACTGACAAACCAATATTCTTCAAAAAGTGTAATTAGAATGAGGTTTACCCTAAAGGGGAGGGGGAAAGTATAAAAGGGGAGGGGGAAAGTATAAAAGTGGAGGGGGGAAGTATAAAAGGGGAGGGGGAAAGTATAAAAGGGGAGGGGGAAAGTATAAAAGGGGAGGGGGAAAGTATAAAAGGGGAGGGGGAAAGTATAACATAGGCATCAGAGATGCATCAACCCTCAGCCCTGGTAACTCATTGCACAACATTCGCTCCACACAATATTTGTGAACAAAACGTCACTGCACCAAGGCAAATTGATGCAGGGGTAAAAAACCCATAAAATCTACTTCCTTTGATAGCTTAGGTGTGTCAAGTATCATGAAACTGTCATCATTTACTCTAGAATTATTGATATGGGCCTGTGACCTTGAAAAGCAGGTTAAGGTCACCGTCCATCAAACTCTTGTGGAGTCTTCCCAGATTCTTATGTGTGTCAATTTTCATGAAGCTGCCATCATTTGTTCTTAAGTTATCACGATGACAAGGATGATTTCACATAATTGTCCCTGTGACCTTGAAATCAGGTGAAGGTCATGTTCCATCAAGAGAAGTCTGAGGTCTTCACCAGATGCTTGTGTGTGTCAAATCTCATAAAGCTGCCATCATTCATTCTTGAGTTATTGCGATTCTTGGGATTTCACGTAATTGTCCCTGTGACCTTGAAAAATAGGTCAAGGTCGCTGTCCACCAAACTAGTCCGAGGTTTTCACCAGATGCTTATGCGTGTAAAGTTTCATGAAGCTGCCATCATTTGTTCTTAAGTTATCACGATGACAAGGATGATTTCACATAATTGTCCCTGTGACCTTGAAATCAGGTGAAGGTCATGTTCCATCAAGAGAAGTCTGAGGTCTTCACCAGATGCTTGTGTGTGTCAAATCTCATAAAGCTGCCATCATTCGTTCTTGAGTTATTGCGATTCTTGGGATTTCACATAATTGTCCCTGTGACCTTGAAAAATAGGTCAAGGTCGCCGTCCACCGAACTAGTCCGAGGTTTTCACCAGATGCTTATGCGTGTAAAGTTTCATGAAGCTGCCATCATTTGTTCTTGAGTTATCACAATGACAAGGATGATTTCACATAATTGTCCCTGTGACCTTGAAATCAGGTGAAGGTCATGTTCCATCAAGAGAAGTCTGAGGTCTTCACCAGATGCTTGTGTGTGTCAAATCTCATAAAGCTGCCATCATTCGTTCTTGAGTTATTGCGATTCTTGGGATTTCACGTAATTGTCCCTGTGACCTTGAAAAATAGGTCAAGGTCGCTGTCCACCAAACTAGTCCGAGGTTTTCACCAGATGCTTATGCGTGTAAAGTTTCATGAAGCTGCCATCATTTGTTCTTAAGTTATCACAATGACAAGGATGATTTCACATAATTGTCCCTGTGACCTTGAAATCAGGTGAAGGTCATGTTCCATCAAGAGAAGTCTGAGGTCTTCACCAGATGCTTGTGTGTGTCAAATCTCATAAAACTGCCATCATTCGTTCTTGAGTTATTGCGATTCTTGGGATTTCACATAATTGTCCGTGACCTTGAAAAATAGGTCAAGGTCGCCATCCATCTAACTCATTCGAGGTTTTCACCAGATGCATATGTGTGTCAAGTTTCATGAAGCTGCCATCATTTGTTCTCGAGTTATCGCGATGACAAGATGATTTCACATAATTATCCCTGTGACCTTGAAAAGTAGGTGAAGGTCATGTTTCATAGAAAAAATTCTGAGGTCTTCACCAGATACTTATGTGTGTCAAATCTCATAAAGCTACCATTATTCGTTCTTGAGTTATTGTGATTCTTGGGATTTCACATAATTGTTCCTGTGACCTTGAAAAATAGGTCAAGGTCGCCTTCCATCGAACTCGTCCGAGGTTTTCACCAGATGCATATGTGTGTCAAGTTTCATGAAGCTGCCATCATTTGTTCTTGAGTTATCGCGATGACAAGGATGTTCGCTACAGACATACATACATACATACATACAGACATACATACCCACGCCAGGAGTACTGCAATACCCTCAGCCTGATTACATCAGGGGCTGAGGGTAAAAAGGGGAGGGGGGGGAAGTATAAAAGGAGAGGGGGAAAGTATAAAAGGGGAGGGGGTGGAGCCTATCAAACATATCTTGGTCAGCTAAACACCCAGAGCTCAGGCAAAATAAATTGAACACATTTAGATATATTTGTTAGTTTCTTATAGAAATGCACGAAACTTGGGACAATTCAGCATGAATACAAGGGCTACAATATATTTCCATTTAAAATCTAAATGTTTGATATTAAGACCCCTTTAATCAACAAAAGGATTGACATTATAAAAATTTTGAATTTGATTGACAGTTGACAGTGTATGTGCGAGATGCGGTCTTGTTTGTTTGTAAACAACAAATGAGTGCATGCAGCAGCACCCTCAATCTAATTTACCCTTTCACTCTCTTAGCGTTTAATTTGCAGCATCCTGTTTCATGTATACAATCATGTGGTCAAAGTAACAAGAAACTAGGTTAGTTTCTTACTTGACATTTAGGTACTAATTTATTGTTTTTAAACTTGTGTAATCCATGTATGACAAATGACATATCACAATTAATGATCCCTTTTTAAATTACTAAATAGCGTAATATTGGTATAATCTTGACAAAATGCAATCCATTTAATAAAGAGTACTATCATGATTATTTTATTATGACTACTTGATTATTTCATCTGTTACAGGTATGTTCCCATGTGTGGTTGCTTTTATAAGTATTTGCCTGTTTTGATTATAAAAATAAGATGAGGCTTAGTTGGTTATATTATTATTACTACAGGTTTACTGAAAGCAGCATGTAATTTACATGCATGTATCAAAACAATAAGCATACTGTCAGCATGCACTCACATGTGTTGTTGTTAAGATTTTGTGAGGTTGCTAGGCAGTGACCCACTGCCATTGGCTGGTCACCCTAACACTTGCCCAATGGTCAGTATCACCTGACCCAGATGTTTAGCACTGAGGCAGCCAGTTAGCAACCCTGTGGTCAGAAGTGGGCTTGCCTACCACTAATTGCCAAGCACCCGCTTTTTAGTCTCTTCTCTCCCTCTCCTTTAACTACCTTTACTGTGTAAAATTTAGATTATCATTAACTTTATAAATGAAATAATCAAGTTCATAATTAAAAATATACATGCTCATAAAAAAATATAAACATGCTGATGGGACTTGCATGCAATGTCAAATTATGCACTCAAAAGTGCATGCATTCATGTTTGTTCACGACACACATTGTTGAATGCACATGTTGAAATCTCCATACCAACTGTAAAGAGCCGTAACTTTAAGGGAAAGAGTATAAGTCCCAATTAATATTTTCCCTGAATGCTCACTCATGCATGATGTGTTCAATCAAGCATGACAAAGTTGATTGTCAATGTGCCTAGCCCATGTAGTGAAGGAGAGAAGCAATATTCAAGTTTTTTTTATTAGTTTTCATGGCGTCAAATGTTTGCCCAAGCATGGTTGGTTGTTCAGTTGGAAACATAATTTATGTCCAGATTAAAAAAGCTTTAAAAAAATGTAAAAAATTTGACCACACCAAAATCGAGAAACGCCATTCCAAAGACTCACATTGCATTGCATATGAGTCAATAATCTATATAGTTTGCCATATTTTAGGATTTTTAAGCTTTTCAAGGTTACACACGTATTTGCGAGCCTGTAGTTCTCCGATGCTGTTGAAGAGGACGTCCAAGCACCTGGGCAGGACTCCCTGGTCCTGGGGAGTGCCTGTCATCGTGTGCGTCTTACCAGACGACGTCACTCCATATGCAAATAGCAGTGCTAACAAGACAAACAAAAATTCTTATAACATTATTCAAGAGACAAGATCAAAATCAAAAGTTATTTAAACTCTGGATACATCAGTTTCTTCATGAATAGTATTTTATTGGGTAATAAACTTGATATCATCTAAAAAAATTATTTGACTTCATATGATATGTAATATGAAGCTAATCAAAATCATTAAGGTTAAGGCCTGTGACTAAATCATAAATGAATATAAATAGAAGTTCATTATCCATATACCACAGGATTTTCTTACCATTTTTGCCCTTGAGAACATCTTCCACTAAGGGTAGCGCCACATGATCAAACAAAGCCTTCTGAGAAGTGTACTCATCAAACACATACTGGAATGTGTAGCGTGTCTCTTTGATGTTGCCATTCTTAACAGCATGAGAAGACTGAAAATATTACCATTAACACATCAAAACTTATTCTCTCAATCCATAAAAACATAGAAAAGTAAAGCTGACATTTATATACCGCTGATTCCAGACAATGTCTGCTCACAGCGGTTGATAGTAACTGGCCGGGATTCGAACCGGGAATCCCCGGATCTCAAGGTGAATACTGTACCAATTGAGCTATTTTGGCCAGAACATTCACTTTAATGGTTTCTTCAGGTTTAAAGGGCCTCTTAATCAAATAACAGATTTTGGCACCTTCAGAAGATACACAAATTTTGTTTGCAATTAATGTCCTGTTACAGCTGATACTAGTTCCAGATGCATGGCAAACAATTGTCTGGTGTAGCATGAATTCACTGTGATACATTAATCCAATCAGAAAAATCATAACTATACCAAAAAAAAAAGACTTTTATCATTAAGCCCATGTAATAAAAGTGTAAAAAACACTGATATATATAGTTTTCCAAAGATAAAGTTGACTCATTTTCCTTGCCGTTACTTGTTGTAGATGAAGTGGTACTGATGTGATTTGACCTACCTGTGGTGGTGTAAGCTGCAGTGGTACTGACGTGATTTGACCTACCTGTAGTGGTGTAGATGAAGTAATACTGACGTGATTTGACCTACCTGTGGTGGTGTAAGCTGCAGTGTTGTGGTGCTCAGCACTTTGCAGCATGTCTCAACATTCCCATCTACTGGACGGATCCGACAATATACCTGGTGAATAGTAAAGGCAAATCAGCAATGACAAAGGCATGTCACATCTCAATGCTAAATGAAAATTACAAAAACTACTAAGTTATGCTTCAGCTTGAACTCCACCTCCGACAACAAGTTTTCAAGAAACTATATTCCTCTCAATTCAACATTGGATGTAAGGCTTGTCCAAACAGAAAAAAAACCCAGAAAAATTAATTGAAAACATATTAAAAAATAATTGAATAAAAATATAAACAACACCAATTAAAAGATAAAAATAAATAAATAAAAAATATTTTTCAGCATAAGTCTCATCCTCCAATGCCATTCAATGTCTGAATTGTTCTTAAATTGTTTTTTACTCAAAATATTTTTATCTAATTGTAATGATTTTACCACCAAAAGAAGGCCAGGACAATTATCTACTATTATAACTGTCATCTTCTAATTTAATATCTAAATTGTTAAAAAAAATTGACTGAAAATGTGTTGTTGCAATTTCGACAATTGACAACAAGTGCACAGAATTGTCAATTTTTGCAAAACCTTCTCCTGCATTTTTACTCTAAAAACAAAATTTATTTGTCCGATTGTTATGATCTTTCCATTCTAATTGTCCAATTTACACAAAATTTGAACTAAATCTATTCAAAATTCCTTGTTCTATTGATTGGGAAGCATTTCCAAGCAATGTAAACTGATAATGATGTTCGAAAAAGGACCATCTGTGTTACAAAAACATTCTTTTGTTATCTCTTGGTCTCAGCATCTCTTTGCCACTGTTCAAGAATTTGCACAACAATGTGAAAATTGAATCAGTCTATTTAACATATTACAGTGGTTGCCCCATGAAATCACATTTCCCCCATTTCCATGATATGATCTTCTGGACCATTCTTAATGCCAATAATGAGTCAAGTGTAATGTCATCAGAAAAATTGAGGCAACACTCGGAGGCATAAACCTTCATGAAGGTATAGGTGGCAGCATAGACAATCATAGCAACAATTAATTGTCAGAGATCTACTTTAATCAGTTCAATATTTCTCTGTTGAACATGACAGAAATACAATTTTCAAGTCCACTGAGCCGATGGATTTAGGAGTAAATGAATTTAAGCATGATATGGGTTTACCTCTACAGGATCCGTCTGCTTCTGGGCCTTTCTTGGGGGTTTCTTGGGTGTCTTTCCCCGCCTGTAAAAGTTATTTAATTTTGCAATCATTGAGGTGTTCCCAGTGTAATACATAAACATTTGAAATGCCTCTTACCTTTGATATCTTACCCAGACTGAGAGTTATCTACTGTATTTATGATAAAAATTAGCGAATATATAGATCCAATACTGGCACTGCAGGTGCCCCAGTAGTTTACACTCACGACTTTGATGCATTTATTTTTCTCACAACAATAAGATAGAAATACTAATTCTGTGGTATAGAACTAACACATTTGATATCATTTCAATTTGTCTTTGATGTCAAATTGTCATACAAAAATGTTCAATAATTTTGTTTTTGAAAAACTAGGCAAGAAATGAGTGCATCAATCTTGTAAGCAAAAAATACTCTGGCACCTGTCCTAATTCATTGTTTAATGGGTATCTTTGTTTAAATGAATTATCATTAAATGAATTACCAAAAATAAAAGCAACTTTAACTGGGATGGGTTTTGTGGAGGCTATACTTTCTATTACTGGTGAGAATAAAAAGAACACTGTTTTTAGCCAGATTAAGAACACTGAAAAATTAACCTTCTCCTCTGAAAACAGTCATGAATCATGCAAGAAATTGAGGGGTTGATATACAGGTAACATCAATTCTAACGATATCTGATAATTAATATATTATATACTTCATCATGCGATCATAAAGAGATAAAGATTTGTTCGCAACTCCCAAAGTTACAAATTACCCGGGGGTTTTCCAAATGTTTTTGATCGAAGCCAAACTCTCAAACGCTCTACCGCCGACAAAACCTGTTATAACAGTTTGAATGACATGAAATATATGTATATACTCACTGTGGTTTTGTCATATTTGCTTGTTGGTTATTTTCTCAATTCATAAGCGAATATTGCCAAATGTCCACGGTTCCCATCAAACCCCTCTCTGTTGTTTTGCCCAACCGGCTTTCAAATTTTGAGTCATTGAGTGCTCGTCCAATCAGATTTCGTTTTGTGATTGCGCTTCCCTGTTGTCCAAAATATAAACTACAACGAGGATACGCCCTCTCGCGGAATTGTAGCATTCTCGTCCGATACCAAAATGAGAACCAACAAAAATGTATGTGATGCAAAATATTAAAATGATTAATCATATTTACTCCAAGGTCTTACTCTTAATGTCTTACTCTTAACGTTTGCAAAAATAAATAAATAAATAAATAAATAAATAAATAAATAAATAAATAAATAAATAAATAAATAAATAAATAAATAAATAAATAAATGAATGAATGAATGAATGAATGAATGAATGAATGAACGAACGAACAAACAAACAAACAAACAAACAAACAAACAAACAAACACAAACAAACAAACAAACAAACAAACAAACAAACAAACAAACAAACAAACAAACAAACAAACAAACAAACAAATAAATAAATAAATAAATAAATAAATAAATAAATAAATAAATAAATAAATAAATAAATAAATAAATAAATAAATAAATAAATAAATAAATAAATAAATAAATAAATAAATAAATAAATAAATAAATAAATAAATAAATAAATAAATAAAAAAATAAATAAATAAATAAATAAATAAATAAATAAATAAATAAATAAATAAATAAATAAATAAATAAATAAATAAATAAATAAATAAATAAATAAATAAATAAATAAATAAATAAATAAATAAATAAATAAATAAATAAATAAATGAATAAATAAATAAATAAATAAATAAATAAATAAATAAATAAATAAATAAATAAATAAATAAATAAATAAATAAATAAATAAATCTATTTCTTATAGTCTGACGTGCATATCACTCAAGTAAAATCCCAATAAGATTTCATATTTGTTTTCTGTATAATATTATCATTTTCTAGGTTTGCAAAAAAAAAGAAGAAAAAAACACTCAAATAGAACCAGGGTATTTATGGGTGTTGGTAGTGAGCGCCTCCTAGTGGCAGAGGAGTAAATTACCAAAATACTGTACTTGATGGGCACATATATGGTGTAAAAATACATTCCCAATTAAAATAAAAGAATTTAATGGCATAAATCAATATTTAAACACCTCATTTGAACTATAAGGTATGATTACAAGTATATTTCTTTCAAAATAGTATTTTGTCCCAATTTTCCTTGATGATAGTTTTCATGAGAAATGAAGAAGACAAATAAGTTCTGCAGATTACACAACAGGAGTAGGCTTGTTTTTAGCTGTGTTTATTTCCTTTCATTTGTGAGAAAATTCCCAGCTGTGATCCTAGTGAAACAGATTTTCTAATTTTGATCTGTGTAATTTGGAAATAAAAAGGAAGTTTGCCAATCAGATATGTAAAGGGAGGTAAAAAAAATTCATATTTTTGAAATGATCAAGTGTGTACTTTACCTCTATTTTTCTCTTAATGTATTTGAAAAAAAGAAAATCTGTTTCACTAGGATCACAATAAATATTGTTAAGATCGCTTTTACAAAGTTGTTTGGAAATCCACTCTATTATGGTGCCACAATCTGCAGAACTTTTCCCCTTTAACATTTTGACATGACAAAATAAATTTTGGAGCAGTGACATATTACTACGCCACTTTTTATGAGTTAATATATTTTTCAATATAATCAAAGAAATTCCATTGTGATTTTCAAATAATAAATCAATAATTTTATTACAAAAATGAATAGCATAAAATGTCATTTCATGACTTGAAAGTTTTAATGAAAAAGGAACTCTTTTTGACAGCTGAGCATTTTTCCCGTACTTTTTTGAAAACGTTCCATTTTGGCGTAAAAAGATAGTAGTTCCCTCTGAAAATCTGCCACCAGAGGACACTCACTACCAACACCCATAAATACCCTTAAACAAAAAGAGCCATTTGTGCCAAGTATGTCTAAAGCCCCATTAGTCAATCAAAAGTCTTTGAGGTCATTTAAAAAGCATTTCGAAGTTATAAATGTTTAAAAAATGGATTTATTACGAATAAAAATGATATATCTCCCTTTATATCCTTTTATATCCTGTTTTGACCCATATCCTATAAGTGTGTGTGGATACATACTTGGAGGCATACTTTGAAAAAAACGTCAAATATCAAATATAAAATATCAAATGAACTTCATGCTCGTGTGCTACTCCGTCAATTCTTGGCTGATATTCAGCATTGACAACTCAAAATGTAGGTATTGGAGTAATTTTCATCTTTAAAGCATTCATGAAATGAGGTTTTTAAGCACCTTTTCCTTGCATAATATAAATATTTATACCCCAAAAGTTATTACCCACCATTGGATACTTCGTCAACAAACTTTGTTTTGCCGGCCAGCGATCGAGTGCTTAGTAAAGTCTTGCTAACAGTGGGGCACCCTAAATTGGGACAATGGAATGATTTGCCTTACAGAGCCCTGTTTGTCCAATAATGTTTGTTCAATGGTACAGGTACCATATAAATAAGAAATATCTACAAAAAACGTATATTTACATGAATTATTCAGATGTACATGTATATTTGCATTCAATATATATCAATGCTTCGTTGTATTTTTTTTCTAAAATTGGATTTAAAATTGTATAACCCTGTCGATTTTAAACCCATTAATATGCGAGAAGGAGATACCACCTTTAGATTGGGACAATGGGGTGATATGGCTTACAGACCTAACACCCTAGCAAACCACAATAGAGGTCACATGATTGTATACATTTGGCCACCTGGTGGTCAAAAGAGTACAGGCAGTACTTGGCACTTTCAGCAAAGCACAAAAATCATGGTCAGTGTATTTTGGTTGATTTTAGTGAGACAGCTTGCTTGTATCATAGTTTAGTGGCCACATATCATATAAGCATCCCCCAAACCTCTGTAACATTGCCTGTGACCTCTGTGATTTCATGTTTCATGGAAAAAGACCAATTCTATCTGTTCTTACGTACATATCGCTCAAATAAAACACCAATATGAAAATTTCATCTTAATTTTCTGTAGCTCCGAAAATCCACTAGATGGCAACATTGACAGAAATGAGAACTCGGAGAGACACCTATAGGGGAAAACGGCAAATGGAGATATGATAGGTCTGGCACAAACTGCCATTGTTTACTTCTGCAAAAAGTAATAAATAAATAAAATAAAATGAAAATAGAAAATAAATAAATATATATTAGAAATATATTTGTCTCAAAATAGTATTATTGTCTCGTTAACTATTTCACAGTAGTATTATTGTCTCCATCTTTTTCGGAAAAGGTTCGATAAAATGAACAAGACAAGCAAATTGGTTCCACAGATTACACAACAGGGAAAGGCACAAGGAAAGGCACAGGAAAACGGTAGAGATCTGATGTGCTTGTTTTTAGTCATGTTGACGTCATTTTTGTGTGAAGAAATTTTTATTTGATCCTGCTGAAGCAGATCTTCTCATATTCTTAGAATAATTTGTAAATATAAAGAGTGTTTGTCAATCAAATAGGTAAAGACAGGTTGAACAAATTCATTCAAGTGCACTTTACCTGTATTTTCAGTTTTGAAACAGAGCGAGAGAAAGATCTGTTTCTCTAGTATTTCAGTGGATATTGGATGAATTAATTGTCATGAACCCACAAAAAGAATGACGTCATCGTGGGGCAATTACCTATTTACATAGATAATTAGTAAACAAAGAACAATGCAACCAAATTAGCGGTGTGACAATCGGACCAGTATTAACAAAGTTGTGACAAGTTTTATAAAAATGGAAGATGATTGCAGTTTGAGTTGCACGTGCATTAAATCTCCCACGCTGACAGTGATTGCAATAAATGATCATATTTTATAGGGGTTGCAAGCTGAGTTTTAAATGTTGGTTTGTGTTTCCATGGTTACTGATATAATTATTTTGTTTATAAATTTCAATGTATTTACACATATATTATCATTTAATAGTGTAATTTATATAATTTATTTTACTAGAAACTACGCCACCTTTTTCTGAGATATATTAAAATATCAATGATTGCATAATTAAACAGAATCTTCCAAAATATGAAAGAGATTTCCATTCTGATTATGGTATTATAAATCACTGGTTTCATTTAATATTAAACGTTCTGTTTTTAGTTAACAGAAATTTGTTGTATCTCATGCAGCTAGCTAAAGCATTCCAATGTGTTGCTCTTAAAAACATATTTCTTTATATGAGGTTGCCATCATTGACATTTTGTGGTTCCACATGTTTATTGTATTTTTATTCTCCAAAACACAACACTACTTTGATGATAATTGGCATTTGGTGCCCCTTTATTTAAGAACCTGAGTAACATACATCAAAAACATAATGCTCCCTTAATTTAAGTTATTGACAAAAAACATGATGCTCTCCTTTTAATCATTTGTACCACTGCCTTACATCAAGTCTTTGTAGAACACCTAAAGTGAATCGGACATGTCAATCAAAATCGTGTTTATCATGTTTCATCTGTATCACAAAATGTGCCAGACACTAATCAAGAACTTGTTGAACAAAATATTTAAAAAAAACATTGGCAGTAATTGGATGTTGCCATTTTGTACAACGAGATCTTGTCTTGACCCCTTTTCATTAGTAAAGGCAAACATCGTGATGCAAAAAGAAACATGATAAATGGTGGTTGCAAAGATTAGTGTCATATATTCAGAAAATAAGTCTGAGCTGTTTAACAATGTGTTTGACTATTCCATAAATGATTTAATAAATACTTCTGAAGTTATGTACAACATTGTAAAAAAGGAACTTGACACAACAAAATGCATCACAGAGATTTACAGTGAACTTGAAAAAGAGAAAGTGTGAACCACTGAGCAGTAATTATGCATGATAGGGGACCGTGAATTGTACAACAAGATATTTGTATTATCAAAGTGTTTATGTTCATTGTTGATAAGACATGATAGGAAGTTTACATATATGTCAGGATTAAGGCACCATGAAGGTTTGGGTGCTGACCTGAATTGATAGCACACTACTGCCACCTCGTGTAAGAACAATCACATTATTGTACATCTTATGATTATATTAGGACTACATAATTGATATATTAGTTCCAATAAAACATTCAATACAATCAATATATTTACAGAGAACTTAAGTTTAACTACATGTATCGAACTCTATTTTGTTATTCTGCTTAAAGTGTAACTTATTCGCTATACATTAACATGGATTTGTTCAATCTATAAATCCCATGTTATGATTTGCAGGATATTTCTATGCGCTCTCTCACAAGGCCACCATTGAAAGACATCCGTACAGATACACATGTATAACATATTGCGGTGACAGCCACGCGATATGTCACCTGATCCCTATAACATTGTCGTCATTTCTTCCCCGCCCACTTGATTATTGTTTGTGGTGTGGATGTGAAGAAGTTTGATTTTGCCCGGGGCGTGCCCGAGGACCTGTGCTAGCTAGGACTGCGGCACGGTCGCCTGGGACAGAAGGGTCATGTCCGCGCGGTCCGATTGCATGCGCATCAGCTCCGGGCTGTTGGCGCAGGTCGTCTTCAGCAACTGCCTAAACTTCCGACTGGTCAAGATATATATGAGAAAATTCACTGATGAGTTGAATATACATAACAAGTCCCCCACGGCCGTATAGTAGTAATGCCAGTAGCCGCACTGTCTCTGCAAGGCGTCCACGGCAGTCCACAATATATGATCTATGAAGGTCGGGGTCTGGCAAAACATGAAAACAAATATCACAACAACCAAGACAAGCGTGATGTCCTGCTGGTACCCGCCCTTGCCCATCTCCGCCCGCCGCTTTTGCCTCTTCTTGAGCGCCACGATAAGTTTATAATTTAAGAACGCTAAAGAAGAGAGAGGGCCCCCGTGCATTACCAGGAAATACAGAATATTAGAATAAATGATTCTGTACACGAGACTATTTCCAAATTCTCCCCCTGGTTGGAACACCAACTGAGACTTATTGGTGGCGACGCATATTTCCACTTTTTCATATTCAAAGAATCTTGGTATATTGTACACTATGGAGAAGACGGCTACATAGAGCACGTGCCTCCTGGCTTGCTGTGTAGAGCACATCTTAGCTGATTTGAAAGGTTTACACACGGCAAAGTATCTGTTGAGAGACACGAGGACCGTGAGCAGGATCGTGGCGGTGTAGGGTATCTGAAAGCAAGGCCAGAGGTACGGCAGCAGGTTGGGGTACATATTGTAGTAATCTTCTAGGATTCCAGCGAACGGTGAGACGGCAGAGGCAACGTAGAGAGGGAGGGCCATGACAAGAACTAGGGTGTCGGCCACAGCGAGGGCCCTGAGGAGGAAGGCCGTGGCCGACTTGCCACTATCTCTCCACAGCACCGTGAAAGATATGACGTTACCGAAGATACCTAGAAAGCACAGTGACCCCGCCATCACCGTGTAGATGGCGAAGTCAAACAAGGCACAGTTATGGCTGATGGCGAAGTCATCCGCTTGAGAGTTATTAGAGGTGAAGTTTGCGCAGTCCATCATCGTGCTAATTTGCTGATCTTAATACAAAAATAACTTTAAATAGTTTTGGGGCAGATCACTCTGCTATTTTATTTATGTTTATTGTGTGGGTTGCAGGGCTGCCAAGAGGCACATGACATACACAAGACCTCTCCAACACTTATTCCAGGCAAGGAGCTAGACCTCGGCGTGATCTATGCCAATCCAGATAACTATTAGATGATAAGGGATGCTGGGAAGAGAATGCGCGAATCTGTCTTGTTAAGCACTGGGGCTGGTGACTTTTCCTCCTCAGTAGCGCCACCTATACTGGGCTGGTGACCTTTCCTCCTCAGTAGCGCCACCTATACTGGGCTGGTGACCTTTCCTCCTCAGTAGCGCCACCTATACACTTTCTAAGTACACACACGTACGCAGTCATTAATACCGCTCATAAAAGCCAGCACATAAATACGAAACACATTCACAAATGCGTCTGTCTTGCTTAACGAGTGTAAGATTTCCAATTATACAAGTTTTTCCTGTCCTGCATGTAAATGTTACCGCTTTGTTCCTCAGAGACACAAGAAGATTTGAAGATCATAGGAAGAAGAAACCCGGATGTCCGCTCTGATATGTCAACATCTTCCATGCGACTCTGAAAGTAAATGAAACTTAATGTCAGTCATAAAAACGCAAGGCACGAAACCCATTCTCTGGTCAAACATGCAATTGAAATCTGAGAGTGTGACAAGACTATGTAATCACAATCATTGTAGAGGTCATTTTGATGTTTAAATCGCAAGCTACACTTGTTATAAATGTTCTAAACAATCTGCTCAATATTATTTTCATTCTCATGCGTCATCCTGTAAATAAAAATGTAATTAAATTTGAAAGGAAATGTTTCATGATATTTCACATTTGATTTCGACTTCACCCGAAGAAGCGTCGTCTGACACTCTACTCGTCTGGGAACGATAGAATTTGGAGGGTGTAGATTTGATGGGAAACTAAACCACCTCCTTGGGATTGGCATTCGTGTATATAGTGTACTTGTCGTTTTCGCCTGACTCTATACCGGCCCTATTCGCCTGACTCTATACCGGCCCTATTCGCCTGACTCTATACCGGCCCTATTCGCCTGACTCTATACCGGCCCTATTCGCCTGACTCTATACCGGCCCTATTCGCCTGACTCTATACCGGCCCTATTCGCCTGACTCTATACCGGCCTTATTCGCCTGACTCTATACCGGCCCTATTCGCCTGACTCTATACCGGCCCTATTCCCCTGATTCTTTACCGGCCTTATTCGCCTGACTCTATACCGGCACTATTCCCCTGATTCTTTACCGGCACTATTCGCCTGACTCTATACCGGCCCTATTCCCCTGACTCTTTACCGGCCCTATTCGCCTGACTCTATACCGGCCCTATTCCCCTGACTCTTTACCGGCCCTATTCGCCTGACTCTATACCGGCCCTATTCGCCTGAGACTTTACTCGTCGTATTTGCCTGACACTGTACTTGTCGTATTTGCCTGATTCTATACACATGACTCTATACCGCAGAACCAGACATAATTTACCAATGGTGACATGAGAGAGCCTGTTAAAAAAGGTGGTATGAGAGACCCTACCACACATTTTCCAATGCTAGTGGCATGAGAGACCTTATATTTAAAAGAACATTGTATGATACCCAATCACAGCATATACAATGCTAGTGGCATGACCCTATGTTTTTAAAAGAACATCTAAAAAGTGGTATGAGAGGCCCTGTATTAAAAAAAAACATCTACATAATCTTATGAGAAAGCCGATTACACATTATGCTAATGCTAGTAGCGTGATGGAACCTATTTTGAAAAAAAAACACTTCACAAAATTAGCATGAGAAAAAAATCTATTACACATTATACTAAAAGAGCTAATAAAGCTTGCTGATAAAGTTTGATAAAGCTTATTGAAACCAAATATATGAACACGCCCTGAGATACCTACGTCATAGATTCGTCATGGAACCTTTGCTAACTGGACATCTAAAAAGCATGATAGAGTTTGTAGTGGTAGTGGCATCAGGGAGCCCATTACATTAGTGATAGTCGCATGATACAAACTATATCTTAACTACATAATAATTTCACAATATGCAGACAGGGAGTATTCAAAAACGAAAATTTTTTAATTATGAAGATTGACAGTTGCCGTAGAAAAGCACAGTATTGTGACCAAAGATCATGAAAATAACAACAAAAAATAAACTTATACTTTTGGCACATTTGGCTGTGTCACTGCATTTTGATTGGCTGAAATTAACATCTGCTCGAGTCTTTGGGAAAGGATTTAAGTCATCATTTCTTAAGCAGGCATTTCCAGAAAATGTTCTCAAATAATCAGGATAGCTCTCAGAAGTATGTTTATCTATTTGGTTGGAACAGGCCTTATGACACCACTATGATATTCTTTCACATCAAGAATTGAGACCTAAAGTGTTAGTGCCAAAATCATTTTATTTGTGATAGTTGCAGCCAAGGGAGAGTACCAAGCGGTGAAAGAACGGTGGCTGTATGTTGGACGAACATTGCAGCAAGATCTCTTAAGGGCCTAACACGTAATGATTCTTCTAATTTCTCAATGAAAACATGCTACACCAATGACAACATGCCATACCAATCGTCAGGACTTTGACATTGCGACATATTGTACAGTAATTATTTAGGCCTAATTACTTATTTACAGCAAGGTAACAGTAATTATACTCTCTTTGCGACGAGATATATTTCACTGAGGTTGATGGCGTGTCAGAGAATTTGAAGTCATTTTTACCAAGACTCGTAAATCCCCAGGTATATAAGATGTGGGTTTGACACCAATTACCACCTCATTGAGACCTGCTTGACAGTTATTCAGCACTAATAAATAAAGGTACATGAAACATCATGTGGTAGCTTTCATATATGAAAATGTCTATTTTCAATACTTTTGCAATTTTTCATGAATATGTATATTCACATAGGTGGTGTTTTAATTGTGAGTGACACTTTATATTTTTCAAACCTAACAATAATCTAAATTTTTTTTTGAACCACCCGGAAAACGTACGCTTTATTAATATCAATTTTTAAATCAAACCTTTCTTTAATCTGAACATCATATTTAAATATTGATTCAATTTCAAAATACTTCTTTCATTTAAGCGTCATGTTCAAATAATGTTTCATTCTCCACCTATCGATATTATCCAACAAAATATTCACCGCATAAATTGAATGAAAAATCTGTACAACATATGTTGACATGGACATTGGTATATTTGCTTTATTCTGATGTAATATACATAAATAGATTTCTGAATGCAGTAGCATTATCACCAAACAATATTTATAGTCATTTGCGCACAGGTCCTCAGAATCTTGGTGACTATTTACTCTGCCATATTACCAATAATTCAGGGACATCACCAGATTTGGGAATGTTTACTTTGCAATACACAGACCCGTGCAGGAATCTGCAGATTGTTGATTGTGGTATTTTTCAATCAACGTTCTGACCAAAGAATGCAAATCATGATTCTTTTCTTGTCATGTGATGTGGTATGAAACGCCAAAGACCTTTTATGTTGGACAATGATAATATATGGCATTTCATCAAGGATTTATTGGTAATTATTATCATATAGGTCAAAATATTTACAAGATTCGAACTCTTCCAAGCGAAAAGAAATAAAATGATAATGAATGGAATAGCCAACTTTCATTTGAAATAAGCAATCAAAAT
This sequence comes from Amphiduros pacificus, assembly GCA_949316495.1. NCBI lineage: Eukaryota > Metazoa > Annelida > Polychaeta > Phyllodocida > Hesionidae > Amphiduros > Amphiduros pacificus. Next base: position 7,393,871 of record OX439000.1, read on the forward strand.
GTGAAATTAATATTTCCATTCAGAATATATATCTAAAAGGTTATTCCGGCATCATTTTACAATTTATTGTGAAAATTTATAAAGTCAGATGTACATGTCCTTGTGCAGATGGCCAGTTTAATGTCACGGCAGGAAGGGCAAATTTACCGTTGATGTAATAGGCAGTAATCAATCAAGGAAAAATATAATTTCACTGGCCGGTGTTGGACAGGATCCAGGCTAGAAGTAGAGTGTCAGAAGGGTAAGTTATTTGTCAGGGCGCGTGGCATCTCACGATGTCCGGGGAATACGGTAAATGGTATTTCCGGGGAATACGCGGTAAGTGGTATGTCCGGGGAATACGGTAAGTGGTATGTCCGGGGAATATGGTAAGTGGTATGTCCGGGGAATACGGTAAGTGGTATGTCCGGGGAATACTGTAAGTGGTATGTCCGGGGAATACGGTAAGTGGTATGTCCGGGGAATACGGTAAGTGGTATGTCCGGGGAATAAGGTAAGTGGTATGTCCGGGGAATACGGTAAGTGGTATGTCCGGGGAATACGGTAAGTGGTATGTCCGGGGAATACGGTAAGTGGTATGTCCGGGGAATACTGTAAGTGGTATGTCCGGGGAATACGGTAAGTGGTATGTCTGGGGAATACAGTAAGTGGTATGTCCAGGGAATATGGTAAGTGGTATGTCCGGGGAATATGGTAAGTGGTATGTCCGGGGAATACGGTAAGTGGTGTATCCAGGGAATATGGTAAGTGGTATGTCCGGGGAATATGGTAAGTGGTATGTCCGGAGAATACGGTAAGTGGTGTGTCCGGGGAATACAGTAAGTGGTGTGTCCGGGGAATACGGTAAGTGGCGTGTCCAGGGAATACAGTAAGTGGTGTGTCCGGGGAATACGGTAAGTGGTATGTCCGGGGAATACGGTAAGTGGTGTGTCCGGGGAATACGGTAAGTGGTGTGTCCGGGGAATACGGTAAGTGGTATGTCCGGGGAATACGGTACGTGGTATGTCCGGGGAATACGGTAAGTGGTATGTCAAGGGAAAAGGATAATAGAGGCGTCAGTGATTTAGACATTACAAATATTTCTACATTTTGGACAAAAAGGTTTCCCCCTCTCCTTGTCTGAAAACTCAGCTGGAAAATAAATTTGTATTCAAATCCATCTTGTGTCCTTACTGTGATGGCAGCAAAAAAAGACACGCCCTTAAGCTTTTCTTTGATCGTTTCTGGTTTGGAGATATATACTGAACTGATTTTTATTTCTCATACTGAGTGTCAATGGTTTTGACTTTTTAACGTAGTTATTTCTCATACTGAGTGTCAATGGTTTTGACTTTTTAACGTAGTTATAAAAAACGAAATCTGAATGTCAAAAAACATGTCAAATCTGGTATGAGAAGAATGAAATCACAATATAAACTCATATTTCACTATGACATTATTATAATGGTTAACCATCAACATTAGATACTGGGACAAGGAATGCAGTGTTATATTGCTATGAGAGAATTACTTGGGGTCACAGATATCCGAGTAGGCCAACGTAAAACATAACGGAAGCGTGAGCGTTTCAGAAAAGATCATCAAAAACTATATGTCCAAGAACGTATCATTCGTATGTTTAATATATAAAAGGGACATTCGATGCAAAAAAAAAAAAATACGAGAGCTTCAAATGAAAAAAAAAAGAACAAAGAGAGCAAAATACCGCGCATAAGTGCACAAGTAAATTATGAAGGAGTCATCCGCCAGACAGTCAAATAAATTGAATTATTTGTACAAAATAGCAGCAATGAGGAATAAATCAGAGGCTAACGATGCTCGTATGTGCTTTCCTGCCGGCCGTGTGTTACACGAGATGTTGTTTATAAATGACAAAGGCCACTAAGAACCATGGCACTTTTTTCTGGTGATGATTTCAAAGTGGGCACTTAGTGTCCCGTATGTGGCCGCTTAATGGCGGAGGACGGCGTAAGCGGCTTGTTTACCTGTTGAATATATGATTGCCTATTGTGTTTTCATCGACACTCTCACCCAAGTGCGTTGTTTTTCATCGCCCATTCATGATTCAAAAGTGACAGTATTTCAACGGTAGTATCAGATGGATATGAAACAGAGATAAAACAAATCCCAAAATCCATAAAAAACCAATGGCATTCATTATTTTTTCATATATTATGTTCTTAACCTGTCTGGCAATAATATGAACTAAAAAATCGTGGGGTAACAATGCTTTCTCTTTTTATTTGCAAAATGTCATGGTTTGTATGGAATATTGTTTTTTGATTACAACAAAAATCCTAATTTGAAAATCCATAACATTCTTTAAATTTTAAATTTTTATATTCCCTATATATCTGGCAATGTAAACATAAAAATAAAATAAAAATATGAGGTCACCATGCATATTTTTGAGTTATTAAATTTCCCATGATCAGCATTGGAGTAATGATGGTGTGGTATTTTACAAAGTTGAATAATTCACCAATATCATCCATAAGTCATGATTTGCGTAGTTTGATCAAAGGATTCATTGACAAATACTACAATCAACAATCTGCAGCTTCCTGCTCAGGTCTGCATATTGCACAGTAAACATTTCTAAATCTGGTAATGTTCCTATTGTATTGATACTATGGCAGAGTAAATAGTAACCAAGTACAAGATTCTGAGGACTATGTGGTTGTTTTGTGGTATAATGTTACTGTATTTCACAAGGGAAGCTATCTGTGTGCATTACATTAGAATAATATAAATACACCAATGTTCATGTGGACATATGTTGTACATACTTTAGCCATCTTCATTTCAGTGCTTGAAAATATTGGCGATCACAAAATTATATTGTCCCAAACACAATACATATAGATGAACTCCCGACACAGAACTATTCAGCTAGATGAACTCCCGACCCAGAACTATTCAACTCTATTTAATCTCTTCCTCTGAGGCTGCAAGATTAACTCTCTACTGGTAGACACTGGGTAGTATGGAGTAGAACGTATGTGAGACAGCAAGATTAACTCTCTACTGGTACACACTGAGTAGTGTGGAGTAGAACATATGTGAGACAGCAAGATTAACTCTCTACTGGTACACACTGAGTAGTGTGGAGTAGAACATATGTCAGACAGCAAGATTAACTTTCTACTGGTACACACTGGGTTGTATGGAGTAGAACATATGTCAGACAGCAAGATTAACTCTCTACTGGTACACACTGGGTAGTGTGGAGTAGAACATATGTGAGACAGCAACATTAACTCTCTACTGGTACACACTGAGTAGTATGGAGTAGAACATATGTGAGACAGCAAGATTAACTCTCTACTGGTACACACTGAGTAGTGTGGAGTAGAACGTTTGAGAGACAGCAAGATTAACTCTCTACTGGTACACACTGAGTAGTATGGAGTAGAACGTTTGAGAGACAGCAAGATTAACTCTCTGCTGGTACACACTGAGTAGTGTGGAGTAGAACGTTTGAGAGACAGCAAGATTAACTCTCTGCTGGTACACACTGAGTAGTGTGGAGTAGAACGTTTGAGAGACAGCAAGATTAACTCTCTACTGGTACACACTGAGTAGTGTGGAATAGAACGTTTGAGAGACAGCAAGATTAACTCTCTACTGGTACACACTGAGTAGTGTGGAGTAGAACGTTTGAGAGACAGCAAGATTAACTCTCTACTGGTACACACTGGGTAGTGTGGAGTAGAACGTTTGAGAGACAGCAAGATTAACTCTCTGCTGGTACACACTGAGTAGTGTGGAGTAGAACGTTTGAGAGACAGCAAGATTAACTCTCTACTGGTACACACTGGGTAGTGTGGAGTAGAACGTTTGAGAGACAGCAAGATTAACTCTCTGCTGGTACACACTGAGTAGTATGGAGTAGAACGTTTGAGAGACAGCAAGATTAACTCTCTACTGGTACACACTGAGTAGTGTGGATTAGAACGTTTGTGAGACAGCAAGATTAACTCTCTACTGGTACACACTGGGTAGTGTGGAGTAGAACGTTTGAGAGACAGCAAGATTAACTCTCTGCTGGTACACACTGAGGAGTATGGAGTAGAACGTTTGAGAGACAGCAAGATTAACTCTCTACTGGTACACACTGAGTAGTGTGGAGTAGAACGTTTGAGAGACAGCAAGATTAACTCTCTACTGGTACACACTGGGTAGTGTGGAGTAGAACGTTTGAGAGACAGCAAGATTAACTCTCTGCTGGTACACACTGAGTAGTGTGGAGTAGAACGTTTGAGAGACAGCAAGATTAACTCTCTACTGGTACACACTGGGTAGTGTGGAGTAGAGCGTTTGAGAGACAGCAAGATTAACTCTCTACTGGTACACACTGAGTAGTGTGGAGTAGAACGTTTGAGAGACAGCAAGATTAACTCTCTGCTGGTACACACTGAGTAGTGTGGAATAGAACGTTTGTGAGACAGCAAGATTAACTCTCTACTGGTACACGCTGGGTAGTGTGGAGTAGAACGTTTGAGAGACAGCAAGATTAACTCTCTACTGGTACATACTGGGTAGTGTGGAGTAGAACGTTTGAGAGACAGCACGATTAACTCTCTACTGGTACACACTGAGTAGTGTGGAGTAGAACGTTTGAGAGACAGCAAGATTAACTCTCTGCTGGTACACACTGAGTAGTGTGGAATAGAACGTTTGTGAGACAGCAAGATTAACTCTCTACTGGTACACGCTGGGTAGTGTGGAGTAGAACGTTTGAGAGACAGCAAGATTAACTCTCTACTGGTACACACTGGGTAGTGTGGAGTAGAACGTTTGAGAGACAGCAAGATTAACTCTCTACTGGTACATACTGGGTAGTGTGGAGTAGAACGTTTGAGAGACAGCAAGATTAACTCTCTACTGGTACACACTGGGTAGTGTGGAGTAGAACGTTTGAGAGACAGCAAGATTAACTCTCTACTGGTACACACTGAGTAGTGTGGAATAGAACGTATTGTGAGACAGCAAGATTAACTCTCTGCTGGTACACACTGGGTAGTGTGGAGTAGAACATATGTGAGACAGCAAGATTAACTCTCTACTGGTACACACTGAGTAGTGTGGAGTAGAACGTTTGAGAGACAGCAAGATTAACTCTCTACTGGTACACACTGAGTAGTGTGGAGTAGATCGTATGTGAGACAGCAAGATTAACTCTCTGCTGGTACACACTGAGTAGTGTGGAATAGAACGTATTGTGAGACAGCAAGATTAACTCTCTGCTGGTACACACTGGGTAGTGTGGAGTAGAACATATGTGAGACAGCAAGATTAACTCTCTACTGGTACACACTGAGTAGTGTGGAGTAGAACGTTTGAGAGACAGCAAGATTAACTCTCTACTGGTACACACTGAGTAGTGTGGAGTAGAACGTATGTGAGACAGCAAGATTAACTCTCTACTGGTACACACTGAGTAGTGTGGAGTAGAACGTTTGAGAGACAGCAAGATTAACTCTCTGCTGGTCCACACTGAGTAGTATGGAGTAGAACATATGAGAGACAGCAAGATTAACTCTCTACTGGTACACACTGAGTAGTGTGGAGTAGAACATATGAGAAACAGCAAGATTAACTCTCTGCTGGTCCACACTGAGTAGTATGGAGTAGAACGTTTGAGAGACAGCAAGATTAACTCTCTACTGGTACACACTGAGTAGTGTGGAGTAGAACGTTTGAGAGACAGCAAGATTAACTCTCTGCTGGTACACACTGGGTAGTGTGGAGTAGAGCGTTTGAGAGACAGCAAGATTAACTCTCTGCTGGTACACACTGAGTAGTGTGGAGTAGAGAGTTTGAGAGACAGCAAGATTAACTCTCTGCTGGTACACACTGAATAGTGTGGAGTAGAACGTTTGAGAGACAGCAAGATTAACTCTCTACTGGTACACACTGAGTAGTGTGGAGTAGAACGTTTGAGAGACAGCAAGATTAACTCTCTACTGGTACACACTGAGTAGTGTGGAGTAGAACGTATGTGAGACAGCAAGATTACCTCTCTACTGGTACACACTGAGTATTATGGAGTAGAACATATGTCAGACAGCAAGATTAACTCTCTACTGGGACACACCAAATATTATAGAGTAGAACGTATGTGAGACAGCAAGGTTAACTCTACTGGTACACACCGAGTAGTGTGGAGTAGAACGTTTGAGAGACAGCAAGATTACCTCTTTACTGGTACACACTGAGTATTATGGAGTAGAACGTATGAGAGATAGCAAGATTAACTCTCTACTGGTACACACCAAGTAGTGTGGAGTAGAAGAAATGGGGGATAACTGGGTCAAACATTTACTGGTTTGCACCGAATAGCATGTAGTAGAACGTGTGACCGACTGCATGAATGAAAGATGAACGTTATATAGGGTACACACGAGTGACATGAAGCAGAACCTAGCCCGACCATCCTCATATATTGGGCTCTTATCGTTGTGATAAATGTGTCTGTCTTAGCCTGATGGTGAAGCACTGCGCCCCACTTCAGCGCAGAATCATTGGGGGTGATCAAGAAGTAAACAAACTGAGATATGCTGATTTTTGCAGATTTGTGCTCTAAGTGAACTTAGTCTGGAAACCAGCTCCTACACAAATAACAACGGTGGATAATATGTTCTGTATTTCCTCCTCATGAAAATGTGTCACTATAAGTATTTTATTCGTGAAAGATGTCGAGTGTTTTGTCCTTCAGACTTTTCCACACGTCTACAACATGTGCATCTTTATTCGTTTTCTCCCATAGAAACACACTAATGTCCAAACCTTAGTCGGTCCATTTGCTCCGGCTTATCGCATCTCCCACGTGCTCATTCAACAAATATTAAAGAGGTGGTAATTAGCGCTTAGGGCCTCGCATAGTGGCAATTGTGATCTCTCTTTACATTAGACCGAGCTGTACATTACAACGTGTGTCTGACGTCCTCTCATTGCATCATTGACTACACACCATCTCGCTACCAACACCTGCAGAATGGCAATCCAGAAATTGAATCCTGGTTTGGAAATCGATTTTTGTACATTAAAGGAAACTAGGAAGATCGCTGTACTATACTACTAGAGCTCTTAACAACTGGTATAATGCTTGAGCAACCATTCTGTGGCAGCTTTGACCTTGGGGCATCATGCTGACCACCATTGGCCGTCACAATGTCATGGCCTTAATATATTTCTTTTCAGCCTCGTTTTGACTCTGTGACCATAATATGTCCACATAATTTTAAGTGGTTTCACAAGTATTCTGTATAACAATCAGATAATGTAACAAGTTATTCATGCATGGTCACTCGGTCACGGGGATGAATATTGGTTGATTAAGAACTTCAATCATTCATGACCTTAATATCTGCAATGTCAGACTTCCAGCAAGTAAGGTCACGTGCCAGTAAGCGGCACCTTTTATTCCAATATAATCACTCACCAGCCTGCCTGCTGAATATCCATAAGACTACAAAATATTTGATCAATATCCACATGTACTTCATCCTTCTTGGTTTAGTTGTCTGTTTGGCATCAGCATCACTAATGCATCCGAAAAGTATTTTTATAGTTCAACCATTCCTGATTATTATATTTTATTTGTATCAGTTCATTATTGAGGATTAATGAACAATCGTGATAGAAACCACTTTTCAAAGACATCAACCTAGGAGATATGGAGGGACATCTATTCTGGAGAAAATTGACCTTGGTGGTGAAGCCAAGGTATTGACCTTGGAGGGTCTTCCACCTGGAGTGACGCTGTTCCACACGGGCCCTCACTTTGTGGGGACAGACATCGTGGATGGATAGGAAGCTTGGAGTGTCATTGAACTTGGATGTGGATCTCACTGTGGAGGAGTACCACCTTAAATAGAGACCAAGCTTCCAGGATGAGCAGCTCTACAGCATCCAGGCATGTCTATAATGGGCCGCTCGTGTGCCAAGGTCTGATTGATATCTAATATAGTGCCACGGTGATGGAACAGAAACCAAGTTCTAACCCACACCTTCCTGACCGCACATGACCGGGCGCAAATAATTAAAAATCTATATAATGATTTTTATCTTCATTATCCCATTAAGCTTTTGATTGGCAGGTAACACCGCACAAAAACAGAAATACAATCTATAGTACGTTAAAAAATTCAAGATATTTATGATGTCTACTGCAGTTCAACAATGTGCAACGATATGATGGAGATGATGGGAACTTCAAACGCACCAGCAGGTGGGTGCGTAGGGAGGTAGCTACCCCTGCTCTCAGACATCATGTGCTAAAGGACAATAAACGCACCAGCAGGTGGTTACATAGGGAGGTAGCAATCCCTGTCCGCATACACACAAGTTGTCATAGACCCAACCCATGTCGCATAAAATACGTGATCTATCGGGGAGAGAGATTAGCTGACAGGTTTGTGTCACTTATGGCTGGTCCTGTATACTTCACGCAGGATGCGTGTGTAACATAGTTCATCAATACTTGGCAGTGGCAGGCTATAGAGAAGCTTTTCCTGTTGTTCAAGACAAAGACCTGGTCATTGACAGCACCACTCACGTCATACATCCCACCAGAGGGCATTGTGCTTAATTATGGGTGCTTTCTATTATATTTCAAAGCAGACGATACTGACATAAAGTCATATCAGCCCACATAAGTGTTATGGGGCAGTGCCGTGTATCTGGTAGTCTATAATATCTAACAGATTTGGACGAGAGTACCAACATTCCGTGTTTCTAATATAAATGCATTAGGCCTTATCATTTCCTCATCTAAAAACTGTACTAGTAGTTCCCCAAAATGTCAGCCTAACCGTCCTCATAAAACTGGATATCTAAAACCTAATCTAAACACAGTCTGGGTGTTTTGAAACACACACACACACACACACACACACACACACACATACACACACACATACATACACACACACACACACACACACACACACACACACACACACACACACACACATACACACACACACACTGTCTAATCCAGTAGCCCACCTCAGCTATTAAATAGCTTTAAGAAATTATCTTATAAAGAAAATGTACTATTTTAATGATTAACCATAATGATAAAACATCCATGACCAACCTTCTATTTCTACTAACAAGATATTTCCTCTCAATATCCATGATCTCAGACCACGTTCATATACTATACAACGTGTTGTGTGACCCAGCCACACTAGGACATGTCATGTCTCTGTCCAATCTGTTCACAAGCTCAAATTATTTTCATTCCTACGACCACATCTAATCATCAACACCAACTCAATCTGCAACTTCACCCAATTCTCGACTATTTGGCTTCAGCTTTGAGCCAATCAACCAGACTAAAACTTGGGAGAAGCTACTAACCCACTCCTCTGTAATTTAGATCGGGCCCAGTTGATCCATCTGCAATGAATATTTACTTTAAAGCTAATCCATAGATCCATATTGCTGTGTTTCACCTGAATCTTGTCAATCATGTATATAATAGCGTGTTTCTCCTGAAGAGAAAGTTCCTGACTTTTGAGTAGGCTTAATTGAAACGAAATTCAATGAGAGGATTGTAAAGTTCAATTGTGTTATGTTCCAAGAACATTCACAAGTTTTCTTCTTTTTTTATTTTGGAGAGACATAGAGCAGAAATTAATTGAAATTGTGGAGTCAAGCTGTGAACGCATTGAAGCCAAGATGGCTCAAACTTGGTTGGAAATTGCTTCAAAATCTTCCAATGGCTGAACACGTCATGCGGTACCTTTGTCATTTCACTTTGAGATTATCTTCTTAACAACTATACAATCTATATTCATGTGTTGAATTGCTATTTGAAACATTCACATGCAGAGAACATATCTTTATTGAAATACCATCATAAGCTTTAAACATTTAAAATATACAACTACAGTTTGAAAGTCAATGAGGACGGTTGCATGGCGTTATCACTGACCTTCATGTCATTCACTTGCGGGCTTTGTCATATCATTTGGATAGCTCAATGAATTGGCCTCATAACCTGCCATAACGCGGTAACAGATTCGACATCTGGCTGAGAAGAATGGGCCACTTTATGTGATCTACACATTTGGGCCACCATGTTCATTTTTTATTGCGGCTAACATGCATACAAATAGGAATTTACGATTCCACTTACACGGGCACCTCCATTTGTGTAATAGTGCGTGTTGATATCTGCTATAAAATAAATGTCTTCTTGTTTCAGGAAAAGGGGAATTAAAAGGAAGATCTTTTCTTGTTGACAGTTTTAAATGGATATCCCAACCATAATCTCTAACCTCATATTTCCGGCTGTTCAAAACATGTATAGTGTTACTTCTATCAAGATGTTAGACGGAACATTACACTCTGCGGGAGGAACCTTCTCACTATTTGTTTGGTGTCATGAAAGTGTTGAGTAATAATTTACCCTCTCTCTACGACTTCCCAATTGATGTATGTGAAAGGGTGATGAATGGGGGTGAAGTAAGTTGAAGGTCATGACTTCTCGTGTCAATCAATCATTTGTCAGGAATGATATCGTCAGAGGGCTCTCTTGAAGGCAGAGCCGAGGGGAGATCCCCTCCTTGCAAACCCGTGCCTCACTCGATGTGCTTGCGCAGGCTTATCTTTACATGCAGGAAGCAAAGATAATGTATAATTCAACTAGTTAGATGGTAGAAGCTCATGCTAGAAAGCAAGGAAATTTAAAGCTGTTTGTTTAGATCTACACCCATCCGGAATGTTGGAAGTGAGGGTGGTGATTTGAACACATTACGCGTCAGGCCCTTCAGAGATTTTGAAGCATTTTTGACTATATTACAACTGCTATGTTCTTAGACGCTTTCACAGCTTGACTAGGGCTGCCATGAAAATAAGACACCATTACCGAAACACCATTAATGTGAATGCTTTCGCCGCTCTGTCCTATTCAACTTTTAACTCTTCGCGCTGGTTCCGCACCAGAGGATTTCCTCTCAAAGTTTGGTATTTCATCTTCAGAGAATAAAACTTCATGAATTCTTGATGAGATGAACCGAAGCTAAGAAAAAAAAAAAAAAAAAAAACTACAACAAAAAAAAAACAACAAAAAAAACCCCCATAAAAATAGTGTACATTCCATGTATATCTGATATGTATATCGTTTATGTGAAATTGGTATATTTTTTATTGTTAAGTTTGAGAATACATTACATAACTTTGAAATATTGTTTAGTTATAGAAGGACGTGCAACATGTAAACATCGATAGCTTGAATCGAAGATTCAGAAAACTGACCTGTTTGTGTTCACCGATGGTGTGGGATAGAATTCCGCATGATTATCCGGAAGTGAAACCGATGAAGACAGACGTCCAGCTTTTTATTGCAAACACATATATTGCAGAGCGTTTATCATTCCTGCCACAAGCGCTTCCATGCGAACGTTTAACGATTACAGCACGGGTCAGAAGTTAAAGTTGTGCTCCCTGTTTTCATCATTTCATTTGAAGAATCTCTATGGTCTAGCAGAGTTGGGTATAAATAATTTACCTTGTCCCTATAGGAGCATATTACAATTTCTCAATATTCTGTGGCAACTGATTGCATTATTCCACACGAACGTAACCCTTCTGATATAAATCCATTTTGGAAAAGATTTAAAATCCCAGAAGCTGTGAAGAAAAGAGTCCAAAGGTTTCTAATCTGAGACAACTGTGTTCAAAGTGTTACTTGTCGAGCAAGTAATTTCCGTGTGCGGCGTACGCTGGTGTGGTGAGAGGCTGGCAGGCGGCATTGGCGATGTGCCTATGGGTACGCAGGCAGAGCGGAAAGCCTGCGTGGCTCTTATAACTGTGTGTGTGTGTGTGTGTGTGACTGTCCAATCTAGGTCTTACAAGATCAGAACAAGTCTTAATTCATCACCAGCTCATCGGTGTTCACACCTTTTTCCACACTCAGTCGGAGTTGACTGTGACCGTAAACACACTGAGGAAACCCCACTTTATACGTTTCATACCCCCACCCCATCCCCAACCCGGCTCTCATTTTCCTCAACTGGCTATCGGGGCTAAAACAATCTGGGTCTGTCTCGTGTAAGATCGTATAAAGGTCTATATGGTATGTTCCTTGCAATCCCTTTCTCCTCCAACTGACATGTCCCGATCTCCTACTTTGTATACACTCTGCCAAATGGAGATATTTCTTGAGCCTGAAGGCATAATTGTTCTTGGTGAGGATATGACCCATAACAGAGCGAAAGTATGATGTAGAGGAGACCATCACGATTACTGGTATTGGTTGCCAAGCGATGGAACAGAGCAACTATGTGCAGCATGTGAGCCAGCACGTAGAGAACGTCAGCAATCATGAGCAGTATGTCAGCAAGCATAAGCCTATACTCCCTCCATATTACACAAATTCCACACCAGCCCTGCATCCTCACCTCAGGCTTATGAAGATCAGCATTCTTACCACAAGATTCCATATCTCTCGGTATGAAATAGGAAAGTGTATTAGTTTATATGGGCGATCACTGTGCCAGCTCTTAAGGAGAGGCATGGCTGTACGGCTTGAAGATAGGATTGGACTCAGTGACGCTGAGCTGACAAAATGTACCCTCTTAATCCGTTTATATGCGCTGAAGTTGGCCTGTATCACATAAAAGACTTATTTCATATTCCTTCCTGTCTATTACTCAAACATAAAAGATTGTAATGCTGATATTTCAAGGTCCAATCCTGTGCATCTTGACCTTCAAGAACTGATAAATATTACCTATCTAATTTGGTGCAACATCTTACTTTAAATAGAAGCTGTGAATACCATTTCACCTGACATACCTAAAGTGTTGGTACCATCTCTCCTGAGACCTTAATTAACAGTACTTTGTCAACGGACAGGCCTGAATTATGAATACCCTATCCCTTGACAAATCTAGCATGTTGGTGTCATACCTTTGACAAATATAAGATGTTTGTTTCATATTCCTTGACAGATATGACATTTTGTAATCATATCCCTTGACCGATCTGAGATGTTGGTATCATATCATTTGACAAGTCTGAACTGCTGGTAGCATACAGAGTGACCATCGTGGATCGTAGGGCAATGGCTGAGCTATCAGCATACCATATAATAGACTGCAATCTTGGCTGAGAAGTGATCCACACAATTGAACCAGGCAGCAGGAACCACCCTGAGACAGCACATTTAGCCTCTTGGTATTCAACAGGGCTTTCTGTGAAGCATGCACCATTACCACTGTCCACCTGAATATCAGCACAATGTCAGCATAATTAAGTAAACACTACATCCTAAATGTATTGCTATTGCGGCGTATCTATGTAAAAACGTTGTCTCCTCATATCATGATCGCAATGCATCATCGGCAACAGGTTACCATCCAGTAAAAGTACACCTTTAATATGTCAGCTATCCTAGTTTGAGTTCTTAACACATTGGTAGCCAACTGAAAAAAAAGTAAAATATGTAACTCGGACAAGGAAGGTTTGTTAAACTGTTTACCCTTTAAAGGACAAGCCTAATAAACTTTTGTGGTTTGGCAGGACTTTTCTAGACTAATGTGTCTACATACCAGATCAAAATAATTGACATAAGTGTATTTTCATTAATTCTGGGTCCATGGGATGTATTCGACATCTTCAGTTCCCGATTGTGTGAGCAGAACCAAGCTTAGCTGAAAGCTGCCTCTTTTTCAAGACCAATTGATTGGTTGGCTTAACTTAATTTTTAGTTAAACAATTATAATCTCTGTAAATAAGCTGCTGTGAACTCAAGGTCATGTCCTTGAGGGAGTATTTATAGCAGGTGTTCAGGGACCTTATTTTGGAACAGGTTAAAAGCTGACAACACATTACAAATTCAACACATTACAGCTGCCGAAATTATGTCAAACAACTGAATTAATGACTTTAATTTATTCATTAATAAATTAAATCTGCAAGAATTCAACCTTTGGACCTAGTAGTTAATTGTATGTAAAATTAGTCTCTACATATAACACTCCAGTCACTGACTTTCCTTGTCTTATCACCATTTTTCTATTTTTCAAGTTCAAGTTAAATATATAAAATGTGTCTGGACAGTGCATGACATACTTCTTATTTGATATGTCGAGGTGTGAGACGGCATTGCAATCCTTCCCATCAATTAGGTGTTTATTAAAGCATTCATGGAACCTGGAAGGTTCCAGGCGATTTTACAGTGGTTTAAGGTATCTGAAAACAATATATGATCTTAAAATTGACATACATACAGGCTATCTGTCTGAAATCCACAAAAGAACATCTGCCCTGAGAATTATGATTTTTTGTGACCACCAAGTACTGCCAGTACTAAACAGGAAGTGTGTTGTATGACCTTGACCTTTGAACTGTCAGGGGACTCCGTAAGTCACAGGAGGTGTTGTTTACCAATTGTCAAAATTGGAGCAATTTGGCTTTCTTTTGGTGGTAAAATTATTAAAAACGGATGAATATTTATGAAGTTATAAATGAAGGAAAATCATTATTTTTTATATTATATATGTTTGCAAAATAAAGTTTAAAAAAATTCTATACAGCCCAGCTTTTAAGATGGAATCCATGCAGCCTTTGATGTCTTCCATTCAGTGGTGTGAGGGTCAAATCATAAATTTTACTGATACCAATTATCAGCATTCACAGTTTTGCCATTCTAAGTCCTTGTGATTTAAGGCCAAACCAGTGATCAAAGGGTTTAATGTCACTTTTTCAATATTACGGCCTTTAAGTTAAGGGGGATTCCATGCAGCCTTTTAGTCATGTCTTCCCTTTTTGACAGAAAGGTTTTCACATGCATTAGATACTTTTCAAATAAATAGTATACTTTTCCCATAAATGATATATCTTTCACAACCATAAGATATTTGTCACTACCATAAAATATTTGTTATTTCATTGAGTTATTTCATTGATTCAAATAATATTAAAATAATCTTATGTTGTTCTGAAGTATACTCCTGGCAATAAATTGATAAATTGTACAAAACATCTCAACCCTGTTTCCCAAGCTGGACAGGTGCCCAACTGGTAGCTCATTAGGTGTTTACACAAGATCACAGACCAGCTAAACAAAGCTTGTTGACAAAGTGTTCAATTGCTGGTGTAGGTTCCAGCAGGCAACTGATCAACTTTCAAGTGCCACAGAAAGTTCTTAACAGGGAATATTTTGGGTACTACTACATAAAAGCACTGTTTAGGGTATAAACATTCATGTTATGTAAAGAAAATGTGTCTGAAAGTCAGGTTTCATGAATGCTTTAATTGGTTGAAAATGTAAAAAAAGTATAACAGGAAAGGTGATTCCCTGCGCTACATGACACTCAAATAAAATATTACAAGATGACAGTGAAACTTAACAGTTAATGCTTCAATTTCAAACTATGTATCACACATAAGTTATCCTGATATCATGTAAATGAAAAATAATGGGAAGGCCATGGCGAAAATTAACCTTAAAATAAACAAATGAGACATGTAATAGGAAACATTATTAGGAGGATATGGGACCCTCCTAATAAGACTCATTCTGCCATCAGTCCAAATGTCATGTCCATTAAAACAATAGCACGCTGCCTTAAAGAATTTACCATGTATTCAATCCTGAGGTATATACTTTACATATACAATATATCTCTGCGTAATATGTCTCCTGTTCATGACAAGGGTGGGAGAGTCTTCTATTTCATGATGTGACACTTGAGAACATTTGTGATGAGCTGTATTCAAAACGTTTGCACCTTGCAGATTTTACCTCAATTACTAACTATTAGACCTAAACCTAAATTTCAGCTTTGACTTTTCCATAAATCTTCTCTAGACTAATGTGTCTACATACCAGATCAAAATAATTGACATAAGTGTATTTTCATTAATTCTGGGTCCATGGGATGTATTCGAGATCTTCAGTTCCCGATTGTGTGAGCAGAACCAAGCTTAGCTGAAAGCTGCCTCTTTTTCAAGACCAATTGATTGGTTGGCTTAACTTAATTTTTAGTTAAACAATTATAATCTCTGTAAATAAGCTGCTGTGAACTCAAGGTCATGTCCTTGAGGGAGTATTTATAGCAGGTGTTCAGGGACCTTATTTTGGAACAGGTTAAAAGCTGACAACACATTACAAATTCAACACATTACAGCTGCCGAAATTATGTCAAACAACTGAATTAATGACTTTAATTTATTCATTAATAAATTAAATCTGCAAGAATTCAACCTTTGGACCTAGTAGTTAATTGTATGTAAAATTAGTCTCTACATATAACACTCCAGTCACTGACTTTCCTTGTCTTATCACCATTTTTCTATTTTTCAAGTTCAAGTTAAATATATAAAATGTGTCTGGACAGTGCATGACATACTTCTTATTTGATATGTCGAGGTGTGAGACGGCATTGCAATCCTTCCCATCAATTAGGTGTTTATTAAAGCATTCATGGAACCTGGAAGGTTCCAGGCGATTTTACAGTGGTTTAAGGTATCTGAAAACAATATATGATCTTAAAATTGACATACATACAGGCTATCTGTCTGAAATCCACAAAAGAACATCTGCCCTGAGAATTATGATTTTTTGTGACCACCAAGTACTGCCAGTACTAAACAGGAAGTGTGTTGTATGACCTTGACCTTTGAACTGTCAGGGGACTCCGTAAGTCACAGGAGGCGTTGTTTACCAATTGTCAAAATTGGAGCAATTTGGCTTTCTTTTGGTGGTAAAATTATTAAAAACGGATGAATATTTATGAAGTTATAAATGAAGAAAAATCATTATTTTTTATATTATATATGTTTGCAAAATAAAGTTTAAAAAAATTCTATACAGCCCAGCTTTTAAGATGGAATCCATGCAGCCTTTGATGTCTTCCATTCAGTGGTGTGAGGGTCAAATCATAAATTTTACTGATACCAATTATCAGCATTCACAGTTTTGCCATTCTAAGTCCTTGTGATTTAAGGCCAAACCAGTGATCAAAGGGTTTAATGTCACTTTTTCAATATTACGGCCTTTAAGTTAAGGGGGATTCCATGCAGCCTTTTAGTCATGTCTTCCCTTTTTGACAGAAAGGTTTTCACATGCATTAGATACTTTTCAAATAAATAGTATACTTTTCCCATAAATGATATATCTTTCACAACCATAAGATATTTGTCACTACCATAAAATATTTGTTATTTCATTGAGTTATTTCATTGATTCAAATAATATTAAAATAATCTTATGTTGTTCTGAAGTATACTCCTGGCAATAAATTGATAAATTGTACAAAACATCTCAACCCTGTTTCCCAAGCTGGACAGGTGCCCAACTGGTAGCTCATTAGGTGTTTACACAAGATCACAGACCAGCTAAACAAAGCTTGTTGACAAAGTGTTCAATTGCTGGTGTAGGTTCCAGCAGGCAACTGATCAACTTTCAAGTGCCACAGAAAGTTCTTAACAGGGAATATTTTGGGTACTACTACATAAAAGCACTGTTTAGGGTATAAACATTCATGTTATGTAAAGAAAATGTGTCTGAAAGTCAGGTTTCATGAATGCTTTAATTGGTTGAGAATGTAAAAAAAGTATAACAGGAAAGGTGATTCCCTGCGCTACATGACACTCAAATAAAATATTACAAGATGACAGTGAAACTTAACAGTTAATGCTTCAATTTCAAACTATGTATCACACATAAGTTATCCTGATATCATGTAAATGAAAAATAATGGGAAGGCCATGGCGAAAATTAACCTTAAAATAAACAAATGAGACATGTAATAGGAAACATTATTAGGAGGATATGGGACCCTCCTAATAAGACTCATTCTGCCATCAGTCCAAATGTCATGTCCATTAAAACAATAGCACGCTGCCTTAAAGAATTTACCATGTATTCAATCCTGAGGTATATACTTTACATATACAATATATCTCTGCGTAATATGTCTCCTGTTCATGACAAGGGTGGGAGAGTCTTCTATTTCATGATGTGACACTTGAGAACATTTGTGATGAGCTGTATTCAAAACGTTTGCACCTTGCAGATTTTACCTCAATTACTAACTATTAGACCTAAACCTAAATTTCAGCTTTGACTTTTCCATAAATCTTCTCTAGACTAATGTGTCTACATACCAGATCAAAATAATTGACATAAGTGTATTTTCATTAATTCTGGGTCCATGGGATGTATTCGAGATCTTCAGTTCCCGATTGTGTGAGCAGAACCAAGCTTAGCTGAAAGCTGCCTCTTTTTCAAGACCAATTGATTGGTTGGCTTAACTTAATTTTTAGTTAAACAATTATAATCTCTGTAAATAAGCTGCTGTGAACTCAAGGTCATGTCCTTGAGGGAGTATTTATAGCAGGTGTTCAGGGACCTTATTTTGGAACAGGTTAAAAGCTGACAACACATTACAAATTCAACACATTACAGCTGCCGAAATTATGTCAAACAACTGAATTAATGACTTTAATTTATTCATTAATAAATTAAATCTGCAAGAATTCAACCTTTGGACCTAGTAGTTAATTGTATGTAAAATTAGTCTCTACATATAACACTCCAGTCACTGACTTTCCTTGTCTTATCACCATTTTTCTATTTTTCAAGTTCAAGTTAAATATATAAAATGTGTCTGGACAGTGCATGACATACTTCTTATTTGATATGTCGAGGTGTGAGACGGCATTGCAATCCTTCCCATCAATTAGGTGTTTATTAAAGCATTCATGGAACCTGGAAGGTTCCAGGCGATTTTACAGTGGTTTAAGGTATCTGAAAACAATATATGATCTTAAAATTGACATACATACAGGCTATCTGTCTGAAATCCACAAAAGAACATCTGCCCTGAGAATTATGATTTTTTGTGACCACCAAGTACTGCCAGTACTAAACAGGAAGTGTGTTGTATGACCTTGACCTTTGAACTGTCAGGGGACTCCGTAAGTCACAGGAGGTGTTGTTTACCAATTGTCAAAATTGGAGCAATTTGGCTTTCTTTTGGTGGTAAAATTATTAAAAACGGATGAATATTTATGAAGTTATAAATGAAGGAAAATCATTATTTTTTATATTATATATGTTTGCAAAATAAAGTTTAAAAAAATTCTATACAGCCCAGCTTTTAAGATGGAATCCATGCAGCCTTTGATGTCTTCCATTCAGTGGTGTGAGGGTCAAATCATAAATTTTACTGATACCAATTATCAGCATTCACAGTTTTGCCATTCTAAGTCCTTGTGATTTAAGGCCAAACCAGTGATCAAAGGGTTTAATGTCACTTTTTCAATATTACGGCCTTTAAGTTAAGGGGGATTCCATGCAGCCTTTTAGTCATGTCTTCCCTTTTTGACAGAAAGGTTTTCACATGCATTAGATACTTTTCAAATAAATAGTATACTTTTCCCATAAATGATATATCTTTCACAACCATAAGATATTTGTCACTACCATAAAATATTTGTTATTTCATTGAGTTATTTCATTGATTCAAATAATATTAAAATAATCTTATGTTGTTCTGAAGTATACTCCTGGCAATAAATTGATAAATTGTACAAAACATCTCAACCCTGTTTCCCAAGCTGGACAGGTGCCCAACTGGTAGCTCATTAGGTGTTTACACAAGATCACAGACCAGCTAAACAAAGCTTGTTGACAAAGTGTTCAATTGCTGGTGTAGGTTCCAGCAGGCAACTGATCAACTTTCAAGTGCCACAGAAAGTTCTTAACAGGGAATATTTTGGGTACTACTACATAAAAGCACTGTTTAGGGTATAAACATTCATGTTATGTAAAGAAAATGTGTCTGAAAGTCAGGTTTCATGAATGCTTTAATTGGTTGAAAATGTAAAAAAAGTATAACAGGAAAGGTGATTCCCTGCGCTACATGACACTCAAATAAAATATTACAAGATGACAGTGAAACTTAACAGTTAATGCTTCAATTTCAAACTATGTATCACACATAAGTTATCCTGATATCATGTAAATGAAAAATAATGGGAAGGCCATGGCGAAAATTAACCTTAAAATAAACAAATGAGACATGTAATAGGAAACATTATTAGGAGGATATGGGACCCTCCTAATAAGACTCATTCTGCCATCAGTCCAAATGTCGCGTTCATTAAAACAATAGCACGCTGCCTTAAATAATTTACAATGTACACAATCCTGAGGTATATACTTTCCATATACAATATATCTCTGCGTAATATGTCTCCTGTTCATGACAAGGGTGGGAGAGTCTTCTATTTCATGATGTGCCACTTGAGAACATCTGTGATGAGCTGTATTCAAAACGTTTACGCCTTGCAGATTTTACCTCAATTACTAACTATTAGACCTAAACCTAAATTTCAGCTTTGACTTTTCCATAAATCTTCTTGGATTACGTGTGGAATTAAATGTTGTCACGCACATGGATGAAGTAAGATGACCCGGGGATTAATTGAAGTAAGTTTTAAATGTATCATGATATCATTATACACAGAAAGAGCTCTACATAATTTATCACAGATGAGAAACTAATTTGTGTTGCAAACTTATTTTTTAATAAAGTGACACGCCGCCACTTGTATGTGAGCATATGCATTTGACAAAGGTAGTGCTGCAGTGAAATCAAATAAATTGATATTCAGAGTTTTAGTTAAGATAAGTATTCTTTTGATAGAAAATTGTCAGACAATTGTCAGACAATTGTCAGACAAATTGTAAGTTTACTGTTTTTGCTCGATATAACATACAGTTTGACTTAATTTGATTAATCATCAGGAAGACAATTTAACAACCAAACTTAATTTAACTTTCTGTCACGAGAAAAATATATTGCAGATGAAAAACCAAAAACTGAAGTTAAAGTACACTACAGTATTTTAAAGCATGGCGTAATTTATTTAGAGATTATGATTTTCATATGAATATATCTCAGATGGTACAAGATTGTCACGCACCTGAAAACATATGTTCCCCTCTTGAACCAAAAGAAAGTGAAAGTGCCTTACGATCCTGTGATAACTATTCATATGTGGTAGCAAAGTGTGAAATGAAGATGTAAGGGGACCATTGAGACTATTATTCTGACCACTGAGACTATTATTCTGACAACTGAGACTATTATTCTGACCACTGAGACTACTATTCTGACCATTGAGACTATTATTCTGACCATTGAGACTATTATTCTGACCACTGAGACTATTATTCTGACCATTGAGACTATTATTCTGACCACTGAGACTATTATTCTGACCATTGAGACTGTTATTCTGACCATTGGGACTATTATTCTGACCATTGAGACTACTATTCTGACCATTGAGACTATTATTCTGACCACTGAGACTATTATTCTGACCACTGAGACTATTATTCTGACCATTGAGACTATTATTCTGACCACTGAGACTATTATTCTGACCATTGAGACTATTATTATGACCATTGAGTCTACTTTTCTGACCATTGAGACTATTATTCTGACCATTGAGACTATTATTCTGACCACTGAGACTATTATTCTGACCATTGAGACTATTATTCTGACCATTGAGACTATTATTCTGACCATTGAGACTATTATTCTGACCACTGAGACTATTATTCTGACCACTGAGACTATTATTCTGACCATTGAGACTATTATTCTGACCATTGAGACTATTATTCTGACCATTGAGACTATTATTCTGACCATTGAGACTACTATTCTGACCATTGAGACTGTTATTCTGACCACTGAGACTATTATTCTGACCACTGAGACTATTATTCTGACCATTGAGACTATTATTCTGACCACTGAGACTATTATTCTGACCATTGAGACTATTATTCTGACCATTGAGACTATTATTCTGACCACTGAGACTATTATTCTGACCACTGAGACTATTATTCTGACCATTGAGACTACTATTCTGACCATTGAGACTATTATTCTGACCATTGAGACTATTATTCTGACCACTGAGACTATTATTCTGACCATTGAGACTATTATTCTGACCACTGAGACTATTATTCTGACCATTGAGACTGTTATTCTGACCATTGGGACTATTATTCTGACCATTGAGACTACTATTCTGACCATTGAGACTATTATTCTGACCACTGAGACTATTATTCTGACCACTGAGACTATTATTCTGACCATTGAGACTATTATTCTGACCACTGAGACTATTATTCTGACCATTGAGACTATTATTATGACCATTGAGTCTACTTTTCTGACCATTGAGACTATTATTCTGACCATTGAGACTATTATTCTGACCACTGAGACTATTATTCTGACCATTGAGACTATTATTCTGACCATTGAGACTATTATTCTGACCATTGAGACTATTATTCTGACCACTGAGACTATTATTCTGACCACTGAGACTATTATTCTGACCATTGAGACTATTATTCTGACCATTGAGACTATTATTCTGACCATTGAGACTATTATTCTGACCATTGAGACTACTATTCTGACCATTGAGACTGTTATTCTGACCACTGAGACTATTATTCTGACCACTGAGACTATTATTCTGACCATTGAGACTATTATTCTGACCACTAAGACTATTATTATGACCATTGAGACTATTATTCTGACCATTGAGACTACTATTCTGACCATTGAGACTGTTATTCTGACCACTGAGACTATTATTCTGACTATTGAGACTACTATTCTGACCACTGAGACTATTATTCTGACCACTGAGACTATTATTCTGACCATTGAGACTATTATTCTGACCATTGAGACTATTATTCTGACCATTGAGACTACTTTCCCTATAACTGATAACACTTAACTAATCACTGAAACAAGTCGGATTAGTAATAGATTTGTATATCATTCATGTTATGATGATTAAATGAGGTATTTGTCGCCCAGTTCCATTTGAGGAGTATTTAAAGTACATGCTTCTCTTTTATATGAATTCAAAATGGGTATTCATATCTGAATAATAGAAGGATACAACTCACTTTTATCTCACTTATGTCACACAAAGAATACTAGATAATGGCCCGTTTTATCTAAAAATAGGAGGGCACTTCTCACTTATGACTCATGAATAATAAAAAATGAATCAGTTATCAAGAACAGAGAATGACTAATTTGTATTTAACGAATAATATTGAATGCCAATGGTCAGTTTGAAGAATGATAGAGCATAACTTAGCTATATATGAAGTATTACTCACCCTTATTTGAGTAGTCAGTGTGTGTATTACACCTTTATTTGCCAAGCAGGAATCGTTACTCAGAGAATGTATTTGCAGGCGTGCTTTGAGTACGCTTTATATAAAGCAATAACTCTGCAAGTCGTGCCTGCGTTTGAATGAGCATGATGCCAATTCTTTGAATTATCATGTGGGCCTGGAAACTCTATTTGGATCTCGGTGTCCCGAATCTAGTCTCGGCTTTAGCTGTAATTTGATTCTACAGAGCAATAACAACCACTATCAATATGAAGTCATGTCAACATCATGAACTGCCTGGCACATCATGAACTGCCTAGCACTGAGAAATCCCAAACAACATCGCTTTAAAGGGATATTCTTTTATTATCGGCTTCTACAGTGAAAAAATGACTGGTTTAAGGTTAATATGGAAATCATATCATGGAAATCACTTCATTTGATAAATTACTGATCAGCCTATTGATACAAAATGCACCATTCTCTTCCATCTCCTGCACATACCGGTATATCACTATCTCTGAACACCGGAATCTTAAATATGTCATTTAGGATATTGTTTACATTGCTACCCGTGTCATTAAATTATTATGAAATCAACTGTTTAAGTTACAAAAATGTAACTTAATACCTTACATGTCCCAAAAATAACAAGATTGAAATAAATATGCAGAGTGTTGCATAAAGGCCGAGGGGATATGGAAGGCAACAGAAATATGTAGACGCTATTTGTAAAAGAAAATATTCTTTCAAAAGTTGACAGATTCAAGGAAATGCAGGTCCATTAATTTTTAACGTACTCTTGATTTTGATTTTGGGTTAACAATCTTTTGCAGTGTGCTAGATCTGTACATTGAGATTTAAACATTATGAATAATTATGGAAGAATTTGATATTGATTGTTCCTGCAAACAGAGGATCAAGACCAGAGGCAAGTGTCTTACAGCGGGGGTCAGACGGGGTGGGTAGAAAGCTTATATTGAACAGAAGTATCAAGTGGCTGAGGAATAATGAATGAAGCTAGTTAGTAGCGTGTTTACCCTTCTCACATGCTACTATTAATGTGGGATACATACACATAGTGTTAACACTGGGCAAACATCTGCTGCCTGCAGTTAGGATTATTCACCACATCAACCAATTACTTACTGTTGTTACATCACCTCCGCATCTATGGTATTTCTGCTTGGGGCATGATCTTAATACAGCCTCCTATGCAGGTGGGGTAGAGACTCAATGCATCACTGCTAACACGCTTCACATATCGGTGAAGATTTTAAAATATCCCTGCTCACCTTTTTGGTTGCTTAGAATAGTGCGACATTGCTTCTCTGACAAGAAATATCACGTCTCTTTGTTTTGTGTAGAATTATTAGGTGCCACAATCGTGACAAACGTGTTAACAAATATCTCGTATTCCATTACATTTCTGTTTGTTTGTTTGTTTGTGTGTGTGTGTGTGTGTGTGTGTGTATGTATGTGTGTGTGTGTGTGTGTGTGTGTGTGTGTGTGTGTGTAATATCATGTTGTTAGCTGTCATGCTGTAATTCAGATATCTATATTGTTTATTGTACGGTTTCATGGAATGTCACGACATTTGTAAATATGTAACGCACCAAGTTCTCACTCGTTGTAATAGTCCAAATTGATATTTATGTTAGCAAATAAGACCGCGAGCTATGAAGATATGCTATTGGCTGAATTCACAGGTGTGCTTGCACAATGTTCTATTTCATATGAAATAGGTTTTTCTAAAAGGTATTCTTGAAACGTTTGAAATATGTTTTCAGTTTATTTTAAATACTTAGATCAATATCAAACAATGAAGATATTTTCCTTGTATTTGTATTAAATTGGTTGCACCAAGAGGGACAGTGTGTTTCAAAGCAGACTTTTGTAGCATGACAAATGTAAAATCAAAGAATTTAATATAAACTGCAAAATTGTACAAAATGAGTTTGTCCCACATGAAAATATCTGTAGCCTACTTCCATGCAACTAACATGTGAGTAGCAACAATGTTGATTTCACACCTGTCGCATACTCAATTTAAGTGACAAGGAAGTTAAACATACTCTCCCGTGAAATTAAATATCTGATCTAATGTTTTCCCAGACGCAATCTATGTATTGAATTCAAATATGAATTAGGCAAAAAAGCAATTCGGGGTGAGTCACGTATTGTACATATTTCATCCACCAATGTATAATACCTTTTCCGTCCTGTTCATTCATTGTTTTATAACTGTGTTTTTCGTTTTGTTTGTTTTTGTTTTGTTTGTTTTTGTTTTTGATTTGTTGTTTTTTTGTTTTTTTTTTGGGGGGGGGGTTATAATACTTTCTGTCATTTCATTGTCTCATAGGTGTGTAGTGGGTGTTTTACTATTCAGCCTACACACAGTGTCATAACTGCAGGTATAATGGGACACTTGGTAACTGTTGTCTTATAGTCTTATAGTAGGGTGATTAATATTTGACCAGGTCTTCTGGTCAGTTCAGTCCAGTTCCGCGTTGCTGTGATATTATTAATACATTATTTTCAATAACCATTTTCGCTTTAATTCTTATTGACCTGTAAGGCAACTCCTGAGTACCTTTAGAGTAAAAGATATTAATTGCCAATATTAAATGTGATTCACATTGACACCCGGATTCTGTGTGAATACTACCGTAAATTATTATAATAGATATGGCAAATATTTGAATAGTAACACGGGCGCATTCAATACCTTTACTAGTACACTTGTGTGTATTCAATCAAAATCTTCATTACACTGCCATATTATCTTACTGGTGTTTGTATATTGAAATTAAAATAATATCAAAGGTATGTCTTGATAGTTTATAGGGACTGTAATGGCAAATCTCACCAATCCTTTGGTTAAGATCCAAGAACTATTTTCTATTGTATTGGTATATCTGGCTGAAGGCTGTGGCCCCAATATTTTGAAATAGATTGGGTGAAGGTTATTCTATAATGTGATATAACTCTATACTCATACACACAAAACACTCCAATCAAATATTAATTGGAACGAACCAAGTTGGTTGAAAGAAGGTTCAGAGAAGGCATTTATCAAGGGCCTGACAAGTAATGCATGGTACGACTTTACTTTATACCAGGACTCTGATTTCAAAGTGTGGCCCCATAATTTCTTCCTCTGCGTCCATGACTTTCTTGGAATGAAAACACCGTGAATTGATTAACATAGAATCAGATTATGTTTTAACGTTTGGAATATTATTTTTAACATATTTTTAACCCATAGTGGGCAAAAGTCTTTCATGACCAAGGACAATTTCCTACATGAATTGACGTATTATATCAGAAAGAGACAAAGGGTAGATGCATTTAAGCATCATTATA
Source organism: Amphiduros pacificus (assembly GCA_949316495.1). Taxonomy (NCBI): domain Eukaryota; kingdom Metazoa; phylum Annelida; class Polychaeta; order Phyllodocida; family Hesionidae; genus Amphiduros; species Amphiduros pacificus. The sequence continues at coordinate 7,420,458 of OX439000.1, forward strand.
ATATATTTGGAAATGTTGCTCCCTTTAGCTGAATGGCGGCCTTTCTGAGTAACTCAAAGCGTGGTGATTTCTCTAATGCAGGAAAACACGTCATGGTGGCATACAGTAGTGTACACTGTAAGTATGTAAGCACTTACTGGTCACCGGCAAGCAATTATCACAACCTTATCACAGACAAGAGACTCCGGGATATTTACCAACCACTCGGTCTACCAACACAAATCCCATGGTTATTGAAAGCAGCATTTTATATTTTTACAGAGGTTGATATTTTATAATAAATATCAGTCCATCTGATATATTCACTGGCATTTGACGAGGTTTAAGCAGAAATTTAATATTGTCTATTATATATTAGACTTAGGTATATTTTGTAATGATGCCAATGAGAAGTAGAAATGAGAAGTGTGAGAAGTAAAAAATGAAAAATGAAAAATGGCCTAAAATTATGAAATAGCTCAAGTTTACTACAATTGATTTAAAATTGATGAGTTTTTGTCTCAGGTTTGAATAATCCAGAACAACATAAATTCTACCTCAACTCTATATATTGATAAGAGATTCTTTTTTTATGAAAAACATATATGAGAAACAAAAATGGATTAGATAATAGGAAATTAAATGCACTTATAATAATCATGCTTTGTCATGCATACAAATTCTAAAACATTTAAGAATGGCAGGTCTCGGCAAACACGATGGAGACAGCCTTTTCAGCCGGGTTGGCAAAGTTTGTTCGGTCTTGCAATGCTATTTACCTTTACTCTTGCCAAAAGTAGTTCTGCAGTTGCTTTTGCATGTCTCATGCCGTTTCATATGTTATGCTGCAACTGTTCTGACACTGTAATTGAAACAAAGTGCACTCTACTTCCTCCACATTTGTGGCCATGGTACTAGAACAAAACTCCCATGACTGTTTTACAGGCGAATTCTGCCCCATTCTGTCACATCTTGCCCACAATGTTATGGAAGGATCCCGTCATCTGCAAATGGGACTCTAGCAAGTAAGAATGGCGGGTGACACTGGTGCGCTCTGTGCTCAGCTTGGATGAAAAGTGGGTATGAACCACACTCTGGTTATATTAGATATAATCAACTTTAGTTACATACTATATATGAAATCAACTTTCATTATATATATATATATATATATATATATATATATATATATATATATATATATATATATATATATATATATATATATATATATATATATATATATATATATATATATATATATATATATATATATAAATTAAAGCCTTGTATTGAGGGTTACTCCTCTTGCCACCCCTTCACATATTATGTTCATCTCTGAGGGATGTCAATTTAGACATGTATCAACATTTCCCCCTTACCACAGATGGCTGATCCATTTCTGTATTGACCGTGTGATATTCAGCCAATTTCACCCATCCAAACTCGGCCTGGTTTGCACCATTAGGCAGTGGATGGGAGGTGCACTTTACCTCGGTCAATAGAAAGTGCTGATGGAGAGCGAGATGGGCACTTTATGAAGGCAATATTTCACACATGTCACCGAGTGATGAAACCGTTTTAAGTTTATAATTTATATAAGAGTCTCAATTTTCCATTTGAAGCATGTTGTATGTTATGTGCATTATTCTTTTACTTTTCTTAATTTTAAATCCTTCAGCGCTCATGACGGTTGCAAACTATTTTAAACTTAAGAAATACATTTGATAACTTATAAAAATTATCTTACACGCATTGTTTCTGTTTAAAATAACGGTTCTTTGTGCTTTTGGTAACCAGAAAAGGGGCATTCATCGTTAATGTCTATGATGGTATAAGCAATCTGCTGAGATTATACGTGGCATTACATTGATTCTTGCAGTGTCCCTGTGTGTGGTGGGGATTGGGGCATGGTTATGTTTAATGGAAACCTAGGTGCCATTTCTGGCGTCAAAAAAGATGAACTCTTTTCGAAAATGAGTTACAAAAAAGAATCTAACATCTGGATATTATGTGATACATTATCACATTCATCACACACTAAAGGACAGAGAATTTATCATTAAAGTGGTTTTTGATAGGACAGTTTGGAGCTGATATACAGCTCTGCATAGGGCTTTATCATCGGTTAGACAGAAATCATCATTTGATCCCCTGGTCACGCAAACGTTAATAAGAATCAGGGATTGGTTACTAGGCAGATGTATCGATGATCAGGATGAGCAACATTTTCCTATAGATATACACTGAAAGGTCACCTTAAATATGATATACAAACATTAATTCACACACAACTCCCCCTGCACCGACTGCCTTGATCTTGGCCTCAAGAAAAATATGAAATATTATGAAAGGTAAAAGGGACATAACTCACATTAATTCTATCAATTTGGTTAAAATTCTTGTCACCTATGTACATGGATCCTGTCTAACTTATACATACTTTCATGATAAACATGAAAACTAACATAATTTTAGCAGATTATGTTACATCCAGCCCTCCTGGGCTTACAGGTGACTCTATCATTTTACTTTTAAAAACTGCTCAGTGCTACATTTCTGTACATGTAATAGAGTAAAAAGTATTGAAATGAAAAATAAAAAATAAAATCACAATTTCATAAACATGATAACACGATACTCTTTTAGTGAGAATCGTTTCTGTTCATACTAGATGTACAACATACTTTGCCTTTTAGAATACATTTTCCAAATAGACTTAGCTGTTTAATTTACCATATCAAAAGACATTACCATATTCCATTTAACATTAATATTTTTATCTTGTGATGGTCAGGTACTTGATTCACACACATAATTCATAAACACCTCCCTCTCACTCCTGTGTCGATCACATTCAAACAAAAAATAGTCAAATAAACACATTGATAAGCAAAACAAGTAAATCAAGTTGAACAGATCATGTGTTTTTTTCCATGGTCATTATGTTTGAACTGTCAAACCTTCAATCAGGCCAAGTCCAGATGGGCGCTTCATGGTCCAGTATTTCATAATGTAAGAGCTGCTCCGATTGGTTTATTTCAAAGCAAAAATTAGAATTTTCTGACTGGAAATTCTATCAAAAGATTGGTGGAGGCCAACCCAACTTATTGCTAAACCTTAATAGATTGCTGGAAGTCTTCTTCTGAATGACTGGTCTATCTACAGAATGGTGGAAATCCTTACAGATTGAACAATAAGGCCACTGAGCCCAATCATGTAACCAGGAATAGATGAATTATCTTGTACAGATGGCTTGTTTAAAAATATAACATATCCTCTTGAGAATAAAGTCAAGTTTATTCACTTTTGCAGATATTCTCTGATTTCTCGATGTGAAGTTCTAAGAAAGAAATAATCATCATGTATTTGGCAGCGTATTTGTGCTAAAAGAGTTCTGACTTTAAATTACATGAGAAATGTAATTTCTAGGAATAATAATCAAATAAGTATTTCCTGAAATGTGTTTTGAACATTGGCGAACAACTGTGTATATTGTTTTAAAAAAAATAAATGATATAACTATCCTAAATAACTCGCCCTTTTAAAGCCCTCTCTTACGCTTAATAAAACATTGTCCCGTTACTTGTCCTGCATGTTTTAGGAGGTTTGAAATTGCTATCACACAATTTTTGTAAATATCAATATCAACATTTCCTTCTCCAGATAGAAATAGCTAAATATTGGTCAACAATATTTATACTTTAAGTTACAGTTAAAGACTCATATTTCTCTCGAGAATGATTATTAATACATATTTCCTCTCGGGCTTTACACAAATATAATATAATATTTGTCGTTGCGGGCTGCAGGGAAATGCTCTCTATATATAATTTATCGTTATTCAAATTAAAGCGCATCCTGTGAAAATAATAGACTTATACACTATTATTGATATATATATTGCGTGAGTACGTAAATATATAAACTTCCAGGTTGCAACCAATTTATTGTCATTTTACATATATTTCATGCAAGCTGATACATTTAAACTTTAAATGAGGAATTTTCAACATAAATCAAACATGAATAAATCTGGGGATGGCGTGTAAGAATATTCGATTAAACCAATAAAAATATCAGTGTTAATTCAAACTCTGAAATATTAAACAAATATAAATGCCAGCAGTATTTACCCATTATGTCTACAAGTGGGGCGCGATAAAGTAAGACTTTTCTGTGAGTTGAGCCAGGTTCATTACCTGCTCTAATTGTCCCTGCAGTTATGCCACACATCCTTCGTGTTTTGCCTACCTTTATAGCAGCAATTACGTTGCATATAGTCTACATGTATTTCTCATTTCCATTGTGAATCTCTCCATTGTGAATGTTTTTCCAGTAGATTACGTTGGATCGAGAATAACATTATGGTGTCTATTGATTGGATCAAATTTGCTCTTATATGCACCGGTCCCATCAAATTGAAGAGTATTGAATCTGCTGTATGCTTAATCGTAATCCAATGCAAACATTTGAAAATAAGCTGCTACATTGTGCATTGTATTTAGTCTGAAATAGAATAACAGATGCAGGTATCAGTGGCTATATTGACGCAGATTGGCATACTAGTAGGTGTACACTGTCATATTTTAACCCCATTATTGTAGGTACAATCGCTATACCAAGTTATCCCGATTATCAATCAGTTATATGTATTTCTCGATATAGCTTCCTGCATCATTTGTCCTCGTCCTTGTTTGAAAACTTGTTATTGTTGCTTTAGATTATCAGTGGCAAGTGGGCATTGTGTATGGAATATATTTCTGTTTTCCCTTTTGAGAAGATACATAAAATGACTAAGCCCATTATCAGTGCCATTATCTTCAGCTTATTTTAGGCTTTTAAAATTAGATCTTATAACGATCCGATATACTGTTAGATCTATGCACGATGAAAGCCATGTTTTTTTCTAGACTACATTATGAATAAAGCCATTATATTCTCAGTATCTCTTTCAACAGAGAGCCACACCAGACGAGTACATGTGACCATGGTGGCTCCTCTTGTGAAAATGGGGATTCTGGGTAAATGTCAACAAGTGTTGGCAATAAATTGCTTAATAAGACCTGCTCTGAGATAAAATGTGTCGGTGCTATAAAGTGGTATAAATTATACCAATTTGAGAAGTTATATAACATACACAAATAGTGATTTATGTTTATACATGACTATTTCACTGTTTATACAGAGTTGAAGTATTGCATTGTTCATAAAGATATCTAAAATGAATGATAATATATACTGTTACAGTGTACCTTCAATCCTCAATATATGCAAAATACTATCTTGTCAGCATATAAGCACTTCTCCAATGTCTGAATTTTTGGGACGTACATTTTATGTGATCACACACAGAGGTAACAGACACTGGATTTCATGCAAATATACTTATTTGATTAATAAATTTAGAAGGGGTTGTAAATCATGTTTATATTGACCTTTTTATGAAAGAATATTGAGTCACTTTTGTGCCCTCAACAGACCGTTAAATTTGACACGACACTAGCAAACATTGACAAAAGAAACAAGTAATAATAATTCAATAACGATTCGTTAATCTACAATAAAGACCGACATTTGCTATTGTTCAAGGGTCTATCAATGATCACTATGGCGACAAAGAAGTAGAATGTTTTGATTTGCCGTTGAGATATTGAAATATCACCGAACACAGTCCGAACACATTCAGAATGAAAAACAAAGCATTTGCATTCCTGACCCATTCAGCATGTGCAATGGAGACAGTGCGAACTGGCATCTCCTCCGCACAAAATTACCAAGATGTTGAAATATTTTGCAGACCAAAGCGGTCATACCCGTACTGTTTCATACCCAAAACAAAGGAGAAATGAATAAGGCATTTGATTTGCGTAGACTTCTGAACTCATTCCGAACGCCAAAATGTTCCCATCTGCGTTCATCCACTTTCCCCGTTTGCTACAGCGGGACCACTACTGACTTAGGCTTTCATAGTCAGCGTTACCGGGGAAGCTGGGCTAAATAGGGTCCTTTTCGCTGATATTTTCCCTAAGACGGTTTAAGATATTTTATCATTTTCCCTAAAACAGGGTACTGTTTTTCAAATTTCTCCCTAAAACAGGGATCACAATCCCCTTTTCCAAATCTCCTCCTTCTGCATCATCCCTAAATGAGGGTATCAAAAATTCAGCTAGTCCTAAACCAAAGTACCAAATTTCAGCTAGTCCTAAATCAGGGTACCAATAATGATAGAATATTTCCCTAAATCAGACTTTGGGGTTTTCAGTTCCATTCCAGCCTCCGCGGGTTAAAATTATGAGAGTACCCCCCCCCCCCCCCCCCTCCTGGGCGTATATGATTGTTTTTTGATTATACGAAAGTTTGACAAAAGAATCTAAATATTACTATGAGGTAATATATAAGAAGAGGACAGATACAAGTATATCATAGCATTGCCTGCTTCCATCCCTCGTGAACATTTTTATGCTGTAAGGATCCGCACTGATGAGATGAGTGCAACTGCAAGTATCAAAATCATAATTACCTCTGACCTGAGAGCAATAATAATAGTTATATTGATCTCACTTCTGACAAAGTTTACCAAATAAAGTTTACATTCAAAAGTGAAGAGTTTCATAAAATTTTACTTCAAACGATAATTTGTAAAGTGTTTTCCTGACGTATCTTGGATAATAATAATACCATATTATAGAAATAATAGCAATAGCAACCATGTGCTGTGCCTGGTGAAAACCCTGGAAAGATGTAGACCGATGCCCGGGGACTGAGTCAAAGAGAACCGCATTAGCTTCCAGCCAGCTCTCACAGCACGTGGACCACTGCACGTGCAGGGATATCGATGCGTACGCAAATATGATGATATATGAAGTACATCATATTTGTACATCATATTTGCGTTACGTAATCGCCTCGTGCACGTGCCAACCATTGACATGACGTCACTGACCAGCACGTGCAGTGAGAAAAAACTGATGCGGTTCTCTTTGGACTGAGTTTGGCTGTGAAAAACTTGTGACGTTTCCGTGAGGAATTATTTTTCCAAAATAGGGTTGGGACATTCGAAGTGTGAGCTCAGAATAATGTCAAACAATCCTGATAAAATTCTACGTGAATGTGATTAGCTTTCATCTGACTCCCCTTTTATTGCTGATCCATTTTGGCGGGAAATATCCAGCTCTGTCTGTATTCTTTTGTAAACAAGGAATGCTCCCCTTCCATAACAAAACATTGAAAATGGCGGACGATGAGCATATTGACTGGAATGTGGATCTTGAAGTAGGACTGTTTCACGCCATGAGGAAACACAAACCTGTTGGTAAGTGATGTTTAATCTTAAATGAAGTGATATACAGTGATTTGGGTTGAGTATCTCTCGAGGCAATGACGTACTTCCCTCTGTAATGAAACATAAAGTTTCGTGTGTCGGCGCGCAAAATGATTTCCCCTCGGCCCCGTTGTTTAAAAATCCACAGAATGCCACAAATGCCAAACGCTGTTTAGACATTTTACCTGAAAATAAACAGAGAAGTAATTATGATTATAAATATGAGCGTTATTTGTCGCCGTTTACAATGAACCACTTTGAACTTTGAATGAAGATGAGCGATAATATAGCTTTTAGTGGTTTGGTGTTTGGGAAGGGACCATTCAGTTTACCGTTACGAAGCTGTCACCTTGTCATCAGAAATACCAAAAGGAACAGTACTTGAACCATTACTTTCCATGCTCAAGATAAACATGACATGCTTGAACCTTAAAACATATTGAACATCATCTGTAGCCTGTGGTGGAGTTTTATTGTGTTAAAAAAATAGATGTAAAGGCCAAGTGCAATCTTACACACTCAGTGGGTTGCCTAATTGTTTTGCTGAATAAACTTAAAGATGGACATGTGGTAGAGTTTAATAAGTATTATAGACCAGTGGTACAGCTTGACCAGTATCGTAGACCAGTGGTACAGCTTGACCAGTATCATAGACCAGTGGTACAGCTTGACCAGTATCATAGACCAGCAGTACAGCTTGACCAGTATCATAGACCAGCAGTACAGCTTGACCAGTATCATAGACCAGTGGTACAGCTTGACCAGTATCAAAGACCAGTGGTACAGCTTGACCAGTATCATAGACCAGCAGTACAGCTTGACCAGTATCATAGACCAGCGGTACAGCTTGACCAGTATCATAGACCAGTGGTACAGCTTGACCAGTATCATAGACCAGTGGTACAGCTTGACTAGTATCATAGACCAGTGGTACAGCTTGACCAGTATCATAGACCAGTGGTACAGCTTGACCAGTATCATCTAGACCAGTGGTACAGCTTGACCAGTATCATAGACCAGCGGTACAGCTTGACCAGTATCATAGACCAGTGGTACAGCTTGACCAGTATCATAGACCAGTGGTACAGCTTGACCAGTATCAAAGACCAGCGGTACAGCTTGACCAGTATCATAGACCAGTGGTACAGCTTGACCAGTATCATAGACCAGCGGTACAGCTTGACCAGTATCATAGACCAGCTGTACAGCTTGACCAGTATCATAGACCAGCGATACAGCTTGACCAGTATCATAGACCAGTGGTACAGCTTGACCAGTATCATAGACCAGTGGTACAGCTTGACCAGTATCATAGACCAGCGATACAGCTTGACCAGTATCATAGACCAGCGGTACAGCTTGACCAGTATCATCTAGACCAGTGGTACATCTTGACCAGTGGTACATCTTGACCAGTATCATAGACCAGTGGTACAGCTTGACCAGTATCGTAGACCAGCAGTACAGCTTGACCAGTATCGTAGACCAGCGGTACAGCTTGACCAGTATCATAGACCAGCAGTACAGCTTGACCAGTATCATAGACCAGTGGTACAGCTTGACCAGTATCGTAGACCAGCAGTACAGCTTGACCAGTATCGTAGACCAGCGGTACAGCTTGACCAGTATCATAGACCAGCAGTACAGCTTGACCAGTATCATAGACCAGTGGTACAGCTTGACCAATATCATAGACCAGTGGTACAGCTTGACCAGTATCATAGACCAGCAACTGCAGTATATTTCTGTCATTCCGTTACCGAAAATATAATTGCATATTTTAAAATGAAAAAGTTTCAAATTTTTTCAATTCATCTTATTGAAATACACATTAAAAACTTTAAGTAACAGTTTCAAATGTTCATTTAAGTTAACATTGAAAAAAGTTAAAGTTAAATGAAGGTTGCTATACCACCATCTTGTCATTCTGTTACCACTTGGCCAAGCCTAAATGCCAATTTTGGAACTTTTTATGTCAAAATTGTGCAAATAAGCTTTCCAGTATCAGCTGGGATAATAATCCAGAAATGGGGACCAACATCAAGATGAACGCAGCTTTCACATTCTGATTTATATCATGTATTCTCTTTGTAGATGCACAATATTTTTTTACTGTTTATTTCTTTAAAATAAGAAACTTGTGTTTTAGGAAGTCAAGGGTAAATTTGAGAATTTCTGTGGTCAAATTATCAGTTCACATTTCTGCATTATACTTCTCAGTCAATAGAGCGAGGAATTCTGAGTTGGCTTAGTCCAGACTTGGTGATTAGCAATCAGTTCCATCTCGGTTTGACATTGGCTTTTCTGTAATCAATATGGTCTGGTGCAATTGATGCCATTGTGGATTGTTCTGTTGATGAAGTGTATTTGATGCTTATCACAAATGCTCTGTGTCGATCATCTGACGAAAAGGATTTATCAACAGGGGCACAAGGAAAAAATACTACGGTTTCAAAATTTGTTTGCAAAACATGACAACATGACAATCTCTGCCCCTCATGGATACCCTATAGCATGTCGATAGCAAGGAATTCATTGTTGGTTCAGTATAAATTTTAGGTAATTAAAACAAATTTGATAAAAAAAATAGGCCAGAAGTCAGGTCAGTGATTAGCAGTAGCCCCTGAGCGAATAATCAGCAGTCATACCTGAGCCATTAATCAGCAGTGGTGCCTTAGGTAATAATACAACAGTACTTAGTACCTTAGCCGATAATACAGCAGTACTTGGTACCTTAGCCAATAATCAGCAGTACTTAGTGCCTTAGCCAGTAATAAGCAGTACTTTGTGCCTTAGCCAGTAATAAGCAGTACTTAGTGCCTTAGCCAGTAATAAGCAGTACTAAGTGCCTTAGCCAGTAATAAGCAGTACTTAGTGCCTTAGCCAGTAATAAGCAGTACTAAGTGCCTTAGCCAGTAATAAGCAGTACTTAGTGCCTTAGCCAGTAATAAGCAGTACTTTGTGCCTTAGCCAGTAATAAGCAGTACTTAGTGCCTTAGCCAGTAATCAGCAGTACTTAGTGCCTTAGCCAGTAATAAGCAGTACTTTGTGCCTTAGCCAGTAATAAGCAGTACTAAGTGCCTTAGCCAGTAATAAGCAGTACTTAGTGCCTTAGCCAGTAATAAGCAGTACTTAGTGCCTTAGCCAGTAATCAGCAGTACTTAGTGCCTTAGCCAGTAATAAGCAGTACTTAGTGCCTTAGCCAGTAATAAGCAGTACTTAGTGCCTTAGCCAGTAATAAGCAGTACTTAGTGCCTTAGCCAGTAATCAGCAGTACTAAGTGCCTAAGCCAGTAATAAGCAGTACTAAGTGCCTTAGCCAGTAATAAGCAGTACTTAGTGCCTTAGCTAGTAATCAGCAGTACTTTGTGCCTTAGCCAGTAATGAGCAGTACTTTGTGCCTTAGCCAGTAATAAGCAGTACTTAGTGGCTTAGCCAGTAATAAGCAGTACTAAGTGCCTTAGCCAGTAATAAGCAGTACTTTGTGCCTTAGCCAGTAATAAGCAGTACTTAGTGCCTTAACCAGTAATCAGCAGTACTTTGTGCCTTAGCCAGTAATAAGCAGTACTTAGTGGCTTAGCCAGTAATCAGCAGTACTTTGTGCCTTAGCCAGTAATGAGCAGTACTTTGTGCCTTAGCCAGTAATAAGCAGTACTTAGTGCCTTAGCCAGTAATAAGCAGTACTTTGTGCCTTAGCCAGTAATCAGCAGTACTTAGTGCCTTAAGTAGCCAATATTTAATGGTAAACCCTGAGCTAATAATGGGCAGAAGTGCCCGTGCCAGTTATCAGTTATAGTGCAATAGCAATTTGAACAATCCCAAACAGTATGCAATGATTGCCTGGTTTTTTTTTCGTTTAGTTGATTTTGTTCCCACTGATTTCTTAATTTCATGATGGAGCAATTTTTCTTGTTGAAATATTAAAATAACCATAATATGGCATCTATCATATTAATTGAAAAGGCCAAGGAAGATGCACGTTTTGCAAAGAACTGAATTATTCAGCTGTCAAATTGAAGAAAAAAATCCAAAAAATAAAAAAAATACTGGTCTGTGACTTGTGGCCAGGGGCAAGCAAAATCCTTGCATTTGTATTAAATGTGGCAACAATTCACTGAAAGTGCTGAGGGAAGTATCTATTTCTGTTCCTTGTATTGCTAATTAAGCCTCGTTTGAGAAGAGACTACATGTCTGGCATATATGGATTGCTAATGTAACATATTTGTCCAGTATTTAGTGTACTATTTCTGTGCTGAAAATAGCCCTATCAAAGACAGGCTCCAGTCAGTTATGTTAGACTTGGCATAATTATGACAATTTGATCACATACTGGACTGTAGCCTGATGTTTTCATAATATTAAACACAGGTATGGCACAATATCATCCTGCAGAAAGTACTGTGTTACTATTTTTAGACAATCCTATATGACCAAATAGATGTGTAGTCTCAACAGAGCAGCCTTGATATTTATGACAATTAACCTTATAGATATTATAATTCAGTCTAATGTGGTGTCATGAAAAGATGCTATGATAAACCAACATACTGGGAATGGACATACTACTCCAAGAACAAGTAATTTCCTGTTTGTACTCTGAGTCTTTTTTTTGCAAATAACTTTTTACTCTTAATGTTTTTAAGTGCTCAAGGAATGTAGTAATGACCAATTTGTTTATAGAAAATGTTGTGGAAAGCAAAGACAAGTTAAACTCACATATGAGAGAAACCTGAAATGCACATGTTTTTATTGATTACTGACATCAGTGATATGAGAACAGAAAGAATGTAGTCTTGCTTTGATGTTAAGTAATCAATAAGAATTAGATTAGGAGTGGTGTGGACACAGCAGTGTGAAGTAGTGGAGTATGAATATATCAACAATGACTTCAATGATCAGAATGCAAGCGGCATAGTCCACACAATGTGTTAACTGCCTCCCTGACAGTGGTAATAAGCCAATCTTGTCATTTATATCAAATTGATTCAAAGAAAGTGGCGTCAGAGCAGAGCAAGAGCTGGAAAGTGGAGAGGGTTAGTGTCATGCAGCGGTCACAGAGTTGGTATGCCAGGACAGTTACCTCATCCATTCAAATTACATTGTTTGGTGACAAGAGCCTCTGTGGAGGTCACCAGGAAACCACTCAGCAACTGCTGAATAACAAGACAGTCATCACCCAAGATGACCGGTACTTGATTCCGATAATTAGATAGAATGATCACAATCAAATGAGATCTATAATTAACAAGTTGACCATTTTGATTGAGTCCGAACTTTGATATCTCTGTTGATCCTTTCATTTTCCACCTAGTGTCCAAATTATGAGTAGACAAAGATATTCCAGATATATTACATAATATTTTGTTTCATGAACGGATGCGTCCATCCATTGTGACCTTGTGAAATCTAGTACTATGCCTTGTCTTGATTTGATTTAATTATTTCCTGAAATAACAAACTTTTATTTCACCACATACCGGTACTTTCTGTTTCAAATGTCATATTTTGCCCATTTGAAAAATGATGCAAGGAAATTGACAAAATGGATCATGTTAGACCTTGTCTAAGTTATGATATAAGTCTAATTGATAAATTGATCAACAGGAATATTTTTCTCCTTACAATTTTTAGGTTCTTTGCCTTTGAGACTGTTTTTATCTTGATTAATTGCTTGTCAATGCTAAACTATATGTCTGCCAGTAGAAAATGACATAACATACTGTTCAAATATGTAGATCATGCATAAAACTTGTCAATGAAGTTTAATGTTCTGATTTGAAATGGAGAAACCTGAAATGACATTAATTATCTGTGATGTTGTGTTATCTCTCAATATCTAATGAAATATTAAGATTATATTTTTTTTACTTGCATGAAATTATAAGAATTTTATTGTAATCTTTTCTTTCCTTTCTAAAAGCAATTTGAATTTTTCTTATTTAGTCCAGATTTTGGAAATAATATACTAGTTTTCATGTAGGAAATAGGTATGTTCTGGGTATAGTGTACTTGGTATAGGTATGTTCTAGGTATGGGTGTGTTCTAGGTATGGGTGTGTTCTAGGTATGGGTGTGTGCTAGGTATGGGTGTGTGCTAGGTATGGGTGTCTACTGCTAGGTATGGGTGTGTGCTAGGTATGGATGTGTGCTAGGTATGGGTATGTTCTAGGTATGGGTGTGTACTAGGTATGGGTGTGTACTAGGTATGGGTGTGTTCTAGGTATGGGTGTGTTCTAGGTATGGGTGTGTGCTAGGTATGGGTGTGTGCTAGGTATGGGTATGTTCTAGGTATGGGTGTGTTCTAGGTATGGGTGTGTGCTAGGTATGGGTGTGTTCTAGGTATGGGTGTGTTCTAGGTATGGGTGTGTGCTAGGTATGGGTGTGTGCTAGGTATGGGTATGTTCTAGGTATGGGTGTGTTCTAGGTATGGGTGTGTGCTAGGTATGGGTGTGTTCTAGGTATGGGTGTGTTCTAGGTATGGGTGTGTACTAGGTATGGGTGTGTTCTAGGTATGGGTGTGTGCTAGGTATGGGTGTGTTCTAGGTATGGGTGTGTTCTAGGTATGGGTGTGTACTGCTAGGTATGGGTGTGTGCTAGGTATAGGTGTGTTCTAGGTATGGGTGTGTTCTAGGTATGGGTGTGTACTGCTAGGTATGGGTGTGTGCTAGGTATGGGTGTGTTCTAGGTATGGGTGTGTTCTAGGTATGGGTGTGTACTGCTAGGTATGGGTGTGTGCTAGGTATAGGTGTGTTCTAGGTATGGGTGTGTTCTAGGTATGGGTGTGTACTGCTAGGTATGGGTGTGTGCTAGGTATAGGTGTGTTCTAGGTATGGGTGTGTTCTAGGTATGGGTGTGTTCTAGGTATGGGTGTGTGCTAGGTATGGGTGTGTTCTAGGTATAGGTGTGTTCTAGGTATGGGTGTGTGCTAGGTATAGGAGTGTTCTAGGTATGGGTGTGTGCTAGGTATGGGTGTGTACTAGGTATGGGTGTGTTCTAGGTATGGGTACGTGCTAGTTATAGGTGTGTTCTAGGTATGGGTGTGTTCTAGGTATGGGTGTGTGCTAGGTATGGGTGTGTTCTAGGTATGGGTGTGTTATAGGTATGGGTGTGTGCTAGGTATGGGTGTGTGCTAGGTATGGGTGTGTTCTAGGTATGGGTGTGTTCTAGGTATGGGTGTGTACTGCTAGGTATGGGTGTGTACTGCTAGGTATGGGTGTGTACTGCTAGGTATGGGTGTGTGCTAGGCATGGGTGTGTGCTAGGTATGGTCGTGTGCTAGGTATGGGTGTGTGCTAGGTATGGGTGTGTGCTAGGTATGGGTGTGTGCTAGGTATGGATATGTACAAGGTATGGATATGTACAAGGTATGGGTGTGTGCTAGGTATGGGTGTGTGCTAGGTATGGGTGTGTGCTAGGTATGGATATGTACAAGGTATGGATATGTACAAGGTATGGGTGTGTGCTAGGTATGGGTGTGTGCTAGGTATGGGTGTGTACTAGGTATGGGTATGTACTAGGTATGGGTGTGTGCTAGGTATGGGTATGTACTAGGTATGGGTATGTACTAGGTATGGGTGTGTACAAGGTATGGGTGTGTGCTAGGTATGGGTGTGTGCTAGGTATGGGTATGTACTAGGTATGGGTATGTACTAGGTATGGGTATGTACTAGGTATGGGTATGTACTAGGTATGGGTGTGTACTAGGTATGGGTGTGTGCTAGGTATGGGTGTGTTCTAGGTATGGGTGTGTTCTAGGTATGGGTGTGTGCTAGGTATGGGTGTGTTCTAGGTATGGGTGTGTACTAGGTACAGGTGTGCACTAAGTGTGGGTGTGTACTAAGTATGGGTGTGTAGATGTATAGGTGTGTGCTAGGTATAGGTGTGTTCTAGGTATGGGTGTGTGCTAGGTAAGGGTGTGTTCTAGGTATGGGTGTGTGCTAGGTATGGGTATGTACTAGGTATGGGTGTGTACTAGGTATGGGTGTGTACTCGGTATGAGTGTATGTTTGGTATGGGTGTGTGCTAGGTATAGGTGTGTTCTAGGTATGGGTGTGTGCTAGGTAAGGGTGTGTTCTAGGTATGGGTGTGTGCTAGTTATAGGTGTGTTCTAGGTATGGGTGTGTTCTAGGTATGGGTGTGTGCTAGGTATGGGTGTGTTCTAGGTATGGGTGTGTTATAGGTATGGGTGTGTGCTAGGTATGGGTGTGTGCTAGGTATGGGTGTGTTCTAGGTATGGGTGTGTTCTAGGTATGGGTGTGTACTGCTAGGTATGGGTGTGTACTGCTAGGTATGGGTGTGTACTGCTAGGTATGGGTGTGTGCTAGGCATGGGTGTGTGCTAGGTATGGTCGTGTGCTAGGTATGGGTGTGTGCTAGGTATGGGTGTGTGCTAGGTATGGGTGTGTGCTAGGTATGGGTGTGTGCTAGGTATGGGTGTGTGCTAGGTATGGATATGTACAAGGTATGGATATGTACAAGGTATGGGTGTGTGCTAGGTATGGGTGTGTGCTAGGTATGGGTATGTACTAGGTATGGGTATGTACTAGGTATGGGTGTGTGCTAGGTATGGGTGTGTTCTAGGTATGGATGTGTACTAAGTATGGGTGTGTTCTAGGTATGGGTGTGTGCTAAGTGTGGGTGTGTACTAAGTATGGGTGTGTAGATGTGCCTGTACTTATCATGAGAACCCCGGAATAGGAATGTCAGAGATCATGTACTATGTGATTGGACATGAAATGTCAGATGATAACATGACACATATTGAATGTAATTATCCCTTACATGCATCGCCAGTGACATGCCTCATCAATTCTTTCACATATTTACTCTGAGCCGGAAAATACACCTCAATGGTCACCTTTGTCAAAGTGCCCAAATAGTCTTGTCAAAGATTCAATATCTTTGTTAGAGTCCCTCATTAATGTTTGAACTGCATGTCAAATTCCCTCATCATTGTGTCTAAATGAAAGACTGGAATTTTCAGCCTTGTCAAATACCCTTATTAGTATGTTGATTCAAGTAAGCCACATTGGTTGGCTAAATCAAATTTCCCCAAAGATAAAATATTACTCAACTATTATTGGTGATACACAAACAATTTTATCCATGAATATTAGTTATGTACAACTTAAGCTTGTTTCAGAGATCTGATTATTGTGAAAGTTGGGAAATGTGAAGCCAATTTCATTTTTGCTTCAGAGATTCCCTCTTTTGCAATAATTTGAGTATCAGTGAGATAAATATGATTAAATAGAAAATATTGATAAAGTTGATTTCAATTTTAAGCTAATTATTCTATTCCATGTTATGATTGATTGAATGTGACATATTGTACTTGTGAAATTGGTGCTTATCAGGAATGCCATGATTCAGAATCGTGATAAAACTCCCTTCACATTACAAACATCAGGTTTTTATTGCTCAAATACACATTGGGGGTTCTTAACATGAAAAGTTTTAAAGTTTTGAAGTAGATCAAACTGCTTAAAATCACAAATGTGCACAAAGTTACAATATCTTGTGGATAAAATGTTGTCTCGGTGGTGTCTCAGTGTGATTATCCTGTTCACAGAGGTTCTTAATGCAGAGAGATTGATCTGGGCTGGTTGTGTGAAGTGCATGATGGGAATAAACAAACCAAAAGGATGATATTGTTATGATAGAATAGCAAGGCAATGTCAGTTGGGTAATGAAAACAAAAGACAGGGATTATTATGATGACAAGGCCAAGAGGAGACTGCAAACATACAGGAAAAACAAAGACATTTTGTCGTGCGAATGTCGGTTATATGTCAGAGGTACAAGCCCACTCTGTCATTGCGACAGGAAAAAAGAAGTTTTGTTATGATGTGAAGGAGGCAGTCCCATGCCAAATACACAGGATAGAACCATGAAATGTCTACAACACGCCAAGTTTAGTTTTCTTGTTGTTTGGCAGAGATGTTGTGTATAAGATTCAGAGGCCATTTTATGGTCATTTTAAGATTGTTTATAATTGCTCATCTGGAAGCTGCTGAAGGAGACCGGGGTGGCCTGAGCCGAACTAAAAGCTTCTTAGAATCACATGGTCTGGCTTGGGTTTCATGTGTAATGGTGTGACAGGTATCATGTGTCCTCACTGTTAATCATTGATATCACGCAATACAATATTTATGTCAACTGTTTACTGCCCAAGATTCTGGCAGAAGCCTTTTATTTCAGTTGCATAATGTCAGTTTGAATTGCAAGATTTAGGTAAACAAGAATGGTGATGTTAAAAAAAAGATGATAACACTTGCAATGTAGGAAATTTGTGTGAACAAGAGTGATGCTGTTTTTTTTTTTTTTTGAAAGATGATAACAACATTTGCAAGGCAAAAAGCAGGGTCACAATTCTTCTTTACTTCTGAGGGATCGCCAAGAATTGATTTATCTTCGTACAATAGATTAGAGCATAAAAATGGTTGTGGCCAGTATTCCCTGTAGTTGCAATGATGGCAGCTTGCAAGTCTCACAAAGCATGCGATTATTGTGATATATGAGTGGCGAGATAGGGCACCAGATAGGCATAAAAGAAGGAGATTGGCTGTCAATGCACGGGTCCCATGTCTGCAGGTGGATACCACTTCCTGTTGACAGTATCCAGGCCCCATCTGTCATTGATAATTCATACAGGTAGAGAATTGTTACATACATTTAGGTTAAGTGATGGTGTCTGTAGAATGTGCCATGCTTTTTGTGAAAGAGGCATGAATTAACTGGTTGGCTCAAGACAAGCCCAAAAGCAAAGACAGATGCAGGCGGCTGGAGGAATATAGTGACATAAACTGAAAATCCTCCATAAATGTCCAGTAATGTTAAATTATGTAGGCCAGGGACAAGCAAAAGATTGGGGATGGAATAAATGCAGATCAGGGGTGCAAGTCAAAGATCAGGACAAGAAAGGGCACAAATTAGTGATGAGACAGGTGGTCCAGAACACCTCATCAAATGGCACAGATAAGGGATAGGACACAGATAAGGGATAGGACACAGGTAAGGGATAGGACACAGGTAAGGGATAGGACACAGATAAGGGATAGGACACAGATAAGGGATAGGACACAGATAAGGGATAGGACACAGATAAGGGATAGGACACAGATAAAGGATAGGGCACAGATAAGGGATAGGGCACATATAAGGGATAGGACACAGATAAGGGATAGGACACAGATAAGGGATAGGGCACAGATAAGGGATAGGACACAGGTAAGGGATAGGGCACAGGTAAGGGATAGGGTACAGGTAAGGGATAGGATGCAGATAAGGGACAGGATACAGATAAAGGATAGGGCACAGATAAGGGATAGGACACATATAAGGGATAGGACACAGATAAGGGATAATATACAGATAAGGGATAGGACACAGATAAGGGATAGGACACCGATAAGGGATAGGACACAGATAAGGGATAGGACACAGATAAGGGAGAGGGCACAGATAAGGGATAGGACACAGGTAAGGGATAGGGAACAGATAAGGGATAGGACACATAAGGGATAGAACACATAAGGGATAGGACACAGATAAGGGATAGGAATAAGATAAGGGATAGGGCACAGGTAAGGGATAGGACACAGATAAGGGAGAGGGCACAGATAAGGGATAGGACACAGGTAAGGTATAGGACACAGATAAGGGATAGGACACAGATAAGGGATAGGACACGGATAAGGGATAGGACACAGATAAGGGATAGGACACCGATAAGGGAAGGTACACAGATAAGGGATAGGACACAGATAAGGGATAGAACACATAAGGGATAGGACACAGATAAGGGATAGGAATAAGATAAGGGATAGGGCACAGATAAGGGATAGGACACAGGTAAGGGATAGGACACAGATAAGGGAGAGGGCACAGATAAGGGATAGGAATAAGATAAGGGATAGGGCACAGATAAGGGATAGGACACAGGTAAGGGATAGGGCACAGATAAGGGATATGGCACATATAAGGGATAGGACAAATAAATGCTCTTCTGTGTCATGTTACTCTGTGCAAATCTTCAAAATGTCATGAGGTGTTTTGCTTCTTGTACACCAAAGTATTTCTTTAGTTTTAGGTCCTATTGCATTATTCATTTGTAGAACCCCTTAACTCACCCAACAAAAGTCATCTTTCTATTCAACATATTTTTCATTAAATGTTTTAATGAATTTTTGTGTAGGTTGTGGTAATTTGAATTCAGTATAAATAATTTAAGATGTGAACAAAACAATTATTATTCTTTGGTTGAAAATACATAGAAAATGCCAGAGTGAGATCAGTTTTGTACCACATGTAGCTATCATATTCCACTTGTTGCTGACAGGGACAAGTTAGCATTCAGCCTGATACTAATATATGATAAGAGATGTAGCAGAATACCTCTTCTTATTTTCTACTTGAATCATTATATATCACTATATAGGTTTCAAATTTATGTATGAGATATATTCTAAATTGTGTTCAAAAATACACAATATGTATTATAATTTTGCAAATAATTTTTATGACTAGGTCTCGGAAACCAACTTAGCAGCCAGATATGTTACAGCAATAATAGGAAGTAGATCCATTGCACAATGGAGAAGACCAGATCTTAATATTATATGAATATTATGTAAATATCCATGGTCATTTGTTTAGATACACTTTTTTGACCTAAGGTGAAAGTCAAGGTCATATTCATTTTTGTTGACTTTGGTTCAAGGTCTATCAAGACCACACATACAGATATTAAGTTTTTGTTGTGACTTTCTGGTTACTTTGGTTCATGGTCAAGGTCACAGCCAGAATGGTGTCACCTGTGCCTGTGAGCATTTTTTAATGTTTTAAATATAATAATAGCAATATGATCTGCCATATATAACAATCATATGCATATGAGGGGCTCAGAACTGAGATATTAGCATTTGATGATATTTTAAATTAATTTGTAAAATCAGAAAAATATATTTTATATTAGCAAATCCAATATCACTTATTAACACAATATGCATCCAATGCAATGAAGAATAATTTATGTAACTTATTTGCTTTGATCTCCTTATAGCATAACAGAGATTATAGAATTGTGAGTTGGATAGTTCATGACCCAGTATGCAGTAGATACTTTGCTGACTTCAGTTTTGTGCCACTCACATACTAACTAGTTTATAGCCATAGTTACGAAATATGCCCAAACAGGCACTGGGGTCAACAATTCAATGCATTGCAATTAGTTGCAGCCTAAGACAATGACAAAATATGGTGTCATGATTGCTGCTTTAATCAGATGAACTCAGTGTTCTTGCCCTTCAGTATGTTGTCAATTGGGAAAAATCTTATTAGTTTTAGTCTGCTAATAACACTTTGCCAGATTTGGGGAAATAACGTTCCATGGAATCAGATAACTTAAATTATAATTTAACTTCTTCAATATCAAAAGTTACAATGTCCAATATACAATATCAAAATATAGTGATAAAGTTATGAAATACATAAAAGTGCCTTTAATTATGATGGATAACTGACAAATTTGATAAGAAAATTAATGATGAGCCTCTATGTAGTCCTTGTCTAATGTATCATTTACAAAGAAGTTATAATTATAAGACAGATCAATGGCATTGATTCAGTGCCAGATCAATCTTATTCTTACTGTTAAAACACATCCTTAATTTAATGATGAGAAGAAAAATGAAAGCCCAGCTACCACGGACGCAGCTAACCTTTCATATCAAACAATATCTGAGCATGCTTCAATTAAAGGATAATATGGTGAGAAGTAGGAGAAAAAGGGGAACCAAACAAAGCCAAGAATATATCATAGCCTAAAGACTCTTAATAAGAGGTGGCAGATTGGATTAGATTTGACAATATAGATAATCACTGCACAACCAAGTGAACTATAAATATTCATGGGGTGCGTTTGGATAGATAAGATAAATTGGGAATATCATTCTATGAATCTAATTATTACAAATTACTTGTCATTAATGAAATGTGATTCTGTTGTCATTTTGATCAACTCTCAATTGCTTTAAACAAGTATAAAATGCAATTTCCTTGCTGCTGTCATTCAGGATTATGACATATCAAACAGAATATTAACTCTGTAATTTAATTCATCTTGATCAAATGTGTGTTGGGTGCCATTTAGGATATCATCATTGTTGCCAGTCTTTTTGGTTTGTCCCATATATATCGCTTGGTAATGTTGCTTCATGTATGTCACCAACAAGGTGTGAAAAGAGAAATGAGAAAAGGAACATGTGAGGAAAATTCACAATTGACTAAAATGCTTTTCTGATTATAAATCTCCTTTGAGAGCCTCTTAAGGGGTTTAATCAATGTTAACCATGGGGCACTTGCTCTGAATTTCACCTGAAATGTTTCAGTTGAAAAATAATGACCATTATCTCTTATGTCAACTCGTTCTCTTATATGATAAATAGTCTTGCGTGCCTAAAGTCTGATAGACATTCAATGTTATTTTTTCTATTTGAAGTATTTTGACATTATCAGATTCACACAAGGGAGTACCCATTACGAGTTTATCATTTACTTCAGCTTCGTCATTGCTTAATGCACTTTCTTTGAGATTGCTTAATGTTAACACATGCACACCAATGACTAACTTCACATCTTTCAAGAATTGGGAAGAATTCTTTGAAAGCAAAATGAACTGCACTTCTAAATTTGTCTACTAAATGTATATTTCTGGGGATTCTTTTACTTATAGCTACAAAATTTCATGTTCATTCCAAAATTGGGAATATCATTCTATGAATCCGATTATTAAAGATTACTTGTCATTGGTGGGACATGATTCTGTTGTCATTTTAATCAGCTCTCAATTACTTTAAACAAGTATAGAATTTGGAAATTATAACTTTGTTTTCAAAACAAGGCTCCTTAGGGAGTTTTAGAGTCAGAAAAAATATTAGTATATGAAAGAAGATTTAATTTAACACATTTTCATTGAGAAGTTTATCATTCTGGTACTTCAGGAAATGCACAGGTATACACATCTGCTTTGAAAACTTTATAGTTGCAGGAATTGGTTCCGAGGAGCATGAATTGGAGCACAAGATATTTTCTGCAATGAACTCAGTATGTTTAAAGGTTGACTGCACATTTTTTTCAGTTGCAATAAGTACTGCCATAAACACTGAAAAGGGTTGCACATGTAAAAATAATAATTAGATTTTAAGAATCCCGGAACATGGTGAAGGTTAATATGAGAATAGGCAGACAGTTAATGTTTGGCCATGTCACGTCATATGAACATTAAGCAGACATTGATCGGGAGTCCCTGGTATATAGTGCAAGCTAAGCAGTACTCTAAACAGGCCCCCGAAGGGGCTGGCCACCTTCAGCTGCAGGAACGGGGCCATTACGTGATCAAGAAACCAGGTGACGATCAAACATTGCCCGCAGAAATGCCTTGCTCTACTCTATTATTGCCCCTGTCCTCACACTACAATTTAGCATCAATGGAATAAGCAAACAACCTCTTTAGGGCCCCGTTCAAAGTTGCTGTGATGGTGTCCTGTTAATGCAGGCAACACGCCGTGGTATTGGGGCAGCATCAATCACCATCATCAGGCCTCCTTTTAGTCACGATTTAAGACAAGATGGAAAACATGATTTATTTAGTTTGTTGCCTTGTGCTTTGGTCTTTTGGATTCCAGAAGTTGGTATTGCTGGAAGACAGCCTGAATACCTGATAAAAAAAACCTTTTAGCACATTATTTTAAGTATATTCTTCTTTAATAATGGCAAATTATCATGTAGATTTTCAGAAATTGATTTTTAAAAAAAAAGGAGAAAATTACATCAAGTAAGAAAGACAAGTCATCTGTCTCACAATAAAGACTTCTTTGGATTCTATGACAGCTTTCCATGTCCGTGTTATAAAAGCCACTAACTTGCATCTACAAAAGCCACTAACTTGCATCTACAAAAGCCACTAACTTGCATCTACAAAAGTCACTAACTTGCATCTACAAAAGCCACTAACTTGCATCTACAAAAGCCACTAACTTGCATCTACAAAAGCCACTAACTTGCATCTACAAAAGCCACTAACTTGCATCTACAAAAGCCACTAACTTGCATCTACAAAAGCCACTAACTTGCATCTACAAAAGCCACTAACTTGCATCTACAAAAGCCACTAACTTGCATCTACAAAAGCCACTAACTTGCATCTACAAAAGCCACTAACTTGCATCTACAAAAGCCACTAACTTGCATCTACAAAAGCCACTAACTTGCATCTACAAAAGCCACTAACTTGCATCTACAAAAGCCACTAACTTGCATCTACAAAAGCCACTAACTTGCATCTACAAAAGCCACTAACTTTCATCTACAAAAGCCACTAACTTGCATCTACAAAAGCCACTAACTTTCATCTACAAAAGCCACTAACCTGCATCTACAAAAGCCACTAACTTGCATCTACAAAAGCCACTAACTTGCATCTACAAAAGCCACTAACTTGCATCTACAAAAGCCACTAACTTGCATCTACAAAAACCACTAACTTCGATTACAAAAAGATTCTCCGGCATAATCAAATCAACAAATTACTCTGACATGATAACCAGAAAGTGGTTGACATAATCTTGCGAGTGATATCCTAAGTCAATTTTATTTAAAAAAAAAAAAAAGACTTTCGTCAAGGTTGTTGCATCATCATCAATAACTGTAACATTTAAAATTGAGATATAAGAATGTTGTCCAGATATAAGGTGAATGTTGGGAGGCCAGGTGGACCATGTAGATCTGCTTCTTCCTGCAATCAGCTAATGTGTATCAGTATCACACACACTGTCTGTCCGTCTTTCCTATTTATAGAGCCCTGATAGGAGCAAAGAAACCTTATCCTGGATATATTTGTTCATCCCCAAATTGGATGAATTTTGGTTTGCCTCTCATTGCTTTGCACTTTCATTATGTTTATTTCTCTCCTAGTGTTTGTGATGAACTAATGATATTTTACTCAAAAAGATATTTATTTTAATGATTGATCAGATCATATTGTCAGTTCTATATAGAGGCATGAAGTATATAATTATATTCACAAGCTATGGAGATTATATAATTAGAATTTTAGTTTGAATCATTCTATTTAAAATGGAAATATGTAATGTGAAGCATGAACCGTAATCTGGTGAATTTGGTAAGGATATCTGTAAGATAACCGCGAGACAAGCTCCTGCATTAATCATTATAGTTATTTGGCGAATGAGAAGTGGGGGCAGATGGATACCTTGAAAGTAATAGGAATGGAAAGTGAATAGTGCTAGGGAAGTGACCACAGCACATAGATGCCAATGCTAAACTAGGTCCCATGATCCCTTGCAATGCCTTAAATATCACCTGTAGTTTTTATGTATTGAAATAATATTATATTTACATACAATCAGGAATGTTTGATGATATTTTCCAACATTGCGTGATATATTTTTAATACCATTTTACCACCACCGTCAAATGATGGCTCCATGCCCAAATAGTATGGTTAAAGTTTCTGGCCAGGTCATCTACACTCTGTATTTGATCTTAATTATAAGGTAACATGACCCTAATCTAAATTATTTGAACACTATATGTTGACAACATATAATTATGCTATAACTAAACTTAAGCCATGGATGCACCTTATCAATGTCTCGAACTGATTCCTCAGCCTGTTGCCTTGATCTTAAGGTCATCTTGGACCAAATCTCTGCAAATCATGACGAAAATCATAGCTTGACAACCAATAAGAATAACATTACTAAACTTAAACCACAGATGTATCTTATCAATGTTTCGCAATGGTTAGCTTGTCAGTGACCTTGACATACATTTTAAGGTCTTGTGACCCAGTCAGAAAAAATTGGGAACTTGAAATTGACAACAAATTAAGATAGCAAACTTAAACCCTGGATGCATCTTATCAAATTCTTGAAATCGTGCCCTTGTTGGAGACTTGATCTACACTCCAAGGTCATGTCACTCTATTTCAGAAAATTTTGTGAATGCGATAAGCCATGTTGGACATCTGATAAGCCATGTTGGACATCTGATATGGGTGGTTATCGGCCTAGTTTTTCATGTGCCAGAAGTGATTGGACACAGCTTACACAAATTGATGCGTTGGCCATAGACTTCTATGTGGTATAAAGGTATAAAGTAATATGTAGCAAGGGATCCATGATGTCATCTTGTCTGGTTCTACCGAGCAATCTCCACTCGGGGCATCTCTTCAACAAACTAGCACTGAAGAACACATTTCTTCAAAAATACCATTCAGTGATGTCAACATGAGATGAAAATATTTTTGCTCCGTTAGTCAAATGCTATTGTGATTGTCCCATGTCAAACTATGCTGTGATCTGTACCAGACTTATAGAAGATACACAGAGCCACAAGGGCATTGCCTGGTGTTCAATGATTTATAGAGCTTTCTGCTAATTGCACACATAATACCAAATGACTCTTTGTAAAAGTCCATGCCCTCTAGTGTCCATTATACAAGTATTCCTCAGATAGAACATCAATATATCCGATTGTGATACTCCCTATGACACAGCTTGAATTGTTGAGTAAACTTTACTCGCGTTGTATCATCTGATACAAATAACAGATTCTTTGTGGAAACTGAAAGATGCGGTTTTATCAGATACCCTGGCATAGCAGTGTTACATCATCTGATACATATATAACAGATCATTTGTGAAAACTGTAAGACGCAATTATATCAATATATAGACAAAGCAGTGTTGATGTTTCAAAATAAAGACTTTGATATATGGTTCTTGATATTTGCAACAAAATGCTACCCTTTAAGTTAGTACAAAATTCAGAAAAGTGGCTTTTAATCTTCCAAAGTCTACAGGGAATATGTAAGATCAGATCTGGTAAGATATAGTTATTCATCAGATTGGTATGAAGAATTACCTAATGCCAAAGACTCAAAGTGGAGATAACGTTCCATGTTTTCCTTGCAATGATAATGTCAACTGCAAATATTTATTTACATGAGAAAGTTTTAAACTTCAGATTCTTGGATGAGACTTGTGCAATTAATGCATCTGTAAAACCTCTTGCCTTCTTTTGAGGTAGACTTATTCCTATGCTCCAGATGATATGTTATAATCTCTTGAATGGAATCTATATACTTTCGACAACATGCAATAATGGTATTTAGCTTTACCTTCATGCAAGTTATATTATGTTTGAATATGACATTACTTTCAACTTTCTACTTGATAAGGTGCTTTCTGTTTTTGTTTTTGTGATGTTTAATCTGCACAGGAATGACATATGCATTATAAGGGATGGATTAATAATTCAGTTTTTGGGTAACTGTATTTGTACATTTCAAGAAATCATAAACACTAAGCACTGGAGATATCAACATGAGAAATACATTATTTCTTGGGAGGCTGTCTGATTGTAAGTTTGATGGAAAGCCCACTCTGTCATGTTTGCTTTGTGTTTCATGACCTCTTGAAGACTGCCATATATGGCTTTTCCTTGCTGGTTTGCCGATGACAGAGAAGGAGTGACAACAAAAGCCATGCAGAAATGGCCAAATCAAAGATTGTTTGTCCACAGAACCATTGAGCAGAGATTCATAAAATTGCATTGTTTCATTGGGCTGAGCAGCAAGCTGACAAGGTTTGAATGTTACTCCAAGTTTGTGTGTGCCAGTTTGTGTGCTACTTCCCTAACAATTTGTGTCCAAGGCTTGTCTTGATGGAAATTTTATTGACAATTTATTAGTATCCTGAAAGTAGTTCGATTTATGGTGAAGCAATAAAGATAAAAAGGCAGTAGGAGGGTTCAATATTTATAGGGTGGGAGAGGCTGAGAGGGCAGTTGATTATGATGGTGGGGGTGTGCATGTTGCAGAAATGACAGAGGTATGACTAATTGATTATTGCACATTTATGAGGTGATGTGGGATTACTTTTTTGCACTGAGGGATATGATACAATAAAAGTAATCATGCAGATAGTAATGGTTTCTATGGTGATGCTATCAGTAAAATAGACAGCATTAGTTAATTGTCTCTTGAAAAGAAAAGCAGTTTTCAAATAATATGAATGTAACAAATGCTGAGAAAAATTAGGTTTATTTACATATTTATACAATAAGACAAATGCTTATTGTGTGTGTGTGTGTATATATATGTATGTATGTGTGTGTGTATGTGTTGTATATATATATATATACATAGATGAGTAACTTAAACTTATGGACAAAAATATAGTAGATTATGAAGAAATCTCTATAACTTATCCATACAATTGGGAATGATAATAATGAAATTTGTTGCTCTCATATTGCCAAGGTAACCCAATATGTGTAGATTAAGCCTATTGCTCTGTGCAAGCCAGTAATAGATTTAATTTTTATGTTACCCTACAGAATGGGACTTCTCTCTCATGTTAGTCCCTTTCATCAATGGTAAAATGGATTGCTTTCAGCATTGGCCAGAAGTCATGATTATTCATATAAATATAAATCTAATTTTTAAATGAATAAATGACTATTCAAACAGATTGTGCTTTAGACTGATTGGTTAGCATCTTGGTCCACTCAACTGATCATAGGTTGTGACCTGAGTTTAGTCAGTTCTGATTGGATGATACTTTGGTGGGTGTGACTCATATGCATGACTGGACATATAGGTCCAAATTTCAAATGCTGCAACTATTTGGCAATGATGGCAGAGGTCATGAGAAGGTTGAAGGATTAGGATTACTACCAACGTTATTCCGTTCTCAAGTTCTGTAAGAACACTGCCTTTGTCAAGTATATCATTGGATCCTTCCTAATTGAGTGTAGCTTCCAGTACCTCAAGATTATAAATCACTCTGTCTGTCCTGTGTGAGTGTGTGTTTGTTACCCTCAGCCCCTGATGTAATCAGGCTGAGGGTATTGCAGTACTCCTGGCGTGGGTATGTATGTATGTATGTATGTCTGTATGTATGTCTGTAGCGAACATCCTTGTCATCGCGATAACTCAAGAACAAATGATGGCAGCTTCATGAAACTTGACACACATATGCATCTGGTGAAAACCTCGGACGAGTTCGATGGACGGCGACCTTGACCTATTTTTCAAGGTCACAGGGACAATTATGTGAAATCCCAAGAATCACAATAACTCAAGAACGAATGATGGCAGCTTTATGAGATTTGACACACATAAGCATCTGGTGAAGCCCTCAGAATTTTTCCTATGAAACATGACCTTCACCTACTTTTCAAGGTCACAGGGACAATTATGTGAAATCATCTTGTCATCGCGATAACTCGAGAACGAATGATGGCAGCTTCGTGAAACTTGACACATATAAGCATCTGGTGAAAACCTCGGACGAGTTCGATGGACGGTGACCTTGACCTATTTTTCAAGGTCACAGGGACAATTATGTGAAATCCCAAGAATCGCATAACTCAAGAACAAATGATGGCAGCTTTATGAGATTTGACACCCATAAGCATCTGGTGAAGACCTCAGAATTGTTTCTATAAAACATAACCTTCACCTACTTTTCAAGGTCACATGGACAATTATTTGAAATCATCCTTGTCATCGCGATAGTACGAGAACAAATGATGGCAGCTTCGTGAAACTTGACACATATAAGCATCTGGTGAAAACCTCGGACAAGTTCGATGGACGGTGACCTTGACCTATTTTTCAAGGTCATGGACAATTATGTGTAATCCCAAGAATCGCAAGAACGAATGATGGCAGCTTTATGAGATTTGACACACACAAGCATCTGGTGAAGACCTCAGACTTCTCTTGATGGAACATGACCTTCACCTACTTTTCAAGGTCACAGGGACAATCATGTCAAATCCACGTCATTGCAATAACTTAAGAACAAATAATGGCAGCTTCATGAAAATTGACACACAAAAGCATCTTGGAAGTCTTCACATGAGTTTGATGGACGGTGACCTTAACCTGCTTTTCAAGGTCACCTGCCCATCTCAATAATTCTAGAGTAAATGATGACAGTTTCATGATACTTGACACACCTAAGCTATCAAAGGAAGTAGATTTTATGGGTTTTTTTTACCCCTGCATCAATTTACGTTTTGTTCACAAATATTGTGTGGAGCGAATGTTGTGCAATGAGTTACCAGGGCTGAGGGTTGATGCATCTCTGATGCCTATGTTTACCTCTTTGTTACCTCCTTTGTGCATTTGTTTGTCACCTGCAAGTTATATACGGTTACATTTAGGACATTTGGGGGATGATCTTTAGTTGTTGGTTACATAACCTTATGTAACATCAGGGGGGCATGGTTCTTTAATCTTTTGGCTTGGAGGAATGATCCTTTGATCTTTGATCCCTGGTTACATAACCTTATGTAACATCAGAGGCCATGTTCCTTTGATCTTTTTGACATTTTCTGCATTGTTGGCAAATTGTCATCTATGAAGAGCGGACGTGTATTATGTCATCAATTCTTGTGAGCAGATGGGTACCAATGGTGGTTGGTTGAAACAAGACAGCAATGAATTAAAATTTGTCAGAATTTTGAGGAAGGGGGGCTTTTATACAATCATAAATAAACACTCATTGCCATGTATGCACCCATCTCCAATTAGTCCCAGCTAATCATCTTAAAATAAGGGTAATCTTATCAAACCTTGTTTTCACTGTTTCTGTCAGTATACTGCTATTGGTCATCTTTCACTTAATTTGGTTGCGCTTGGATGAACTCGTTGCTCAGGTCAACAGGACCATATGATCTCCATTATTAGGTCTAGTACGCTTTTATTGGAGTATTCCAAATGCTACAGAAATGTTTTTTGGAAGAAAAAAAATTGCCAGAAAATTGTCAATGGTCATTGGACCTTACCTCAGCAACAAGTAAAATCAGAAGATGTTAGCTAGAATCTATGCTTTTTAAACTTTGTTATCTATCTTTCCAAGTATCTTTCCTATTACCATTAATAATTTTGGAAGGAGATGGGCTGTTTAAAGAGAAAGATACACTTAAAACCATTGTCTCTTAAATACCTGATCCTTAATGACCTTGTCAATTAGCACAGTGGTTGAGCGACAGGAGAGGAAACAAGGTTTCCACAGGTGATAGATGGCTGTCATTTCAGTCTGTTAAAAGCTAAATGAGTTCACACAATTAGGTTGTGTGACTCACTGAGGTTTTGCTGGTATGTTGCAAGACTTATATCATGCATACACCAGTGGTGTGGAACAATATCATCATACATTGCCGACATGGCATCATATCCTTAAGTCATGTTTGTGGATGTCCAAGTAGGTGTTTGGCCCTAAATAGATATTGATGACAACTCGCTGGGGTACTCACCATCATTGAGGTATAACTCATACATGACTTTCAGAAGTCGATATTGCTGATGGCTAGTCTAGCTTTATTGTGCGGGGTGCCCCTGACAAGCAGGGACATCTATTGTCTTAATTGTCCCACAGTGGGCTATATGTCCCCCAGCCAATCTCTCTGCTCTTGTCAGCAAGGAGCAACCGGGGTGATTGGGCATCCCTAAATTCACTAGTTGAGTGCTAAACTGGAAGTTACAACACCATTTTCATCCCACACCAGGGCTTTGAGCAGTCGGTAGTCAAGGGTTTATGGGCCGTTTGTGGTGACAAGATGTGAAAGGTTAACTGAGATGGTGCCATAATGAGAGGTCTGATCACCTGACAACATGCAGTTGAATACAAGGTCATCCAAAGATCATTAAAAGGTTGCCATCAGGATACTGGGTGTAGGGCTTTGTGTGTGGTGTAAACTGTGACTTTGTGGCTGAGTCAGTCCCTGAAGGTCATACCTGCGCCATCTATTGTCAGAAACATTACCTTACCTGTGCCTAGACACACACCTCATCATTTATCACTAACCATGCACAGTCTTCTGTACACATTGCATCGACAAACTCAGTTTGAGCTTTAAGTGGTTAAAAGTATCCTACTTTGTCTAGTAGAGATCTTTTCAATATTGTTAATGAAAAACCATTAATATGCTAAAGTTTTTAAATTGTATATATACAATATCCAAAACTTCTTTGAAATTGTATCACCAGCCAAGAAGATTAAATTCTCAGAATAGTGAAAAATGCAGAACTTTTTCTCGAAGCACTTGTGCTTTTCAGGATGAAATCGTGCAATCATTTTTCAGTTTATGCATCACACTTGGGCTGTCTTAATTGGTGTAGATCTCAAAACTTTTTTAAGAAGTTACACAAGTCATTATTTTGTGAGTCATTTAGAGAAACATTGCCTGTAATGTGTGTGAGACATCTGTAAGCCGTACTGATACAAGCTAATTCCTTGGCAGGAGCGTTTGCAGTGTCACACATATTAGATAAGATGACACATGCAGGCAGCGTTTAGATCCCTGCCTCATTGGTGTGGGCAGAAATTGCTCTGGGATGCGGAAGTGAAGGACCTTTTGTGGGTCGTTGAAGCACTGGCGGCAAGCTCACAGCAGGTACTCATCAAGCTGCACCATCAACAATTTGGTCTGAGCGATAAAAGGTGAACCATCACTGAATAAGGTACGCTCAAGAAGTGAAAGTCACGTGACAGGTTTTGTAAGGAAATACTGCTCAACCCATAAAGTGTTTTTAGCTATGCATAGCTTCTGCAGTGAGGGGGAGACATTTTCTGTCTGTCTGTCTGTCTGTCAACTTTGATCTTCTCTGAAACTACATATTGTAGTTCTTATGTTTTAGTAGGTAAGATGAGACAAATTCTGTCTTAATTCCATTAGGCTCAGAATTTTGCCACTTTTTTCAAAATCTGCCAAGAACTCCACACTTTGACAACATTTCTGTCAATGAAATTATACAAATTTTGATGAATTTAGATTAGACATTTTCCATTAACGTATTGAACTTCTTTTATTACAGAGCAGTAGTATTTACTTATTACCTAATCCTGAATTAATCCATTATATGTTAAAATTGTCCTTATTTGTCCGTATATATAGAAGCTTCTTTTTATATAGTCGTGCATGCAATTGTGACCAAGAATTTTTTGAGCAATTTTAGTTTTGGATAAAGTTTTGAGGGGACATTTATATTAATCACACAGCCTCATTATGGAAGGGATACCTTAAATTACTATGATTCGTTTGAAATATGAGTAATGGATCGATATGGAGATTCTATGAAGAATTATCATGAACGTGGTTTGCCTGCAATTGCTGATGAACGGGCACTAGAAATAACTGCTCACACTTCAAGTGCCTGTGTGGAGAGGACAAGACAGGCAAGAAGATCATCTACACCTGTGCGCTAATGTAGACATCTTTGATGTGACAAATTAATGTTCACCTTCATCACCCATCTGTGTATTTGCAGGGTCATTTGTGGCAGGTTCTAGTGCCACAGCATGGCTTATATATGGGGGCACTTCTCAGCCTTCCAGACCAGGTGGTCCAGACACTTGCGTTCCTTCTACTCACCATTAACACTTTACTGTAATCCACCAATAATCATTTCTCTAATATATTCTCATAGATGTGTCGGCCTCCGGGATGTCGCATGCAAAAACTGTGTGAAATGCAAAACTGTCCTAGGACGTTGACCTTCAGAAAACAAGCTTGGAAATACAACTGTCTTGTATTGTGAAAGGCTCGGGTGTTGTGCTTAGTTGTCTGATACTGGTTCTCAGCACAGCTTTCCATTGATTATGGCTTGAAGGAGTTCAGTATAATGCAACTTACTACTTAAGTCCTGTTTATCATGGTTATGAGCAAGAATATAACATGCAAATTGTGTGCTGATAAATGTATTTGCTAAATTCGATGATCTGACCTTCACTGCAGGCAAAGTAAGTTATCTTTCAACAAAACCGGCTTCTGTGCAACCATTAAGGAAATTATAGGGAACTCTGCCCTTCTTCTGTGCTGAGAAGGGTTAATGACACAGCATTGCAAGACAAAACGTAGCTCATATATGGTGCTGTAGAGTTGACGAGGATGGATCGAGGTCGCTGCCAGGGGGCGCAGGTGTAGCACTGGGAGGACACTGTCATTATCCATGTTGTCAGGTGCTGTTTGCCAACAGCACCACGGACATGTTCTATGAGAAGCTGAACAAATGTTAACCAACCCCCTTCCCTCATTGTCACTTAGAAAAAGATTTACACCAATGCTATCAAAGTCTTAAGTTTGATTAATAAGAAATATTGCAAAAAACTTGATTTATAAAAAAAAGGAATATCCGTTAAGCATTTTAGATGCAAGTGATGGTAAAAGATAGATAAGTGTATTATATCAGCACTGTACTTTGGAGTCCCCACCCCCCAATGTATCAAGCAGTTGCATATGGTGGGGTTTGACAAGGTCAGGTGGTCAGACTGTGCTGGAGAAGGACCAAATAATGCAGGGTCCCACACCAATTAGTCTTGTCCATTACATAAGATGCATCGTTCCGTCTCCATTTTCCTGCTTTTAGTTTAATATGACTCGACTGTAGATAAAAAAAAATACCCTGTTAACAAAAATTGACCAAAACTAGAAGAATAGATGTTTGAAATTAATTTCTGTACTTGCTGGATTTTAGCAGGGAATTGAGAGAAAACAACTCTGCATGCTTTGAATTTATTCCATAACTATTTTCATCTAAGGCAAGTATATTATTATCTTTTTCACAACAAAACAAGATATAAATGAAGATAAATCATTAAATTCCCAGCCCTGATGGCAGGACTATATTTCATCAAGACCAACGACTTTGTACTATATTTTATTTGATGGAAAGTCTTACTCAACACAGCATCTATACCAAACAGATTTCTTCTTGTTTGTGTATAAAGTGGCTTTGAGGTTATCACTTTGACTTGACACATGAGACCGACCCCACATCTGGGAAATGAATATTACTCAGCTCCTAATTACTCATATATTTACATAAATCATGTACTGTATGAGACCTATCAGATTTTGTCATGCATTATATCCACAGTAACTCTGGAAACCATAATAAAGAAAAATGTAAAAAGATCATTTAATTTAACTTAAATGAATGAGAGATATTTGTGGAAAATGTAAGGTTTACCATCCAAGGTTTGGGGTTGAAAAGATCATGTGAAGGAAGTATAAATTTCCAGGATTTTATTTGAGATATGATTTTAGACCGCAGTATTGAGAAAGGAGATTGCTTGGTCACTTGAAATAAACGTGACTTCCACAGACTTTGTGTAACACACAATTTTGATCACAGTCAGGAGGCATGTATCATTACAAACTAGACAAGACATCCTTTTTTGAGAATGTTTTACACAAGTATGGCATCAGATAATCCTTGTTATGTTGTGCATAAATAAATGCCACACCCAAACTAACTGCTCTCTTGCCATTGCCTTAGTATATTAATGACCATGATGCATGCACATTGGAGCTTCATGTGATCTGGACTTATAGTCTTTCCTGGTGTAACACATTCTGTAATAGCTTCTGACCTAAAATAAAGATGAAAAGTGAGAGTGGCTGTGAAGATAGCTGCCTCAAAATGTGTGGACGGCAGATCTATTTTTAAAATGGTTAATAGACAAGTTAAATGCTTTCACATAATGACACTAATCTTATAGGTGTGAAAAACTTTAAATGCAGTAAATCTATCTGCTTGATTAAACAGTGTCAGTAATAGCTGTGAATCACCTGTATGTGATTCATGCTGACACCTGATTGTTTACCAGTTAATTGGTATTGAGACACTAATTGTTCACCTACATCTCCATTTCTACATGACAAGGCCATTGTGCATCCCACATATTAAATTACAGGAATGATGTATGCCTTAAATATTTTGTGTAAATTATTGCGTTGAAAAAATAAGATAATGAAATGGATAAACCTTTTGAATGCTAAGGTTTTGGACGCTCATACGTTGCTGGAAAAGGATAAAATTACCAATTGGCAAACTCAAGATGGAAATATTTTTCATCCCATAAATTCTGTTTGTGGTCTTTTTAAAAGACAGAAATGATTGCTCATGTGGGAAAAGAAGTTTTACAATTAAAGTGGGTGATACCTTTCTGAACAAGGTAAACATTTTCTGGAAAGGGCAAAATGAGATTCAGATCTGAGAATTTGCCTTTTAAGATATAAGAAGTCCCAAAGGACCTGTTTCCCATCTGTTGTGTCAACCTAGCATAATGCATTTTAAGACAGGTCAATTTTTTGGGGGGGTAAAGAAATAAAGATAAAAGCACTTATAGACAAGTAAGATGTAAATATTAAGAAATAAAGACATTTAAAAACTAATATATTACTAAAACTTGGATGTTGAGGGGACCTCACTGGAAAAGTTCTCATTCACCTCAAAAAAGAGTTTGACATGGTAAATTGTTCTCAGTTGTTAGAAAAAATGGCTATATATAAATGTATTGAATCGGCTATAAACTGGATGAAGTCGTACCTGGTCGACAACAAACAGTATTCAGTTCAGGCACTCCATCTCAGAGTCATTGTCAGGTACATATGATTTGCTTCAAAGGTCATTCATTCCTAGAACCTCAGCTCTTCATTTTGTACATGAATAACAGAAAATACTGAATCAAATATATATGCAGGTGAAATAGCTTACAGTACTTTAAGTGGGGATGGACAAATCAAAACCAAGACAAATTGAACAAATTCAATGCTGCAATGATGGTAGGCTTACTCCCATTTTACACCACATTGTACATCACCATGGTGCCACATATATAGCACATGTAGGGTGATGAAAACATAAAAACCAGATTCACATGTGCATTTAATTGTTTCTAAATAACTTAACTTGATCACAAAATCTCAGAGAAAAGGGCCATTTGACCCTTAATACCAAATTACCTGACCCTGAGTAATGGCTTTATATATGTTTTATCTGTATATTGGGTCCTGTTCGCTCAACATTGTGCAGTACTTGACAAATGTATATTTGACTGAAATATGGTTGGCCAAGAAGATTTGGAAATGACCGTGACTGTGACCGTGACCGTGACCGTGACACAAAAAACAAATTTAAAAAATCAGCAAAATGTTGATATTTTACAGAAATTTATTGCCACTGCTCCAATTCTACGCATATGAATAAATAGTATAACTAGGTCACAGAGACTTATTTAAAGGCTAAATAGGTCACAACCACCAAAATGTAGGTTCACTGAACTTAATCTTATGTGTTTGTAAGTGCATGCAAATATCACTTGCTTTATGTGTTTTGTATCAAAGGTCATGACCTACCTCATTATGACTTTGTGAATGCCCTTTAACTTTTGTAATATTGATGTAACTTGGACATGAGCAACCTCAGACAGGGGCTTAAATGAGTTTGATATTGGGTGACCTTGAACTTTTCTCAATATCACAGGAACTGGTTTATATGTGACTTGATAGTGCATAACCTTATATACTCCAGTTTTGTGCCACTCACAAACTATCCAATTAGGATTAAAAATTAATCCAGTTGTAAAAGTATCAAATTAACAAAAGGAGTAAATGTGATTATTAGATATTTTACAGTAGATCAACATGAGTTCTATATGTCAGCAAGTCCTGGTTGTTTGATATCAAGATGGTGTCACTTCATATAGCATGTCTGCCCAGGAGGTCTGAGCTGGTTTAATCAAGTTCAGTATCACACAAAGATCCTAAGACCCTTGGGGCATAGTTCATGTAATGAAATACATCTTCTTGTAGATTATGTTTTGTGGTTTCTGTTTGCCAGACCTTGTTTTCAATTGCAAAAATTGTAATATCAAATTAATCTTTGATGACTTTTTTTTCGAAGTTATTACAGAAGCAAAAACCATATTCTTACAACTTCACTAAGCCATGCAGTTAAGATATCAACATACTACTAATAGCAGTTACAGGTTATATTTCATACTTGGAAAATCTATTTAGCTTCTTTCCATCCCAAAGTTAACTACATTTGAATATTGTCCGGCATTGAAATATTTGCGATTCCCTAAAAATTATCAAAGTAAGATTAGAAAATATACAGCAAGATAATATATATTTATACATAGCAAAAGAAATTATGTCAGGAAATGAACGTTGATAGCCAGAAAGAGGATTGATATGGGCAAGTGGTATAGCCTAGCATGTGGCTGCTTGGATTTGATTGAGGCCCCATATGATACAAGAAGGTGTATGCGGCTGGCTCCTCAGCCCAGTGCCTGAAAAAGGGTCTCGGCTACAATCACAGTAAGCCTTTCAGATCAGGCATACACACATGACCAAATTAGAAACGTGCTGAAAGAAAGTTAGTAAGTCACTGGCATTAGTGCCCGGTCTTGCCTTTCATTTCCGGCACTGAGTACATGCCTTCCTTTCCATTTTTTTTTATATTTTTAGTGGGCACACAGAATCCCTTTAATTACTTTTCTGTAGAATATGATCCATTTCATTGTGAGCTGTTTAATGTTATGCTCAGTTACAAAATGAATTACTTATTAAAATAAGATGAGAATCTGCATATAAGGTCAAATTTAGTTTATTTGTTTTTTCAACCTTATTAAAAAGAGAATGCATTGTTAGTTTTTTTTTGTTTTGGGAGGGGGGTTATTACAAAATAGCATTTTGCATGTTATAGTTCTGACTTTTAACATTTTCTTCTCTACTGTTTAAGCTTGACTAATGTATTTTGTGGTGTTTCAGCAAGCAAACATTTTAAATGTAATATTGCAACCTCTCGGGTATGAAAGAAAATATTTGAAATTTGTCACACATGTTTTATGTGATTTTTTGACAAAATAGATATGCAGTTATACAGAATGGGTTGGTCGTTTTATTTATTCGTTGGAACCTTTTTTGCCAGATCAGTGACATAAATCTTATCAATCAAATAAGTATGACCTAAATGTAATAGGATAGGGACTAAAATTTGTGTACAATTATATATTCACATCTCGTTCCAGACAAACACAGGTCAGTTTGTAAGAACCAGTTCCTCTTGTGATTAATCAAAGGATGTAGGTTGTTTGATTGCTGGCCATTCTGAGATTGTACTTATATACCAATTTCTCATATGAGCTGAGACTGGTGCCTAAAGGGTTAGCCTGTCCTCATTAATGTGCGACAGGGGGGTTGTTATTTCAAAGACCTGCCACATTACAATTCAGTGAGGCAGCATTGTATCTGGTGCAAGTAGGTCTCATCACGAAATGACTGAAATAATGTTGAACGTGACATTACCCCCCTCCTCCTCACTTCCAGACAAATATAGAATTGATCAACTTTAAAAGATGTTAAGTTGTTTTAAGATATTTGATTTGAAGGAATAACATAAGGAAAAAATCCTTCTAGTTAATATTGATTGATGTTATGTAATCGGTAACATTCTGAACAAATCTGTTTTAACTAGCTCACAGTAAATTGTAACATTTAAAGCCATTTTGCAGTAAAATCATTTCAGAAATCAATTATACATTTGTTTAACTTGTTTGTAGGTGTGAACCGTCACTTCCAGATGATGAGAGTCACAGAGAAGTTGAATAGTTCTGTGAGTCGGCGGATCAACACCAAGCAGATCTGGAGACACCTTGCCACCCTCTATGACCTCTCAGCTCTTGTATGTACATCCTATTGTTGGTTTTTTTAAACCAAATATATTCAGTTTTCTTACATTTAGTTTGAAATGTGATATTTGTGCAATCCACTGGATGTTTTATGCATGAGACATTGCATATATGGTATAGTGAT
This sequence comes from Amphiduros pacificus, assembly GCA_949316495.1. Taxonomy (NCBI): domain Eukaryota; kingdom Metazoa; phylum Annelida; class Polychaeta; order Phyllodocida; family Hesionidae; genus Amphiduros; species Amphiduros pacificus. Next base: position 7,459,461 of record OX439000.1, read on the forward strand.
TGTATCATTATATTAAAATTTAATGCCTTGAGGCAGCTGGTTTGAGAAAAAAAAAAAACATTGGTGATCATAACAATTCTGAAGAAGCTGAAATTCCTCCCCATTAAAGAGTGAGAGAACAAACTTAAGACATGATAAAATTGTTTTACAGCTGTATATTAAAGAAAAAAAGATTAGCCTTTGTGGCAAATGAGTGCATAAATCAGGAATCCTGCAGAGAGTGCCTACCACATGCAGGTCAGTGGGATGCACTGGATCAACTGAAATCTGATGGACTCTCTCTTGCTGTGAAATGGCATCGGGTCCAAAATAAACGAAGGGAAAATTCGCTGTTAGAGATACTTGTGCCTCATTGAGTATTGAGTTTTATAGTGTTTTATATCACTTTCACCATTACTTCAGCTGATTCATGGATGAGACTTACTGAAAAGCATATATAATGCTGCCTCACTGAATTGTCATGGTGTGGGTCCTTTACGTGGGAACCCACCCAATCAGAGATTTACAAGGACAATGGGTTAACCCTTCAAGCACAGGCCTGAGCTCCTATGAGAGATTGTAACATGAAATCTATGCGGGCAAAGAATCAGCATGCGCTCAAACCAACTGTGCCATGGCCCCGCAGCCTTTGAGCTGCATTGAAGGATTCTCACGAGAATTAGTACTTGGTGGCAGCATATATTACTCCTGTGAGACTAAATACAAGGAATGAAGAAACTTAAGTTTGCTAAGACAAAAAAAAATTGATGTATTTTTGTGCACTGTAAATAAATGCACTGAAAATTGTCAACGAGAATAAAATTATGAAAATTATGATGCGAATGATGCAGAAAAATCTTAACTGGTCACTCCCATAAAGTTAGAAATGACAGCTCAGACATTTGCTCCATTCTTGGATATATTTCAAAGAATAATGGCTTACACAAGTGGGGCTTGCATATAGCACAGATATATTCATTACAACATTTCATATGTCCAAGGATGTAACATGTATGCACAACCACTCTATTGTGGGTATAGAAACATACAGAAAATTAGGGATTGTCCTGCATACTGTCCTCACATTCATTGACCAAGTATGAACTTCTTCCGATTTTTTATTCTGAAGTGATTTTGATTCCAGTTCTCTGCTATGTCTGGGTTTGAAGGTGGCCCTGCTTAGGCTTGGTGGAATGAATTTAACTCCAGACAGAAAATCTCATAACTTTCTTGCAAACTCTTTACATTCATGTTATCATTTATCATCCTATTCAGTGCAAAACAACAAAGTGTGAAAATGGTTTTCCCTTTTGGGGTTTGTGAACACATGAAAATGTATTGCTGTTTTTTTTTTCATCAAACACCACTTTTAGTGTGACACTGAGTAGATAGTAGAAATGAAATGCTTATAAATGTTTGGAAATGCTTCTCCATTTTAATGGGAATTTTTAAGAATTATTCAAGAAGAAATTAATGCATCTTGCACTGCTCTCAATGTTTGAAGATAGATCTTTTTTTTTGGCTAAAAGAAATCCATCCCACCTCTATTGCTTCACAACACAGGTTAAGAAAATGTGAAACATGTGATTTCAGCTTTGAAGATAAATTTGTTTAAAGGAGGAAAAATTTTCATAAGATCAAACCGTAATACCATAATCCCAGGAAACCATAGCACTTGCTGATGTTATTTGTCAAGATCTTTGCCACTTTGTGGCATTTGTTATGACAGGACCCTAGGTGGAGAATACTGATGCAGGCTTCCTCATCTCACAGGAGGAATATTTCTCTCTCAGAGACATTTCTCGGGAGGACATACGCATCTGCATTCAATTCATCAAGTCAGAAATCATTATATTGTAGGGGACAGACAGAGCCTGCCAAGTTGAAGGTCTGGGAGAATGACAAGCATAAAATGCTTCGTCTGTGGACAATGGCCTATTGTGGTGGTTGTGCGAGAAACGCACAATGGCCATGATGTTTTTTTACAGGTCAGTCGTTGATGAGGGAGCTGCCGACCTTGCTACAAGCTGCCAGACTTTGCATCGCAAACACTGCGACCCGTTCCCTACGTCGGGGACCTTTGTCAATGTCAGCAAACAGAAAATCGAATCCCTACAAAGTGTCTTATGCCCCCAGTAGAAATATAACAGACCTTGTGCTTAATGAGTAGTTTAAACAGAAGGGGAATTGAATAGAAGTGTTGGGACTGAGTTGTTTGAATAATAGATTGTTTTTATTTAACTTTTGCTGGAGATGACTTTGTAGACAACTGTAAAGTTGTGTGTATTTTGCCATAGCATTTGACAGACAAAAAAAACTATGTGTCTGATATTGTATGCATATAAGTAAATGGAAGGTGCCAAATTCATAAAGCCACTTTGTTTGATATGACATAAAAAGCAGTAATTGAATATCTCTGCTTTTCTCACATCAGCACATCACAAAGATGACAACCGGACAGGAGTTAATGGCTCCAAGCGGAGAAGAAGTGACAATATGTTTTATATTGCATAAGGAGAGTAATTGTATGTAGATATATTGGCTGATAGCTTAGCAAGCACAGAGACAGCCACTGATTAAGGTTCCCATAGACAGAGTATGCTAAATGCGGACCAAACAGGAACTCACAACTTTTGTTTCCAACGAAAGAATGTGTTCTCAGTCTCAGTGTTTCATACGTAACAGACCTGGATTTGTTTGAACTTTTTTAATAAAAATATTCCAAGAAGAGAAAATTTAACTTGGATAAATAGAATTGACTTACATCATAAGCAGTTTTCTCTTTGCTGTCATGATGGCTACAGACTATCATGGACGTTGCATGGGAGTCATTGGGATTTGCCCATCAAGTTTAACACTTTATTAAGTGTAAGACTACATTTTCACAGAATGAATTTCTTTTTTCACTTAATTTTGTAGTTCAAAAAGAAATGATTATCTGCACATCTCTTGTTTTTGTTTTAAATTTTGTTTAAAATATTGGTGCTTGTATTCATCAACATGCTTCAACATGCCCATGGCAGCACACACACTGATACTAAATATAAAACAAATCTATAAAAAAACCTATTAATTAATAAAAGAGTCACATGACATTTTCATGTCAAAATCTAGCAACATAGCTTTTTTTCCAGCTAATTGCAATTTCTTGAATGGCTATTGTCATTGTCAATACAAGAATGCCAGCCCAGCAAGAGGTGAGAAACAAAGATGAGGGCATTAAAGGGGTGCACATGACATCAGATTATCACCCAAAGATAAATTATAGGGGTATATTCATGATTTATGCAGCTTTTGTGGACTTCTTAAAAAAAGCTGTATTTGTTGTTGTGGTGAATAAGACATGAGGGTACTGTCGTGGGTATAAATAGTGGCCAGGCCACAGAAGTGGTCAGTATCCTCCAACACTTGAAGGAAGCAACAAACAAGCAAAACAAGCTTTTTAAGGATCTACTTAAAATCATCACCATGAATAAGGCTACAAATGTACAGTTCCAGCAGAACAAGGTATCCAGGTCTGAGAGAGCAAAGGTGCTCGGACAGAAAGGAGCGTTCCGAGGCTGCACTGTATGGTTCACTGGACTCTCAGGTGCGGGAAAGACAACCATCTCCTTTGCTCTGGAGGAATTCTTGGTGAGTCAGGGAATTCCCACTTACAGTTTGGATGGTGATAATGTGCGAACAGGACTCAACAAGAACCTGGGCTTCAGCCCTGAGGACCGCGAGGAGAACATTCGCCGTATTGCTGAAGTGGCCAAGTTGTTTGCTGATGGAGGTATTGTATGTCTTACCAGCTTCATCAGTCCATTCAGAGAAGACCGTGACCGCGCTCGTCAGCTGCACGAGAAAGCTGGTCTGCCATTCTTTGAGATATTTGTTGATACTCCTCTGGACTTGTGTGAACAAAGAGATGTAAAAGGACTGTACAAGAAGGCAAGGGCTGGCCAGATTAAAGGATTTACAGGTATTGACCAAGCATATGAGGAACCCGAGAACCCTGAACTGAGAATGACAACAGGAGACTCCAGCATTGAGGGATGCATGCAGAAGGTAGTAAAGATGCTACAAGAACACAGCATCCTTCCAAGAACTGTGTCATGTGGTGTCAATGAACTCTTTGTGCCAAATCACCGAGTAGAAGATGCCAAAAAAGAAGCAGAGAGTCTGCCGAGTGTGGAGATCAGCAAGCTGGACATGCAGTGGGTGCAGGTATTAGCCGAGGGCTGGGCCACACCTCTGTCTGGCTTCATGAGGGAGAGAGAGTATCTACAATGCCAACACTTTGGTACACTCATTGATGGTTAGTAGCATTTGCTTTTAGTCAAATACGATCATTAAATTATATATATTTTTTAGATTAACTGAGAATATTACTTTTTGATAGTAGTGGAATAGTTTATCTGTATATAGTGGAATAATTGTTTATCTGTATATTTTATATATATGAGAATATATTAGTTCTAAAAGTGCCCTTGTTGCATGTTACAGGAGGTGTGACCAACCAGTCCATTCCCATTGTGCTGCCAGTTGCTACAGAAGACAAAGAGAGACTAAAGGATTTCCCCGCCATCAGTCTCAGCTATGAGGGGAGACATGTTGCCATCATTCGATCCCCCGAGTTCTATGAGCACCGCAAGGAGGAGCGGTGCAGTCGCCAGTTTGGTCTCGCCAATGTTGGCCATCCCTATGTCAAGATGATCTATGACAGTGGAGACTGGCTGTGTGGTGGAGATCTGGAAGTTCTGGAGAGGATCAAATGGAATGATGGTCTGGATAACTACCGACTGACCCCAACAGAACTGCGTGCCAAGTTCCAGCAGATGGGAGCTGATGCTGTGTTTGCCTTCCAGCTCAGGAATCCAGTCCACAATGGTCACGCTCTGCTGATGCAGGACACCAAGCGCCGCCTGGTGGAGAGAGGATACAAGAAACCAGTTCTCCTACTTCATCCACTAGGGGGCTGGACCAAAGATGATGATGTACCTCTGCCAATCAGAATCCAGCAGCATCTGGCTATACTGGAAGAGAAAGTACTGGACCCTGAGTCCACCGTTCTAGCCATTTTCCCATCACCCATGATGTATGCCGGTCCCACAGAAGTCCAGTGGCATGCCAAATCTCGTATGTCCACAGGTGCCAACTTCTACATTGTAGGTCGCGACCCTGCTGGTATGCCACACCCAGAAACCAAGAATGACATTTATGAGGCGACACATGGAAGCAAAGTTCTCACCATGGCTCCAGGTCTACAGCAGCTGGAGATTGTACCATTCAGGGTGGCGGCTTACAACACCAAGAAGAAGGCTATGGACTTCTTTAACCCAGAGAAGAGAGAAGACTTCCAATTCATATCAGGATCTAAAATGAGGGCTCTGGCTCGTGCTAATGAGATGCCTCCAGATGGCTTCATGGCTCCATCCGCCTGGAAGATTGTGTCAGAATTCTACCAGTCTCTAGCCAAAAAACAGTGAACTGACTTAAAATGTGTTGCCATGTCAATTTTATATATGACACATAATTTATATGATTGAAAAGACTATGATGTGAAGAGTTTGTGTGCGAAAATGACTTTTTGCTAAAAATGAGTTTAATGTGGGTGGTTGAGCATCAGCTGGATCTGTTATTTTGTTCCTGCCATTAAACAAGAGAGGACTAATTTATCAAATGACTTTTTTATGTAACTACCACTGCCATGTGGTATATTTACTTTTTAAAGTCAACTTACTTTGCAAAGATTCTCAGTGAATTAATTGTAATGTTATTGAATAAATATATAATTGAAATTAAAAAGTATATTTTTTTTATGTATATTTTGTTAAATGATTTAAATCAGATATCATACAGAATGAAATATTGACCCAAAATACTCTATACATACTTATTATCTAGCATTCTGCGAGGAATGGATGATCACAATTAATCACTTCTTGATAAGACTCCAGAAAAGTGGCTGTATAGATTCCATAGTAAATAAGGACAATTTGGTGGAAGAGTATCACATGATTCTCTGTGAGGCCTGCATTTAACCTGAGCTTTGAAGGGTCATAAATTTTGAGAGCCAAAAAACTTGAATGATGAGTGGTGCTCACAGGAGCGGGAGTGTAGGCTTATACAGGATTCACACTGGCAATCTGCAGACCCTCAAGTGAGATGAGAAAATCTGAAAGAAAATGGCCTAAAATTACTCACACCATTCCATTTCCTTATAGCCCACCTTGTCAGTTATCTGACCACACCTCGATGCATTCCAAAATCCAGCAAGGTTCGGAGACCTATGAGATCATCCTCATATGTGAACATTTTGGCCGCTTTTGGGGTCATTGTTGCCTTTCATCGTTTCACGTCTATTTTGATCAAATAAGTTCTTGTGTGATTAAAATTATCCCATAAATTCATGACTAAATAGATGTTAAGATTTACCTGATGTAATGATATGGTGTCTTGAGGGTCCATCACCGCGGCCATCTTCTGACCATTAGCTTGACCTGTCTGCTCTCCGCGATATTGCCACAGGTATCTGGAATTAAGTGCTTTATCATTACCAAGAAATTTCTCCAGTAATAGATACTTAGATCTGTATGTGCCTACATTGTTGTCATTTATGTTGAGATAAGTTGAAGGATTAATCATTGATATTAAAGCTCACAGCAGTATTTCTATGTGGCAAGTGAAGTACATTTTAGAAATCTGTAGTTTAGATCTCTGTAGAAGTCTATACACTATAACATTACAATGTAATGCATTCAAATGTATTGAACTGCATCATCGGCAATAGCCCAAGAGGAAAATTGATTAAACATTGTAAATGGAAGTTTCTGAAAAGAACATTGGTATTTCCAGATAAATTAAATCAGCATGTTTTGAGTTTGTTTAATTTTAATATCCTTTCTCTTAACTTTGTTCTGAAACTTAGGACAACAAATTTAATTTGAACTTAAGTGTTATTAACAAGTATAGCATTTCCATAATTACTGATTATGGGATTGAAATAAAATTTTAATGTTTGCAGCCTACACATCCCTGATGTATATCATTAGGCTTACTGTATTTTGCATGTCTGTATACATGCCAAAGCAATGAATGTAAAATCAAACCCTGAGAGATTCTAAGTTTATTTAGTATTTTATCTCTTGCTAAATGGAATACTTATCAGACCTTTCAAAGCCAAACAGAAAGATGAGAGGAACAATATTAATTCAGTGTATGTGTTTACATACATTTGTCTTTGTCATAGGCTGACTGGAGGTGAGAACAATAAATACATGTGGTTCTATACAAAGACAGTAGGAAGGTGAGAAATACAATCCTTGTTCAGTGTCATTTGTGAACACTATCGGGTTGGACACAATCAAGGTCTGAATGTACATTTGACAGTGTTACAATGCAATGAAATATTTTTTGACATCACCAAACATTCAAGATGCCACTTATGACAACAAGCTGAATGATACCTTTTAAATAAAAAAAAGAAATCACGAATCGGTGCATTACTTCCAACACAGTGAATATTTTAACGTCCGAAATTTATGAAAAATCAACTGTTACGAATGTTCATTCTGTGTTGTACCTTTCTGTCAAGGTAAATTTCACAATTAATTTAAAGGTTACATTGCAAAAATAAGTCATATTTTGACTAATTATTTCTCTAGTTTTTTTTAGATTGTCTGGTGTATGGTATCACCGCAAATTGCATATTCCACGATACCACTGAAAAATATGTGTTTTGTTACGGAATTTCTGGTTTAAAACCCCAATAATAAAACACTGTCTACATTTCTAATATTAATAACACAAATGGATTAATAAATACCTTCATTTGACAATATCATATGAAGGAATAAACAAATAAATATTTTAAGTTGGTCAAATCATTGTTATGTGAATATTATGCCATATCATGTTTTGAGGAGAATTTCAACAAAAATGCGTAGAGTACGTACCCCCATGTGAATTGGTAGTTCCAGAAAAGATAACTAATTCATATTATACAGTCATATTGAGCTACTGTTGAGTATTATTAGTGAGATAATTATTGGTTGAAAGCATGCTCCCAAAACCAGAAAATGAGATGTGAAGTATGTTTTGTAGTGTACGTACCCCCTTGTAGAGTACGTACCCCCTTGTTCACAGAGGTGTTAGTGTTGGACTTGATTGACTTTAAAATCATTTATATTGTTTGTAAAGTGATGAGATGTCAAGTGGACATCTCTGTTTAACAAAACAACAGTTTTAGAAATTGTTTAATAATTATGTGTTTGCTCTCTACACAAAATTTCTTACAATAATTTTAGTAATATTTGAATTTCTACCATATTCATTAGCCAGACCAAGTGAAACTTTGAAGTTAATTTTGAATAAGTATATAAAAAGTAAATACAAATGGTTTGATAATTATTTAATTGTAAAATGAGTATCATAAAAGTCTGTATAGTCTACTCCATGAACTTACTAAAATGTAATTGCTTCTGGGGTACGTACACTACAACATTTGAGTAATATTTACCAAATACTGATCACCCTTGGACTAGGTGGCTCATAACAATTTATGAACTAAACAGAGCAAGGAATCCATCAAGTACAAAAGTTTGTGGACTTCTTATTCAAAGAACATAGCCAAAATGAGTAAATTAAACAAGAATACAATTAAAAATATGGAGGCAACGTCATGTTTCATATCTTTAGAAATTTTGTGTTAAAAGGCAGAACATAATTATCAAACCTGGTTTTTTAACAGAGTTGTCCACTTGACATCTCATCACTTTACAAACAACATAAATGATTTAAAATTCTATCAAGACCAACACTAACATCTCTTTGTACAACGGGGTACATATGCTATGATGGGGGTACGTACACTACAAACAGACAAGACATCTCATTTTCAACCAACAATTATTTCACTTACAATACTCAACATTGGTCAAATATATTTTTGTACCTATATTGTAAGTGTATAAACAACTATAAAATATAATCAATCAATCATTATTAGAAATGTAGATTTTTTTATTACAGGGGTTAAAACCAGAAATTCCTTTAAAAAAAACACATTTTTTTCTGAGGTATTGTGAAATATCCAGGTTTGCCATGATGTCATACATCAGACAATCCTAAACAACTAAATGGATAATAATTAGTCAAAATATACCTTGTTTGTGCAATGTATCCTTTATATTAGTTGTTAACTTTAACTTGACAAAAAGGTACAGCACACAATACACATTCATAACAGTTTATTTTTACTAAGTATAGGACATCAAAATATTTATTATGTTTTGGAAATAGTACACTTTGGAAACAGTACACTGATTCATGGTTTATTTTTTTATCTAAAAGGTATTATTCAGCTTGTTATCATAAGCAACATCTTAAATGTTTGGTGACATCAAAAAATATTTTATTGCATTGTAATACTGCCGAGTGTACATTCAGACCTTGATGAAGCCCATCCCAATACTGTAACAGAATTATTTGATGCTCAAGAAGATATCTAAGTATTAAAGATTTATGGAATGTCAATTGCAAGTCAATTCAAAATAAAAATCAGTATTGTAAATATTTCAATTTCATTTTTGTTGTGAAAATCAGTGTTGTTTCTGTGTTAGTTTATGTGTAGAGTACGTACCCAGGTAATGTATCAATTTTTTCAAAACAATAAGAAGTGAAATACTTAGGCAGTTGCATGTTATATCTTTCACAAATATTCTTTCTTTATCTGCAGTTGATAAGCATTATGAGTCGAGATTCATTTGAAGTTAATTTGTTGTCATAATCTTTGCTTGGAGCAGTACTGAAAATATCAAAATGTTATTTCCCCGTCTCAACATTTTTTCTCTATATATTTAAAATTTTGGTTGTCCAAATTTAGTTTTAACTATGTTAGAACATTATATACACTATATTAAATTATTTGCTTTATATTTGTTTCATTAATATAACTAATTTGGATAAGATTTCTTAATTATCCAAAATCAGTGTATACAGTTTGTAGAGTACGTACCCCCTGCAACACACGTATGTTAAGCAGCCATAACATTTTAATGGTATGTCCTTGTGCAAAAAGACTTTGGATTTAGGACAAGGAGACCTTGCATTTTAATAAAACATGAGTTAGAAATGCAGGTCACAAGTTTGATTTTTCATGTTAAGTGACTGCCTCTAGTGACCTTGATTGTGTCCAACCCGTATACATGTAAAGCTGCTCTGCTTGGCGAGGTAGAGTCACATTTGTACCTGTCTATTACCATACAGGTGTGTAATTTGGTAGACCCTTCTACCATTTTGACATAAGCTTATACAACCATACACAAACTTACACAAGCTTTAACAAGCTTACAAACAAGCTTATACAACCATACACACAAGCTTTCACAACTATACATACAATCTTTCACAACCATATGTACACACAAACCTTCACAACCATACACACAAGCTTTCACAGCCATGCACACAAGCTTTCACAGCCATACACACAAGCTTTCACACACACAAGCTTATACAAGCTTACACAACCATACACACAAGCTTATACAAGCTTACATAACCACACATACAGGCTTTCACAACCATACACACAAACTTACACAACCATACACACAAGCTTACACAACCATACACACAACCATACACACAACCATACACACAACCATACACACAACCATACACACAACCATACACACAACCATACACACAACCATACACACAACCATACACACAACCATACACACAACCATACACACAAGCTTACACACAACCATACACACAAGCTTGCACAAGTTTGCACAAATTTGTGCAACCATGCATGTATGTGGTGTCATGTTAAACTCATGTCTTTATAAGACATTTCAGACAGACCATCAAAAACCAGGGGTGAGGGTGAGTTCAAACATAAGGGTAAGATCCTTAGGACAATAATAACTATTGAGTTTGTCCTGGCCAGAGAAAAATGTTTTTTTCCCTCAAACCCTTGAATGGTTTTAATGATCCTTTCCTTGGGTATTTGGTCCACTGAACTTTAATGTCTGTCTAGAGTGGACGATATTAGTGCAGTTTCTTTATTCCACGTTATTTGACATTATTAAAGTGAGACAGGGTGCTGTGAACAGGAAATAAGTGAGGGAACCTCAATCTCAATGACGATAGTCAAAGATGCCACATGCTGTCTGGACAAATTCAGAAATACCTGCTGTGATCTGGAAATATTACTAAGAGGATACAGAACATACACCACAAGTACAGGGTTCAGTGAACCAACCTCATACGTGGTAGGCAATATGACCAGGCTAGATCCTTGAATATCTGGGTGATAACTCACTAAAATATAGGTAATATATAAGTCTGTTGTGTTTGTTATCCACCATATTTTTCAAGAGGTATTAGAATGTTTTTTTTAATTAAGAAGTAATTAGATCCATTCCACTTGAAGATATTTTGAAAAGAGCAAGACTATGAAGATAAATTCATCATAAAAATAGTTCAATTTAACAAAGGACATTTCAGAAAATACCTTGCATACCATGATGAATTGATGTAGACAAATTAAGTTACTTCGTTATTATGAATATTATAAATTTTGCTGATAAAGAAATACATTATTGAAAAAGTATTCAGAAACAAGCTTTCAAATCTGACTAAAAGACATTGCCATTTTTTTTCTGTTGATTTCAAAGCATTATGTGACTTCAAGTATGTTTTCTGATTATATTTATCCATGAACAGTGGGCTTTAGAATAGTTTGCTTTTTGAAAACATTTTCAGACTAACTGGAGGTTATGTGAGGTGATTTGATGGAATCTCCCAATCTGACCAATAAATAATGCATTTTTCATCAGGTTTCTTGGACAAGGTTATGATTAGATGTTATAGTCTTACTCAACTGGCTCGCTACATGTATCTACCGCCAAATTAGAGGAGAGAAGTTCATCAGGCAGTTTTGAGTTGAAAGTCCTTCGTATATAGTATTAACAATCATCTTTGTGATAAGCACACAACAGTGCGGTCAAATGAGATTTGAAGTCTTGACTGTAATGTTGTGGAATTCCTCTTGATAATTGGTTTTTTCACTTTGATTCATATGGACTTTTTCTATTTTTTGATAGTCTATTTTTATTTTGATTATATCTGTATGTTTATATAAAATATCCAATGTGTTGTCATATTTACAACTGATGGTAGAAGCATGAAACCTTGCTTGTTTAAGCATCTCACACACATTGGGTTCACAAATTTGATAAATTTTAATAACATAGTGAATAAAGGAGTTAGTGCATAATATTGATGATGTTCACATGATAGGCATATTAGTATGGTAGTTAAAATTGGACGGATGAAATTCTTTTTTATGCTTTTTGTAATTTATTTTATTTTATTAACACTATCTATCACCGAAAAAAATTCTATTTATAGTCAGTAAACCTGATTGTTCCAATATCTTGATATCTTGAGATATTGGAACAATTCTGACTACCATTCAGGCAGAGTGAACTATATATTCCTCGTAGTCAATTCAATTTCAACACATCCACACCAATAATATCCTTTGTGCATTGAGGCCCTGTGACAATAATGCTTGAAATATTCAATGGTTTCAAAATCCTTTCACACATCATATTATAATCATATTGAATAAGTATTTACATGATGAATAAGTTATTGGGCTCCTGGCATGTCTTTTAGTGACTGACATTTTCAAAACTGTTTTCAATATTAATGAAGTACTTATAATAAAAGGGGTTAATGGCCTGATGTTTTCATAATCAATGAATTATCTTATTTATCCAAAGATTGAAGCAAGAACTAAGTTTCATACCATATTTTGTTCTCAAGAAAAACAAATTAAAATTTTACATTTTGTGTTGTTTTGAAAAAAAATTGTTTGCTAGGATCTCTTGCAATATATGAATTTCTTCCTATTATTATAATATATTATTTCCTGAGTAAGTCAACTCCAATTCCCTGCACACTGAAAATGTCAGCCTTTATGTATATATCATTAAACTGAAATTAAGAATCTTCATGCATCCACTCTGTGGCTGCCAACAGCTTGTTTCGATGTGTTGTCGACCTCACTTCAGAAAAAAAAACCTCATAGATAAAATGGTGAAAAACAGCTCCCTTAACATTTATAGATATTTATAATATTGACATTCCTTTCTTAACATCTTGGAAATTTGTATTTGATATCAATTTTCAATTGAAAATAACAAAATTCGAGATATTTGTTTTGAAAAATATTTATTTCAATAGCAAAGACAATGATACTCATTTTGTACCAACACTTCTTTCATCATTTTAGTGTTAAAAATTTCATATTACTCCTGCATAATGTTTAAATCTGACCATAACAAACAAACACAGATCAGAATCGGCAATAAATAACTAAATTAGGGCATGGAGTTGATGTCATTCAATATGAAGGGCAAATTTACCATCAAAGTTCTCTCTGCTGTTGCATATGACATATTAGTACTCCAACTAATACTTTCTATCACAGACACAAATATAATTGATATATTTAGAGCAAGATTCTATCAATTGTTCATGTTTAGTTAGTTTACTGTTTTTTGGCTAGAGACTGGTAGAATTCTGAGACAATCTTCCAGGCGGATGGAGCCATGAAGCCATCTGGAGGCATCTCATTAGCACGAGCCAGAGCCCTCATTTTAGATCCTGATATGAACAGGAAGTCTTCTCTCTTCTCTGGGTTAAAGAAGTCCATAGCCTTCTTCTTGGTGTTGTAAGCCGCCACCCTGAATGGTACAATCTCCAGCTGCTGTAGACCTGGAGCCATGGTGAGAACTTTGCTTCCATGTGTCGCCTCATAAATGTCATTCTTGGTTTCTGGGTGTGGCATACCAGCGGGGTCGCGACCTACAATGTAGAAGTTGGCACCTGTGGACATACGAGATTTGGCATGCCACTGGACTTCTGTGGGACCGGCATACATCATGGGTGATGGGAAAATGGCTAGAACGGTGGACTCAGGGTCCAGTACTTTCTCTTCCAGTATAGCCAGATGCTGCTGGATTCTGATTGGCAGAGGTACATCATCATCTTTGGTCCAGCCCCCCAGTGGATGAAGTAGGAGAACTGGTTTCTTGTATCCTCTCTCCACCAGGCGGCGCTTGGTGTCCTGCATCAGCAGAGCGTGACCATTGTGGACTGGATTCCTGAGCTGGAAGGCAAACACAGCATCAGCTCCCATCTGCTGGAACTTGGCACGCAGCTCTGTTGGGGTCAGTCGGTAGTTATCCAGACCATCATTCCATTTGATCCTCTCCAGAACTTCCAGATCTCCACCACACAGCCAGTCTCCACTGTCATAGATCATCTTGACATAGGGATGGCCAACATTGGCGAGACCAAACTGGCGACTGCATCGCTCCTCCTTGCGGTGCTCATAGAACTCGGGGGATCGAACGATGGCAACACGTTTCCCTTCATAGCTGAGACTGATGGCGGGGAAATCCTTTAGTCTCTCTTTGTCTTCTGTAGCAACTGGCAGCACAATGGGAATGGACTGGTTGGTCACACCTCCTGTAAAATGCAACAAGGGCACTTTAAGAACTAATATATTCTCATATATATAAAATATACAGATAAACCATTATTCCACTATATACAGATAAACTATTCCACTACTATCGAAAAATATTTTCAGTTAATTTAAAAAAAAAATAATTTAATGATCGTATTTGACTAAAAGCAAATGCTACTAACCATCAATGAGTGTACCAAAGTGTTGGCATTGTAGATACTCTCTCTCCCTCATGAAGCCAGACAGAGGTGTGGCCCAGCCCTCAGCTAATACCTGCACCCACTGCATGTCCAGCTTGCTGATCTCCACACTCGGCAGACTCTCCGCTTCTTTTTTGGCATCTTCTACTCGGTGCTTTGGCACAAAGAGTTCATTGACACCACATGACACAGTTCTTGGAAGGATGCTGTGTTCTTGTAGCATCTTTACTACCTTCTGCATGCATCCCTCAATGCTGGATCCTCCTGTTGTCACTCTCAGTTCGGGGTTCTCGGGTTCCTCATATGCTTGGTCAATACCTGTAAATCCTTTAATCTGGCCAGCCCTTGCCTTCTTATACAGTCCTTTTACATCTCTTTGTTCACACAAGTCCAGAGGAGTATCAACAAATATCTCAAAGAATGGCAGACCAGCTTTCTCGTGCAGCTGACGAGCGCGGTCACGGTCTTCTCTGAATGGACTGATGAAGCTGGTAAGACATACAATACCTCCATCAGCAAATAACTTGGCCACTTCAGCAATACGGCGAATGTTCTCCTCACGGTCCTCAGGGCTGAAGCCCAGGTTCTTGTTGAGTCCTGTTCGCACATTATCACCATCCAAACTGTAAGTGGGAATTCCCTGACTCACCAAGAATTCCTCCAGAGCAAAGGAGATGGTTGTCTTTCCCGCACCTGAGAGTCCAGTGAACCATACAGTGCAGCCTCGGAATGCTCCTTTCTGTCCGAGCACCTGGGCTCTCTCAGACCTGGATATGTTATGTTCCTGGAAGTAAACATTTGTAGCTTTGCGGTCTCCATTGCCCTTTGTCGAAGCCATCTCTATGGGACAAGAATGTCTAGTCAATCAGGGCACAGATTAGTAATGCTGAGGTGCAATGCCTCCAGAATAAGTGACCGATTCAATGCAACTGTGGTTTTTTTATATGATTTCAGCTTGCACCAGAATTGCTATTGACGGCTTGCCATGTGGACACCATGATTTACTCCATTGTTATACACACTGCCTATGTGATGAGGGACAATCTGCCCTCATCACCAACTACCACCACCGCCACCATAACAGCTTTGTCTCATCCTGCCCATTGTTTTATACATGAATTGTGAAGGTTGCCACTCTACCAGCACATGGACTTACAGTTCATTATCAAGAACACCTGAAAACATCACATGTAATGTTCATAATTGTAATTAATGAAAGTAATTGAACATGCCGATCAAAGTATTTTTTAATGCATGCAATTAACATGCATTTTTAACTTTTGATGGGAAATGTTGACAAATGAAAGAAAATGTCAGGAGTCCTTATGCAGTAAAAATACCACAAGAAATTCCCTTATGCATGTGAAGAGGGGATGGATATTGATATAATTTTTGCTTTGAGCATGCTCGGAAACGTTTAGGGATTGAATTTCCGAGATCATTTTCTTGAAAAGAATATTTTAGAATTCTGAGACAAAGCAATCTTAATCATGTTAGGTTTCTTGGTCTCATTTTGGTTTTTAATATCAATATAACAACTTCCTGAAAAATATTTTACCAATCACAGGTCTGTGGGTTTTGATGACATTCCATTAATTACCAGATATCTGATTGAAAATCATGAAAAAGGGGCTTATTGTCAATACCTGTATCAAGGTAAATCCCCAAGAGTGACGCAAATTTGCACCTATTAATGCAAACTCCAGGATGCAAATATGAATTTCTGTGAGAATCAAATTTGGACATCAAATGTCAAAGATCTTATTCACACAAGTCAATACAGCTCTTAGGAGAATTATAATCATGAACCTTAAGATATGGATATCATAGGCATGTCCCCCTTTAATATGGTCCCCAAGAGAAATTAAGATTAGGCAAGCTCCTCCAATCATCCAGTAAAGACAGGTCCATTGAGCATTAGGATCACTCACATATTGAGAGTGATCATGGACCTATTAATGGGGATCTCATGAGCATTTTAAACTGTGTTATATTTTGTGATAACAAACCATTGCAGGCAGCCAGACTTAAACAAGGTGCATATTCACATATGGAAATACGTATGGATAATGAAACTCAGAACTCATGACTTTAGTAAGAGCTCTGGGATGCTGGTTCAGATGTTTTGAGTAATGTCTGCAAACATTTATGAACTTAATTGTTTCTTGTATGAAAGAAAAAGCTAATGTGGAATTTTAGGTATGATTTGGCACCTATTATAACATGACATATAGGAGATTAAAATCTTATTTTTGAATGATACATTCTTCAAGATGACTGATTAAATTTGTTTTTTAAAGGTACATCATCATGTTGTGTGTTAATGGACATCTAAATATTAAGAGTTAAGTGAGCATTTGATAGAATGACTAATGCTGATAGATGAGGAGGAAAACGGAAGTGAGAAACAACTACAATGTAACTCTTCTATCTTTCCTGCCATTCAAAATGATTTAAAATAAAGCTTACAGTCGAGACATCCCTACAGGTTAGTTCACAGGCAGAGGGATGGAAGTTAGATGGGATTCCCAATTCCCTCATTATGAATGTAACAGACTGGCAAAGGTCCTGTTAGCTTTATAGAACCCTCCTACAGGCAAATGAATAACAGCAAACAGTTTCAAATAACAGTCTATGGTTGGGTTTAATTACATCACACATGGTTAATGAAATACTTTAATGGGATAATGGTGAAGTATCATGGTTTCCATTCTATGTTTACAATGGCATTTCAAATTTAATGTTGAATTTTTGTTTTTCGTGGCATACTAATATGTGATAATTCCAAAGATATTGGACTTTATTTTTGTTACTCTCCTGAATAAGAGACACAAATAACCCAATGCAAATATAATCCCTGTTGTGAAAGATCTTTAGAAATTGCATTAATTCTTTTCATATTGCAATAATTACAACAGTGTCATGTTTATAGAATCTTAAGGCTTGTTAAAATATGTGTGACTTATCCAATATCCCATTAGTTTTGTTTTGTAATTCATTAATTATGAGATAAGTATCGGTTTAGTTTACACCCAGCTCCTGAAACATCATTTAGACATAAGAAAAGTAAGACTTTCCGAAGTGCCTACCATTATAAATAATATACTGTTCTTCAAGTTTAGGTAATAGCCAGATTTATAATATGAAAAAAGAATGATTTCAAAATAAATTAAAAACACAGTGCTGAGAGGAGTAAGCCAAACTCAGCTTAAACATGATGTGTCATAACAAATAAACACAGCGCTGAGAAGAGTGAGACAAATTAAGTTTAAACATGATATGTTATAACTAATAAATACAGCGCTGAGAAGAGTGAGCCATATGTAATAACTAATAAACACAGTGCTGAGAGGAGTGAGACAAACTAAGCTTTAAACATGATATGTCATAACAAATAAACAGCGCTGAGAAGAGTGAAACAATTTAAGTTTAAACATGATATGTCATAACTAATAAACACAGCGCTGAGAAGAGTGAGACAAATTAAGTTTAAACATGATATGTCATAACTAATAAACACAGTGCTGAGAGGAGTGAGGCAACTGAGCTTAAAACATCATATGTCACAGGAGTTTGTTGGGCAATTAATGGGAAATATTCAGACTGAACTTTACTCCTTCTCTCTTGTATGGCCCCTCAGGGATTTAGGAGAACCATAAGGGATGGCAGTCAATGGGAGCTCATGTTGAGCAATATTTCACTATTCAAAATCAATAGAGGAAATCAAAATCAATAGAGGAAAGCAGGGATGTTTAACTTAAAGTCAGTTATTACAAAAACCTTTCGTGATAGATTACAGAAGCTGTGTTTTTTTATCAGTCAGCAGTTATCATACTTATCAAGAAATAAATTCATAAAATTTGATATGAATGATGACTCCTGGAGAGGCATGCTGATATTTTCATCATCAGATAAGCATGACATCGCCCCGTGGGGGCTTAATTTTGCATTGTGGATCTGCCTTAATGAATTAAATGTGAGTTTGAAGGTGATTTGTGTTTTGGTGATGGCTTGAGACATGCAATGGTGGCAGCATGTGTAGGATGAGAATGAGGCTACACCAGCATGCCGCCCATCTCCACTCATTATAGTCCTCCTTAATGCTTGTAATGAGCACAGAAGAAAAATAATGACAGTTTAACACATCATTTTTAAAGAAATAGACAGACTTGTAAAAGCAAAAGGGCATATGTAGTTCTGGTGTGCAGGCCTTGACATAAAAAGAAGAATATTGGTAGCCCAGTTGGGAGCAGAGCGTGGCCTGAGGTTTCTAAGATAATAGGATGCGTGATATAAGAAAGTGCATTGAATAAAGGCTGTATAGAGAATAGTGTTTAGAGGGGGTTACTTGTTCCAATCAAAATTTACAAGTCCATTGATTGTGATATGTGACTAATATATCAAGGATTAGTATAAAATCAAGAAAGTTTGAGCCACTGAAAGACCAAAAAATATAGTTGCCCAACTGGGCCACTACAACAGATATTCACTGGCCCAAACAGAGGATCTGTTGGCCCGGGCCACCGGGCCAGTGTGTATGTCAAGACCTGGTTGTGGGATAATTTCCACTTTTACATATTTACTGGGAAAAAATGCTACATATTTACTGGGAAAAAAAGATAGGAATTCTTGCATAATTGCTAAATGATTTCTGAGTATATCTTGTCATGAGATGGACAAGTAGCTTACTAAGTTACAAAATTATTTATATGACGCAAGAACAGTTCATGACAGGTCGTCAAACATTGTCAAAAGAAAAAAATGCATTAAACAAGATCCTGTATTCGGAAACAATTTGAGAATTAAATGCAGGAATCAGGAACCCTTATGATGAACGTGCTGTTTCATGTTGTCGCCTACTTTGATGTGATTATTTGTGCCATTAATGTTGCTGGCAGGTAGCCTTGCGTCATGTCAACTGTTCTGTTACTTATTGATTGTGCTGTTGATTGGAACCTGACACCTATTGGGTCAGACATACATCACTTGATGACCATCATTTGACCCCATTTGGGCTCACTGTATGACTCTATATGATCATGGACTAAGTGAGGACCATGGTTTAACTCTCATTTTAAGAGGCTTATTCCCTTTATTAATGTTCACAAATTTATAGATATTATCTTTGTTTTACACAAATTATTGTACTATCTAAAGGTAATCTGATGATATGGAATCACGTAAATATGATTCAATAATAGGCTGTGTTCCTTGACACATTGTAAGTAAATTCTAGGGAAATGATTTAATTTTAGTGGTAATTTTGAAGCTGCATTAATTATGGCAAAATTGCAATTACGCTGACAGTTTCATTGAAATTTAGAATTATATAACGTTGGCACATTCACTGATTATAATGAGTTTTAAAAAATATTTTTTTATGTACTTAGTCATCATCCAAACATTTCTGTTTGTACATGATACAGAATAGTAAAACTGGATGTATGCAGAAATGAGAGGTCATCCATCAGCCTTTCATGTGAAGTCCTGCTTTTACAGCCTCAGGTTTTAATGCCCACCACTCTTTACAAGACCCACTAATGCCAGTCAATTATCTGGAGCTGGTCCTGGTCAGGTTTCACTGAACCAAATGGACACTGAGTTACCTTTATCGGAGAAAATAAGAAGAAAAGCATTAGGAAAATATATAACATCTTCATGTCAGATAGCAAGATCCTGATATGGTTAGGTGTGATAATTGAGATTTTTCCTTTATGGATTTTTTTAACTTATATAGAAAGCATGCTTTCCCATTGTCTTGTTATAAACTTAGTGCTAAATTCAGCCGAACAGTTTTTTTTTGCGAATGAAACTTATTGAATTTAGAATGTAGATATTATCATTTCCAAATGCATCTTTTTAGACATTTGTCCAGACACAGAAGCAAAGAACCATTATTACATATAATTTGTGATTTTCCACTGTCGCATTGGCAAAACAGATATCATTTTCAATTCATTGATTGAAATACTTTTCTTTTTGTACTGAATTTGCTTTTTAGCTTTCTGCATTGTAAGGTGTCTCAAAAAGCACTGAATATTCTTGATAATAGAAAGCAAAGTTTATGAAATGTGTATGTTTAGTTTCTCATTGGCCTAGATGTCTTACTAGAAAATACATTAATATGACCACAAGAAATACTTTTCTTTTAAAATGTCTACTCACAATCAAAGATCACAAACAATTATTTTTTATTACATTCATATTGAAAATATTTGATCTAGTAATATATTTTAAGTTTTGGCAATAAAATATTAACAAACTCCTTTACAGAAATTGCAGACTGCTCAGAGTTGTAGTGAGAATAGGTATCACATTGTCAGTGATGTATGATTTAATGAATTCTGAAGAGATCTATCATGGTTGATATCACTTGAATTGATGGACATCAGTTAATGTTATTGTAGCTTCTATAATATTGATCACATCATTAGCAAACACATTGTTAGAATATCAAGTCATTTTGAGAACTTAATTGTCATGCAGATCACATCGTCTTCCCGCACAAACATAAAGTAATTAGTCAAATCTCAGTTTTATTGAGGAATTGTGATGAGAAAAATAATCTTGCTGTCAACTTTACAATTTTAAAGGGCTGTCTGGCTGTAGATCATATTCCACAAAATGGAGTTAGCATGAGCTATTTACTAATGCTGTTATAGTGATTTTACAAAGTGTCATAGCAAAATGTTTCCAGATAGTCCCTCTCTCTAAGACTTGTAATTTGTGCATATGAATAAGACCAGATATATAACATATCTTTGAAGAATTGATGGACTTGGAAACATAAAGTTTATGAGGAAATAACCCAGGAAGAGATAAACCTGAAATTAATCAAGTAGATTGGTACAGACGATACCTATACCTGAAGCCAAACAACAGCTCTCGGTAAATTTATATACATTTTTAAAGCCTCATATGTAAAATGTCAAAATAATGAAACAATTTGGCAGGCAACCAATATATTTTAAAGATGCCATGCTCACTTGCTGCTGCTGCTGCTGCTGCTGCTGCTGCTGCTGCTGCTATGAAGCATAACTGTTGGAATTCGTCTGCTGCTGGTTAATTGGTAGCCTACCCACTTATTATATTAGGCAGAAGCAGAATCTCAAAATGAACAGGACTAAAATTCAGTATGTCTCAGTCTCAATCTAGTACCCAGCTGACTGTGGTCAGCTACAACTGTAAACATTTTAAAGATAAGGGACCAAAGTTTGATTTTATTTGTGATATTGCCAAAATATGTGACATTTTATTTTTGCAGGAACATTGTCTATATGAAAGCCAGCTCACAAAAATGTGTAAATTGGGCATGGCAATGACAGGTAAAAGCTCAATGGATGAACATGTTGACCGAAATGGACGACCCTATGGGGGATGTGCAATTTTGTGGAATTCTACTCTGAAAGCCAAAGTTGATGAGATAAAGTGTAACAATGCTCGATTATGTGGTATCATGATCCACTTTGATAATAAGTGTGCATTAATGTGTTTAAATGCATATATGCCATGTGATGGGAGAGCTGAGGATGACAAGTTTGCTGAGTATATGGAGGTACAGAGTGAGGTGGAACAGTTGATACACACTCATAACCCGTCTCATGTATTGTATGGTGGTGATATGAACACAGATCTCAGTAGAGACAGTCCACATTCAATTGCCATGAAAAGTTTTATTGAAGACTTTAATATGACTGTTGCCATTGATACACCAATTGCTGATGTGCCCTACACTTATGTTAGTCCTGGTGGGTTTAAGTCAAGAATAGATCATATGTTAGTGTCCACAGCATTGGGACAAACTATACATGAGTGTTCAATTATTGACAATATGTTATTTTCAGATCATGTTCCATTGAAGGTCAAATTTGATTTTAATATTGAACATTTGTCATGTAATGAGCGTGAATGTGTTCCAAGGGTTGCATGGCATAAAGCCTCTGCTGAGCAAATTGTTCAATACCAAACTGATCTTGAATGTAAGCTAAATAATATATGCTATGATAAAGATGTATTTCAGTGCAGGGACAATCGCTGCAAGCAGCACATAGATAATCTCTGTAAATTATATCATGATATTATACATGCATGTATTGAGGCTTCTAGTTGTATACCGTCAGTGGTGCCCCCTGATGAGCCCGCTGGTGGCAGGAGAAAGGTGCCAGGATGGTCCCAGCATGTGGAACACCTCAAACGTGAGGCGCTGTTCTGGCATAGACAGTGGCGCGCTCTAGGACAGCCCCATCAGGGGGAGGTAACAGAAATGCGCAGAATCACTAGGGCTCAGTATCACAGAGCAGTGAGACAAGTAATGAAACAAGCTGACACTATCCGCATGACCAATATGGCTGAAGCTATAACTGAGAATAGATCAAGGGATCTGTTTGCAGAGGTTGGTAGAATTAAGGGAAGGAATAAATTCATACCCTCCAGTATTGATGGTGTTGTGGGTGATGAAAATATTTCGCAACTATTCTGTGATAAATATGATAACTTGTATAACAGTGTGCCATATAATGATAATGATATGTGCAGTTTGCAAATTGAAATTGATAAACGTATTACCAATGATGTAATGTTTAATGTAAATGTTGATGATGTTTTAAAAGGAGTTAAGCAGCTAAAGTTAGGGAAGTCTGATGGAGAGGAAGGTCTTAACTCCGACCATATAATACATGGCCCTAGGGTGCTCTATGTCTTATTGACATTGGTGTTCAACAGTATGTTAACTCATGGGTATAGTCCTGAATCAATGTTAATTGGTACTATGGTGCCCATACCAAAAAACAAGAAGCAGTTGCTTTGTACGTCTGACAATTTCAGGGCAATCACCCTGAGCAGTATCATTGCTAAATTGTTTGATATGATAATTATTATTAAAGAGCAGGATGCACTAATTACATCCAATCTGCAATTTGGTTTTAAACAAAATTTGTCCACAACACATTGTACATATGTATTGCAGGAAACAATCAATCACTACAATGCAAATGGCAATAATGTGTATGTACTCTTACTTGATGCCTCTAAGGCCTTTGACAGAGTGAATTACTGTAAGCTTTTTAATGAACTTTTAAAAAGGGATATGTCACCATTAGTTTTAAGATTATTGTTGTACATGTATACAAAACAAAGACTCCAGGTAAAATGGGGTAGCAGTGTATCTTCTAGTTTTGGAGCATGCAATGGAGTTAAACAAGGTGCTATTCTTTCCCCAATTCTGTTTTCCGTGTACATGGACGGCTTATTCGGTAGATTGGAGGAGAGTGGTGCCGGTTGTTACATGGGTAATCACTATGTTGGTGGTCTTGGGTATGCTGATGACATGGCTCTGGCTACCCCCACATTATCAGCACTGAACACATTAGTCAAGATTAGTGAAGACTATGCTGATGAATATGATGTTATGTTTAATGGTGCTAAAAGTCAATTTCTGATATTCAGAGGACGTGAATGTAAACCAGATAACAGACATATAATTGTAAATGATGTGGTGCTACAAAGTGTACAGAAAGCTGTTCATCTGGGTCATCATATTAGTTCAAATGACAAAGGTTCTATGGCTATTGATGCTATTGCCAAATTTTGGAGAAGTTTTAATATATTGATGGCAGACTTTGGTCAAATATATTCTTTTATATTGTGTAAACTGTTCAAACAATATTGTTGTACTTTTTATGGTGCTCCTCTGTGGTCACTCCAAAGTAAAGAAGTGAAAAAATTATGTGTGGCTTGGAGAAAAGCTCTAAGGAAAGTATGGAAATTATCGCCTCTCACACATTGTGATGTGGTGGCTCTACTGTCCAACAGTGTGCCACTTGAGTTGAGTTTGAGGCAGAGGTTTATGAAATTTATACAGAAGGCCATGGATCACAAATCGCCGGTACTGAGTAGTGTGGCTAAAATTGCTATTCTAAATCCATGGTCGAACAGTTCTATTAATTATTGTGATATTGTTTTAAATTATAATATTGATATGAGATGTATGCCACAATGCATTGGTCAGCAATGGCACTCAGGTGTAAATGAAACATTGATGTGCAATATAAGTGTTCTGAATGAGATGATTAAAATTAGAGATGGTTTTAGAGTATGTGATATTTTAAGTCATGACGATGTAATTGATGTAATTTATGATATAACTGTCAATTAATGTTTGTAAACACACTTTCCATTGTAAATAGTTCCCAAATTGCCATGTTTTTATGTGCGAAATAAAGATATTATTATTATTATAAGCTGCCCTGTAGCAGTGGACTGATTTTCTGACCTACTGACCCACCTTTGAATTATAAGTGCTAGAACATAACTGGATTGTTCAGACCCTGGGACTTAAGAGGATATAATCTTGGCCAATTTGTAAAAATAGACTTGTGCCAAATGTTATACGTCAGAGGCTTCAAAAAGACTGGTTAGCTGCTACAGGCAGGCTTCTAAATAAACAACAACAGGTTATTTTCTGCTTTTACCATTCACAAGAGCAATAGGCAAGAATCAACATCTTGTTTAGCAATATAAAGATTTCACTGGTCTGGACTTACTCAGTTGGTAGCTCTTTCCAGCACTCATGATTAAAAGTAGGTTATAACTAGGCGCAGCTGGGCATGCTGAGGCTAAGTTTAGCAATCATTATTCATAAGTAGGTTAGTAGGGTAGCTTTTTTTAATTACCACCTCACCTTCCACAAGCAGCAGCAGCTCCGAAGAGTAATGATGTTGATGTATGCTCCCTGTCCAAGAGAGGAGCTATTTTAAAGAGAGATTGGTCCAGCTCTAACCGCACAGTTTTGCCACTGGCAAGGTCTCATATATTTATTAACCAATTTCTATATTAAATTACAAATTTGACCTCCTTCATCAATTTCACCAAGAGTTTTGCTGTATTTTATCAGCTATTTAAAAAAAGAGCTCCAAATATATGTCACATTTGTATACCATGAAGGCCTAAATAATAATATGATTTCAATAATAACCTTGACTTGAAGTTCACAAGGCTTCGAATTGTTACCAAAAAAATGACATTCTAACCTTTATGATGTTTTTTTTTATATTTTCTTCTTGAATTTCCCATATCCCATCAAAGCTTATTTCTCTTAAATTCCCTGTGCCATTAATTCAATTCAGGCAATTCTTATTCCTAACCCCCAATCTCCCGAATGCTATCTCCAAAGTTGGCCAAATTTATTGAATTTTGACATTTTACAATACTTTCTCTGAAATTACCTGACATTTCTTTTAAAACTTTTCTATACTTTGTTATTCTTTGTCCCGGACCCTCCATTAACCAAACAAGAAACATAAATTTCATTTACTCATCAAAAAATATAAATAATGACAGATTAATGTGAAATTAACCAAAGATGAGTATATTTCCACATAAATGCATGATAAAGCTGACGATGACTGAGGCAGAGTTTTTAACATATGAGCTTGACTGATCAAGTCATAAATGAATATTATTTAGAAAGGTTCATGAGCTTTGAAATAGGCACAGACAGGTATTAAAATGAAAATAAGGTTTACACATCCTTGTGGCAGTTCCTGGTACACATTCTGACACAAAGAGGCAGCAGTTTGTGGTTTGTGTTTGCATATTGATGCTGCTGTAGGCAGTGCCTCTTTCAATTATAACAGTACCCAGGAGATTAGAAAGAAACCTTGCACATGAGCTGATCAAAGTCAATGTTGACAAATAGATTGCCAGGTTTCGGTTAATTGAGTATAGTAATATTGCCAGGCTAGAGCAACCAGGTAATAATGAAAAAATGGCACTGAGAACTGCCTGCCATTCAGATACAAGCTGCTTCGATATGATGGAGAAAATCTGCTATTCTCAGATATTTTTACAGGAATAGTATGGATTCTGCATGCTTGAATACTAAATGAATGTATCAACCCATATGAGACTCAGGATTTGATACAGTAAAATTAACATTGATATCAAATATGTTGTTTTATTAGGGGAGATTATCTACAGATGAGAGAATGATTGCTGTGTGTCTTATGGTTTTACATTTCTCCCATTAATCTCCCATTTTGTCATGAAAAACTTCTGTGTGTTTTTCTTTGCTGTGATTGATCTTACAGCATTCAACTTAAATGGATGATCCCAACAAACACCGGTGGAAATTTTGGTTCAAAAGAGGACTCCATGCCTTTCAGACGGTATTTGTAAGGAGTTTTATGCAGACATACATTAAGTATTAATGATAAAAGTCTCGACTTTGTATATGCTACATGCCGGCAACACTAAACGGGTGGAAACAAATCTATACTTGACTCGTCGACATCCTGACTCAAAAATATGTTGCTTTTCATCCATCAAGAGTTCAATTCTTCATGGACATTTCTCTGAAACTTTCAGAAGTCAGACTTAGCATTGACATATTAAAAGGTTTGCCTCGCAATACACATTGATTTGGCATTGTGTAGCATGGTACACTCAAAGTTGAAATATTTTCACATTATCAAAAATTGCTTTAGCGATCTTCAATCTGTGACTTGTAACTTTGTAGATAGATGACTATAAATCAATCTATAAAACTTTTTTCAAAATATTTTTTTCACAATATCTCAAATAAGATGCCATTCAAAATATTGATATCAGAAAATGATCTGGGTTTTTCCTATTAAAGGTATATATCGATATCAACTATCATTTTTGTTTGAATAGTTGCAATGTGATCATGTTATTCAAAATATGTCTGCGTTCATACAGTCTCATTTGTCAGGTCTGTAATTCATCCATTGAATTCTGTAATTCATCTGTTGTGGTAAGCAGTGACAGATATATTCTGTGATTTATTTCACCAGATTTGTGCTGTAATTGCAATAAATTTATAACATCTATCTGTTTGGCTGGTACTTCTATAGTCCCCGTGAGAGGGTGGCTCCCGCCAGCAAAAGATGATCGTAAATTCCAAAAGTTTTAGAGTTGTAAATGTACTTAAATATTATCTCAAAATCTTCTCTTCATGTCATTAATTCATGTTAATGATATTAAAATTGCTTATCAATATGTGGTGAAGGTCTCCTTACCCTTTAATGACATAGGGTGACAATCGTTTATTCAGTGGAATAATTGAAAACAAGTTCTATATTTGTTCATTTTGGATACTGAACCTAACCAAAATGTGTCAATGAAGATCATGCTTTTCACCAGAATGTATATAGTATCATAACTGTTTAGATGATAGAGGATATTGTGTGTGGTAGTTGGCCAAATATTAATATAAATATTGGTATATCCTTTTTCATCCTTTTTTGATAGAATGAATAGATTTACTTTTACTATGATTTCATTACCCAGTAGGTACCATAGTAATAGGTTTCAATGTAAGACCTTTGAAGATGGAGTTGTTGCTCTCAGAAGTTTGCCTCTCACATATTGAAATAAATGTTATTACAAATATTACAGCCATTTCATCATCTTGTATTTCATTATGAAGGTGGATGAGATTCAATCCCAAGTGTAGTATCATGAGAATTTCAATAACGACTTGTTGTACATTTGACACCAAATGCAAAACTTATGATATTAATCCATCAGAGATAATTTTATTTAGTTGTTTTTACATGATTAAATCAAACTGTCTTGGCATTTTAGCTACGCTGCCTATGTCTGCAGAGAAGAGGAAAATTTTCTGTCATTCTGTGTGTCCATCAACTTTGTTCTCTGAAACAACTGGGTGGAGTTTTTAACTATATATAGGTAAGGTATATTTTCAGGGGACCAATTCTATCTATTTTTCGTGAGGATAGTATGTCTTTATAATTTTTTAATTGAATTCAATTGCTATCAATGAGTTTTCAAGTATGCAATATCATGATTCCACCTCAACATTGAAATATCAGACATCTGGAACATCCAGTGTCTCATTCTTGCAATCTCAATATAACTTCAGCTTGAGGCTTTCAGAAAAGGGATGGTGATGGTGACTGGGTGGTTTTAATATAAAAGCTAAACAGTTCAAGGAAATTAGCTGATCAGCTGATATTTCACTGGAGAAAGTCAGCGGGGCGAGTGAGTTGGCGACCATATTGGATACATTGCTTGTAAAACTGGCTGTGCCTTGAGTGACAAAACTGGGTTTCTCCTAAAAAAATATTGTTTATAAAGCAGTTTGCAGGCATTTTCAAGAAATAAACACAAACATTACCAAAAACCAAGCATCAGCATAGCTTTCAGGCCTTTGGTCTATATCTCGGAAATTTTACAACACAAATATCACTGTAGTATAGTGGGACTCAGATAACAATGAGGTTTGTTTGTTACGAGCCTTGTGAGAGAGTTTAGGTGTGTAATGTATCATGGAGGATGGTGTCGTGGTGTCGTCATTGAGCAGATGTCTCCGCACCTCGGCGCTTATTACGTTCTGCCTCATGCTGGTCTTATGTCACATATGTATTCAGTCCACGGGTGAAATCCGTGCCAGTATCGCTGTGATTCCCATGCATTGTTCAGTTTCCCATATGCAAGCAGCAGAATCGTCCACATTGTCAAATGCTAATATTGTCCTGCGGTGTTGATTAGAGCCCATAGTTTTGTAGGTATGTGTGTGTGAGGTGTTGCACAGAGTGGTTATCTGAGGCCAGTAATATCCCTCAGGGACCTACACATTAATTCAGGACACCAGCTCACACACTCATGGTGAAATGCTTGGCTCTCAGTGAATTTATCCAAGTGTTTGCAGTGAAAAATCACATCATCTGAATGTTTAAATGATGCCTTCGGAGTGGATTGTAAATACAGATGGCAGGGTTTGCAACAGAGCACTGGGAGGAAGATTACAACACAAGATTATTATTGTAAAATTGATGATGATGTCAATAAAAGTAACAAATTATGCACAAAATAGATCATGATAAGGAGACCTGGCCAACAGAACGTGCAGTGTAATATTACCCAGCAAAAACCTTAGGTCTAGCAAGTGTCTAGTGGTCTGGTGTTGATGATATCTTTATTGTTTTTTCTGCTGTGAATGTTGAGACTTGCTGAACTTGGTCCCATATGTAGCTATCAAGTGTCTTCTCTCTGGACCTTTGCACTGTACATATAAAAGCCTTTCTTGCAAAAAAAAATAGCTTATTCAAAGATTCCTTATAAATGCATTCTCTAACATGAGGTCTTGCTCATGTATTCAGATGACATGGAAAGCCATGAATGCCATTCAGCTATCATGTTATTTACTGACATGAATGTTTTAAATTCTTGTCAGTATTGACTTCCATAGATATCTAATGCATTCATTCTTTAGCATCAAATAATAGTAGAATTTTGGAGCATTGTTTCTAATAAAGCAATAATTTTCAAGGCTTATTATATTTTTTTATACCCAAAGGTGTATGTTGCAAAGGTGTATGTTGAATGGATAACAACACACAGCAAAAGTTGCTCAAGATTGGATGATCCACTTGGACCAAATTTGAAATATACTTGTATGCCAAGAAAAACTTTTCAAAGTTATAGTTTAGAGAATATGTGGATTGCCTAGATGTTAGAGACTAGAGGCAGCAGCCGGACTCCTGCTAACAATGCTGACACCCCCAGGCCTGGCGGAAAATAAGACTCAGCCAAGAGGACAGAGGCAAGCAAATGAGAGACTGCTGGTTGAGTGGAGAGAGAGGAGTGGGTATTGATGAGACATTAGATGTTATCTCATTGAGACAGAACATGGGGAAGGAGGAATTGCCTTGTGACACTGATTGACACTGCATGGATTGGGAAGGTGGCTGGGTGTCACACACTTTCATAGGGCCCACCTGCTAGATGGCGCCAGGCATGCTTCACAGTGTCTCATTCAACTGGGAACCTCACTCGTCTGGTATATATTTGGTGTGTGTGAAGAAAGCTCATCGCTTCACCTGGGCACTTTGAGTACTACCTTGTTTGTTGGAATCACAACTAGAAACAATAATAAGCAATCCCCTCCTTGAGATGATTTAGATTTTTAAAATTTGGGAATAAAGTGGGTAATACGAGACTTAGAATCTGGTTTCTTAAAAAAGTACTCATAAATTGGCTTAATGTCTTGCATCACCATGCCAACAATAAAAATGTAATGTGTCTGTCAACAGCAAAATGGTTATCCCTGTATTAGGTGCTGCTATAATTTAATGCTAATGATTTGTATAATAATGTTTCATTCAATAAACGTAGACATAGAAGCATGTGTCACGAGGAAGGAATGATGTGTGCAGCATGTGGAGGTAGGAACCCATAGAGTTGGCAATGGTGGTTGTAGATGGCCGTGCTGAGAGAGGGAGCATCTGTTTGAGGGCAGATAAGGGCAGACAGGCAGAAGCCAGTGTATTAGACATGTGAAGACGTCCCACAGATAAGCAAAGCTAGAAGTGGTCAATGTTGGGGAGATGACCACTTGATCCTCTCCCAGCCCAGAACAAAG
Source organism: Amphiduros pacificus (assembly GCA_949316495.1). NCBI lineage: Eukaryota > Metazoa > Annelida > Polychaeta > Phyllodocida > Hesionidae > Amphiduros > Amphiduros pacificus. The sequence continues at coordinate 7,490,584 of OX439000.1, forward strand.
CGCCTTCTGGTTTAGAACTGTCATGACCTGATGGGTGTGGCATTGTGCACAAAGACAGGCTGTGTCCAGGGCCAAATAGCAGCAGGTCATCAGCAGCGTGAGATATCTACAAACCAGATGATAAGAATCGGTTTGATCTCAGACATGTCTCTATATATATATGTATACTCTATATCAATTAAGGGCATGAACATTTTTATACTACATTTCTGTCAGTATAATGTTTCATATTGAATTACAAAAAGTTAAGGCTGGAGTCAGTTTTGAAACACTGAATTTAAGGATTGGATGGTAAAGAACAGAAATATCAACTCCTTATAGAATTAACAACTTTATACATGGATTAAAAATCTTCTCATCCAAATTTAGCGCTATCTCTTGTCACAAATCAATGATCACTTCAGAAATTGTTAACAAGGATATTACTCAATGACCGTCATGGATGGAGGTGTAATGTTTTTTGATGATACATTTTGATGATTAGTACTGGTATCAGTGATAACCTTTATACCTCAGTGACCAGACAGACCTCAGTAAATAAGTAATAAAAAAATATTGTCATTGCGTTATTCATGGACAATGATGTTGCAGACAATATCGTTTGGAAATTAAGTTGGAAGTAAATTGACAAATGGTATAAAACTAAGTGATCTACATGCTTTAATGTCCACTCAAATGCATTTGAGAATTTTGATTATTACTCTGTTGAGTATGGAGAGTGAGCAAAATGAGGCAACAGGAGAGACCCCTCTGTGTATCTGGTGTATATACCGGCATAAAATCTACAAGATCAATTCTGCAAATGGTGGCCAAATAACACCATTTAGACATTTATTATCCATCTATAAGATAAAGAAAGAGGCAGAACTGACAGTACAGAGATAGCAGTCTCCCCAAAATACCTTGTATCATAAAGTGCCATCTTTTTATTTTCACTTACATTTATCCTGTCTCTATTTTTATCGACAGAACTTGTAAGTTTCCTAAAAAAAAAAATCCCTATCAGATTCTCATGTTAATGTCATGTCAGTTTTGGCTTCTCTGGAAAAGATATGCTGAAGTCTGGCAGCAAATATAAGTATTCCTTGACTGGTTCCTTGTCCCGACTTTTCAGCTATTTGTGTTTTCTGTTATCACCTATTGGTAAGTGACACTGTTATGTCATTATTGAACATTTAATACTGTTAGATAGTCAGTAAACAAAGTTGTCAGATAAACAAAAGTTTTAAAAAGCTGAAAATAAATTTCTCTCTGATATAACATATAATAGATGTGCATTAACCATTTTGTTAAATATAGAGGTTTTACATGAGAATTGTTCTCATTGAATTGGGATACCAAAAATAAACTTCTATACATTTCAGATGGGGATGTTGCACATTTTTTATTTTGAATAAAAGTGCAATTGATACATACAATTTTCTTTTTTTTCAGTCACACTTTTATTATGGGCGAATATAGTTGAAAAAGAAAGCATGTTCAAGTTGATATAAAAAGTAACATCTCAAAAATATACATGTGGCTTTCCCCAAAACGGTGAGAAGTGTGATGCAATGATTGCCAAATGTTGCAGACTGGGCGTGGACCCCCGCTTCTACTTGTTCATGCTCTATCAGACACCTATATACACAGAGCAGACCCAGAATGATCTGCCATTGCAAAACAACACTCATGTTATCTCAGAAAACTGTATGTGTCAAAAACATCAGCATGGCATTCATGCCCTGTTTGATATAGGAGTGGCATATATTTTCATATGAATTCTCTATGAGGATTGTTGAGAAAAAACGTCTTAAACAAATCTATGATTTTGTACTCGAGTAATATACTCCTTTTTAAAAAAAAATTGTTCAAGTAAAAATATCCATTAGCCTTCGTGACATTGTGTTGACAATAGAATATCATATGGAAGTTTGTGAGGTGTTTATGTAAGTGTGGGAGCCTGATGGGAGCATGTGGCTGGTGTAGATGGAAGATATCGGTGCAAAGCCTACTCACTCTCTGCAAAGGTGAAATGTGGTTTTATACCAGCTTACTGAGAAAAAAAACAATTATATCCGGAAATGGTATTTCGGTGCAAAACTTACAGAAAAACAACTACTTGTTTGTTGAAAACAGATTGTATAGGTTAACCATGAAAGGGAAAATATGGTGTAATGTATAGATTTAAGCAGACACATTTTGTGTGAGCAGTTTTGACATCGATTTTTGTCATTGGGTGTGTGAGGAAAAGGCCTGTACATTTATTTCTACCATACGGGATAGTTTGTATCAGTGTGGAGATCTGTGTGAAATGGATTGAAATGTCAGTGTTATCAATCCATGAAGGAATGAGATGTTGAGGTTTTACAAATGAAGAATAGATGTTTTGTTGGTTATCTATAATTGGGGGAATGGTGTGCTAATAGAGGGGTGACCCAATGGGGAGAATATGGGCGGAGGTGAGAGGCCCCATTTCACTCTCCAGGCAGCAGCATTGTGCCTAAGTCACAAAGTAGATGCCCACCCTCCAGCATCTCCCCATTCAGGCCACCCCCGCCTGGCGTATATAAAGGACCTGATTGATTTGAACAGAGGCACCAACACATTGCGCCAGTCATAATTCCCCCTGCTGCCTGTGGAAAAATTCACTCTCAATTGGGCATGTTTAATGCTGTTGCCATTCAGCTGGGTTGTTTGGTCCATAATTGTCACTGCACTTTTGACCATTAGAAGTGGTGATTTCTGTGAGAGGGCTAAACTCATATTAAATTCATTCTTTCCAGTGTTATTCAGCTCATAGCCCTCATATGAATACCAAGCTTGTGGAATTCCATTCACATCTCCCTTGAAGTAATATCCACTGTGCTTCAGGAGCCTAAATATGCGGTAATCAGAAACTGTTTCAGATTTATCGGATTGCGACTGTAAGTAAAGCGGTGAATGTATGAATCAAGCTTAGCATGGCTTATCCCTGTCCTCAAATGCAATTTTATCCATTAGAGTGAAAACCAATACACAATAGAGAAACGATGTTATGTCTCACAAGCATCTGCTCAAGTGGAAAACATTTATATGCCTCTAACTGAAGAGGATGTTTGCCAGTTTTATTTCAAAATAAGTGAAATATAATACGGTATTGGTTTCTTTGGAATAGTTTTTAATCTTTAGGTGGAAGTTAGTCCATTTGCATCCTTAATATATAAGGAAGTCTGAAGTCGAAGGGTATTGAGAAATTCTACTCTCATATTTCCACTTTCTGGAATGGTGGAGACGCATTAGATTTATAGGAATGATATTAATGTGAGTCAGATAGTCGAGTTGCTCTCATAGAATATTCATCAGGTAGAAACTGGCAAATTGCTATAATTTCAAACTGTCATGATGGTGGTGATAGTGACAAATACAGCCAATTTAATTAAATCCTACTTGGTTTGTGATCCACTTCTCAGCCATCACAACCTTGATAGAGTCTGGTGCAAATCTGACCATTGCTTGAAGTTATTAGTAAAAAAAAATCTTTTGTTTTTTGAGATTACGACTGCAATTTGTATGACATCAGAGATTTTGACTTTTAAAAAACATTAATCTTGTCCAAAATTTCACTTCATTGGTCACCAATAAGTTTTGCAACAATGGATATTGCGGCAGTTGTTTGGTGTTAAAATTTTAGATTTATTTATCCTTCTGCAATATATGACAAAGAGGTATTGTGCATAAAATAGAGCATGGATCTTGAAAACTAAGCCATGGATGTATCATATGAAGAAGTTGAAATGGTGTGCTTGTTGGTGACCTTCATCAACATTCAAGGTTATTCAACTAGATCTCTGAAAATTTTACATACATGATAATTTAAGAACAAATAAGCACAGCATTATTAAACTCAAAACTTGGCTGCATCATATCAACGTCATGGTATGCTTCTTTGTCACCTTTATATCTTGACCTGACCTGTTTATTTGACCTGATCTTCAGATAACTTTTAAGCCAAAAGAGGTAGTGAGACCAAAGTCACCTTTTGGATAAATTATATCAAGGTTTTCAAAATCTGTGCTCTTTAGTTTCCTTGACCTCCAGGTGGTCACTGTGAATTTTGGTAATAAAAAGTCATGATTAGATTTTTTTCACTGTGTAGATCTGTAAATTACATTTATATGGCATTTTTAAGGAGTAATCAGGAATTAGTCAATAGGAGTTTTTTTATTATGAGTGGACGAATCAGGCTTCATCATGTTGGCCCACTCCTTGTACTTGATACTCCTTGTATTTGATACGGCATTCGTGCGGAGGAGTCCATTATTAATCTGTAGGAGTTTTTGTTATTATATTGTATTTTTGTTATGCGTGGATGAATCAGGCTTAATAATGATTGCCCACTCCTTGTAATAATATGTCTGCAGGTAAATAGTTGAAAAATTCATCTTTCTATACTTTTCCTCTCCATCTGTTCACATTTCATTTGCATCTTACATACCGGTAGGTTAGGAAAATAGGCTATAATTACTCAGCTCCAAGTTAGATCTGTATTGAGAACTTCTAAATTGAAGTTACATTTTTTTGTTTTTGCAGGAAATTGAGTTGTAATACAGCACAGAACTTTTCAAATTAGATTTAAGACCTACTTTTTGTTTTGCAACCAGTGTATTTTAGTTTAAAAACTCACCAAAATTGTCTCCTTTGGCCACAAGATATGGTACTATTTTTGCTTTGATTGTTCTTGGCCTTCTTTAACACACATGTTGATTGAGTTACAACCCCCTCCCTCAAGAACAGACCCTCACAGCATGAAAAGGTTCATAAGGGAAGGTAACAGTGTAGCCCACATGTTAAACCCTGCTATAAATGACACAGGCAAGGCTGGTTATCCAATTATCAATCTTTCTTTTCACATTTTAATGAAAAAGGTTCAAATGGTGGCATACGTCATCAATGTAAGGATAAAAACCCAACTTTTTCTGTTGAATCATTGATTTGATCTTTCTTAGGTTAATTATCACATAACTGCTTCAGTGAAGTAAATGCTAAATCTCAGGACCAGGGAGCAAGGATGAACGACATTACAATGTTATTTAAAATATATTTATATATATTTTATGTATACTTCAGGCATTTTGCCTTCTTTGATGACTGATAATGAGTGATAATGACTGATAATGATTGAAAATTAGACTTCCCCTGTTACAGTCTTACACACAATAGACCTCAGTATCTTTATGTCTGTATAACCTGAAGCTTAACACTTTGCCATGGGTGATAATAGGAGTAGCTATATGTCTGTATAACCTGAGGCTTAACACTTTGCCATTGGTGATAATAGGAGTAGCTATATGTCTGTATAACCTGAAGCTTAACACTTTGCCATGGGTGATAATAGGAGTAGCTATATGTCTGTATAACCTGAAGCTTAACACTTTGCCATGGGTGATAATAGGAGTAGCTATATGTCTGTATAACCTGAGGCTTAACACTTTGCCATGGGTGATAATAGGAGTAGCTATATGTCTGTATAACCTGAAGCTTAACACTTTGCCATGGGTGATAATAGGAGTAGCTATATGTCTGTATAACCTGAAGCTTAACACTTTGCCATGGGTGATAATAGGAGTAGCTATATGTCTGTATAACCTGAAGCTTAACACTTTTCCATGGGTGATAATAGGAGTAGCTATATGTCTGTATAACCTGAAGCTTAACACTTTGCCATGGGTGATAATAGGAGTAGCTATATGTCTGTATAACCTGAAGCTTAACACTTTGCCATGGGTGATAATAGGAGTAGCTATATGTCTGTATAACCTGAAGCTTAACACTTTGCCATGGGTGATAATAGGAGTAGCTATATGTCTGTATAACCTGAAGCTTAACACTTTGCCATGGGTGATAATAGGAGTAGCTATATGTCTGTATAACCTGAAGCTTAACACTTTGCCATGGGTGATAATAGGAGTAGCTATATGTCTGTATAACCTGAAGCTTAACACTTTGCCATGGGTGATAATAGGAGTAGCTATATGTCTGTATAACCTGAGGCTTAACACTTTGCCATGGGTGATAATAGGAGTAGCTATATGTCTGTATAACCTGAGGCTTAACACTTTGCCATGGGTGATAATAGGAGTAGCTATATGTCTGTATAACCTGAAGCTTAACACTTTGCCATGGGTGATAATAGGAGTAGCTATATGTCTGTATAACCTGAAGCTTAACACTTTGCCACGGGTGATAATAGGAGTAGCTATATGTCTGTATAACCTGAGGCTTAACACTTTGCCATGGGTGATAATAGGAGTAGCTATATGTCTGTATAACCTGAAGCTTAACACTTTGCCATGGGTGATAATAGGAGTAGCTATATGTCTGTATAACCTGAGGCTTAACACTTTGCCATGGGTGATAATAGGAGTAGCTATATGTCTGTATAACCTGAGGCTTAACACTTTGCCATGGGTGATAATAGGAGTAGCTATATGTCTGTATAACCTGAAGCTTAACACTTTGCCATGGGTGATAATAGGAGTAGCTATATGTCTGTATAACCTGAAGCTTAACACTTTGCCATGGGTGATAATAGGAGTAGCTATATGTCTGTATAACCTGAAGCTTAACACTTTGCCATGGGTGATAATAGGAGTAGCTATATGTCTGTATAACCTGAAGCTTAACACTTTGCCATGGGTGATAATAGGAGTAGCTATATGTCTGTATAACCTGAAGCTTATCACTTTGCCATGGGTGATAATAGGAGTAGCTATATGTCTGTATAACCTGAAGCTTAACACTTTGCCATGGGTGATAATAGGAGTAGCTATATGTCTGTATAACCTGAAGCTTAACACTTTGCCATGGGTGATAATAGGAGTAGCTATATGTCTGTATAACCTGAAGCTTAACACTTTGCCATGGGTGATAATAGGAGTAGCTATATGTCTGTATAACCTGAAGCTTAACACTTTGCCATGGGTGATAATAGGAGTAGCTATATGTCTGTATAACCTGAAGCTTAACACTTTGCCATGGGTGATAATAGGAGTAGCTATATGTCTGTATAACCTGAGGCTTAACACTTTGCCATGGGTGATAATAGGAGTAGCTATATGTCTGTATAACCTGAAGCTTAACACTTTGCCATGGGTGATAATAGGAGTAGCTATATGTCTGTATAACCTGAAGCTTAACACTTTGCCATGGGTGATAATAGGAGTAGCTATATGTCTGTATAACCTGAGGCTTAACACTTTGCCATGGGTGATAATAGGAGTAGCTATATGTCTGTATAACCTGAAGCTTAACACTTTGCCATGGGTGATAATAGGAGTAGCTATATGTCTGTATAACCTGAAGCTTAACACTTTGCCATGGGTGATAATAGGAGTAGCTATATGTCTGTATAACCTGAAGCTTAACACTTTGCCATGGGTGATAACAGGAGTAGCTATATGTCTGTATAACCTGAAGCTTAACACTTTGCCATGGGTGATAATAGGAGTAGCTATATGTCTGTATAACCTGAAGCTTAACACTTTGCCATGGGTGATAACAGGAGTAGCTATATGTCTGTATAACCTGAAGCTTAACACTTTGCCATGGGTGATAACAGGAGTAGCTATATGTCTGTATAACCTGAAGCTTAACACTTTGCCATGGGTGATAATAGGAGTAGCTATATGTCTGTATAACCTGAAGCTTAACACTTTGCCATGGGTGATAATAGGAGTAGCTATATGTCTGTATAACCTGAAGCTTAACACTTTGCCATGGGTGATAATAGGAGTAGCTATATGTCTGTATAACCTGAAGCTTAACACTTTGCCATGGGTGATAATAGGAGTAGCTATATGTCTGTATAACCTGAAGCTTAACACTTTGCCATGGGTGATAACAGGAGTAGCTATATGTGCCATGCAGACAGTTCAGTAATGTGGCTCATAATCTTACTATGGTTACATAAGCTCTGCTAATAGTTGCTAACTTGCATTTCTTGGAATATAGATCATGAATATGGAATTTTTTTTTCTATGCTCTCCTTTATTTCTGACTCGGATCTTTATGAACAAGGTTTCTATTTACTTGGGGACAAGGTAGAGCTTGTGTGAAGACTGACAAAAAGGTTTTTTTTTTACCAATGACACATTGCTTTATAAAGGCAATGGGGCAGACATTCATCAAGACCTTTATAATGTAAATGTTCTTTGTGCTGGAAACAATATGGGGATTACCTCTGGGTCAATTTATGGTGGAGCAGGCTTTCATTTATGTGATTAGAAACAAAAATTAGAGTACATTAGTATTGTGGATGTGGTTTGACCCACATTTGAGGTCACTCCAATAAGTTTCTCACCCACTGGGCAATTTTTATGCCAATCAGAATCTGTTGGTAGCCAAATCAGCATCCCTTCACAGCAGCTTGTGGAATCGCACTTTGTCATCAGGACGTGCCAAGCTGATGATCATCTTTTACCCGTTCTGTCAGAGCAGCCATTGAAGGAGGGTAGGATTTGATCTGGTGGTCCACCATCACCATCTCCCATGCCATACAATTGATGAGAAACACTTGTCAGAACCACCAGCCCGGTCTTGATAAATGTGACCACATCCATGGGAACAAACAGAAATCTAGGTGTCTCTCATCTGAGCAAATCTTCTATTTGACTAATTGGATTTGCTGGGAGTGTGTCTTATGCGAGTGATAATACCCCAAGTTGATGCTGTCGTGGTGGGAGGGCTGTGGGTGTTTACTAGGCTTTCACTTTGTACATGTACCACAATGACAATCTCAGTGATAAGAGTTTAGGTAAACTTTCCAAAGGTTTTAATGCAATTCTCAGCCACACTCTAAAAGGAACCAATAAACCTATGAAGGTGCTAAATCATAAGAGAAAAAAAAACCTTTGGCCATATCTGAAATCAGAGGGATGTTTGTGGATATCTGCCTTTGAGCTTTAAATTAGAAGCTGTTTGGTTATGGAAGCTGAGGCCAAAAGTTGGGAAGCATGGTGTATTTGCAAGGGCTCACAGTAAAGTTTATCTGGTAGCTCAGGGCAATGTCATACCCCCAGCCATGTTGAGCCTCACTTCTATACCCAAGAGATCACCTGAAGAACCCAAACCACATATCTCTTAACTCCACATACACCAGCCAAATCCCATGCTCTGGGATGTTCCATCTATCAAAACAGCAAGAAAAATAGTTTCACATCAACAACTTTGAAACTCTTATCATCCAATCAGCCGGGTCTATCAGTCACATTTATTACATCTGTTGCCTCCATTTGAAGCCTTCTAAATGTTCAATTAAATGCTGCAAGGCACATAAATGTTCAATACAATTGAGTTTCGTCGTCCCTCGTGCCATCACAAACCACTATTTTGTTAGTTATTTACATTCTCACATATGCATTGCAGTGGATATTGTGTCGGCCCCAGGCTTCAGGGACCACAAGGGTATTGAACAATAATGCTGAGATTCATGTTTGCTATCGCTGGAGAGCCCATATAAATGGGATGTGTGAAAAATCTCCTCTATTCTCTGTCATATTCAGACGACGGAGAAAACTACTTTTTTTTAGAACTTTTTGTGCAAATAATGTTTGTGAAATATAGATATTGTGCCGAGATATAATGCTTCAGGTAATCAGTGTTTGCTAATATACTGAAAGTAAAACTTGAGAATTGAAAATAGATTCCTTTATCATGCGTGTAGAATTTAAAGTTGACTACTAACTTGTATCGAGGCCTGATTGGGCTAAATGGTAGCAGAGGCAAAGATCTATAAATAAATTTAGAGGACATTTTAAAGCTAGAAGAAAATTCAATTATATAAAAAATTATGATAAATTTGATTGAAACCTACAGATCTTGATATCCAATCTTGAGTATGCTAGTATGGTGTGAGATATTATTATTTGTTGTCACACACATGACTTGTCATAAAAGAATGGGGTTATGTGTGCATGTCTGGAACTGATGGAAGCAGTGGCCATTACCAGGTTAGAGATGACCTCACCTTGGCAACCGTTGACCTGCACAACTTGACCAAAACTACCAATCTCCAGTGTATGACCCTCTTGAGTGTACAGGCTTTATGTAGAGAGACTATGCACACCCTGCCAAGTAACCGGAACATGCTTCTCCTATCACCATGTATAATGTCAGTGCAATCTCCACGCCATACCAAAAAGGACCCGAAACGGCTTGGCAGATATAGACAGGAAAGGTTGTGTGGCGGATGGTGAGTGTGGTATGTTACCTTGTGATATGGATTAAGGATGACTTGAGCTGATGGGTGAGTGGTGTAAGGCCCTGCAGACTCTCATACTGATACTTCTGTTTAAGTAGCTCAAGTACATGACAAGCCATTATAGTGTGGATTTGGGGCACAGTACAAAAACCAGAACTGTATGCTCTATTGTATAGAGAGATATGGCCTACATATTACCAACTTAAAACTTCACCATGATCAATAAATGGAAATTTAATAATTTTGTCAAAGAAACTTAATATACTCCTGTGCAATTTCTAACATTACCTACATTCCTACATTTTGCTGTGATTGAGAGCTACTCATGGTGTCTTCAAGATTGTTTTAATCAGTGGTCAGTGAGATCAATTCCAGCCATACCATTTTTCTTCAAAAACAGGAAGGTAATCACCCATTAAATGATTTATCTTTGCGTTTGCAATACCTATTTTGACCAGATTGAGTAATTTATTTATTTATGATAAGACTTGTAAGATATTGCCAACCAAGGGCAGCACCACATAGGAAAAGATTTACCACAAAGGTGTAATTCATATGTGTGTACATCATTTGCTTCAAAGGATAATTCATATTTGTGAAAATCATGAGCTTATTATTTCAAGATATTTAATTTGACGAAAATTCACAACAAACCTCATTTTGAAGGAGATTGACAATAATTTTTTATTGATAATTCTGATTTTTTCAGAATATTCCAAACCAGGCAATCTTGAATTTTGGCAAAAAGTCATGATGTACCTTGTTTTGAAGGGATTATAAGGAAAAATTGAATTGAAATTTTTTTTTTTTTGTCAACATTCCCTATTTTTATCTATTTTAAATAAAATACTATATTCTGCCCAATAATTGAGTTATCAATAATTATTATGACTTTGAGGTAAACGCTTTGTATTTAAATCCAATCAGTACAAATGCACTCATGTAAATGATGCTCCACAGATTGGTTCTAAATTTAAACCTTTTTTGTGATGTTGCCAGGCTACATAATATTCAATGCAGATGTTGCTGTGGCAAATTAAATTATTTAGAGAAATTTTATTCTGATTTTTTTTAAATGGAGCATGAAATGCTCCATGAAATTTCAATGACATTACACTTCTCAAATTACAGCCATAATTTTCCTTCAAAAGTTTTATACAAGATATGGTGTTTAAAAAAACATGCCACATTTGTGCATCTTAATTTGAATAATAATGTTTTAAAAAATCATGCCGGGAAGGTTAGTTTAGGGCAGAGCTTTGGGATGGCGCGAAGTATGAAAGAGTCCTTATTAGAAAACGCAACATGTCTTGCAGACATAAAACCTGTCATTTGGGCCCTCATTTGAAGGAAATCCTGAGAGAGCATATTTGTCTTTTTGATCTTGGGATTTAATCAAGGGTCTGAGAACATGAAGCGTATTCTGGAGGAAATGTTACTGGGTCAAGTAGCGAACATCTCATCCCTACCACTTGATTGCAGCATAAGACAGAGGGTGGTGTCAGTAATACATAGCAAATGGGGCCTCATATTTCTCTCTGTACCCAAGTACTCCATAGCCTTCCTGACACTGTCATCATCACAAAGAAATATTGCTGAGAAGACAAATTTTATAATGTCAGATTATTCCCAAAATATTGAGCTTTTAATATCTATTCTAATATATTTGGAGTAATCATGTACTGTTGCATTTTTTGCAAGACCAATTATAAGGTGTAATTACGCAGTGTCATGTAATTTTGACCTTTGGCCTAACTGCAATGACATGACCTATTTACCAAGAATGTAAGCTTCTCAGCACAAACTTCTTAGTGATGATTGTTAACATCTTAGTTTGAGAATTTGCTTTGATGCTACAATTTACTCATATTAGCTTACATAGATTTCCAGATAATACTTATCCTGCAATAACCTTTACTCTGAACATTTCCTACAGGATTTATATGTAATTGTGAATAGATTACAGTGCATATTCTTTTATTGTGTGAACTGTGATGATATTCTTTAGGGCTGAATGGCTTTGGTTTTTTTATGACTTGGCTTTCTATCTCTCTAAGCTGATTATATTTATGAGCTATATAAAAATAGTCACTTTCCTTCAAAAAGATATACTAATTTTAAGAGATGTGCAGATTATCATTTTCTCTTTATCATCCTTTACTACTGAAAACTCAAGAGAATTAGATTGTGGGAAAATATGCTCCATTAAAGCAATTTGCTTTGAAGATGAATATGATTGGTTTAATGAGGATAGATTTTTGATACCTACTTCTTATTTTATTGAGCATTGGTAGATCAAATAAGTCTTATAGTCTGAGAGCCCGGGCAGATTTATTTATGCGTCCTGAGGCAAAAGGTTTGATGGTGCTTTCTGAGTCAGAATTTTGTGTAGATTTCAGAAATTCATTTCTTACAATTGTAAACCCGTACATTTCTGAGATATGTGACGTTTTCTGAAGTAACGTTTATGAAGATGAGGGGCGTTTACAGTGTTAGTATGAAATGGACATTTATTACCATAGCACAGTCAAAAATTTCTCTACATGAATAATATTGGTATCAAAATCTTCAGTATGACAATCTCTATATATGTACTGAATAATATGAAGACATTGATTTATAAATTTGTCAATTTGATGGGTATTTGCAGTGTTTTTGTAACTATCTTATAACATTTTTGCAGAATATTACATGGTTATATCCTAACAACATACCTATATTATATATTGCATTAGATCAGTAATTAAACTTGTATTTCCAATTAGAGCAAGATTAAAAAATCTGAACAGGAATTAAAAGTGAGATATTTCATACCAGGTGAGCAGTTTATACTTTTTCAAAATGATTGTATTCTTGTGTTTATCGACTGATCTCACCCTGAATACAGGTGTTTAATTATGCTAATTACTATTCTAGAATAAGGATAATAATCTTGCTTCATTTAAATGTATACAACTATGCTATTGATAAATAGAGCTAGAAACTAGTCTGGCCACAGGAATCAGAGACAAGGAGATGACCCTACCAGATGGTTTACAAGCAAGGCCAGGTATGGTCACCTGTTTGGCTTGGGACAACTATGATGAGAACAGTGAAACATTGTCTGGAGCAGGAACACTACATGACACATTTGGAATATGTTTCCAGAATATCCAAACCACACAAGAAGAGGAAACCACACAAGAAGAGGAAATCCATGCATCAAGCGCTACTCATGACACAGCTCAACCATCCCTTGTGACTGGTAAAAGGAAAAGGTCTTTTGAGGTGAATGAAAAAGAAATTGAGCCATACAGGAGAAAGCCAAAGTTTTCCCACTTTGACTATATAGGCAAAAGTGGCCAGACACCCAAGAACCTGCAAGATGCCAAGCACAAGGATATCCTATGGATGATTGACACAGCTTCACATCATGATACACCAATGTGGGTAGGATGGAACTCTAGAATAACACAAGACAGTCTACCACAGCAAACAGTAAAATACATGTCAAACATATGCCTGCCCCCAACACGAATGGATGTAGTTGTTGAGACATTGAAGAGATCTCAGAAAGTAGCAGAAGAATGTGGTGAGCAATTTGCAGTAGTGACATATGATCTTGCAATAGCAAAGCCAGCTCTTCAGATTCAAGCCCAAGAATCTCCTTTGTTTGACAATGTATTCATCTGTTTTGGAGGATTCCACATCACACTTGCCTATTTTGCAGCAATAGGCCATTTTCTTGCTGACTCAGGAGGCCCTGAAATATTGTGTGAAACAGGCATACTTGCCTCAGGATCCCTCAATGGGTTTCTGTCAGGAAAACTCTACAACAGATGTAAAAGACTACATCCACTCTTGGCAAATGCAATGAACATACTGCAGTTTCGCACCTTCATTGCAGCAAAAGGCCCACTTTCCCAAGACTTCATGGAGCACCTTGAAAAACTTCACAATGATCCTACTCCAGAGAACATTGAAATATTTGAAAAGTCAAATATCTTTGCTCAAGTCATGGCTGAATATGAAGAGTATACTCAGGAAACTCGAGAAGGTTCACGTGGGGCTACTGCACAATACTGGCAGCTGTACATAGATCTTGTTGAGCTCTACCTCCTTTTCAGTCGGGCAATCAGGACAAATGATCTGGAGCTCTATACGTTCTGCATTGGGCAGATGTGTATCTTGTTCTTTGCCACAGGTCACAACAACTATGCCCGGTACATGTGCAGATACTATCTCAATTTGCTGAATGTAGATCACACTCATCCAGGGGTACGGGTCATCCTAGAAACAGGAGGTCTGTCAGTGAAAAGAACAATGATAGCATTTAGTAGGAGTGCCGTTGATTTGACCCTGGAACAGACCGTGAATGCTGATGCATCATCTCGCCTCACAGGGATATCATCAATCACAAACTCTGAGGAAGCAAGGCACCGATGGATGATAACCCATTCAGCCAGAAGTACCATCATAGGCCACCTACTGGACATGGCAGGGGTCAGAAGGAAGGAGGACTCTTCATATGACCTGACCAACCGCAGAGTAGCCAGAGACAATGAGGACCTGCACAATTTAAAGCCATGAGCCACATACAGGACACAATGAATCCCTTCACTGTTGGTAGTAATGACGACAGTCTTTACTGTCTTACCACAGGTCGGAAGGTCAAGGAGGAAATAAAGAATGACCTTCTACACTGCCAAGACATTGGAAAGGAGTGGTATGAGGGATTCAGAAAGGAGTGCTTTGCAGACGGTGCAAGGTTCGAGAAGCCCATCAAAAGGCGCAAAATTAGAAATTTCTCTGCAGCTGCTGTCAAGGTGAAAGTGACTGTAAAAGATAGAAAGGTCAGAGAGCTACAAGGAACCCGGGATCTCTTTGGAAGATTATTGTTTTTGGCTGCAAACAATGATCTGGATCTTGGCCTTGTGTTGAAATTCCCCCTGACACCTGTTCCACTTTCACTGGCCCACATTGATGGAGTCATGCACAAGACTGACAAGTCGGTTGTCATCAAAAAGCTGGAAACAAGGGTTAATACACAAGGTCCAGACAGAATTGATGTAGCAGTCCTTGATTCCATGTGTGTGATCCAAAGTCAAGTGGAGCTGCCAAACACATATGGAGCATTGGCAAGGGCCCTTCTGTCTAGAATTGTCAAGACTGCTAAGCGGGTAGACTTTGTGTGCGACTCCTATACAGACAGCCCATCCCTGAAAGACATGGAACAAAGCTTGAGAGGTCAGCAGGAGTCCTCCATTTATTCAAGTCTTGGACCAGAGCAAAAGAAGCCTCACGACTTCCATGACTTACTGAAATCTCCAATGTTCAAAAAGGCACTCCTGAACTTTCTGATAGAGGAATCGCAGAAGCCAATATATGCACAACTTCTTCATGGTCACACAGTGTATGTTGGTTTTGGTGAGAAAGCATGGGTGTACAGGAGCAATGGCCTCTTGGTGCAAAGGGAAGAGGCACCTGAGTTAGCATGCAAGCATGAAGAGGCGGACACCAGGATTGTGTGGCATCTGAAGCACATCAGCCAAACTGACAATGATGTCAATGCGATTGTGCGCTCGGAGGACACCGATGTTCTTGTCATTCTCCTTGCACATGTGAAGAAGTTCTCAATGCATGTGTGGATGGAGGTGGGGAAAAGCAGCAACAACACAAGAAGATACATTGATGTATCAGGTTTGGCCAACAATTTAGGAGAGAACTTGGTGAATGCACTTCCTGGTTTCCATGCCTTCACTGGCAATGACTACAATGCTGCTTTCTTCCGCAAAGGCAAGGTCCGTCCACTGGCAATCATGGAAAAGCAATACACAGAAACATTTGCCAAGTTGGGGGAGTCTGAGGCTGTAGATGTGAACACCATGTCCAGGATGGAATCATATGTCTGTGCCATCTACAGCGAGCCCACACTGAAATCAGTGAACACTGCTAGACACATGCTATTCCATGACCATTTTGCCCCACAAAATCGTGATCAGCCACTGCAGAAAATCAAGAACTTTGATTCTAGCAACTTTCCACCTTGTCAAGCCACCCTGGAAGAGCATGTAAAACGCTCCAACTTCATAGCTCGTCTATGGAAAGGTGCAGATCAAGCATCTCCAGTGCAGTGGGAGCCGCAGGACCATGGATGGCAATTGGTCAATGGCAAACTCTCTCCAAAATGGTTCAGTGGGCAACAAGTACCAGAGGCAGTTTGTGCTCATATGGAAGAGCAGGAAGATGACCAACAAGATTGTTCTGTGGAATCAGATGACTCAGATGATGAAGTGATATAAAAACTGAACACAAGAGAAACATGCATACTGCCTATTTGAACTGAGTGAAATTTGGGAATTGAATATTTGTTTTACTTCACACAACTGGTTAATCAAAGAAATCAATATAAAATCCATATACTGTTTTTCTCATGAAGCATGTTAATTGTGAAATATTTTCTTCCATATACTTCATTGTATAGGTAATTATTGCATATCAAAATATATATCTCAAATATTATCATCATCTTTGAATAACCACAATATAGGCGATTTTTACCATAATGAGCTAAGAAAATGTACTATAAATACTAATAAAATTAATAATTTATAAATCAATGTCTTCATATTATTCAGTACATATATAGAGATTGTCATACTGAAGATTTTGATACCAATATTATGCATGTAGAGCAATTTTTGACTGTGCTATGGTAAAAAATGTCCATTTCACACTAACACTGTAAACGCCCCTCATCTTCATAAACGTTACTTCAGAAAACGTCACATATCTCAGAAATGTACGGGTTTACAATTGTAAGAAATGGATTTCTGAAATCTACACAAAATTCTGAGTCAGAAAGCACCATCAAACCTTTTGCCTCAGGACGCATAAATAAATCTGCCTGGGCTCTCAGACTATTAGTGTATATATTTGTAATGATGATAAAGTACTCCCATGAAAATACTGATTTGAAATAGAAGATTCTTTTGGATAGGATGACAGAGACACGTGAGATATGTCTGAGGAAACAATTTTGGATTAGTTAGGAGATGAATCTGAGAAGATTAAAAAAATTGTAGATTAGGTGACCAGGCCATCTGCAAGAAGCTGTTATGTGGCTGCCAAGATCACCATTGTCTGGGGCATTGAGGAGGAGAGTAAACCTGGCCCTGCCCCGTAGCATGCCTCCCCTCGGCCGTAAATCAATAGCTTAGTAGTTTGCTTCAGCGATATATATGTGACGACAGAAATAATCAGACTTTGTCACGTAGATACAACACCATAATACAGAGGAGCTCGCGACAATTATCCCATCAAATGCCCAACATTCATATTATATTGCTTTAGTCCCGCGCAGTATGATCAAAGTCAAGTAATCCAGTAGCAGACGCGCTTGTTTGATGTGGCGCACCCTGATGGATTTTTGGCTCGAGGCTCTAAGCCTGGATATTGCAGCATTTCTCTCCACAAATAGGAAGCGAAATGCGCACACAGATATAATTGTTTAGCCACTTCCTTCTGTACACCAATCAAACTCTCTCTCCTCATTGACTGATATCTTGTGATGCAGACAATGATCAAATTATCATCATTTTTGTCAGCATTCTTATCCACAATTTCTTTTTTTTCCACAAAAAAAAAAAAGATTTCACACAAAACCTGAAATGAGGGTACAAAATGCTGATTAAAGAAAACAAACCAAGCAATTTAGCGAACCAACCTGAGTAGGCAGGAAGAAAGCCATAGAATGATATTGAGTTAAATTAAACCCAGGAAATCTAATAGGACTTCTAATGAAAAGAGTTAATTAGATTTGATTGTTCGATTACGGGAAGGTTTTACTTCATGTGTTAATGGTAATTACCCATAGAGGGTGAGAGAAAACTGAATCTGGGTACTAATGATGATATGACAATGGTGATGGTCTCATAAGATGAATTGCTTCATATTTTTAAAGTGATCCATGCCAATTTTATTCAGGCAAGACTCGATTCTGGCCGTTTTAGGTTTTTGCAGTCATTTTGGCATGCCATCGATTTCATGTAGTCGCATGAAAGGCATTGCAAAGCTTGTTGCCATTTTTTTCACATTTATTCTGGACTTATGATGCAGTAGGTGTGAATGTGAAGTAATAAATGTTTATTGATCACGAGCCATATTTCCTGCTGGTCGGCGGCATGAAGGGGAATATTTATGGCAAGAACATAGCCTGCTTTATACTGTGATCTAATTAGGCCTTCATATCCATCATGTCTGTCAGTCCTGTAACATAGCATTATCTGCCCAAATGCTAATAAGGGATTACAACCTGTTGATTATAATCCATTCATTGTCATTGAATGTAATCTTTAATTTATCACATGTTCTTTGTAGACCGAACATGGCTTATAATCAGACATAAATGATGTCACTCTATGTGATGTCAACTTTGAAATGACATCATAATACTAAAATTGACTTGGCACGGACGACTTGTGCCAGAATGAATAATAAGCAGTCAATTTCAATGTGGATTAACAACATAAGTGCTAGGTCAGTAATCAGAGAGAGTAGGCCTTTTAAAGCTGGATACAAAATTGCTCACTTCAGGAATTCTGCAAAACTAGATATTTTTGTACTTTAAGATGTTCTGAAATACTATGCTTTCTAACAATTGCTATATGTCCTTGGATAAAACTTCCAATATCTGATATGGGAAATAGGAGATAAATGTGGAAATCACATTATTAATGTCACTTCAGAAATTCTTTTCACATAAATATAGCTCTGTCAGCTGTTCATCTCTAAAGATGAGCTGAAATGCTGTAGATTCACTAATTTCTTTCATTCGAGCAGAAAGTTTCAAGTTGGCCTGATTATTTTGCTGAGTTTGTTTTGGTGCTGAGGCATACACAGTAAATGGCTTATGAGGTATCTATTGATAAGAATCCAAAAAGATACCGATAGATTCTACTGTCTCATTCATCAGGCAGCATATAATATGATTGATGAAATCGTAGACATATGTTGAGGATAAACCTCAATATGGATGGATTTTCATGATTAATTTCTTCTCGTAGCTTGATCTATGATGATACATCTAATGGAATAATGCCATGAAAATACAAGTAAATCAAGCAGTGTCTGGTTTAACTGCGTGGCTTTGTGTGGTGATTTCAAGCATGATTGCAGATGGATATGATAATGAACTGCTATTGATGTGTAGGTTTTGAATGAGTCCATTTGTTTTCACCATATTTATATACCAACTAGACCATGGGTAGAATGCAATAATAATATATTCCACCTGTCTACTTGCATACCACCCAGACCATGGACAAAATGTGTTCACCCTCCCTTCTTGTGACCATCTAGACCAAGAATAGACAACAATCAAACTGTGGTCTCTTAGACCTGGGGTAGGCAGCAATAAGAATGTTCACAACCTAGACCATAGGTAGACAGCAGTCAAAATATGTTTACCCTCCCTTCTTGCGTGCCATTTAGACCACATGTAGACATCAATCAGTATGTTTACCCTCACTTCTTGCATACCATGTGTAGACTGCAATTAGCATATGTTTACCCTCCCTTCTTGCATACCATTTAGACCATGTGTAGACAGCAATCGGTATGTTTACCCTCACTGCTTGCATACCATTTAGACCATGTGTAGACAGCAATCAGTATGTTTACCCTCCCTTCTTGCATACCATTTAGACCATGTGTAGACAGCAATCAGTATGTTTACCCTCCCTTCTTTCATACCATTTAGACCATGTGTAGACAGCAATTAGCATATGTTTACCCTCCTTTCTTGCATACCATTAAGACCATGTGTAGACAGCAATCAGTATGTTTACCCTCCCTTCTTGCATACCATTTAGACCATGTGTAGACAGCAATTAACATATGTTTACCTTCTTGCATACCATTTAGACCATGTGTAGACAGCAATCAGTATGTTTACCCTCCCTTCTTGCATACCATTTAGACCATGTGTAGACAGCAATCAGTATGTTTACCCTCACTTCTTGCATACCATTTAGACCATGTGTAGACAGCAATCAGTATGTTTACCCTCCCTTCTTGCATACCATTGAGACCATGTGTAGACAGCAATCAGTATGTTTACCCTCACTTCTTGCATACCATTTAGACCATGTGTAGACAGCAATCAGTATGTTTACCCTCACTTCTTGCATACCATTTAGACCATGTGTAGACAGCAATCAGTATGTTTACCCTCCCTTCTTGCATACCATTTAGACCATGTGTAGACAGCAATTAACATATGTTTACCTTCTTGCATACCATTTAGACCATGTGTAGACAGCAATCAGTATGTTTACCCTCACTTCTTGCATACCATTTAGACCATGTGTAGCCAGCAATTAGCATATGTTTACCCTCCCTTCTTTCATACCATTTAGACCATGTGTAGACAGCAATCAGTATGTTTACCCTCACTTCTTGCATACCATTTATACCATGTGTAGCCAGCAATCAGTATGTTTACCCTCCTTTCTTGCATACCATTTAGACCATGTGTAGACAGCAATCAGTATGTTTACCCTCCCTTCTTGCATACCATTTAGACCATGTGTAGACAGCAATTAGCATATGTTTACCCTCCCCTCTTGCATACCATTGAGACCATGTGTAGACAGCAATTAGCATATGTTTACCCTCCCTTCTTTCATACCATTTAGACCATGTGTAGACAGCAATCAGTATGTTTACCCTCACTTCTTGCATACCATTTATACCATGTGTAGCCAGCAATCAGTATGTTTACCCTCCTTTCTTGCATACCATTTAGACCATGTGTAGACAGCAATCAGTATGTTTACCCTCCCTTCTTGCATACCATTTAGACCATGTGTAGACAGCAATTAGCATATGTTTACCCTCCTTTCTTGCATACCATTAAGACCATGTGTAGACAGCAATCAGTATGTTTACCCTCCCTTCTTGCATACCATTTAGACCATGTGTAGACAGCAATTAACATATGTTTACCTTCTTGCATACCATTTAGACCATGTGTAGACAGCAATCAGTATGTTTACCCTCCCTTCTTGCATACCATTTAGACCATGTGTAGACAGCAATTAGCATATGTTTACCCTCCCTTCTTTCATACCATTTAGACCATGTGTAGACAGCAATCAGTATGTTTACCCTCACTTCTTGCATACCATTTATACCATGTGTAGCCAGCAATCAGTATGTTTACCCTCCTTTCTTGCATACCATTTAGACCATGTGTAGACAGCAATCAGTATGTTTACCCTCCCTTCTTGCATACCATTTAGACCATGTGTAGACAGCAATTAGCATATGTTTACCCTCCCCTCTTGCATACCATTGAGACCATGTGTAGACAGCAATTAGCATATGTTTACCCTCCCTTCTTTCATACCATTTAGACCATGTGTAGACAGCAATCAGTATGTTTACCCTCACTTCTTGCATACCATTTATACCATGTGTAGCCAGCAATCAGTATGTTTACCCTCCTTTCTTGCATACCATTTAGACCATGTGTAGACAGCAATCAGTATGTTTACCCTCCCTTCTTGCATACCATTTAGACCATGTGTAGACAGCAATTAGCATATGTTTACCCTCCTTTCTTGCATACCATTAAGACCATGTGTAGACAGCAATCAGTATGTTTACCCTCCCTTCTTGCATACCATTTAGACCATGTGTAGACAGCAATTAACATATGTTTACCTTCTTGCATACCATTTAGACCATGTGTAGACAGCAATCAGTGTGTTTACCCTCACTTCTTGCATACCATTTAGACCATGTGTAGCCAGCAATTAGCATATGTTTACCCTCCCCTCTTGCATACCATTGAGACCATGTGTAGACAGCAATTAGCATATGTTTACCCTCCCTTCTTTCATACCATTTAGACCATGTGTAGACAGCAATCAGTATGTTTACCCTCACTTCTTGCATACCATTTAGACCATGTGTAGACAGCAATTAGCATATGTTTACCTTCTTGCATACCATTTAGACCATGTGTAGACAACAATTAGCATATGTTTACCACCGAGACCATGCCAATCACAATATGTGCCTAATGTAATTAGAACACACTTTGATGCTACATCAGCAACACAGTGGTAGTTTTAATGAAACAAACACAACAATCACATAAACCTGTCAATGCCATTAACGCTTGCCTGGGTAGGCGTGATGCTGGATTTACAGAGTATATAGAGGAATGGAGATGGGATGAGATGGAGTGATATTAAGCACCACATTGGACTCTGCCCACATGTACAGTATTATTGTGGGCTGTGATGCTTATTTGCAATGTCCTGGTTTCTAAGATGTTGATGTTTCTTTTGTAGATGCTTGAGGGGCAAAACTCAGAACAGTCATAACATCAAACACTAAGACAGTTTGATGTGTGATTGCCACATTCACTTTGTGAATTGAAAGAATAAAGTAGGTGCTCAGCTAGGGAAACATTGTATTTGTAAGTCTTGACATTTGTGAGACATCAGGAAGTTTTCTTCTTGTGTTAGATCATGTTTACATCACCAAATATGTCTGACAAGCAGCTCATTTGAATATTCATCATAAACTGACAGTCATCAAATTTTCATCTTGGGTGGCCACTCATGAATAAATGCTTTTGGCAAGTTAGGATTTATCCAATTATTGTTATTTTTGTGAATTTCTCTTGGATAATTTTGTTTCCAGAAATTGTTTGCAAAGATTCTTTGCTCCAGTGCTCAAGAAAACATAATTTATAAGTATTATTGTCAGATTAAGTTTTTTTATGTATATCGGGACACCAGACAAATAAATTTTATGATGAAATATAACACCAGTCATTTGGGTATATGCATTTATAAATTCTTTGGGTGAACACTCTGCTTTTGAAAGTGGTAATAATTTTTGAGCAAGCCCTTACATATATATAATATCTTTATTCATACACACAATAAATCAATTGCTGTACACATTAAAAATAAGACATGGTAAAAAAAAAAAAAAAAAAAGGGTCTATTTTGTAATACAGATTAACTGAACAGTTTCCTTCATATTCAGGGAAATAAGCAAGCAGATAGATCTACAAATCCTCATCCATCATAGTGCCAAATATGACAAACTGTGTTTACCACCCTTTTGGCAAGGCACACTATCATATAGTCACATTGCATTCATCAAATATGTGCTCTGTCCTTTTGCACTCATTTGTTTCCGATGAAAAATGAATGGGACATAGAATTGTAAGGAAATTAGTTGTTTTGTCATGTTAATTCTCTTGTCTTGTTTCTGTGGTGTGCGGCATTTGCATACGAGTTCAAGTCATGCTGAGTGGCCGGGGATGAATCACAAGTTACATTTGTACTGTATGGTGTAAATACTGGTGTTGCTGACCATAACAGGCATTGTGTCCGGTGTGAAGTGAGGAAAGCACCTGCCGAGCTGTGACTCTGCTGTCGCCCCGGTTGCAGCAGTGGGCAGATTTATGGGAGAAAGTGGAGAGACTACAATGTGAGTAAGTCAGAGATAAGTGTGATATATTGACACGTCTCCCACTCTCCTCCACACCCTGTTACTGCATCACGTCCACAGCAACCGCGATCAGCCGTCAAATTTGGCCCATCCTAGTACATATTGCCTTATACTTAAGAATAAAATGGAAGTCTTAGTTGTCTTTTGAAAATGAGATGACATTTCTCATATTCTGTCTATGAGAGATTTGTATAAAAAGAATTTGAATACCAATATGTCTTTGGCATGCTTTATAATTTTTACTTCAGGATATATTGGACAATTTGAAAGTAGCTTTGTTCAATAATGACAAAAAATGTGAGGTTTAAGCCTTATCGGTGTAAAAACTGCAAAGGTTTCAATGTTTCATGTTTGTGTTCGCATAGTGAATACAAGAGAGAGCTTTATTAGTCTCAAGTAATAAGGATCAAAGTTTGGTGAATTTTGCCATATAATGACCTGTGGCTCTGCTTTGATCAGACTGGTACATGGCTAAACTGATACTGAGGCTTGTCTCTGTGGTTTCCCCGTCCAAGTCTGGAGGTGTTTAATACATCAGCTGTGTGTCAGGGTGTATGTCATCGTACCGGTGCTGTCGAGACTAATGTCATTTATCTTCCTTCTTACACTGATTAAGAGTTGACCTTGGTGAGGTCATGTCAAGGTAGCAACAAGGTCAACTGTGATTGTGCAATGATTGAAACGCAGGTGTTCCTGTCAGCCTGTGTGACATGTTAGATGATATAACTTGTCCCTCGTGGCTGTGTTATTTTCTTCCATGAAATCTCGGCTCTCCCTCTTCATGTGCACTAGATTGCTGAATGAAATGATAGTGAAAGACCTTTTCTTCACAATCTAGAACTCTTTTCTTTAAGACAAATTGCACAGAATGTAAGTTCACAGACTCTGAAGCCAGTCTTTGTGAGTTTATGTGGGGTTGTGCATCTGAGAGTTGAAGGTCTTATTTGCCTACAGATGCAGTACTTTCCGAAGCCCTGAGGACGCAATCACGGCATTGTCTTACAACAGCCCCAATTATATTGGTATTGATGACTGGAGTGGTAATAATACAGCTAATGATGCTACAAGACCTGGTGGAGAGAGCTTATAAGCTTAGAAGCTGACACCGATGGATCATCCCACCTTAGTCACGTGTCTATTGTGTCTCCTGGGAAAGTAGGGTCAAACATTCACATGTGTGAACAACACAGATTATTCAACACGGGGAATCTCCATTCTGGAACATTAGGTATACTTTCAGCCTGTACTGATAGGGGCACATATATATATATATCTTTATGGTTGGTGTAAGGATATATGTGAAGTTAATAGCTTGTCAGCATGTGTAGTTCTGTGAAATATGCACGTAACCACACAGTCTGGATGCTGTACAAAACACTTCACATCAATCAGTCTTGCAAGAATTTTCTCCCCCCCAAAAAAAGAAAAAGCAAGGCACATCTTATGACCTTTTTGTTCACTTTGAAATGCAAGAAATCCTCGTCCTCCCCAAAAAACAACTTACAAATGATGTCCTTTTTGCTCACTTTGAAATGTGGACGATATATTTGATAAACAGCCAAGCTTTTGATGATGTCAATGGAGATTTGTCACAGTGAGTGGTGAGTGCTAGGAAAGATGACACTCAGACAGAATGATGAGAGTTAGGACGTGCCCATCCATCTTTTACAAACATTAAGTGTGCCTCAGTACAGAAGGCAGATGCTATATAGCAAGTCGTTGGTGCCTATTTTGTTCTCTCCTGCATAAAGTGACAGTCGCTATAAAGAAGGTCACTGGTACCATAATGTAGGTCACTGGCACCTGTCATGTTCCCTCTGTGTACCACAGACAGGTGATATACAGTAGGCCACTGGCACCTGTCATGTTTCCTCTGTGTACCACAGACAGGTGATATACAGTAGGCCACTGGCACCTGTCATGTTCCCTCTGTGTACCACAGACAGGTGCTATACAGTAGGCCACTGGCACCTGTCATGTTCCCTCTGTGTACCACAGACAGGTGCTATACAGTAGGCCACTGGCACCTGTCATGTTCCCTCTGTGTACCACAGACAGGTGCTATACAGTAGGTCACTGGCACCTGTCATGTTCCCTCTGTGTACCACAGACAGGTGCTATACAGTAGGCCACTGGCACCTGTCATGTTCCCTCTGTGTACCACAGACAGGTGATATATAGTAGGCCACTGGCACCTGTCATGTTCCCTCTGTGTACCACAGACAGGTGATATACAGTAGGCCACTGGCACCTGTCATGTTCCCTCTGTATACCACATATACAGTAGGCCACTGGCACCTGTCATGTTCCCTCTGTGTACCACATATACAGTAAGTCACTGGCACCTGTCATGTTCCCTCTGTGTACCACAGACAGGTGCTATACAGTAGGCCACTGGCACCTGTCATGTTCCCTCTGTGTACCACAGACAGGTGCTATACAGTAGGCCACTGGCACCTGTCATGTTTCCTCTGTGTACCACAGACAGGTGATATACAGTAGACCACTGGCACCTGTCATGTTCCCTCAGTATACCATAGAGAAGTGATATATATATAGAAGGTCACTGGCACCCGTTGTGCCCTCTGCAGACAATAGACAGGTGCTTTATAGTAGACCACTGGCACCTGTCATGTTCCCTCAGTATACCATAGAGAAGTGATATATATATAGAAGGTCACTGGCACCCGTTGTGCCCTCTGCAGACAATAGACAGGTGCTTTATAGTAGGTCACTGGCACCTGTCATGTGGCTTCTGTGTACTGTGTTTTTGGGCAAAGGTTCACATTTTGTCACTGGCACCTGTCATGTGGCTTCTGTGTCCTGTGTTTTTGGGCAAGGGTTCATATTTTGTCACTGGCACTTGTCATACTTGGACCACTGCAAACAAGCTTCAAGGTTCCTTATAATTTGTGCATGAAGTAGTTCTTCAGTATTCTGTTCTAAACTAACTGTACACAGGCTGATTTAAATGTTTGCCTGTTTTGCTATAAAAAAATCAGAGTAATAATCTTTGCTTCAAAAGAGCTATCATTAAATTTTAGAATGTCTCAAATAATCTGGTTTTTTTTCAAATTCAAGAATATTAAAACTAATTAAATTAATCTTGTAAATGCATGCAGAATTGTGTGTGTAGGATCCTTTGCTTGAAAGGGTAGGAGTATGATTGGAACAAAAAGAGTAAATCAAAATGTGACATGTAAAATCTTGGAAATGCCATCTCTAATTGGATATGATGGTTAGTGTCATTACACATGGCGTTTAATGGAAGTATCGCCTAATGAAGTTGGAAATAATGGTGAGTTATGTCAGATGACGTATCTTTACAACCCATATACAAGGATTTCAAACACTCTATTCCTTTGGGAAGAACAGGAGAAATGATTTTCATTCTGTCACAAAGAATTACACCAAGGTCGTGTGATTTTGAAATCCCAAAACAAAAGAGATAAGAAATGATATTGCCTCAAAAATTATACTTTGTTTTCCTTTCATTAACCAAAACAAATCAGATCAGTTTATGGAATGGTTAGGTCATGTATTGGAAAATTTCTAAATAAATTGATATATATCATTGGTTCATTTTGTCAGAGACATTTAAAACATGTTTAAAATATCTCTGATTTTGTCAACTTCTCATTCTTACTCATCTTCATCCTCGTCATCATCACCATCATCCCTTTATAAAAGGAAAATATATATTTAAAAAAAACCATCAACGAAGTGAAGAAAATAATGGGGTTATTGACTCCAGGAGGTATTTGAGGCAACATGTTGGTAAGATTGTCACCTGGGCACTGCCTCATGGTTAGAATTGTCTCTGATATTAGGTGCTCCTTTGTGTCCAATGGAATAGGATCAATTTAGCAAAACAGTTCATTCATATAGAAGAAGCTGAAAAGTAGACCAGCTACAGATAGAACAATTTGTATGGACACCTCTTGATATGATGGAAAGAAAAATATTTAGAATTTGGCTAAAATGAAATTGGAATTTGACCCAACAGATCATATTCTAGTTTTATTTTGTTTTTTTTTGTTTATGTAAAGGTCATAAGAAAACAGCTTTATAGAAAAGGTTTATAGAAACAGCTTTATAGAAAAAGTTTCAATTCTTCTCTCAGATACAGTCCAGAAAAAAGCATTTTTACTATTAATCCTTGAAGATGGTGGCACTCACACATAGGAATGGCAGCTGCAAAAGGATTTATTTGGGAATAAAGAATTAAGTTTCTAGTCATCCTCATGGAAAATATAAACATCATAAACACAATTCTCTAAATTGTTTTCTTCATTCAACCTGAACATTATCTTCCTTTTCTCAGTTTGCATATTTTTTTTTGCCTTACTTGAAATACATTTCCCTTACTTCATTCCCTTGTGAATAAAATGTAAGTGAAGAATTTCAAGATAAATTCTAATAATCTAATAGAACTTGACAAAATTTGAAACCCAGACATGGCGATATCAGTGTCTTTTAGTGATCCTCTAAATCTGCATGTAACATATACAGAAAACATGTGTAGGTAATGTATCATAATCTCCTGTAAGAAGTAAGGCACACTCAACATTAACACATTAATATTAGATGGAAAAGTGGAGTGATTTTGAATAAATATAATATGCTTTGAGATAAAACCCATAAAGCTTTATGTTCTGGTTAAAGGCCTGTTTGTTGAAAAGCACTGGGTGAGGATGGATTTATTAACTTTCCTTTGTGCATTCTTGTAAAATGTATTTATATTTGCAAATGAAATTCAGACCAATAATATTGTATAGTTTTTCTCTATTACTCATCGTTGATATGCCTGTTTACATCTGCCACAAGATAACAAGGTATATGAGTTTAGAGTCGAAACCAAGAATGTTGTTTCAAGAATGGCGTGGGAGTTATGATTTATGGTCCATCTGTGCACTTATGTCCACCAAGAAAAAATGAACGTTTTTCATTTTTAAAGATATTTTTGCATCCTCACAATATTTACCACAAGTGCATTGAAAAAAGGCATAAAAGTGATGTTCTCAAGCATAAGCTTGGCCATAGCTTAAAGGTAACAGCTTAGGAATATCAACAAAAACTTAGTTAGATATTTCTCTTCATCACACTGCCCTTTGAATGAAGTCCAGTTTGACTTTGACATAAACCTTTTAGAAAATAAAACTTTTACACAATATTTTGGTTTCTGTGTATATGTATAGTAATCGAATGCAATAACTATAGTACCATGATATAAGTCTCATAATAAGATCAATATATAGCTATATCATGTTTTATAAAAGAGTGTATCAAATTGCGAACATTTTAACATTTTCAGTGATTTTGTATTAATTGAGTAAGTCCCAGCCTTTGACCAAATAACAGCTGTTATGTGACACAATCATTCCTCAATTCCAGTTATGAAATAAAGGTTAACATTTCCCTGAGGTAACTGACAATAATACACTTAATGAATCAATGTATTTACCCAAGAGCATCAACCACTGAAAGATAAAATGTCATGACATTCACAGTAATGGTTGCATTAATTAAAAACTAGAAGGTGGAAAATGCGGAAAGCTTTATATTTAAGGAAGTCATTGTTAAGGGCGACCAGAGGTAGAAAAAGTCTGGCTAGGTTGATGCCAATGTTATATTGGTGTCTGAATGATGCAATGTCATTATACAGCAGAGTGCAATTTCTTTGAGAGCCCAGTCTTAACCCCTGGCTCTTGTGTTGTCTATGGGAGCTCATCTGGCGCAAACTTTGGAGCTGCATGTTCAGGGGGTTCAACCCGGTGTGAACAGAATGAACAAAAGTTCATTAAAAGGCTTGGCACCTCTTCCACTACAAATGTCTCTGAGTAAAGTTTCATTATTGATGATAAACAATATTGAAGTGTGGATTAAGATTTCTTTATTTGGAGATATTTAAAGAGAAATGAAGTTTGTATTGTATCCCTTATTGAGGCTGCTATTTGTCACCTCATCAACAGCCCACAGATAATACCATTGACCGTATGCTTTCCTAACCAGCTGCACATTTGGACATCTGACCACGCTTGTGATGTCTGAGGAAGGGCTGTTCTTATGTCTGTTATTTCGACTGGGCAAAGTCTGGCGTGCCTTCTTTGACCTGAGGTTGACAGAATGTCTGGCCGGAGACAATAATGGATCTCCTACACAAATGTCACATCTAGCTTCTCCAATGTCACTGCTTAAATCTAATTCTTCGATATATTTTTCTTTTGCTAACTAGGTTGAATAAGATTCTTGCCTGATGATCGCTTCTTTGAGATTTTGTATACAGAGTTTGCTATATGCAGAGATACACTCAGAATCACAAGGCCTTACACAGAAACACTCTGAATCACAAGGCCTTACACAGAAACACTCAGAATCACAAGGCCTTACACAGAAACACTCTGAATCGCAAGGCTTTACACAGAAACACTCAGAATCACAAGGCCTTACACAGAAACACTCTGAATCACAAGGCTTTACACAGAAATGCTTAAAGGGAACTTTCGCTTCTCTGTGAAACTTTTGTAATATGAAAGATAATTATAATGCAGATACAAACAAATAACAATGCGATGTCACAATTTTCAGTCTTAGAATAGATACACTACAAAATGGTTGGAAGGAACATAAAAAATGTGATATTTTGGTGTAAAAAGCATGTCAATCCAACCAGTATTTGCAAAGTTATGACATGTTTCATGAAAAATGAAGATCATTGCAGCTTTAGTTGCACGCAAAATAAATCCCTCATGATGACGTCATTGGCACTAATTTCAGTAAATGATCATATTTTATGGGGTTGCAAAATGATATTTGTCCACATTTATGTTTTTGTGTGTTGACAAATAATGCAGCACCATTGGAATCTAATTTTTATATGGCCTTTAAATTCAATAGTGTTTTTTACTAAGTTATGTTTGTCCTTGAAAAGTCTGTTCTTTAACAGATTAAGCTTCCAACATATGATATTAATATTGGAAAACAATCAGCTTTACATCAAGTATGAGTCAGCAATTTTAAAATCTACCTCTCTGGAATTAGGAAAATATTTCTTATCTTCCTACGCTTGTATGTAATGGTCCCTGAGATTATGGACCTGAAATAGCCTACACATTTTGGTGATTTTCCTAAATTCCTAATTTCATGGCCACTCCTTTAATTTTTAAACAGTTGTTGAACATTTATGTATGAAGCACCAACTTGTGTATGAAGAGCGACCTGTTTTAATGTTATGTTTTCATTGGTAATTGATAGCATTTACTCATGGCATTATTACACAAGCTTGCATTAAATCTGAAGAACCATTCTCTGATTGGGCAGTCACTGTAAACACAGCAATAAAACCCTCATTCCTCACGTACACTAAGTGAAAATCAGGCTTTCATAATGAGTTTAATTGGTTTTAACATTATGCTGAGAATCAACATGTGATACCACTGCTCCTAAATATAGTATTTCCATCAAATTGTGAAACCCATCAATTATATAATTAGTAAGGTTGGGGATGGTGAGATAAAAAAAATGAGGTATTAACACCATTAGAGTAATGAGAATGACCGTTGCAATATTTACAGGACTGAAAGTATGCCGAATCCAAACTACTACCCACCAGGTTGTTGATGTTGCACAGAGTAAAGGCCATTTGCTACAATTGTATTAGTTTTAATTTGATTGTGATTTTCATGAACAAACAGAAAAGCATAACGAATAATATAATGCAATCAAGTAGAAGACTTGGTTAATTAGGCATAAGTCTTGAGATTGTTAAAGCATAATGTGCAGCAAGATGGAACAGCCCAGGAATGGCATTGTATTAACAGCACCAATAAATCCAAAATCGATATGGTGTTGTTCTTTAATTCCATCCTGTTATCACTCACATCTCACATGTTGAGGTTGATTTCCCATTAAGGGAATCTGGGGTGTGTTTAAATGGTTTAGTTGTGTTTAAAGTGGCCTTGGCCTCTTCTGGGAGGAAGGATAAACACCTTGTTTGTGGGCTCGTATTCATATAGCTCAGGTATAACTCACGTTGGGTTTCATACCGTTATGTGTGTTTCAGAAAGCAGTTGTGACATTGAGGTAAGTTATGATGGCCATTTACGTCTATTTTACGCACCCATCTTCACAAAGGGCTCGTAAAGATGGATATGTTAGGTGTTTCAGTGACCACAGGAGACAGTGAAAAAGAGTAGCAACATAAAGGTGGCTTCTCATATATAACCTCCCGATTTTCTTTCCTTCTTTTCTGTTCACCTGTAAAACAAGCAAGCAGTTCTTCACAATAAGAAACCCCTCAGTGTGAATTTGAGCTTATTTATGGCGGTTAACCCTTGACATGACAAACATGCATCTCTGGAAAGTCTGGATTAATTTTTCATGCTCGAGCCTAGGTTGATAAAATGAAGATCCTTGAAAGGAGTCAACCAATTTCTTGCTTAAACATAGATCAGCTAAATGGAGATCCTTGAAAAAAATATTCAATTTTATACTTAAGCTTGGATGAGTAAAATGAAAATCCTTGAAAGAGGTGAAACAATGTTATTTAATGTAAAAAGGCAGTTATATCCACACAATGAGTTTAAAATGCCAATAAATAAATAAATAATTTAAAATCAAAAGCAATGCTTAAAATCTGTACAGTATATTGCAAAGCTCATATGTTTTTACAATCTGAGTTATGCGGTGCCTGTGATCACATTTTCACAGGTGCCGCACGCACGGCATGTGCCAGATTAGATGCCACAGATGCCGCTAGGATATCCTAAAGATGTCCGTCTCATTTGACAGATGTCTGTAGGATATCCTAAAGACATCTAGATCATTTGAAAGGCATCTGATGGATAACCTAAAGACGTCTATATGATATTGTAGAGAGCCCATTGGATTATCTGACGATGGCCTGTGAACACATGAAATAAAAAAAATCCTACTTTCACCGTACTATTTTCACTGCTGGCCGATTTTGTTAAAAATAAAATACCCATCGGCTGGGCATCAAATGTGACTGGGGTATATGGGACAAAAACACAAAAGATATTTGTAGGATTTCTAACTTCATAATGGATATGTAGTTCCATCCATTTTCCTTCTTTAGTGCTTGGTCCAGGTCAATGAACATGAAAATATTGATATCTGTCGACATGCAAGTCCTTACTTTGTTTGTTTAATTCATTAAATTAACATATTCCATTATGTGATCTCCAAATTCATTATTGAGAATACAAGCATAAATTTGTCAAAGACATTTTTGTTGGCAAATTCTGAAAGGCAGTTGGCAGGTATTAGGGTAATGTACGTTCGGTTTTGTGAGCATGAGTTTTTCTGACGTTCAGCAGTGGTTTCTTGCTGGCCACGAATGATAACAGTTGAGGAAGTAAGATTGTGTTCCTAGAGAAGAACCTGACAAAACTAGATAAACTGCTCTATGGAAATGAGAAAATGTCATCATGATATTTTGGGGAGGGTGGTCGGATTAAGCCTTAGTCTCCATCTGATTAAGCAATACTTTCAGGATAAGCTTAATGTCTTCTACACAGTCTCAAGACTGAAAACTTTGACACATAAGAAAATACAAAAAAAATAAAAAGAATACTTTCTGTGTTTTTGCTTTCAAGTTGATTTGGGACATGCAAGAAGGTTGTGTGTGTGTTGGGTCAGCACGAAACCTAATAGGTTTATTCCGGGGCCACCTGATTGTGGGGGTTTGAGTTACGGACAAGGAGTCACAGGAAGAGATGGGAGGAAGAGGAAGAGACCATCAGGGCCAAACAGCACGACAGGAAAGTGCCAGTCTTGTATGCCGCCACGACACAACATGCTTAGATTACAACCTTCAATCTTGGGCCTTTGATTTGCAACAGATATCTTTAGTTTTAGTTGACGCAGGTGGTTTAGAGGACCGATGAACAATGTATCGTCCAAGAAAGAAGTCACTTTTGGGCATTGTGATGTACTCGGTCATGTTGCTTGCTTCTTGTCTGTCGTGTTGTAGATTCCTTGATTTGCCACATATCATCTCTCCCTGTATTAGATAAAAAAATGGCCAATTTCGTTATATTTTGTATTATGATACTGTGTCATTTGGGAGAAAACAGGATATTTTTTTTGTTCTGTGCTATCGTGTATCGTCACTGTGCAGACTTGATGCATGTTGTATACAGGTCATTGACTTTGTACCGGGTCGACATAGAAGCTGTCATCAGTGTGTCGGGTTTCAGCTATATTACAGGGATTTGCAATGTGCTTTCATGTGACATAGGCACTGTTTTTCTTGGGCTTCAATGATTATAGATAATTGCTTGTGAAATTTTAGCAGAATCCAAATCTGCTAGCTTCTATATTTATTTTTCAGTGAAACATAAAAAATAAATATCAATTCCAAAGATAGAGGCATCATTACTGTGTACATAAAATTATAAGATTTATGCTGTGTGATACATTTTATTTGTTTTATCCAAAATATCTGGAACTCATAATAAGTTATCTTTTTAATGTTGTTTATTTTGTAAGTGTTTATTATCTACCAATCAATATTTCTTGTCACTGACTTTGTACAACTTTTCTTCTTTCAGCCTGCTTTTGCTGAAATTTAAGAAAAAAAATGTCTTTAATGAGAATAGTGGTACATTCTGCCGATATATGCATTAAAAGGCTTTGAGAAATGATACTTCTCAAGAAAAGAACAAGAAAGCTGCTTTATGAGAGTCACGTTTAAAAGAAGTGTTCTCATTGAAGAGTAAAATATGTGTCGAATATACAAGAGTTTTTGGAATAAAAAGACACACATCATCTACATGTATCATGATATTTTAGTACAATCCAATATGATGATGATGTTGATGGACTGTGAGTTATTTTGGTTAATACCTATGGTTATATAACACATTGTCCTTTTGAGCCCTTAACCAAAGGGACAGCGTCGGTATAAGAATTAGTTTTCTGGAGCATGTCAAAAGGATGTCTATTAAAAAGGATTAAGTTTGTTTTTAGTCTTTCCTCTACGTTTCTTTTAGTTAGCTGACTGGTTGATATGAAATGTTTATCTAGAATTTCTCAGGCACTTGCTTATTACATCAAACAATGAAATAAATAGATTTGCGAGTATATAGGTTTAATTGCAACCTGATTGTTAACAGAGAAAAATATCGAGCTCTTCACCCAGATATAAGCATCTGCAGAAATCATACACATATGTCTTATGAGATTAGTTAATTTCTCCTGCTATAGCCTGTGTCCTTATCAGCATTCAGAAAAGAAATGAGTAAATCTTGTGAGCAAGGGATAGGTGGATTGCAGTGAAACATGTATGTGACACTAATTGGAATGGAACGTCATGTGACACTAAGAATAACAGGATGGATATTTCTCATCAGCAGGAAAATCTTCCTTGCATATAGCTTTATGTAATCATCAAATGAACACGTATCCTCAGATACAGAAATGTCAAAAACAGAGGAACAACAACAGCGAGACATAAGACTCATAACTTGCAGATTTGAAATTCAATTGTCTTAAAAAGGAACTCATGTCTTTTTAATGTTAGCACCATATAAAGCTGTGCTTCAAGTTAAATTAATTGAGAATCATTGTTATGCATTAGTTGAGCGCTTGCCACGGAAATAAAGCAATGTGTGCAAGATATGAGATTTTAATCTGAGCAGGAAATAAAGAGAAAATAAAAACATGCCCCTAATAAAGCGAGGAATTCCTTGTTCAATAAGAGATTTGCATGGTTTTTAAGTTACTTTGTGGATTTCCACAATATTTATGGGCATGTTCCTGATCCTGAATTCTGAGATATAAATGGATGCAGTAAAGTAACAGTTTTAATTACATGCAAAATAACTCTCAATTGTCAAAATTGTGTACAAATTCCTTGTGTGCATGTTTACCTAACATGATCAATTGATTTTTTTAGACTTCAAAAATCTCAAACTTTTGCCGCCAGCATGATCTTTGAGCAGAGTTTGATGCTCAAGATGAAATTAGGAACATGAAGATGCACATACAGGTTCATATTACATTCAGACCTGTAAACTCTCACTGTGATTTTTGTCATGAATTCAGAAAAAGCCATTTCACATTGTAGTATTTTTTTGAGATATCAATAGATGACCCATGCACACGTTTCGCAGTAGGATGTTTTTGTCACGTTTAGTTTTCCAGATCATGTCAAGAGACTCGTGGTCAGAAAAGCGATGCAAAAACTGATATGTTATCTCCCTCTGTCTGCATGAATAAAGATACTAAGATGCTTTGTGCATATGAATGATTACTTAAATGAAATTTGAATGAACTCTTCTTATTTACTTCTTATTTTATTGCAGATATTTGCATTTTGTTTCATAATTCATGTGCAACAATTGCATTGTTTGTTGGCCAAATGATGGAAATGCCTGTCATTTACATGAGGGATGGGAGCGGTTCCTGACAGCCTGTCCCCAGCTTTATTGTTCATCTCATGATGAATTCTCATTATTATATAATATGAGACACCATACGACACCTGGTGACAGGCAGCATATTGCATTTATGTAATATATCAGGGCTGTGCATTGTTCATATTACAATGAATTGAAATAGTTTTGTATGGAGAAACTTACTATTTGGCAGATATGTGACATAAAAAATATTTATTTTGTGACATAGAATCATGAGGAAAGCATCAGGTGTTCTTTTTTAATCTGAATTTTTTTATATGAGATATTTGAGAATTGTGAGGTATGTGGATTTTGGTTGAGAAGAGGAGATGAGGAAGGTGCCTTTCCAAATATAGTGATTGTCATTTGGGGGGGGGGGGGATACTGGATGAGAAATTTAATCGTCATGTAATTATACAAAATGTCTCATTTCTTTGATAGAGCAATTTTAAGTCCCAACCTTTAAACCTGTATTGATTTTTTCTTACAATATGTGTCATTTACTTTGGGATTATGATGTTTCAAAAAGCAAAGTTAGATGAAAAAAATAAGAATAACCTGTTCGCATATTTAGCTTGACTATATTCACGATGTTCTTTGTGTGGATGCCCGTTGTTATTTTTTAATCTCCTTATGTGCCCATTGCTAGCTTGTGAAATATACATGTGTCTGACCAGTGTTCTGACGGTACCAACTGACGATTAAAGCTGTCACACTCTGCTTCATCAACAGAAACTGAATCACTAGCAAATAATGGTTTACATTGCTTGAATGAAAACAGGACAATAGCTTTCCATGGGCTTAATACACACTCTCTGCTCAGATTAGTTCTCAAAACATTAATCATAGAAACAAAGGACTTTGTTTTGCTCATGTTATTTTTCATATCCTGCACAGTATAAAGGGAGATTGGTTTTATTATTTATAATTATATTTTCCCCAGTTCAAGATGGAGATAAAATAATATGGGGAAAACAAATTCATAAATGGAAGTATTTTTCACATGATAAATGATGACCTTGATTCAAGTTACAATGTAGTAATGATTTATGATGCGCAATTAAAATTGATAGAGAATAATAGAATTGCTTCTTGCAGTCAATGAAAGGTGATATTTACAAAGAGATTTGACACTAGAAAGGACAATAAATACTAATTTTCAATTAGTCATAGAGGCGTGTCAGTAAGGCATTAAATTAAGTTTTTTTTAATTAAAATTTAATTTTTAATCATAAGTTAGAAATATTGAGTTTATGTTGACCAAATCCTAACAGTTAGTATCTTTATATGTTGATTAATTTCTTTGGCAGACTAATTTGTTTTGATGGAGAAAATGATTTATGAAAAAAGAGTCTGGAGGGGTGACCAGACAAATGCACTCTGTGGGATATTGGGACTTCAAATTTTTAGATTAACTGACAGCATGTTGAATGACACTCAGTCTCATCTCTGTTATATTGGATGAGGATATTATTCAGACAGTCTCCTATAATGAAAGCCAGATATTATTCCTTCTTTCCGAAATAAAATATGCAATAATTTTTTTCATAGAATCCATAAGAGATCGGTTTCAGAATATGGGACACACACCTTCTGCCCTAACTGTGGGAACATGTTGTCCCAGGTACTAGAAAGGCAAAATACTGTAAATTACAAAGAGTCCTTTTACAGCAGTTTACACAAATTTCAAGGAGAAAATTTTGTTTTGAACGACCTGTGCCTTAAAACAATTGATCACAGCAAATAGAAGAAAAAAAATTCTCTTTATAAAATTAGTCTTGTATCTACATAAGACTGTAAATCTCCAAATATATATCCAATAATGAGTGATTGCGATTTATTTGGACATGTTGTGAAAAGAAGAGTTTGTTTTGGCACAGCCCCTCAGACTTTATTGGGTTCATGGGCAGTGTATTGTGCCAATGTCTGGCCTCACAGTAGAAGAATGTAGACTTGGACTTGGACCTCTTTGTTGGGACTTATTACCTATGTCTGGGTCCTCTTTTACTTGTCATATGCAATTTCAAAACATTTTTGTAAATTTTCCCTCAAAATAATTATTTTTAGGAGATTTTCGACAGGGCCACAGAAAACATCAAATTTGATAAGAATTTATCCTGTTTATTGTCTGAGGAAAAACATATTTACATACACATGCTCAAGGTTGGTCTCATTAAGTCCAACTTACTCGATGTCTAAAACTAATGTTAAAATTCAGTCAGTTATTGACTGGAAATATAAAACATAGACTCTTGGATACTTTTTTCACATCACAATCCGAATTGACATACTTCAGGTTGTAACTTGGGATGAGGTATCTGACCTAAAACTGACCAATCAGTACAGCTCTCAGAACAAAACAGAATCAATTTCAGTAAGCATTTTATCCCGGCCAATCAGTTCACAGCCAGATTTTTATGAATACTGAGGACTTGCGGTTATTCTGTGCGCAGCTTAATACCTTTGGTGGCAGGGACTGATATGATAGAGAAGTCCTGCGATGGAGGGTGGCAGGGACTGATATGATAGAGAAGTCCTGCGATGGAGGGTGGCAGGGACTGATATGATAGAGAAGTCCTGCGATGGAGGGTGGCAGGGACTGATATGATAAAGAAGTCCTGCGATGGAGGGTGGCAGGGACTGATATGATAGAGAAGTCCTGCGATGGAGGGTGGCAGGGACTGATATGATAGAGAAGTCCTGCAATGGAGGGTGGCAGGGACTGATATGATAGAGAAGTCCTGCAATGGAGGGTGGCAGGGACTGATATGATAGAGAAGTCCTGCGATGTAGGGTAGACAGGGACTGATATGATAGAGAAGTCCTGCAATGGAGGGTGGCAGGGACTGATATGATAGAGAAGTCCTGCGATGTAGGGTAGACAGGGACTGATATGATAGAGAAGTCCTGCGATGGAGGGTGGCAGGGACTGATATGATAGAGAAGTCCTGCGATGGAGGGTAGACAGGGACTGATATGATAGAGAAGTCCTGCGATGGAGGGTGGCAGGGACTGATATGATAAAGAAGTCCTGCGATGGAGGGTGGCAGGGACTGATATGATAGAGAAGTCCTGCGATGGAGGGTGGCAGGGACTGATATGATAGAGAAGTCCTGCAATGGAGGGTGGCAGGGACTGATATGATAGAGAAGTCCTGCAATGGAGGGTGGCAGGGACTGATATGATAGAGAAGTCCTGCGATGTAGGGTAGACAGGGACTGATATGATAGAGAAGTCCTGCAATGGAGGGTGGCAGGGACTGATATGATAGAGAAGTCCTGCGATGTAGGGTAGACAGGGACTGATATGATAGAGAAATCCTGCGATGGAGGGTGGCAGGGACTGATATGATAGAGAAGTCCTGCAATGGAGGGTGGCAGGGACTGATATGATAGAGAAGTCCTGCGATGTAGGGTAGACAGGGACTGATATGATAGAGAAATCCTGCGATGGAGGGTGGCAGGCACTGATATGATAGAGAAGTCCTGCGATGGAGGGTAGACAGGGACTGATATGATAGAGAGGTCCTGCGATGGAGGGTACACCTATCTCAACTTGAACTCATGCACACGCACACACACACTATGCACAAACACAATGCCCAACTATTTTGGACCAAAACAACCTGCCATAACCACACACACATATTGTTGATCACTATCTCTAACTGAGAAACTTACAAATTAATGCATTGGTAGTTATACTCACTTCCTAACAATGGCACTAATTGGCCATATTATTACATTTACCAAAGCAATTCTCTGCTGCTCAAAAGAAGTTTGTATTGGGGGTAGTCTGCTAGAACTCACTTACACAGTCAGTTCTGGCATATACTTGCAGAGTAGCCTGGTTCCTAATATTAAAATGAATGCAAAATAAATTGCAATGAAAATAGCCCCTGTCTATAAGCATTTGGAACATTTGGTCCACATTGACATGTGTTGCCCAGGAGTAAAAAGTCTCATTTTATGTTAAAACTTTTAGAATATGTTTATATTTATACATATCAGATGTAAAGAGCTTCAAGGAGTTCTCCATTTGAAGATGAATCCTTTTCAAAGCGTAATTAGAACTGTTTTGCCCTGACGGCTCACTTACACCAGCACATTGCAAGCAAGAAAGGAGGTTGTCACTGCTGTCTGAAGGTCATGATGGCAGAGGCATTGTTCCTGGTAACATGAACTGCAGGGCCTTGCAGCCAGAGTTCTCTTGCAGCGTAA
Source organism: Amphiduros pacificus (assembly GCA_949316495.1). Taxonomy (NCBI): domain Eukaryota; kingdom Metazoa; phylum Annelida; class Polychaeta; order Phyllodocida; family Hesionidae; genus Amphiduros; species Amphiduros pacificus. Next base: position 7,530,963 of record OX439000.1, read on the forward strand.
CTTGTAATAAAGCACTTGCTCACATTTCTTGGTTCACAGCGGCTAGTATTAGCTCAGCATTGGTGGTAGGATGTCCGTCTTTCCTTTTGTCTGGCCTGCAGGGATATCTGCAACCAGACACCTCCTTCCTGTGGGAACTCTATGGCTAAAAAAAGGGCCTTCACAAGAAAAGAATAAAAGTGCAAAAGGTGGCGTGCGTCTTGTCTGTGATTGTCAAGAGGGGGAGAAAGTGTTTTACCAGAATTATAGATCAGTCTTCAGATGTTTTGATGCAGAGGTATAACTGTAAATCCCTGATCAGCACATGGATTTCTTCCTTCAAATTTCTGCTTAATAGAAAACTACTTAGGAGCAAAACATCATCAAATGTTTGCTGATAAGGATGGGGATAGGATTTATCTACTTTTTGCCTCTGTCTAAAGATAACAAGAAATAAATAACGGCTTTTGCCATTCTCTGAAGATAAGGAGCACTTTGGTGGATTGATTTAAATGTGTCTGACAAGAATTTCAAATGTTGAGCTGCAAAAGTAAACATTAGCTTTGAACACAGATCTATTGTGATCACAAATGTTTGATGGTTTTCTACAGATCATTTAAGGTAGTGACATTTATCCGATGGTTATTAATATTTTTTTACTCTCATCTATTTTCAGAATGATTCAGAGTCTGTGCCTTTTCCCAATGTTGAAAAAACGTTCTGTCTGCCGGAGAATGACTATGGGGACCTGATGGACCGGGACTTCCCACGAATGCCCACCGCGGCCCTGGAGAGGGAAGAAAGTAAGAATACACACTCCACATGTATTCGAGTAATATTACTTAGATCTTACAGTTAATCTAGTCCAAGCCAGAGTCTTGTTCATTGTGATGTATTTCCCCAATTGCTCTATCTTGTGTGACTTTCTCATTTCTACTCAGTGCAATCTTGTGTGACCTACTTATTTCTACTCAGGGGCAATTTTGTGTGATCTACGTATTTATACTCCTCAGGAATCAGAATTTAAAATATCTTTCAACAGATACAGTATTACTGTTAAACTTGTTCAACCAAAACCCCTCTGTGACATTTTTGTCCTTGAAAAGTAGGTCAATTGGAAAATACCTGGCCTTTTGATTGTAAGGGTGATAGCTTTGCCAAAACAACTTGGATTTTCAAACTTGTATGTAAACTTTTCTACACTTTCTTGCTGATTCCTCACTTCCTACGCTGATATATGCAAACACATCACACTCAATGTTTGCTTTATACTTATGAAATGATTATGGCTGAGTGTGCCAGCATCTCTGATACATATTCTCTACAAATCATAAAACTTTATATTGCATTTTCAGATGTGTCCTCTGAGGATTACATAGATATATAAATAAGGTTTATGATTAATCTTGCTATAAATGAAAAGCTATATCAGCAGATTTCCTAGTTAATGTCATTTTTATCTCACATTTAATCTCAATAAGTTTAAAATATTTCTGAAAAAAATTTGGTTATACAATTTAATTTTCAGAAAGCTAAGGGAATACATTGTAACCATGTTAGGCATATATAATTATTGTGAATTACAGTGAGCAAGACAACACAGTGATACAATTATGTGCTTTCCACTGGTTGATCTATTAAGTTACCTTGCGATTAAAAAGAATCTGCCACTCAGAGCAGACAGCCACTGTAGAGGGCAGCACTGTAGTAGGTGTAAATAACAGTTGCTTTCTGACATTACACATTTTTCTTGGCCCGTAATTACATGTTATATCCAAATATGGACATCAAAGTTTTGGGGGTAGTGGATGGAAATCATGTATGAATAATAAATGACATCTATAGACAATATGATGTGAATTTTGAAGAATTTTCATGGCCTAGTTGAGTTGAGTTAGACATGTCTGACAACATGAATAAGCAAGTTAGAACAATTTATATATAAATGCCTCCACATTATTGTGTGGTATGATTTGCACGTAATGTAAAAGGCAGATGAGAAATGTCTATTAGATCACTGTTAATATGGCTGACGGGACATTTCAATAGGAGATTCTCTGATTACATAGCCACAATTTGTAGTGGTCTGACAGAATGGCACTCTGGGGTGCGTTTAGAGTGAGGATAGCCATGTCTTGCATTCAGCAAAGTGTTGAGGGCATCACAGATTCAGTATTGGACTTGCTATTAGCTCAGCTTAAGTGTAGTCTCTCATGGAAAGTATGTGCCAAGTAAAGGCACATTCATTTTACATCTTAGAATTAGGAAAACTTGTGTGTCAACAAAGGGTTTGGTAAAGTTTAACACATAGTATACATAGCATTTTGTAGCTCTTGGCTTAAAATATTTATGAACCAAACAGCAAATATTTCCTCTAGTTATAGGCAATTTTTGTGATATTTTTAAAGATATTTCAGCCACAGAATGTGAATTCATAGCATGACCAATATTGTATCATTTACTGTCTCAAGAAAATAAAAAAATAGGAGTCCAACTAAAGGTTATAACGTAGAGCTCGATGATTACTCCAAAAGGAGAAATGCACAGATCAGACAACAGAGTTCTGCAACTCAGCTGCAGCTTCTCCAGCAGATTATATTCTGACACTTTGTTTATTGCTCATCTTTAATTGATCATTTTATTTCCCTTTGGTTTTGCATTTTCAATTATCATAAAAGTTATCATATTACCTAATTAAATACTTCATGACAAAAATATTATAATTATCTCTCCTGTTCATCATAAATGAAGAACATGGAATAGTTGATTGTTAAATATAAAATTGAATCAGTAATTCTTTTATTGAGATTTTTCAACTCGATCCTTGATATTTTTTAGATGATCATTATATATAAACCTGTTTGAGATTTTTTACCCAAAAATATTTTTGGCACAACAAAATTAAAAATCTTTTAAGCAACTTCAATTTCAGGCATATTGGTTCTGCTTTCTGTCCTTGATAGTAATAAATGATAAATGCTCAGCTTTATGCTGAAGGTCACCGTGCCCTTGCACCTTATGGGGCAAAGTCATTGGTCTAAGGTGTCAAAAGATTTGTTGCATTTGGTGAGCCTTGGTCTACATGTGTGGACTGGCAGGAGGCAGGGTGTGGTAAGTGGACAGTGATGGAGCTGCTGGCAAGCTATTGTGCAATGGGTTTTAAATTGAATTTTGTGGAAGTGCAAGAGTTAAGAAAAAATGATGAACACAGGTTTCTACCTGTGTTGTTTTCAACATTTGCTAGCAGATATTTTTGCTATGCTGACTTTGGGGGAGGGGGTGGGGGGATTCTATTTGTCAACTTTGATCTTCTCTGAAACTACTGTATGGAGTACTCAGCAATTAGTAGGACAGATGGAGCAATTTTATGTATTTTCTGTTAGGCTCAGATTTTTACCCTCAGCCCCTGATGTAATCAGGCTGAGGGTATTGCAGTACTCCTGGCGTGGGTATGTATGTATGTATGTATGTATGTATGTATGTATGTATGTATGTATGTATGTATGTATGTATGTATGTATGTATGTGTGTGTGTGTGTGTGTGTGTGTGTGTGTGTGTGTATATATGTGTGTGTGTGTGTGTGTGTGTATGTATGTATGTATCGAACATCCTTGTCATCGCGATAACTCAAGAACAAATGATGGCAGCTTCATGAAACTTGACACACATAAGCATCTGGTGAAAACCTCGGACGAGTTCGATGGACGGCGACCTTGACCTATTTTTCAAGGTCACAGGGACAATTATGTGAAATCCCAAGAATCGTAATAACTCAAGAACAAATGATGGCAGCTTTATGAGATTTGACACACACAAGCATCTGGTGAAGACCTCAGAATTTTTTCTATGAAACATGACCTTCACCTACTTTTCAAGGTCACAGGGACAATTATGTGAAATCATCCTTGTCATCGTGATAACTCGAGAACAAATGATGGCAGCTTCATGAAACTTGACACACATAAGCATCTGATGAAAACCTCAGACATTTTTGTATGGAACATGACCTTCACCTACTTTTCAAGGTCACAGGTACAATTATGTGAAATCCCTATCATTGCTATAACTCGAGAACGAATGATGGCAGCTTTATGAGATTTGACACACATAAGCATCTGGTGAAGACCTCAGACTTCTCTTGATGGAACATGACCTTCACCTACTTTTCAAGGTCACAGGGACAATCATGTCAAATCCATGTCATTGCAATAACTCAAGAACAAATAATGGCAGCTTCATGAAAATTGACACACATAAGCATCTGGTGAAGACTCCAGATGAGTTTGATGGACGGTGACCTTAACCTGCTTTTCAAGGTCACTGGCCCATCATCTCAATAATTCTAGAGTAAATTATGACAGTTTCATGATAATTGACACACATAAGCTATCAAAGGAAGTAGATTTTATGTTTTTTTTTACCCCTGCATCAATTTGCCTTGGTGCAGTGACGTTTTGTTCACAAATATTGTGTGGAGCGAATGTTGTGCAATAAGTTGCCAGGGCTGAGGGTTGATGCATCTCTGATGCCTATGTTTTTCCATTTTGTTACAATTTAAACAAAAAAGAATCTAATAGGTATCATTGAGGTGTCAAGCGAGCTGCTATTTTGAATAACATTACAAATATTAGCCATTAAGAATCGAGATAACAAGTTAAGGCCAAATTCAATATGTAACATCCATTTGATACGTCAAAATTATCATCTGCTCAAGTCTGCTTTGGGAAAAGATTTATATGGTCATTTATTAAACTATGTGCAGAAAATGTTCACTTGCATTACAGCGTTACAAAGTTTTAGGATTTAAAAAAAAACAATAGCTTTCAACGAGTTTTCAAGTATGAAATACTGTGGTTTCACTGAGGCATTGATATATCAATTACCCAGAACATCCATTTATTCTTGTAAGCTCAATATAACATTATGAATTTTTTAGAAAGAGGTGATGGTAACTGACTTGCGGCTGCCATATTGGATTGAAAATAACAACTCAAGAATTAAGGAACTTTCCTGACCTGATGTTTCATCTTCCAAATGTTTAATTTCTTGTAAAAAAAACTTGGCCACCTCTGCTTCTATTTTTAAGGAAAGGATTTGAATGACCATTTATGAAGCAATTTGCAGCCAAGATTACAAAAAAAAAGCAATGATCTAAGATTATTGAAGGAAAAAAACCATGAATGCCATTTATTGTATAAAAGAGGTTACCCATGGTAATGAGTAATCTCATAAAAACAACAGGTGCTAAAAAATATCACAAATTAATTAGACTTTGAAAATTACATTTATTTCACCAGAACTTATCATTCACAACAATCAGAAGTAAAGCTGCCACTTAAGTATTGTTTTTAATTATGGTGGTCATTACATTGTGATTGCCGCCGGACATTACTGGGGAATGATGGATATGATAGATATCTGACAAATCCCCAAACTTTTGTGTGGACCTCCCCACATGAAAAGACAAGGAGATTTACTTGCACCATAATACACATCCCACTTGGGACAGTCAGCAATAAAATGAGCCTACACATGCAAGATTTTCAAATTATCAGAACTTTTAGATTTGATTTTATTTTGCTCATTATCTTGAAAATGTGCTGACTCAACAGCTTGTATCCTGTTTCAGGTCAAATAAAAGACTTTTTCATCTCATTGAAATCTTATTTAAAATGACAGAATATGATCATATTTCCAGCACATTACTCACATATATATTAATTATTTCAACAAAATTGACTTTATTTAAGTTTTCTAGGCCAGTGTTTGCTTTGAAGGAAGTTTTTCATGGTTACCTCATTGAATGTGGCCAAGTTATGAAAATGTTATTGTGACCTACATTTTTAGAAATAACAAATGGAACCATTGTGACTAGTGGCAGTTTGTTCAAAGTTAATTCAGTCAGAATTACTTTTGTCAGAAAGAAAATAAGCTTTTTACAGAAAAAAAAGTTTGGGATAATTAATTATATTCTGAGATCCTTCTTTTGTGTGCAAATAAGATTGTTAATTAGTCTTAAAGCAAACCCTTTCTGATTAGAAATTATTGAAAAAAATTTATAAAAGTCTGTGTGACCAAGTAAGTGTTTGACCTAAATTGAGGAAATCTAAGCAGATTTTATAAGCTAGTCTTCAAGGGATGACAATAGATGTGAGAAAGGCAAAGGGATTTGCAAAATCTGGAAAAATGGACTAGAATGGTATTTCCGCTGGAATTAAATCCGCAAATTGGATAATGGAATCAGCAGAGAAGCGTGACAACTTTGTAAGGTCATTTTGTCATTACGACAACACCTCCAGTGTGAAAGAATTTGGCAGCTAAGCCATGTAACCCAGACTGGGTGATGATGAGGGAAAAAAACCACCATTTGTCAAGAGTGCTGCCATCTGGTGGGCTGTTGAGAACAGGCAAGAGCCCCCAAGCTTGGCCCATGTTACACATAATTGCCACCCCATTTGCTTCTGATTGCTTCCTTTAACTGCCACATGTCACATGACCGCCTACACGAGTATTCTATGGACCCCATAGGTCACATGACCTCAACCTATTGACCAATCATGGTGTGACTATAAACGGTGACATGACTGGTGCTGACCTTGTGAAAAATGATCCCTGAATGTAATAGCACTGCTGATATCTCACAAATGTCAAATGCAGAAGTGGGCTGCCACTTTGACTGAATCTTCTCAGGGGCACATCTGCTGCCTGTCCCGCACGGCTGACACCAGCATCTTCCGAGTGGCCGAGGTTAAGAGTGCCAAACATTCTTGTCAGCTCCAGTAATTGTGAGGCCTTACCCTCATGGATTCATTTGCATTGAAGTGTTATAGGCAAAAATGTAAATCTGGTGGTAACACTAACCAAAGGCGTTTGCTTACTTTGTAAGTGCATAATATTATTTGCTCTCTATCATCAATTCAGATCACTTTACACAACCGGATATACACCGCCAGTCCTAATTGATCTAAGTGTTGACTGTTTGCTACATATCATGAGTTCAACTCTCATTATATTACCAGATATACTTCATAACTTGATATACTTGTTGACTATAGGCGCTTGATTTTGCTGCCTGTCATCAGTTCAAATTGCATCAAACAAGCAGTTATAACCTATCTACCGGAGCACTCTGAGGCCGTCTCTCTGTGTGATGCTGATATTGATCTCACATTTGAAGTTATAACAACCACCAGATAATTATCATGATCACAATCCTATTATGTGCAGATCACTGGCATAGACATAAACATGAAATCAATCATAGAATATTACTATCAAAATTGTAAAAATGTATAATTCTGTAGTTTATTTGTTATTTTTGCTGCTAGTTATTAACATTTAGTACCACCATGTTTTAATTATGCTCTAAATGTTGACAACCATATCTGCAAATCCAGAACTATTTGATGACCAGCCGTTTGATTTTAAATATTCAATAGTTTGGGTTACAAACTACATAACTGTAAGATTATTCTTAAATATGGTTTTGATAATAATACATAAAATGAAACAAATTCATGCAATTTTCCTTTAGCTTATCAAAGTATTTCAACTCAATTATATGCACATATGCTCAACCATTACAGAAGGATATCTTAAATGATATCTTGAAAAAAAAATTCCATGGTGTAGTTATTTATATATTGATTTCAAACATTCGAGGCTTCTTTGCCAAGAACATATACAGATATTTCCACCAAGGAAATATGTACGTCCTCTTCATATTGATTTGTAATTCATCACAATCCCAGATATATTTAAGGGGAGCATCAGGTAAATATGATTATAACAAACTCTCTCAGGGAATGGAATTCAATAGAACACATATCTAGATGGAGCTAATTTGACATAGTTGATGATAGAAGATGCGGGTCTCAGAGAGAATGAATCAGCCGCATTATCTGCTTAGGCAAGATCCATCAGCAATCTGGGTCCATTTTATTTAATAAACAAAATCGGTTTAGGCCAAAAATACAAATTCCTTGTTTCTGATAATGTGCAGAGAAAAATTAGGGTACGGTGAAGTTTTTTGTCTATATTCTTTAAATTATATTTTTTTCTTCAAAAAAGTTAATTTTTACTTAAAAATTCTAGGTCAGCTCTCCCAAGAACAATTATGGTTAAATATTTTTGATATTTTAAACATAGATTTTAATATTTATATCAATAATTTAGGTGCTTTATATGCCAAATATTAATTGAAACAGAATATGTGGAGATGTAAAAATAAAAAATTAAAAAAGAAAAATTTAATGAGGAGATTCATTTGTGATTAATTTAAATTTGTCTTGTTTGAATATTATCTTTTCCAAAATGATATTGAAAACCTTGGGAAAAAGTCATTTGCAGAGGCTAAGGGGCACATTGAAAACAGGAGCAGACACTATTTTTCGGTTTTCTGTTATCTTTGAAGTTTCACAATATGAAAAATGAATATTACATCTCCATTTTTGGTTAAAATAATCAAAGTAATCAAAGTGTGTAGCTGTTGAGGAAGATGTTTATTATCCGACTGAGGTAAAAAAAAATAGGGTGATAGAGTCAGTGGGAAATTTAAAACAAGCTTATTTTTTTATATCTTATTCGTATTACACACTCCCGGGATAAAACAACTAATTTTATTTCAAACTATTATTTGAACAGGGACTTTAAATTTTAGATCTACACAAAGAACGTCATTTGTTCTGCTAATTGTTCAGGTGTGCTGCAGTCATTTATATGTATCATATCAGGTTTCTTGGGTCGATGCTGATGAGCCTCACGAAGAAAATTATGGATTAGTTTGCTTGAACATAATTGTATTTGTGTGTTTGTACATTTGTAGGAAATTGTATTAGTGCCTGCAGTTTTAACTATGTAGCATAGCTTCTGCAGTAAGGGGAACGAACACATTTTCTGTCATACTGTTTGTCCGTCAACTTTGATCCTCATATCTGAAACTACTGGTCAGAGTTTGTAGCTATTATTAGGTAAGATATTGTATGTTCAGGGGACCAATCTGTCTATTTTTACCATTACCAAAATCTTTTATGACTTTTTGAAACAATCTAATAGCTATCAATGAGTTGGCACATATCAGCCAATGAGAATTGAGGGAAAAAAATGCAACATGCAATGCGCATTTTGATTGGCTGAAATTATGATCTGCTCAAGGGAGGGATTTAAATCTGCTTCTAGGAAAAGATTGAAATCATCATTTATGAAAAGCAATTTGCAGGCATTTCCAGAAAATGTTAACATAACAAAAACATAACAATGAAGTGCAGCTCTAAAGCCTTTGGCGTAGGTTTTCTTCTGAAGAATATAATGTGAAATGAATCCATCTTCTTCATCTTAAGAAGCATTTTAGAATATCTTTGAGTGTGAACAGAAGTGTTGACACATGCAAGCTGCACTTCCCCCATATCGGGCCTCTATCTCAGTTTCTCAGGAACATAGTTACCTGTAAGGGGAAATGGGGCCCTGAAAGGTTTCCGGTTGAAGCCTTTGGTGTTGACATCTCTCAACTCATTAATGTGTGGAGGGTCAAGCTGGAATGAGGAGCAGGTGGTAAGATGTGCAGGACTTCCATACGCAGTCAGGAGCAGGTGCTATGATGTGTAGGACTTCCGCACATGACCTCACACCAGGTGGCATTGTCCTGCAGGATTGTGGCTCTGATTCTACTGAATTTCCTGTTCTGAGTTAGACCAGAAAGATTGTATCTTCTCGTCATTACATCATCCCCACCAGGCCAAACATGCTAACATTCTGCACAGGTCAGTGAGAGGTCAAATAACTTATTTTAAATGGATGAAAACCAAGCAATTCACATTTGATTAATAAGCCATTTCAGTAGTTGATGTTTTAAGGGATCTACAAGGGGCAAAGCAGGATCCGGGCTCTCTTGCTTGAAAAAGTTGTTTGTATGCGCATCACAACTGTGGCCCATTTGGCACAAACTACATTTTCCAAACAAAAAAATAGTGAAAATTTAAGGAAAATGCACTGTAATCAAAGTAACAAAGGCAATAAAATAACACAGACTATGGAATGTTCTTCCTACTGACATCAGATGGAGTCAATCTGTCAGAATTTTCAAGAGCAGACTGAAGACTCACCTATTCAAGGAGAGTTATGGGAATGCAGCGCTATGAACAGACCCCAACAAAATATGGGTATGCAATTTATTGTTATGAACAAATATGAGACATAGTTTTTCAATGTATTGCAAATTACACCAAAAATTGAATGAATCTTATAATACATATACCAGTATCATTGCTTACCAAACACAAAGTAAAACTGGTTAAAAAGGGGGTTGATGCCTTAACAAGGTGACCATTTTAAGGTAGAAAATTAATCAGACTTGTTCTTGTATTTCTTTCAGGTATGAGGCTTATAAATTTATCATATCATTTTAAGTTACATTAAAACAATTTCAATAGTTTTCAACAGTTTAAACATATTTTATCAGCCATGACACCTTCATCCCTTTCTGATCACAGGATGTCTTAAAAAATGTGTCTTGTTTTTTTCTTCATAATGCAGACCACGCTTTAATTGCAGTCATTTTGAAACCATGATGCAATAATTTATCATGGAAATTATGAAAGCCAGGTTTGAAATTGTGGACTGGGTATGTGAGCAGTAACAGGGAAAGGTCAGAAATATGAATGAGGGTTTTGTTGGTCTTTAAGCAGTTGTATGATTGCTCAGAAAGCCAATATGTTATTTTGACATATGGGATCAGAATATTCGGCGGGGTAGATTTTTTTTGCCTCAACAAATATTATGTTAGGCTTCCATTTCTTGTTTTGAGCGAAAATGTTGTTTTGAGAAATGAGGTTAAATAAATGTGTTATTATTTTTACTGTGAAATGTTAAATCTATCTCAACAGACATGTACCTTCTCATTTTTCACCTGAGTTGATATTAGATACATTCACTGCAGTTCTGCTCAAAACAGAGATTTATTGTCTCCAAGGGATAGAATATTATTTGTGACAGATCATAAATGTTTCAATTTCTAATGACATCACTGGTCTGTCATTAACCTATTTATAACCATGTGTCTCTAAAGATATCAACAATTACTTGAAATTTTCAAGTTTGTAGATATTAAATTTCAATTTGTCTGAATGGTTGAAACTTTATGCTATATTGTTCTTTATGGATTTTTATTTCACGCTTTGCATCAAAATAAATAATGATTAAAATGAGTTTTTTCTTCATTTTCCTTCTGTATCCTCTTTGTCTCAGCTATTAGATGTCAGGACAGGCAATTTAAGACGGTGCATGCTGTCTCCACACTGGGACATCCAAATTGAGCCAATATTCAAAATTATATCTGTATGCAAAGTAGACAAAAGCACAAGCAAGAAAGAGAGGCAGGCCCATAGGGGGACGCAGCGTGTGCCTCGGAATATAGCACTTATTCTTTCATCTTTCTTATCGTGCTTATTGCTTCCTTTCCTGTAACATATCCAAATGCTCAGATTTTGGTATCAAATATGTTAGCGAAACACTTCTTGACATGTGCCTATGGAAGATTTTGACAGTGCTTTTTCTTTTACAATTACGGTGCTCATATTACGCTGGGTTTTTGTTGTCTGGAGATACTCTAAATGTGCAACATGTTGGGTTTGAATAGCGAGTTAATTACAGCTTTTAAATATTTATGTGTAATTTGTCACAATGCATAATTATCTGTCAATTATCGACTGAATTTACCACAGAATACCCATTACTTCTGAAGAAGGATTCACAACAGAATAATACTTATATAACAGCCTTCAATTCTCTGTCAAATAATCTGCCATGATTTAAAAGAAGTAAAATAGAGGAAGTTGAGTCTTTTTGCCTCTTTTCTATCAGGAGACAACTCATCTTATTAAAAAGCCACTAATGGGGGTTACTCTTTGGACAAGCTTAATGTTCATAAGTAGCTTTGTTTACACACATCTATGACACTGCTGCAGTTCACTATATTTTAATGAGACTTTAAAATGACAAATGTGTTATTATATTTATTAATCTGTGTTTTCTCCTCAATATTTATGATTTATATATGTACTGGTCTATTAGGATGCTCTGTGTCTTAGCTGGGTTGTAATTATCAATTTAAGCATTGTCATAACCGTTTGAATATTTCAATGATGTGTTACAAAATTGATAGTTTATAACTTTGTGATGTCATAATGGTGATTGTAAAAATATTTAAGTCATGACTATTCTTAAAAATCAGGCAGTGCACTGATTTCTGGAAGAATAATTGATTATTCATACAGATATTGCTTTGAGCTGATTGGTTAGGAAATATATACTTTTTATGATATCCTCAGGAAAACTATATATGACATATCTGAGAAGATTGCAGCTAGGAATATCTTGATCCTGATCAGAAGGTTTAGCTTGAAACCTAAAACTGGCAGCTGACATAACTCTGTTGCAGACATTATTATAAAGTAATTTAGGAAGGAAGCCTTGCTGCATTCTCCTGCGAGTCCTGCAGATTACTCCAGACTTGCACCTAATCCACCCAAATCAGCTATTTTGGTAGACAAACTTAAAGTCAGCACAACCATATTGCCATGGCTTATTTTTGTAAATGTCAAATTTTTTTTTTTCTCGTTTCACTTTTTGTTTAGTGTGTTAGGGTAGGTAAGGGAAAGATAGAAGGGTGGAAATAAAGGCAAAACTAGGAGTGTGTCTGTATGGGCTTACTACCATTCTACACCGCATGGCGGAGTGCCACAGCATCATGGCATCACCCAGAACACTGGCACAACATAGAAGGTGGCCAATTTAGGGTCAGGTAAAGGTATAACGCAGCAAATGGCCTTCACAGAGGTTTCTTGAACTTGTAGAATTATTGACAAACACCTAAACACACATCTCAGTCTGATGTTTATGATTGCAGATGGTGTATATGGCAAAACAACATCTTTACTAATATTCACTTAATGCACAGCCTGATTTTTATGAATAGATGTGACTTGCAGCCGATACCGAATGCACTTTTTTATCATTAATGGCAGGGACTAATATTACAGAGAAGTCCTGTTATGGAAGATATCAATTTGCACATAAAAAAGAATATGATAAATATGAGTGCATGAGCAGAAATGATTACAATCATTCCTCAGGTATGATGAAATAATGGAACATGAATATCCTGTTTCTGATATTTGATATCCAGAAACCAATCTATTCATTTTTCACGGGATTAGCGGGAAGATGGAGCAAATGGTCAGGTGTAAAAACATAATAAAAAGATTACTATTAACTTTTTTGTATTATTTTGTTAAGTTTCCAGAAGAATCATTATTCTAACACTATGAAAATGAGATATATTAATTCAGATACTTATGTTAGAGATGGGTGGCAATGTCTCACTTTGGCAACAAAAGCATCAGAAATGATGGCACCTTTGTGTATCATAACGTCTCATAGATTTCTATCAGACATCATAATGGTTGTGTGGAAAAGTTGATGTACACGTATCTTCTCACCAGATGATATCTTTCTGTACTCATGTTATGCTTTGAAATAGGATATCCTTTCATGGGAGGGTTTATTCAAATGAGGCAGACTGTCTGTGCATGGAAGTCACAGTGAGAAGATATTCTGTCATTACATCAAAGAAAGATAATGACATCACTGGCTCTTTATAGATCTGCTTTCTATAATGAGGCTGGGAGCTAATTGCACTGAGTAGAATGTTTTTGTCAGATACTTTGTACACCAAACTTTTGCATTCATGAATATGATATAATAAGGGCAAGCAAGAGCTTATTTATTATTTTAATATAAAAGACATATTTGTGGATATCTCACAAAAGGACCATTAACTTATCTATTGCATAAGGATAGAATAGAATTTGAAGTTTGAGGAAAAAGCTACATTTTCTTATGGTAAATTTCCATACTTATTGAATATGCACATTTTTTTTCACAAAGATTTGAGCATTTTATCAAATTATAAAGACAGTCATGACACAGAGGAATGAGAATAATGACAAGAAATGACAACAAAATAGAAAGCTACATAAAACATATAACAGTGGTTTGGTAGTGAATGTAAATAGGATATTTTTACTACCCAGTCTCGAGACCAGAACCTATTTAGAACAGTAATTGATGAAAATTGTTTTAGTACTGTAAAGTAAATGTAAAGTTAGACGGAAAGCTGATAGCTTTTGGCGCAGCATTTGTCACCAGAATCTGTTCCACTTGGCACGAACCTCTGAGAGACACAGTCGGAAATACTCTGTGTGAAAATCACTTGGCCAAGATTGAGGGGTTATTGAATAATGGTGGGCAATGTGAAGTGCCAGTCTATTGTGTGCCTCAGTTAAGTACCCCCAACCAAGGGCAACCACTGCTCTTGGACCCAATTCAAAGGATACTATTAGCTCAGTGTTGGATGAATTTCAACCCAAATAGTCATGTTTTTGTAAAGGCTTGCGGCCATTCACTGCAGTTGTGCTCAAAGACAGAGATTGATTGTCTCCAAGGGATAGGATATTTTCGGGACGAATTATAAATGTTTAAATTTCTAATTTTCTAGATGTTATGTCTGCCCCTAAACTCATTAACTATGACATTTCTACCAAGGATAAATATTGTCAACAGATTCCAAAGTGAGGATAGTTGGAAGGTCATCTCCTCATCCTCTCTAGCTGATGTGTCACCATGACAAATGAGGCTTTTGTCCACGGCAACCTTCCGATTTGCACTTGATTGCCCTTTGTGCAGTTGCTCTATTGTGCAAAGGACACTAATTTCATATCACACAAATACACGCACACACATAGCCATCGCAAATCTGTCGGTGTTGTTGAGCATCATAACAATTCCTGGTCGTATTTTTAATGCGATGTAATGTGTATTTTGCTCCTGAGAAATGTACCTATGATACCTTTTGCTTTAATATGGTGAAGCACTAGATCAAACAAATGATAAAAGTGGTCACAAAAGTATCACCACTTAGGGATTTGCCCCTCCAATGTTTTGAAGCAAAATAAATCTATTGCTTCCTATTGAAGAGAGAAAACTTTGTTTACCAAGATTTAGAAACACATGTCATCCGGTACTCATCTTTGTCTTATTTTCTTTTGTTCATTTTATTAAATCTTAAGATTTTTATGAAAATTGTGTTTATACCGAAGGAAAAAAAATGCTTATGAAATATGACACATTTATAATAATGTAAACTTGATAGGCATTTTGAGCAGTACATGTATTTACTGTTTGATAACAGAATAAGAAACGACATGAAGTGCACTTGAGAATGTTCTCTTGGCTGGCAGGGATATGACACCAAGTGTGCCAACCTGATTATGAGAGGTCTAAGGCTCATATCTCAGAGCAGAATAAATGAGATGCAAACCCTCCCAAGATGTACGAGTGTGAGCATTTATATTGTTTATTACACCATGTGGCCTCTAACAGGATATGATTTAGGATTGTCAACAGATAGAATAGGAAGTCCCTATATACAAGTCACTTCTGGCTCTCGCTCTATTAGAGTCTATTATGATACCCAGGAATGTTGCGTTAGCACTGATATACCATGTTGCATTTCACTTGGATTCTATAAAGAAAAGCTCAGATTTCATTGACTTGTTTATTCAATTGTCAACATAGTGTAGAACCTGGTGCCCTGTTGGACAGAAGACACCCTATTGGATATGATAATAAGAAAATAATACAAGATACTATTTCATATGAATGAGAACATTTTAAGTTGAGTCAGAATCAGTTTATCACATTTCATATGAAAAAAGTATATATTTATATTTATATTCATTCCAGTGGAGACCCAGTAAGGCTGGGTAACTGAAGCCTGAGAATATCGTGGCTCGACTGTAGGCCTCTTTTATATGGTGGCCATTATCATGAAAAGACCTTAGTGACAGGATTGAGATTTGAGATGGTTGTTTGGATATATGGATCTGAATAGTGTTCACTTGGCAACAAAGAAAAGCCTAGAATGGCGAGAGAATGATCACAATTGCCACTTAACGCATGAATGACATTGATAAGAATGCAGTCAAATATCTGCATGAACAATGCGTAAGGATGCTATTTTCTAATCTGCAGACCTTTTTAAAATATATTTTCTTGATTACAATTATTTAAAAAAGATTTACCCATTTTATTTAAATTGATTACTTCAATCCATAGAGAAAGAGAAACAATTTTATGACAATGACCTGAGACAGGACAAACAATGCCAGATTTTGCCAGAAAGTTTTGGTATTTGGCCATGTCTATGATTATGTTATGATGATACAGAGATGGATGATGCACATTCTGTAAACAAGACAGTTTGTCAGTTACATGTCACTTTCATTATTATTTTTTTAATTTGTGTGTCATGGAAGGACTTGAAAGAATAACAGAATTATTCTTTCTTTCAAGAAGTTCATGTCATTGGAGTAAAATGCAAGCAAATCTTAACATCGATTTTTAAAAATGTTTGATTGATCTTGCTGTCTTGTTTGTTATAATTTCAATATGAAAAAAATCATTAAATTTATGTTATGTTTTAATTTTTTTATTATTATTTTGTTCTTGCAGTCATAAGTACAGAGAAGAATAAGGAGAAGGTGACAGACAAGCCAGGACGGGGGAAATCGGCCAACACAGGCGGCACCCCGGCCAGTGTCCGGGAACGTGAGAAAGAAGTAGAGGACTCCCCAAAGGTGAACCAGCGTAAACGTACCCGCGGCCAGATGTCAGCGGCAAACAGTCCAGCTACAGACACTCCTCCTGCATCATCAAAACGGCCCAGGAGAACATGATGAAACCACATCTGACACCTAGTGGTGAACATGATCATATCACATCTGACACCTGGTGGTAGATAGGATGGACTGCAAATGCTTCTTTAGCATATCATTGTTTTTAGCCAGAAATACAAAAAACTTTTTTTTCTCACCGCCACCCAACACCTAAAAGAGTTCCAAAGGAAAACTCAACAAATAAGAAGCTTTAAGACATGGCTCTGACAATGTATACGATATTACAACAGAAAAGGTATAATCAAGTTCAACAAATATTGGTGAGAAATGGGACTTATTTTTTTGGCTTTCATTAAATATAAAACAATGACATTGATTATGTTTATAATGCATAAAAAGTCAATAAAATGTAATAAATAATCAAACTATGTTTTTTTTTTGCAGAAAAATCTGAATTTTATGCAATAAAATATTTTGGGGATCTATAAGTATTTTTAGTCAAGAAGATACAATTAGATTATTATTGCCTTGTAACAACTCTAAAAAGAGATTTTGATTGTTATTTATGGAATGATCATTTCTTGGACAAGAAAATACAGGAAAATATTTTCCAGTGGTAATAGTGCCTGGGATACAAATATGTATCTGCTGCAAATCTTCATAATCTAACAATGCTGCCTTGAAATATAAGAATAATGTGTTTTATTGTCTTGGACATCAAATTGCAGTATGGTAACAGAAGATTAATTATTGGTATTCCCAGGCAAATTTTGACAAAAGGGGCATTGTAAGTAATGTGACCAGTATGATATGTTTGCATTTTTTTGTCACAGGGGGTATGAACACTTTCTATTTGGTGTGACTTGTATGTTAAGTGTTTGTATATAATGTAACTTTGTAACTTTAATATTTGTAATAAAATTTGAAAAGAAAGTACAAATAGTTATCTATTTTTTGCAAGCATTTTCACAAGCCACATTAACTTTTTAAAAAATTCATCAAAATTATTGAGAATTTTTAAATATGAAAAAGCTAAAAGCTGATTATGGTGAATCAATTTTTGGCACACTGAATGGCACACATTTGTAGGGTCCAGTTATTGCTCGAGTATTGTGGTGTCATCATGGGTAATATGCTTAGTCCAATTAATCTTTTGTCCTTCCATTGTCCATTGTAACTTTCAGTAGACCTTGGATGAATAGCTTTAATTTTCTTGACCATTGAGATATCCTATAGAATTTGTTGCATGTCAAACTCCGTATAGAACCATAATGTTGGATGACACAATTATTCCTGGAGCCAAGGCTGATATCACTTCTCCAAACCATACCTGGCAACCATGATTGAAATTATATCTCAAAATAAACCCGAATAACCATGCTCCATCACATCTCACAATATACCTAGCAACACAGACAAGTCACTTCAAGTAACCATGCTTCATCACATCTCACAATATACCTAGCAACACGGAGAAGTCACTTCAAGTAACCATGCTCCACCACATCTCACAATATACCTAGCAACACGGACAAGTCACTTCAAGTAACCATGCTTCATCACATCTCACAATATACCTAGCAATACGGACAAGTCACTTCAAGTAACCATGCTCCATCACATCTCACAATATACCTAGCAACACAGACAAGTCACTTCAAGTAACCATGCTTCATCACATCTCACAATATACCTAGCAACACAGACAAGTCACTTCAAGTAACCATGCTCCATCACATCTCACAATATACCTAGCAACACAGACAAGTCACTTCAAGTAACCATGCTCCATCACATCTCACAATATACCTAGCAACACGGACAAGTCACTTCAAGTAACCATGCTTCATCACATCTCACAATATACCTAGCAACACAGACAAGTCACTTCAAGTAACCATGCTCCATCACATCTCACAATATACCTAGCAACACGGACAAGTCACTTCAAGTAACCATGCTCCATCTCACAATACACCTAGCAACACGGACAAGTCACTTCAAGTAACCATGCTCCATCACATCTCACAATATACCTAGCAACACGGACAAGTCACTTCAAGTAACCATGCTCCATCACATCTCACAATATACCTAGCAACACGGACAAGTCACTTCAAGTAACCATGCTCCATCACATCTCACAATATACCTAGCAACACGGACAAGTCACTTCAAGTAACCATGCTCCATCACATCTCACAATATACCTAGCAACACGGACAAGTCACTTCAAGTAACCATGCTTCATCACATCTCACAATATACCTAGCAACACAGACAAGTCACTTCAAGTAACCATGTTTCATCACATCTCGCAATATACCTAGCAACACGGACAAGTCACTTCAAGTAACCATGCTCCATCACATCTCACAATATACCTAGCAACACGGACAAGTCACTTCAAGTAACCATGCTCCACCACATCTCGCAATATACCTAGCAACACGGACAAGTCACTTCAAGTAACCATGCTTCATCACATCTCACAATATACCTAGCAACACGGACAAGTCACTTCAAGTAACCATGCTTCATCACATCTCACAATATACCTAGCAACACGGACAAGTCACTTCAAGTAACCATGCTTCATCACATCTCACAATATACCTAGCAACACGGAAAAGTCACTTCAAGTAACCATGCTTCATCACATCTCACAATATACCTAGCAACACGGACAAGTCACTTCAAGTAACCATGCTCCATCTCACAATACACCTAGCAACACGGACAAGTCACTTCAAGTAACCATGCTTCATCACATCTCACAATATACCTAGCAACACAGACAAGTCACTTCAAGTAACCATGCTTCATCACATCTCACAATATACCTAGCAACACAGACAAGTCACTTCAAGTAACCATGCTTCATCACATCTCACAATATACGTAGCAACACGGACAAGTCACTTCAAGTAACCATGCTTCATCACATCTCACAATATACCTAGCAACACGGACAAGTCACTTCAAGTAACCATGTTTCATCACATCTCGCAATATACCTAGCAACACGGACAAGTCACTTCAAGTAACCATGCTTCATCACATCTCACAATATACCTAGCAACACGGACAAGTCACTTCAAGTAACCATGCTCCATCTCACAATACACCTAGCAACACGGACAAGTCACTTCAAGTAACCATGCTCCATCACATCTCACAATATACCTAGCAACACAGACAAGTCACTTCAAGTAACCATGCTTCATCACATCTCACAATATACCTAGCAACACGGACAAGTCACTTCAAGTAACCATGCTCCATCACATCTCACAATATACCTAGCAACACGGACAAGTCACTTCAAGTAACCATGCTTCATCACATCTCACAATATACCTAGCAACACAGACAAGTCACTTCAAGTAACCATGCTTCATCACATCTCGCAATATACCTAGCAACACAGACAAGTCACTTCAAGTAACCATGCTTCATCACATCTCACAATATACCTAGCAACACGGACAAGTCACTTCAAGTAACCATGCTTCATCACATCTCACAATATACCTAGCAACACAGACAAGTCACTTCAAGTAACCATGCTTCATCACATCTCGCAATATACCTAGCAACACAGACAAGTCACTTCAAGTAACCATGCTTCATCACATCTCACAATATACCTAGCAACACAGACAAGTCACTTCAAGTAACCATGCTTCATCACATCTCACAATATACCTAGCAACACAGACAAGTCACTTCAAGTAACCATGCTTCATCACATCTCACAATATACCTAGCAACACGGACAAGTCACTTCAAGTAGCCATGCTCCACCACATCTCACAATATACCTAGCAACACAGACAAGTCACTTCAAGTAACCATGCTTCATCACATCTCACAATATACCTAGCAACACAGACAAGTCACTTCAAGTAACCATGCTTCATCACATCTCACAATATACCTAGCAACACAGACAAGTCACTTCAAGTAACCATGCTTCATCACATCTCACAATATACCTAGCAACACGGACAAGTCACTTCAAGTAACCATGTTCCACCACATCTCACAATATACCTAGCAACACGGACAGGTCACTTCAAGTAACCATGCTCCATCACATCTCACAATATACCTAGCAACACGGACAAGTCACTTCAAGTAACCATGCTTCATCACATCTCACAATATACCTAGCAACACGGACAAGTCACTTCAAGTAACCATGTTCCACCACATCTCACAATATACCTAGCAACATGGACAAGTCACTTCAAGTAACCATGCTTCATCACATCTCACAATATACCTAGCAACACAGACAAGTCACTTCAAGTAACCATGCTTCATCACATCTCACAATATACCTAGCAACACGGACAAGTCACTTCAAGTAACCATGCTTCATCACATCTCACAATATACCTAGCAACACGGACAAGTCACTTCAAGTAACCATGTTCCACCACATCTCACAATATACCTAGCAACACGGACAGGTCACTTCAAGTAACCATGCTCCATCACATCTCGCAATATACCTAGCAACACGGACAAGTCACTTCAAGTAACCATGCTCCATCACATCTCACAATATACCTAGCAACACGGACAAGTCACTTCAAGTAACCATGCTTCATCACATCTCACAATATACCTAGCAACACGGACAAGTCACTTCAAGTAACCATGTTCCACCACATCTCACAATATACCTAGCAACATGGACAAGTCACTTCAAGTAACCATGCTTCATCACATCTCACAATATACCTAGCAACACAGACAAGTCACTTCAAGTAACCATGCTTCATCACATCTCACAATATACCTAGCAACACAGACAAGTCACTTCAAGTAACCATGCTTCATCACATCTCACAATATACCTAGCAACACGGACAAGTCACTTCAAGTAACCATGTTCCACCACATCTCACAATATACCTAGCAACACAGACAAGTCACTTCAAGTAACCATGCTTCATCACATCTCACAATATACCTAGCAACACAGACAAGTCACTTCAAGTAACCATGCTCCATCACATCTCACAATATACCTAGCAACACGGACAAGTCACTTCAAGTAACCATGCTCCATCACATCTCACAATATACCTAGCAACACAGACAAGTCACTTCAAGTAACCATGCTTCATCACATCTCACAATATACCTAGCAACACAGACAAGTCACTTCAAGTAACCATGCTTCATCACATCTCACAATATACCTAGCAACACAGACAAGTCACTTCAAGTAACCATGCTTCATCACATCTCACAATATACCTAGCAACACGGACAAGTCACTTCAAGTAACCATGTTCCACCACATCTCACAATATACCTAGCAACACAGACAAGTCACTTCAAGTAACCATGCTTCATCACATCTCACAATATACCTAGCAACACAGACAAGTCACTTCAAGTAACCATGCTTCATCACATCTCACAATATACCTAGCAACACGGACAAGTCACTTCAAGTAACCATGCTTCATCACATCTCGCAATATACCTAGCAACACAGACAAGTCACTTCAAGTAACCATGCTTCATCACATCTCACAATATACCTAGCAACACAGACAAGTCACTTCAAGTAACCATGCTCCATCACATCTCACAATATACCTAGCAACACGGACAAGTCACTTCAAGTAACCATGCTCCATCACATCTCACAATATACCTAGCAACACAGACAAGTCACTTCAAGTAACCATGTTCCACCACATCTCACAATATACCTAGCAACATGGACAAGTCACTTCAAGTAACCATGCTTCATCACATCTCACAATATACCTAGCAACACAGACAAGTCACTTCAAGTAACCATGCTTCATCACATCTCACAATATACCTAGCAACACGGACAAGTCACTTCAAGTAACCATGCTTCATCACATCTCGCAATATACCTAGCAACACGGACAAGTCACTTCAAGTAACCATGCTCCATCACATCTCACAATATACCTAGCAACACGGACAAGTCACTTCAAGTAACCATGCTCCATCACATCTCACAATATACCTAGCAACACAGACAAGTCACTTCAAGTAACCATGCTTCATCACATCTCACAATATACCTAGCAACACAGACAAGTCACTTCAAGTAACCATGCTTCATCACATCTCACAATATACCTAGCAACACAGACAAGTCACTTCAAGTAACCATGCTTCATCACATCTCACAATATACCTAGCAACACAGACAAGTCACTTCAAGTAACCATGCTTCATCACATCTCACAATATACCTAGCAAAACGGACAAGTCACTTCAAGTAACCATGCTTCATCACATCTCACAATATACCTAGCAACACGGACAAGTCACTTCAAGTAACCATGCTTCATCACATCTCGCAATATACCTAGCAACACAGACAAGTCACTTCAAGTAACCATGCTCCATCACATCTCACAATATACCTAGCAACACGGACAAGTCACTTCAAGTAACCATGCTCCATCACATCTCACAATATACCTAGCAATACGGACAAGTCACTTCAAGTAACCATGCTCCATCACATCTCGCAATATACCTAGCAACACAGACAAGTCACTTCAAGTAACCATGCTCCATCACATCTCACAATATACCTAGCAACACGGACAAGTCACTTCAAGTAACCATGCTCCATCACATCTCACAATATACCTAGCAACACAGACAAGTCACTTCAAGTAACCATGCTCCATCACATCTCACAATATACCTAGCAACACAGACAAGTCACTTCAAGTAACCATGCTCCATCACATCTCACAATATACCTAGCAACACAGACAAGTCACTTCAAGTAACCATGCTTCATCACATCTCACAATATACCTAGCAACACAGACAAGTCACTTCAAGTAACCATGTTTCATCACATCTCACAATATACCTAGCAACACAGACAAGTCACTTCAAGTAACCATGCTTCATCACATCTCACAATATACCTAGCAACACGGACAAGTCACTTCAAGTAACCATGCTCCACCACATCTCACAATATACCTAGCAATACGGACAAGTCACTTCAAGTAACCATGCTCCATCACATCTCACAATATACCTAGCAACACAGACAAGTCACTTCAAGTAACCATGCTCCATCACATCTCACAATATACCTAGCAACACGGACAAGTCACTTCAAGTAACCATGCTTCATCACATCTCACAATATACCTAGCAACACAGACAAGTCACTTCAAGTAACCATGCTCCATCACATCTCACAATATACCTAGCAACACGGACAAGTCACTTCAAGTAACCATGCTTCATCACATCTCACAATATACCTAGCAACACAGACAAGTCACTTCAAGTAACCATGCTTCATCACATCTCACAATATACCTAGCAACACGGACAAGTCACTTCAAGTAACCATGCTCCATCACATCTCACAATATACCTAGCAACACAGACAAGTCACTTCAAGTAACCATGCTTCATCACATCTCACAATATACCTAGCAACACAGACAAGTCACTTCAAGTAACCATGCTCCATCACATCTCACAATATACCTAGCAACACGGACAAGTCACTTCAAGTAACCATGCTCCATCACATCTCACAATATACCTAGCAACACGGACAAGTCACTTCAAGTAACCATGTTCCACCACATCTCACAATATACCTAGCAACACAGACAAGTCACTTCAAGTAACCATGCTCCATCACATCTCGCAATATACCTAGCAACACGGACAAGTCACTTCAAGTAACCATGCTCCATCACATCTCACAATATACCTAGCAACACGGACAAGTCACTTCAAGTAACCATGTTCCACCACATCTCACAATATACCTAGCAACACGGACAAGTCACTTCAAGTAACCATGCTTCATCACATCTCACAATATACCTAGCAACACAGACAAGTCACTTCAAGTAACCATGCTTCATCACATCTCACAATATACCTAGCAACACGGACAAGTCACTTCAAGTAACCATGCTCCATCACATCTCACAATATACCTAGCAACACGGACAAGTCACTTCAAGTAACCATGTTTCATCACATCTCGCAATATACCTAGCAACACGGACAAGTCACTTCAAGTAACCATGCTCCATCACATCTCACAATATACCTAGCAACACGGACAAGTCACTTCAAGTAACCATGCTTCATCACATCTCACAATATACCTAGCAACACAGACAAGTCACTTCAAGTAACCATGCTTCATCACATCTCACAATATACCTAGCAACACAGACAAGTCACTTCAAGTAACCATGCTTCATCTCATCTCACAATATACCTAGCAACACGGACAAGTCACTTCAAGTAACCATGCTCCATCACATCTCACAATATACCTAGCAACACAGACAAGTCACTTCAAGTAACCATGCTCCACCACATCTCACAATATACCTAGCAACACGGACAAGTCACTTCAAGTAACCATGCTCCACCACATCTCACAATATACCTAGCAACACAGACAAGTCACTTCAAGTAACCATGCTCCATCACACAATATACCTAGCAACACGGACAAGTCACTTCAAGTAACCATGCTCCATCTCATCTCACAATATACCTAGCAACACAGACAAGTCACTTCAAGTAACCATGCTCCATCACACAATATACCTAGCAACACGGACAAGTCACTTCAAGTAACCATGCTCCATCACATCTCACAATATACCTAGCAACACAGACAAGTCACTTCAAGTAACCATGCTCCATCACACAATATACCTAGCAACACGGACAAGTCACTTCAAGTCATGCTCCATCACATCTCACAATATACCTAGCAACACGGACAAGTCACTTCAAGTAACCATGCTTCATCACATCTCACAATATACTGAGCAACACAGACAAGTCACTTCAAGTAACCATGCTCCACCACATCTCGCAATATACCTAGCAACACAGACAAGTCACTTCAAGTAACCATGCTTCATCACATCTCGCAATATACCTAGCAACACGGACAAGTCACTTCAAGTAACCATGCTCCATCACATCTCACAATATACCTAGCAACACAGACAAGTCACTTCAAGTAACCATGCTTCATCACATCTCGCAATATACCTAGCAACACGGACAAGTCACTTCAAGTAACCATGCTCCACCACATCTCGCAATATACCTAGCAACACGGACAAGTCACTTCAAGTAACCATGCTTCATCACATCTCGCAATATACCTAGCAACACAGACAAGTCACTTCAAGTAACCATGCTTCATCACATCTCACAATATACCTAGCAACACGGACAAGTCACTTCAAGTAACCATGCTTCACCACATCTCGCAATATACCTAGCAACACGGACAAGTCACTTCAAGTCATGCTCCATCACATCTCACAATATACCTAGCAACACGGACAAGTCACTTCAAGTAACCATGCTTCATCACATCTCACAATATACTGAGCAACACAGACAAGTCACTTCAAGTAACCATGCTCCACCACATCTCGCAATATACCTAGCAACACAGACAAGTCACTTCAAGTAACCATGCTTCATCACATCTCGCAATATACCTAGCAACACGGACAAGTCACTTCAAGTAACCATGCTCCACCACATCTCACAATATACCTAGCAACACAGACAAGTCACTTCAAGTAACCATGCTTCATCACATCTCACAATATACCTAGCAACACAGACAAGTCACTTCAAGTAACCATGCTTCATCACATCTCACAATATACTGAGCAACACAGACAAGTCACTTCAAGTAACCATGCTCCACCACATCTCGCAATATACCTAGCAACACGGACAAGTCACTTCAAGTAACCATGCTTCATCACATCTCACAATATACCTAGCAACACGGACAAGTCACTTCAAGTAACCATGCTCCACCACATCTCACAATATACCTAGCAACACAGACAAGTCACTTCAAGTAACCATGCTTCATCTCATCTCACAATACACCTAGCAACACGGACAAGTCACTTCAAGTAACCATGCTTCATCACATCTCACAATATACCTAGCAACACGGACAAGTCACTTCAAGTAACCATGCTTCATCTCATCTCACAATACACCTAGCAACACGGACAAGTCACTTCAAGTAACCATGCTTCATCTCATCTCCAAATATACCTAGCAACACGGACAAGTCACTTCAAGTAACCATGCTTCATCACATCTCACAATATACCTAGCAACACAGACAAGTCACTTCAAGTAACCATGCTTCATCTCATCTCACAATACACCTAGCAACACGGACAAGTCACTTCAAGTAACCATGCTCCACCACATCTCACAATATACCTAGCAACACAGACGAAGTCACTTCAAGTAACCATGCTTCATCACATCTCGCAATATACCTAGCAACACGGACAAGTCACTTCAAGTAACCATGCTTCATCACATCTCACAATATACCTAGCAACACGGACAAGTCACTTCAAGTAACCATGCTCCATCACATCTCACAATATACCTAGCAACATGGACAAGTCACTTCAAGTAACCATGCTCCACCACATCTCGCAATATATCTAGCAACACGGACAAGTCACTTCAAGTAACCATGCTTCATCACATCTCGCAATATACCTAGCAACACGGACAAGTCACTTCAAGTAACCATGCTTCATCACATCTCACAATATACCTAGCAACACGGACAAGTCACTTCAAGTAACCATGCTCCATCACATCTCACAATATACCTAGCAACATGGACAAGTCACTTCAAGTAACCATGCTCCACCACATCTCGCAATATATCTAGCAACACGGACAAGTCACTTCAAGTAACCATGCTTCATCACATCTCGCAATATACCTAGCAACACGGACAAGTCACTTCAAGTAACCATGCTTCATCTCATCTCACAATATACCTAGCAACACAGACAAGTCACTTCAAGTAACCATGCTTCATCTCATCTCACAATATACCTAGCAACACGGACAAGTCACTTCAAGTAACCATTCTTCATCACATCTCGCAATATACCTAGCAACATGGACAAGTCACTTCAAGTAACCATGCTCCATCACATCTCACAATATATCTAGCAACACGGACAAGTCACTTCAAGTAACCATGCTTCATCACATCTCGCAATATACCTAGCAACACGGACAAGTCACTTCAAGTAACCATGCTTCATCTCATCTCACAATATACCTAGCAACACAGACAAGTCACTTCAAGTAACCATGCTTCATCTCATCTCACAATATACCTAGCAACACGGACAAGTCACTTCAAGTAACCATGCTTCATCACATCTCGCAATATACCCAGCAACACGGACAAGTCACTTCAAGTAACCATGCTTCATCTCATTTCACAATATACCTAGCAACACAGACAAGTCACTTCAAGTAACCATGCTTCATCTCATCTCACAATATACCTAGCAACACGGACAAGTCACTTCAAGTAACCATTCTTCATCACATCTCACAATATACCTAGCAACATGGACAAGTCACTTCAAGTAACCATGCTCCATCACATCTCACAATATACTGAGCAACACAGACAAGTCACTTCAAGTAACCATGCTCCACCACATCTCGCAATATATCTAGCAACACGGACAAGTCACTTCAAGTAACCATGCTTCATCACATCTCACAATATACCTAGCAACACGGACAAGTCACTTCAAGTAACCATGCTTCATCACATCTCGCAATATACCTAGCAACACAGACAAGTCACTTCAAGTAACCATGCTTCATCACATCTCACAATATACTGAGCAACACAGACAAGTCACTTCAAGTAACCATTCTTCATCACATCTCGCAATATACCTAGCAACACGGACAAGTCACTTCAAGTAACCATGCTTCATCACATCTCGCAATATACCTAGCAACACGGACAAGTCACTTCAAGTAACCATGCTTCATCACATCTCACAATATACCTAGCAACACAGACAAGTCACTTCAAGTAACCATGCTTCATCACATCTCGCAATATACCTAGCAACACGGACAAGTCACTTCAAGTAACCATGCTTCATCTCATCTCACAATATACCTAGCAACACGGACAAGTCACTTCAAGTAACCATGCTTCATCACATCTCACAATATACCTAGCAACATGGACAAGTCACTTCAAGTAACCATGCTTCATCTCATCTCACAATATACCTAGCAACATGGACAAGTCACTTCAAGTAACCATGCTTCATCTCATCTCACAATATACCTAGCAACACGGACAAGTCACTTCAAGTAACCATTCTTCATCACATCTCGCAATATACCTAGCAACACGGACAAGTCACTTCAAGTAACCATGCTTCATCTCATCTCGCAATATACCTAGCAACATGGACAAGTCACTTCAAGTAACCATGCTTCATCTCATCTCACAATATACCTAGCAACACGGACAAGTCACTTCAAGTAACCATGCTTCATCACATCTCACAATATACCTAGCAACATGGACAAGTCACTTCAAGTAACCATGCTTCATCTCATCTCACAATATACCTAGCAACACGGACAAGTCACTTCAAGTAACCATTCTTCATCACATCTCGCAATATACCTAGCAACACGGACAAGTCACTTCAAGTAACCATGCTTCATCTCATCTCGCAATATACCTAGCAACACAGACAAGTCACTTCAAGTAACCATGCTCCACCACATCTCGCAATATACCTAGCAACACGGACAAGTCACTTCAAGTAACCATGCTTCATCACATCTCACAATATACCTAGCAACACAGACAAGTCACTTCAAGTAACCATGCTTCATCACATCTCACAATATACCTAGCAACATGGACAAGTCACTTCAAGTAACCATTCTTCATCACATCTCGCAATATACCTAGCAACACGGACAAGTCACTTCAAGTAACCATGCTTCATCACATCTCGCAATATATCTAGCAACACGGACAAGTCACTTCAAGTAACCATGCTTCATCACATCTCACAATATACCTAGCAACACGGACAAGTCACTTCAAGTAACCATGCTTCATCTCATCTCACAATATACCTAGCAACACGGACAAGTCACTTCAAGTAACCATGCTTCATCACATCTCACAATATACCTAGCAACATGGACAAGTCACTTCAAGTAACCATGCTTCATCTCATCTCACAATATACCTAGCAACACAGACAAGTCACTTCAAGTAACCATTCTTCATCACATCTCGCAATATACCTAGCAACACGGACAAGTCACTTCAAGTAACCATGCTTCATCTCATCTCGCAATATACCTAGCAACACAGACAAGTCACTTCAAGTAACCATGCTCCACCACATCTCGCAATATACCTAGCAACACGGACAAGTCACTTCAAGTAACCATGCTTCATCACATCTCACAATATACCTAGCAACACAGACAAGTCACTTCAAGTAACCATGCTTCATCACATCTCACAATATACCTAGCAACACGGACAAGTCACTTCTGCCATGATTGTCCTCTTCCTACAGTGATGAAAGTCTTCAGGAAATATCCTGAATTCAGGTTTTTTTCTTCAAATGTGAAATTCAAAATGGTCTGAACTTAGTCTGAAACATCTAAAAATGACATTTCTGAAAGAGGGTTGGGGTAACTCTAAGGGTTTTAGGTTTTTTCCTGAATGCTGACTTTCATCACTGTTCTTAGTCTAGCCTTAATCAATAGCCTGACATTTCTCATTTTGTGACTGCCAACGCTGATCCATGACCTGTCAAAATTTATAGGATCCCCTATCTGTGACCTCACTATTGATATGATATCAAAACTAGTACCGACCAAAACTCCTGTCTTTAATCTGACTCGTATCTGTGATGTAACCCTATTCAGGGTCCTTAAAGCTAAGACAATCGTCATTGTAATCAACTTGCTGTACTGTCATACCTGGGCTAATCAAGAATTAGTTTGTTTAGAGTTTTGCAGCACTGTTTCATTTATAAATTGATATAAACAATTATTTGATGTCAAAAACCAATTACAAGGAGACAAAGATTGGGACTAGAAAGGACATAGATAAGTGGTGAGACTGAGATTAGGGCAGGAGTCATGGATCAGAGACAGGACAGATTAGTGCCATAGTGCCAAATCAAATAATTGATCTCACAGTTGTAGCATTATCCTCTTTGGGTTGTCAGATTTAAATTGCTGCTTAGGGATAATT
Source organism: Amphiduros pacificus (assembly GCA_949316495.1). Taxonomy (NCBI): domain Eukaryota; kingdom Metazoa; phylum Annelida; class Polychaeta; order Phyllodocida; family Hesionidae; genus Amphiduros; species Amphiduros pacificus. The sequence goes on from OX439000.1 coordinate 7,561,840, forward strand.
GCGATCAGTGTTAGAATATTTCAATACAAGTACAAAATCACATATAACCTATCAAATCATGGTTACCAAGATATTATTGAACTTTGTCTTATCAGTGTGCTAGTGAAAAATGTGATGTCCTTATTTTCAAGCTCTTTTTAGTCACCATTAATGTTTATCACCATGACTCTCCTTTAACAATCTTGTCTGACCCTTTTGCATTTCATTAAAGGAGTGTCACCTTGTCGAGGCCAGGAAAGGGAAATATTCTGTTTCTGAATATAATTATACAGTGCAATAAAAGAAATTATGAAGGCAGATTATCTTTTTGAACTGGAAATTATGCATTGGTCAGACCTTTCTTGTTATCACTCACAGAGCTTTACATTTTATTGGCCTAAATACCACACAAGCTTTGAATCTAAATTATCATGTGACCCTGTCACGAGTTTATCGCCCTAAAAGATTGAATATGTTAGTACTGCGGTAAGTTAAAAACTCCCAGAATTTGGTTTATTTGTGTTTGCTTTCGTGAAAGTTCTTGATGATAAATACAAAAATTACCTGCCCTCCATCTTTAGTGTTTTGTTTACAACCTTTGAGATACAAGTTGCTTTAAAGCTGCTAAGGTATTTAGCAGAAACATATGTACTGCTTGTAACATGCCTTTTCCCCTTTTCTTATCTCCTTAATAATATAGGTCTGGTGTTATCATAATAATATTAAATCAAATCAAAACAAAATGATAATATAGAAGCATTTTACTGTAATCAGCATACATGGTATACAATCACTTTGCATTATTATTTATAACAAGTCAAATCTTTCAAAATGTTTGTAGCATAGGGAAAAACCTTATATTTAACGACATGATTTATATTATCCTTGAGATTATCACAGTCAGCATGGTGAATACCAACCACAATGTAGACACTATCACAATATCAGTAAATCTACCAGAGTACATACAGAGTGTAAGCACATAATTATATTACTATCATTAATACATTACATAAACCACAATACATTATACATATATACCACAATAGAACTTGTGATACCACATCGTAAGATAGAATACTTAATAAGTGAAAGCTGGTTAGAGCTTATAAATATGTATATTTTTAAAATGTTTTCTGCAATATTTTCTCTCCAGTGACATCAACTGAAATACAATAGATTCAACAGTTTTAGAAAATGTGTTGTAAATTATTGTAAAAAAGTGAAAAATGGTTGTAAGTAAGTGAAATACATTCAATACATAAAATCTTACAGAAATATATGAATAATGAGTAAGTGAAATACATTCAATACATAAAATCTTACAGAAATATATGAATGTTGAGTAAGTGAAATACATTCATTTACATAAAATCTTACAGAAATATATGAATGCTTTACGTGTGATCAAAGCCTTATTATACACTAAAACTGCCTTGAAAATGAAATAAACCTCATACCTTATTTCTTGGAGAAAATGTTCTTCAGTTTTACACGTCCCTTTGAGGTTTTGACCTTTAGACTTACAGATGGCTTGGCATCTGATTGTTTTGCTGCACATTGGCTGCCAGACTAAAAACAAAAGAGAATATAACATTTTATACAACAACTATCATATTTCAGCAATGACAAAATAAAATACATATTGTCTCTTACTCTTCAAAAAATATCTGATTATTTATTGGGTAGATAATTAATCATTGACTGTGTATTAAAAATGTTTACTTACTGGCACAGGTCCAGTGGGCTCTGAAGAACACTTGCTTGCATCAGGAAGATTTGGCATTGGATGGGGCATCACCAATTTGACTCCTTTCTCACTTGCCTGTTTGAGAAGATTCGTATTTATGTAATGTGATTCATCCACTATCCTTTTGAGATCTCCCAGTAACTTGCTCTGTTTTTCTATCTCTTTATTTTGTTTTTCGTCTTTCAATTCTAATTCAGTATTTGCCTCTTTCAATTTTTGGAGATCTTCTTCCATTTGAATTTCTTTTTGGAGCCAGTTTTTGCGCTGGTCACTATGAGATGCTTTCAATTCATTAAGTGTAACAAGAGCTTCATTGTCATCAGTACTTTCTACTTTCATGTACATCTCAAATTCACTCTCATATTGTTGGTTCATCTTTTGAACATTTGCCAGTGTTTCTGTGAGATCATCATACTTTTGCTGAAGTTCAGAAAGCTTGTCATCTATTTCACAAATCTTTCTATCCTTGTCCAAGTTCGCTGCTTCTTTTGTTGTTAATTTCTCCTTCATATTATTCAATTCAGCTCTTAGGTCAATGTTTCTTTCTGCCCCAGACCTTTCGTCAGCTTCACTTTGTTGCTTGATTTCCTCTATCTTCTCCTTTAGTTTTATCATCTCATTCTCAAGGATCATTTTTGTTTTGTCTGCTTCCTCTTGGCATTCTTTCATTTTGCGCCGTTCTTCTGTTAGTTCTTGCTGACCAGATTTAGCCAAATCCATCTGAGCTTGAATCCCTTTTTCAATTTCTTTATCTTTTAATGCAATTTGTTCCACAAGCTTTTCTATTTCATTCTGCAATGTGCTTTCAGGGCTTTCATCTGTCACTATTTCTTGTTGAGTCTTTTTTGACTTTGGCTTTAGGCCATGTTTTACCCTCTCTTGATTATATTTTTTTAACAGTGCTTCATATTCTTTATATATCTTTGACAAATTGTGCTGAAGTTCTTTTGTTTCCTTCTCTTGCTTCTTTAGTGCTTCTTGGGAAGACTTAAGGGCAAGTTCAAATTTTCTTTTTTCATCCTTCAGTTTCTTTATGGCTTCTTCATTTTTCTTTTTGAACTTTTTAGGGTCACTCTTCAACTCAACAATTGTCTGTTGTGCCTCTTCATACAGTTTTTTTAGAACAACACTTTCCTCACTTGATGATTTTTCAGCCTTAGCTGCATTCGAGTCAACCAGAAAATCATAGGTAACTGGTTTACGAGGCGATAAATTATATTTATCTATTTCGAGCTGCACAACCTTTTTCTTAGTTTCCTCATGTGCATCTATTTCTGCATTCAATTCTTGTTGAAGGTTTTTAATCTTGAAGACTACATCATCAAAATCATCCTCATCATTACTTGTGGGTTTAACCGTGATGTGCTGAATGCTGTTTACATTTACTTCAATACTGCTGCCACTTGCACAACCACCCATAAATGATGTCATTGCAGGGCCTGATATCTGTGGCTTAGCTGTTTTGAGTTTTTCTCTCTCAGCATCAAGTTCCTCTCTGAGTGCTTTTGATCTTTGCTCATACTTTTTTAATCTGTCTTTCATGTCGTCGTTCTCCCTCACAACCCGATAATATGAATCTTTGTTTATTGTTTCTTCTGTTGGTATAATTTTTATCTTAAGCCTTTCTTCTTTGAGTTTTTGCTTCAAAACTTTGGTTTCTTCCTCCAAATCCTTAATTTGTGCTTTTAACCGCACAATATCTTGGCTTTGCTTTTCATTCTCTTTTTCAATGGCTGGTTTATTGATAGGCTTTCCCAGGTATCTTCTTGCTTGCTCATCTGTCAAGTTTTCCATATTTGTATTAACACACAGTAGAGGGTTTTGTTGTTCTTTCCTTTTGATTTCTTGAGCTTCAAATTTAACTTTTTCTAATCTAAGGCTCTCAGTCAAATCCTTCACTTCATCCCGCAAACAAGCACATTTATTTCTTTCCAAGTTGAAATCATTTTGCATATTTCTAATCCTCTCTTCAAGTTTCTGCTTTTCATTAGCAAACATTTTTGAAGTCTGTCTCTCTCTTTCCATCCCTTCCTGGGTTTTCTTTAAATTTTCAAATTTTTCCATTGTCTCTTCATGACTGATCTTTTCCTCGTGAAGGGCATTTTTCAGCAACTTGATTTCTTTTTCAAAGGCACCTTTCTCAACATTCATATCTGTTGTGATTTGGTCAATCTGGTCTAAGGCTGCCTCATACTTCTTCTTATCTACACCAACTTCAGCTTGTTTGATTTCTTGATGCACAGGCTTAACCTCTTCCTCTTTTATTTCTTCTGATTTATTCCAAGGAAACTGTGTTTTAGTTTTTTGTACAGAATCTACAGTATCCTCTTTGGTATCCCAAGGAAATTTGCTCTGTGGTGCTGGCTGTTCAACTTCCTTCTCCCATGGAAATATAAGCTCATTTGCTGGTTGCCTTCTCTGAGTGACAGGTTTCTTGTCATCAACAGTGATTTCTCTGAGTCCAAGAAAGTTTGTATCACACTTTGTAGCATTTCCTGCTCTCCCCTGACCTCTTCTTGTCTCATTTTCAGTGGGCAAACCTTCTTGAATCTTTTCCTTCTCATTACTGCCAAGAAGCCCACCAAAAGCTTCATTTACCCTCTTTTTTTTCTCTCTTTCTTGCATTAGATTCTCCTTTAGTTCCTCTATTTCTTCTTCAGCCTTTCTGAATTTCCGCTTCTCTTTTAACATTTCATTATTAAGAATCCTAATTTTTTCATCTGCTTTCTTCAATTCTCGATTGAGGTCATCCACTTTTTCTTTCTCTTCATCATATTTCCATTTTTCAACTTGTGGTATCTTGGATTCAAAAGATTTCTGTGGGATATTAGAATGATCTTGCAGAAATTTCCTTGTTTCATTCCTTGTATTTAGTTCATCTTGGAGGGTTTTTATTGTTTCCAGTCTCTCTTTACTTTTTCTCATCTCTTCATCTATGCTACACTGTAATCCTTTGATTGTGTCTTTGAGCTTCTTTAGTTCATTTGATTGAGCCTGGGAATTCTTCTTTTCATTCTGGAACTCTTTATCATTCCTGAGAGTGGTTGACTTCGCTTCATTATTTATTTTTACTGCCTCACTCAATTCTTCTTTTAATGCCTTGATCTTTTCCTCATACACTGTACTCTCTGTGCTGAGTTTATATGTGAGCTTATCAATTTGCTGCATGGCTTCGTCATACTTTTCCTTGTCTACACTTAGCTTCTTTGCCACTAATAGAGAGTCAGTATTACCATTCAAAAAATTTAATGCTTCACCAGGTCTTCTCTGTCGCTGAAGTTTTAGATCCAGTCTTTCTTTTAATTCTGTAATTGTTTCTTCAGCATTCCTAAGTTTTCGCTTTTCCTCCACAAGATCATTAATGAGCTCCTTTGTCTTTTCTTCTGTTGCTTTCTTCTCGAAAGCAATTTCCCGTCTCAGCACTTCTGTTTCTTTTAAAACATCTTCATATTGCCACTTATCAACAGTATTTGTCTTCAGTTCAGCAAAGTCCCCCTCTGATGGATTATCAGAAGTTCTGATATTTTTCAATCTCTCCAATCCTAGATCTTTTTCAAGATCTCTTATTTTCATTTGAAGTTCTTCCATGTCATTAGAGCTGGCCGTAGAATCATAAGAAATCATTTTCTTATTCATTTTTAGGTTTTGAATTTCTTCTTCATGCTGATCTTTTAGGTCAAGCAACTCTTGCTTCAATGAAGAAATCTCCTGTACATAATCATTCTTGTCAACGTTGAAGTCAAAAGTCAAATCATTAATTTTTCTAATGGCTTCATCATACTTTGACTTTTCAACAGTTGCAGCTTTCTGGATTACAGGCATTAAATCTGGCTCACTTTCCTTTGCTTCCTCAACTCTCTCCTCTAAACACGTTATTTCTCCTCTTGCATCAGCAAGATCTTCATTCAAGGCAACCATATCATCTTCAAACTTTTGTTGTTTTTCACACATTTCCTTTTTAAGTTCTTCAATTTCCTTGAGGGCATCTTCATATTTAGACTCATCAACCATGTTGGTTGTTTCTTTGATGTTATTCATCCGAGCTAATGACAAATCCTTTCGTAGATCAATAATGGTGCGCTCAAGTATCTTTATCTCTGTAGACTGAACTGCTGCAGACTTAGAACTGGCCAATTCCTGTGTTTGAGACTTTTTGAGATTGTTGATGTCCTCTCTATGCTCTTTTTGAACTTGGAGTAATTTTGATTTCAAGATACTTATTTCTTCTCTATATTGAATGTTTTCCTTCTTCATTTCAGCCTTCAAATTATCCATTTCTGCAAACTGTATGGGAGAACCAGAAAACTCTTGCTTTTGGCATTTTTTGAGATCATTGACTTCTTCTCTGTGCTCTCTTTCAGCTTTGAGCAATTTTGACTTCAAAAGGCTTATTTCTTCTCTATATTGAATGTTTTCCTTCTTTATTTCAGCCTTCAGATTATCCGTTTCCACCAAGTGTACAGGAGAACTGGAAAACTCCTGCTTTTGGTATTTTTTGAGATTATTGACTTCTTCTCTATGCTCTTTTTCAGCCTGGAGCAATTTTGACTTCAAAAGGCTTATTTCTTCTCTATAACGAGTGTTGTCTTTCTCCCTCTCAGCCCTCAGATTATCAAGTTCATCATATTTTGCTTTGTCAACCATTTCTGTTGAATGAGTGTCATTAACAAATGACTTGATTTCACCTTGTGTTGACCTCTGAGACTTGGCTTCATGTAACTCATCTTCCAAGCTATTAATTGTCTTCTTCAGCTCTTTGATCTTCCTCAAATTATCTGTCTCATTTGCAATATCATATTCCAAATCTTTTATTTTCTGCAGAGCTTCTTCATACTTCTCCATTTCTACATGATCCTTCTTTCCCTTCTTTCCCAAAAATTTGAAGAACTTGCTACTTTTTGGATTTGAATCTTGACTTACATCTTTAATTTGCTTGGTAATCTGATGATTCGCTTTCTCTTCTTTCAACTCTTTGGCTATCCTTTTGATTTTTCCCTCAAGATCTTCTCTTTGTTCATATAGCTTTTCTTTAAGGTCTTTGTTTTGCTGCAATAGTCTCTCACACTTTTTATCATCAATGATTGAAGATCTATTCTTCTGTGTGTCAAATTCTTTGTCACATTCATCATCACTGTTCATCTCCCATCGTAGATCAGCTAGTTGTTTTTCAGCCTCTTTACATCTCTTCTTTTCAGCTCCAAGATCCTTCTTCAGTTGAGAAATGATATTCTCACATGTAAGTTTCTCAATCTTCATGTCTTTGATGGTTTCAAAGCTTTTTTGGTACCTAGCTGCCAAATCAAAAACATCACTGTCTTCTGTTTCAGCTTCTGCTGGAATGATATCTTGAGTGCTTCTTGAAATAAGTTCATCCTCCAGCTTCCTCAAACAGGCTCGAGCATTTTGAAGCTTTTCTTTCTCATTCCTGAGATCAGTATTGAGACTGGTGATAACTGCTGCAAACTTCTCTGATTCTGATACTCTCTGAAACTTCACTGCATGCCTGAACTCAAGGTATTTGTCATGTTCATTGGCATATTTACGCTTTTCATCAGCGAGGCTTATCTCAAGGGAGTTATATCTCCTCATTTCATTCCTCAGCTGTTTTTCCTTCTCACTTTCAATGCGGGCATTCCTCTTCTTCTCAGATCTAATATCCCAGTTAAGCTCTTCAATTTTGAGTGTAAGCTCATCTCTTGTCTCCTGATGACTGCGCAGCTCATTCCGGAGATATTGGATTGTGTCCTCAGCTTTTTTCAGCTCTGCTTCGTGCTTAGCAATGTTGCAAGTAGGGGTGTTATTTTTCTGCAACTCTTGGTGAAGATGGCAGATAATACTGAGGAATGCTTCATCTTCCTCTTTGCCAGCGACGACTGTGTCTAATCCAGACACGTTCTGTCTGAGACATTTCATTGTCAGCTCGCGCTGTGACTCAGACTTCTGGAGCCTCTTACGAAGTCCAGTAATTTCTGCATCTTTCTGCAGAATGAAATTATCATCACGAGTGATCAAATGGCCACTCTGGACAACCTGGTTTTTGTACTTAAGTTCACGCTCAAGGTGATCTATGTGACTATTCAAACCAGCGTTTATCTTCTTCAGCTGATTTCTCTCATCTATTGTAAGGTTCAGGTCAGCAGTCATATCTCGCAACCTGCATGACAGGTTATGTGACAGTCCAATGGAGGACTCTCTCTCATTCTTCTTGCCATTCTACAATTAAACATAAACATTCCTTGATAACATGACCCTTTTATCATATAGCATATGCAGAGGTCAAATGTGGGCAATAATAACTGACAAAACAATTCAAAATTCATTATTTTCTAATATATAATAATTCAATTCTACAACTAATGTGTGCCTGGAATATATTCTTTATATCTTTGTTTTATAACCCACACTGATCCTCTGATAGAAACATGGAAATTATCACAACAACTGAAGAAGAGGTGGATGTATGGGAGACTTTGGTGCATTTTGCCTGAATATGGCATTTCTAACATGAAGAAATTGAATTTTCTTTTTTGATATTATATTGTCATATTATTGTAATATCTAATCACAGAATGCAAGATCTTAAATGTTTGAGTTTAACATTCTCCCACACAGTCAACTCAATAAGCAACATTGTTCAGTTTTCAGCATATTCTGTCCCAAAATCTTGGGCTGCATAAATTAAATGTTTATCATGAGCAGATGAGGAGTCATTAAAATGTACTTAAAATGATGATGTTTTTGGAGCTATTCAACATAATTTCATAAGCTATTCATTTCAACATAATTTCATAAGCTATTCATTTCTCACCTCTGTTAAGATTCTTAAGTTGTTTTTTTTTTATCAAATAATTGATGAAATAACAAATCCCTTTGTCTAATAATAAAACATTTGCTTGATACATAGAGAAAGTATTTTTCTCTATGCTTGGGCATGGGTATTGGCATGGAAATATGAATACTAAACTGGCACTAATCAGACAGTAATAGCAGCATCCAGTGGTCCAGTCATCAATTTATGTTCTTTGCAATATTGCATAACTCCTCCGCCTCTCAAAGACCCCAGAGAGACGTCGGTACCCAGCAGAAGTCGACCGCTTAAGTTTTAGATGGCTTCATATTGAAGTTACCGTGAAGATATTACATGTAGTTCTACTTTTTGGCGGTCACCATTTCCCTAGCCGCCAACTCCATCTAGCGCCTGATTGGAGGTTGGTTAGCTCTACCATTTCCGCCCAGGTCGGGGGTCACCGGGGTCACATACGGTTGCCAAGGTCAACGCCAGCGACGGCATGAAACAATGGTGTGTTACTTCCGCCCAGCTCTCAGAACCTGAAGTCCCACCCTATCCCCAAACTATAAAATGACATTGCTCCCCAGATCAATTTTGTCAATAATATAGACCATGACCTCAATAAGCCAAAACACACAAATAGAGTTTGGGCAATTTTACAACACCAAACATGTGCTCTTTCTCTATCTGCGAAGCCGCTGAACACCAAACAGCTTGCTTCACCATGAAATAAGACTATTATGATTCCATGATTCCATACGTATACATATTTTGATTGCCGTTCATGCACTCATTCCTTTGAATATCATCATGTTTACACGTATTTACCTCGCTTCTCGGCGTCGAACAACTCCTTGTCTGTCAACTACTCGTGCATAATTGTGACATCACAAGCTTTGAGAAATGACGTCATCTGACAAATCTGATTGGCGCCAAATTTTCATTTCAACAAATGAACTGAACACTGCTGCTCACTCACATATATACAAGTGGACCTATACCTAATGCTTGTCTTTCCTTTTACACATATTTCATAGGAATGCGTGTATGATAAATACAACACAGAAATATTCTTACCTGGCCGTACTTGGTGGTCCAGTCATCAAAGTTTTGTTTGATACCGGTCACCAGCTCTCCGAGCGTGGGGTCTCGGCGCGTGAAGGCGAAATTAGCCCTGGAAAACCAAAACATGACATCTGAATTACATAATGTTAAACACTTACAAGAAACTTACAATCAAACACCATTTATTGAGAAATTAAGCTACCTCTTTGATACTTGAATATACACAAAGAGCAAGTAGATATCTATAATTCTTGAGAATATGTGTAATTTCAAATAAAAACTGATAAACTAATAAAGCATATGATACAGTGCATAAAGATGGTTAACTTACTCCATTTTTAGGCAAATATTTGCCGAAAAAACGATGATTTATCGTCGATTTGTCGCTGTATCCAGGAGAATAAATAATCTATGACTATCTTCTTCCGTGTATACCAATGTATTGTTTCACTGTCTCCAGGAGCGTTGTCATGGATGCATTGTACACCACGCGATGCGTAACCCATTGTTACTATTGCTTGGGGCCTAAATCGCGCGATGCGTACGTTATCTTCTTTTGTCATTTACATGTGTTAATTAATTTGTTCATGTTGTGATGTACAGATTGTATGTTATGAGAGGGAATGCGCATATATACCATTTAATCAAAATTTCGTTTCTATTTTTGAAAACCCATAGGATATATTTTATTAGAGTTAAATTTGATTCCATTGAGAGAAAACAAAAAACAAAAAACAACAACAACAACAACAACAAAAAGAGAAAGAAACGGAAAAACTTCAAATAAATGTAAATATTTCTCTAATCCAATGGATTTTAAACCTGGAGTAAGTTGACCATGACGCCAACCTTGAGCATGCGTCGAAATGATAATGCAGGCAGAAAAACACACGTATTCTTAAACAATCTACTAAGGGGTGGGGTGGTGGCAGGTAGCTCAGCCTTGAACAGACATTTCCAAAGATCTGGGGTTTGAAAACATGTTCTTTTTTCTTGCTGGAACGAAATCTTCATACTGGGGTTTCTTTGGTCGATTTTCACGTCAGAATATATAGAATTGATTTCTTTCTGCAAACACACACACAAATAATAATGATAAAATAAAATAAGCTTAATAAAAATATAATAAATAAGTAAATAGAAATAACTTTGTACAGAAAACAAAAATTAAATTTTCATATTGTTGTTTAATTTGAGGGATTTTTGTAGCTCAGTCACATTTTCAAAGTAACTATGATATGGAGACTACAAAGCTGGCAATTTCAAGATTCATTGATAGTTTTCAAACTTCAAGTCAGTTGATCTCGAGACCAAGCTTGGGCATGAAACATTTGAAATAGTTCCTCGCCGAGTCTGATCAATCTATCCATACAATACTAAAAGTTTTTGAGACAATGTTTTTTTTCCCGAACAAACAACCGAGCTAAAGATGCTGTGAATCGAGAATAAAGTGACAAGTATGTTTATATTATTATAACACATTTCAATCATGAGGTGTCACCAAAGGGGCGAGGTAAAGATGCTGGCGACACCTAGCGTCGCCCCCATCTTCAAGGTGTGATGAGTCCAACCACTTACTCAAACTGTTAAAACCTTTGAAACAATATCAAGAATTACTTGAATCTTGTTCCTGAACTCGCGAGAACCTTTCAACGAGATACCACAATGCTTCACAATATGCTAGGTATATTAGGCGATCCTGACAATCTAAAATCATACCATTTATTTTATTACAGTAGTAACCATCATCTCAACACCGAATAATTATGGTAAGTGTACATTATACATACATACAATTTCATATTTAAAAGATGATTTACTTAAATATAATCAAAACATATTTTTTAAGCTCAGACTTATGTATATTTATATTAATTTATATTTGTGAACAACAAAATCATTACGAAATTAGATCATTTTAATTTGAGGATATTTTTCTCCAAGTCTAATGAGATTCTGCGTGAATATGTTTATTTATAGTAATGTAATGGCTTTATCTCAGGAACAGGTTAAGTCTAGGAAACATAACTCAACATTTTCTGTTATTTCAGAATCAATCTTTGGGGGATACAAGAGAGTCTGGAAATGGGTGCTGCCCTCTACATGCAATCTCAAACCAGGTGGCCTCGTACGCCAAAAAGAAAAAATGTAAAATACAGAAGAAGTTGGAGAATCTGAACAAGAAGACTTGTGTCAAGAAAAATGTTTCATTTAGAATTGCCACAGGGAAGGTAGAGAGTTATAAAAAGACTTGTCAAACCCGTGTCAAGAAAGTATGGTCCAAATTTATCAAACACACGGAAAAGCCTAAAAACTACAGTTCCTGGTTTGCGGACAGCAACGCCGCCATGACCACAACACAAGATGAAACCCCAAAGAGGAGCCATAACTTTTATGCCAGCGCGGCCAGTCTGCCTTCAGTTTATTTCACACCAGAATACAAAACGAGTCTTGATGAAACCAGTTGGAATTTTATCAAAAACGATTTTGGCAAGAAGTCCATGTATGCTAAGGATGATAGAAAGACATGGGACTCGAGGACAGACTGCAGCATCGTATGTGGTCACATTGATAAAACGAGAATGATGATGACAAATCCTGTCATGTCTCACAGCAGCCCTCAAGGGGGCTCTGATGGCCGTCTCCAGGACACGTCGCCCTCCGCCAGGTGGCAGTCTCATACGCTAGACAGCCTCACGTTTGTGTCCCCCATCCCCGATGACACCACCCTTAATGTGTCATCGTTCCCGGCTTCGTTCCTGACATGTTCAGGAGGTGATGTGTCAAGTGTTCCTGTTATGTCCACAGATGAGCAAGGAAGGACCACTTTCACTGTGATGGTGGACAACAATGGGGTGCGACTGCCCTGCCTCCTAGAGGAGACGAGTCACACTGGACAGTGTCTGCACGAGGTATACCACCGAGCAGGGGCAGACCTGAAGCTGTCTGGAACCATACCAGTGTTGCCGGGCTGGGTGTCCGCCACCAGCGTGGAGTATGTCCTGACACATTGGGGCACCTATGTCTGCCTGGGTGAGGGCCAGTACGGGAGAGTCTACCTGGGCAGGATAAAACTCACAGGCAAACTGGTAGCTATCAAAATGTTCAAGAAAACCACAACTGCCATCGCAGACGTCATCACAGAAGCTAGCGTGCTTCAAGAGTTGAATGGGAGCGAGGTGACTCCCACATTTCACGGTCTCCTGCCCCTGCACAGACACCCAACTTATAAACAGGTAGCAATTGTCATGGATTTTGTAGGTGATTCTCAAACTTTCAAGACATTAGATTTCCGTCGTCTAGTGAACTCCAGCCTCCGCAGCCGCGGCGCAAACCGCATCAGGATGCTGGATTCAGAATGGCTACTGGTTCTCACGTCGATCATGGAGAAAATTTCCACGGCCCACAGTCACAACATAATTCTCAATGATATCAAGTCAGACAATATTCTAATGGAAAACATTAACGGGACATGGCACCCATACATCATAGATGTAGGATTGTCAATATTCCAGAAAAACTCTACAAGAAATCTTGCTCCACCAAAAGACATTGAAGTGTATCTGGAGACCTACCGCCAGGTGGCACCAGAAGTGGCTTATAAAGGCACGTGTTCTGCGAAATCTGACGTCTTCAGCTTTGGGCGTCTCCTGGAAGGGATCCATTCCTATGTCGGTGTTCCCATCAAAGAAATGGCAATAAAATGTCTGAGAATAAACCAAGATGAGAGACTTGGAGATGAACAGGTATTGAGTGAACTGTATGTGCATTTTAACAAATTCAAGAAGGAAGAAGACCACCGCAAAAGAATCATTAAGTTGCTCAAAGAAAGCTTTAAGTCTTGTAATTGACAAAAGAACTTTCACTGTAATTTCATCAATGAGAAGAGCGGTCTTGTAAATATGAAATAAAATATATTTAAACTCAAATATTTCTTTTATAACAGGATTTCCTTTTCCCCCGACCCTTATCCGTATAATTGTATAAATGTTTTGGGGGGAAAATGAATAGATCTCACCGATACAATGTATTTCCATTTTTTGGCAGATCTTACATATTTTTGGATTTCATCAGATTAAAGAGATCCATTCTGACATATTTTATTTTAAAAAGTATAGAAATCCATACCATTCTAAACATTTTGATATCTATGTTAATCAAACTGTTTAGCAATGTGGGTCTCATCTTGGGATGTTGTGTCAGAAAACAGTATGTGCAAAGTTATAAACCAAAAAAATGGTACTAACATTTCATCAATAATATCTGAAGTCGTCGTGGGGTAAAAATGAACATGACAAACGCGGAGTTTACAAGTTACCAATCTGACAGATGAAATCATGAAATGAGCACGGAGAACTTCTCCTCATCAAACATCTTCAATTTACGGTTTGTTAAAGCTGAGAACAATTAATAATAGTTATATTGCTCTCGGGTTAAAGTAGGCAATCGGGCTGTTAAAGCAGGAATTCAGTTTTTAAGGCAGGTATTCAACCAAAAATAAATAATTTAAGGAATATACAAACATCACTCCCAAACATGTTGCTTGAAGTGATAGCCAGTCTGTGGTGCCACCTGGTTTTCTTTTGCACTCATTTTGGAAATAATTTTTCCGAAAAATTATACGACCATCCATTTTCAGTAAATCTGCGAAAAAATAAAAAAATTAAAATAAAAAGAAAAAAAGATAAATAAATAAATAAATAAATAAATAAATAAATAAATAAATAAATAAATAAATAAATAAATAAATAAATAAATAAATAAATAAATAAATAAATAATAATAATAACAATAATAATAATAATAATAATAATAATAATAATAATAATAATAATAATAATAATAATAATAATAATAATAATAATAATAATAATAATAATAATAATAATAGAATAAAATAAAATAAAATAAAAATAATATAATATAAAATACAAAGTAATGAAAATAAAAGGAAAACAAATAAATAAATTAAAAAAAGCAATTGCTAATTTCTTACCGATTGGAAAGCTTTCTTTTTTGTTTGTTTTCGAAACCACATGAAATGTTAAATTCTAAATTAACCCCTTTTTCGCTCTTGTTAATCAAAGGGTCATTTTAATTAAATATAGGGGTATAATTAGTTTATTCTGGAAATAGTGATCTCCGAACAAACATGTTACCTGATAAGATACAAAAATATACATCTTGAATTAGTTTAAACCCGTAACATATTGATCTGTTTGGACACATTTTAAACATTTAATCTGAGACGCAAAGTTCCTGTTTCTCTGCATATTGGGACTAAGACCTATTTCGCGCATTTTGGTTTTTTTCAATAAATACATAATCCGATACAACATGAACTGTTATCTATATGTGTGCTATGGTAGGGTATATCCATTCGTTTAAATCAAAACTATATAGATCAATATTTGATGTGCTATGGACCAATATCTGTATTGATCAATATATTGTGTCCTTATAGATCAATATTTGGTGTCCATATTTCATCAATATCTAGCATCCGTTTTTCGTGACCACATTGATCAATATCTGTTTGACCTATCAATATATTTGTGTCCCATCAGTATTTGTATGTACTGTGATGTTTGAAATTCTCCACTGCAAGTTTCTCTTTGTGACATTTTCCGATGCTAAGAGAATATTTTCAGGACCAACATTAAAAACTGACTGATGAAATATGATCTCTTCTCATATCCAACCACAATACATAAATATGCTCAGCATCTTTAAGTGCAATATAATATGGCAAAATGAGAACAAAATGCTTTCTTATCATCTGCAGAGAGTAAGCAACACCTAAGATCATAAAATATCATTTGGGTGAGGAAATTTATTAAAAGGCATAAATATATCACACCCAAGGTAGAAATTTAGCTCAAAATAGCAGAATACAGAGGAAGCATCACGAGACACTGTCATGACGAATCGCTCTTATTATATTTCTATCTCACCAGAAATTAGAAGTATAAAAACAAATTTAAAAAAACTAGTAAAGAACTGAGATATTTAAGGGGCGTGGTGGGATATGCTATGGTAAGATATGACAGTGGAAAATGGCACAGTGGGATATGGTATATTGGAATATATAGAATATGATATTGGTGGGTACAGCATGAAAACCAGACTATGCCTGCTCATAGCGCATGCGTGCTCATAATCACGTCTCATTGGATGCACCAAATTTAAGTGAATTACTTCCCGCTGGATAAATCAAGTCAGCTTATTCTTCTCACTTATCAAATTCTTAAAATTAGAAGCATGCATAAAAGTAAATCACATTAAAATAAAGAAAAGCTCAGTCTCAATTTTGTTTTGAAAGATATCTAATAACTTGTTTACTTCATGCTTCTAAGTTGAGAGCAATAATGCTCTCAGTTCTAAGCTAACCAATAATATTCCAGTCTCAATATTGTCTTGAAGGATATTTGATTACTTGTTTACACCATGCTTCTAAGCTAACCAGTGATTCCCCAAATCAACAGACACCTTACTGCTTTTTCCATTTCATCAGTATCAGCAATTACTTTTGGATATCTGAGATTTCCTTTCAAATTAAATCCACATTGTAATAATATTCTCAGTTCTACTCATTTCAGCAATATCACATTGACATTCAAATTTTGTTTTTAAATGGTATTTAATATATCAATAAAAATCAATCAATAAACTAAGTTGTTTTGCAGGTTAAACAAATTTCCATCAGTCACATTGTCTTAAATGTCTTGTGTCACCTAGTAAAATGGAAACTTATCATCAAAAGATGTCACTTCTACTCACCCACTTAATCAGAATAACCTCACTGTATAGTAAAATAATACTCTACTTGATAACTGTGATGATGATGAAAATGGGGCGAGAATGCAAAGGTGATTGAAATTAAACTGAAAGCGGATGCTGATTAAAACATCTGAAACACTGAAGTAAGGAACATTCGTGAGGGATTAAACAGTTGAACAGAGCTGAAATCGCAAATGCATTTACAGGTATTATGTTAGCCACAAATATCTTTGGCGAAAGTGGTAGCCAAGGTTGAAAAATGCCTCAAAATCTCTTAAGGGCCTAACATGTTATGAATTTAAAGTGAAAGAGATTGATATTTTGACAGAAAAAGGAAAGCGACCCCCTCCTTACTTTGATCAAATATGGATACTTTGTTTATTTTCAATATGTTATGTTCTCATTGTCTTATTTGGAATATTTATGGACATTACATTTACTAATATTATTCCTCATCTTTGAGATAACTGAAGCATCTCTATAAGCACAAGGCTAATGTATAAAATTCTGAGACTCATTCTTGAGTTAAAAGATATTGACAGTAAATGTTTCTCAGACGTAGTATTGTTTCGCTGTTATTTGCATGTCTTGTCATTACTTTTCACAGTGAGTAAATTGAATTGCTTACCAATATGACTTACTGATCCTGTTATCTCCTTGCCAGAGAATATATAAAATATATAAAAGCCAGTCTTTACAGGATGTCTATTGAATTTTCCATGTAAATATGAAGATGAAATATATTAAAATATATTAACAGCCATTTTTGCGTTTAATTCTATTGCAAATCATGTGATTGCAAATCATGTGATGTCAACATCTTTTGTCTCGTACATCCTCTCAACATTATCCAAACAAAGGGTGAAATGATATATAGAGATTTGCATAGCTCCTGCTTGGTCTAAAAAGCCTCATTGGTGACAAAGCATCCACCCAAAAATTCCAATCTCATGCATGATGATGTGTAATCAACATGCCAAAAGGTATGTTGAAATGAAAGGATTGTACATAAATCTAATATTATATCTGAAACACAGTACACAGTGAAACACCGTGGTGCACATTGAAAGACACTGAATCGCAACATCAGTAACACATTACAGACCTCATCCCATAAATAAACATTTGTACAGAAAGTTATTCTGCTTTAATGTACCACTACCTGGGTAAAACTTCATTTACTCTGAGTCTTGTAATATTGATTGTTCACCTGGAGTCTCATTTTCAAATTTTCATTTTCAAAGACTCTATCTGATATTAGTTGTTCTCTACCATCAGCACCGTTCTTGATATCCTTCATATGTATATCTTAAAGTACCAGAGATATTGATACCTGTATGTAATATTTGGATTTTACATGAATATTTAAATTTAGCCTAGCCTATTTTAAATGATCATTTTATTTTAGCCTAGCCTATTTCAGCAATACCCTTCTGTACTATTTGCTTCTTTTTATCAGATTTAGAATGAATATAAGAGGAATTGATTAATTACAGATTGCCATTTCTAAATATTCTTTGGGGTGATGTTGATTTTCATTTCTTTAATTTGGTCAAGAATGATTCACAAAATACTGTCTGTCATACTCAGGGATTTACACCTTGTCTGTCCTTGTTGTACGCCTTGTCATATCATCTACAACACCTTGTCCATCCTGGGTGCCAAGTTGTCCACCAGCCTGTTTCACCACCACCTTGTGCCATCATATTAAGAGCTCCCGAAAGTGCAAACACGCGTCTCTTCACATGCTGATTGATAGGAGAGCAGTGTCTTGCTCGGCCATGAAATGAGAGTATCTTGTCAGCGGTCGTTAGATCACATTGCTATGGCCAGATTACAGACATCTTAAAGTGGAGCATCTTGGTACCTTGGCTGAGCAGAAGGAGGAGGAACTTGGTGTTTGTGCTTTATGCTAGAACTGCACGGCATTTACACACAACCATATAAATATATATGTACACTTTGTACACTATGTACACACGCTCTACCGCCTTCTTCCGGGTAAGTGTCATTTTTATGTGTTATTTTCTCATGATATAATTGTCGGGTTTTGAATTATATTATTTGGATAAAAAATAGCAAATGTGTGGTGCATCTTCAATAGTACCGTTCACACTAACAACAGGTAACAATCAGAAAACACCAACAGAAAGAAATAAAAGAATTAACGAGCAAACCGATACAAAACAGTACTGATCAATCGCTTATTATTTCCTGATGCTCTTAAAGACATTCATCATAATGTCAGTTTAGCTCTGACGAATGGATGTCAGATATTATATTAGCACTCACACCAGCTAAGTCAGTTTACAGTATTGGAATAAGCTCATATATCGTGTACACAATGGGTGTATCGTGTTCGCAAACCACGAATCATACAACAAGGAACGATTTTGATATTGATGGATCTCGTCATGAAAAGAGTTTGTCTATTTCTGAATTCTAAAATCATAATTATGCTTTTGGTTCCTAAAATATTCATTTGGAAATAAGTGTACCATTTGATCTTTGAGGTATTTGTATCATGTTCTCCAAACTGATTCACCATAACATTATTGTGAGTAAATTGATATTTTTACGATTTGTATTCACCTGACCTCCCCGTGGTATATTTAGAAAATAATCATAAGAACATTTCGTTTGTTCAACTCGATAAAAAGCATATTAAATGGGTGGATACTTTAAAATTAAAAAAAAATTATCAGCTTTCAAAAAATAAATAAATGCATAAATAAAGTAAAATAAATAGATTAATAAAAATAAGAGATGAAAAGAACCCCCGGGCATATACAATCTGAACCCCAGTGCTCTATTTCACAGTACATTAATAGTATTAAGCATCAATTCTACAATTTGTTGTTTTTGAAAGCTTAGCCCAATATGAACATAATGAAAGATTGAAATTTTAATAGAGTAATAAAAACTGAATATAGCTATCTACAAGAGTAGTGTAATGTTATCATTCAGATCCACTGTTTTTAACACACGATGATTTTGCAATGCATTTGTTTCATTTTATATTTTATCGTAAATTTATTTTCTGTCAGAGTAGCATACTTCCATAGAAACACTGGGAAGTGGTCCAATCCTGTGTCCTCAATCAGATTCGTCTGGAAGATGTCTCCCAGAAGTTATGGCGGAAGAATCAACTTGTGTGTATGTGTATGCTAATTCTATTAGACGGTCTATATGCTTGCTAAACCCTAATTACTGACAATAGGCTTTGTTCTAATAGAGATGAAAGGCAGAACCCAGGCACGTCATCGACGTGATTGAAGTCTGCGGTTGAGCATATTTGATGCAGTCTATCTCGCCAAGATTTACATGCTAAGAGTTTTATATATCATTGGAACTACTCAAAATATTGAATGTCACTTCCTTCATAATAGCGTTGAGGGATAAAGCCGATATGTTGCAAAGAAGAGGTTCCAGTACATTTATGAATTGAATCTATTTGATGAATAAATCCGTGAAGGAAAGAAGAGTGAAATGGTTGGATATAATCTTATATAATATCAAGTTGTTTGATTGAAAATGTGATAATGGATAACAACCATATATCGTAAAAAAAAATAATAATAAAATAAGCCAAGACTTAATCATCAATGGTGGGAATGTGTGCCATGTGCTCAATGTTGCATAGTCTCCCGTCCCCATACTGTCAGCAGCCAGGGTTCGATTCCCATTTGTGGTCAACTAATACACCTATAAGATGGAGAAAAAAAATATCGTTTACATCGTTTAAAAGTCGTTTATTACTCGAAAACTGTACCCAAAAATGATTATCGAGATTTTGTCAATAAGAAAATATCAATAAGGCAACGATGATCATGATCTTCTGAGGCACAAACACATCCGGGCTCTTAACCAATATCTATTTAATTTTGGTTCGGCCAAACTGTTAGAGTTGGTTATAACTTATGTGAGTTTGAATCAAAACTTTATCATTTCAGAACGCATTCTACACCATAATCAATCCATGTATTGTAATATTTACAATAGGATAGCTACATTCCGGTAATCAAACATTTTAGGTAAGATGTGATAGATGAAAACATGGTACTGATAAGTCTACACAGGAATATTTACAACTTACATGACATATAATGTTACATTAAGTCATCAGAATATTGGAAAATGTGACTAGATGACTTCACTGTTAGCATCATCATGATACCAATATTTGGTAGCAGTGTAGAGATTGGCAGTGGGTTGAATCTACATTGTATATCAGCATTTATTTGCCATGTATATGATTGTTTCACAACAATATAGACCTATATTGGGTTACAAAGTATGAAGATAACAAATATCAAAATGCGATCTTTCAAATATTGACGACGACACATCACCATAACAATCCCAATATCTTGGACGCTGTGGTCTCATATTTGATACCATTTGGAATATCACATTAAAATGCCATCTTTTTCTCATGTAACTTTCATTCTTTGAGTAATACAAAGTATCAAATGCTCAAAAGAAAGTGTATATTCCTCAAAATAATACATTACCTACTTGACAATCATAAAGTTGAAATTGACTTTGTTTGAAAACAGTTATCGAGTAGTTTGTCATATGTTTATAATGAAGGGAACATTATTTCATATTGGCAAAAAAAAAAGAATTTCCGAAGACACTATTTGCCCAATGTCATTTTATTTAATTGTAATCTTATATAATTTAAATAAAACACAGAATATGTTTTACATCTATTTAACAACATAACGCTATCATGGAACTATTACCCGCAAGGTCAAATAATAACTCTTAAAATAACAGATGACAAAGTCACAAACCACTCAATTCATTACCATGTTTGTTTGTAATGCTTGTGATTAATTATCTCCATGTGTATATATCAACATCAAGCATTCCATGCCATTACATACCACTAGCTGCACTGACAATGCAGTACTTCTATCTTACACACTAGACACAATATACCGTTTTCCCCTTGCACACTACCAGTGAGAACCGAGGGTATTCTTTGTATTCTGCCTAACACGCAGCCTACACTATAGATAAAGTTAGGGCGCTGTCATAAAAAACATTTAAAAACACATAAAAAATATGTTTATACTCCCACATACACTTATTCTGTTCTCTATCTGTAGTACAACGCTTCCTGTATCATGCTGTTATTCCAGTCTTCGTCCAGTCCAACATTTTCACACCATCTCTAATTATGCTCTAACCACATTGCTTTTTGTCTCACTGCTGAATGACTGTCTTCTACAATGGCCTAATCCTGCAAGCTCAGTCTATTATAAGATTGGTAATGGTGTAGAGTGTCCTTCTGGTCTTATGCAATCAAAGAAGCGGAAGAGAATATTCCATGCATTAATGATACTGACAACAAAACACCTCCACTGTTTCCAAATATCCACTGTTCTTTATGGTGATTAAAATCTAGACTTAGGACAAGGTATTAAGAAATATACCTTAAACCTTGAAACAAATGATAAGACAAGACGTAAGTCTGCTCCTTCAAACTTTTGGCAGTAAAATGACAAACTCGCTGGGCCACATAACTTCAAAGGGTCTCACCGTGTTAACGTCAACCACACGCCAGGCCAATTACTTTCACTAAGGAGAATTTGTATGAAGAGGTGGCCTAGAAATTGACCTATTAACCTATCAATCCAGCCCAACAGACCTCAGAACTCTGCGTCATAATTAACTGCACATCTTCAGCCAGTCAGGCAATTAGGAGAGATGAAAGTACTCTTCAGACGTCTGGCTCATATGCCCGTGATGAATCTGTTTTCAATTTTGAAAACCTTTCAATGCCAAATGCCCAACGTATTGAACCCAATGGATACCCAAAAGACGAATAACTAGGCTTGATATTGATGGAGGATCATGATGTTGGTAGTCATAGTGATAAGGGTGGTAGAAAGGAAGAAGATCATGATGACCATGATGAGAGTAGTGGGAAATACGATAGTGATCTATATTTGGAAAGTAATAAATATCTATATAGGATCACAGAAAAAGAGAATGGATAATATCAAATGTGAAAATTGTGTAATAAAACAAAGATGGTGGTGGTTTACAAAAGAAAAGTATGTCTGGGAAGTCTATAAATAGATGATGAGCTTTCTGGGATGTCCTTAATATGATCTCACTCTCAAGGAAGATGCCTGTGGTATCGATGCTCGGCAGACGGACCAGAGAGAATAAGGTCAAATCCGTAGCCCTACATATGCCTGCATGGGAGAGAATAGCAGTCGGCTCGCCAAGAGTTCCGCCATGAAACAGGAAGCCACCAGGGAAAATGTCTGTCCTTTAATTTCCTCTTCTTATCCGCTTATCTACCTGCACAAGTTGTTATTTCCAACGGTGACAGTGATTGCACTAAGACATCTGCTGATCCTTCTCACTGCAATGTTTCAACATAAACACCTCAAGTTTTAAAAGATAAAAATCGGTTGGAATATCAATCCAAATAATTTAAACATAATCGCATATTGCACTACGAGAAGCTTTATCTATCTGAAATTATAGAGATTTGATACTGTTTGAATTTATCAAGGTGCGTTTTAGTTCAACATTTGATTGGCATTAACATACACATTACATGAGATTAAAACTAATGAAACAAGAAAGTTTGAATAATCCTAATTAAAGTTACCATCGGATCCTGGTTACCAATTTATATTTTCTGCCAGATTTGTATCAATAAACTGCACATTCAAGAGGTTCAAATGTCCATTGGGAGATATAAATATAAATGCAATTGTGTCTAAAAATGATTTTCAGATATCGTTTTCTCAAAATAAAATGATTAAATACTTAGCAAAGACCTTTTCTCTATTTTGTGTTTAGAATAATCCACACATTTTCAGCTTCAATCACTGCCCTGCTGTTGTATGTTCATATTGTTTCGTACAAAAACTACCAGCTAGACATGTTAAGACATGCGCAGATTTTGATTAATCTTTAATATCGCAAAATAAAATAAAAGAGATAGCAATAATATGCATTCTATGATATCCACACACAAAATTCCATGAAGTCACACACAAAATCTACCTCAAGTAATTAACTGTGGCTTAACCATGAACCATTTTCTGTGCACTTAATTAGTAAAAACGTTGAAGTTCTCTTCAAATGACGTGTACTTCTATTATGAGTGAACTCATTGAGTATATAGTAACATATTAGCTCCCTTTGAAACTACTTACATCGTACCGGACTACATTTGAATTCCCCAGAAAAATACACAACACTGCAGTACTTTTTGAAATCTTCATATTGTCATATTGGGTTTATATGTGAGTGATATAAATGTTCGAACATACAGAATCGAATAGTTAATGTTATGTGCCAATGTTATATTTTTATATTTTATTTCAGCTCAGACACCTTTGCAAAGACACTACAATATGGAAGCAATCTCAAGATTTATTTTATAGATTTTAAACTTTGAGTAGATTGGTCATGAGGCCAACCTTGAGCATAAATGAATACATCAAGTGCAATACAATAGTTCTAAATATTTAAGTTTGAGTTTGTGTCTCACAGGTTTAATGAAAATATTTGACCCTTTTCTCGTGGCAAAATTGCTCACTCAACGTTTTTCCTGGAGCCACATTTAAATATGAATATGGGCTTGATATCATTTTCTCTCGGCGGGATGCCAATTGGTTTTGCCGAGTAAACTTATAGATGTAGATGTAGATGTGGACTGTACCTATCCTATTCATCAACATTTAATACATACCTGCAAACAACACCCATTCTTGTATATATTCCATCAGATTGGTATATTATCATTCCAAAACAATGATATTTAAGATCCTCAAAATGTTGAGTTTTCAATATTTGACTTAGCCTTGAGAGACGAGTTGTGCCAGGTTGGACATGTGAGGTTATATTTGACCATGGTAGCCACAAGCCACATGTCACCTGTATGTGTATTTCATTGTTCACGCTCCTCACAGCATTTGAGTCAAAGACTCATCACTGCCACAGGCATGTTAGAAAATGAGTGGGTACTAATTTCAGAGTGTGAACATAAACAAACTTGTACTTATAAATTATATAAGGGGCCGGACATTTGACTATCAAGTGGGGTGTATTATTTTCCCAGAGCTTAGATAGCTTTTGTTATTTAAAGGCAGGCTAAGATTTATTTTACTTCACCTGAGTTAAGATGTTTTTTTTTAAATTGTTTTACTTCATAGTCAAATGACCCTTAAAACAAATCACACAGTTTAAAAAGTAGCCTTGGACAAGTCGAAATATACTCTGGTATAAATCCTGGATCTGCTATGGAGAGTAGTCTGAATAGTTCTGAGTAAACACTGAGTTCAACATTGTAAATACTGCCTTTATTGGTACAATGCTACAAAAAGAGTCAAAACCCATTTTGACAAATATGTCAAGCCAAGATAATTAAGCAAACATTTAATTTGGCGTATGGGAGCAAATTTTGACAAAAAGGTACCTGTGGCAGTGATGGTGCCATCGGTGGTGGAGAGGGTAGGTGGTTGAGATGGTGGCGACACTGTTTGGGAGTGTGCTTCATATCAGAAATTTTGGCTTAAGGGAAGCACACGTCATGATACAAACCAAAATGAAAATATGTTTCACATATACAGCAAAAATACCAGCCTAGACTGAACAAGGTGCAGACAGATGTGCCGGGGAGAGTTCCTTGATATCACCTGATACAGACTTTTCTTTAGTTGACAGCTGAGAGAGAAACATTGCCGTCCAGTGCCGTGTGCTGGGCTTTGCTTGATTACCCCATGCCTCTTAGCGTCCTATGACCTTTTGACAAGACGACATAGCTAATCCGCTTCCTTAAGACTCCTACATCTTAACAAAGCACATACATATTTTATGTAGTTGGTTTCTTCAACATACACTCCTCACTGCAAGACATTATCATTCCGTCTTTTTGTGCCTTTTTGTCTGTGATGCATCCGGGAGACACTTTGCTTAGTTGTTCTTTTTCCATACCTGAGTTTTGATGTTTAGTCATGAGACCTTATACAGATGGCCTGACTGGTGCAGCATGTTTTTATCAAACCTGACTAAGGTGGAAATTTGGGATACTAAATTCATGTGTTAACTTAACATAACCATCAGTCAGAAACTGCATTTTGTTTGTGGTCTTTAAACCAAAAAAAATGTACATAACAGTTGTTGCCAATTTCTACCTACCTTCAGCCATCTTGGTTTTAGTTCTGTCACAGTTTAGCCCCCTCTATCATAATTCATTTTAACCCAAATACAACACAAGTGAATGCACTCCTGGCTAAACACTACTGAACTTTCAAATGCACCATCCAGGAGTTCGTGTCCAGTAAGTTCTCTCTCAAGTCAGGGATTTCCTTTCATACATAACATAAACACGACATGGCAAATCAACATTTTATTAAACAACATCCTAGCTTATGGACTGCCTGGTATCAGGTTACAAGTGAAGTGAATAATATCCAGACATATTAAGGTTATTCCAAAGTAGAGCAGGACAGCTTGCCTCTCAAAAAGCCTTATCGTGTTACTGTGTTAGCAAACTGTCTCTGACAGGCATGTTTCTGCGTAAAGGTTATCATATCATTATATAAAGAAGAGGAAGAAAGATCAATCAGTGTATCACCCACCAACTGGAATTATAAAGGTACATAACAGATTTCATTGAAATAGTCCAGACCAATATGTTTGTAGTTTAATTATCAGAACCATTAATTACTGCTTTGCAATTGGGAAATGATCAATGAACTGTTATCATTTGAGTCGTGTGCGACCATATCAATGCCATGGGCGATTTTTTTTCATGAAAGAGAAAGGTCATATAAGCATAAAGTATTGTTGGACCTGAGGAAAATCATTTTGATGAAAGACATTCAGAGTGCAGAGAGAAGCTCATATCAAGTTAATGTGATATATAATATTCAGTCAACACAAATCAGAATTAATATGAGTTGGAATGTATTCCTTGCAATAATACTGGTGTCTAGACAAGTAACTTTAGAATACTTTAGAAATTGACAAATAAAGATTCACCTGTAGGTTATTGATATTATTCAGTTTCCATGAAGACGCCACATCAAATATTAAAATATTACATTTATTCTCTGTGCAATACCCTAGTCAAATTGCGCTGATTCAGTTAAGGTTCCCGGGCAATGGTTTTCTTTTTGGCAATATCGGCCGGCAAGCCATGGAGCCATGGGGACACCGGGAGACTTTCAGCCACAGTCGGCCAATTTTAAGCCGTCGCATGGGTCACCGGGAATTTTACCTGTAAAATAAAAGTTGCCGGCGTTTTTTGATATCTTCTTTCCAAAAATCACCGTAAATGTTCATGGTTGGCTCCCGTCAGTGTCCCGCAGTCATATCACAAGATTATATTTGGGCTGCCAGTGGCATCGCACGGTGAAAACTGGATTTTTTAATATTATATTAAAATAATACTATATGTTATCCTTATCTCTGAGTAATAGCTTCACAGTAAAAAGCATTTTTAGATATCTACAGAATTCAGTTCTTCGAGATTTGTTTATATAAAATATATCTGATAATTTGAGGTTTTTAACTACAACCAATTCAGTAGAATTTAACATGTTTTATTTGGCACAGTTTGACAACCTCAACTCATCCTACCTTGTACATTTGTATGTATTATATCTGTTATAGTATGGTTTCTAAACTACTAGTAATATTATAATGATGACATTGAGTATTGTGAAAAAATAGCTACTTTTTCCAAACAAGTGGACAATATCATTCGATACATCAAATTCCTTAAAAACTTGGCACTGCACTGTACTTCGGACCGTCTCTGCATATCCTTCGAATGCAACGCTCACAAGACAAAACTGAATATGCCCTCAGGCAGAAGAAATCAGTTACCGAAATGAAGCAGCATTTTATATCGTCATTGTAATTCGTTGAAAGCTACCTATGATGCATGATTAAAATGTGTACAGACACCATTAGGGATACCATATGGTATAGATGAAGATTGAATGTAGATATGTAGATTTAATTGTGGTTTTCTCTTCATCCTGTCTCCTTACCAATATCCACAATAGTTGTCTCATTTTCTCAACTGTGGGGTCTGTTCATTTCCTGTTATTCATGAGTTGCTTGTAATAGCTCACTAGAGGTCACTGTATTCAGGATATTAGGTTTTTTCTAAATTCTTCTGTAGGATGTTGCTCATATTCACGTTTACGGATAGGACCAGTCTAAATCGGAAGTCTCGGCAGAATTGATATCAATCTGATCTGCCCAGCGTCCATGTTTAGCTTTTTCATTGTCGATCGTGTCTATTTAACCCATGGTCAGCGTCAAAATAGACTTGAAATCCACTGTTATCATTAACACCTTGCACTGCCCTTCATATTTAAAGCATTGGTGAAACCTGACTTTCAGACACATTTTCTTTACATAACATGAATGTTTATACCCTAAACAGTACTTTTATGTAGTATTACCCAAAACATTCCCTGTTAACAACTTTCTGTGGCATTTGAAAGTTGATCAGTTGTCTGCTGAAACCTACAACAGCAATTGAACACTCTGTCAACAAGCTTTGTTTAGCTGGTCTGTGTACTCGTGTAAACACCTAATGCATTACCAGTTGGGCACCTGTCCAGCTTGGGAAACAGGGTGGAGATGTTTTGTACAAATTTATTGCCAGGAGTATACTTCAGAACAACAAAAGATTATTTTAAAATTATTTGAAAAAATGAAATAACTATCAT
Source organism: Amphiduros pacificus (assembly GCA_949316495.1). Taxonomy (NCBI): domain Eukaryota; kingdom Metazoa; phylum Annelida; class Polychaeta; order Phyllodocida; family Hesionidae; genus Amphiduros; species Amphiduros pacificus. The sequence continues at coordinate 7,589,933 of OX439000.1, forward strand.
GGTTGTGACAAATATTTTATGGTTGTGACAAATATCTTATGGTTGTGAAAGATATAAAATCATTTGTGGGAAAAGTATACTATTTATTTCAAAATATCTTATGCATGTGAAAACCTTTCTGTCAAAAAGGGAAGACATGCCAAAGTTTGGAAAAGTGACATTAAACCCTTTGATCACTGGTTTGGCCTTAAATCACAAGGATTTGAATGGCAAAACTGTGAATGCTGATAATTGGTATCAGTGAAATTTATGATTTGACCCTCTTTGATGAAATTTGGGGTTTTTCACACCACTGAATGGGCAGACAGACATCAAAGGCTGCATGAATTCCCCCTTAAAGGCTGAGCTGTATAGAATTGATTTTTTAAAACTTTTTTTTTGCAACGATATATAATATAAAAAATAATGATTTTGTATAGAAAACAAAGATGAAATCTTCATAATGGGTTCTATTTGAGAGAAATGCACATTTTGGCAAAATCTTCTCGGACGTTTGGACTCATAATTTCAAAAATATTCATCCGTTTTTAATAATTCTACCACCAAAAGAAAGCCAAGACTTCATTCTATTAGCATGTGAAGTGTCATCCTCCAATATAATGATCAAATATTTTTTATAAATGGCCGAAAATGTGTTGTTCCGATTTTGTCAATGTACAATATGAACACAGAATTGTCAATTTCGGCAAAATCTTCTCGGACGTTTGGACTCATAACTTCAAAAATATTCATCCGTTTTTAATAATTCTACCACCAAAAGAAAACCAAGACTTCATTCAATTAGCATGTGAAGTGTCAACGTTCGATATTATGTTTAAATATTTTTAAAAAATGGCCGAAAATGACTTACGGAGCCCTCTGACAGTTCAAAGGTCAAGGTCACACAACACATTTCCGGTTTAGTACTGGCAGTACCCGGTGGTCACAAGAAATCATAATTCTCAGAGCAGATGTTATTTTGTGGATTTCAGACAGATAGCCTGTATGTATGTCAATTTTAAGATCATATATTGTTTTTAGATACTATAAACTACTGTAAAATTGCCTGCAACTTTCCAGGTTTCACCAATGCTTTAAGCCACGACTCTGGTAGAGCTCGACTTCCGGCAATTAACAATTAAGTACCCTTTAAAATCAACATAAAATCGTGTTTGAAAATATTTCTCTGTTTTTTCTTGATCTAGTGGGGGAAACTTCAATATGATGGGCAGTGCGTAGCAGTCCCATATAACCCTATTACCCGTTAATTTGAACATTTTAATGATTTGTCTTTATTATCTATTTATTGTCACCGTTTGGCAGCTGCACTCTGATTGATCGAAATAACCACCCTTGTCTCGCACCATGTTTTTTTTATATATTCATATAAATATACATATCAATTGTCAGTGTATTTGTCAGCCATTACCCATATTTTTGCTATATCTTGGTTCTGCACAGTGCATAGTTATAAAGGGCACGATCAGCCATTAGGGAGTGGAGTAATGCAATTCAGGCTCATTTGGGACAAGGCAATTGGAAATAATAGCTTCACTGAGCAAGAACTCTTGTGATTTCTGCTAATAGCATGAGGAGTATTTGGTTCTGAGAGTCAGGCGGCATTACCGTGGTAGGCATATATGTAAGAAACCAGAGAATTGACATGGGGGCATACCAATAACACAAACATAGTTTAGTCATTTCATACCACCGGGAGATGGCTCCCTTGTCTATAATACAAGAACCTTATTTTAACTGATCCTATAAAAGGCTTCAGAGATTGGACTTGAATAGAAATGTAATATGTATAAGCAACATTTGTAAACATTGATTAGGAAATACATGTCCTAACACTAAGTGTTTATAAAACCTTTTATCGGAACAATACAGATAAATTCAGATTTTTGGATATTTGAACAAGTGTTGTTTCCCTGCACTGAGTTCGACTTTCTGGTTGACCACGTAGCTTTTGTCAAGTAATATATCTTATTGTGAACACATGGCTGTTAACAACACAATTTACGTTCTTATTCTATCTCATGAGAATACTTTAAAAAAAATTGTTTTGAATTTACCAATTTATAGAGTTGGTCATCAATTAAATCTGGTCTGTATTCTTATTTAAAATCTCGAAAGTCGGTGGCAAATAAAGGCATATAGACGTTTGTATATCAACCCTTCAGTCTGGTATTCCAGACAAGAAATATATCGAGTGGCTCAAGGTGCCATTGTCTTTTTCAACGTTCTGTTGGAGTTTTTTTTACAGGATATGTTATATGGCCAAAGTACTTCGCTATGCATTATTCGATGAAAACTAGTATATAAAGCTACTTTAGAGAAATGGATATGACATAAGTAATATATCTGGTATTCTATCTGATTTATCATTTAACATTTCAAATCTGTTGTCTACCAAAGAGCAAAGTGGCAGATGTGAAATAAGTGTAGAGAAGTACCGTCCCCAGGGTGTCTTCTGTAGTATCAAGTTACATATGCCACGAGGCCAAGAGGTCCATTTGGAGGGAGCGAATCTGACACCTATAAGACTCACTCCAAACTATTTTTCACAGTCTCAAGGAAGCCCTACTAATATGCAAAAGTTTCACTTGTTTTGATAGATTCCTAATCAGTGTGGAATCTAACCAGACAGACAAAGTTATGTATTGCCCAGCAAACATGTGTTAACATATGTATGTTAACATACATAAGGCAAGCTGGGCATCCTCAATGATCATATTTTCAAATATCAATGAGAAATGTTTTAACATGGCAGATAGAATTATTCATTTAATAATATATAAGAACACAGTACCAGCTGGGCTAACCTGTCACCAAAGTGTTCTTCCATTCATCCTAACTCAACAGACGATAGGCCACAATTCTATGTCAGAAAGAATCACATAAGTGGTGAAATTATGTACAAAATAACATCAAATTAGGATATATGTCATTTTTTCGGAAAACATCTATTAGTCTTGAGAAAAACGTTTATTTGGTTGGTGTTTAAAAGACATCTATGGGGGGGGGGGGTGGACAGCTATGGCATCTATGCTATGACATCTTTTGGACGGCAGTGAGCAAAGGGACGTCAATATAATTTGGGACATTTGGAGAATATGCATATAAAGTACGTTACACATCCACAAGGAACACTCGGTACAAATATGGACATGGCTTCTTTATTGAACTTAGATTGCATATTTGTTCTTGGATAGATAAATAACTCTTTTACAGTTATGGAACAATATGAATATAGAAAATGTAGTAATAAAAACATAAAAACACTGTCAGCAAAAAGTTAGGCGTGTCTGTATAGTAAGCTATTAGATCTTATCTTTTCATCTGTTGAAAATCTACTTGTTGTACACTGAACACATTAATTTCATTGACATTTTCTGACGTATTCAGTTGGTAAAATGTTCAATGTCACCTCCGCGGCTTAAAACGTACACAGAGAAGAATTCAGTGTAAATAACAATATATCTGTTTGAATGTATTGAAATATATTAATCAAAAGTAAGGAAAGAATCTAAAATAATTTCCATGAAATGTTTTGCCTTTCCACCAAATCGCAGAATTTGGGATTTACACGTATATGTTGAAAGATGATAACGTGTTATTTCCTCACTGAGAGCCACACTTTCAACCTCCATTCAGCCACAGAGGCACATCATCAAGTATCATACATGAGGAGGTATTTAGTTTCACCAATTAACAAAGAAACTACAATTCATATACATATCATTCCTGGTAAATGTTTCATTGTAAGGGAACAAGTTATCTTATTTCAGTTTGTCATTGGATTTAATTAGGATAGGATCCAAGAAACTACCATAATTTCCTCCCTTTATTTGCTTAAATATATATTGGTTAGTTAGCGATACCTGTTCCTGGATGTAGAAATATAATTTTCCAGTCTGTCAGTAAATGATTGTTGTTTTATGTATAACATAATCCACATGACAACAGGAACTGTCATTTAATGTATCATGTCTTGCAAGTCTTCTTTACAGAAAGAATGACCTGAATGTTCTCGGCAAAATCTCGACTGAATGTTCTCGGCAAAATAATAAGTCCTGTTGTCTGTCACACTAATAAAACACAATATCACAATGTCACGCTAATAAAACACAATATGACGTATTTTCACGACACAGGATCGGAATCTAGACAAAACGTTTAAGTCATTAATGAAAGTTGTGGCCTCGTTGGAGAAATTTGGCCAACATTGGACTGCAGAAAAGGGTTTTGGGATGTTTAGACCTTCCTCACTGGAGCCCACTCAAGTTAAAAGACATCCATCCCACTTACATCCAACATTTTCGCAACAACCTCAAAAATGTCACGATAGCTTACTCACACCACACATCGCATTCCTGTGCAACAGCACCATTGCAAAGTCCAAAAGACTAACAACATTGACAACGTGGGAAACATTGAATTAAAGTTTACAAATACAGGCAACAAGTATCTCCTTATGAATACGTCTCTGTGCTTTACAGAATTAGACACCTTGCTGCTCCCAATACTAGAAGATGAACTGCTCACACGCTATTCAACATTCCTGTTTTGAGACGAATTAAAACTTAAAGCTTTAAAAGCACAAGCATTGACCTTCATCTCAGTGTAGGCACATTTGATGATTTCTTCTTTTTAACACAACTTGAAACCTTTCATGTGAATTGGATTAATGCTATTGTATTTTATAAAGGCTAATAGCTATATCTGGTATTTATTCATGCTGTGGTAACATTTGTGGGACAAGGGAGGACTACCTAGGACTACCTGATTTAGGCAAGACAGGACTACCTAAGACAAGGTAGGACTACCTGGAGCAAGACAAGAATACCACAGACAAGGTAGGACGACCTGGAGCAAGACAGGACTACCTATGACAAGGTAGGACGACCTGGAGCAAGACAGGAATACCTCAGACAAGGTAGGACGACCTGGAGCAAGACAGGAATACCTCAGACAAGGTAGGACTACCTGGAGCAAGACAAGAATACCACAGACAAGGTAGGACTACCTGGAGCAAGACAGGACTACCTCAGACAAGGTAGGACGACCTGGAGCAAGACAGTACAACACACACATTTATGCAATGCTTTTTGTGAATAATTTTAGTAAGCATTTGATATATCATGATGTGTGCGGTTTTTCTACTTCAAATATAATGCATTATCAAAAGTTGGAATATTCATATTATTCACTGTAATGCATCATCGATAGTTGTGGATAGAAGGAAGATAGAACTATTGATGATATAGCATTAACAATGCAGATGTTATGTAGATGTCTTGTTATTTATATGCCACGGGCCGTGGCGCAGTTGGTTAGAGTGCCAGCTTATTAGCACCAGTTCCTCTGTGGTGACCCAAAGGTCATGGGTTCGATCCCTGGCCCCGGCCGATATTGAATTCAATTTCACACATGAGCTGAGGCCTGTGCCAAAGGGTTAACCCGTTATCCTTGTAAATCTGTGACCGGGTGGGTTGTCATGTCAAGGACCTGCGACATGACAATTCAGTGAGGCAGCACTATATCTGCTACAAGTAGGTCTCATCACGAAATAACTGAAGTAATGTTGAAAGTGATGTAAAACCCCAAACAAACAAACAAACAAACAAACAAACAAACTTATTATTTATAAGTGTGTTATAGGGGAAAGAACACTACCATTGGCAATGCATGACAGTGGACAGATGGAATTACACAACATCTTATAATGCATTATTACCATTGTCCTCTCTCATGTAATGTCAATAGTTGTGAAGTTTCTCCTCTCTTCAACGATCGTCATTACATTACAGAGACTGGCAATGCATTGCGTCAATGGCTATGATATTTCTACTATAACATCTATATAACATCTATATAGCATTATTAACGCTTTCACAAGACATTTCAAGCTATTCTGGACAAATATATTATCATTTACACATATAAATCTATTAACATTTTGCCCAATTTTAACACAGAAAGGTGCTCCAGTTCTTAGCAAAGATAAATCTGAACAAAAAATATTCAGGGGTGCGAGAGCTCTGAACCAATCTGTGCAGTAACTCTGAACCAATCTGGTTAAATCGCGGCATTCTGGTCGCTCACAACTGATCTGGGTGGTAAATGACGTCATTCTGGGCGCTCGCAACAATCTGTGCACTAAATCGCAGCCAATCTGAGTGGTATTTGACCGATGTTGTATGGTGGACAATGGCGAGAATGAAAAAGTTGCGTTCTTTAATCTTTATATATCGACTCTCATACACAAATGTTAAAGAAAATAATATGCTCATCAGTTACATATATAAGTATATGATCATCTGAAATTGATTTTTAACGAGATTTTTGCGTAATTTTAACACAGGAAATTGCCCCAGTTTAAGATTGCATAACAAGGGGTAATTCCTGACTTGGGGGCACAAATATTACTGTACAAACGTTATAGATATATTATGATATTTACACTATCATGAACAAGACACTATTATACACTCAACTGTAACAAAATTTGTTAAATTTTGTGGTGATTATTATATAATGTTGATGCTTTTTATGAGATATAAAAAAGTCTTTACATAACAGAACCGCCCAGATTGGTTCAGAATTGGTTCAGAACAATGGTATGACGTCATACCGCCCAGATATGTTTCGAGTACCGACCAGATTGGTTCAGAGCTCTCCCACCCCTGAATATTGCTCTAAAAGCGTTTTAGATCTGTACCATCATAATCCAAGCACTGCTACACACTCAGCGGTAATGAAATTTGTTTAAATGGTGATGATTTTGTTGCGATTTATATGACTTTTGAGATATAATACATACCAGAATCACTCGGATCTGTTCAGAATTGTTTCAGAACAATGGTATGACGTCATATCATCCGGTAACGTTCAGTATAGAGTTGGATAGAGCGCACGCTTATTAGCACCATTTCTTCTACTATAATCTACAGGTCATGGGTTTTATTTCCAAAATGTGCCACCATTAATTTCATGTTACAATATCTCACATGAGCTGAGGTTAAACCATTTCCCGTGTAAATCTGTGACTGGGTGGGTTGTCATGTCAAGGGCCTTTGATATCACAAGTGAGGCAGCACTATATCTGCCACAGGTAGGTCTCATCATGAAATAACTGAAATTAAGTTCGAAGTGACGTCCTCAGGCGAGGAAGAGCTCTGAACTAATCTGGGTGGTAATCGAAACATATCTGGGTTTTAAGACGTCATACCATTGTTCTGAACCAATCTGGGCGGTTCTGTGATATAACGATTTTTTATATCTCATAAAAAGCATCAAAATCATTTGATAATCATCACATAATTAAACAAATTTTGTTACAATTGAGTGTAACAGTGTAACAGTGTCTTGTTAATAATAGTGTAAATCTTATGATAAATTTATAACGTTTTTATGGTAATATTCCTGTGTTAAAATGTGACAATAATCTCGTTAAAAATCAATTTCAGATGATCATATATTTATATATGTAACTGATGAGTATGTTATTTTCTTTAACATTTGTGTATGATAGTCGATATATAAAGATTAAAGAACGCAACATTTTTAGTCTCGCCATTGTCCAATATACAACAACGGTCAAATACCACTCAGATTGGCTGCGATTTAGTGCCCAGATGTGTTGCGAGCACCAAGAATGATGTTATTTAGCGCCCAGATCAGTTGTGAGCATCCAGAATGACGCGATTTGACCAGATTAGTTCAGATCTACTGCACAGATTGGTTCAGAGCTCTCCCACCCCTGGTACTCCCCTTCCCCAAAATTCAAACGAACAAACAAACAAACAAACAAACAACTTGTTTGTACTATATTGTTAATATCAGCAAGATATTTTCTTTCGTGGCGTTAGTTTTCTCTCAGATACGAGATGCACATCTTTTTTCATATTAAGCGCATAGCACAAACAATGGTTGCCATCAGTAATAACGTATTCAGCTTTCTCAAAGGCTATGCGTTTTACGAAGTACACCCTCATGACTGTAAATAAATAGCCGCGTATGTACCCATAATGCTTGATAATAACCGTTATCAGATGTGTTTACCCTTTACCAAAAGAGCCAGGAAAATTTTCTGTCATTATAAACAATTTCAGCCTCATGTGACAAGCAAAATGCTATTTTCCGTGTCTGCTTTAGGATATCTGAATATAAGCACGTGACAAAAAAGCAAAACCAGAATGTAACCGATATAAATTGATGAACAAACTTTTGGATAAAGAGAGTTGATGAATTAATAAATGATGAATGTTGGTATTTGGATAGGATGTGATTGGGTAGATAAATAAATGGATAAAAATATGTGATTGGATGGATAGATAAATGGGCATATAGAAAGAATGTGTTTGGATGGATAGTTGAATAGACATAAAGAAAGAATGTGGCTGGATGAATGGACACAAAGAAAGAATGTGGCTGGATGAATGGACATATAGAAAGAATGTGGCTGGATGAATGGACATATAGAAAGAATGTGGCTGGATGAATGGACATATAGAAAGAATGTGGCTGCATGAATGGACATATAGAAAGAATGTGGCTGCATGAATGGACATATAGAAAGAATGTGGCTGGATGAATGGACATATAGAAAGAATGTGGATGGATGGATAGATGAATGGATGCATGGATAGAAAGTGGTTAGATGAATGGACATTTAGATAGAAAGTGGTTGGATGAATGGACATATAGATAGAAAGTGGTCGGATGAATGGACATATAGATAGAAAGTGGTTGGATGAATGGACATATAGATAGAAAGTGGTTGGATGAATGGACATATAGATAGAAAGTGGTTGCATGGAAAGGTGAATGGATATAAAGATTACATTTAGGAGGCATATATCAAAAGGAAGTGCATTAATAGTTGGATGGCAGTATAGATAAGTGAAGGATCAATGAAAAAGAATCAATGAAAAGAAACACATCTACAAATGATCTGGAATTGTCTTTTTGAATCATTAGATATTCGCTGGGCAGAGACCATCCCCCATCTCTCAACAGATTTTAAATTGTCAGAATTGACAAATCAATCCAGAAACTCAAGAAGTGTCCATAACAAACTAATTAACTAGATTGAAAGTGAGATAATACCCCTTCAAGATATCAGTTACTGTGAGCTGTCAGTTCTGATTTGGACGATATTCTCATAAGAAGGCGGCACAGTCTTCCTCAGCTGCCATGCCTACCTGTTACTCACAGACTTCAAACAGCATCCATGAGCCAGATCTATCTTTAAGCGTGATGGGAGATTACACATCTCACAGACAATAATACATCACAACTCACTTTTATATGCACTATATCTGGTATACGCAATCGAAGGGTAACACATGGATTTTATTTGAAAGAAAGCGTATTTGACCATTGACCATTAACCAGTCAGGGGTAGTGGAACAAACGAAAAACCCTGATTAATTTTCTCACAATTCAGTGTTCTGAATATTATTATGTGTGACATATTTTTGGCACTAATTTTCTCCAAACACAACAGCACGAAATAATTTCCATCACTAAGCAAAGTAGACAGACAATCAAAACAGAATATGGCTTGTGGCAAAATCATCATTCTAGCACATGTCTTATATGTCTCATAGGTCAATCCTTGACATACAACCATAAATATCACAGCTAATTGGTTTTGGAGGCAAAGAAAGTGCAGATCAAGGTAGGAATTCATTGTGTCAGAATAGTGGAGGGACAGGTCTACAGGTGGGTAAACATGACATTGTGGATGCGAGCACTATCACTGTCGCTAATAGTGCACCAACACAACAATCAATGCAGGCAACTACACGTCCACGTCCAATGGTTATTAATATACGTATTTCTGTGGGATGAAAATTGGCTTGAAAGCTTTTCCATATATATTTTTCTGCAAACCAGGGGGAAACTATGGATAGATAGTTGAACGTTTCTAATAGTTATAAACAGTTCGAGCCATTAATTGATGATTGATAATGAATGGCAAGTAGCGTTATATAAACTTAAAAAACAGTGTTCCTGTCTGCAAAACATTTCCGGTATCACTGAAAGTCAAAACAGATAAAAAAAAGTCTCAATGAACACTGGTGTTGTTTATTAGAATGTAGGCTACTCTCCGCCATCGATATCAAGAATTGGGTGATTTCTTCTTTGGCAAGATGAGATTCCATGTATATACACAGCTGATATATGCATTTAGCCTTCTTGGTCTCACAGATAGTGGGGCAGGTGCTTTCTGAGGTTGTTGCTATATCTTTGTCATTTGCATCTTTCATTAATTATGAATATTTGTCTCATAACCTGCCACGTGTGGGCAGATTACAAGAGACTGCTTTTATGAAATCTTTATATCACTGTGAGTTTCATAAATCTGCCTGTTGGGAACAGACCTGGTTTGCTTGCAAGGCCGAAGCTGCACATGTCAAAGAGAAGCCATGGTCCACAATTTGCTCTCTTTTTTATATATATATATATAACTCACCAGAGAATTCGCGAAGCCCTTCAATATACCGGACCGTCGACCAAATGGATAAACAGAGGTGTTCAAATTGTATTAGAGCGAGAAACGCAGAGTTCACAGGAAGTGTGGCAGGCAAAGAGTTGGCACAAAACACGACCCACTAAACACCTAACTTTAACCCATCACAACCCGTGACTGGCAGGTGAAGGGTGCTCATTGGGCAACACTAATTCATTCTGTCACCCGATTGGCCCATTTTGCCCTTGTTGCAACAAAGCACGAAAGACATTAGGTCCATTTGGTTCATTTGCCCACATATCATCTGCCCACATATCAACTAATTTCACTCTCCTGCCATCATGTAAATATAATTTACGTATCAGACCAATTTTGCTTAATTCTAGAATTATATTTTCCGAAATTAATTTTCCCCCTTAGATATCACTGGACATCAATGTATAACATCTAATTCAATTTCGCGATCTCAGCACTGCACTCTAACATGACGAAATGTGGTCAACTGTGCAATGTAACAAGTAGACGGTCACCAGTATATTTCAAGCACATCCCACATCTACTCTGGGAAGCTATTGGTTGACCTAAAGGTGACTGACCTTTGCCCCACGTGTCTTCATCCGCCACTGTCCTTCACCCTTCACCTGCAACATAATCATAGTCATAATGGGTATGGAATCATATTGAGAGCATAATGACGATTGGTATACGGGTCTATGATTTGAGGCTGCTCCCTTATCAAATTAACTGTCAACTTAAAAACAAATGAATGGTGTTTGCAATAAAATATTCGCAGAAAAGATGTGAAGATGTGAATCACCTCTATAACTAGGGAATGAAGACTTATCTAGTTAATCTCAAGTGTTACACAGTGCCCTCTGTTGTGAGTGAGAACAAAAAATCCTTGACAATCCCAGGTTATGCAATCTCTATGTTTATCTACCAGGTGTAAATCACACTGAGAATGTGGACACAATGTTTAGCCTACTCAAGTCTCTGCTCAGGAAAGCATGCTATAATAGCACTGGAATAACGGGATGGAAACGATGAATGTAATATTCATATTGCCAATTATACCCAGGAGAAACAAACCATTCGCAGCCAGTAAAAAAAACCAAACTAATAACATATAGTTTTAGTTATAAGTATATGTTTTAGGTGTTTATGCAACCCAGCACTCTATAAAGCATAAAAGAGAAAATTGAACAAAGTTAAACAAACCAAGTTCGTGACTGAATGAAATTTGTTAGTTTTTGACTTAAAGGTGAACAACATTCTGTGAGTACTGTATAAGAAACACGATATATCGCAAGGGAACTTATGTACATTATAAATCATGAGATGACCCACGAGATCAGAAACAATATAGATATCAACGCAGTAAACAGCAGACAATATAAATAGCTATTATAAAGCTACTAGGTGTTGAGATATAAATTGGATCGATATCATTAGGATATATGAGATAAGATGGGGTAAGATATGAGATAAGATGGGGTAAGATATGAAATAAGATGAGGTAAGATATGAGGTAAGATGGGATATGAGGGTAAGATATAAAACGGAACGGTAAACTGAAAGCATCTATTGATAAGTTATAAGTATAATGTTTTAATAAATTGGATGGGGAAATATTAGATAATTCAGTGTTTGGAGATTTGCATTATACATTTTGAATGGTATCTATACTGTTATTGTGTTGTGTGATATTATATGGTGTTAGGATGGAACAATCTTTTCTGTTCATTCTGTCCTTTTACATTGATCAAGCATTGAAATACAGGATCAGTCACCAAGACAACCAACATAAAAATCACATAAAAACAGGATTAGCCATAAAAGGACTGTAAAATGGCCAAGGTTGATCTATTTTCATCACATATAACACAAGCTTTACAATCCTAAGCATCATCTGATTCAATTTAATCAATAACAGTCCCTTTCGCCGTTGATCCACTTATAAGTCTTAATAATCGTTTTTTATCTTCCAATTTGACTTAAGTTGTATATGACATGTAAGGCCATCAAAAGATTTAATATGTGAATTAAACAATTTCCTATTGGAAGCATCAAAACAAAGGATTGTTTGAAAAAACTGGATCATGATTCTTATAATGCCAATTATCTATTGGAACTGCCAATATTGAAATGCACATTGCGTCAGGTTACAGTTATCTGACAATCCACCTCAATAAGAAAATATTTGTAAGACATTTTTTAGAACAGGATGGGACCATTGACAAGTACCTGAATCTTTTTCTATATGCATATCAAAATCATCATATTACTATGGATAAAACCCATCCTATATGTTTGAGATTTTATCGTTTATTCTTCAATATCATGAAAATAAAATGAATACCATATCAAGGATTGTATCACAAAATGCTGTGTTCCATGCGCATGAACGCTGATGATTAGTCTAAATTATCTATTAATGTGAAACTGACAATTGAATAAATTGTGAAAATCACGCTATGAGAAAGATGGGCTAAACGAATGATAAGTTCTAATAATGTAAATAATATCAAACAAAGTTCAAATTTATACAGATTTATATTGTATTGCTCCACATATATTCTCATGTTATGGGCCTATTTCGGGTTAAAGTATTTCAGCCTTACATGACATGTTTTTCCCTTAAGATAGTTTACCTGACATTTGAGGTGCCACACTGGTTATAAGTCAAGAGGCCACGGGCCGTGGCGCAGTTGGTTAGAGCGCCAGCTTATTAGCACCAGTTCCTCTATTGTGATCTAAAGGTCATGGGTTCGATCCCTGGCTGTGCCGAGATTGAATTCATGATACAATTTCGCATATGAGCTGAGGCCCGTGCCTAAAGGGTTAACCCGTTGTCCTTGTAAATCTGTGACCGGGTGGGTTGTCATGTCAAGGACCTGCAACATGACAATTCAGTGAGGCAGCACTATATCTGCTACAAGTAGGTCTCATCACGAAATGACTGAAATACTGTTGAAAGTGATGTAAAACCCCAAACAAACAAACAAACAAACAAACAAACAAACAAACAAACAAACAAACAAACAAACAAACAAACAAACAAACAAACAAACAAACAAACAAACAAACAAACATAAGTCAAGTGTAGGTTACAAGATAAATAAGGTTGATGCGAAATCATTTGTGATTGTGGTAGTATATCTGTAAAAGCACTGACTCCAAAATGGCTAAAGGTTGGTTGAAAATCTCTTGTAAACGCCAAACACCTAATGTTCAAGGCCTAAGTGAAACTAAACAGAAAGGTATTGTTTACAAAAATAACTTGAAATTGTTACTGGTATAAATATTTCCAATAGCAGGCCCATCATTTCAACACAATCGTTTCTTTGAATCGGCAGTGCACATTCTAAAAGACATAACTTTAATTTGAGGTAAATCACAAATACACTTGTTAATTTCAATCATGGCTGACCTGGTCAAAGATGGACAACACCACATCTTGAAAATCTCGAATATTATTGTTTTAGATAATTAGTTAATGTAAATATTGACGATAAGATATATTTTCATACAATAAACAGAAGAGAAGGATTTACAGGAGGTAGTGGACGTGTGTATGGTTACCGATGGAAGTAACAGCTCCATGGCCTAATTTGCGCGTGCGCTGAGGCGGGAGGAAGCACACTCAGACTCGGCAGATGAAGGAAAAGGGCACAGAGGCTACAGGCAGGCAAAATAAAGGCACATATGACTACCATGGTGTATTGACTGCGCAATAATATGTGTCAAAAGGATGTGCACAACACCTTTATAATGATGGATTCATATTTTAGTATTTCTTTTAGATCATATCGAGAGTGTGGCATATTTCTGGGTGATGTGCAGATATAAAACCGGTCTGCATGTCACACATATGCAGAATTAGATAAATGTTATAATGGCACATCTGGGGTTAAACTCGATCACCAATAGCAGAATGGGTTCAGAAGAGGACAAAAACAACTTAACAGAGCCTGTAATTGCAGAACACTGTAGAAGAGAATTGAGTTTGGTGAGATGGTTCTTTTGCGCTAAGTTGGGAAAGAAGTATTATTTTACAAGTGACGGACAATAGCATATGTTAATTCTATCATTCTGGTTGTTTGATTTAATGTCATTATATAAAAGTTGATTACATGATATTTCCATACCGTGCTGTGTGTAATATCATCAAGGTGGTGGAGAAATTATGACAAAGTAAAAAAGATTAAGATTAGAGAATTTATAATATTTCTGAAAACAAATTGGATTTGAATCGTTCTTAAGTAGTGAAAGAGTAGATGTAAAATTATATCACAATTACATTTTCTTCTAAATGTCCTTTAAACCTGTGTTTATTAATGTCTGATCTATTGCCAGTGTGTGTGAATTGCATATCTGTTAAAATATCAATTTCTGTATTTAAACAAGCTTTTTAGAACACCAATATTGAGGGCAACGACTTCCATGGTTGTCCCCCATAATTCGCCAAAACAACAGAATTATTCTACAACAAGCAAATTCCGAATTCTGCCATTTCGACAGACGCAATAAGTGTATATTGACAAGATGAGTATTAGAGGAGGCTTGGACTATCAAATCTCTTTATCCACATCTAGGAGGAGGCAATTATTGGGTTTTTAGGGACTGTGACACTCTATCGAGTGACCATCACAATCCACTGAAGATTCCAAAAGAGGTGTAGCCGAGCTACCCTGTGTAATATTATTTGCGTTGGCATTATTCTCCCTTGAGTAGAACATATTCTGAAGTTGGCATTCTATTGATGTATTTCTTCTCAACATCGCATCTGTCTGATCATAAAATGTTAGATAATTTTTTTTATTGAACATTCTTAAACCTGCTTAATGTCATAGGACAGGTCTGTATAATGGGAAATTCAACTAAAACTCTGTGACATAATTTGCGGTTCCACTTGATTCGAGATTAGAGTCCTGTGACCTTCATACAATCACTTCCGGTTTACGGACCTTGGCTGTCTTGAATAAACGATCGGAAATCAACTATTTCCAAGCATGTCCAAAAATTAAATGATTTATTGACCTGTGTGAGTTCTGGTCTCCGCTGGATTACTTGAGTTTACTTCACAGATGCTAAAAGTCGTCTGCTTCATTATTGAACATCCGGGCCACAGCCGTAAATCCTTGATTGATCTGAGGTATTTCCGTCATCATGTGACGACTCTTATCTTCTTGTTTGAAAGGTCATCGAGATGTTATCCTTGAAAAATTTAAGTCAAGGCAATTATCCTTTTTCCTTCTTCTTTTAATTTAATTTAACTGAACATATTGATGAAGTTTAGATTTAAACTCAGTAAATTTGAAAATTGTGGTATTATGATAACCTAAAGACTGATGAATGTATTGAAATATTTCAAGGATGTTAATAGGTCTTCGAAAGAGTAACAAAGACCAAGTACGTGGGCGATATAATACTTGACTGTCTACAGTTGTTGAGTCAAAGGGCCTTTGTCGTCGGCATCTTTGCTTTGAGAAGAAAATAAGAAAGGTTAACCCGTTATATTCATTCCTTTCATAATTAATGCCGAAAGTAGTAATAAAAACCTGTTATATTCACATTGCCCTTTTCCATTAATTATTATCAGTAATTGTATTAAGGTATTCAATTCCAAGACCTTCATCAGAATATAAAAGAACCAATTCTGTTCTCTGATGTAAAAAGTACTTCAGGGTCATCTTCAGATCAATCTTCCAAATGCGCTTATGTTTATTCAGATAGAACTCTATCTGTCATAGGCCTTCAAATACTGCAATTTCGTCTGGATGGCAATATGTCATATCTCAAGTAAACCTTTCACATTTTGGCAGCAGTATGTATATCAGGCTCCACAATATCACTGCCCTTTACCAAGTGGTAATAACTTGGTCAGAAATGGCACCAGCATCACTTTGAAGATGAAGAGGTGAGAACAGGAAACTGAGCATTCAAATGGCAGTTAAGTTGTGATTAGATACAAATATTGGTGATAGGTTGGGTGCCTGTCGAGCATGTGCTCATGTTCAGAATGGAATATACTCATCTGTCTGTTGTTGTAATCACAAAAGATACTTACACGAATAAACTTGTATTATTTGTGAACATTTTGACATCTGAATAAAAAGGTTTATAGTTTTGTCTTTGAACCACCAATCTTCGGGTAATGCTATTGTTATGACATTAGCACTAGCTGGTCGAAATGTCACCACAATCATTCTGAAGGGTATATTATAGATGCTCAAGGTTGGCTTGCATTGATGCTAAATTTCTCGAAGTTATCCTTAACACTTTATATCTCTGTCATAGAAGTTAATAAAATTGATCAAAAGATCTCTTTTGTTGTATATATATATATATATATATATATATATATATATATATATATATATATATATATATATATATATATATATATATATATATATATATATATATATATATATATATATATATATATGAGATCAAACATATGAGAAAATATACAGTGACTGCCAATGCAGGTGTATGCCTTAATCCATTATGAATGCTGACCTGCATCATTGCCTTCCAGGTGATATCACCATTTTTTTGTCATTAATTAAGGAAATAAACATAATTTTGTCACGATTTTTGAGAACACATTTTGGGAACAAATTTGAGATACTGATTTCTTGAACATGATGAATATACATTTCATTGTATTGGGATAGTTGCTTGCTGTTTCATGGTCCCGTTCTGGAGTTCAGTGGACCATGCCTCTCAGGCACTGCCATATTCAACTACAAAATCGGGTAAATTGAGGCCCGGAATTGCGTTGTGCCAAACGCTGTTTATCTCAACCGACTATTGATGGATATCATCTACATTTAGTTTGTCAAGTTCTTCCTCTATGGGTCTGATCTCGTCTATCTGCGAGGCCAGCCGGGCTTGTTCCCCCTGGGCCGAATCACTTTAATATGCCTTCACTTTATACCTGACAAGCAAGGAGCGATGGAGGAACTATTGGTGGGAAGTCGTCAACCAATTTGCCACGTGATGTGGTTCATGTTTATGTGGTAATGGATTTTGCTATGAGATGCATATGATTGAAAGAAATGATTTGTGTAAAATAAGCAATACATTTTAGTTTCATATATTTGTGATTGTGGAAAGAAAACACTTCACAAATATCCATCATGCGTCTTGGTATATATCATCAGTTTTGGGGCGTCTTGGTATATATCATCAGTTTTGGGGTGATATCCATTCAATGAGTAGAACCTCCCTGACACCAATGTTTATTTGAGTAGCAATCTAATGTCAGTCTCAGTAGCAAGCAGGTGTTTATCAGCGCCTCTGAGAGCCCAGTGTCCATCTGAGGAGCACCTCAGAGAAACCAGTTTCCATCTGAGTAGTACATAAAGGACCCAGTGTCCATCTGAGTAGTACATAAAGGACCCAGTGTCCATCTGAGTAGCACATTAAAGAGTCCAGTGTCCCTCTGAGTAGTACATTAAAGAACCCAATGTCCATTTGAGGAGCACCTTAAAGAACCCAGTGTCCATCTGAGTAGCACATTATAGAGTCCAGTGACCATTTGAGTAGTACATTAGAGAGTCCAGTGTCCATCTGAGTAGAACATTAGAGAGCCCAGTGTCCATCTGAGTAGTACCTTAAAGAAACCAGTGTCCATTTGAGTAGTACCTTGATGAACCCAGTGTTCATCTGAGTAGCACATTAGAGAGCCCAGTGTCCATCTGAGTAGCACATTAGAGAGCCCAGTGTCCATCTGAGTAGTACCTTAAAAAACCCAGTGTCCATCTGAGTAGTACCTTAAAAAACCCAGTGTCCATCTGAGTAGCACATTAGAGAACCCAGTGTCCATCTGAGTAGTACCTTAAAAAACCCAGTGTCCATCTGAGTAGTACCTTAAAAAACCCAGTGTCCATCTGAGTAGCACATTAGAGAGCCTAGTGTCCATCTGAGTAGCACATTAGAGAACCCAGTGTCCATTTGAGTAGCACATTAGAGAGCACAGTGTCCATCTGAGTAGTACCTTAAAAAACCCAGTGTTCATCTGAGTAGCACATTAGAGAGCCCAGTGCCCATCTGAGTAGCACATTAGAGAGCCCAGTGTCCATCTGAGTAGCACATTAGAGAGCACAGTGTCCATCTGAGTAGTACCTTAAAAAACCCAGTGTTCATCTGAGTAGCACATTAGAGAGCCCAGTGTTCATCTGAGTAGCACATTAGAGAACCCAGTGTCCATCTGAGTAGTACCTTAAAAAACCCAGTCTCCATCTGAGTAGCACATTAGAGAGCCCAGTGTCCATCTGAGTAGCACCTCAGAGAACCCATTGTCCATCTGAGTAGCACCTCAGAGAAACCAGTGTCCATCTGAGTAGTACATTAGAGAGCCTAGTGTCCATCTGAGTAGCACATTAGAGAACTCAGTGTCCATCTGAGTAGTACCTTGAAGAACCCAGTGTCCATTTGAGTAGTACCTTGATGAACCCAGTGTTCATCTGAGTAGCACATTAGAGAACCCAGTGTCCATCTGAGTAGGACATTAGAGAGTCCAGTGTCCATCTGAGTAGCACATTAGAGAGCCCAGTGTTCATCTGAGTAGCACATTAGAGAACCCAGTGTTCATCTGAGGAGCACCTTAAAGAAACCAATGTCTATCTGAGTAGCACATTAGAGAACCCAGTGTTCATCTGAGTAGCACATTAGAGAGCCCAGTGTCCATCTGAGTAGCACATTAGAGAGCCCAGTGTCCATCTGAGTAGCACATTAGAGATCCCAGTGTTCATCTGAGGAGCACCTTAAAGAAACCAATGTCCATCTGAGTAGCACATTAGAGAACCCAGTGTTCATCTGAGTAGCACATTAGAAAGTCCAGTGTCTATTTCATTAGCACCTTAGATAATCCAGTGCCCATTTGCGTAGCACCTTACATGGCCCAGTGTCCATCTGAGTAGCACATTAGAGAGCCCAGTGTCCATCTGAGTAGCACATTAGAGAGCCCAGTGTCCATCTGAGTAGCACATTAGAGAGCCCAGTGTCCATCTGAGTAGCACCTTAGAGAATCCAGTGCCCATTTGCGTAGCACCTTAGATGGCCCAGTGTCCATCTGAGTAGTACCCTAGAGAACCTTTTGTCCATCTGAGTAGCATCTGAGAGAATCCAGTGCCCATTTGGGTAGCACATTAGAGAGCCCAGTGTTCATCTGAGTAGCACATTAGAGAGCCCAGTGTTCATCTGAGTAGCACATTAGAGATCCCAGTGTCCATCTGAGTAGCACATTAGAGAACCCATTGTCCATCTGAGTAGCACATTAGAGAGCACAGTGTCCATCTGAGTAGCACATTAGAGAGTCCAGTGTCCATCTGAATAGTACCTTAAAGAACCCAGTGTCCATCTGAGTAGCACATTAGAGAGCCCAGTGTCCATTTCATTAGCACCTTAGAGAACCCAGTGTCCATTTGGGTAGCACCTTAGAAGGCCCAGTGTCCATCTGAGTAGCACATTAGAGAACCCAGTGTTCATCTGAGTAGGATCTGAGAGAATCGAGTGCCCATTTGAGTAGCATTTAAACGAACCAGTGTCTATCTGAGTAGCACTTCCGTGGGTGACACATCCTGGTTGTTGGACCACCATGCTCCATGATATTTTCAAATTTCCTTTCATACATTAACCTTTTGAACACAAAGAACACCTTGCTATGGGTATACTACAACACACATTAACCTCGTGGTAGACCAAAGACACCCCATACCACACAATGGCCATCTCTGTAAATAGACGAGATCGACTATTTTGATTTGACATACACTATAAGTAGGACTATACATTAAATAGAATTTGCTAAATTTGGCTTCGCATTCATTGCATTGTTTTCCCCATACATATATGTATGATATGTTTTGTCTCATCTTTCAATACATGCGTAAATACAAAACCACCTGATCGAATGGATCACAGTATGATTTATAAATATGTGGGTTGCTCCCAAAAGATTTGATTTATAAAAGAGCACATGGTGTGTATGCTTTGTAAAAGAATACATTATACATATGTGACTGATGATGGGGAAACAGCTGTGTCGTCTTGATGTGAATGACATCTCTGGCCACACGTATTACACACTGGGTGGCAACAATTGGCCCAATAATGCCAGTTATGCCGCCAGGACATGCTGACAAAACAGGACCCATTACTAAACACTGAATCTTTGATCTTGTCCGGTGTCAGCCAGCCTAACCTCGAGGTCAGGGGTCTTTGCTTCATTGGCATTAATAGACCTTGTGTGTGGCCTTTTTTATTCTGTTCATCGGGCTTTTGTGACATACTGGCATTATTAGCCTGAAAAAGGCAACGTGTCGTAGACGCTGCTTGTGGTGCCGCACACTCAATCAACACCCACTGGCCTGCGTGGCACGTGTCTCCTCACCCACTGGCCTGCGTGGCATGTGTCTCCTCACCCACCATCATTAGCCTCGGGAAATGTACTTTTTTGTATCAGTGCAAAGCGGTATGCACAATAATTCCAATACCCATTGTGTATGAATTACCAGCAGTTTCAGTGATATTAATTGATTAATATTAGTAGCCTCGGGAAATGTACCTTTTTGTATCAGTGCAAAGCGGTATGCACAATAATTCCAATACCCATTGTGTATGAATTACCAACAGTTTCAGTGATATTAATTGGCAAGTTTGTCGAATCTTACCATTGATCCCAAAAGCATACTAAGAAAATCACTTTTTCATCATTTTGTCATTCAGTTTCATTTCCTTAATTTGCAAAGCCACATAAACATTACAACCGGAATACTTGTTTGATCTCATCCATATGTGTCAATAGTATTACTCAGGACAATCCCTCTTTTAATGTAATGCTTCAAATTGAATTTAAAATAGTTCGGTTTATACAAAATTATAAGGATATAATCCATACATGTTGAACTTTGTGTTCCAAAAGAAATGAGAAAAAGTCTATGATAAGACGATTTCCCATAAAGTTTTCGTGACTGTTGTTCAGTTACAAAACACCACAATGCATTGTCACATGAGCTGAGACCCGTGGCTGGAGGGTTAACCCGCTGCTGTTGTAATTCCGAGACCTTTGATGAGGCAGCACTATATCTGCTATAGGTGAGTCTCATCATGCTAAACCCAATAAAATAAACAAACATCAAACAAAGAAGCAAACAAAGAAGCAAACAAAGAAGCAAACAAAGAAGCAAACAAAGAAGCAAACAAAGAAGCAAACAAACAAACAAACAAACAAACAAACAAACAAACAAACAAACAAACAAACAAACAAACAAACAAACAAACAAACAAACAAACAAACAAACAAACAAACAAACAAAGCATTATCACACTTCACTACTCACAGGACTAAAATAGGATTCTGTAGGACACAGGATTCATTTCTATAATTACCTCAAAAGGACCACAGATGAATTTTATATATGTACTCTCAGATTTGAGCAGAGATATTAAATCTTGTAAGACTAGGGTAACACTGAATTAAAAGATTGGATGAATACGTAACAGAAATATCATGAAGTAAATTTAACAATTTCATACATGGATTAAAATCTTCGTACCCAAGGTTGTAGTGTCAGTTTTCATGCCTTTAGTTGTACATGACCAGGCAGAATTGACATTGCATATATAAGCAAATGTCTGCACTCTCTTAGCTTTTAAGATTCCCTGTGCTGATAATCACCCTTGGGGTGCACACTGCTGTAGATTAAGAAATGTGTTCAGTTATTTTTAGAACACAGATAAACAGCGCAATCTCAGATGTTAGTAGGTTTTTATGACACAAAGATGGATGCAAGTGGATACAATCAAGAATGAGACTGAGGTCGGGTAAAGGTCAATGCCCTGAGACATTCACTCTAAGTGTCACCACGCATTCACAGTCCATCTCGGAAGTAATTATATCACACATTATGGAACCTACCTGGCACCAATACAATCAATTTGCTAACACTCACGGAGCTCTGGTCCTTCCATTCTTGCACCGGGCATCATATATTCTTTTTGGTCTTGTTTTGTTTTTTTCTGGACTGAATGATGAATTTAACAATCATATCAGGTTTAAACTTGGAAAAAATGGCCGAAGCTAGGGAACAGTTAATAGATTTTTGAACGTGTATCAAGTTATATGTCAGGGGATATACATGTTAACTGACGCTCAACATGCACTGACATACTCGGCAACAACATAATCCCCCTATTCCTTTAGGAACTTAGGGTTAAAACCTTACACACAATCCACGACGTTTTCAATCTTCATTCAACCAAAAAGATAGATTTAGTCTAATATAAAGGCACATGACACATATTTCAAAATGTTAGAGAACATAACATATACTTCAAAATGTTAGAGAACATAACATATACTTCAAAATGTTAGAGAACATAGTATATATTTTGAAATGTCAGAGAACATATCACAAATTTCACAATATTATAAAAGTTCGGCTGGTGACCGAAATGATGCCTCTCCAAGTCTCGTGTGGTCGATTCTCCTCATGTTTCTCCCCAGAGTTTTTTTTTTCAGTACAGAGCTCTGGACACTAGCAGGATACCTGGACAGTTGGAGCATGGGACGAGTGGACACCTTGAGGCAAGGTTGCGCACTCGAAAATGAGCCTGGCCGAATGCTTTCACACTCAGATATTTTTATTCTATGATTTCTCGGTATTTCAGAATCCCATACGATATAGCAGCACTGTACATTGTCAGTGCCAACCCAAATCTTAGCACACTCGACGTCTTTAACGCCAGCAGTTTGCTTACACATGGTTGTCTAACTTTGGCGCCAAATTTTAATTTTAAAAATATATTTTAAAATCTTTCTTTATTAAACTTTCTTTATCCATTATTCTATGTTGATAGGTGTCAGTTCCCGTCTTTTTAGTTTCAATAAGGTAATTTTAATGCGTTAAAATTAATAACTTATAGTACTCATATGTCATACTTATTAATCTTCTTGTGTCTTTAATATCTGCAACGTGTCTATAATATTTGTAATTTACACTTGATCATTGAAATTGTAAGAAATATATGGTTTTTGCTTTAAAGACAGTTTGTTGCCAAGAGTTTCAATTTCATAATTTTCAATACGTTTCCAACTATCTTATGACAGATGACACGTCATCTCGCTGGTAACATTCACAGAAAAACACATTTCCTATTTGAAACGGATCTCATGGAGTAAGCTCTCTTTGATAGTAAATTTAGCTAATTTACAAAGAGGAAGAAAGGTAAACTTTCTGTATGGAACGTTATGGTATGGATGCCTATTGAGAGAAAGGGGTTTTCTTTCAAATATTGACTATTTTTATATATACATTATAACTACATTTGTGGTGAGATTGTTTTAGATTTGGAATATAAATATGTTTCACAAACATGCATACAAATACGATTAATTCTTTTCCTTTATTCGTATACATATATTATCTTCTTTTAAATAGCTTATTAACAAAAGACAGCATTCTAGTGAGCTATTGAAGTTATTCAAGTTAGTGTCAGTGTCAATATGTTGATTAGCGTAGTGATAGACATCCCCACAATAGAACAGTATTATTAGTCTGGCCATCAACAGAGACGATAAATATAGCTTTATAAATGTGTATTAATTATATCAAGCGATGTTAAGGCAGACCTTCCTTCTCATCACAAAGCAAAATAATGGCGCTTCCAGGATTTTGTTGAGGGGTGTCTGAATTTATTTTTATTTCAAGAGTGATACAATGATGAATATAACATTTCTTATATGCAAAATAAAATCCATGTACATTTAAAAGGGGGTCCTTCCCCTTATTGTGCTTATGTCTGAAGACATGAAAAACAGACATCTATTTGAATAAGTTTTATCATATGTCTGTATTAAAATACTCACCAGTTTACATAATTTGATTTAATTGGATTTAAACCTTCTCTGAAGTAAACACATTTATGGGAAGAATAGAGGAAATGTTAATCAAACATATTATCATTTGATACTTGTTAAATGTCCATAATGGGTTGATGACAGTTCAAGGGACAGCTGATTGATTTCGCACTGACAGCATGTTATCAAACTACATGTATTAATATCACAGATTGTACAAATCCAGGATAAATCATGCAAATATATGACCAGCTAGAAGACAGGCATCAACAGATAAGAGTTGTTTACTTAATGTAAAAAGATTAACTTGATATGTAATGAATACATTTACGTCTCTTTAAGGACCGGAAAAAACTACATATGCCTATAATAACTGATTTAGAAAGATATCAGTTCTTGTCCAAGAAAATGATAAATACTGACAATCTAAGATTTCATGAAGTACATTCTATATCATATTGTATATGCGCCATCTTGTCTGCATAATGTAGTTGTGTCTTCAGCTCATGATTCATCGTATGTATCCAATACGCAGTTTGGTATTATTCTTACTGAAAAAAATGAAGACAGAATATTCTTCAACAAAAATTTAGAAAATTAAAATAAAATAGTTTTAATCCTTATGAATGAGTTCAAGAGAAATAAATGGAGAGAGACAAGAGTGACAGAGAGAAAAGAGAATAAGGGAGAGAAGGAGAGAGAAGGAGAGAGAGACAGAAAAAAATAAAGAGGCCGGGAAGGACAAAGACAGAGAGAAAGTGAGACAGTGAGAGAAAATGAGCGAGAATTAGCGATCGATTTATTCTATATTAAATACAAAATGGCACAATAAATAATTTAATGTGATATGAAAAAGACTATTTAGAGTGTTAGAATTAACATTATATTGTAATACTGTGGACGAGCCAAACGTGTGAATTGAACAACCAACTTGAAATTTGGAAATTTGGCTGCCAACATGTACTTTTACGACATTATTCCAGGATAATGTTTCAACAATGACATTTACAGTGAAATGACGCTTATTCAATTACTCTTCAGCTATTTCGGTTACTGATACTAATGTCACTTGTGCACGTTTTATGTACTACCCCACATCGCCACTCCAGGGACATGAGGGAGAATTCACTTGGCAACAGGAATATCGTCTAACATTTCAAACTAAGTGCAGGGAATAGGCCTTAGTGCAGGGAATAGGCCTTGGTGCAGGAAATAGGCCTTAGTGCAGGGAATAGGCCTTAGTGCAGGGAATATGCCTCAGTGCAGGGAATATACCTCAGTGCAGGGAATATACCTCAGTGCAGGGAATAGGCCTCAGTGCAGGGAATAGGCCTTAGTGCAGGGAATATGCCTCAGTGCAGGGAATATGCCTCAGTGCAGGGAATAGGCCTTAGTGCAGGGAATAGGCCTTAATGAAGGGAATAGGCCTTAATGAAGGGAATATACCTCAGTGCAGGGAATATGCCTCAGTGCAGGGAATAGGCCTTAGTGCAGGGAGTAGGCCTTAGTGCAGGGAATATACCTCAGTGCAGGGAATAGGCCTCAGTGCAGGGAATAGGCCTCAGTGCAGGGAATATGCCTCAGTGCAATGAATATGCCTTAGTGCAGGGAATATGCCTTAGTGCAGGGAATATGCCTTAGTGCAGGGAATAGGCCTTAGTGCAGGGAATAGGCCTTAATGAAGGGAATATGCCTCAGTGCAGGGAATAGGCCTCAGTGCAGGGAATATGCCTCAGTGCAGGGAATATGCCTTAGTGCAGGGAATATGCCTTAGTGCAGGGAATATGGCTTAGTGCAGGGAATAGGCCTTAGTGCAGGGAATAGGCCTTAATGAAGGGAATAGGCCTCAGTGCAGGGAATAGGCCTTGGTGTGGGGAATATGCCTCAGTGCAGGGAATATGCCTTAGTGCAGGGAATAGGCCTTAGTGCAGGGAATAGGCCTTAGTGCAGGGAGTAGGCCTTAGTGCAGGGAATATGCCTTGGTGCAGGGAATAGGTCTTAGTGCAGGGAATAGGCCTTAGTGCAGGGATAAAGCCATAGTGCAGGGAATAGGCCTTAGTGCAGGGAATAGGCCTCAGTGCAGGGAATACGCCTTAGTGCAGGGAATATGCCTTAGTGCAGGGAACATGCCTTAGTGCAGGGAATATGCCTTGGTGCAGGGAATAGGTCTTAGTGCAGGGAATAGGTCTTAGTGCAGGGAATAGGCCTTAGTGCAGGGAATAGGCCTTAGTGCAGGGAATAGGCCTTAGTGCAGGGAATAGGCCTCAGTGCAGGGAATAGGCCTTGATGCAGGGAAGAGGCCTTAGTGCAGGGATAAAGCCATAGTGCAGAGAATAGGCCTTAGTGCAGGGAATGGGCCTTAGTGCAGGGAATAGGCCTTAATGTAGGGAATAGGCCTTAATGCAGGGAATAACTTTAATGTAGGGAATAGGCCTTAATACAGGGAGTAGGCCTTATTGCAGGGAATAGGCCTTCGTGCAGGGATAAAGCCATAGTGCAGGGAATAGGCCTTAATGCAGGGAATAGGCCTTAATGCAGGGAATAGGCCTCAGTGCAGGGAATAGGCCTTAATGCATTTTGCATACTGAATATCAAGCAGGATAACTATTGAGCCGTCTATCATTGAGATTGCATTACTTATTAACAGCACAACATTTAAAGACTCTAAACGTCCATAGTATTCTACTCATTCGAAACAGATAGAGTGAAATATCTCCGACACGCACCGGAAATATGTTTGTCTAGTTTGTGGAATGAAGTTATTTCATGAATATCATTTTAAGCAAATCCACGTTGATGCTCCCTTGTGAGAAATCTGGGAGATATGGCACTTGGTGCGGGCTAACAAACCGTCGTGCATCCTGAAGAAGAATGGCCAACACCTACAGATGAAGTGTTGTGTTTTTTTCAGACAGTATTATTTGTAGTGATGAATGGAGATAATTATGAGTGTCTCAGTGTTCCACGTTAATCATTAGCGGAAAGTCTGTGTTTATACCCGCGGGTATCTTTTCATCTTCTTCGCCCGCATATCCCCAGACCCTCCATCATTGGAGATTTGTGTTATTTTATAGACAAGTTTTGAAATCTAATGCACGAATATCAGCCATGTGCTTAATGTCAGCGTCAGAAAGGCAGATTTGAATGTCGTATGCAGCGTGTGTGAGTGGTGCCCTTTAGGGCCCCTATCCCTGCAAGATAATCACTGAGTCCAGGTCATATTAAGATATAACCAGGAAATATCGGCACAACCCGATCACTTGAAGGGTTTCTGCCAACAGAGATCTCCCTGTTGACCCCAATGAGATTTCTTATGGACTCTGCCGGACATTTTGTATGGCAAATGAGATAACTTTATGATTTCATCTCCAGTCACGTGACACATCCTCCCTGGCGCTACTTCCGGAGATGACATAGCTTGTCTAATGCCTCAGCTGATTTCCGTTAAAATGCTCCTCCAATGTTTTTTTCTGACACGATTGGCCGGCAAGCAGGGAAAACATAAGGGCACCGGGAGATTATCGGCTATTATTGGCCGATTTACTAATGCCCGGGCTGACATTGACGGCACCAATCCAGGCATCGAGTGGTCTGCAGGACATTTGCTGTCAAAGTTCTGATGAGTTCGGGTCAGGCTGAAAACTATATACAAGTTGCCATGCAATGTCTTAAAAAATTGCCTATAAAAGTCTACTTTCCATAACAGAACAATTGAGTCCCTGTCTCCAAAGATAAAAAGGTGCGCACAGGATTGGCCGCAAGTCATGACTATTCATAAAAATCTGGCCGTGTACTGATTGGTGACTATTCATACAGATTCTGCTTTGTTCTGGCAGCTGTACTGATTGGTCACTTTCTGGGTCAGACACCCTGACCACAAGTTGTAACTTGATGTAGGTCAAAGTCGAATGGATGATATCTTTGTGAGCAAGATGACTCCGGGAATTCCAAATTTCCATTGATATCAAGTACAGGTCAATGACGGCAGAGGTAGTAAGAAGATTGAAGGACTTGTAGTGTAATGCAGAGTACCGATATTATCTCTGGAGTTCACGTGATAGCTTGCTGGCCGATGCTATTGAAAAAAAAAATCATTGTCCGTGCGTCTTTTTCTTGGAAATTGGTGCATAAGTGACTCAGCCATGTCCCAAACCCATCGAACTGACCTGGCGGATATCCTGCAAAACTCCCGATGTCTGGACGGGTGCCATGTGACAATCTGAAAGGAGCTGCCGATGCTTCCGGCTACCATACGACAGCCCGTCCATCGTCAGATAGGTTGAGGGGCTCCCTGCAGTCTCCCTCTGTTTGTTCGATTTAATCCGGCCAATTGTTGGCATTTTCCGCACGGTATCTAATCAAATGTGACTATACACACAACAAATATTTCAAATGTCCGCGGCGCAAATCTGACTGAGGCACAACTAAATACTTTACCTAGTATAGCACCTTGCTTTTAGGACGATTGAATCTGTGATAGCCCCGCTTGAGTGATTTTATTGCAATATAAGTTTCATCAGTATTGTCCCCCGTCCATTGTATGGCGACAGTGGCCAGTCATCGTTAAAAAGAAAAGAAAAGTGGGCACATATTTCCAGTCAGATGCAGGATGATGCAAACTGTATGGTGGCCTGGGTGGGAGAGGATTCATTGATAATTAGCCGCGATATGAGCACACACCAAGCCCCACTTCACTTGATCTCATGTCTGGCACACACACACCGCTGCCATGTACTTAGTGAATGATCGCGAGGAGCAAGAGAAGAACACTCAATCCACCAACTCACATGTACATGTATCTATATCATCTTGTCATACATTAACTTGTGACAGTCCAGATCCCTAACCCAAGGCGTGTAGTTGATCCACTTTGGTTGCTGTTAATCGTACTTGAGTAGCGCGGATTACGTTACCATTGCTGTTACACCGAGGAATCGCATTGCCCATGTGAGTAGTATAATATAGATAGATATTATAGAGAACAGAATAGTAATTATAACATGCCGAGGTTTGCTTGATGTTTGAGACCACACCTTAAATCACCAGGAGTATACATATATATTCTAATTGTATCGGATACATATGATATATATCAGTATATATCAGTTGGCAGTTGGCGTTTACTATTTCAAACAAAAAACACATAGTGCATAAGCCCGTATATATATATATATATATATATATATATATATATATATATATATATATATATATATATATATATATATATATATATATATATATATATATATATATATATATATATATCTGTTAAGCTGTTATATATCTGATAATGTGTTTTGTGACAAATTGTGGTCTTTTACGAAAGTGTCAATAGTTAAGTGCGTGCATTCTAGTTAAGTGCGTGCAAGATTTTAAAGTTTTATAAAAGTCTGTAATGTTGCAATAGGAAAAGTTTAATATGAGCAATGTGTGTGTGAAAGGAATGATAATATATCTCTTTTCTAGGCTTGACTATTGAAACATATGAAGGTGAAAGAAATACACTTAATGGTATGTAATTTTTCATGCATAGGAAATGACATGGAAATAAAAGGACGACACTGTTTGAATAACCTATACTATATAGCAGATAAGCTGTGGTATGTCAATATGTCATATCATATACTTTTGTATGTTTTTCTATATTGCTCAAGAAGTACAGGGTGTACCCCGAACATTACCATTTGAAGTCAAATAACTTTATAGTCACGCATAAATAAAATATGATCATGCTTAGCCACCACATAGCTTTAACTTGTCATGCACAGCTGTTGCGTGGCATTATGCGGTCACTCAAGCCCCGTGCGTGACCTTACCAACGTGATCGAATAGATATTTTACCCCAGTACAACTGATCATGACTCAGACCAATCCCCTTTTTCACCACATCCTTTCCCTTTCTGGACATGTATCAAACGATGGTAACATATATAGAGATAATTTACCAAGTCGTTCAGTGCGCTCCAATTCTCTATTAACCTTTACAGTGCGAAATGACTTCCTTTCACTGTTCGTGTTTTGTTTTTACGTGAAGCCACACTTTTGATCATCAAAGTTTTAGACTATTTGAACCAAACAGAAAAACGGATTTGCGGTGCCATCTATATGTGTCTGCGAACACATGAGCGATAATAGGTGAGACATCCATCCAATACTCATTTGCTTCGCTGTTCACTTCGGTTTAATGTGAAATCAATGTTGGGAAGTTTGGAGCTGAGATCTATTAATACCCATAACAGCCACACTGAACAAGATTAAATAATATTCTGTTCCTCTTGTCTAGTAATCTACACACATACGAAATCAACGATGTCAGTGCAAATGTGATTTGAGATAGGTTTAACGCGGTTGGATGAAGACAAATAAAATTTGCAATTTTTCTTTGCATGCGAGGACATATTTTTGCCAGCCAAATCGTATCTCGATATCTTATTTATATATTTAAGGATATATCATTTAACAGGAAATTACTTAAGGCTTTACTAACACTCGTATACTGTTAATGCAACTGTTTTATACATTCATTCATAATAGATATCACATAAGCATGACAATCATATCATTCTCTGATGAGAATAATTCAAATTGACTATGACAAAGAAAGACAATGCTTCGCATGAAAGAAAACAATAGAAAAGAATGAATTAACACCAAGGGATTTTTGTCTGATTGGTTTCCGTGAAGTCTTGCTTTCTTGGATAAAGGAACTGTTTAACTGACTCAGTTTGACTCCTTTCGCTCATGGATAAAATAAAATAAAAATGTTCATAAGGGATGGATGAAATAGAAAAACTATCTGCTCATTCAGACAATTTTCAGACATTTGAAAAATCTTATCACAAATTGTTTAAAACCTTTCTCAAACAAATAGGTTTTGTCATTGAAGTAAATGTCATTGTTAAGATATCAACTTTCTCAATAATTAGTATTAATGTAAGAATATTTCTTTTAATTATTGGGAAATGGGTTTGTATTGGCTTAAAATGTATTTTGTTCAATACATTTGTGGCCCATGTATGAGGAACTGTCTCCCAAAATGCATTGTATAGATTGTGTATAAAGATGTGCTGAGCGAGGCGAGACGACATTTTGTTCATGGTTGCCTTTTTGCCCTCGATCTAGCAACGTGCGCACTCTCGAAACCTTGAAGGGTTTCCTAAAATGATAAAACTCGTTGAGTCATTTCTTTACGAGGCATAGGGTTTGAAAGGCAACATTCTTGCAAACTGTCTAAAAAGCCTTAACAAAGCTGTTTTATCCAGGTTTTAAGTGGTTATTATTGTCAACATTCGGAAAAAAACACGATCAACACAAAGAACAGGCAAAAACAATATAATTTTTCCCGCTCCCCAAAGTTGTTGACTTTTCAACATCGAATACGTTACTCTGCATTACTTAGGTAGTATTCAATTGCAACATCGACGGTCATTGCCCTAAATTTGATACCATTCTAAATTTGGAATTCACCAAGTTATAAATAATTGCCTTGCTCACGAAAATATCATCAAACCTGAATTGATCAACGTCAGGTAATAAATTGTAATCAGGTGTCTGACACATAAAATGACCAATCTGTATAGCTGTCAGAACAAAACAGAATCTAGTGCAGAGGTTCTGAGTAGAAGAGGGTATCATGTTTGGAGAATTTCAACAGGGTTTTGGGCAGTACAAACCGTCCACAAACTGGGAAATACCTGAGAAAGAAAAACAGTGTTCCCTGTAGCATGGTGAAACAGGTTTTAGATGTCCAAAACCCAACCCTCCCATTTCATCAATTAACGCCATGATGTATTTTTCCTTGAACCAAAATACCTGACAAGAAGAAGAGAGTGTCTTGTCATGGTACCAGCGTGGCCGATTAAAATGTGAGCTGGCGTCATGCTGAGAACACTTGCTTTCTGAGATTAGTGGGGTGTGTGGTCACTTTCACATGTCTTGAAATAGTTGGCAAATCACCACACACATTGAACATATGGTTTTATTTGACAATAAAAAAATAATTGCAATGTTTAATATATCTTTCAAATACAGAAATTCTAATTCTATATTGTTAATATATTTACAACATTCAAATAGCAGAACAATTATGAAGGCATTGACGATCTATGCAGATAAGAGCATATTAACTTTTGATTGATATAAGACAGTACATCATGAACAAGATGAACCACAAAAAAAACTTTTTTTAAACCATAGTAATTTTGTTGGAGGTAGAGCACAAGCCCTTGACGAAAATGAACACTTGGAGCAAAAGAGAGCTTACGTCCCTATGAAATGGCTACAAAGCTCTCAGACCACGGGCCGTGGAGCAGTTGGTTAGAGTGCAAACTGAGTTGAACCAATCCCTCTGTCTGTGGTGATCCAAAGGTTGTGGGTTCGATCTCCAGCCATGCCGAGATTGAATTCATAATACAATTTCACATATGAGCTGAAGCCTGTGCCTAAATGGTTACACGTTCTGGATAATCTGTGATAATCTGTGATTGGGTGGGTTGTTCAGTAAAGCAACGCTATATCTGTTACAAGTAGGTCTCATCACGAAATGACTGAAACAATATTGAAAGTTAAGTAAAACCCCAAACAAACACAAAACTATATTGCTCTCGGGGAGATATATGCTTTTAAGATGCTTATCAATTTATGTTGGTCATGATTCTGTGAACAGTTACTCTGCTTGGCGAGGTAGAGTCTCATACTACCTCTTCAACAAATGCCATGAAATTGCGGAAAACACGGCATATTAACATGCAATTTCCATACAGCTCTGCAATTGGTTGGCTCTTGTTCGTGTTCACACACAATGCCAACGCCACATACGTGCATATTTCATATTTCAAAAGTAATCTCCTCTGAAACTACTGATCGGAGTTCTTAGAAATTAGGAGGAAAGATGTCAGGGGACCAATTTTTCACCAAGCTCTACTTTTGTCCATTTTGTTATGATTTTTCCAAACTTAAATAGCTATCACTGAATTGTCAAGGAGGCTGCCATTTTGAATAACATTGTAAATTTAAGCCAATGAGCATCAAAATAACATGCTGGGGCCAAATTCAATATGTAACATGCGTTGTGATTGGTTAAAATTATAATCTGTTCAAATCTGCTCTGTGAAGGGGATCAAATGATCATTTATGAAGCAATTTCCAGAAAATGTTCACAATCATTTCAAAAAAGCAATGCTCAGCATAGCTCTGAGGCTTTTCTTTTTTTTATTATATAATATGAATAAAATAAAATATAAAACACACTATATAGAATAAAAGGACCACAAGGACAGAATTGTTTGGGGCGACAGATAATCCTCTTTTATTGAATGATATAAGGAAATCACTAGGCAAAGAAATTCTGAGCTAATCACGGCCCGGTATGAACTGATATTGAAGGTTTGATATCATTATCCACGTCCCGGAGACAAATATGAAATCTGTCGCCCTCCCATGAATTCCAATCTACATAAATATCGTGCTATTCTGGAAAGCTTTATAGCATATGAAAATGCTATCAGTGTAATTCAGTTGACTGTAATCACATTTGACTCATGTTTCTCAAACACTGCAACAAAGCAGGGGGAAAAGTCACATTTTATTGACGTGAACAAAATGCGTTGAAAATCTATCCCTGCAGCAATGTCAGACAATTTCACTTCAATTTCGATGAATACCAATAATCTGATCGATCCCCTATTCAATCCAACTTCTTATAATAAATGTTTTGATTGTATTTAGGTGACGTACTATTACCTATAGAATAGGTGATCACATCGCACCAAAAGTTGATGCTTTTCTTTCCCCGGACCAGCTGGTGACCCGAATTGGACATTTTCAAGTGTTTGGTTTCTATTTATATATCACATTCACTGCTTATTCTTTATGATAAACACGCTTGTTTTAATGATGAAGGTTCGTTCCCATCCCACCTTCATTTGCCTCATTTGGTGGTAAAGGAATGCTTATCTTCGTTTTTGCTATGTTTGCCCTGCATAAGATGATGATGTTTGCCCCCATTTTGATGATGAACATCACTACCTTTGTCCTTATTATGATGATTAACATCACTACCTTTGCCCCCATTTTGATGATGAACACCACGACCTTTGCCCCCATTTTGATGATGAACATCACTACCTTTGCCCCCATTTTGATGATGAACATCACTACCATTGTCCCCATTTTGATGATGAACACCACTACCTTTGCCCCCATTTTGATGATGAACATCACTACCTTTGTCCTTATTATGATGATTAACATCACTACCTTTGCCCCCATTATGATGATGAACATCACTACCTTTGCCCCCATTTTGATTATGAACATCACTACCATTGTCCCCATTTTGATGATGAACACCACTACCTTTGCCCCCATTTTGATGATGAACTTCACTACCTTTGCCCCCATTTTGATGATGAACATCACTACCTTTGCCCCCATTATGATGATGAACATCACTACCTTTGTCCCCATTTTGATGATGAACATCACTACCTTTGCCCCCATTATGATGATGAACATCACTACCTTTGCCCCCATTATGATGATGAACATCACTACCTTTGCCCCCATTATAATGATGAACATCACTACCTTTGCCCCCATTATGATGATGAACATCACTACCTTTGCCCCCATTTTGATGATGAACATCACTACCTTTGTCCCCATTATGATGATGAACATCACTATGTTTGCACTCGTCTGTATAATGAACGTCACTTTGTTTACCATGGCTTTGACTGCTGATTGGTTCGTATTTTCTCGGGCCATGTGAGATAATGTTATTACCATTGAAATCCAACCGGCACTTTGTCGTGTATAAATGTAGAATAAGAAAGGAGGGGTCTATCAAGGATGGCCTCGGTATGACCAGGATCTGACTGGTGAAATCGGGAACTGCTTGTGGCTGTTTACAATCAGATAACAGGCACCTCTTTTATGTGAACATCAATTATTATATGTTTACACTGAACATTGGCGTTTCCCTAACCTTCCCAGCATTTGTACAATTTCCTTTAGCCCAGCTGACCCAGTGGAGCATTTACAGAAATAGAACACATGTTGTTGTATAATAGGTTTTTTCATACACATCAGAGAACAATCTGACAAAGGGATTATTGTGAGCAAAGACCGATGAAAATTTATCATATTGTCATGGAGAAATCGCTATGAGTGATATATTTTGTGATAAGTGAATCTGATGCCCTAACAACCTTCAAATTCAAGAGTGAAAATGGTACTTTAAAATTGAAACAGGATATGATATTAATAAACAAACTTTACCTCCTCCACTCAACATTTATATTTGCCTGTGTTGTTTAACTAATTTCGGATTTCACCAAAAACTCATTTCCGTAATTCAATACTTGAAAATGTCATTATTAACTTCACCAGAAAATGTCCAGCGCCAAAAGGCAGAAGTCACAAGGGATACGATAATGGAAAAGAAGTGACTGGGATCTTAAATATCTTCACTCTTGTGTTATCCACATTGAGGCAAATAATCCAAGACACTCCTCATCATTACATAAACTCAGAAGTTAATGTATTAGGGTTTTGTCTTTAATTTTGCAAAGAGATTTAGCCTTATTTGTAGTTACAGTTTTACGATTCATGGCCATTAGGGAAAAAGTGTCTCTGTAGATTTGCAGGGACGTTTGGTTAGATCAAGGACCAAAGGTCAGACGGAAGTGGGAACAAAGCATCAGGTTAAGGCAGACAAAGCGTGTCTAGCGAATCTTCTCATATTTACTACATCAGCTATAAAGTGTCAGGTAGCCATAACATTTTCATCTTTGCTCAATTTATTCTTTATGGAACATCAGAGAAGTTTGCAATGAGTCGGCATGAGGGCCCTCATGGGTTTCTCAAGAGGACAAGATTGGCCGATGTTTTAGGCAGAATATGAGTCTCATAAAACTGGTGCTGAGTACCGGGGAACAGATGGAGGGGATAGTAAAGTTGGCGGGGAGCAAACACAGACAGTTTTGTAGATGCACTCGACTGGCTTAGTGTGCACTCATTGCAACTGCGGTGGTAAAGACATCAGAGCACTGCCATGCATACAACAGGGCTGGTAATCAACTTGAGGCCACAAGTAGCACCGCATACTAACATCATTATGAATTGGCCTCATACCTTCAGCCTCCACACTCACACCTTTAGTGGAACACGTTTAATGCCTGCATCGAATGCTGATGCCATTGTCAAATAAGTTACAGATTCCAAAGCAAACATTGAGTTATAGTTGATATAAACATCAGATTGATGTTATTCATCCTTCGATTGAACATTAGTCAGGGAACACACATTTAATTAAACTACAGTAAGTGAGACAACCAACAACAATAAACGTTACATATTCATGATGCTCTGAAATGAAAAAAATTATGAATATAGTTGAATTTGTAGATTGTAAGAAAAAAAAACAATGCGCTATTGACTGAACATCATTCTTCTCCGCATGACCATCAGGGCAAACTGAGATTCATATGAGATAACAAATGTTAACAATCAGGCTTTGTCCTTTGTGCACACAAAGATGAATATATGTTATATATATATATATATATATATATATATATATATATATATATATATATATATATATATATATATATATATATATATATATATATATATATATATATATATATATATATATATATATATACAAGTTAGCTAACTTATAAACCCGTTATGTCGGTTTGCATCTGAGAATGGCAAGGTGATAGACAATAATAGGGTACTTAGCGGCGGCCTGGGAGATGAGTTTGTCATCTCAGATAGAGTTGCCAACCTATCAACCTCTGTATCAATATGTAAGGCATACCCTAGCCTGTCATCACCAAACATCAAGAAACTAATCTACAGAGTGTGTGTGAACTAGTTGACGAGTCTGATCTCGCAGACAAGTCATTATATAGGAGGGAACGGTATTAATTTATTTTGGACACAAAGTACGGTTTCTATCCCTGCAATGTACATAAAGTAAAAGAGCAATGATGACCTTTGATATGGCGAGACGTTGATAACTCTCTGTGATTATATATCAGGGAATCTAGATGCGTTTGTCATGTAGAACACATTGCTACTATATAAAACATCACTTGTGATATCTATGAAGTACTCCGATTCACCAGTGAACAAAACGTGAAGAGTGACCCTAACGTTATATAAATAAATGGACCATATAATAATGATTATATTGGAGTGATAATGAATACAAAATACTTGAAACTGGATGGGATTATATATAGTTTTATTGCTAATATCAGATATGACAACTTCTGGTGGTATGATACAGATCATGCGCAGAGTGCTAACTGAGGGAGGATGGTCAGAGCCACTTGACAGGACCCGAGATGATCTGTTTGATGTAGTGGTATATAGAGCAGTGATTATCTATGATGGTATCTGGTGCAGGAGTGGTAGGGGTGGCATTGGCAACAGGGGTATATAACACAACACCACACACACTGTGCTAGCCTCTGATGTAACTTGTTCTCGGCTTTCCACGTCATATTGGTCAGCTCTTCACACTCTACTTAGTAAAACATGCATTTGTGAATTCTGATAGCACGATTGATCAATAAACGTGTGTTTGAAAAGGATACTTTTGATGGCTGGCAAATATTCTCTGCACATATACATGTAGCTGGTGCATTTTTTTAACAGAGGGTATCATTTTATACGCTTGATGAAGGTAAGCACATATCAATATATAAAACTGTGTTATCACTTATTTATGTTGGCACATAAAAAAAACCATTCTCATACTTTCTTACAATTAGCATTCTGATGGTCCTACCTCACATTTGATAAGGCAACACTGTATAAATGTAGCCACATTTTACTCCCACTCAACTCTTTGGAATAAAGGTAGACCTGGTTTAATAGACCAGCTAGTTGTAATACGATATCACTTCTCACATTTCCGCTTCCCATCCTATTCAGAAAATCCGATGTGCAGTAATCTGCATTAATATATATCACCTTTCTCTAATAACAAGAATCCAAGCATGCAGGCGATGTGAAAATTTGTTACCTCAAAATGGCATGTTTCATGCCTGTCATAGGTTTGATGTGATAATCATACGATGATATCCCCCGAATCTCAAATAATCTGGGGATTACCAACATGGAGAAATCACAGTAACCTTAATCTCAGGAGCTCGATCGACACAGTTGTAATCCTCTGAGCAAAATTAACTCAGTTTCACAAATAGAATGGTTTCCAAGAACAGTTAAACACTATATATTTTAATGACAATGACACGTTTATTGATCCATTCCATTGGGGCAAAAAGGGTACGCCAACTCAGACTGGACACTGGTCATTAATGTAGGGTAGGTGAAAAGGGAATGGGGACTAATGGTTGCACATGGACTAATATGTACCTGTGATGGGTAGATTGGAACATAATTTAATATGAGAATATATTTGTACCTGATGGGTAGGTTAATATACATGATAATATGGTGTTTAACCTACATCCGTTCCGGCTTCCACTAATCCGCAATAGGAGGAAGCCTTGAACAGAGCATGTGCGTCTTATGGAGATTAGGCTGTCACGTGTATAAAAGTGGCTTCTTGGATAGATGAAAGGCACATCTAAGAAACTCAATCTCAGTCGTCCTTATCTCAGTACCATAATTACATAAACTGACATATCAATACGATAAACACCACCTTGATGAACGTGAAGTTTTTTTTATCTTTAATGGCGGCTTGATAAAAGGTGACTTTACAACACAGATACAGATACATATTGTCTGGGTGATGATGTTCTCTTTCCCTAGATTTGCTAACACGTATCCTTTGTTCACACCGCATCACCAACAGTCACTGTCCTAGCTCAAAGTGTGAATCTAAAAGAAGATTTGTTTTTTCTAAACCAAATCTGTAACCGATGTGATTAGCGCTGTGGTTCATTACTTAATCATGACTTCAAAGGGAAGTACATATTAGAAACATTCTAATTAAAGGCAAATCACTAAACTTTTCACATGAAAGATTTAATTCATTGGCGCTGTTTCGCCTACCCACCTAAACTTCCAAGGAACATGGCGCAGTTGGTTAAAGCTCAAACCTATCAGCACCAGTTCCTCTGTGATGATCAAAAGGTCTTGGGTTCGATTCTTAGACATGCTGAGATTACATTCATGTCGCAATATATCATATTAGATAAGGCCCCTATTTAAAGGGTCAACCCTTTGTCCTTGTATATCTGTTACTGGGTGGGCAGTCCTGTCAAGGAACTGCAACATGGCAATTCAGCGAGGCAACACTACTATTGCTTAAAGCATATCTTATCATGAGTTTGTTTGTTTGTTTGTTTGTTTGTTTGGGGTTTTACATCACTTTCAACATTAATTCAGTCATTTCGTGATGAGACCTACTTGTAGCAGATATAGTGCTGCCTCACTGAATTGTCATGTCGCAGGTCCTTGACATGACAACCCACCCGGTCACAGATTTACAAGGACAACGGGTTAACCCTTTAGGCACAGGCCTCAGCTCATATGGCAAATTGTATCATGAGTTTAATCTCGCCACGGCCGTGGATCGAACCCACAGCCTTTGGATCACCACAGAGGAACTGGTGCAATAAGCTGGCGCTCTAACCAACTGCACCACGGCCTGTGGCCTTCTTATCATGAGATAACTGGATTAATGTTAAAAGTGATGTCAACCTCCAAATAAACAAAACAAAAATATATTTAAAAGGAAATGCTGGAAACCTAGGAGTTTGCAAATTAACTTTTCATGAATAAATATTTCATATATAAATGTCAAAATACTACAAAAAGGATCCTTACTCCAATGAAATATTGGTCAGGATATAAGCAACCATGAACGTTAACACTCCATATGTGAAATATTCACAATTTTTATTTCTTATCATGAGGATTGTGATTTGGTTTGACGAGACAATCAAGGCGCGCTATGATATGGAATGGTGCAATTGAGAGGCCAGAGTCCACTTCACACACTGACCACAAACCAGCATCCAATCTCTATCAATCTATACTCATCTGCGGATATCATCAGAACATCTACAATGCTCACACCCCGCCAATAATACATGTACAATACTGATGGACGTCCTCCCCTGCACGCAGTTGGCACGAGCCGGCTGAAAGTTGGTTTAAGAATGCATCTCAAGGGATTTAGAAGTAACGGTTGATATATTGGAATTTTATTTTGATCAAAGAGTTATCTTTCAATTTTTAGGCAAGCCTTTTTGCGTGAGATTTTTGTTTATATCTTTTAGTCATGTATTGCCATTTGTAGCAAATATGTATACAAATAATAGTCTTATATAATTTAATTTTTAAATTCCAGTTAGATTTCCCACCCAAAATGACTAATATGCCTCAAATGCAGAGCATTTTCGAATGAATATCTGAATGCGGGTATCCAGTATTGTACAGCATTGAGCATGGACACAGCAAGCCATGTCACTGCGGTGCTTTCTGCGAATCAATTGATTTATCATGTTTGACCATTTTAAAACATGTTGCAAGCAATATATTTCGGTGATGCAAATGACCTTTCAGTGTCACTTCTATCTTCGTTGCTATCATAAACTGTAATGATCATAAACAGACAATTTATTTTGTAAAATTCAACAAGTATCTGACCAGTACAGGAAGGTTAGATAATTGCTGTCAGGCCAGAATGATGGAGGAGTTCCAGCTGAAGCCACAACAGCAACTTTTACTTTGACATCTTGAAAGCTTGCTCACATATGTCAATATAAAAGCTTAAATTATTGAGAGAATGCGTGGTCTCCAGTGAACAACCGCTGGTTAAGACATCACAATCGATGCTAAAGAAACGAACATTTAAAACATACAAAAAAATGCTCAGCAAAACATACAATGTAACAAACGATTCATCCAAAGTGATCATAAGAACAGTTGTTTGAAATGAGCATTTTGATTTTTAACATGTGATTCTTATCATCAAGATAATTATGTAGGGTGTTCAAAATGTATTTCCTAATTTCTTTCAGTCCGTATTTGATTGCCATTTCAAGTACAAAAGACAAAAGATGTATTCCTCACGATTTGTCATAATCCAGTAATACACCACCGAGTACTTTGATTTAGAGCCCAACAACAAATGACATAAGTACTTGCATTTGATTAAGCCCAATTTTCGTGTACAAACTTTTTATCCTGAATTTTAATTTGCTATTTTATGATATTACCATACATAGGACCGCGCTAGACTCAATTAAATGACAAGAGCATGTTTTATCAGCTGAAGCAAGCATCACACTTCAGCTGATTATACAA
The DNA here is from genome assembly GCA_949316495.1 of Amphiduros pacificus. Taxonomy (NCBI): domain Eukaryota; kingdom Metazoa; phylum Annelida; class Polychaeta; order Phyllodocida; family Hesionidae; genus Amphiduros; species Amphiduros pacificus. The sequence continues at coordinate 7,631,575 of OX439000.1, forward strand.
TATCTTTCAAATAACTGAAATTACAAATAATCAGATACAGAGAGAGGAATCCCGCTGTTATATTTCCTGTAAAAACCCCGATGAATATGAATAATTTTCTAATTAATTGAGTATTTGAGAAGATAATTTTTCTCTTGTAACCAATACCAGGTACACGTTATTCAAGTCTTCTGAAACATAAATACAATTTTCTATGTATTATATCGAAGTTCAAATCAATTTAGCCATACTTTTTAAAACATATTATATATATTACTAAAATGTACTTTACATAGATTTATTTAAACAGAAATGCTCAAATATAAAAAATAATATAACTTATCCCTATTAAAGATCATGATTCGCTTTTTTTCAAAGGACTTTTTTTACTTTCTGATCAAACAAATGCTTCATCTCCTCAATAGACTGCTTTAACAATAACATTATGATCTAGCTTCACCTGTATGCTAAACTCAGCGGCCAGCCACCTGATCATATATCATAAATGTAATGAAACTGCTCAATCGCTTAAATTAGATCAACATGTGTGTTGCGCCATTTTAGTTCAAATAGCTTAACATGTGTGTTGAGTCATTGAAGTTTGATTAAGAATATTCTTTGTTATAAGACTCTTCTTTAATATCAATAGTTTTTTAATGTGAATTTAGTAATATCTAAAGGTTTTTTTATTACATATATAGATGGTTGTGAACTATTTTCCACATTATTATCTCAGTTATTGCGTGTTTAGGTGTGCATTTGATAGATGCATTAGATATTTGCAAGCAGTTTGTTTAATTTATGTTCGGTTTCAAGGGGTTAACGAAAACATGATTGTTTGTCAATAGGATATGTTTTATTAATATTGACTGGGCAATAAACCAGTGTATTCCACAATTCATTTTCACTTTCCTGAATGCAGTGAACCCAGAGGCCATAAAAGTAATGGATGTAAAGGATTCGTGTTATTTCTTCATCTCTGCCTCCTACATGGCTAATGGCCATAATCCTGACATTATAAACAAAGTCGTTTCTTACTGAAGAAATAACAATAACGGTAGGACGGTAAAGGTTGATGAGGACAGCATTAGGGGCAATGTTAGATAAACCACCTTCAGTTGATCGCTCACCTTATATGGCTGCATTACGTCTTCTGTTAAATGAGACTGTGATGCACAGACATGACTCACATTACACTCATAGTGTATGTCTTCTTGATGAAGTAATCAATTTATCCATGCTATTCAACAAGAGTATAATTAATACTCCTTTATATGTTCTTGGAAAGATTTGTTCAATACATATTGGAAAATGAAGCGTTACGTAGATATTAGTATATGTTTCGTTTGTTTATTTGGGTTAGTGACATTATATATATATATCAATATATATACATATATATATATATATATATATATATATATATATATATATATATATATATATATATATATATATATATATATATATATATATATATATATATATACTAGTATATATATTGGATATATATATATATATATATCAAGAAGAATATATCAGGTTTTCAGATCAAAAAATCTTTGGTATAGGCTCCACATTGTTGTTTTTGATATATACATTTCGAACATTAGTCGGACAGAATTGTTTGATGACACCTGAAAGCGGATACGAAAAAGGTTCTTTCTTGACTCTTGGCTTGCCGTCATTCTGACATTCATCCGAGTGAATGCAAAAAGTATAGCCTTTGAAAAAGGAAGAGAACCATTATATATTTAGCACACTCAATCTGAACAGCACACACACCTCCCAGATACAGCAGTTGGAATATGAGTGTCTCTGTTAACAGATGACCAAGTGAGATGCTCTGTTGTGACAGGTCAAGGATTAAAGCACGGGCGAGATAAATGCCTTGAGCTGCCCTGCAGGTTGTTCAGACAAGTCGCTATGTGAAAGGCGTTTTGTTAAATGATACCGAGAAAGATGATCTGGACTAGATACGTCACAAACCCTTCAGATCCTGCCGTGATAAATGGACAATGTAGTAATTGCTAAATCTAGATCCAACCATATTTATCAGTCATTTCAGTCCTAAGCATATTCCATTTCATAGATGGAACCCATTCATATCATATCATATTTGTTGGGTGTTTGTAAGCTTCAGTTCATTCTGGCTTGCTACATTAATATAAGACTAGGTAGGTTAAGGTCGCTTGCTTTCAACAGCATATGGAATTTAGCATGTCATCATGGATCTGTGTTGCTTTGCCATAATGGATTGGCATAATATTGACTTGTTTTCCCTTTGGTAGGAGGGATGTGTGTGGTGCAACTCATTATATGCCATGTGGACAGAAAAAAGATTAGGTGCACAATCCATTAAATTGGTGAGCGAGAGAGAAGATGTATGAGAAAATGTTAGACTGACCAGGAGGGACCAGGAGGGACCAGGATTATCGTCTGACAATCCTAGTGAATGTGATCTGGAAGGGAAAGACGGAGATCCTATAACTCAGGCATAACACTATGTCTGAGGATTGAGCACCAACACGTGACAGGCTGTGACAATATCAGATGTCAATGTAAAATACATAATTGTGGAAAATGTTTCTTGTGATTAAATATCATCAGAGAAAATGAAGTTAATCTGACAACTGATTTCTTTGCATCCGTGCTTAGGAAAAGAACATGGTATTAGGTATATCTGTTTTTGGGGATGATTGAACAAATTAAATTACAGCTTTCCCTATTTCCGCTCAATCCACTAGATTATGTATTTAAGGGTGATGTTTTTAATCAAATCATTATTCATCGCAATCACGCTACAAACACCTTCCCTGCGGTAAATACTCCTGAACCGAATGCTAAACAGGGCCTTGCACACAAAAAACTAGATTTATTGAAAGATTTAAGCACAGACAGTTTAACTGTAAATGTTGTAATTACATAATTCTCTCGTTAGGCAAAACAAAATAGATTATCTATTTTGAAATAAGACATGGTGAAATTTTACAAATTACACAACTGGTGATGAATAGTCCAAATTGCTAAACTGTATTCACAGTAACAGGAAACCAAAAGCCCAGTTACATGAAAGGAACAAGATTGTCTGAACTCATCTAATCTGATACAGTATTCAGTGACACTCCTGGCTCCGGTAGTCTGATAAAGGACTCTTGATTTTTTGTTGTCCACACTCTTGGTCACTCTCACAGATTGAGCTTTTGTTGGGGAATTAATTGATCTGAGGTGTGCGCGGTGAATTTGGTTGGCGATTTGATGGTCTGCACTGACCGGAAATCGTGGCAAATCAAATTGAGATTGTTCCAGGAATAAAATAACACAACAACATCACTTGCGACAAGACTAAAACGGCCCTTCCTGGCGTCTTCAGATGTTCTATCTATCGTCGACTGTACTCCTGTTCGAACGTATCCTAAGATATTTCGTAAAAAGCATTCACGGAGAGGATTTCATGGATTTTGGGAGGTATCAGTACAACCGGGGCTGACCAGAACAATTTACATCAGGGAGGCAAGCAACAGTTGCCCTCAGTCGAACCACGATCAGAATTTATTGCCACAATTGAACATGCCACGGTCGAACGCGGCTGAACGTGTGAACACGCCAGCAAGCATTTCCTTCTCAATGTTGATTGCAAATTTACTCTTACACTTACAGTATGATGGGGATCGGACATGTTTCCTAATACTTCAAACCAACAACATGATAATGATTATATATATATATATTTAACAAGAATGCCACTGCACCAGGTGATTGTACATGTGGAAAGTGCAACTATTTTTTTTACACGAAATGGTTTGACACGTTACACATGTACACCTATAGCATGAAGTACATGTATGAGAATCACGTGAGACTGGTACATAGAGAAGAGATTCTTGAATTTATTGAAAGTTCTTGTCCGAATCACGTTAAGTTGAGAATTAAAAGGCGTCCAATTGAAAGGCGTCCAAAAGCCCTTTGTCTAAGAGTATGCCCTCGGATGCTAACACATGTGCCCAGATTGTATGTTAGCCCACAACAATTGCAAAGTTATATGGTCAAGATCATGCCCCAGCAGGCACAAATTAAAAAACATTGAAAAATATTCTCTGAGACATACTTTCCAGGATTTAAAATGTTGATTTTCTAAACGGAATTACAGGCTTTTTCATTTATACAGACAACTTTCTAAGTCTCAATCAATCCCAACTCGGGGATATTTGTTAAATAGTAGGACTGCACGAATGAGTGTTAAAAGAAGGTAATCATCACACTTTAATGATGTAAAAGGGGATTTAACAGCTGAACACACAGACTTAAAATTTTCTTATCACAGGTTGGATTTTAGCTTTCATCCCTTGAGGTTCATATTCGACATGATAGAATCGACATCACATAAAGATCGAATTCCTTACACTTAATGCAAGTGTATTGAGGTCAAAATAAAGAAATTGGGGACAGAACGAAAATGGTTCACTGATACAAATAATGTTCAGGTCATATTGCAAGTATTTTTTGGATATGTCATATCACTATGAATTCAAGGACATTGATATGCCCGATATTGAGAAAAAAAATTGTGCTAAATGAACAATAGCATGATTTTGAAATTTTGCACAGACTCATTTGAGCACGATCTAAATACTTATATTTGCACCAAAAAATCACTTCACTGAAGTTTCTAACCATACTTGTAATTTTTAAAATTTAATTGATACCTCCAATTGATAGTTGATAACTTCAAAGACACATGCTACACACATGTCATTGAAAGTTAAGCAGGTCATTATGAAGTTACATACCTGTGTAGGTGATTGTCTCAATATATGATGGTCAATGTAGGGGTACCGGATATTAATCTTCGGGCAAGGGAAAGGGTGGTAAGGTAAGAGTTATTGAAACAATCTTCAACCTACTTTCAGCTATCTTGGTTAAAGTATTATCATTTAGATATATTCTGTAATTAGAATATTGCTTCTTCATATATTACTCAATGCATTTTCTTGAGTATAAATAGTCTTCAGTGTTCTTGCGTTAACAATTGGTTTATCAACTTAACCGGTTCATGAAACTGCAAAACAGAATAAAAAATATCCTAAAAAATCCGTATGATATGTGTTTGATTTAACACAATCATGTTTGACATATGATTTGCTTTGTATTATCTTGGACATGAAACTTTGTATTATCTTGGACATGAAACTTCAAGACAGAATAAAGATATCCTAAAAAATCCGTATGATATGTGTTTGATTTAACATAATCATGTTTGACATATGATTTGCTTTGTATTATCTTGGCCTAATCAGGGCCATAATGAGAGTTTCGTCCTGCTAGGATGTGTGCTCACGGTGTGGTAATCAAACAGGATCCCAGTTCCCGTCACACTGTGGCACTACACCACAGCAAGGCATAATAGAATACATGGGGCCAATTTATCAAAAGTTTATTGCTCTAACAAATCAGTTGCATGGATTCTCAGCACAAAGTATCATTTATTCATGCAATATAAAAGACCTATATATATATATATATATATATATATATATATATATATATATATATATATATATATATATATATATATATATATATATATATATATATATATATATATATATATATATATGTATGTATGTATATGGTTATATAATTGGTATTACAACTATGAATGTGATATTTGATGCAGTTCTCAGAGCAACAGAATAGTCCTTGTAATTTATAGTCATTCTACTCTAAAGTGTTACGACACCATCCATACACTTTCAGTATACAGTCATTGGTATTTTTGCTGATATTTGTTTAAATAGTTATAATCAGTTTATCATTTGATATATATTGAACTACTTAAAATTGTATTTTGAAACAATCCTTTTAGGGAATATATATAAATATATGTACTCGGCTTGTGATATGACACTTTGCTTGGAGCCTGTCTCAGAATGGAATTCTCCTGAGGATAACTGTATTCACAAAGCCCTGTTCTTGTGCCTTCTTCTATTCACAACTTCCGTGTCTGGAAGGGGTAAGCTAACATGTCAACCTGGTGTCATTCATGTGTCATGGACTGTCGTGAAGAAATGACTAAGAGAATCATATTTGCACAAGGAATGCGACACCATATGACCATTGGTTATAAAAAGTGTTTTCTTCTTTGTTTGGGGACGGACCGTGTAGATTTTATGGCACCGAATATTATTTATGGCTTGAAGGGGCTTATCTCATTTTGAAGTACCTCTTGTTGACTTTGAGGAAGCACAATCTGGTTCAGCAAAACTAACCTCATCTGGTACATTCTAGTCTTTTTATGGAAATAGTACTAAAAGGATTGTGATAATTATAACAATGATGGAGATAATGATAATGATGATGATAAAAATGGTAATAAAATGATGGTAATGTTTATAGTCAATCCCTTTTCATACCATGTCTGTCCGTGTGACAAGAATAGCAAATATCCATATGATGAACTAGATTATATATTAACACATAGAAACTCATCAATACAGTAAGATATGAATTATTTAAAGCGCCTACTGGTATAGAAAGGCGCCTATTGTACGCCTTTCTATTCCAGTTTTGCCCAGTGTATAGTGCGAATAGAGAACACGTGGTTCACGTGGGAGTAGCATGAAATATTATGTATGCCACACGTCTTGTACTTTGGCAACAATGCCAGTTTTCCTGGAGTTTGCCTCGACCTAAAAGGTGTGAGATGTGGCGGGTTTGTCTGAAGTCTGTGTCGGCTTTAGGGGTGGGAATATAGGACTTTGTAGGTCGTAGAAATCAGCGGTGCTCAGCCAGGTGGACCTGGCAGCCCTGTCGTCCTCCATTGTGCCAGTGCCATTTAATCTGTGACTCTCAAACCAGCCAAACCACCAGCACTGCTTAATATACCACACAAACCTCAAAACATTTACAAGAGACTTCACACAACTATATAGAGATGTAGGTAGCTAGCCGCGTGTGAGCAGATGCTCATATTGGCAGGGAGCGCCGGCGCTGATATGTGTGTTGTTATGGTAATTAGTGTGTTTGTTTCTTTGCAGTTGTCTTCAGCGGGTGGCCATCAAGAGTACGGTATCTCCCCGGCGGCTAACGCTGCCTTAGCGCTTCAATGTGGGGTCATATTTGCTGCTTTCCCTGCATCTCAGCACATCCCTTATCTAGCATCATAACCGTCTGCTCAACAAAGCAATCCCCGTAGACAACGCACACAACTTACAGAAAGAAAAAAAACCCGTCAGAGGAGGATGTGGACTCGCCAATAAAGTTGTGTTAGCCAAGTTGATTGCGGCTTTTATTCTCTATGTTGATAGATAGGAGAGAGAATTGTAACTCTTAATACTGGTCACGTGAGTATAGAGAGTGTTGTAGCCTGTCAGAAGAAGGGCTGTTCTATCACCTTCTTAAAGAGCCGGGAGAAGACATTCCCTGAGAAATAGCAGCTCCCATGATGGATAAAACTTACCACAGTGCAGTGCAGCATTGTCCACCCGGTGGTATCGCCAGACACTGTGATCAGAATGTCTCACTTGCTGCCAACCGTTGTTAATGTTTGGAATATGAGCCGAAGTCAGGTCGGGTAGGATATGTACAGTGTCATTTTTCACAGTCAATACTTGCATCCTAACTATTATGAAAAACATGCCATTAGAGATCGGTTTCATTAAGAAGAAGATAGTGGAAAGCTCACGGAGGGCTTGTAAAAGGAGCTTAATGTCAGATATGTGAACCTCCTGTGCGATTTCCACCGCTTGCGAGGTAAGAATGTAGAAATATTCACCCGACACCGAGACATCTTTACACTTGAAGATTTTTGTTCTGCACCACAATGAGCAATATGAATGTGTCGTCAGCATCTCGCATGTTCCAACTGGTGCTTCTCTTTTGTTTGGCTCTCAGTGTGAACATGTACCAAGGCACACCTCTATATTCAAATTGTATAGCAAGAACTGAGGACCAGAACAAAAAAATAAACATTGCTGTGATTTTACCAAACAATAACAAGTTTAAGTTTTCCATACACCGGGTATCACCTGCTATACAGTACGCCCTGGAGAAGGTTGCAAATCGCACCGATAACTTGATAGGCGATATGGAGCTAATAGTGAAATATGCTGATTCCAAGTGCCATATATCTGAGGCCATCAATCAGGCTATTAAGTTCTACATGCAGCAACAGGTGCATGTTTTCTTCGGTCCCTGTTGTGACTATGCCGCTGCCCCCATCGCCCGGCAAATATTCTACTGGAACCTTCCCATGATCACGGCCGGGGCCATGGCCGCTGACTTTGGCAACCTCAAGAAGAATATCTACCCCCTGCTGACTAGAGTAGGGGCTGACTTTAACTCTCTGGCTTCCTGTATTTTAACAACAATGGATTACTATAGATGGACCAAATTAAAACTTATCTATGACCCATATGCTAGACAAGAAGTTTTTATAGAAAAGTTCTGCCACCTGGCGGCAGACGGGTTGCATCATGCCTTGCTTAAGAGGCTTCAGGCAAACGTGACACATGGAATTATACATGACTACTTTAAGTTTATGGAATGGCCTGACATCGAGGATAAACTCCCCACTGAGATTGGCAAAGAATATGGAGGTAAGTGTACTTTTTAATCTCACCTAATTTGCTTCCTTGTTTGATAAAAATTAGATGTAATTAAGTCATGTTGACATTGCCTTAGGGAGCTAAGGTGCTTGTGTAATCAACACTCCAGTCCTATCTCGCCATTAGAAAGATATAAAATTATCACTATGACCACTCAGCACTGGTATCAATTTCTACAGCTAAACCCATATGCGCTATCAAGGGCCTTAATTGCTCAAATAAAAGATGACACACCGCTACGATAGATATATAGCAAAATGCACGATGGAACCGTTCATAGGGCAGAACAGCAAGGTCAAGGTCGAAGTGACCGCGTTTCTGTGTCATGACAAGCCCGACTTCCACCCTCACATGTGTATCTCACGGCAACTTCCGATATAGTTCTGTCTGATCCCCAGCAAAAAGAGGGGAGCTTTGAATTGTGCCAATTAAGTATTTGTTTGAAGCGAGTGCTAACTTTCTTCTGCAAGTGACAAGTGATGGGTACCGTGTCCCCGTTATGATCCTCTCCTCCGGGGACACTGAGCTACCTGCGTGGTGCTGACAGACAGCGCCCCAGGCGGCAAGGCTATACCTGTACCTCGCCTAATGTACACTTCTCTTAAATGTAGGTGAGAAAATGACAGAGCAGCGGAACTTCCCCAATAGGCACACAGCATCCAATATTGCAATTAAAATATTATTTTACGGTTGTTAGAATTGAAATAGCACTTTTAGAGTGAGCGGACTAAAATAAGTGTAAAATCATAATCTGGTTAAATTTGTTTCCTTCGCATCATGACCCATTGGCTGGCATGTCATGCACATATTTAAGTAAAACATGATAAATCTTAATCACCTGTGTATCCTGTCACCATCAACAAGTTCCTACTCTACAAGATACATTATAATTTGTTGTTCTGCCCAGGATTGTTATCATTAGGATATAACTGGCCACAGAATTCAGCCAGTCTTAGATTTATTTGCAGTATGGGCATGATGTAAACGTTTACTGCGAATAAAATTTCAATATATTTCTAATTCTCACGTGTTTAATGGAAATTATGCAAGATACAGAAAGGCAATGTCAAATAACAGGCCTTGCATCAATCCTTTTCTGTTTGACCAATAGACATTTTGATAAACACATTAGAGAAAATAACATACAAAGTGTCTTGTATCACAGCCCATATTTGCATAAAAGTTAAGGATAAAATTAGATTTGGAATAGCACTGGATAAGGTGCCAGACAGAGTATCAGAAAAATATACCAAGGTAAGGACTTAATGGTGTTTTCTGTCTGTGCAATATTATCATCTGACTGAAGAAAGGAGAAATATTTCTGGATAAATAGTTATTCATACTCTCTTGGATAAAACGACAATCATACGATTAAATTACTTCTGTGTGAAATAGACAAACATTTAAAATATATTCCTAATAAAACCTATTCCTAATTAGCAATAAAACCAAAGGTTTTAACAATAATTTTCAGTTTTTGTCCATAGTTAGGTTATGATTACAAATGGATTGAATATTGTTTGTAACAAAGTGATATGAAAATCATTCAGATATCAACATTATTATTCTGGATAGGTTAGTAACCAAAAAATCTAGCTTTAAAATGAGATATTAAGAAATACTGAATAGCTGATATTGGATTAAATTCTCTTGTCAGAAATTAAATAATTAAAAAAACTAATGTTTTATATTTAAGATAAACCACAACAATTTCTCTTTTTGTTTTCAAGAAGGATCTGATGATACTTCAGTGTCGATTAGGGATTTAGGGATTATTGCAAGTCTAATTTATTACCAATCAGTGCTGGATGATATTTCTGTGTTGGGATTCTTTAGCACCATCATATACACCAGTTCAGCATTAAAAAGTATCATAGCGCTTTTCAATGTATCCGGAGCAAGTGTGTCTTCAGACATTTCTTAAAGACATCCACTTAGCGAGTAGTCCTAACCTCATTAGGGGGATCATTCCACGGTTTAGGGGCAATGACCGATAAAGCCCTATTCCCTATTGTATTCAGTTGAGTTCGAGGAATCATAAGCACCAATCTACCATAAGACCACAGAGTTCTACTTTTGGATTTGGGGATGATGAGTAGATCACACAAGTAATCCATAATGGATTACCTAATATACCCCAAGATACAATACACTGACTGAACCACTTAATATCACATAAAGGGAGGCACCGTCCATATCAGCCACCGTGGAGATGAATATTACCTTATCAAAAAAAAACCCACATTCAGAAAGTACTTTGTATTGAGATATCGATTATTTACCATTGTGTTATAGCTTGGTTCAATTTGTAGTCTTGCATTATTGCTGTCTGAATCAATACTCAGAATTGCATTGACCTCTTAATGGTTATATCTCGGTATAGTGAAGCTTATAATGATGATCATGATTATGACGATGACAACTTAATGATGATTTTTATTATGAAATTGATCACCACAAATGTCTGAATGATGACTGGTCTTACAATATGGTTTTGCCTGTAAACTGTATGTGAATCTAAGTGACATCACCATACCAAAAATAACAATTGCCTAATACAAGCACAATGTAATATTTACTTATTTACCAATATGGGCCTTATCTCTTTTTTATAAGCAATGTTGATTGATGAAAGACCGTTTGATGCAATTAATCTATAAGCCAAAGTACAACACAAACTATAAGATTGATTTATAGCGGGTATATTTCTATATATAGGTAAACTTCCATGATGAATAATAATGCCACTGCTGAATTACAAATAAAAGGGATCGACCAATAAACCCAATGAGACTGACTGACTGATTGCCTTTTGGTTATTTCATGTACCCTCTTGAAATGGAATAATGATGAATATTATGTTTAATAAGCTTCCGATACGTTGTTAACACCTTGCAGTATTAGATATACAAGATATCCACCTGTTAATGTGTTCATCTATTCAAGAGATCAATCAAATTGTTGTAATGGAGGTTCTGAGACTGAGTGAAGGCAACGCCCTGTCGGATATCTATGATGATCCGTCTGGTAAATTTCCCAGTTACTATAAATTGAATATAGTAGGAACTTTAGAACGAAAAATTTGCTTAAACATTTAACCATCAGATAGAGGCAGGCGGGGTTCACCCTGGACACAAGTCTGTCGCTTTACTGACATTCCTGGCATTCAAACAAACACATAAATGCACTCACCTAGAATATACAAGCTTATAGTAATTTCAAACATGTAACTCAAAGGTGTATAATTCAATAGGTAGTATTACATGTATTTGTCACATGAAGCCAACTGAACAAGCAATTCAAGGATACATGGTAATGAACTACACACATCTTGATAAGATAAAAGGCATAAGACAAATCCATGAGAAGAATTTTTGATGGTGACATTTAAGACAAGAGGTTCAATCAATGTAATACTCCGTCCCAATTGTGATTAATATGATATATTTAAACCATTGATAAAAAGGATATCATTCATTTCGTGGTCTAACACATGTTAGTTACATTTTCTTGCCATGCTATCTAGCCGTTGCTATAATGTACCGAATGCGTCGTAAAAAACGTGTAATATGACTCCTAAAAGCTTTAACAGTGCAATGCTTGTCCTTTAAACCTCAGATGGCTGTGGTAATTGACAGTGGATCTACAAGTTTTGATATCGGCGTCTACATCCTTTTTGGCACCTTGATAGTCTTATATATCCCAATTTATGACGGTCGAAATTATCAAACAAATACTGTAGAATATTTTCGAAACTCAAAACCAAATAGTTTTCCGCAATGAAATCTATCAAGACCGAGTTAGTACAAATTCATTTTACACCGTAGTCGTTTTCAGCTTAATATTCCAGCACACAAAACTCAAACAGTTTGCCAACCTTGTTAAGAATCCTTTTTATGGCTACAGCTAAAACTTGTCAGCTCCAAGACACTTTTCATGTATAGACTTACCGATGCCAATAATAGACAAACAACAAATGGAGCCTTGTGAACACCAATGTGACTCACGAACATTCACAATATGACGTCTATAATTTCTTCTCCAAAGCTGATATTTTGGGAATGGTTATAATCGACGCGCTGTTCGTTGTTCCAAGTTCACGGTATATATTTAACCACGCATGTTGTCCAAACCTACTGAATCAAACACATTTTTTGTTTGTTTGTATCTCCTTAATTACAGAGGATAGGTGAAGCTTGCAAGATGGCAGTACAAGCCAATCAGGTATTAGGAATTTGTGTCTGCTATCTGATCTACCATTTACAGTTATTTCTGGATACTAGTGGCACTAATAACCTGAGGTTTTAAGAACCCAAATCTCCTGGAATGTAATACCCTCATCAACACGAGGCTTTCCACCTTTGCAGTCCTTGAGAATATCCCTGACTCTCATGTCATGCAAATTGCCTCGCTAAGATGTCTTCATCAAACTATTTTCTTCTTCAGAAGAGTGATAGATAAACTCCGATTATTATAAAATATACTTTAAAATGTTGTATCTATTTGTAAAACTATCAATATCGTATATTTTGGGTTTCATCTTTAATGTTCTTTTAGTGTTTCTGACCAATTTTCATTTCTAAAGCTTTTGAAATCATAAAATCAATTTTCGAGAATTGAAGAGTTTTCAAACTGTTATTTGATTGCCTACACATGCATGTTGTATAGAATAGGCTAGATATCCTAGAAAACGAATATTCAGTATCATGAGCCAGTAGGGAGTGGGTTTTATTCCGGTTCCGGCGTTAAATGTACATGTAATATCCCAGGTCCTCGGATATCTACACAATGAAATCTCGAGGGTGAATCTCGTTAACTGTGACAATTGGTGTGATGTCAGAGAGACCAACCGGTAAATTTGCAATAATTGCCCTTTTTACCAACAATCATAAGTTCTTGGCATTTACACGGAGGCCTGAATATCTGCTGCAGTGTTGAATAACATTTTATGTTTTATAACAAAACCAAAATGAAAGTAAATCCACAGAACTATCCAATTTACTGTCAGAATGTTACATTATGTACCTAACTTATAGTTAATTCGAAATCCTGAATGACAGGAATATCAATTGTCAGATTAAACTCAATCATTTCCACTGCATTTCAACTTAATTCAGCTCAATTTTACCTACTTTTTCAACTGACTTTTAGAGGTTACAAATATTGGTGACAAGCTGCATATATCACTCTCATTTTTGCCAAATTGGTTTGAAAATGCTTTCAAAATGATAAAATATATTATATTTAACCTTTTAAGACTTTTCATAACTAAATAGATTCTAAGAAAAATGAAGCATGGAGCTATTTTCTCTTGTGGAGTAGTTACTTTCTGAGAAATAATCAAGCAATAATGATTTCAAATCTTCTAACCTTTGATACTTATGACATAACAATACTTCTGATTTATTTGTTCAAAAATGGTAAAATAAAGACTTATATAAGTTTGGATAAGTATGCAACAAATTGTAAATAATGATTGCAGCGCTATGAACAGACTTGTCTGGTATCAGCGCTTTATAAATGTTTTTATTATTATTATTATTATGTCATCTTAATTACATGTACAGATGTCTGACAGTTCTGCACAACATGGCTATTTAAAGTAGTACAGATCTGGCTTGACCAGAGTTAACAGTTGGTGTGTCCCTCTTGTGAAGAGTGTTTGCAATAGGTTCGTGCTCCATGCAAAATTCAACAGGATACATGTTTCACCCATAAGCGAATATACCTGACTTCAGAGGTTAAACACTAGAGTAAGGAGTAATCGTGGAGGATTTAAAAGTAGGAAGGGGGAGAGCGACAACACTACTTACACCTATTATATTAAAACAAAGACCCTTTGTGATACCGGTATTTTGAAAATGCTTTCAAAATGATAAAATATATTATATTTAACCTTTTAAGACTTTTCATAACTAAATAGATTCTAAGAAAAATGAAGCATGGAGCTATTTTCTCTTGTGGAGTAGTTACTTTCTGAGAAATAATCAAGCAATAATGATTTCAAATCTTCTAACCTTTGATACTTATGACATAACAATACTTCTGATTTATTTGTTCAAAAATGGTAAAATAAAGACTTATATAAGTTTGGATAAGTATGCAACAAATTGTAAATAATGATTGCAGCGCTATGAACAGACTTGTCTGGTATCAGCGCTTTATAAATGTTTTTATTATTATTATTATTATGTCATCTTAATTACATGTACAGATGTCTGACAGTTCTGCACAACATGGCTATTTAAAGTAGTACAGATCTGGCTTGACCAGAGTTAACAGTTGGTGTGTCCCTCTTGTGAAGAGTGTTTGCAATAGGTTCGTGCTCCATGCAAAATTCAACAGGATACATGTTTCACCCATAAGCGAATATACCTGACTTCAGAGGTTAAACACTAGAGTAAGGAGTAATCGTGGAGGATTTAAAAGTAGGAAGGGGGAGAGCGACAACACTACTTACACCTATTATATTAAAACAAAGACCCTTTGTGATACCGGTATTTTGAAAATGCTTTCAAAATGATAAAATATATTATATTTAACCTTTTAAGACTTTTCATAACTAAATAGATTCTAAGAAAAATGAAGCATGGAGCTATTTTCTCTTGTGGAGTAGTTACTTTCTGAGAAATAATCAAGCAATAATGATTTCAAATCTTCTAACCTTTGATACTTATGACATAACAATACTTCTGATTTATTTGTTCAAAAATGGTAAAATAAAGACTTATATAAGTTTGGATAAGTATGCAACAAATTGTAAATAATGATTGCAGCGCTATGAACAGACTTGTCTGGTATCAGCGCTTTATAAATGTTTTTATTATTATTATTATTATGTCATCTTAATTACATGTACAGATGTCTGACAGTTCTGCACAACATGGCTATTTAAAGTAGTACAGATCTGGCTTGACCAGAGTTAACAGTTGGTGTGTCCCTCTTGTGAAGAGTGTTTGCAATAGGTTCGTGCTCCATGCAAAATTCAACAGGATACATGTTTCACCCATAAGCGAATATACCTGACTTCAGAGGTTAAACACTAGAGTAAGGAGTAATCGTGGAGGATTTAAAAGTAGGAAGGGGGAGAGCGACAACACTACTTACACCTATTATATTAAAACAAAGACCCTTTGTGATACCGGTAGCTAAGCTGTGAAAACACCAATACCAAGATGGCCAAGAACTCAAAATCTCCCACGGACCTTACATGTAATGTTGAATAATAAATAACTTAATAATTATTTATATAGTAAACTGCCCAGCTGACAGGTGATCCTGTAAGGTAACCAAATCTCAACCAAGTGTACACATTTGCCTTCATGACAGTAAGAGTCATGCTGGAAAAATACAAACAATCAACCCAAAACACAGGTACTGATACATGAAAATGAGGAAAGTTTCATCTATAATTCGATATGTCAAGTTAACCATTTGAAGTCCTAAAGTGGCCACGGGCCGTTGCGGAGTTGGTTAGAGAGCCGGCTTATTAGCACCACTTTCTCTGTGGTGATCCAAAGGTCGTGGGTTCGGTCATGCCGAGATTGAATTCATGATACAATTTCACACATGAGCTGAGGCCCTTGCCAAAGTAATCCGTTGTCCTTGTAAATCCGTGACCGGGTGGGTTGTCATGTCAGGGACCTGCGACATGACAATTCAGTGAGGCAGAACTATGTCTGCTACAAGTAGGTCTCATCACGAAATGACTGAAATAATGTTGAAAGTGATGTAAAACCCAAACAAATTCCTATAGTGAATGAAGCACGAACAATGTGTTTCAAAATGTGTTTCCTTTCTATCATTTCCTTCATTTATGTGCTATTTTGAGCTATTTTATATAAAATAAAAGAAAGATCCATACATGTGTACGTGACCTTTGTAGCCATATTTACAGAAATATTTATGGAAATTTATTGGATAAGACAAGGTGTTTTTAAGCAATAAACATACATCTAACATAAATATCTGCCCTTTTAGTGAATTAGAAATAAAACCATGGTACACAGTTAGACATAACATCTCCACAAAACGTGACCTGGTACAACTAGATCCTTGCAAATTCTCCTTTATGTTTGCTTTTTAACTTATCTTACATTTGACAAATATCTTATTTTAACCCAAGAATGAAATCAGATCATCAAACATCTACAAATTGTTTGATTTTTCTACCTGTGTGGGCGAAACAATTAATAGTTGACAGATTCCATTATATTTCTATATGACAAGAGTTATGAAGCCAGTTTATGAATTAATTAGTTGCATTGACTCACCACAATAAACAGTTGAATATAGACAGCACATTTTGGATTGTTATTTGTCTCAGATGAGGTGAGAGTAATAGAGTGAAGAATATATGTTATTTTAAACGTTATTGTAGTCTCATTGTACTGAATAAGTACCATAGTACCATGCACTATTAATCATTGTTTGTGAGGTATAGAGAAAACCACTGTTTGAGAGGCCAACCACAGTATATGCCCTCTTCAATGGAAATCCCACTTGAGTCTCCCTTGAAATAGTAGCACCTTTCTTGCTCCCTTTATTTTACTCTTTTCAATATTATTTCTAATTAAGCAATAATTTTATTTTGCCAATTTACTCACTGAACGATTATTGCTTCTAAACTCACTAGAATTCATCTAAACAATATTTCGACTGTCAAAAATCAGAATACTACAAAATATACACAGGAAGATGCTCATCATAAATGAATGCCACTTGTCATCCACTTATGCCCCATATAAGACAATATTATCTTGAAGGAGAGAGTATGAGAATAAATTGCCAGAAACCGCACAAACACTCCATAATCAAAGTAATTTATACATTAACCTCCAAATGCATAATGCAATGTCGATAGTTTCAACACTGAATGAAAGCTTTGACTGGCACAAAGCCTGATTGTTAACATTTGTTATCTCATATGAATCTCAGTTTGCCCTGATGGTCATGCGGAGAAGAATGATGTTATATATCACGTGATCATATATATCACGTGATTAAGTGAGTTACAGATTAATTTGGTTGTTTGAAATATGACCACCCTTCCAAACTTGAAAGTTAGTACTATCCCTCTGTATTAAGCAGAGTAATCACTTTATTCCAGAAGTATGAGATATATAAAATAAATATATAAGCCAAGGCGTTTGCGATCAGCCTAATGCATACTACTCTCTGCGGGATGCCAATTGGTTTTGCCAAGTAAACTTTTAGATGACGGCAAATTATGTTGTATATACCTGCATTGGATGCTTCAACTTTCAATCTAGGTTTTCGCTTTTTCGGAACAACTCTTGTAATTTGCTGCGTTCTGAAAAATGAAAAAATGAAACCTCAGCACAATGAAAAAGTGTCAATTTTAATTTCCGTGATTTGTTCTGATTTATAGAATGTTTTGGGATGAACCTATGGACAATATTCAATATTATAATACAGAATACATGCAATACTTTATGACATGTCATGGAATATATAAATATACTACATAGACATTATTCGATTAGGAAAGAATTTGATACAAAATGCCATTTTATATTTGATTTATTTTCTTATATTAACATATTATTGGCTGTAATCGGTCGGGAAACCGTTCAAGGTGTAAGCCGTAATTAACACTGATCTGATATCTGATAGGTAAGGAATAGTTACTATCTTAAGCCTTTGGTAGACACAACTTTGCGGAATCTAAATAAAGGGCACAAACATTTTTTTTATTTTTTCATCCTGATGCTTTCCATCACTATAATTTCAAAAACATAAAACACTACAATTAGATATAAACTTAATTCGGGTACTTGGTCCCCCTGGATCTGCCTTTGCACAGGATGCTTTGACATTTGCTGAAATCTGCACCGGTGAGGAATTATGGCAGATTTGAGCAGTTGCCTATGGCTTCAGTGGTAGCAACATGACAGGCCTCAGGTACTCACACCCATGTATCACGTGAATCATCTCTATCAAAGTCATTCTACTGTCACATCTTCCTTTCACTTGTCTCTTTCTAGGCCGTATAAGATGCATGGCAGGTGTACATATAAATATGGTCATATGCAGCTGTTATTTAGATACAAATAAAGTTGGACGGAATTAACTGTCAATGCAGTCTTTAAAATGGTTTGAGTATATAATATGTAGGTGCCTAATTGGTCTAGACCGGAAGTACATGGCCGGTGAATAAGAAAGGCGTTATGCCAAGCAGGCAGCTTATGGGATGAATTGTTGTTATAATTTATATTCCATGTGGACAAGGTAAGCAACTCCCACAATCTCTCTGATGCAGTTTGTATTTGTGCTGTCCCAATGTACGTATATTAGTAGCGCAGGTTCTCTGACGAGATATTGTTGCCTGTCTCAGTCATGATTGTTCTGATTAATCGAGAAGCAATAGGTCTTTGCTTACTAATAAGTAGAATTTCGCTCACATATATGTGTGTTAATGTGCTTTTTATCCGCCTTTTATTGATAATCAAGTTGTTATCTGTCTTATTCCATCTGCAGTTATATGATGAACAACATTAAAATTCTTGCCCACACATCAAGCAAAGTCGATAATGAAGTTGGGAGGCCTTGTAGTTATTGGTAATATCGTCTTTTGTATTAGCAAGGACTACACGCTTATAATGCCAAGCCAGCATTTAGAGATTTTTTTCCTCAGTGAATTGCTTTCTTCCCACACATATATTAAATCTGTCCATGATAATATGTTTGGTAGCTATAGAAAACTAATATTTTATCATATGCCGCATTTTATATTGATAAAAATCTGTGTGATGCGTTTATGAAGTCAAATCCGACTGTCTGTTTTTCTTTTTTAACTACTCTGCGCCCATCAGTTCAGTGGGTTCCTCATACTAAGTAAGATCTCAAGTTGTCTGTTTGTCTGTGTAACCGAAAGCTGTCCACAGTCAGTTTAGTAAGTTCATCATGCTTGGTACGATCTAAGGTTGTATTTAGCAGCGTCATCGTGCTAGATAGGATCTAAGGTTGTATTTAGCAGCGTCATCGTACTAGATAGGATCTAAGGTTGTATTTAGTAGGTTCCTTGTTCTAGGTAAGACCTAAGGTTGTATTTAGTGTGAGCTATGTGAGCAAGCCCTGATACCCTGGATGTTGGCCTGTCCACGGAACTGGGGGATGAGAGCTATGTGAGCAAGCCCTGATACCCTGGATATTGGCCTGTCCACGGGACTAGAGGATGAGAGTTGTGTGAGCAAGCCCTGGTACCCTGGATGTTGGCCTGTCCACGGGACTAGAGGATGAGAGTTATGTGAGCAAGCCCTGGTACCCTGGATATTGGCCTCTCCACGGGACTAGAGGATGAGAGCTATGTGAGCAAGCCCTGGTACCCTGGATATTGGCCTGTCCACGGGACTAGAGGATGAGAGCTATGTGAGCAAGCCCTGGCACCCTGGATGTTGGCCTCTCCACGGGACTAGAGGATAAGAGCTATGTGAGCAAGCCCTGGCACCCTGGATGTTGGCCTCTCCACGGGACTAGAGGATGAGAGCTATGTGAGCAAGCCCTGGCACCCTGGATGTTGGCCTCTCCACGGGACTAGAGGATAAGAGCTATGTGAGCAAGCCCTGGCACCCTGGATGTTGGCCTCTCCACGGGACTAGAGGATAAGAGCTATGTGAGCAAGCCCTGGCACCCTGGATGTTGGCCTCTCCACGGGAGTAGAGGATAAGAGCTATGTGAGCAAGCCCTGGCACCCTGGATGTTGGCCTCTCCACGGGACTAGAGGATAAGAGCTATGTGAGCAAGCCCTGGCACCCTGGATGTTGGCCTCTCCACGGGACTAGAGGATAAGAGCTATGTGAGCAAGCCCTGGCACCCTGGATGTTGGCCTCTCCACGGGACTAGAGGATGAGAGCTATGTGAGCAAGCTCTGGTACCCTGGATGTTGGCCTGTCCACGGGATTATAGGATGAGAGCTATGTGAGCAAGCCCTGGTACCCTGGATGTTGGCCTGTCCACGGGACTAGAGGATGAGAGTTGTGTGAGCAAGCCCTGGTACCCTGGATGTTGGCCTCTCCACGGGACTAGAGGATGAGAGCTATGTGAGCAAGCTCTGGTACCCTGGATGTTGGCCTGTCCACGGGACTACAGGATGAGGCTTATATGAGCAAGCCCTGGTACCCTGGATGTTGGCCTGTCCACGGGATTATAGGATGAGAGCTATGTGAGCAAGCCCTGGTACCCTGGATGTTGGCCTCTCCACGGGACTAGAGGATGAGAGCTATGTGAGCAAGCTCTGGCACCCTGGATATTGGCCTGTCCACGGGATTAGAGGATGAGAGCTATGTGAGCAAGCCCTGGCACCCTGGATGTTGGCCTCTCCACGGGACTAGAGGATAAGAGCTATGTGAGCAAGCCCTGGCACCCTGGATGTTGGCCTCTCCACGGGACTAGAGGATAAGAGCTATGTGAGCAAGCCCTGGCACCCTGGATGTTGGCCTCTCCACGGGATTAGAGGATAAGAGCTATGTGAGCAAGCCCTGGCACCCTGGATGTTGGCCTCTCCACGGGACTAGAGGATAAGAGCTATGTGAGCAAGCCCTGGCACCCTGGATGTTGGCCTCTCCACGGGACTAGAGGATAAGAGCTATGTGAGCAAGCCCTGGCACCCTGGATGTTGGCCTCTCCACGGGACTAGAGGATGAGAGCTATGTGAGCAAGCCCTGGCACCCTGGATGTTGGCCTCTCCACGGGACTAGAGGATAAGAGCTATGTGAGCAAGCCCTGGCACCCTGGATGTTGGCCTCTCCACGGGACTAGAGGATAAGAGCTATGTGAGCAAGCCCTGGCACCCTGGATGTTGGCCTCTCCACGGGATTAGAGGATAAGAGCTATGTGAGCAAGCCCTGGCACCCTGGATGTTGGCCTCTCCACGGGACTAGAGGATAAGAGCTATGTGAGCAAGCCCTGGCACCCTGGATGTTGGCCTCTCCACGGGACTAGAGGATAAGAGCTATGTGAGCAAGCCCTGGCACCCTGGATGTTGGCCTCTCCACGGGACTAGAGGATGAGAGTTGTGTGAGTAAGCCCTGGTACCCTGGATGTTGGCCTCTCCACGGGACTAGAGGATGAGAGCTATGTGAGCAAGCTCTGGTACCCTGGATGTTGGCCTGTCCACGGGACTAGAGGATGAGGCTTATATGAGCAAGCCCTGGTACCCTGGATGTTGGCCTGTCCACGGGATTATAGGATGAGAGCTATGTGAGCAAGCCCTGGTACCCTGGATGTTGGCCTGTCCACGGGACTAGAGGATGAGAGCTATGTGAGCAAGCCCTGGTACCCAGGATATTGGCCTGTCCACGGGACTAGAGTATGAGATCTATGTGAGTAAGCCCTGGTACCCTGGATGTTGGCCTGTCCACGGGACTGGAGGATGAGATCTATGTGAGCAAGCCCTGGCACCCTGGATGTTGGCCTCTCCACGGGATTAGAGGATAAGAGCTATGTGAGCAAGCCCTGGCACCCTGGATGTTGGCCTCTCCACGGGACTAGAGGATAAGAGCTATGTGAGCAAGCCCTGGCACCCTGGATGTTGGCCTCTCCACGGGACTAGAGGATAAGAGCTATGTGAGCAAGCCCTGGCACCCTGGATGTTGGCCTCTCCACAGGACTAGAGGATGAGAGCTATGTGAGATCCATGTGCCCTGGCACCCTGGATGTTGGCCTGTCCACGGGACTGGAGGATGAAGGATATGTGAGCAAGCTCTGGTACCCTGGATGTTGGCCTCTCCACGGGACTAGAGGATGAGAGCTATGTGAGCAAGCTCTGGTACCCTGGATGTTGGCCTGTCCACGGGACTAGAGGATGAGAGTTGTGTGAGCAAGCCCTAGTGCCCTGGATATTGGCCTGTCCACGGGACTAGAGGATGAGAGCTATGTGAGCAAGCCCTGGTACCCAGGATATTGGCCTGTCCACGGGACTAGAGTATGAGATCTATGTGAGTAAGCCCTGGTACCCTGGATGTTGGCCTGTCCACGGGACTGGAGGATGAGATCTATGTGAGCAAGCCCTGGCACCCTGGATGTTGGCCTCTCCACGGGATTAGAGGATAAGAGCTATGTGAGCAAGCCCTGGCACCCTGGATATTGGTCTGTCCACGGGTCTAGAGGATGAGAGCTATGTGAGCGAGCCCTGGTACCCTGGATGTTGGCCTGTCCACGTGACTAGAGGATGAGAGCTATGTGAGCAAGCCCTGGTACCCTGGATGTTGGCCTGTCCACGGGACTAGAGGATGAGAGCTATGTGAGCAAGCCCTGGTACCCTGGATGTTGGCCTGTCCACGGAACTAGAGGATGAGAGCTATGTGAGCAAGCCCTGGTACCCTGGATGTTGGCCTGTCCACGGGACTAGAGGATGAGAGTTGTGTGAGTAAGCCCTGGTACCCTGGATGTTGGCCTGTCCACGGGACTAGAGGATGAGAGTTGTGTGAGTAAGCCCTGGTACCCTGGATGTTGGCCTGTCCACGGGACTAGGGGATGAGAGCTATGAGAGTTATGTGAGCAAGCCCTGGCACCCTGGATGTTGGCCTGTCCACGGGACTAGGGGATGAGAGCTATGTGAGCAAGCCCTGGTACCCTGGATGTTGGCCTGTCCACGGGACTAGAGGATGAGAGCTATGTGAGATCTATATGCCCTGATACCCTGGATGTTGGCCTGTCCACGGAATTAGAAGATGAGAGCTATGCGAGATCTATATGCCCTGGTACCCTGGATGTTGGCCTGTCCACGGGACTGGAGGATGAAGGATATGTGAGCAAGCCCTGGCACCCTGGATATTGGCCTGTCCACGGGACTAGAGGATGAGAGTTGTGTGAGCAAGCCCTGGTACCCTGGATGTTGGCCTGTCCACGGGATTAGAGGATGAGAGCTATGTGGGCAAGCCCTGGTACCCTGGATGTTGGCCTGTCCATGGGACAGGAGGATAAGAGCCCTGTGAGCAAGCCCT
Organism: Amphiduros pacificus; assembly: GCA_949316495.1. Taxonomy (NCBI): domain Eukaryota; kingdom Metazoa; phylum Annelida; class Polychaeta; order Phyllodocida; family Hesionidae; genus Amphiduros; species Amphiduros pacificus. The sequence goes on from OX439000.1 coordinate 7,655,126, forward strand.
GGTACCCTGGATGTTGGCCTGTCCACGGGATTAGAGGATGAGATATATGTGAGCAAGCCCTGGTACCCTGGATGTTGGCCTGTCCACGTGACTAGGGGATGAGAGTTGTGTGAGTAAGCCCTGGTACCCTGGATGTTGGCCTGTCCACGGGACTAGAGGATGAGAGCTATGTGCGCAAGCCCTGGTACCCTGGATGTTGGCCTGTCCACGGGACTGGAGGATGAGAGTTGTGTGAGCAAGCTCTGGTACCCTGGATGTTGGCCTGTCCACGGGATTAGAGGATGAGAGCTATGTGAGATCCATGTGCCCTGGTACACTGGATGTTGGCCTGTCCACGGGACTGGAGGATGAAGGATATGTGAGCAAGCTCTGGTACCCTGGATGTTGGCCTGTCCACGGGACTAGAGGATGAGAGCTATGTGAGATCTATGTGCCCTGGTACACTGGATGTTGGCCTGTCCACGGGACTGGAGGATGAAGGATATGTGAGGAAGTCCTGGATGTTGGCCTGTCTATAGGACTGGCTATGCCCTACCATTGTGAAGCTCAGCCCTTCGTGCTGACTTATTCTGATGTCATAGTTGTGCTGATTAGAACATTGGCATTGCTTGGTATTTCGGCCTGGCAATCTATCTCCTCTTGAAACCTTTCCTGCAGAGCTCACATAGGATCTCTCAGGACTTGCTGAACTAGCGTCCGGGCTAACAGAGGACTGGGCTTATTCTGCCTCTCCAATGAATTAGCCTGTTCATTCACATGCATTACTAAGGGATAACAGGAGGTATATCCCCTGAGCTACTAAGAATGCTAGCTCAATGTCTGCATGGGCCCTGATGGCATTTGATTTGAAGGGTAAAATGTAAACATGACTTCATAAGAAATGCATCAAAATAGAACATAATTATGAAAAGGGGAATCCTCTCAAACCTGTTGTCCCCACCAAATATTATTTGAAAATAACTGCCAGGCTGGTAGCATAAATATTAACCTTAATTACAAGGATAAGGTGAGGCATTATAGTACCTGTGTTACTGGATATGCTAGGGCCCTGCACTGCTTGCCAGTAAGTTTGTAATGAGAGTTTATTTGCGATTAAAGTTGCAGACAGGTATATCACATAAAAAGTGTCTGTCTGTGCTGTTGAAAATGACCTTTATTAGAATCGCTCCCCACTGAATAAGCATCCTTTCTGTGTTTTAAGGAATGCAAATTTCACTTTGTGAGGTAAGAGAAAAGGTACCGGATCGATTTACTGATGCAACATTTAACCTTTTAGCCGATGCAATTTTATTTGGCTGCACAAATTGTATTCTCCTACATTAAAGTTTCAAAACATTCCCAAGCCAAAAACAACAACACTATTCTGTTTACACATTGCTCAACAATAATTTGGCTGTACTCAAAATGTATTGACTCCTTCATTAAATTTTCAATAGACCTACATATTCTCAAACCAAAAATTTCAGCACTATTCTGTTTGCTCATTGTTCATTAATCTTTGATCAGCAATTCTCAATGTTATATCATGTATGTGTGCTTATATTCTCGACCTGTCCAATGCAATTCAGGTTGTATTAGGCAAGGTGGATGCCTTCCACAATACATCAATTTCAGAGCCTTTTCACATGACATATTTTTATCATTAAAAAATGTACTTGACTTGGGAGGTGAAACGCTTGAGTAAGGAACATTCGGAGGAGATTGAAATGAATAAGGAAGAGCGGCAAAAGCTTTCACGTTACTGAAAATAATCATTGGCGTTAGCTGTAGACATGATGGGAAGCACTAAAACATGGTGACTCACGGTTGGTCGAATATTGCATCAAAATGTCTAAATGGTAGGTAATGGTCATCTAAGATCTTATTTGTGTTGTATCATCATCACCATGATAAGAGCAGTTTTACTGCACCTGTTTTGATGAGAAGCAATATTTAAATAGTATTCTACCTTTTGCAATAAGATAATATGAGTAATGAGTAACATGAGTACAAAATATGAGTAGCTTATCATTTTATTTGAAATCGTACTTAGTCTAATAATTTCAATATTTGATATCCTGGATTGCAAGGTTTGCAAGTATTCATACCTATTCCGATTTCACAATATTGTCCTTGGCAAATTTATACCATATTGCTTGCCGGTATATACTAGGTATTTGGCTATATATGATATGGATTATTGTTTGTGTGATTTGTGGTTTGAATATATATGTTGACAACCTGTAGAATATGATTTCGTTTATTGAATATTCATGAATTGTTGCTTGAATGTGAAATGTTTCTGTGCACTGGTATAGAATGACTGTTTCCATACAATATATAAAAAGTAAGTGTCCGCCTGAATAGTGAGGGCTGGTCAGAAGAGTCAAAGACATGTTTCATGAGTTGGAATACAGAATGAGAATCTCAAATGTCCAAACATATATGTGAAGTTTTATTTTGGAAAAAGTATAGTTCAAAAAGATAACACATCATTGCAGGAACCCTCATTATTAATAATTCAATAATTTATTTTGGAAAGGGTCGTTTCTTTTGTTGTTTTTTTTCTGATATAATTCAAAAGACAACATATTGTGATTAAATAGAATTGAAGTAAAACAACATTTTCATGGGCTCTACTTGTTGTACAAGTAGTCAAACATATATTCAATACTCTACCTTTTCTAGAAGTTGGAGGATACGGGTCCTTAAATTAAGAACTTATTTTTTTATAAATGTGTTTTTTTATGAATGTGACTAATGTATTAAGGTTCTGGAGCTTTATGTGATGGTTGAATTTTACATACATTTCAAAGTCATCGGACAATTTGTCTTGTATTCCCACGGTCTGTGGTGTTTATTGCCAACCGAAGTATTTCGATTTTATTGTTTTGGAAAAAGTAGCTGCTTTTTATGGTGATACATATATGCATGGCCAAAACTTCAAATGATTATTATTATAAAGTCAACACATAGAAACATTTAGGATCACATTATTGCTATCTTTTTTTTGGACTGAATATTTATACTTGATATCTGAGAGTTCTTTTTAAAATTGGAGCTGTATGTGTTGTGCTAAATATTGACAAAAATTTGTAAATTCTTCTTTGTAAACAATTTTTTAAGCCCTTTTCCAAATTTTTGGGATTTTATTTGAAATACACAACACCTGAACATGACGTGAAATCAAACACATTTACAACCTACAGCAGCCATCTTGATTTCAATTATGGTTAATTCAATGAGTATAAACCAATATACTAACTTCTAATGGGGTTCAATACCATACAGAAAACGCTAAGATAGGTCTGCTACAGAACGAACCACACAAAGGGGGTGACATAACTGTCTTTGCTAACTTTCTTTCTGTCTTTCTTTGTCTACCTTTAGATCGCTGAAGAAGTGACCCTTAATATTGATGTTGTCAAACCAAAGAATTATCTAGTCAGTTTATATCTATTTTAAGGTATTCTGTGAAGGGAGACAAAGGTTGACAATATGATCATCGATTTTGATTTGATTTGATTTGATTTGATATGCTGGCCGCTCCACTTTTGTCTCGTGGGCACTCAGAGCTTACGCAGCATGAGATAAAGTGATACCATAGTCAAGGGCAAGGGCGGTCCACGTCTCACGGACATAGGTTTGTCCTATGAGATTTTGTCAAACATATAGTAGACAACGTTATAGGTCTATCATTATATCAATATAAAGGTGTTCTATTTTTATCAATGATATGACGTATTTTGATGAAAATAAACAATATAACTTTTTGATCCATGACCTGGAAAAGTTATAATTAATGTTTGGCAGATTGCCATACATATGGCTTTCCAGGCCAGCTCATTCGCTGCTAACCAGCAATGCATACTGCTCAGAATGTATAAACAAAAGCTTTGTCAGTAAGAGATAAGCAATCGGTGAAATGATCAATGAATTTCTGTCCCTTTCTCCGAGAGGTCTACCTAATACATGGTATGGGGTTATTCTATCGCGCTTTTCTCACAAATATACGCTGGTTGTCCTATGATATATGGTCAACTGTTAGACTCTGAGTTGCTTTGTCAAGAGGAAATATATGGACATTGTTCTCTTTCTGAATATGGACATGTTATATTTAAGCAAATGGACATCTTGACAGACAGATCGGTTAGTGAACAATTAATTATACAACATTAAATACAATGCCCAATGACCTTGTTACAATGTTAGATTTGTCATGTTGAAAGAGATATAAAAGGATAAACGTGATGATGCTTTAAGGCAAGACAGATGTCGTTTGCCAGGGAGAAATTCTAGATGTGAATGTTGATATTAGGAGAGGATTGGGGAAGCAATATTAGGTTTATTAGGTTTTCTTGGAAAAATATGAAATGGGAAGCCATCAATGTCAGCGGGAAGACAATATCCGTGTAGATGATTAAGATGCCAAGCTGTGGTTGATATCTGGTAGATGATTGAGATGACAAGCTGTGGTTGATATCTGGTAGATGATTAAGATGCCAAGCTGTGGTTGATATCTGGTAGATGATTAAGATGACAAGCTGTGGTTGATATCTGGTAGATGATTAAGATGACAAGCTGTGGTTGATATCTGGTAGATGATTAAGATGACAAGCTGTGTATGATATCTGGTAGATGATTAAGATGACAAGCTGTGGTTGATATCTGGTAGATGATTGAGATGACAAGCTGTGGTTGATATCTGGTAGATGATTGGGATGACAAGCTGTGTATGATATCTGGTCAATGATTGAGATGACAAGCTGTGTATGATATCTGGTAGATGATTAAGATGACAAGCTGTGGTTGATATCTGGTAGATGATTGAGATGACAAGCTGTGGTTGATATCTGGTAGATGATTAAGATGACAAGCTGTGGTTGATATCTGGTAGATGATTGAGATGACAAGCTGTGGTTGATATCTGGTAGATGATTGAGATGACAAGTTGTGATTGATATCTGGTCAATGATTGAGATGACAAGCTGTGTATGATATCTGGTAGATGATTGAGATGACAAGCTGTGGTTGATATCTGGTAGATGATTGAGATGACAAGCCATAGTTGATATATGAGGCACCATATTTGATGGCTCGTAGAACAAGCTTTCCTTTCGTCGCCATTATGAAAACCACTAGACATCAAAAACAAGCGCCGTGATTGAAAAAGAAGCACCCGAGAAATTCATTGTGCTTTATCACGGCAGCGAGGTGTGATATTCAAAATAGTGTCTTTGTGGATAGGCTATGCTTGTGAATGATTAACGACGAATATGTGTGATGTGTTACATCAGCGGTTTGAGGCGTGTCTTAGGCAGTCTGTGCTCACTAATCTGAATTACAGATCAAATTCATGTTTTGTTTACCTGTAAAAGGAATACATTTTCGAAAGTTGAATACCCTGGTTGTGTCTCGGATATTCATCAAATATGTTCCCATACTTTTTCTCTTTTCAATACGTTTTTATTTATATAATGAAATATGAACCATTATCTTTCTCCAGATGTTTGCATTAAAAAAGATTCTTGCAGTTAGACATGAAAAATGAATGTCTTTTTGGATGTGTCTCAGAAATTAATAGCAGGACAGACATGATGTCGTTAGCTCTAATGTGCCTTTTGTAATGTCAATATTCAAACTACAATTTCATACAACGTGAAAAATGAATTCCTAGAAAAAAAGCAATAAACTGTTTCCATATATATCTGACCTCATTTATCCCAACCACCATACTTAAAGGGTTATCACCAGAAATACCCATCACTGGAGGCCACAGGATTCACCATATAGAAACTACGTTATGTGCTGGTACCACTGGAGGCCACAGGATTCACCATATTGGAACTATGTTATGTGCTGGTACCACTGGAGGCCACAGGATTCACCATATAGAAACTATGTTATGTGCTGGTACCACTGGAGGCCACAGGATTCACCATATTGGAACTATGTTATGTGCTGGTATCACTGGAGGCCACAGGATTCATTATATAGAAACTACGTTATGTGCTGGTATCACTGGAGGCCACAGGATTCACCATATAGAAACTATGTTATGTGCTGGTACCACTGGAGGCCACAGGATTCACCATATAGAAACTACGTTATGTGCTGGTATCACTGGAGGCCACAGGATTCACCATATAGAAACTATGTTATGTGCTGGTACCACTGGAGGCCACAGGATTCACCATATAGAAACTATGTTATGTGCTGGTACCACTGGAGGCCACAGGATTCACCATATTGGAACTATGTTATGTGCTGGTATCACTGGAGGCCACAGGATTCATTATATAGGAACTATGTTATGTGCTAGTACCACTGGAGGCCACAGGATTCACCATATTGGAACTACGTTATGTGCTGGTATCACTGGAGGCCACAGGATTCATTATATTGGTACAATGTTATGTGCTGGTACCACTGGAGGCCACAGGATTCACCATATTGGAACTACGTTATGTGCTGGTATCACTGGAGGCCACAGGATTCACCATATTGGAACTATGTTATGTGCTGGTATCACTGGAGGCCACAGGATTCATTATATAGAAACTACGTTATGTGCTGGTATCACTGGAGGCCACAGGATTCATTATATAGAAACTATGTTATGTGCTGGTACCACTGGAGGCCACAGGATTCACCATATAGAAACTATGTTATACGTTGGTATCACTGGAGGCCACAGGATTCATTATATAGGAACTATGTTATGTGCTGGTACCACTGGAGGCCACAGGATTCACCATATAGAAACTATGTTATGTGCTGGTACCACTGGAGGCCACAGGATTCATTATATAGAAAGTATGTTATGTGCTGGTATCACGGGAGGCCACAGGATTCATTATATAGAAACTATGTTATGTGCTGGTACCACTGGAGGCCACAGGATTCACCATATATAAACTACGCTATGTGCTGGTACCACTGGAGGCCACAGGATTCATTATATAGAAACTATGTTATGTGCTGGTACCACTGGAGGCCACAGGATTCACCATATATAAACTACGTTATGTGCTGGTATCACTGGAGGCCACAGGATTCATTATATAGAAACTACGTTTTGTGCTGGTATCACTGGAGGCCACAGGATTCACCATATAGAAACTATGTTATGTGCTGGTATCACTGGAGGCCACAGGATTCATTATATAGGAACTATGTTATGTGCTGGTACCACTGGAGGCCACAGGATTCACCATATAGAAACTATGTTATGTGCTGGTACCACTGGAGGCCACAGGATTCACCATATTGGAACTATGTTATGTGCTGGTATCACTGGAGGCCACAGGATTCATTATATAGGAACTATGTTATGTGCTAGTACCACTGGAGGCCACAGGATTCACCATATTGGAACTACGTTATGTGCTGGTATCACTGGAGGCCACAGGATTCATTATATTGGAACTATGTTATGTGCTGGTACCACTGGAGGCCACAGGATTCACCATATTGGAACTACGTTATGTGCTGGTATCACTGGAGGCCACAGGATTCATTATATAGAAACTACGTTATGTGCTGGTATCACTGGAGGCCACAGGATTCATTATATAGAAACTATGTTATGTGCTGGTACCACTGGAGGCCACAGGATTCACCATATAGAAACTATGTTATACGTTGGTATCACTGGAGGCCACAGGATTCATTATATAGGAACTATGTTATGTGCTGGTACCACTGGAGGCCACAGGATTCACCATATAGAAACTATGTTATGTGCTGGTACCACTGGAGGCCACAGGATTCACCATATAGAAACTACGTTATGTGCTGGTATCACTGGAGGCCACAGGATTCACCATATAGAAACTATGTTATGTGCTGGTACCACTGGAGGCCACAGGATTCACCATATAGAAACTATGTTATGTGCTGGTACCACTGGAGGCCACAGGATTCACCATATAGAAACTATGTTATACGTTGGTATCACTGGAGGCCACAGGATTCATTATATAGGAACTATGTTATGTGCTGGTACCACTGGAGGCCACAGGATTCACCATATAGAAACTATGTTATGCGCTGGTACCACTGGAGGCCACAGGATTCATTATATAGAAACTATGTTATGTACTGGTATCACTGGAGGCCACAGGATTCACCATATAGAAACTATGTTATGCGCTGGTACCACTGGAGGCCACAGGATTCACCATATAGAAACTATGTTATACGTTGGTATCACTGGAGGCCACAGGATTCATTATATAGGAACTATGTTATGTGCTGGTACCACTGGAGGCCACAGGATTCACCATATAGAAACTATGTTATGCGCTGGTACCACTGGAGGCCACAGGATTCACCATATAGAAACTATGTTATACGTTGGTATCACTGGAGGCCACAGGATTCATTATATAGGAACTATGTTATGTGCTGGTATCACTGGAGGCCACAGGATTCATTATATAGAAACTATGTTATGTGCTGGTATCACTGGAGGCCACAGGATTCATTATATAGAAACTATGTTATGCGCTGGTATCACTGGAGGCCACAGGATTCACCATAGAGAAACTATGTTATACGTTGGTATCACTGGAGGCCACAGGATTCATTATATAGGAACTATGTTATGTGCTGGTACCACTGGAGGCCACAGGATTCACCATATAGAAACTATGTTATGCGCTGGTACCACTGGAGGCCACAGGATTCACCATATAGAAACTATGTTATACGTTGGTATCACTGGAGGCCACAGGATTCACCATATAGAAACTATGTTATGCGCTGGTACAATATTTTCCATACGATATGATCAATGCTACTGGATAAGGAAACAAAATGTATAGGCGTACCACCAGATTGAAATATGAGCTATCAATCTATAATTGCATATGGCATGCTGGGTTACAAACATCTAAAGTTGGAATTTAAATATTCAACTTCCAAGCAGAGTAAATAGTCAGAAATAGTAATTTTCTGTATCACTCAATATCAATATGGAGGAGAAAGTTTTAATTACGGAGGAGACGCCTCCCTAGAGAATAAAGACTTCCTTGAAACAGTGATGTACAAATTTGTTTCTCCAGTTAGTTTTTAATCCTGTTGATTCAGCTCATGTCTGAAAAATGTTTGTTCCTGGTGTAAATTATTAATATGGTTAATTTCCTGGCGTCTCCTTACATCCCTCACTGTGATAGATTGAATCAAACAGTTTGATAAGTCCCTTTGACACATCTGGTTTCCACCTTGATAAGTATTTAAAGCCGTCTCTGCTGATTTTCCATGTATTCAGTTACTTGATATTCAGGAGGAGACGTGTGGTTTAAATGAAATCACATTTTATAGAAAGACGTTTGTTTTGAGGTTATTTATTGCATTTCTCTGTTCTTTATAAAAGTGTGGGTTTCTATTATCCCACACACCTTGAAACTCATCAGCTGTAGACAGTCTAAATCGCCACTATTGCATTGTTCCATTGTCTGTGCGACTGACCTTTCTTCCAAATTTCTAGAAAAACTGTATATCAATTCACTTTTCTCCATCAAATCATCCAAGACTTCACACGCGGTGTCAAAACCTAGGACTTACAAAATGAGAAATACTTGATTGCTACATGGCCTCTAATAAATCTACACTCATAAATTGTGTATGATATAGATTATATACGATGATGACAGTTATTCTCGAACATAAACAATATATGATGTAGCTCTATATATATTTATTATGTAAAATGCCGCATACAAGTATATGCATATTTGTTCTCAAAAAATAGTTGAGGCAAATTTGAAGTCACAATTTTGTGCTATATTCTGTGGTTTGCAGGAACTACCTGTACAAAAACAGATCCCCCACCCCATTGTGGTGTGATGGAGAAAGGTTGGTCCAGATACACGCTCTAAGGACCATTCAAGAGAGTTCTAATTCCTTCACAATGAACATTTTCCATGTGTCACTTTCACCTTTAGTGTCGGTGCTGGAATAGCAATTTAGCACACAATTGCCAGTAAAAGTGGATGTGCAGGTTTTGCTTATTAGCAACCTGATAGTGCCCAGTCAATATTGGCTGGACGAAGGTCAACACTCAACACATTTCAGACAAATACCATAAAACAAGTGTCACTTAACTTTGCTCAGTCAATAGTATAATCTACCTGCAAGTATTGTGCTAATCATCTTGTAGAGCTTTCAACCATCATGCTATTGCAGTTCATGATCAATGTGTCTTAAAAAGTAAGCTGATGTCTTTGGAATTTAGGATAATTTTGGTTGGTAGAGCATCCATGCATTGATTTCTCGTCATAACTTTGTACTGTGCATTGAAATCGGTAATGTGCGCACGAATATAGACTGTTATATTTCACACAATGAATGTCATTTCCATTTGATATGTAAAACTAATATGTATCAAATGACGACCGTCATAATTTTGTCTTGACTATATAAGGTAAATCTGTGCAAAGAGAAAAATAAAAATAAATATTTATTTCGAGATGTAGGATTGTCAAAAATATCAACTTAGAATGCATGACATTTATATGTGGACAAGAAGAGTGTTTTAAATTAAACATAATTCAATCCTTATTGATACGCGGGGGATCTAGAACTACTTCAACTTCAACTAAATAATACAGGTAGTTGTGTTTATATTATATTTAGATTTTAGTCATATGATTCCTTTGGATTATTCCTTTGACAATACACACTCAAACACACACACATACACACACACATGTATTGAAATGAACTTCTTTATTTCTTTTCGTATGATATCAAGTTCATGTGTGACATAAATGACAATTTCTCAATAACATGAATATTTAATGGTAGTATTAAGAGAAATCATCGAAGATGAATAAATTCTTTGAAAACTTACAAGTCGAATTGACTTTTTAAATTTTCGGAAATGATTGATGTGAGTCTCACGCTAGGTGGCACTTCTATGGAAATACACCAGGTGTCGCTGCACGCTGTCAGCCACCAACCACTCTTTTACTACCATTGATATGGGACTTCCTCAGCTCAACGAAACCTTCGTGGCCAAGCTTCGCTTGAAGAAAAGCTATTCAAGAATCATGCTTAAAATAAAATACTTCATAAAGAAGATGTTGAATTGATTTTTTGTCTATCTGCACAAGAGTTCCCCATCATGATCACAATGAAAACTGCAATGTATTTTAGAAAACGGAATATATATATAAGAGGTCCTGGCCTCCGAGTCAGAAGAGTGTATATATATATATATATATATATATATATATATATATATATATATATATATATATATATATAATACTACCATTAAATATTATATATATATATAATGCCTACAATGGGTGTTGAATCCCCTCCCACCATCCTCTGCCAATATTATTAGGCATGGGTTGATAATAATATAAAGCATGTTTATATTGAACACATTCCAGTGTTGTTCATCAGTCACGTTCTCTCCCCCACCATATTGTAATCATCTGTAGGTTCGTGGCTTTCATTTCACTGTTTCCCTCTGATATGCTGTCACCACTTGTGCTATTACTTGGTCAGACTTTTCTTCTCAGGCTCGCTAGATGTTTAGTATCTAATCATAATAAAAATCAATGCTGCATAATCCGCAGAAAGATATGGTTCACAAGGCAAAAGTTGCAATGAAAGTCATTAGAGCGTATACTTAACAATGGAGGTACCATTAGTTTGCTCCCCGTTATACATTGATAACAACTGGCTTAAAATGTGTCACAGCTGAAATACCACTAGTATCCCAAAATCTCTGCAAATTTCACCAATCATCACTCATTACCGACAACTTAGTGGGACCGACAACTGCGCAGTTCTCGTGACAACATAGTAATATTTGCCTCGGTGTAGAATTAGTATAGATACGGTGAATGTGTCATATTAGAATGTAGTTTGACTGAGGAGGTCATCTTACACTCTTCTGACTCGGAGGCCAGGACCTCTTATGGTGGCCATGACAGTCAAGATGGACGAATTAGCACCCCCAGCGTCAATCCGGGTCCTTGTACATGTCAAGGTGCCATGTGTCTTCCTGTCGCCATTGCTGAAAATGTGACACTAAAGTGGTGCTGCAGATGACGCTCGCTTGGCAAATGTTCTGCAGCAATACATAGAAGTGGCTTCATTGGCTTTTACCAGGGATACCTCTAGCTTGCTCGGATAATACGAGGGCCACACTTTGCTCAAATATAGACACACTCATTGACTGCTCACACAAAAAAGAGCAGTAATCTGGATTACGCTCCTGCTTACATGCTTATTATTTGATTCATACACATGTATATTATTAGGTATGTTTTCACTCACGCCTTCAGGGTTGGATTTTTCAGGTTTCAACTGATCATGCTGATTATTAGGCTGCAAGGCCACGGAGTGTCATTGTATTTTCACCCCATGTAACTTCTTTCGATGACCATTTTGCAGTAAGGTTGGATGGAGAGAATCGGGTGTGATCAAGCATGTCTTGTTCATAATTGCATAATCCTTAAAGATGTCAGCTATGATACTTTGCTTTTGATTTTGTTTTGATTTTATGAGAGGTTAGAAGGGTTTTAACCGCGGTTAGAGGAGAACAGTGCACCATGTCACCGTATCAACCCCACCACATTACGTGTTTTTCCCTTAAGCCAACATACCTGACAAAAAGAGGAAAGTCTCAGGTAAGGGTACCATAGTTAGAGATTAAAAATATGAGCTGGCGTCCTGCTGGGAACACTTGCTTACTGAGATTAGTACTCAGATTAATGGGGTGTGTCGTCACTTTCACATGTCAAAAATAGTGGGCAAATCACTGTACACACATCTGATCATTATTACTACACATGTTTCTTAATTCAAATTCTGGTTTTATTTGACAATTAAAATAATGATTGCAATATTTGAATTTATTTCAAATATAGAAATTATAATTCTATATTGTTAGTAGTGTTTAAATAACTGTGAAACTAGAGAACTATTTTAGAGGTATCAACACCATTTCCAAGAGGTGATCTTTGCACATATGAGTACATGCATTGTTGGCTGATCTCACTGGACAACAGAGAAATGCACATACAGGGGACATGTGACCTGTTGATTTCCATCCTGTCAGTGACTGATATGGTCAAATATTGACAACTACACATTTTGAAGATCTTGAAAATTGTTTTGGAATATATAATATACCAATCTGATTGAATGTATTTAACAATGAGCATTGTTTGCAGGTATGTTTTAAGCGTTAATGAATTGTAACAACACCTTAGATAGGTACAGTCCATGTTTATTTTTAAATGTGGATCCAGGCGAAATGTTGAGTGAGCAATCCTGCCATGAGAAAAGGTCAAAGCATATCATCAGACCTGTGAGACACATAATAATGCTGAAACATTGGGAACTATTGCATCGCACTGGATTTATTCAGAGATGCTCAAGGTTGGCCTCATGATCAACTTACTCGAAGTTTAAAGTCTATAATAAATTCTTGAAATTGGATCCTTGTTATAATTCGTTTTTTTCTAAACTGAAATAAAATTGGAATATGAAGATTTCATATTTGTTTTCTGCATATAATTACTATTTTTTATATTTTCTATGTTGGCAAAAAACACATTCAATTCTATATGTTCTGACATGCATATTGCTCAAATATTACCCCAGTATGAAGATTTTATATTTGTTCACTATATAAAGTCAGTATTATTTATATTGTCTATCTTTGCAAAATAAAATAATAAAAATTATATTCTTCTGATATGCAAATTGCTCAATAAGAACTCCAATATAAAGATTTCATTTTTTGGGGGGTATCAAATCATTTTTATTATTTTATATTCTTCTGCATTTGCAATAGACAAATCAATTTATGTTTCCTGAAGTACATATCAAACAGAACCCCAATATTAAGATTTCACCTTCAGCATGAAAATAATACTTTTCCCAACCAGGATTCGAACCCTGGACCTTTAGCATAGAAGACAGACATCTTAACCACTGAGCCATGTATCACCCTGTATCAGTACTGTAGAAAACTTGGAGTCACAGCATTGTATGAACACTGAAATTGTTCCATTTCTTTGCTTATAAAGACATTTTATTTTATTTTTTTGTATTTTCTCCATTTGCCAAAAAAAAAAAAAAAAAAAAGGAAAAACAAAAGAAAAACAAATTTTATGTGTTCTGACTTTCATTCTGCTCTAAAAAGACCCCAACATGAAGATTTCACCTTTGAAGATTTCACCTTTGTTTATTGTATCGTCATTATTTTTTATAATTTCTATCAAAATATAAAATGTTTCAATTCTATATGTTCTGATGTGCAAAATGAAGATTTCAGTTTCAGCATGAATAAAAAAAAAAAAATTTGTTCCCGGTGGGAATCGAACCCCAGACCCTTAGCATGGGAGACAGATGTCTTACCCACTGAGCCATGTTGATTAGTATGATTTGACCTTCTCACTGGTAAATCACACAAATAGTCAACATCTTTATCACTTGATCAAGTTATTTTTATAAAGGGATATTCCGTTATTTCACACAACAGCCTAAATTAAATTTGTAGAGTAAAATTTTCCAAAAATTTGTTTGTCTAAGATGATATCAATAGTAATGCAAATCGATAAAAAGAAACAGATATCTATAACTCATCTCTCATTTAAATCTAACCATTTTCTAGTTGATTCTCTGTAGGTAGGTATATAAGGTTAGCATGTTATGATTTATATTGAATATGAGGTGTGTCATATAATGTCCATACACATTTTATACATTTAACTCGAACACATAAAACAGAGAATTGAAATTAGCCAAAGAAAATCAGTTACTGGAGTGTTGCACATTTTTCTGGAGAAGTCATATGGAAAGTAGTCCGGTAGGATGTTAATTTCATAGGGAGTTAATGTGTTAATATGTACTCAATGAGTTCACTCATAACAGAAATCAAGATGGCCGAATGTTGGTTGAGAAAGTGCTTGATTTCTCTTAAGGGGAGTACACGTCATGATGGGGGTCAGTTCAACTCTTTCGATTAACTCACCTGCCAGGTGTCTCCACTGACCACTGGTCAACGGCGGGTCAGCAACCTCATTCAAAATTATGTTCTTTCTAATATCCTTTTAATCCGTAAATCCTCTGTAAGATTTTTTG
The DNA here is from genome assembly GCA_949316495.1 of Amphiduros pacificus. NCBI lineage: Eukaryota > Metazoa > Annelida > Polychaeta > Phyllodocida > Hesionidae > Amphiduros > Amphiduros pacificus. Next base: position 7,670,225 of record OX439000.1, read on the forward strand.
TTGTAAATCCTTTGCAATTTCCTTTAAAATTACCACTCAGTCTGCAGGTTTTTTTCGTGGACGTGTTTATTTTCCATAATGATTCATAATGGTATCGTTAGGTGATTCATTAAAGATCCATTCCTACAGATAGGATGTTTCAATAACAATCAGGAGCAGGAGATTGTTCATGTCGTATAAAGTAAATATATTATTGACAAAACACTAATTATCACATCTTATGTAATAATTGATATGATGTTTGGAAGCAACTGGTCTATAATGATAAGACTGACATAAATGCATGTCTTAACTTGCTTTTCTGTTATTCTCTTTTCGTTGATGCACATGCAATAGTTGGTCACATTTCCGTTAGCGGTCATGTCATGTCGCCTTACTGTAGCATTTGTCTCAGGTGCCGGGGACTCCTATGTAGAACTCATTTATTTTGCACGATCAGCATCAGCTGTCAAGACATTGGGCCAGACTTCATTTGTCCATTGGATTGTCCCCAACATATAATTTAAAGTTGAACCTTCCCCCGATGATTTATTTATTTCGAAGATTTTTACATTAACTGATGACTTATCAAGACAGACTTCACTCGTTCATTGGATTGTTCACAGTGTATAATTTTTAGTTGAACCTTTACCCTATGTATTAAAATGTATTACAATTCACAGATTATTTTCACATATAATCTTGGCCATTTCGTATGTTTTTGTCTGCTGATCGATACTTTGTGACTTAGGTTGGACTGGTGTTATATGATATTCATTGTGATAAATTCAGCAGGCGCCTAAAACAAAATCTTTGAAATATTTCCGATCTAAAACTCTAGATTAAAATTCAATCATGTCACACATTTAGGGCTTTATCCATCTTTCAGAAATATGTGAAATGCACAGAAAATACAAGTAAGAAGAGGTTAAGATAAGAGCATTCTATTTAGATATGTAAATTCACTATCTTAAAATACAGAGAGTAGATCTATCAAAGCAGTTTAATTTTACAGATAAAATGTACACAATAAATTAGCAATAAAGCATTAAATCTACTTTAAAAAGTAGAATTATATGTTATTTAATCTGTTATTTTTGTAACCTCCAGAAAAGATGCAAAGCGACCAAGCAGGCAAAGTGTGACATGTTTACGAAGACAGACATGACATTTGTGAAATGTGACGGTTCTGCGTTAGTGTCAAGGGAGTGGAAACATGGTACAAAGATCACCCACCATGTCTCACTGTCAGCTTCAGTGCTGTCAGCGCCCTGAGTGTCTAATGCAAAACATCTGCTTTCTTAGATTTGTTCATATTTTCATAAACGATCTTTTATCCCAGTTTATCTTTTGTCTAACCAAATACATTGTAGTGGCCCGGGAATAATTGCCCTACTTTTCAAATAAGATACATGAAGTGACCATGGTCAGATGTGATTATATTGATTGCATATGCTTATGATTTCAAACCATTTACGTTATTCATTAAATTAGATGTTTCTCAGCTTTCCATGGTGATGGTTCTAAAACATATTATATTTCCCTAAAAATCAAGTCAAACCCATCGATATATTGAATATATCATTATATCCAACGCTGGGATGAAGTATTGCGCTCACCAGTCAAGTATCAATTTTACTGTGTGATTAGCTGAATACAGGAATGCGGATACTTGAAATGTGGCTCGGCGACTTGGAGACACGATAAAGCCTCTTCAGCAACAGAAGGCGATCTTGTGTCATCAGATGACGACATTTCTGCTCATTTGAAACATGAACCAAGCCCCACGGCAGCCGATGAACATATAAAGATAGGCGCGGCAGGTGCCCGAGCCATAGCGCTACGTGGAGCTCAGTCAGTGGTCTGCAGGTTCACTGCAATGTCTTAGTTGTGTCTCGGCGGTACCTGTCTGTGTGGGCAAGGTTATTACACTGACAAGAATGCAATGGTCCCAGCAAGGGGGATTTGTCTGTTGGGGGAAAAGCATTTGTGTTATTGTATATTTCCATAAGGCTGTTTTGAGGTTTGGGGGATAACAAGACTTTTGAGACTGTTTACACCAGGTTTCCTCTACTCTTTTTTAAAAGTGCTTTCAGTTTTTTTCACCGTGCCGTGGGATAGTGCCAGATACACAGTCCATGGCCGTCGTATCTGATGCACAAGTAAGTGTCTTGGACATCAACCCTTTCCGCCATTCTGCTGGACCACAGCCTTACACACTGCTTCATCGCATGCACAGACGTTTATTAAATCTGAGAAGTTTGAGTTGATTTTTTAGAAACATTTTTCATCACTTTTCATTCTTATTGGTCAAGAGTGTGGTGAAATAGATACACACAATGACATCTTTGAAAATTGCTCTTGAAATGCGTTTTGCTAACCTATCTCAGCGAGATATGCCCAAAGGCTAAATTCACAGAGTAAACTTAGAGAAGATGTACGGATGGAGAAAAAGCTATAGACAGAGAGAAAGTTACAGATGGAGAGAAAGTTACAGATGGAGAAAAACTTAAAGATAAAGATTGTTTGAGAAATGAATAAATATATATATATATATATATATATATATATATATATATATCTTAGTACCTAAGATCTTTTTATTTTGAATAATCAGGATAAAAGGTCCATGCACAAAGTGTGTTTTCTTCTTTTGATATGGAACCTAAATAACCGTATTTCCAATCCGAGATAAATGCATGGGTTTCGCCATGTCCGTGTGCACACAAGAGCAGATGAGCTCAAAATTAAACATTTATCACACAGAGCTCAAGTGAAAGCTACTCAAGATATTTGCTACGGTTTGTTCACGCCAAGCTGTTTGTGTATATACTTAACGACAAACTACTTTCTGTTAACACGTGATAGATACGTCAGCAGAAATTGTCTCGATATATAATTGCTTTCTGTAACACCTCAAACAAACAAAAAATCAATCCTTCTCATTGTTTTCAAATAAATCTAATTACAGTGATCGGCAGCCAAATCCGGACATTTTCATGTTTTTCACTCCCGATTTTCACAAAACCTTTCAAAACCTTGTAAAATCTGCTCACATCGATAGAAGATCGTCTACTTTAAGGCATGTGAAGTAAAAATAATATCCTTTCAATATTTACAGAATTATCAGGAAATTCACGCATTCAGAAAACCTGCAGATTGTCCGAGTTTACATTGAGTTAGTGTACGGTGATCTTGGTCACGTCACCACTTCTGACGTCATTTGACAGTGACACACTCACTCTTTTAACGTTTTGAAAAGCAGTGGGAATACAAGAAAACATGTGAGAGACAATATTCAACTTAATTGCAATTACTACAGATCATTTTTACTTGATATTTGACTGAGTTAAAAATGTCCGAGTTTAATCTGCCGGTTTCGGACAGTTGCCGGTCACTGTACAATGCTTATTACAGATTTGAATCGGTTTAATTCGAATTAGACACAAAGTCACATGATATTTGTGGAAAACAGCAGGGAAGCATTGTTTCCATTTAAAATATTTTGAAATAAATAAATCATACCTTTGTATTTATTTCGAACAACAGATATTCGATGTCTCATCGATTTGTCCATTAACCCAATACTAAGTAATGGTTGGCGGGTACTACATTTGGGCTTTTCATTCCGATATCATCAAGATTGGCTTCTGACCTTTTTTCTGTAATTGAAAAAGTTTCAATTTCTAAATACACCATTCCTCAATTTGCTCATGTAATGAAATACATCAAGAAGTTATTGCAAGGAAATATCATATTTTGATAATCAATGCTATTATACACTGAACAGTATCAAATACAGACCCATGACCACACTACATCGATATTATTAATTTAGCTAATTGTTTGTTAATGGGAAATAAAGACTGTAAATTTCTGTCTGATAATATTAATCAATACAATCCTGAATAATTTGAAAATTGTGTCATTTTGTGAAGTTTATCAAAATATTATTCATCGGTAATCTGTGCATAATATATACATTGAATAGTTGAATAGTGTGTTCATGACGTGCTATTCCCAAAAGAGAAAATACCAAACATTGAGAGGAAAGCATTGAACCATGCGTTGGGGATTGAACAGACAAAGAGGACATGGCGGCAAAATCATGCGCACCTTTTGTGTTACCGAGAGTTACCGAGAAAAGCTGGAGTTGTGAAAACACCAGAACCAAGATGACCAGAAGTTGGTGGAATATTCCATCAGAATCTCTAGCGGTTCTGACACGTACTCTGAAGGGTTTTTTTCCCCAAAGTTTGAATTTCCTAAGACCTGGACGGAATTCGTGTGTTTACTCTTTACAGTTGTTGCGTCATATTTTACATGAGCTTCAACACCTCAACACAATTTGTCATGATATTTGGACGAGGGAAGTTAGAGCGAATATGTACACCGGCCCTTCTTATATGAATCCTCTCTTTGAGAAAAGGTCACGTGGACAAAAATGTCATTTCAAGATAACAATAGTTTCCCAGGTAAATTTGTGACAAACATTGCTTTCTAGAATTGTGAATAAAGGATAGAGGGCAAAACATCTGATCACAGACTCAGTGGCTGTTTGGTAAGAAAACCAAAAGGCAAACTCCAGGTAGAAAATAACGATGTAAACCTTCATGTCAACCTTGCCCTGGAACTTAAAAAAACAACTCGTGCCATTGATCATTTTGCTTTTGCTGGATTTTTGGTTTGTATTTTTATTGAGGGGTTAATGGTTGCATCCCTCATAAACCTTTGCACCGATTCATCATCTGCACTCAAATAAATGTGAACGTGTCGTGTCATTTCGGGGTCAATATTAAATGTGTACCCTAAGCAGACCGACTTTGATAGGATATGGCGCTATATAAATGTCTGATATGGCGCTATAAATAAATTAATGTTTATTATTAGTATTAGTATTAGTATTAGTATTAGTATTAGTATTAGTATTAGTATTAGTATTAGTAGTAGTAGTAGTAGTAGTAGTAGTAGCAGCAGCAGCAGCAGCAGCAGCAGTAGCAGTAGCAGTAGCAGTAGTAGTAGTAAGGAAATGCAATATTCTAGCCAAAATCAAACAGATTTTCATAGATGACGTACCTCATTCCAAACTTAACGTGGATCAATAATAAAAGCACGTCTGATTGAAATGAGATGTGGGCTGAAAAATATATTTCCGTCGCAAATCACCAAGACGCGAGAACATTATGTGTGGGGATTCCACTTTGTTTTTCAAGGGTTGGCCAATTAATATGCGAAAGAACTCATGGTGTGATCGAGAGTAACTCCGTTTGATATGGTTATAACCTATTTGATTTCACAGTAATGTATACACTATCCCTTTTACTGTGATTGAGTTCTCCTGGAGCCAATGTAATGAATGTTCTTTCCGTTGGTGGGTGTACGTCCTTTGTGCTTCTAAGGTTCACTGACCCTTCTTATACACAACTATCATTATTGTATATTAAAAGTTCGATGAAAGTTAAGCCACAGGACGCATATTGCAGATAGAGTCTTGCTGATATGATTATATGATATGATTATGTGACCTATCACACTTCAAGTGGCGGCTGGAGGACAAGCGAGGATCTTTTTTGAGAGTTTAATTGTAATTATAGTATTACGGTGAGGGACCCCAACTCGGCAAGCGATAGATAGATTCTTGGAGATGATGACATTCTAAATAAGGGTAACATTCTAAATAAGGGTAACATTCTAAATAAGGGTAACATTCTAAATAAGGGTATTGTTCTAGAAGAGGGTAATATTCTGGAGGACAATAACATTCTGGAGGAAGGTAGCATCCTAGAAGAGGGTAATAGTTTAGATAAGGATAACAATCCCGATGAGGGTAACATTCTGGAGGAAGATAGCATTCTAGATCAGGGTTATTTTCTATAGGAGGGTTATATTCTGGAGGATGGTAACATTCCAGATGAGGGTAACATTTTTAGTTGAGGGTAACATTCTAAATTAGTGTAACATTCTGGAGGAAGGTAACATTCTGGAGGAAGGTAACAGTCTGGAGGAAGGTAACATTCTGGAGGAAGGTAACAGTCTGGAGGAAGGTAACATTCTGGAGGAAGGTAACAGTCTGGAGGAAGGTAACAGTCTGGAGGAAGGTAACAGTCTGGAGGAAGGCAACATTCTGGAGGAAGGTCCACCATGCCAATGAGACCTTTAGTCCTGGCGAGGGTGACATCACAGACAAGGATTATTTAGTAGACAACAGACAGGAAATAGACACTTTGCACTCATCACCGCCGGTAATAACTAATCATTGTCACAAGAAGTAAGCATGTGATGTAAATTAGGCTTTCTGGTGACCGAAGGCTACGTCATTTCCACAGTACATTGTAAACCCAAACATATCTGTACCGTCTCTTGTATTTTCTTTAACTATTCATTTCTGTAACATATAGCATGAGAAAAAAACGACCGTCGATTTAGCTTTCTTGTTACTACAGGGAATCTGAAAAGCTAAGACAGTGCCGAAATTGTGTGATCAATGCAATGTCAATTCTCCCTTCTGTCATATACAACTAAAGGGATGGAAGCTGAAATCACAACCTTGGATGTGATCATTTTTAATCCATGTATAAAGTTATTAATTTTACTTTCATGACCTTGAAGTTTGGATATTTCTGTTCTGTGTCATCTAATCCTTAAGCTTTAGGTTCAGAGTTTCAAAAATTATCCCTGCCTTGCATTGATTAATATTTATGTCCAAATCTAGGATCACTTAAAAAACAGAAAAGCCTGTGATCCAGTTGAAGGAATTATAGAAATGAAAAGTGTCCCACAGAATACTGTTTTAATCCTGTGCTCAGTAGAGTGTGACAATGCCTTGTTGTTCTTTGCAAATATTATGAGCAAATAAACACCAGGGGGTACAGAATTTGTATATTTCCTAGAGAATAACATTATTTACAAGGTGTTTCACCACCCAATCACTGGTCTTTTTTCATTTCTCTTGGAACACAAATTTCATGAAATAAATATTTCAAGGAAGCATAAGGTTAGGGTTACAGTTTCTAAAAAAACCTTTGTTTTCTTAGCATTGTATGGATAATATCCTTTAAATTTTAGGATGTACTTAACTAATTTTAGATCTAATTTGATACATCAGATTGACAGAAATGAGGTGCAACAGTTTTCATGGCTTAGTTTATGTATATAGTAATACTATATTTAGACACGTGACTGAGATCAAATGTATTCTAATTATTTGATTTGCAGACAGCTCATGCTTGTAACCATGGCTCACAGGTACTTCATTTATACAAACATCAATATCATATTTCAAAAAGTTCAAAAAGACATTTTCATAATTGTAACTTATCTGGCTAGAAAAGTTCGGAAAGTCAATCTTTGTTAGTTTCAAACATTATATATTACAATACTTGTTAACTGAACTGATGCAGTAAATGGTAAATGGGTCTGACGTGCATGGTAACAGGTCCCATGTATATATCAAGGTAAGAAATGACAGTGCTCTGGGTCAAATTGTGGTGATATGATAAGGGACGGCGCTTACTCACTCAGAAAATGAAATAAGTGATTTCATATTATCCAGGAAAGTGTCAAGCACCAGATTCTAGAAGGGACAATTGTATTAGACTGGATACTGCAGTCTGTGATACGGCCGTATTACTTCTTTTACCTCCCCAAGCAGTTTGTATTTTTCTTGTTTGTTTGGTGTTACTTTCAAAATTATTTTAATTTTTTCATGACGAGACCTTCTTGTAACAGTTTAGTGCTGCCTCACTGAGCTATGAATCCATCCAGTGAGAAATTTACAAGGACAACAGGTTAACCCTTTAGGCACGAGTCGAAGCTCATATGAGAAATTGTATCATGAATGTAATGCAGACACGGCCGGGAATCGAACCCAAGACCCATGAATCATCACAAAGGAACAGGTGCTACTTAGCTTGTACATTAACCAACTACGGCACAACACCTGGCCTTACCCATGTATTCACTGCAGTGCCAATGAAGAGGTCAGAATAAGTTACCTTGATCAATATACACGGTAGTAATGTGCTGCACCTGATGCAATCATCTCAGATAGCACAGCTATTATAAAAAGTGCATTGACCAATATACATCAGAGTAATCACTCCAATCTCTTTACTCACTCTGAACTTGTATGGCCCTAATTGATATATGTGCTGCTGATCCTCCTAGCGTGCAGCTCGTCACTGGTTTTATAAAGGTAATATATATATGTCTTTCAAATAGTTCTCGGAGTGATATGGTGGCCTTGTGTATAGTGAGACATCTTATTCAGGCAGCTGATTTTGTGCCATCTTAAATATCATGAACAATGTTCCCGTTTAAATAGTTTATTTGATTACATGGCAAATGTTGAATATACATTATACATGTTTCAATATATACATTGTATCATATAACCTGATACAACAGAATAGAAAGTATAAGAATATATTGGATTATAGTTTGACAGCAGAGCTAGGAGTCACCAATAATGTGGTCCCCATCTAGCCCATCTATAGAATAAGTGTCAGGGCTTGCGGAAGGATACTGTCAGTAGGTTAATGCCATAATGAAAGTAGTTCCATTCCCAAGGGACAATTTCCTGATGAGAGATTATGGATAACAATGACAGATATTTCTGAAATATATCATGATATGACAATATATCCATACAAGTCTTTACAGGACAAGATTTGTCACACAATTTAGTCAACGTTCTCACCACACATCCAGACACATTCAGTCCACTGGCAATAACAAGTAAATATATGATATTACATATAACATAAATAAATCTAGAGACTTATCTTTGTAATTTGTTGCGGTTCATATTAATATTATTTCGAGGCTTCAAATCAAATGCGCCCCCAGCAAAGCCTCGAGAAGATCACACACGAATAATGGCGTGTGTGTTTTATGCAAAAAAAGCTTGCCATTAAATAAAACAATCATTTCGTAAGCGAACAGTTACAGAGCAAGGTATTTCTTTTATAGAATAATTTAAAAACAGATTAAAGAATATTTAGGAGAACAACAGACATGTAAATGTATTTATTATAAGACTTAAATAAGTTGCAAATGCCGCCCACCCAAGCGTAATCTAAATATAAAGGAACTGCTTCATAGAATGAAATGAATATTAAGGAACTGCTCCACAGCATCAATGAACACCAATATATATGCTCCGTATCGTTATTTATGAGCATTACGGCTTTACAGCATGAAATAGACACGGAGGGATGAACTGCTTCATAACAGAAAAGGAACACCGAAACGTGATTCACAGCGTGAAATCAACACTGAAGAACCACTCCACAGCATGAAATAGACACGGAGGAACTAATCCACAGCATGAAATGAACATTGAGGAACTACTCCACAGCATGAAATAAACATTGAGGAACTACTCCACAGCATGAAATAAACACTGAGGAACTATTCCACAGCATGAAATGAACATTGAGGAACTACTCCACAGCATGAAATGAACATTGAGGAACTAATCCACAGCATAAAATAAACATTGAGGAACTCATCCACAGCATGAAATGAACATTTAGGAACTATTCCACAGCATGAAATGAACATTGAGGAACTATTCCACAGCATGAAATGAACATTGAGGAACTACTCCACAGCATGAAATAAACACTGAGGAACTGCTCCACAGCATGAAATGAACATTGAGGAACTACTTCACAGCATGAAATGAACATTGAGGAACTACTCCACAGCATGAAATAAACACTGAGGAACTGCTCCACAGCATGAAATGAACATTGAGGAACTACTCCACAGCATGAAATGAACATTGAGGAACTACTCCACAGCATGAAATGAACATTTAGGAACTATTCCACAGCATGAAATGAACATTGAGGAACTATTCCACAGCATGAAATGAACATTGAGGAACTATTCCACTGCATAAAATGAACACTGAAGAACCACTTCACAACATGAACTGAACATTAAGGAACTATTTCACAGCATGAAATAAACACTGAGGAACTATTCAACAGCATGAAATGAACATTGAGGAACTATTCCACAGCATGAAATGAACATTGAGGAACTATTCCACTGCATAAAATGAACACTGAAGAACCACTTCACAACATGAACTGAACATTAAGGAACTATTTCACAGCATGAAATAAACACTGAGGAACTATTCAACAGCATGAAATGAACATTGAGGAACTATTCCACAGCATGAAATGAACATTGAGGAACTATTCCACTGCATAAAATGAACATTGAGGAACTATTCCACAGCATGAAATGAACATTGAGGGACTATTACACAGCATGATATGAACATTGAGGAACTACTCCACAGCAAGAAATGAACATTGAGGAACTAATCCACAGCATGAAATGAACATTGAGGGACTAATCCACACAATGAACTGAACATTGAGGAACTATTTCACAGCATGAAATGAACATTGAGGAACTATTCCACTGCATGAAATGAACACTGAAGAACCACTTCACAACATGAACTGAACATTGAGGAACTACTCCACAGCATGAAATAAACACTGAGGAACTATTCCACTGCATGAAATGAACACTGAAGAACTACTCCACAGCATAAAATAAACACTGGGGAATTGCGTGAAAAGAACACTAAGGAACTGCTTTTCGACAAATGGGTTCACCTCAGTCAGTCATCTAACAAAATGTTGACTTGCAGACATCAAAATCGAGACTGACATGATTGCCAAATATGACCCGTGTGTCACTTTTATCAAGATTGATTGTACAATTATAAATAACCACAGTTATTTATAGAATACTGCCATTCTTTATACTTTACTATACGGAACACGAAAATGGAATAGCTGGTAATACATCAAAGATCACTTTTGTAAATTGGTGAGTCATTGGCCTAACATTAACAGAGCCCTGATTAATTCAGCTTGTTTCTACTCGATCACGAAAGCTTTAGATACCACCGGCAAGTTTTATACACGCACCCTGCCTCATTGTTATCGTCAGTAAAAATCTGGGCTTGGCGAGATGAAAAGAGAATGGTTCATTTTTAAATATATATTCTTTCATATCCAACATCATGTTTAAACAAAGGACTCTTTCTTACTTTGTCTTTCATGATATCCACAATGTGATTTTCCATCAGGAAAAATAGGCTGTTTTGGGTGGTATTGTTAACATACCGAGCAAGAAACGTATACAAAAGCACTGCAGCCACCGTGTCTGCAGAAGCATACATGCACGTGTAGCCACTTAATCATAATCCCTTCATGTTGTTCATTCATGTTGCTCATGGTAGCATGTGAAATACATGAATATATGGTATAAGACTGTGGCAACCAAAAACAATACTATCTTGAAAAAGGAAAATCTTTCATCATTAACCCACTACGTACTAGTCCTTTGAGAGATCTTGGTATAATTTTCGCCCATCTTTCAACTGTCGTGGTTTCGCTGCTTTAACGGCTTGGCTACAGTTATCACAAATAATATTCATGGTCATACAGTTGGTGCGAATAATTTTGCAACTCTCTGCTATTCAACTTTTTAATCCCTTCGCCTGTTGCTTTCTCCAGTGTTTCACTAAAATTAGGTGTATTTGAATTTGGAGAAGATATGTCAGGGTGAATGCATTTGCGATGTCATTTAATTACTCATGATGTGTACTTCCCGTAAGAGAAATCGAGCACATTTTCATCCACTCATTGAGTACATATCAACTCATTAACTCCCTATGAAACTAACATCCTACCGGACTAATTTCGTTATGACTTTTCCAGAAAAATACACGACACTCCAATCACTGACTTTCTTTGTTTAATTGTGTTTTTCTGTTTTATGAGTTCAAGTTAAATAAATAAATTGTGTCTGGACGTTATATGACACACTTCATATTCAACACGCTTACCTTGCGGGCCACGGGCCGTGGTGCAGTTGGTTAGAGCGCCAGCTTATTAGCACCAGTTCCTCTGTGGTGATCCAAAGGTCGTTGGTTGTCATGTCAAGGACCTGCGACATGACAATTCAGTGAGGCAGCACTATATCTGCTACAAGTAGGTCTCATCACGAAATGACTGAAATAATGTTGAAAGTGATGTAAAACCCCAAGCAAACAAATATACCTACCTGCAGAGAATGAACTGGAAAATGGTGTCTTAGATTTAAATGAGACAGATACCTAGTGCCTCTTTTGATCTAATTGCTGTGTGAAATTAGTGAATATCTTTCTTCATGAAATAACTGTATATAGTGATGAAGATCTTGACTTTTTGTGTGATTTACCACTTTTCAACATGGCTCGGTTGGTAAAACGTGTCTCCCATGCACAAGGTCCCGGCTGGGGTTTTAAGCTGAAGATGATATCTTCATTTTGGAATTTTATTCTAGCTATATGTACATCAAATATATATGTACATCAAATATATATGTACATCAAATATATATGAAAGTCAGAACATATAAACTTATTTTGTTACAAATGGAGAAAAAACAAGAAATAGAAAAGAAATAATATAATATATATATATATATATATATTATATATATATATATATATATATATATATATATATATATATATATATGCTATATATATATATATATATATATATATATATATATATATATATATATATATATATATATATATATATATATACATATATATATATATATATATATATATATATATATATATATATATATATATATATATATATATAGAAGATGCCTCTAAGCATGGTACTCTCTCAATTGTGTCAAGTGATGCACATATCCAATCAAAACTGAACTAATCCATACATATCATCTTACTCAGGCGTCATTTGTTTGCCAGACAGGAAATGCTGCCCACACGTGGGGGTTTTTCAACTCACTCTTTAATTAATCGCTCACTGTTTGATTTAAAGGACAACATCGACCACTACTGGTAGAGCTGATGAAAACAAACTCAAATTTTTACATGATAAACTGATTTTTAAACATTGCATGCTCTTTCTGAAATATCATATTCAGAATGAGATAAGAATGAGTCATATTTAAGGATAGAAAACATTTTTATGATATCGATGTTTTAGGTTGATCACTAAATATTTATAAATGAATAACATTCTGACACATTGTTGATGGGATATTTTCGAAACCTATCTTTCCAATCTAAAAGGGAGTGTCATCACTGTGTTTTTATTTACCAACTCGGAAGGCAAATATGGTTAGAGGCATGTGATGCCAGTGAAGATAAAATATTTAATCATGGCATATTAAAGAGAACATAATGATAATCTAAGGAGCGGAATGAGCGTTATGGGAGTTATCCCGAGTATCACGTTAAGGAAATAGGGGCCAGTTTACTCCGACAAGCAGGCGGGTAGGGACCAACATGCCTTTTCCTTTAGCTGAAATCAAGTACTTAATGTCGATCTTATCAGAGAAGTTGATAAGATTAACCCTTAACCCTTTCCACAATTCGTTTACAGATCTAGACATGACTAGCACATGGTAAAATTTGGTTTTCATTCCAGCGAGGAACAAATGCCATCTATTTAGAATGTCTGGTAATATAATCACCAGATCAGTAGGGTTTGTTTTGCTCAAGAGAGTCGTGTTCACCTCCTTCGACTCTTTTGGTTCACATTAGCTTCTTGTGCCATCCGTTGTTGCCTCTTTTGATGCAGTAGACATAGCTATTATTCAAAGGTACATAGGTTTTCACCACTGCTTTAAAAATAGGATTGTTTAAAAACAACATCAATATCAACAAAAAACAGCAACTTTTAAAAAACAGCATCTTTGAAGTATAATAAAACATGTTGGATAGAGATATCAGATTAAAAAGAATGTGACTTGAGACAAGCTACAGGTTGCAAGGAACTTGCGAAGAGTAATAAAAGGGCAACGATTGACTGGGGATGATCTTGGCGTTTATGGAGTTTATCTGGGAGCGGTGGCTCAGTGCTGATTGCTACCGAGTAAAATGAGTGGACGGAGCTGATAAGGGAGCGGTGTCTCAGTGCTGATTGCTACCTAGTGTAATGAGTGGATGGAGATTATCTGTGAGCGGAGGCTCAGTGCTGATTGGTACCTAGTACAATTAGTGGACAGGGGTGATCTGTGAGCGATAACTCAGTGCTGATTGCTACCTTGTGCAATGAGTGGACGGAGCTGATAAGGGAGCGATAACTCAGTGCTGATTGCTGCCTAGTGTAATGAGTGGACTGAGCTGATAAGGGAGCGGTGGCTCAGTGCTGATTGCTACCTAGTGTAATGAGTGGATGGAGATTATCTGTGAGTGGTAACTCAGTGCTGATTGCTGCCTAGTGTAATGAGTGGATGGAGATTATCTGTGACCGGAGGCTCAGTGCTGATTGCTGCCTAGTGTAATGAGTGGATGGAGATTATCTGTGACCGGAGGCTCAGTGCTGATTGCTGCCTAGTGTAATGAGTGGATGGAGCTGATAAGGGAGCGGTGGCTCAGTGCTGATTGCTGCCTAGTGTAATGAGTGGATGGAGCTGATAAGGGAGCGATAACTCAGTGCTGATTGCTGCCTAGTGTAATGAGTGGATGGAGATTATCTGTGAGTGGTAACTCAGTGCTGATTGCTACCTAGTGTAATGAGTGGATGGAGATTATCTGTGACCGGAGGCTCAGTGCTGATTGCTGCCTAGTGTAATGAGTGGATGGAGTTGATAAGGGAGCGGTGGCTCAGTGCTGATTGCTACCTAGTGTAATGAGTGGACAGAGTTGATAAGGGAGCGGTGCCTCAGTGCTGATTGCTGCCTAGTGTAATGAGTGGATGGAGTTGATAAGGGAGCGGTGGCTCAGTGCTGATTGCTACCTAGTGTAATGAGTGGACAGAGTTGATAAGGGAGCGGTGCCTCAGTGCTGATTGCTGCCTAGTGTAATGAGTGGATGGAGTTGATAAGGGAGCGGTGCCTCAGTGCTGATTGCTACCTAGTGTAATGAGTGGACAGAGTTGATAAGGGAGCGGTGCCTCAGTGCTGATTGCTGCCTAGTGTAATGAGTGGATGGAGTTGATAAGGGAGCGGTGGCTCAGTGCTGATTGCTACCTAGTGTAATGAGTGGATGGAGTTGATAAGGGAGCGATAACTCAGTGCTGATTGCTGCCTAGTGTAATGAGTGGATGGAGATTATCTGTGAGTGGTAACTCAGTGCTGATTGCTACCTAGTGTAATGAGTGGATGGAGATTATCTGAGACCGGAGGCTCAGTGCTGATTGCTGCCTAGTGCAATGAGTGGATGGAGATATTATCTGTGACCGGGGGCTCAGTGCTGATTGGTACCTAGTACAATTAGTGGACGGGGGAGATCTGTGAGTGGTAACTCAGTGCTGATTGCTACCTTGTGTAATGAGTGGACGGGGGTGATAAGGGAGTGGTGTCTCAGTGCTGATTGCTGCCTAGTACAATTAGTGGACGGGGGAGATCTGTGAGCGATAACTCAGTGCTCATTGCTACCGGGTAAAATGAGTGGATGGAGTTGATAAGGGAGCGGTGACTCAGTGCTGATTGCTGCCTAGTACAATGAGTGGACGGGGGTGATCTGTGAGCGATAACTCAGTGCTGATTAGTACCTAGTGTAATGAGTGGACGGGGGTGATCTGTGAGTAGTAACTCAGTGCTGATTGCTACCTAGTGTAATGAGTGGACAGGGGTGATAAGGGAGCGGTGGCTCAGTGCTGATTGGTACCTAGTACAATTAGTGGACGGGGGAGATCTGTGAGCGATAACTCAGTGCTTATTGCTGCCTAGTGTAATGAGTGGACGGGGGTGATCTGTGAGTGGTAACTCAGTGCTGATTGCTACCTTGTGCAATGAGTGGACGGAGCTGATAAGGGAGCGATAACTCAGTGCTGATTGATATCTATCCATCGTGGCTTAGGTGACTGGACACAAACCCGTCTCCTTACCTGTGTGACAAAGAACAGTCAATAGCCTACTTATTACAGCGATGTTTTACTTCATTGAAGTTAACAGATTATGTTACACTTATATTTGATAAAGTATGAAAAAGCCTCTTTTTATATTGTTGATACGTGTGCATTATTGTGCATATTGGAAATACAAAGAACGGCAAATGAAGATGATACATATGATATCTTAAAGACGACTACTCCTACACTTAATGTCCAAAAGTCATAGAAAACTGCAGGGTCTTTGAAAAAAGGTTCATTTTGACGTGTAGGAATAGGTGCTTTGTGACTAGCGGGAATTGCTGGACTTTTGAATGTGTAACACCTCCTCTGTACCTGGAAACTCACCGCCCTCTAGCATAGCTCATAAGCCTTGATTTAATTGAGACATGGAGAACCAGAGAGACCGTCAAGAAGGATGGACTCTGTTGTAAAATATCTCCTACGATGTCTTTTTTTATTGTCTTTATTTAGCATAAATAAATACTGGAAAATATTGCACTTGAGTACAACAAACACTTAGCCTTGGAGACTACTTTAAGATTGTATTCACCACATCAAATCATTGATGTCTTCTCTGCCAGAAGCCTTTTGATAGACGTGTCTGGGTTTTGAGGGAAATATGAAAAACGTAGGTAGTCCTTTGTATGTATGAGGCAGTGATCCTGCGATGGCTTGGAGAGATAAGGTTAATCTGTGATACGAGGCACATCTTGGCCGAGACAGTAGCTGTGTGTCAGGCAGCTTGTTATGACAGGTTCTCCTTTGTGATGCTTTCTGAACACCTCAACCATCACAATAAGACACACGCTCTATGGTTTTTTTTCTCTCTTTCTTTCTTGTCATACTGCCTTATATCATGACATACTAGCATATCTTGTATATTTTTCTTCATATTATTACCCTATTTGCATTCATGAAACAGTCCTGCTTGCGTGTCTTTATTGTCAATACCTGACTAGGCCGAGTTCTCTTTATGGTCTACACAGTTTATCTCTCTACATAAAGCAGTGTTTGTAAGAGAGACCTAAAAGCAATGTCCTCGCAACCAGCATTGATGATATCACCCTGGTATCATGTGTCACTTTGTCGCATCCAATGATGGACTTGTGAGAACACACATCATAGACCAAGTTCTCGTTATAGTCGCGGTGGAATCCCTATTACACGAGACCGTGTTATGAGGTAGTTTGGACATAAAATTACTTCCTCTTATGTTCGATATTTTAAGATATGATAGAGTTATAATTATATGGTCGAGCAAAATTTCGTGAATCATTACTGACGCATGTCTGCAAGTATAAAGGATGTCAGGAATTAAGTAATTTGTCTCCAGCGGTCCTAATATTTACCAATATGATATCATTATGCAATAAATAAAGTCAAGCTATTCATATTTCTTGTGAAGTGCCACATTTCTGGAATACTGAGCTGGATATTATGTAAAAACATCAGATCCTCCTCATCAATAAATTGAACTCAAACATCTGCTTTGAATACCGCAACGAAATTACTGACAGCAGTTTCAGCTTTTAGGATAAATCAATTTCGAGAAAATAAGACTTGCTGTTTCTATTCATTTTGATATCAGAAATGCCTCATACAACAGAGTTATATATTGATCAAATCATATGCATAAGGAACCGTCAATATAAAATGGTAATGAAATTATTATATGCAAAAACTTAATATAAACCGTTAAATGGCAACTCATTCGTATGATGGTAGGATACAATTCTTGTTCAAATAGAAATGCGTGCTTTTTAGTCAAATGATTCCATTAATTTTTAGTTCAAGTATATGTTTTGTGCAAGTAATCAATATTTATTGTTTTACTGTTTTGGGACACAAAATAACCATTCATTCATTAATCTATTCATTCCAATGACCTTTATCTTCTCACACTATTAACCTGAAAAGTAAAAAAAGGATGAGTCCTATAAACGTAACAAAACCTGAGGAAATGTGTTGAGTAATTATATCCAATAAAAATATGTCACACCAAAATCAAATATAGAATTGTATTGAGGGATTGAGACAAAACTTTTGGAAAGTCTACGGAGCAAATAAATTTAGAAATATGTGAAAGGAAACGTTATGTTGAGCGTTTTATGTTGTGAAATGATTTTGCTTTACATTTAAGCTCAATACCATAACGATGATGCAACAGGTGGCATTGCTTTCTGAAATCTGGTCAGATTTTATACATTTCCAAAGATTGTATACAGAGATGAATAGTTTCATTGTTAAGAATACATCTGGAGGCTCTTACAATTGTAAGTGTCAAATCTAAGATCTTTCAGGGGAAAATCGTCTGCAACAGCAGTTGAGCCAAGGAAATCATCTTCTACAGCAGATGGAACAAGGGAGGTATTTTTTTCATTTTCCGGTACGTTTAAGGAAAAGATATGTTTCAAGCGTGAAGGGGTTAATAACATCCATGAGATCCCCTGTAACAATCGTTATACTTTTTTATGCTATGAGGGTCTATACCTGACGTGAGACGGTGGCTTCCGACTCAATTTAAGAAATTATGAATTAAAAAGTTTCACAACATGAAATCTCAACAGTATACTGAATTCAAAAGGGAATAAAGCTGCAAAAGCACATTGTTTGAGATTCAGCAAAGCGATCCTCTTGGGCCGCTATTGCGGTATAATTAGCAAGCTGGCAGACGCTGTGTTAATCCCCCTAATTCCAGATCTAAGTGGCAGACGTGGACAGCATTCACCATCAGCTGTTCTCGGCATATGTCAACGCCTTTGTCCTTTTCTACAGAAGGCACACTACTTTATAACTTCTTATTTGCTGTTCTGCGTCATTGTATTCGTATACATTCTCACAAAAATAGTTTTGTAATCATCCCGGTGTTATTTGAGAACAAGTTGTTATATCTATATATATATATATATATCCAGCAAACAACAGCATTCTACTTTTTCCCAATGACACCAATAGATGTCCTGCAATAAAACAGAATGTATGTTCTAACGAAAGAATTATTAGCAGGGATTCTATTAAAAGAACGAACAGAAATCATTGGGATTTCCGTTAAAGAACGAACATAAATCAGAGGGATTTCCGGTGAAAGCTCCTTCTGGGATCCTGCCAATAAAATAGATAGAGTGCATATTCTGTGAAAAAATAGCAGGGATTCTATGAAAAAAACCAACAGAGAATCAGTGCTAAAGGAAATATAATGGATTCTACTAGGCAACTAAGGCGCGGGATACTGATAACAAGACCAGCAGGAGCTCTGGGAACAAAACCAGCAGGTATTCTGCCAATAGAAACAGAGGTAATTCTACCGATATGGCAATTAAGGATTCACTAAAAATAATAAGTATGAATTAAACCGATAGAATCGGCTGAGAAGGAACCAATGGGAGGAATTTGGATTCAGCGGACAGGATGTTACATGATGTTAAGAAGCAGTACATGAGGAATAATTCTTGATTTATTAGGGCGATGAAAATACCAAAATGTTACCTTTAAACTTGGTCAAGGCTCACAAACGTGAGCGTCATTTCACATTCACAGTGACATGTTGAGGGTGATATAAAACCACACCTTGTAGAACCTGATCCTCAATTTCCGCTGCTTCATTGCCTTCCATTTGAAAACCCCAATGAGTTCATGCCACCGGAAACAGCTTCAGGCCACAGACATGCGCCCTCATGGGCCGAACATATTACAGGCCGAGAACTACACCATCCTGGATATAGAGTTTGAATCACTGATTTTACTCTCTACTTTTACAAATTTATCATTATAAATAAAGATATCTGAGTGTGAGTTGTACATATTTTTTTTTTGATCGGAGACTTTTTATAATTATTGAAGTAAACTATGTTTAATACACAAATTGAGCAACAACAACTTATTTTTTTACAATTCCAAGCAATTCATAAACAATTTGTTTTGTAGCTTTGATATAGAATCAAAGTGGTCTCAATACAAATGTTTTAAGCTTCTGGTGCCTCTGGTCTTTTCGGTAAAACCCTATTTCAGGGGAACGCTTTTGGTCACGGTTAAACCTCTATTTTTCGTCAAGTAAAGCCCCATAAGTTCTGATAGGTCTATATAATATTTGATATCTACCAAACCACATCGTTGATATTTACATAATGCAGACATTATGAATATGAAGTATAATTCCAACAGAGTTGATTTTCGCTTTAATATAAAAGACAAGCAAAACTCCAAAATTGGTTGACAGGGAAGGATATCATATTACAGAGGCGAAATTAATGTAACTAATGTAAATAAAATTTATGAAATATATCAACTTAGTGTTCAAAATTAAAAAGAAAATATCAAATGTTTAAATAGACTATATCATTATGTTTAGATGTTTTCTGAATCCGATATGACGGTGTGTTATCCTTAATAGATAAGAGGAGTTCTTCACAATATACTACAAAAACCAGAGACGCTGAAACCTACCTACTCTGAGATGTGACATCAAAATATTCTACATACAGAAACACGATCTGACTACAAAGTAGATTAACGGATGTAGAGAAAGCTATGTGTCAATCCTGAATACAAGAAATAATGGTGTAAACCAAGACAGTTACGCTTACAAGACATACAATTTTTCCTTGGGTAGGAAGGTTATTACACCGCTTTTATATCAGCATCTTCCGAGAAATGAAAAGACGTGGATAATGTTAAGACAAGAGGTGACAGACATGGTATATTTTATTCATTGAAACCCTTGAAGATATGATATATTGTGGCATTTCCTGGAATTATTATGTAGAATATGGTTCTGGTTTTTTTTAGCCGTTTGACTTCGCCATTCGTGTGATGGGTATGACGTCACCTTGTGGTGACACCGAGACAGAAGATCAAAGTGTTGAGATAGATAGACAGAAATGAGGATTATGGGAAAATGGGCGGATCATGCTGGGGAAAGGAACATTCTGTTTTATCTCACGGAAATGTTAAATATGGAATTTAGTTTTCATCCAAATATGAATGATGCATTTTGCGTCTCATTCAAATCATTTTACTGACTTGTTCTTTCTATTGAAATACGCTCAATTTTATAGATTTTGTCAAACTGATTTGCTTTTATGGTTTAACATAGGCTATGTTTTAAAACTATTTTTCTGATAGAAATCTTGAACTCCGTTGATTCCAGGTGAAAAAAATCATTAACATATCGCAGTACGAATATCGCAGTACGAGGTTGTGTCAATATCTAATAGTTCTCTTTTTAGCACTGCTATCTAAAATATGGGATGGGAGGTAAACATAATTTCTCACGCAAGTCTACCCAGGTATTCACGGTTTGAGCGAAAAGGTGAAGACAGCAGGGGCGTCCCCGGAATTTCCAAGTGGGGATCCACAAAGCATACAAATTATTTGCAATCACGGACATAAATAAATTCATATACAGTCAACCCTCATTTATCCGACACTCTCCGTCACACAAAATGATGTCGGATTAATGGAATTGTTGGTATTTTGAAACTGGGTAAATTGATACATACAGATGGACAGACATCTGAGAGACTAGGCAGTGGGTAGAACTATGGTATATTTAATGTTTAACACATGTCATACGATATAAATGAAAATAATACAGAATTATTCAATATCTGTACAACTTTTATTTACATTATCAACAAAAAGACATAAAAAGAAAGCATCTTAAATCTCTCATTAATGGTGATGTTTCTGCACTATGTGGAATTCAAACTAAAGACTGATTTTCTAAAGGGCTACAACTTCCTTTATCAAGTTTATGCCCATACAGAATCATAGCAGAGGTGACATGAGCAGATCTAGCATTGACAAGAGCTCAGCCTTATGATACTTTTCTATTATTCTACATGTTACAAGATCTCATCTTTGAAGTGGTGAATAGGGAAGATGAGTTAATCCTTTGGCTTTTAACAACAGCTTGCGTATTATGAAAATTTCCCTAGGAGAGGAGGGGTTGGGATAGTCCTTGATGGACCAAGTGCAGTCAACACCCACATCCACATGGACCTGTTTCCTTTTGGCAGGTGACAGATAATTGACTATCAGCTTATTGGCCAGTGTTTCTGAACAATTAAGTGAGACTGCCCTTGCTGGCTCAACAGTCAGCAAATGTTTACCTTTCTTTAATATCGGATTAATGGGTCCAATAACAATAGATTATGCAGTATTTGTATACAAAAAGGAATGTCGGTGTCTGAAACTGAAATTGTCGGATTACTGAGTAAAATATAGAGAAAATCAATTGGTCGCAAATAAAATTTGGTCGAAAAGTGAAATGTCGGATTATTGAAATGTCAGAAAGTGAGGGTCGACTGTAGTTTTCAGACACTTTGGTGTTGAATGGAAATAAATGAAATATGATGAGACTATTTTGTACCAAAACTGATATTGATTCCGTCGCCCTACTCCCTGCGCCACAGGTAGATAGATGCATTGTCTTGTGAGAGGCAATCACACCTTACATGCCCACGTGACTTAAAAATCACTAATATTGATAGATGCAGCAGCGGGTATATTGCTTGAAATCAAATATTTTAGGCATCAAAATGTGTTACAAATATTAACCTAAAAATAATTTTCTTTTTTAAATATGCATGCTCAACTTTGATATGCCAACCCTGCAGGTAATTTATATCACATCACAGCATGCACATTTTTTTTAGTTTTCTTGTTGCTACTCATTTTAAGTATGTTAATAAGACAAGTCTGTCATGTCATATATAAAGGTCTGCATGGCTTCATAGAACACCAAAATAGTATGTGATACGAAAATTGGGTTACTCTAGATGACAGATCTGCAAATGTTACCATGACACATTAATAACAAAACCGAGGCCTCCTTTCACACACGTTTCTCTCTTTTGACTGTAATATCAAGCCATGGGAATTACTTCAAATCTTCAAAGTACTTAGTATTGTAGCATAAAAAAACTAGAACAAGGCTTCGGTAGTCATTAGTG
This sequence comes from Amphiduros pacificus, assembly GCA_949316495.1. Classification (NCBI taxonomy): domain Eukaryota; kingdom Metazoa; phylum Annelida; class Polychaeta; order Phyllodocida; family Hesionidae; genus Amphiduros; species Amphiduros pacificus. The sequence goes on from OX439000.1 coordinate 7,693,065, forward strand.
TGGCGCCTGGCGATAAAACATGAACACTGAAAGGTCATCGAGGCCGTGGAAGTGTTGGCGTCTTGTTTGGGGCTCTCCGTTTGTCTTGCAGCATCATGATTGGTCTATCCCTGTATCTAACATTTGTGGTTTTCCAGCATATTTTCTTTTGTATTATTATGAATGCTTGAGAATGCTTTCCCATTCTGAACAGATCCATTTTAACACTGATGTTTCTCAGAAAATTTGTGTTCAATTTCTGTTTACGTTGAGATCGATTGAGAACAGAAAACAGAAAATTTCTTATTAAGTCCTGATGACATCAAAGGGTCCACTTACTGATGAGATCGGACAGCCTTCCTGATCCTTATAGCCGGTACTGCCTTAAATGAAACTCTACTATTTGGTCAAGTGCATAACACTAAATTTGAGAAAAATAATGCCAATGGGTAAAAAAAAATAAAAAATAAAAAATAAAAAATAAAAAATAAAAAATAAAAAATAAAAAATAAAAAATAAAAAATAAAAAATAAAAAATAAAAAATAAAAAATAAAAAATAAAAAATAAAAAATAAAAAATAAAAACATAAAACAACAAAAGACATACAAATATTCATTGCCTCACATGTTCACTGATATGGTGCTCTGTAACTTATTTTACACTGACAAGCTGTTTTAGTTCAGAGCACTCACCGTCTACCTGGAGAGGTGGGGCTGTGAAATATATGTGTGTGCGCTAATACAGTTAGTGTCAATACTCCGAGTTAAGTGGATATGTTTCTCAGCAACACTGTCCTCTTTCTGGCAATAAATCACAAGAATATATCATCATGAAGCCCCTCTGTGCAAGCTCAACTCACGTCACTTCACACCATTACACATTCGCAACGAGATCTATACATGACAAGTTTTTTACACTAAATTAATTACACAGCACATGAGATAAGAGACGTTTTGCTTGTCTTAAAAGTCTAAGCTATCCTCTCCTCGTCAGATTCTATTTCAGTGCTGTAGATTGGTTGAAAGACCCGTGTAGGTGGAAGTTAAAATGTGTTTGCTGTCACATATCAATAAAAACAAGTATAAAAAGAATCTTCAACCGGCCCCATGGTGGAGTATGTTTGTTTGTATATATTCTGGAATTATTGCGCAAGATACAGGTGAACAGATGTATATTTCTCATATGTCCTAGCCTGATATGATAGTTTCCTAGACGAAGTGGTGACCGTCCTCTGCGGCCAGGGACCGTCAGCTTACCTCAGTGGCCGGGCATCGATCAGCCCATACACGCCAAGCATTTTAATCAGGCAGTACAAATAGACATCCCGGGAGGCCGGTCGTGCGATACGATGCGCCCCGGGGATGTGTTGACACTCGGTGTCTACCACGAGGAGGTGCCACAATTAGGTCTCTATCGCTTAAGGCAGGACTGATCTCCAGCTGCTGCTGGCCTCTCTGACCTTCCCTAGCAGCTTCCCCAGACTGCAGTTTTGACATTGCCAGCTGGACGTTGACAGTTCTTATTCCTTATGTTATGTTCTTAATTAGTTTCGCTCACGTCATCACAATGGCAAAAACACTATGAATGCAACATATGACAACACTGAATTTATTACAAAGAGGTATTCTCATGTTAATTGCATACACAGCAGGCATTGACAGTTGTCCAAACGCTATTAGCAATAGCTTACTTCATTATTTGATCTCAGTCGGATATTAGGCATTATATGTCATATATAACCGTTTACAAAATAACAAAGCCATGCTCTTGTACAGATCTATATCATTATTCATAAATCGATGACATATCAATGATAAATCGATTTGTCTACAATAAGAATTGAGATACATTCATTAAAATGAAGTTGAGCTGGAAAATTCGAAACATGATCTATCGTACTGGCCGAAAAGACAAGTTTTGTCTCGTATTTCATGCAATGCATCGAGCCAATATTTTGTTTTTCCTGCAGATCAACTTTTGAGGGTCAAAAATTACTGCCTTTGTCTTCATTTTTTCCACTTGTCTGGCAATAGCTCAATATTTCATCGAAAGTTTCAGGATGCACTGGCTGTATACCCTACCAACTTACATATGCATCTCAGCCACACAAACCTCATAAGTCAAACTAATGAAAGTCAAGTACAAATATTATTAACATTATCAGCAGCTACAGATCGAGTTTCAAACTTTGATGTGTTTGTTCTTGTCCTTTCGACACTTCTTTATGGCTGAAGAATAGACATGACGCCATGACTCAGTGAAATTGGGTGCAAATGATATAACTTTTGAATTTGAAACTTTTATGAATAACATGTTGAGCTAAAAACATATTTTGGTGGATGAAACATATGACGTGTTTTTTCTCTTTTGAGAAAATCTCTGACTTGAGATGTGCTTGGCAATGAAATCCAGTATGGGGAATATATGGAGGACTATGGTCTCGTGTCAGGTGTTTATGATGTAGCAGAACTATGCTGGTATTTAGTTCACGATATGATATGCCTTAAGGGTTAACCCATTGTCCTTGTAGACCTGTGACTGGGTGGGTTGTTCTGTCGCAGGTCCTGAGATAGGTGGCGCTATGTCTGCCACACTATTGACGTCACTTTCATCATTGTTCTTGTCATTTCATGACGGTCCTTGACATGTAAATCCACCCAGTCACGGGTTTACGAGGGGAACAAACTAACGCTTCAGGCTCGTTTGATAAATTATTAAATTAATGCAATCTCGGCATGGTTGGGAAGCGAACCCACAACCCTTGAATCACCACGGATGAACTGGTGCTAATTAGCTTGTCCTCTAACAAATTGTGTCATGGCCCATGCTCCCGAAATAATGTTGTTAGTGTTGTAAAACACTATAAAAACAAATAAAAAATGTATAGTGGTAACGATGGTTGAAGTGCGAAATATATATGATTATATGGCATTGACATCAATGATATTTCACATTTATTTCAGACTACCTTTCAAAATGTTAATCCTGTCAATATATTTGCAATAATCTGACAAAAGATAGAATTTCTCAATAAAATATGATGAATAGTGCCAAAATAATTTGGAAGTTCCAATATTATCTTCATGTACCAAAACAATAAGTGGATATTGCAAATAAATCGATATCAAATACCAAGTGCTATGCCTCAAAAACCGACCACATATAGCAAATATTATTATGTGAGGTCTGACATGTATTGTGAACATTAATAACCGATACCTGAACCTTTGCGTAATTCTATTCTGATGAAGGTTTCATAAAGTATCAATTGCACATGTTGTTCATGCAATTTACCTGTCATGTCACAGGTTTATAGATAATAGTTCAAATATACTAAGTCGAGGCAGTAAAATTCTGTTGATGTCATCATGGTTTGGGTTTTTAATTTGATTAGCTCTTTGTTGTCTAACTTCATTTCGACAACAATCATGATGATATTTATTCTCTTGCATCAATTTTTCTATTTTTGATTGATTAAATTGAATCTTCATATGTCTTTAAGGTAGAGCTTAAGAATCCCGACTAAATGATATGATCAATTTTTTAATGTGGTAAAACATATATGCTAAATAAAAAATGTATATCAAAGATTCTCTACACAAATATCCAAGGTATATAAGTGCATTTCTTTTAATGATTCACACGAATGTATATACATTGAAAGTTGAAACCAATTTTTTCTTTCTGTGTCGACACAATATTCAAAGATGAGAAACATAGTGCAACAAAAGTCATCCGGATAAAAAGATTCTCTTATGTGCCTTTTTGTTGTTGTTTGTTTGCACGCAATTCCAAAGCTGAAAGATTTAAATCGCCGATATCGATCAATATCGTATGTGAATATGCCATAGTTAATATAAGTATGAGGATTTATTGGGTTAAACATTTGATGTAACAAATATAGCATACGGCCAAAATTGTTTTGAGTTCAAATCTATGAATCATATGAACAAATCATATAACTTAATATATATCTTGGTCGTTCCATTGTTATTTTGCAGCAATTTCCTTAAATTGGAATTGAATCAAAAGATTTCTATGGTGCGAAAATGGTATCAAGATAAATTGTTTGATACAATATTGTCCTATTAGGATAGCCATTTCGTCCTGACACTTGAATGGAGCGCTTTCCCGTGGTGATATTGTCAACCTTCTGACTTATGCACACCGGTGCACTAAAGCTGGTGTTCAACTTTTCACCTCTGTGTTGTCCGGTATACATTGCTCTATTCGGTGGGCTCTTTCACAACCAAGGACCTGATCGATATCAAAGTTTACTTATCCCACTCCTAATGGTGAGGGGGAGAGCGGACATAATGAGATAATGGGGATATTAATGAGAGCATCGATTGAGATAGTGCAATATGAACCAAAACAAGTGGTATATTCTTAAAGCTCTAAATCCTTATGCATTTTGTCATACAAGATGTGCACAAATGTGTTAACGCAATTTGACAAAACTGCCAACAATAAACAGTCACGCGTGCCGCGTAGCAAGAAACGCTGATCAGCGGTGCTGCCGTGGCGACAAGCTCATTGACATTCATGGGCAGGAAAACTTTGGAAGGTAAGCAAGTATTTTAGCATGGAAACACCAAAATCCAATCTGATGAGAGCTCAAGATGTAGACCTGGTGGCATACAAAGCAAGTTAAGAGTTGGGTGAGTGGCGTGCAACGCGGAGCATGTTACTTTGGAATAGGCTACAAGCTGTGACACAGATTTCGATGGATTTAGATGAGTAGTCTTGATTAGAAGTCTGTGAGTAGTAGAGAGAACCTTATCAAAACGGCAACCCCTCAGCTTTGTCTCCTGACTCTGCCAGCGCAGATTGATTCTCGTCTTGAGGCTCACAGCCAGTATTACCCAGCGAAAAAAAAATACATCTCAGATTTATAAGACAAATGTTTCCTGCAAGGAACATAACCAAACAAGGCGGTGCCTGAACTAAACATAAAAGGGTAGGAACGGAAGCGAGGTTTGTGTACTAACAGAAGTAACTAAGGATATATTAGTAGGGTTACTAAGGAAGTTACTAAGGATATATTAGTAGGGTTACTAAGGAAGTTACTAAGGATATATTAGTAGGGTTACTGATCCTCAGACATAAGGTGATAAGGACAAGTCAATAGAACAGAGACCAAGATGAAGCTGCCAAGTGGTAGGGACTAAAAGTAGATGTGGCTCATCAGTGATGATGAGGAGGAGGAGGAGTAGTCAGAGTTTGCTATCATGTAAGAAGCAGCAGCCTGCATCCCCGGCGACACCTCGCTCCGGTCTCACAACTTCTCCACTCCGGCATTCTGCCTCGAAGACGAGCCGTTATTTCCCCTGACGTTTATACTGTTTCTGAATGAAGAAGGAATTAGCTTTCTTTATCCTGTATATAGCGGATGCAGTTTCTTAGCTTTCCTGATAAGGGAAACATTATCACAGACAAGGTGGAGGAAAGTGTTTCAGTATGATAAAAGATGAAGCCAAACTGGAAGAGTCAATGATACAAACCAATAAATGCAAGGCTGGGACTGACAGCTCTCAGGTGTGACAAACAAATTAGTAGTGAACACGCCCACTTTTCTCACAGTTAGAGTATGTCGTGGAGCCAAGCTTATCCGTGAGCTGGACGGTAAAGGCGACAGCAGGCCTCAGCTGACACTGATGTGGGGCCCGGCAGAGTAGCGGTGCTGGTGCAGGCCAAGTAATCACACAGAAGTAAGAGGAGTGCATGGCCACGTAGGTATCACTGTAGTTAAAGGCTAGGCAGGGACTGCTGGTCTGTATCTTATGCCACCTGTGTGCCACCTCTCATCATCTTCATCATCATCATCGTCGCATATATGGTGTGCTCCATCTCCCTGGAATAGTTGCTAGCCACCATGGTGGGGCTACTTCTGTTGTTGTTGTTAGTCCTGGAAGTTTTACCTGGGATAGTGGCGGGGGATGTCATCAAGATTGCAGCTGTCATACCTGCCAACCCAAAGATGTTGTTCTCTTCTCCCCGAGTGAATATATCTGGAATTATGGCAATCAGAGCTGTGGAGGAGCGCAACCTTCTCAGGAATCATACTTTAACCATTACATACAGTGACTCCAAATGTTCTGAGGCATTAGGCATGAAAGAAGCCATTGACTCAGTGGTAAAGGATAAGATTCATGTGTTATTTGGTCCAGTCTGCGACTACTCAGCGGCTCCGGTGGCAAGGCAGGTCACTTTTTGGAACATACCCATGGTTTCAGTTGGAGCCGTCGCAATGGATTTTTTTCTGCGCCGGTTTAGTGTTTACCCTCTTCTTACCCGGGCCGGGCCTGCTAACTTCAAAACTCTTGCAACATCTATATTTGATACCATGAGGGTGTACAACTGGACCAAGGTGAAACTACTTTATGACAGACAAGGTCACAGTGATATACTTCCGGTGTTCTGCCACCTGGTGGGAGACTCTATAGTCTCAACCTTTCCAAAGGATCTGCATCTGGATTACCACAGGTTAACCTTCAGTCCCAACCAGAATTATAGCAGCTATGAAGATATTCTCCTCACAGAAGTGGGCATGGATTATGGAGGTAAGAAGATTATCAAAACACGTGACCTATTGCCACACACACCATGTGATATGCTTTCACATATCAAATACAGCTAAACTCAGTCTGATAAGGAAACCCTATCTACCCTTTAATAACATTTGCCGAGCGTTAATTGGCAATAGGTAGTCCACCAGAGAGTTTATGTAAAGGTAGATAGCAGAAATGTTTCCCTTTGTGAATATATCTCATTTCACTTGAAAACTACTGTCACAAATATAGCTGCTTAACTGTCAACACTTTTATAATGGAAAGTTTGTTCAGCATAGGTCTAATGGCAGCTGTGATGATAAGTTAGCAAAGGAGAAAAAATGAAAATAGTTCTAACACAAATATATAATGTTTGTATTGCTTATATATATATATGTAAATGTATATGCTTGAAGATAATATTAAACCATAAAGGGCACTTATTTAAGGGTCATTATAAATCTTTTGAACGCATTTATCATAATGTATGATTCTTAATTTGGTGCTCTGACGTCCCAGTACAGACATATCATTTATCGTTATTAAAGCTTAGTGTTCATTAAAAATTTCGCCACAAGCATTCACAGTTTAATGTTAAACAAAACATCAGCCTGACTCTCTTGGCATTTTTAGAGTATTGCCGCTTAACAACAAAACAGCTTACACTACACCTTTGTGAGACATGAATTATTCACTCCCACTCTACGCCACATTAGCCTTCCGTGTGATTGAGATTCTTAACAATCAACAGGAAAACAGGCATCATCTCAAGCACATAGTCAATCATAATCATAAGGAAAGATGGAAATTAACCAACTTTTCCTTTTCATAAATTCTGACACAATTCTGCGTATATAAATGCATTTATCTGTTTATTTCTCCGATCTTTCATAGGAACAACAGGAGCTTCCACTCCTAGTTGGTAGTCGATGGATTAATTACAAAGACGTATCATTGAGTGTCTGACGGAATGGCACTGAGAGAAACTCTCTTGAGAACTAACACAGTGCATTGTACACGTCACTCCATTTCAAAATTGTTCAAGATTTTGACCCCCTGAATATGTTCAAAAACTCAGAAGTGGGTCAGCATCTACGGCATATTGCTCGTGGAATTATTCAAAATATTGCAAGAAATTATCTCCAAGATCTGCATAGCTATTAATGCTCTGTGCACACGGCAATTAAGATTTGCAAAATAGTGTAGTGAATTTGGACTTGTCCTTATGCTGATTTAATGGCAATTCGTCAACGTGAAATAAGTGTATTTATCTTCTTGCCTTATATTATAATCCAAATATTCAATACAGGATGTGTTATAGTTTATAAGTTAGCAACATCTGCAGATGATTAATTCCAAATCATATTTGAATAAGATATATGACTTTCTCACAGAGAAAGAGCAATGTGTGCTATATGTCACAAGCTCAACCTGTTAGACTCATGTTACATATATCTATATTTGTTGTGATAATAACATATATCTTCTACAACACAAGGTTCAGTCTGAGTTTATCTAATATGAGTTTAATATTGTAATGAGAAAGCCGATACAGTCAGTGCATTAATACTGCCAAACTGTAATACTATATCCCTACTAGCTTGGTGTTAAACTTCTCTTTGTTGGTATAAAAGCTAATTATTTCCATTCCAAACATGTGATAACATACAGACTATTTCAAATGAATAAAATGCATTTAAAGATATTTCAGTATTGCATAACGCACCAGAAACCTGAACAATGCTTGTGTTCTTTAGAAGAAAAAAAATCTTATGACAAAAGAAATTGGAAAGCGTCAAAGTTGGAGGGGGATATTGCGTGTTGAACGGTGTGGCTACATTGGTTACTTGATCAAATGGTAGAAATATTGACGCTAATGTAACAGTCCGGGAATGTGCATTGCATGTCGTGATTGTGTTTTCACATAATCCATCAGCTTGTGATCAAACAATCCTCTGCCCTTTTCATAAAGGCTGCTCTGGTAGAAAAATACACCGCCACACCTGAGGTATACAGAGCAGACAAGGGGCATCTAAACAGTGCTCCAAAATAAAAGAGTCGGTTGACCTGTCAATTATGTCCTTGTAGACATAAACAACAGAGACAGGACAATAAGAAATGGTATTGGTTGCCCATGTCTTTATTTGTTTGCCTGATCCTTTTATATGAAAGCGTAGATGAAATGTTATGCTTAGCGTCGCCTGAGAATATGTCTATTGTCTATCTTGATAATTTCGTGAACATATACATGCATATATCTGCAAACAATTGTAATGTATGGTGTCGATGATTATAGGCAATAGCTGGTGGCAATGAATGATGCCAATAACTGGTGACAATAGCTGGTAGCAATAAATGATCGCAATAGATAATGGTGATAGCTGGTAGCAATATATGATCGCCACAGATAATGGTGATAGCTGGTAGCAATATATGATCGCAATAGATAATGGTGATAGCTGGTAGCAATAAATGATCGCAATAGATAATGGTGATAGCTGGTAGCAATAAATGATCGCAATAGATAATGGTGATAGCTGGTGGCAATAAATGATCACAATAGATAATGGTGATAGCTGGTAGCCATATGATAATGGTGATAGCTGGTGGCAATAAATGAAGCCAATAGCTGGTGGTAATAGCTGATGGCAATAAATTATCAATAGCTGGTGGCAATATATGGTAGTAATAGATGAAGGTAATAAAAAGTGGTAATAGCTGGTTGCAATAGATGGTGTTATTGGCCGGTGGCATTATCTGGTGACAAGAGCTGGTGGCAATAGATGGTGGCAATAGATGGTGGCAAGAGCTGGTGGCAATAGATGGTGGCGATAGATGGTGGCAATAGCTGGTGGCAATAGATGATGTCATAATGATAGTGTAATGAACCATTCTGACAGCGGATTTAACGAGGTATGATAATAAAATCTCATTCAGATACAAGCAATGTCATTAAGGAGACTTGACAGACAGTTAACCATTCATTTGTACACTTATCCAAGGTAGCTTTGCTGGAATATGCTCATTTACAAGATTTCAGTTTTATTTAAATCAACAAACTAACCACGATGCCATTTTGTATCTCTTGACATGACACGTGAGCTGATAAGCTCACAGAAACGAGCCAAAGGCATATGCTGGTAAACCTAGCTGAAACATGAGCAATGTCAATTCCTTCAAACGTACAAAGTTTATCTGCTCAGTTTCAATGTGGATCTCATCGTGTCAATATGTGAATATCAAATATGTCGCTAGTGCATAAATGCATCGCTGTAATATCCAGTTTTATTCCATGTCTAGCCCCATTATTTCCCTCGTCGTTTAAAGGTAATCAAAAGTGTGCCAAAATTGCGAGCCCATTCAGTGTTCATTAAATATTGACTGATTATCGCAGACTGTGGTTATTGTGATTAATAACCAAGGCCCTTAGGGATAAGTTCAACTCTGATGACCATGCAGATATCAGAGAAATATATTCTGAACAGACACGGCACTATTATGTTTGAGATGCTTATCATATCTGTACTAATATTCACACCTTTTCCATGTTCTCTATGCAAGGAAAATATCCCTCTTACTCTGCTGGAAATCAAATATTTCCTGGAACAATGTAAAACATTTGTATTACTTTTCACAGTATCTATATCGAAAATAATCAAGGCAAATAAATATTCAGGAAAATACCCAAATGTGTGGCTTAAATTGTTTCATATTTAAAAACGTTTAAGATTACACAATGAAGATATTTGGGATTTTTGGTTTGTGGTTTTTCAAATTTATTTCATTATGTCTCAAGTGGATATATTGTCAAGAGAAGAATACTTTATCCTTAAAATTCGACCTCCACAAAGTATTTAAGAAGTTTAAAATAAGATAAAGTGAAGTATTGGCATGTCATGAATATTATCAACGGTTTCCTATTACACACATTCCTGGCAAAATAATTAAAGTTCATAATGGTGAATGTTGGGATGCCTGAAGCCAAAGTGAGGTCGGTTTCCAGTTCCTTTATGACAAACGAGACCTTCATTTATGGGAGACCTGGGTTTTGAATAGTGCTGATTTGTACCATTTCTAAGGCAACAAACATTTATTTACCAAGTGTTGAAAGTGTCTCACAAATATCAACTGTTTATTTGGGAATGAAATAATTGAAGGTGACGAGTGTAAAGTTAGGATGTACATTTACAAAGCATAAACTGATAACGTACCGGACCGCACACCACTACCAGGGCTATTAGGGATAATTATAAGTTCTCTTTGCAAGATGAGGCAGGAATATACTTAGCCAGACTGTAGTTCTAGCAGAGCATTAAGGCGCCAATATTGATATGACCTAGTGCACATCCACGATTTGGCTGCTTCTCACACTATTTACGGGAGGTGCTTATTTTAGCTCCACCAGGTCATCTTGTGTCCAAAGGATACCCACACAGATGATACGAGACCACAGCTTTCCTACCTATTAGTTCCTAACCGCTCTCACAGAAAGTGGCTCTTGTAAGCCAAAAGCTGCCTTTTCACCAGGCTGTATTTAGATGCCTTGGTAGCCTGAGTTGGTAATCGAGAGGTCTTGAAAAAAGGTCATCTCTGCTTGATTTCAGACATTTTCCACTGCGGTGGTTTGTCACACGTGTGCTGGGTATATAATAGATCGGCAGTTCTGTTCACCGCATCCTCCTGGAGCGGGTAAAATAATGCAGTCTGACCTTTTTGTAGTATTTACTTCATGTCAAAGGTGTTCAAAATATATTTGTCAAAAGATAAAGGACACATCTTAATAAGATTAGTCAAAGCAAATGTAAAATTGTCGAATTTTAATAACGACCAATATTTCATCTTTATATTAGGTTTCTTGCCACGATATAGTTTCAAACGCATTTAATAAACTGACTTGAAAAAAGCAAATTCATCATGACGAAAGTGAAATTTTAGATTGAATGACAATTATCATTCAAATGATATCTGTCTATTCAGGTAAATCTGCGAGCTGATATCTATTTATTTCGCATTTTCTGTCATGATTTCTGTCTCTTACATCTGTAAATATTGTCTGTTATTAATATAGTATTTAAATCCCAACCTTGAATTCGAAGCTTTCAAAGAAAATGGTCAGACGTATGTCAATATTGAAAACATTCATGTTTTCGAAACATAATACAATGCAAACTGCAGAGAATATTAAAAATATCAGAAACATGACCTGCTCTTCCCATAAGAGAGTATAGCTGGCTTTGAAGGTGAATCGCTGGAGTGAGAAACAGTCGTGGGAGATTAAAAGTTGAATGGGGAAAACACCGAGTGCATTCACACATATTGTGTCAGCATAAAAAACATTTATGATGACTGTTCAAGCTGTGGGAATTTCCAAATTCTTGGTGGCCGAATATTGTAACAATATCTCTTAAGGGCCTAATACGTAATGGATGATCCCTTTCTTTGTTCTACTTTGTACTTGACTGCCTGCCTATGTCAACGTAAATATAGTTGGTCATATTTGGACTTTCTGAGCAAAGTCTCAGGCAAGAAAACATTGACCCGCTACAAAATATACAGCTTTGTGACCATGCCCTCTCAGGAACCCATTTTTTTCCTATGGGAATCATGTGGTGTTATTCGGATTTTGTACTGAACAACTCTGGAATGTATGGTCATTGATTTAAGAGCTTCAAAGTAAAAGCACACAACTCATGGATATCGATCGGTTACTGTGGGTTCTCTTGTCACAGCTCACGTTAAATGAAATGATTAGGAGGTTCAGATTGTGTGAGGTTAGCATTATTGCAGTAAAGTCTAAATGTAATATTTCAATCTTCTTCTGATTTTGCCAAGTATTTCTTACTGACAGGATTCTTTATTGAATGTCTTCGACAGTTTTATTTAGAACTGGATTAAGAACAAGTAGGGAAAATACCAAATGGAGTAGGCTTCTATTGCACTTCAGATAGCAGTTTCCCCATCAGATAAGTATTGTGAGGCTTCATGAACAGCTCAGCATTATATATATATATATATACATATATATATATATATATATATATATATATATATATATATATATATATATATATATATATATATATATATATATATATATATATTCTCGACGGTGATATAAATGAATGCAAAAGTCTGACTCCGTGGAGAATGCAAAAGAATGCACAGTATGTGATGAATGTCTAATATCTAGGTGTTTGTTGACAGTGAAATATAACTTAACTATATAAAGGGCGTGTTATTTACTAATCACTAATATTTGTCAGCCCCAAGAGGAGGTTCGCGAAATATGTTTATAGTCTTTTGAAAAGCTTGTCAATTTCGTCTGGTCATTCTAATAACCAGAGAGAAAATATTTTTTGCAAATATGCAGTAAACATACTTGTTTACTATGAAATAATCATAAATTACTAACTTGATAACAGAATATGATATAAATCAAGATTATGCCATTCAATAATTTGTGTATAGTGTGTTATTTTGTTGTTCATTACCACATAGAAATCGCGTCGAAGACATTAGATAAAGACTTAAAGATATCATCCGCCGAGCATATGTTGTAACAATCAAACTCAGTAATAGCAGCATCATCGTGAAAAGTAGAATGGCCGGGATATGTATAAGTTGACTCCAAACTTACACATTTCCACTCAAACATTTTCAAAATGAAAATTAAATACAGATGAAAATAAACATATTATTAATTGTGAATTAGAGAAATAGCACACTTGATTGACATTTTAGTGCCATGATCATACTCTCTCTTCCATGTAATTTTTATATTGTCAACAGTTCAGAATTTCATGGTATGGCGTACACATATTGAGATCATGATCAACATGCTCCCTATCTACAATTATCTGCAATCTTTACGGCTGAAGAGTATGTTTATCACCAGTGATGATTTACATATTTTGTTTTTCTCAGCTAAAATTAAATGAAGAACAATGGCATATAAAAAGGCCAGTGGTGTTACAGTCTCCGCGAGGCCGGCTTTGTTGCAGCTTACTCTCTGAGGCTATCAGATGGTGCACGTCTTCCTTTCTCCGGGTCACACTCGTACACATTATCACGGCCCTTCTCGGTCTAATTAGATTTACGCAATCAGTTTACGGATAAGAGTGCCTTCATAACTGTCATTCCCACCGAGAGCCATTTGTGACAATTTGTGCCAAGATTCTCAGTTTCCTGTGGTGTTGTTGACACCGTCGCGGTTACATTAAGATCAGCTTTCAACTGGTCCAGACTGGTCGCAGCTACAACTGTATCTTTATAGTCAGCAACAAACCTCCAAATAAAGTATAATTTTCTTCTTTAGTAAACCTCCCATCCTCTTCTCATGCAAAAGCTTCTAGCCTCTTAAATGGATTTTGTATCTCCTGGTGAAATTTCTTATGGGAGTCCCAAAACACCTCTTCTGGGATAGATCAAGATGAGTAGGTCACAAGCACAAAAGTGACTTGAAATTAAAACTGTTACCCGATGATAGGAATGTCTAATTCCCAGTCCTGACCATGACTGATTATATCATTCCCCGGATTCAATCAAGCCTTCCTTGTTGATTGATAGGCAGTCTTCAGGGATTACAAGTCCGCCAAGGAAGCTCACAGCCCCAAATATCACAGAGTAAACCGCATGTGTATGTGTTGAGCGTGAGCAGATTGTGATTAGGTGTGAGTAGCTCACTATAGCCTACGTACGGATATGTGCACGTAATTGAGTTGTGACTACAGGTGTGACCTTACGCCTCCTGAGCAGTTCTCAATAGAGCAGAGCAGCTCCATCAGCTGTGTTACCCAACAGCCAAATTGCCATTTACTCCCTTTTGGGCACCCCCATCAAACCATTATTAGACTTACTCATATGTGATAAAGAACGTGAAATAAGAGCACATCTGCTCCGTGCCCTTGTTAGATGTTAAGAATCACTGAATCTCTACGCCTTGTGATCTTAAGGTTTTATGAACTATATTCTTCACGCACTTTGGCCACATCCTCTCTAGCCAAATTGATTTTCCTTGGAAGATACATTACCTCGCACATAGGTCTGTTCCAAGCCCGTGATAGATATTTTGCAAAGTAAGACATTAACAGATTAGATAATAAATCAGGGGGGTGGGATGAAGCCGTGCTAAGGAAGACTTCAGCTCATATCATTCTTTAAATCCATGACACTGCCTGCTACTTTTTGTTATCTTGCCGTGTAATTAAGGTCACCTAGGATATGCTATAAAGATCAATGTGCTGCCAGATTACTCTGTGGTAACGCAACAGACAATACCTCGGAGTTCAGCTAAAAGGCTCGTGCTTCATGTCTTATTCAAATGATATACGCATGCTTCACACAGTATTTGTGTTTCAAATTAATCTGGTTAAAACATTGCATTATAATTCCATATCAGATCGGTTGAAAGGATATGGTGTCAGATACATGTTAAGATGATTACCTATTCTGATATCTCATAAAACTGTCTGCAGTGTATGTCAGATATTCTTTAAAATTCCATGTAGTTCACACCTGCTTCGAGGCTATGAAATGAAGCTGACACGTCAACCAGTATCACGAGTAACCCAGGTTTGGCAAGTCTGACTCATATATATTAGATTATGTTAATCCAAAGAATCCTATAGCTCCCAGCAGTCAGATTCCCTTAACCAAATTCAATATCCGGACAGTTTAATTAAGGTCTGTCTTGTGTTACTTGATTGTGGAGAAAAACAAATGATGTTCCTTGGCAAGTCATTAGTTTACAACAGAGAAATACAATTGAACTGAGGAGTGCTATATGCGCATTCCAGCAGGATATGAATGTCTGAAGGCGAGTAGGAAGAAAACCAATGATAGAAATTAATAATGTTAGATAATAAAACAATAAGCATAAGTGAACAAGATTTGATTACATCAGCTCCAAGATTTAATTACATTAAGGTCAGTCTATATCGAATAACCAAAGTTTCTTGGTTATTCTATTGGGATTATTAAGGTTCCTCTTTCTAAACGGTTTAATAATAACTGTAGAATAATTTCAGAAAGCTGATAAGGACAGATAGATTAAGATAGGTTAATGTGGATGGTGCAGATTCATTTCGCCAAACAATTGGAGAAAATCACATTAAATGGTTCACTTGAAAGGTTCTATAAGACAATTTCATCTTTCAAGATTTAAGTTCAAAGAATATGTGAAAATAAGACAAAAACTTATGTATGTGAATTCAAAATGAATATAAAACCATCAACTGAAAATATGTCTCGCGCCTATCTCTTATTTCTACAAAACGTTTTATTCATTTTTAATGATTAATCTTCAGATCTTTAATCTTTAGATCTATTTTCATTTCTCTCGTGTTGCCATAACTACATGCAATCGCAAATGTATCTGTATTATATGGGGGGAATGGGGGAGATTGGTAAGATATGTGCAGAGAGTGTTACCTTTGAGGGAAGCACGTTTTTTTTCCTTGAGCGAATTTACCTGATTTCAGAGGGGAAACACTGGTGTGAGGAAGTCGTGGCAGATTAAATTGTTGAATAGGGCGGAGTTGCGAAAACTTTCACACGTATGTACGTAAACTAAGATGGCAGAAAGTTGGTTTTGTTTGTTTTGTTTCTGGGGTTTTACATCACTTCAACATTATTTCAGTCATTTACTGATGAGACCAACTTGTAGCAGATGTAGTGCTGCCTCACTGAATTGTCATGTCGCAGGTCCTTGACATGACAACCCACCCGGTCACAGATTTACAAGGACAACGGGTTAACCTTTAATTTGACACAGGCCTCAGCTCATATGGGAAATTGTATCATGATCTGGTGCTAATAAGTTGGCGCTCGAATCAACTGCCAGTCTTCCCGATAGTCACCAGACCTTCAACGGACATTTGGTCCGGCAAAATTAACTTTTTTGCCGGACCGAAAGCATTTTCACCGGACCGTAAAAAAAAAAAAGAATATCAGCGTGAAAAGTAAATATTGTCCAGGTACATTGTACAAGCTTCCCAAACGGCGATATAATTAAAATCTTTGTTTTATTTTACACATAGAACTATTCTGACACGTGTCAGCAATAGTCCGCCTTCATTTAATAAGTTTAAAGTATGCACAAGTCCGAGAAAATGCGAGTTTAATAATGCTTAAATACGCATATAAGACACGAGGTCGCCATTATGAAAACCGGAAGTGACGGGGACAGGCTCTTATTTTTGGCGCGAAAATGATCGGACGCTATTCATTCGCATTTAAAATATTAATGTATTGCGCAATGATGGATCCCTGACACTTCGTGTTTACGTTTAGACTGGTGTCATGTCCTATTTATCCAGAGTGTTCTTGACACGGTATCGACGGGGGACCAGTCTAATTTACGTTTTACTTTTAAAATGACTGCCAAACTTGTCGAGGGATAAATTTTGAGAAAAGTTAGAATTTTCACAAATATAGATGTCGGACATGAGGTCCGACCACGGCGGATAATATGCCGGACCGTGGCAAAAAATATCGGTCAGGACCGGCGGTCCGGGGGTTATCGGGAAGACTGAACTGCGCCACGGCCCGTGGCCCCCAAAAGTTAGTGGATGAAAGCATCAAAATGGAAGATGCAGATACTCTGATCGCCAGAAAACAATAAATATTCTGTCACCCTATTGTATGCATCTCATATTATAAAATGATGCACTAGTAATAAATGATAGAAAAGGTATTTCATACGTCTTTCTTTTTATACGGTAGTATTTATGCATATACTTATCGGATCCAATTCAGAAACAACACGCAACCTTAGATATTCCAAGCACAATTCTGACTTCAGTTACGATGTAGTATGCATTATTTTATCCATTAAATGGCAAAAACATTGATTCATCATAATTTGCTAATTGGTATGTTTCCATATGTTAAGATATTTTATAGAAATAAGAGATCATTTTGTGAACATCAATTAGTATATGTTATTCCATTGTGTTGTATCATTCAAATATGTCTAACCCCCATTAGTCAATCAAAATTCCTTTAGGTCATTTAAAAGTCTTAGAAAGCTATAAATACATTGAGAATTTAATGTATGGCCAAAAAATTATGGCCAGAATGTTAATTCTAGGTCATATCTTTGGGCTTATAATTATGCTCTCATATTGAAAGCTGTAGACAAAATCTAGACATGTCTACCAAATATATCTAACCTCTTTTCAGTCAATCAAAATTCCTAATTATACTTTACAACTCATATCAATGAGTATATTAATGTGTGGACAAAGGAAAAGAGTCATATCTTTGGATTCAGATTTTTGCTCTCATACTGAAAGCTCTAGACATAATCTAAATGTGTCTACTAAATAAGTCTAAACACCAGTTAATCAAAATTCGTTTTGACCATTCAAAAATTCCGAGAAACATATATTTGTTATGAGAAATTGATTCATTACGGAAAAAGGATATATCAATATTGACAGGTTATATATCAATTTATGTCCTATTTTGACCTATATCCTATCAGTTTATAAGGATGGAGGTACCAAATATCCGAGGACGCACATTGTCCTTAATGCTACTTTTTGCGACAATTATGCTACTTTTTGTAACAATGTAACAACTTAATTCTGTCCGTATAACATTCAGGTGTTTGATGTATTAAGTTTATACATGGTTTACATTCTCATTCTTCTTGATATTTTTGTAAAAAAAAAAATCCAAAAATACCACACGCCCTCCTAGGAGCATGCCATTAAGATATTATTTCCTCTCTGCTTCCAGGAGCATGTCTTTGGAAAATATCTTGCTCTGTTTCCAGGAGCGTGTCTATTTAAAAATAGCCTCTTTTTTCCAGGCGCATTATGATGCATAATAAAAAAGGCATTTTAAAAAAAATTCCTTCCATTAGATATCGTGCTCTCTTTCAATCCCATTATAGCACAGCAGCATTTGTATGTAAAAAAGATCAGGTTTCACAGCATATTGTGTATATTTTGGTTGGGCATTATCAAAATACATACATTTTTTTACTTCCACTTATCTATACTTTTCAAAAGAAAAGCAGAGTTAGTTGACAGAATATATCCCACTGTCACAATTGTGAAGCTTATCATGCACCAAGCCACAGCTTCACATCGAGGTACTTAAAGCATTGGTGAAACCTGACTTTCAAACACATTTTCTTTACATAACATGAATGTTTATACCTTAAACAGTGTTTTTATGTAGTATTACCCAAAATATTCCCTGTTAACAACTTTCTGTGGCATTTGAAAGTTGATCAGTTGTCTGCTGAAACCTACAACAGCAATTGAACACTCTGTCAACAAGCTTTGTTTAGCTGGTCTGTGTACTCGTGTAAACACCTAATGAGTTACCAGTTGGGCACCTGTCCAGCTTGGGAAACAGGGTGGAGATGTTTTGTACAAATTTATTGCCAGGAGTATACTTCAGAACAACAAAAGATTATTTTAACATTATTTGAATCAATGAAATAACTATCATGGTTGTGACAAATATTTTATGGTTGTGACAAATATCTTATGGTTGTGAAAGATATAAAATCATTTGTGGGAAAAGTATACTATTTATTTCAAAATATCTTATGCATGTGAAAACCTTTCTGTCAAAAAGGGTGGAAAAAGTGACATTAAACCCTGTGTGGAAAAAGTGACATTAAACCCTTTGATCACTGGTTTGGCCTTAAATCACAAGGATTTGAATGGCAAAACTGTGAATGCTGATAATTGGTATCAGTGAAATTTATGATTTGACCTTCTTTGATGAAATTTGGGGTTTTTCACACCACTGAATGGGCAGAGATCAAAGACTGCATGAATTTCCCCTTAAAGGCTGAGCTGTGTAGAATTGATTTTTTTAAATTTTTTTTTGCAAACATATATAATATAAAAAATAATGATTTTGTATAGAAAACAAAGATGAAATCTTCATAATGGGTTCGATTTTAGAGAAATGCACATCAGAACATATAATCATAGAATATAAACATAGAATTGAATTATTTTAAAAAAAGAAAATATTAAGAATAATGACAAAGATGGAATCTTCATATTGGGGTTCTATTTAAGCGATATACACATCAGGACATATAAAACTAAATTGCTAATTTCTGCAAAAAATACATGACAATATACATGTCAGAACATATAAAACTAAATTGTCAATTTCTGCAAAATCTTCTTGGATGTTTGTACTCCTAACTTCATAAATATACTATGTAAGAATTTTCTTTGCAGAATATTAATATCAAAATGGAAGACATGACTAAAATGCTGTAAAGAATCTCCCTCACAAGCTAAGAGGTAGAAACAATTGAAAGGCCTTTGATCACAAATTTTGGTTTTTCACGCCACTAAATGGGAAGACATGGGAAGACAATTATGGAAGTCAAAATTTTTTAAAAATGGCCGAAAATGTGTTGTTCCGATTTTGTCAATGTACAATGTGAACACAGAATTGTCAATTTCGGCAAAATCTTCTCGGACGTTTGGACTCATAACTTCAAAAATATTCATCCGTTTTTAATATTTTTACCACAAAAAGAAAGCCAAGACTTTACTCTATTAGCATGTGAAGTGTCATCTTCCGATATTATGATTAAATATTTTTTAAAAATGGCCGAAAATGTGTTGTTCCGATTTTGTCAATGTACAATATGAACACAGAATTGTCAATTTCGGCAAAATCTTCTCGGACGTTTGTACTCATAACTTCAAAAATATTCATCCGTTTTTAATATTTTTACCACAAAAAGAAAGCCAAGACTTTACTCTATCAGCATGTGAAGTGTCATCTTCCGATATTATGATTAAATATTTTTTAAAAATGGCCGAAAATGTGTTGTTCCGATTTTGTCAATATACAATATGAACACAGAATTGTCAATTTCGGCAAGATCTTCTCGGACGTTTGGACTCATAACTTCAAAAATATTCATCCGTTTTTAATATTTTTACCACCAAAAGAAAGCCAAGACTTTACTCTATCAGCATGTGAAGTGTCATCTTCCGATATTATGATTAAATATTTTTTTAAATGGCCGAATATGTGTTGCTCCGATTTTGAGAATGGACAAAATGCACACAGAATTGTCAATTTCATGTAAACAGAATTGTCAATTTCTGAAAAAACTTTGTCAATTTCTATCAAGAACATAATATATTATTAGAATTACCATTCTGTTGTATCCAATCC
Organism: Amphiduros pacificus; assembly: GCA_949316495.1. Lineage (NCBI taxonomy): Eukaryota > Metazoa > Annelida > Polychaeta > Phyllodocida > Hesionidae > Amphiduros > Amphiduros pacificus. The sequence goes on from OX439000.1 coordinate 7,713,771, forward strand.
TAGTCTTCCCTGGGTGCAAACCTCCACCTCACATCCCACCTCCTGTGACTTACGGAGCCCTCTGACAGTTCAAAGGTCAAGGTCACACAACACATTTCCGGTTTAGTACGGCCAGTGCCCAGTGGTCACAAGAAATCATAATTCTCAGAGCAGATGTTATTTTGTTGATTTCAGACAGATAGACTGTATATATGTCAATTTTAAGATCATATATTGTTTTAGATACTTTAAACCACTGTAAAATTGCCTGCAACTTTCCAGGTTTCACCAATGCTTTAATTACTGACCGCCACAATCTAAAACTAATGCCACTACACCACAATGAGTGATAATGAATAATAACACTTTGGTGCATCTTGATTCGCTTAATATATTGAATACGGTAATTCTATAAATGATATAAATGATATATATATATAACCAGTTCCCCTGTGATGACATAAAGGTGGGTTCGTTATCTGGCCATATCGAGATTGAGTTCATATTAAAATTTAACATATGAACTATGCCCCGTGACTGAAAGTTTAACCCATTGTTCTTGTAAATTTGTGACTGGGTGGGTCGTAATGTGAAGGACATGTGACATGCCATTTTGTGAGACAGCAGTTTCTTTGCTACAAATAGGATTCGTCATGAAATAACTGAAATAATGTTGAAAGTGACGTAAAACTCCAACGAAAACAAACAAAATCAACAAGCGAGGTCAAATTTCCAAGACAGAATGTAAACATGATGTGAGAGTACATATTATCACGTTAAACCCGGGGAGTGACAAAATGTGGGAAGGCTGTGCTATTTTCAGCAGGAAAATGACTATGTGCCAAGCGTTGTTGATTGCCCGTGCCCATTTCTATGGCGCAGCGTGACCACGCACACAAGGATGTTGGCATTAAATATAAACGAGCCATCTGGGGATCCAGTTGGGTGTTATCCAAGATTTGGTTGAGAATCTCTCCACTTTCATTTCTGACTTTTCCTCATGGAGCATAATTATTGTTTACGGCCATGTTCCTGTGCCAAACTCCTGTATCACATTTTCCTCTTCTGCATATCAATTTTGTTGCCAATGGAACACTTTTCAATGGCTCCAAAATAATTCAGTTTGTTGTATTGATGTTTTTAATAATTTTTCCCCATCCGGATTTAGTTTAAACCATGTGAAAAAATTAGTTCTTGCCTAAATCTGGCAATAGTCGATTTAAAGTGGTTTACAGCAGTTGCGTGAAAGGTCTGAGTTATGTATTCAACCAGCCGCGGGATATGTGATAAAGAGTTTTCATTGGACCTTTGTTCCGTCCTGCCCTGAAATTAATCACATTTTTCCAGTGGCAGAAACAAATACAAACCTTCCGCCTGGTTAGGTCCTGCAGGCTAGTTACTGAAGTTTGCCTCTGGAGCGGTGGTCGTGGGAAAAACCAAAAACTGGTTTGCCTTTATGACCTTGGCAAGGCACACAGGATCTCAGCTGCAGGCCCCCATTAAGAAGAGTGTTAATATTTTTGGTGCGTTGATTTCCAGGGGACTAAGGACAGAAAGGAGATTGCGTTTGTTTTATGTGAAGAATAAAGATTTTCTGTCCAGGTCAAATAACGCTGAAACGGTGCGAGTCTGGCAAAGGGGGAGGAACATTGGAACGATGCAGCCCGGAAGTAAAAGTGCAAATGGGATAGAAATGTCAGGGCGAACTAATCGAGGATAGAAAATATTTGAGATCAACCACCCAAAAGGAAAGTGATGGAAAGGTATCTTTGAGTGGAAGTCAACCAGTAGATAGGGAGGATGAAAATTCTTGAAGCCATCCCATCCATTCTATTGACACTGGTTCGTTTGGCATAGAAGCAAAAATGCCCTCAGTGATCACTGTGTAACATATTGTAGAATCGTGTCGAGGAAATCTCTTAGGTGCTCCCAAAGCGCACATGTTGTCAGTGTGTGTCTCGTGGCAGCCCAACTTTTCTGGTTTGGTTCATCCACTCAAATTACCGTAAAAGTCCAGCAATAAATGTGTAGGCCTTCTGGACCAAAATAGGAATGGTGGGAGATAAGATTCTGCCAGATTTGTGGTGGAGGACACACTCACCAAACTCACCTCTGCGATAACATTCACCATTTGCAAATATTCGTATGGCTGGAGGTGCAGCAGGTCTTGATGGCAAACCTCAGTGACTGACTGTGCCCATATCATATCTCAATAGACTTTCCCTTATGACCTCCATTACCTAAAGGCCCATTGACTCTCCTGCCGAGGTTCGCGTAATAAACAGAGTAACTCCATTTAGAGTGACTCCAGGTCATGTTGCAACTTTTGTCAACATAAAATCTTCGAACATTTCACTTTTAAGTGAATAACGCCTTCAAAAATTGTAATCTTTGAAGTGTGTCATTAACCTCTAAAGGTTATCCAGATGTACCTCAGATTGATCTGGTTAGTAATAATTCTTCAGTCCTACTCCCTATCTTATTAATTAGTTCAGTCTGATTAGACATCAAACTGTCAGGCTATTGAATCGGAGAAGATAGAATTGCTTCAACATCTTACAAAGCACATCTTTGGAGAACTCCATTAATCCTGAAACCTGATATCATTTTTTATGTATCCTGATCAACCTGTCTGACATATTCATTCTCTGGTGTAAGTTTTCAATTAGGTAAAGAGGGAATCTGCCCTAATATATATATATATATAGGGGCTAGATATTTGTACATATTGTGTGTGATTGTTTCCTACACCGCAATACTAATTTGCAATACGGTCCCAGTATTATTAAACTTAACGCTTAAGGCTGCTGCCTGGGATTGTGCATATAATCCACAACCTATAATTCTGAAAGAATGATGTATATGATATACGACCATCCTAATGAGCTTTTCATAAGTGGAAAACTTTGGTTGAATGGTGCAATAAGTAGACTTTTGTTGAAAGCAACTTCAAGTTGTCAGGCAATTCCTGACAAAAGAGGTAAACCCTTATGTCTTCTTGGTGTGTATTTGTGGTGCAATCATGTGGCACAATATGATATTTCCGCATTTATTTTCACTTCCATTAACAAAACAGAAAATTTACATTCTTTTGATGTCAGTTTGACCAATTTCGCTGGCATCCAATAAAACAATTCTCTCTCGCTGTTATTTCAGACAGTAGTTTGATTGGGATGGTATTAATCATATTTGCAAATTTGGCCAGAGACCAGGAGAGGAAGTACGTTTCTCTCCAGTAGATGTTTGTCTGCTTGTGTATTCATCTTCTTGAGTGTGTATCTATCTTCTTGAGTGTGCATTATCTATTTGCGTCTTTATATGTAGGTCGGATTATGCATTCACGTGTGTATGTATTCGTCTATGTAAGAATTCCGATTTTTCCAGCCATGCTGTGAGTTACAACATTCATATGAGCCGTGCCTGAAGGGTTTAACCCGCTATCTTTATAAATATGCGAATGGATGTGTTGTAATGAGCCTGTGACATGACAATTCATTGAGGAGGCATTGTGTCCGCTTCAAACAGGTCCCGTCATGACATGAATGAAATATTGCTAAGAGCGACGTTAAACCCCGTATACATACTTGTATACTATATATAAATTTGTCTACTTGTGTGGATATTTACCTGTTCGTGTGGATATTTACCTGTTCGTGTGGATATTTACCTGTTCGTGTGACTATTTACCTGTTCGTGTGGATATTCATATATGTTCTATCTGACTGCATATACACATGTCTTTGTATGTTTGTTCAGTTGTGTGATTATTTGTCTGTTTGTATTTGGCTGTTAGCCTTTATTATTGCCGACCATAAGTTGCAACTCAGAGAGGGAATCTTGCCAGACCAGAGAGGGTACCTGGTACCTGACCCTGACGGTGTCAGTTAACAGTGTCCCTTACGGAATAGTTGACATCGATCATACTTTCATGTACAAAAAGTGGACAAATAGGAAAAAATGCAGATGACCAAACTTAAAAAGTTGCTATCTTCTCCAGACAGCAAGCATCATTTACAAATCACCAACTAAAGGTTAACAGAGTGTAGCCGTGAGAGTTGTGAGGTCCGCCTCAGAAGGGCATGACATTGGGACTGTGTGAAGTCCGGCATAACTGGCGGGGATGTAAGGTCCCTGGCCTTGACCGCATCAGCACACTGTAGCACTGCAGTGATATTTGCTTTTAGGTGCCGTTATTTTTATGTGTTGTAAGATGGATGACTGAGGGACAAAAGTGTGGCTAAGAGGGGCTTGACTTTTTCGCTGACTAATGAGTTTTAGTGTTTACCCGCAGCTAAAGACGGCACTGCCAATACCGCCTTCATCATGGTTGATATTTCAGTCTACCGTTGAGTGGGGTACCATTAGACCTTCACCAAAAGGGTAAATTACAAGAATTACAAAAAATATTTCACAGCTATTTCAAAATTATTCTTAGAAGGAAACTCTCATTTGTGTTAAACTGAAAGGTCAAGGTGGACTAATATAATGCATTGTTCTATATATATATATACAACATAACAGTGATGAAGTTCTAATGAACAACTCAAACTTAGCTCATGTGTCACATGGTACCCTGTTGATGCTCTGCTATGTCCCCGGTCAATGGAATGGATTTTCTTTCAATGTTGAGATCTCTAAGAGAGCTTATCGTTTCAGAGAATTTGAATGTCTAGGGCGATAGAGGAAATACCGCTTTTAGAGAAGCAGTGATTGGATGGATGTTTCCAGAAATTAATAGTTAAGGTCACATGTTAACAGAGCAGAGCATGATAAGCCACAACTGTGGGTGGACCAGACATAATTAACTGATAGTGAAATCTGTGCATCATTGTTACTGACATTTTACAGTCTACAGAAGCCGTTTTATGACCTGTGGCGGCACACAGTAAGCAGAACACATGGGGCAGGTTGGAAAAAAAACCTTACTTGCACACTCTTAGAAGACAAACCTAAATAAATGATGGTCATTACACGCATGTGTCCATGAATCATTTTGTAGCGTTCTGAGGTTGAGTCAAATCGAATCTCAATTATCATTAAGAAACGAAACGCCATTCCATCTCAGCCAATCTCTCATCGATGTCTGGTTTGCTAAAGCCACTTTTAATCATAAAAGGTGACCTTTTTGGACATGAGAGATTGCAATAACTGCATAGATAATACACAGGCAACTCATCTTGTTATCGCCCAATACTCATTTTTGAAGAGTATTTTAAAAGGATGAGAAGCTGATGTTGTAAAAGCAATTTGATGTCATTTTCTTAAGAGGTCTATCTGATGATTAAAGTTCATAAAAAGTTAATGAGATGTCCAAGAGATGCAGCATATGATGCGCGTGGAGAGATATAAAGGCTATAAACATGCGAGAAAGTAGATCTGATTACCAAGGGGAGCATCAGTGAGGAAGGAGAGTTACACAGGGAGCATAGCATGAGAGCGCTTGTGTGGCTTTCAATAATCCCCCTCGATCAAAATCGCTTACATCACTTGGTACGATATTTGAGGGGGGGAGCTATGTTATGTGAGATTGTCCTGTATTTGATCAGAGCAAACTGCTGTGAAAAGCTTTATCATTTGTAGTGCCGGCTAATTATTATTGATATGATTGGCAAAGTGGCTTTATAATATTATACATAATAATACTATAGGTGGATTGATGTATTTCTCTCAGAGTGTTCCCTGGATATTGAGATGACACACACAACGTATCCATTACCTACCACAGATGCACACAAACTGAAAGAAAGCGCTGCCAACGGCATGCAAGAAAGTATGCACGAAGATCATGCAAATTGCGGAGAAACTTTCTTTATTTGATACATTGACTTGTTTTATAAGACCATTGTCATATGGAATGATCAATCGCGAATGTTCAAATGCTTTGAACTGCATTATGTTCTGAGTAATTAAGGCGAGTCTTTAAATCTCCTCCAATATGTCTCATATAATTTATGAATATACCGCGTTGAAGATAGGTCACGATGTGTGGTTGATATACATTTAATTAGCATCCAATAATATGTCTTATTATCGTCCTACCGATGCATGCAATGTGCTCATATCAGATATAAGTAAACAATGGAATGAGAGAAAAATTGTAAAACGTTACAAAAATGATAAAATGATAAAAAATAATCGCAGACTTCATATGATGACGAATTCGGGCATCTCACCATAGTCATAGTACTACGTATGTGAAACACATTTCTTATCTTCTCAGATCATGCGTGACAGGATATTGAATGAAACAAAACCATAAGCATGAAGCTAGCTTATATGATTCAAGACAGTGTTTCTGCCAGCATAATCCACCTGTAGCATTTATAGCGATGTAGCAATATACATTGGGCGTTTCTCATTTCTATTTGCTGAAGCTTTTTTTACATATCACCTTCTGTGTGTAACCATGGTAACATATATTTGAGAGCAAAAAGTGGTTAAATGAAATGATATAAGTTCCAAGATGGTACCATTCGTATAATGTTGTTATATCTTATTAATAATAGGAAACATCAGAGAAGCAATGAATGATAATTAAGTAGTATTTATCTTGATGAAAACATTCAAAATGTTGTATGTTGAGTGTATTGGTGTTAGAATAGGCATGTACGGCATGTACAGTTACAGTCTTTGGAAAGAAGTAATAAGAGATATAGAATGATTTTGTGTAAGCCTAGATTCGAAACTTAGTCCAGGACACCATTAAATTGGTAAAATAAATAGTTCAGATGTTGAAGGCTGCAATATTCATATTAACTTGTTTATTTTGGATATATTTTTTTCCACACCAATTCGTGTCAGCCTTGACGTTTAAATACGTTGAAATAACATTTCCAACCCTGTTATTTGTATATATATATATATATAGGACACAGAAAATGTGATTATTCACCACATAATTTTACATCTCTTGGAACATATTGATAATTACAGTGTCATCAACAGTTTCTTTATAAATATATAAATATATAATTACAAGTGGAACACTATCAGGGAGATGATACAAGTACTGGCCTTTTATTCGGCTGGGCAGTCCTAGCGGATAATAAGACAGAAACAAGGCGAACCGAGATTTATTGCAATGCTCAAAAACTCTCAGTTCCTCAAATTTAAAGCTTTCCTCGGACTATCGAGAAATAATCCTCAGGCTTCTAAATCAGCCGCGTGTCGCTCAGATATGTGGGTCAAAAGTATGGCAGACGAAATCTATTTCCCATGCATTGAAAATACTGATTGGCAATGACGTCTATATTGAAATTATCTTCCATAAAATATGAATTATTGACACGATGATCTTTCTGCGACAATGAAAGTAATCATATTTGACAGACATACAAATAAATAAAGATAGATGACTTTCACCGCAGATAAATATTCCCACTTGTAAACAGGAAATATGCATAATTAAACACTGCTGCAGGTAACTATAATCGTTTCGTAATTGTTGTTAAGACATTTTGTGATTTATCACAGGAAGCCCCCGCGTATGAGGACGTGGGAGGTGATACTTCTGTTCATTACAACCTGCAACAAACGGATCACTTTCCACATACATTTACAGTAGTGATGGTATTCAGTCCCAATGGCCCTCTGATATAAACTCTCATCCTCAACAAATAGTTCAAATATTCAAAACAATATATGATTTTGTGAGTGACTATATTTCCCCATTTCCGAGAAATTTGTCCATGTTATTTAAACTTAGTATGATTGATATTTCCAATGTTTTCTCCTTTGAAATCTAATAAAAGCTTCAGATGCTTAAAACTTTTTACAAAATCACGTGTCCTATAAGCGAGAAAGGACGATAATTCACATAATAATCACATGATAATTCATCAACAGTTTCTTTATACCAGACCGACATGTTTTTTCTGAGCATCCATACGCAATACCGATAATGATTTTAATGTTTTTTTATGTAAAAAAAATAAGTAGCGCGAAATTGGTACTCCATTGGGTAATCGTTTTTTTCATGTTTGCCCATAGGGATATGGGATTTGACAGCATGAATTGGGAGTGGGAATTTACACAAACACCGAATTGTATTTATCTGATACCTCTCCAATGGGTTGGTAAAAAACTGTTCTCACTGAATGAGTACTTTGGGATGCCATCGCAAAATGCCTAAAACGCTCTATCTTTTATAAGTTTCTATCACAACTTGGCGGGATATCTAAACTATTTGTTAGCCAGACTCACTCTCGGTTCGGGTATTGTCCAAGGTCACCATCGACCGGATATGCCTTCCAGATATATAGACGGGTCTCCCATCGCTTTATGAGAGGTATTTTGTGAGGACTTCCGGTCAAGGTTTTAGAAACCTTTCGACGAAAAGCAGATTTTTACAAGGTTCATTCTCTTTCAATGGAGAGGTTTGGTACACGTTCTCAACCAATATTGATAAAATGCCCACCAAAATGTTAGGAACGATTTACGATAATAGCCTGTGTTTACCCGAAAATGCTGAGCTCTTTGTTTTCTTTAAAAAAAAACCGTTTCTGTACACTCAGAATTGCAGAATCATTGTTGGCTCACTATCACTTGGTAAACTATATTAACATGTATTACTAAAAATTTTGATCACATGTAGATAACAATAAACTTATAAACATATAAATGTAGATCTTCCTGTTGGCTAGACTACACTTTATATTAGGGTCAAACCGTGGCAAAATATAACTATATAGCCTTTTTGTTTTGACCAGAACCAGTGTTACTCTTATTGTTGCATATGCAATTCATTAATGCATGTGCAGGACTCCCACACGTAATTGTTTTATATACATTTACATTGATTTAAACCGTAAATACCGGGGAAACCACTGAACATGATCTGGCACATTGCTGTCATTTGCAATCATTTGGAGTATGCATGGTACAGGACCACAATGGTAGAATTTATCAGTGAATAAATGATATAATTAGCCAGAACGTCTCATGTAGACGATGGCTCTCACTTAAAAAAGAGGCATTCAACTGCGAATGGTACATTTAATCACACTAATTATAAATTACAAATATGAATAACAATCGTCAAATCATGAAAAGGATTAAATTCACGGATATAATATATCTGTCAGACAGATTCCATCCTTCATGGAAATTGTTGTTGGCCAAAATGTCAATGCCATGATTCAGTTTATGCATTAATCTCTATTATTAGAAACGTCGTTTTATTGTTATATATTAGACTAGGAGGCATTATATATTGTATGTGTCACAATAACTTTCTTGCCATATCTATTGCCAATGAATATGGAAGATTGAGTCACAAATTGTCCTGGTGACTGAGATATGATATCATTAAAAGTAATCGGCTTGAGTGGTGAGCTTCCCAGCAAATAAGCATTGTTCATACTTATTCCTTTGAGGATATTATTCATACGACAAATCTGAAGATGAAGATGATGAAATACAGCTAAAGCCAATCTGTAGATGATAAATACAAAAAGGCACTCTGAACCTTATCCTTTATGTTGATTGACAATTGTTTTGAAATTATATCATATGTCTCCTTTTTATATCAACACTACATCAGCGCTACCTTTTACAAACAACACACCTTAATTAAGATTGCTTATAAGAATGGAAAGAGTCAAAATGCATTCCTTTTCCAACATAAGCACATGTTATATATTTTAAATCTATTTCTTACTCTTTGTCTGTGACAAGGAAATTAGAAAAAAGTTGATGTTGTTTAATTCTCGTCTATAGTTATGACTGTCAAAACTTAAATAATCTGCAAGCTGCTACCCTGAGTTTTTGGGATGATTTCACCTGCGACAAGCCATATTGCAGGTGTACTTGGACATCTAATCAGCGGCGAGTTTATATCCAATGGTGAACTATCAGCTGACAGGAAGGTGTGCCAGGGGGTTGCCTCTCCTATGTAATCTGATTCAGTATTAATTGATAAACGCATTATTGGATGACCTACAAAAATGTCTTTCTTGATAAATATTGTGTACTGCAATTTCATTTCCATGAAACGGAAAAGGTCATACAGAATTCATCTATTTTTTTTAAGTGGTTTAAATTAAATTGGATTTCACCGCTTATGATGAGGTTGGATATGCTAGTGTCAAAACTAAAAAAGATAAATCTATTGGTTACATAATATTGTAGATATTCACTGTAAAGGTAGCACGGCATTGGGGAAAATCATTTGAAACAAGAACCATGTGAAGGAAACATCGTTAGTTGATTAATCTTTATCTGATTGTTAAATGGTCAATTCAAGGTGGCGTGTACTTAGGCATGCATGAGCATCATATCATATCAGAGTAATACCAGAGTAATAGGCCACGGGCCGTGGCGCAGTTGGTTAGGGCGCCAGCTTATTAGCACCAGTTCCTCTGTGGTGATCCAAAGGTCGTGGGTTCGAACCCCGGCCGTGCCAGGATTGAACTCATGATACAATTTCCCACATGAGCTGAGGCCCGTGCCTAAAGGGTTAACCCGTTGTCCTTGTAAATCTGTGACCGGGCGGATTGTCATGTCAAGGACCTGCGACATGACAATTCAGTGAGGCAGCACTATATCTGCTACAAGTAGGTCTCATCACGAAATAACTGAAATAATGTTGAAAGTGATGTAAAACCCCAAACAAACAAACAAACAAAACCAGAGTAATATAGTGATAATGTGAAATACTTTGAAATATGAATATTATTTCGATGATACTTATCTTTTTATCTTATTTCTAAACTATCACAATTACTTCTTCATATAATCATTGATAGTTATTTTTTTATTTTGTACCTAAACTACAACAATGCCATTTTCGTATAATTATCGATAGTTATTTTTTATATTATATCTCAATTATCATTATGAACTATGCATATAATCATTGATAGTAATTTTTCAACTATCACAATGACCTTTTCTTTTGTTTATCGACAGCTTTTTTTATTTTATATTTAAACTATCGCTATGTTCTTCATATAATTATTGATAATTATATATATCTAAACTACCACAATGACCTTTTCGTATAATTACCGATAGGTATTTTTTATTTTATATCTAAACTATCATAATGACCTCTTTGATTTTATCAATGACCTTTCTGATCACAATTAGGCAATGTCACTTCAGGGATGTAACTCTCCGTGCCTGTAATATTACCCTAATAACACAATCGTTGACGCCATTAATTGAAATATGATTTATTAATTTAATTCTACAATGCCCAAATTAGCTTGTTTGTTCCTTGCATAATAAGGTTAATTAGCCATCGTAATTAAACTCAATGAATGAATTTTAAACATGGCAGAATATTAATAATTGACCGTGGAATCTTCAGAGTTAAACACAAATGCATTCTGTCATTTGCAGATGTTTGATAGAAATTCATCAGGACACTTTTTCCCATAGTCTCCATTTCTATTTAATCATTACCATCGCAAAGTTCCCTCAAAAAGGTAATAATCTTTAATAATTATCAATATATAAAGGGGAAGCCCACAACTACGGATCTGTATGAAATGTGTGCAATCGATATAATTGAAACATTTTCCCATTGATAAAATGTGAAATGTGAAATGGTGTTTTTACGACCCTTTCAGCAACTATGGCCATATCAGGTCGACTTTCGAGCCTTTTACCCAGTGTGAAAGTAACACTGCCAGCAGTGGGAGTTGAACCCACCACCTCCCGTCCTCCACTTACTTAACCAACAAAGGCACAGATCCTACACTCTACCAACTGTGCTAGTGGGGTCGGTTTTCCCATTGATAATGTACTTGAATGTTTTGAGGGTTAATAATGAAAATATGTTTTAATTAAGATGTAAGCCATTAGAAAACTTTAGTCTTTGTTCTTCCCCCCAAACAAATATCTGAGCAATTTCAAAGTAGACGAAGATACCATATTTAAAGGTTAGAGAGAGGGGAGGGTGGGAATTTACATGTAAAAGAACACAAAGGTATGCGACAGTTTTGGTAATAATCATGACAGAGCATACTTGGATATATTGCGATTTAGAAACAAAATCTCGAAGAAGAGCAATGGTTTTGAGCAGTGCATGCTAATGTACAAAAGGAACAATAACAGTGACACAGCTAATTAACAGGTGTTATTAAAATCAATTGACCCTGTTATCTAACGAGATTATAGATGAGGAAATTAACATAGATAGGTTGCCATAGCATTGTTGATTTCAACCCATTTTATGCCTCCACAAAAGAGCTTTTACTAGATAGAATCTTATTTTGCAAAATATAGTAAATCATATAACAGAAAGGAATTAAGATTGACCTTATACAGTGCGCATAATACACAGCTAAAATACATATGCATACCATATTGAAGGAGATAGGTGTAGCCTACACAAAGGTAAACAAAAAGGAAACCATGAAAACCAACTTCTTCTTTTCTCATTTTGTAGATTTTTGCAATTGATTAAATGTGAGGCTGAAATTGTGTGAGATCGGTTTTTGATATGTCCACTACAATTCAATAATTGAAAATATTTTGTCATGGAACTTGTGTCTCACAGGTTTGATTACATGCATTTACCTTTACTCATGGCAAGATTGCTCATTCAACATTTTGCCTGGATCCACATTTGCATACAAACAAGGACTGTTCTTAATCCAGATATCATGACAATGCATCAATCCTAAACGCTTACCTGTAAACAACACTCGTCGAGATATAGAATCAAGTCAACAAATTATTATTCCAAAACAATGATATTCAACATTTCCAAGATGTGTTGTTGTCCACATTTGAGCATCTCTCGGCGGGATGCCAATAGGTTTTGCCGAGTAAACTTATAGATGTAGATGTAGATGTCAACCTTTTTGCAAATGAACAAGTCACATGTCAATTGTATGTGAGTGAACAGATCATAAAACAGAACTCTAAGGACACAGTGCATGATTATAGATGAAAGGAACAACAACAGTGAGCAAGTCATCAAACAGAACTCTAGGGCCACCATAAGAAGGAAATGAACAATAACAGTGAGCAGATTATAAAACAGAAACCTGAACTATTCCAGGATCCCCTGACATAGCCACGGGGGGAGGTATGTCACATGCAAAGGAATAATCAAGATCTAAAGAGAGCCATTACAGTGACATGAAATAAACGTGATCTACATGGGAATGCGCCCTACAACTAATGATTTTCACCAAGACTTGAGTCACAATGTCAGAAATAATATTATTACCAAATTCCTGTCAAGTGGTCTTCCTCATATCAAATGTTGGATTGCACTCTCGGTTTAATCTTAGGAATTGCATGCTTCACATCCGGTAAATGTAAACATCTCTCTCGCTTGTGTGAATATCTTTATCTAATTATCCCTCTGTGTTCTGTCACACAGGGCTGCCGTGCATGAGCAGTTTATTTTTATGTGTTATCTGTGGACGATGCTACTCTTGCCGCAAGACTATCTTAAGAAGTTGGCTTCAAATTATAATGCAATAATCTCTGTGTTTATGGAAAAGCTGTCACCATCCTAATTTCTTAATTATCATTGTTTTTTGTGAAATTATATTGATTCATACCATTCACAAATGAGTCCTGTGGAGTGTGATGGATCTCCTTCGTTGTTAGTATCACGTCAAAAACACATTGCTTAATTCTAATGTAATAGGGTTCCTGGAAATGCATGATATCTGAAAAATATGTTTTCACATAAATTTGGACAAAAGCTTCCAATTTTCCCTTCTATACGTAATACAAATTCGAGAAAATCTTACATTTACATTTAGTAAATTGCTATTTAGGTGTATCTCCGTACAAATACCAAATGGCTCTGAATCAGAATGCAATCAAACTAATGTAGACACGTCGAGTGAAAACCAAAGCTGAGTAGGCATATATATATATATACATATATGTATATGTGTGTGTATATGTGTGTGTGTGTTAGGCTCTCAAGAGATTTAGATGCAATATTCGACAATCTTTGCGCCATTGGGTTTAGTGCATTCACAGATTAAAGGCGATGCTGCATAAGACGATTTAACAACGATCGTGGTCGCAACCAATCAGTGCTTTCACAGCTTGGCTCAAGCAATCACAGATGATTTTGACCATGACATACAAGACGCGAATGCATTCGTCCATCCCCCCATTAAAATTTTTAATCCTTCGCATTGATTCAACACCAAATAGTTTCCTCTCAGTGTTTGGTGTTTTCTGTTAAGGCAATAAGAGTCCTGAGTTCAGTGTCCAATGAGTACTGATTTACTGTATTTGGGTATTAGATTAGAAAGATGGTTTGGTGATTTATTTGTGCTATCTATCGTTTTAGTTCTATTAGGGTGATATCAGGTCAGACAGAAGCCTGTCACTGTGACTGAATGCCATACTCATTTCAAAAAGTGGCTTTGGATCTTTATTTTGCATTTTCACATAAACATATTGAAATGTGTAGTACAGTTTTGACCAGTATCAGAAAACACTCCCAGTCTCGCCATATTTACCTGGTCTTTACAAACGATATTCCTGTTCCTGGGATATTGTTATTGCCTGCAGTAAATATCAGTCTCTCCATACTCCAAGTATGGTCGTTTCTAATGCTCTCTTGACATACATAAAGTTAAGGTCCTTTGATAGTATTTTGATAGGTTATATCTTATATCTTTTGATAGGTTATATCTTATTGATTACCAACTGAGTCTTTCTTGTGTCCTTCATCGATCAAAGGATAGCATGCTTTTCCCGACCTGGCACGCTAATCTAGTAGGGCTTATCGAATGACCAAATATTGGAAAGTGTGCAGTTAGGGTATATAATGGAAGGTGAGAGACAAGATTAATGCAGGTCCTCCGAATTGTTGCATTGCCGTTGCTGACTCCTATATCTGTTCGGAGCAGAAGTTTGGGGGCATTGCTGATTTATACTTTGTGGTTAATAACTTGGCGCAGAACCCACACATGCATCATTTTCACACCCGAAGAGGTATGGATTTCCCATGTAGCTCGTCTGAAATATTGAACATCAAAAGGTCGAAGTTAAGCTTGGAAACCAATAATTATCAATTTACCGTTTGCACTTAAAGCCGCCAACTAACTTGAGTGTTCTTTTATTTAGTAAAGGTCTTTTTATTTACTGTGGAAAGTACACGAATTTATTTGAACATCTCACTTTGTCTGAGTATGAATACAATAGTTTGAATATAATAGGGACGGTGTTGCATTTCATGAAGTTTAAGAATCTTTTTGTATATGTTTAATAGCAATATGATCATATTTTCCCCATACATTCATAATCCAATTTAGTAATATTACAATTGTTTACAGTTGTTTAATGCAATGTTGAATAAGCATATGCAACAGTCAATCTTGCAGAGTTTGGACGAAAGCTTTCATGAGATCACGCTAGTCACAGGTGATTTTAGAGGATTTTGCGTTATGTTTAAATGATATGTGGTCATATAAAGGTGACACACACAAGCTATCTGTATGAAGTCCACTAAAGGACACCTGTCAATAATTATCTTGTTATTTTGGTGGCACCTAATACAAGCTTGTACTCTGTGATCTTGACCTCTACATTGCTTTGTTCCGAAAGGGCATTAGACCTGTACCAGATTTTTATTTCAATCGAAGACGCATCTACTTTCAAAAGGCACAGAAATATATATATAGAGGAAATGTGGTGGCATTGATCAATACGCAATGATCACAAAGTTTTGGGAATAATTTTTTTTATGTAAGGGAAAAGTGCTTGAAAAATGAAAGTTTTAATACAGATAGTGGAGAACATACGATAAAAGAGGCAAGATGCACAAATTGTGGTGACAGAGCAAAGCGCAGAGATGAAAGCTTGAGGTGGCGAAATAAATGTATCCATGTGACATTTATCCAAAAGTCTGAGGCATAAGCCACGGAAGCCCTTCATGTGAGATATCGCAGCTTATTATTGCCATATCGAAAGGTAAGTCTACCTGCTTGTTTTTCTCAGGCACTGCAGCTGTATTTGCTAATACTCCAAATAGCTAAAAAAAAACCACTTATCTCGTGAGATATTTTAAACTCACTCATCTTTCCTGCTGCTCGGGTTCGAAAATACCAAAGAATGTGTAAAAGTTAATTCAAATCACATAAAATGTTGAACAAATCTATATCCTGATGTTTTTTTTTAATTTAATCATCAAGTATTCTGTTAAAATTGATAATACATCAAATAAATAATAGTTGAAGTTCTAAGATTACAGTTCATCCTTGGCTATGTGTTGAAGGGATTTCATTTTAATCAACACAGGCTAGATATATTCGATGGGAGGACAATGGCAAAACAGGTAAAGGAAAGTGGGACTTGACAAAATAAGGTTTCCTCTGCTGTGTAATAGCATGACTATTTATGGTGAAGATATGCCTGATTGTTGAGTGGATCCAATTTGGCTATTTGGCTTCATAATAATCTCACACGGGTTTTATATCCAATCATATAATTAGCATTCATTTTCTATAATGAAAACTCTCACCCTTCATATGCCAAGCATGAGTCTGATAACTGCCTCAAGATAGTTAAGATCTGCTGACACAATACTATCTGATTAAAAAACTTCATGATCCAAGAGATGAGAGGCTCTATGATGTGGTTTGGTGAAATTTGTGAAAGAATCCACCTTCATTTTAATTAAACAATATCACCATTGAATATCTTGAATTGTGTCCAATGATAATAATACTGAACTAAAACGGTTTTCAGGAGGAATGTGGTGTGATGAATTAGTTTTTCTCAAGAAGGCTTAAAACAAAAAGGCAACGAAATATAAATCTAATCAATAACTAATCTGATGACATCAAGACAATATTAAATGTCAATATCAATCTTTACCCTTTAGTATTTTACTTTAAATATATGACCCCAAATGTGATATTCACAACATTATGCTAGGTTCAAGTAATGATCTGTAATATTGGAGAATGGTGAAGTGATATTTGTTAATTTAGATTGGGATATGTTTTTAAAACTCACGTGAGAAGTACATTAGCATGTTTTAGTGTATTTTTTTTTGAATTTGAATAATCATTTATCTATGCATGGACTGTAATTAAGGGAGTTAAACATACAATTGACTTTCTTTATAGAGTTTTTGTTTTACAAATCAATGCTAACAAACAAACTTCGAATGGAGTGATTGATGTCGAGTTGAATTTAATCGCATTCATTGTGGATGACAAAAATGCAACGTGCCTTGCAATTTGCATATTCTACTGAATAATTAAAATATGGAAATTTAACTTGTTTTAATTGATGACGTGAACTTGTATTTTATGATTCTTTATCTTCTTGAAATATATGGAAATGTTATGGTAATAACAAGAGTAGTCTGTGACCTAATCAACCCGTTGTAAACAGAAGAATGTCATGTACATATCTGCCGAAAGGAGGGTAGCCTTTCTCCCATTATCCATTCATTTAACATTGGGTTCAACGAATAATGCGGTGCCGCAATGAATTAGACAATTTTGCATTTGGGTTTAGAAAGTGATAATCCAAAATCCTGCCAATGTCAACGCATTGCCACAAGATAAAACTAATTTACATGAGACGATCACTCTGCGGAAAGCCATCCTTAAATCCCACTCACATCGCCGGCTTTATCCGCGTGCAGCCTAGACACTGATGCTTGACTTAACTCAAGTATGACACCCTGTCCCCCGTTTATCACCCTGAAAGGCAATTTATATAATATAATAATATAATAATATAATAATATATATACATATATATATATATATATATATATATATATATATATATATATATATATATACTATATACTACACATTCCAAGTGTATGATATATTTCAAGAGACATAGTAATTACAAGATTTCAAACTAATTTTTGCCATAATTCTTTTTATATATATTTACAACTACAAGCTTTCTGTCTCAATGATGATGATGACGATTTGTCTCCCGGGCCAAAGCACTGTGTGTGGCATAGTCGTTGGTCTGCAGGTTCGTTGTATACACGTCAGGGAGAGACGGCTGTGACACTAGCCCTGGGATAGAATCAGGTACACGGGGCCTCCCTTGTCAACTTAATGACTTTAATGAGAGGGCTGGAAGTGTTTTCCCCATCGTTTGTAAATTATCTGCTGGATATGAGGAAGTTAATGAAATAACCTTCCAAAGTATTTCAATGCAATAAACCTATTTAAAATATTAGTAACATTGAATATATGAAACAATCTTCAGAATATTGTGACGACTGGAAAATAAATTATGAAAAGACCATACATAATGTATGTATTTACAGACGTTTCCTTTGAAAGATAGATAAGATTCTTCAGGGAGTGATCATGCTGCCTGAGAATAGACAGACTTGACAGCTAACTTTGTAATCTCTTCTGTGTGACTTGATATATTGATCACTACTTCGTATAGCTACTTCCGGTTGCAGATATCATTTATGCTTGATCATCTGAGAGATGGCCAAAACCCACCGGAAGTAGCAGACCTGTCATTATTCTAATATATGGTGTAGTTATGAATGAAAAGAATTTGTGTGGACTTATTGTGTGACTTAGTTACTATTATCTCAAATTATTAATTATTATCTATAATCATATAGTAGTATTCAAGAGACTGTTTATGTCGCGTTGAATGATTCCAATATAGTTAAATGATCTTCAGGGTTTGCTTCATCTTGTCTGACACATATGAATGAATGTCCATGGTTTTAGATCGGTTGGAGATGATTCGTTTTAAGTAGGTGGAACTATTTCTTTTCAAACGAAGATACTATGATATAATAAGAGCTGGATTAGTTCCACTTGTCTGTAACCATGGGTAGCACCATATTACTGAGCCTTCAGGTTGTTAGTCACATTCACGTAGAAGTTGTAACTGCCTGTTGATATATATGTCTTCTGAGTGGCATACATTGGGTATATGGTTTTTAACTTCGTGGTGATATCCAGCCAGATTGTTAAGATAATGCATTGTGAACCACTACCTCGGTACATGAATTATGCTTTGAGTTGATCGCATTGTAATGCGGAGCATGATCAGGCAGATTTCAATGAAAATCCAGGAAGGAAAATACTGTTGTACTGGTAGTACGTATGGGTTGTGGCGATGGTATGGCTGGAAGCACTCTTCTTCGTCAAAGCTTTGCTGGGGCCACGTTTTGTCATTCTTTGAGGACTTAGTGGTCTGAGCCTTTGAGAAATATGGCATCTCTCCTGTGTGTGTCCAGAAACATTTACCTCTTGCAAGACAAGCGATGAATTATGCACGCCAATCGCTGTCCATAAAATATTAACGTCCTCGAGATATGGGGAATCAGGGGTCTGCTATAAAGTATAACCGAGAGAGCGGTAAGGAGACGTAAATGCGATGTAAGGCTTGGTAGGGCAAGTGAAGCGGAGGATGAGGTGCATGGCAAGTCACGCACCTGTCTGTGCGGCGTCATCTGTCAGTGCCCGGCATGCCCCCAACCCGCCGGATACTGCTCGCCCTCACCACATTGTCAACCATCCACGCAACTGACCATGCAACATACATACACATGTGTGGCTGTTCAACTGATCAAAACAAAAACAAAAAAACAGACAATGAATATTAGTCTCAAGAAGGCGTTGTTGTTTTATAATGGGATTCTACATGAAGAACTTACTTTGAATTTGTAAAAAATGGAATGATAGTGCTGATCTAATGAGCAACCATCAAGCTGTATGATAACAGAAAAAATAGAATGAACAAATCCAAGTTCTGAATAGAGTCTGCCGCATAACCGGTCCCTGCTCCTGAGGAAACACTATATCACAATTGTGAGCAAATGGCAAGTGTTCTGTATCTTCATCTGAGTAACAAAGCACATTATATTAGTCAGAGAGTCATTGTACGTGCCTGGTGCATGCGGTGGCTTGTCTGTATCGCACCCTGCACAATGGGACCATTGAGTTGCTCAGCACAATTCTATTATAGAAGCCTTGTGCAGCATATTGTCCTCTCCCCCATGACATTTTTTCAATGGATTTCCATAGATAATTGGCCCGTATACGTTGAATATGACATTCATTTATAGATGACCAATATAACACACTGTTACACGTAAGTCTCAGCAACATTTCCTGTATTTTTACAGCACTATACCATATAATTGCTTTCATATTACAGCTATTTGTATTGTAAATAATGATAACATTCCCATACTGAACAATCTGCAGCAAATGATTCAAAATAGAACAAATTTAGCCTTTTCTCATATGTAATCCATTTTGTTCTAATGCTATTACTTTGCCCAGTTTGTTCATATTTTAACTGATAATAAAAACCTGTAATTTAGATGAATCATATCCATTTTTTAAAACTTTAAATAAAAGCTAATAAGAAAAAGTTGAACTCACACCTTTTGTTAGGACCTTGAAAGAAATCTCTCAAGCGATATCTCATGCGATTTCAAGGGAACTCGGCAATGTCAAATGCGAAAGAATTATCAAATGGATGGACTGTTACATCGATAAAAACAGCTCTGATCAAAGCGAATTAATAAATGTAGCACTTTACAGTAATAGTTACTGTAGGTACAAGAAATTGAAGTTGCTGTTTATCTAAGGCAAATTTACTGTAACATACATTTACAGTGCAGCCATTAAGGGAGGTTGTGATGTAAATAAAGGAGCCCATGAGTGTGGGTGAATACTGATGGCTTGAATAGTTTTACTTATCTCTCAGATTATCCTGAAAGACAACATTAAAAGGTTTACTTAGAATCTACAGGAGCTCCCCAAATAAGGGCATAGAGATTATGCAGCAGCTGCTAGGCACTCCTCACTCAAGTATTTTTAACTCCTTCAAAGGTCTTCGCACAACAAAATAAACGTAAGGCCTTTAATACTTTATGAAAAAGTACATTCAAATGTTAATAGGCTTTAATATTGCATCGTCCAGTTTTCTTGAATCCTGTGTATCATTTGTGTAACTTTCTCTTTAAAACGTTTCAATTCCTTGGTTTTGAGTTTACTTATGCAATATGGTTGATATTGGAAGATAGGTGGGTGGATGGCAGTTCTTACAGTTTACTGGTTTTGGTCTCAGATGACCCTTTTTTCTGGACATAAAATTGAAATATTGAAATCAGCATTCGTAACGCCAAGATTGGTAATCAATGTGTCTTTGAATTGTGGGCAGTATTGACTTCCGTAAAGGTGAAAGGTGAAGAATGTTCTGATTCCAGAGATTGTCTACTCAAAGCAATTGATATATCTCGATAGGTGTTAAAAATACAAACATGACAACAACAATATTTATTGTATTCAATGATGTTATCAACAAGTCATAATAATCTGAACAAATGGAAAGGACTATCTTATGTGTGACGCCTCAGTTTTAGAGTAGCTTTTTATGACTGCTTACAGCTTTTTCGTTCATGTTGAAGTTACTGCAGTGTCCCCAACATTGACTATATTTCAAGCATTTCTCAAAGTTCTACATTAAAAGATTCGTCAAATCTTGGTTTGATGGTTTAATTTCACATAATTTCCAAGGTCAGGGCTATATTATCGCCCATTTAGTCTCCACAGCAACGGGAATCCAATGCGAATGTTCCATTGTTCTGCGATAACTTGAGGACACGTGAACCGGATTAGGTGACACGAATGAATACAGTTTCATTTTATCTAGTTAAAATCAAGCTAAAGGTCGCGGATAAGTAGTTTGGCACCTGGCAGATGAGCTCTCTGTGTGTAAAAAGGCAATGGCAACTCAGAGTCACGTGTTAAATGACGAGTGATCTGATAGAGTAGATACTCATATATAGATGGTACAGAGCGCTGATATATAATGGCCCTTTTTCCCCATTTGTGTTTAGAGAGATGATATGATCTTGTAATTGGAATCTGAACGAGTACAAATTCTAGTTTTATATCATCACTCTTGTAGCTTATATCGCAACATTAGTTGCTCACGGTTCAAAATGGTGACGTAAGCCATATGAAGAGCCACTGTTTTGGGATTTTGTCTTATTTGCACACATTCATCGTCAAGTATTGAACTCTAAATTGGTAAATTTGAAAACTTAACCACTTAATGAGAAAATAAAAAAATGAATTTATTTGTGAATATGTTTGTCTATTCATTCTGTAAAAATGGTGTTTATTCTTTCAATCATCTCAGGTCAAATAATATATGTCAATATCGTTTGGAGTTAAAAAGCTATAGTGTTACAAGTAATAAAGCAGACGAACTGGAGATACAATATTGAGATTTCAATAGCAAGAGACAAGATATGTTTTTTAGCGCTTGGTGATGACGGAAGGGGGCGCTGGCGGCTCTATGGGATAGTTATTGAGATCGACAAGAACAAGGTCAGAGTTGTGCAGTGTAGGTGGAATAACTGATTGGGCAAATAAGAGGAGATATTGTGACCACAGCATCATGTGCCTGTTGTCTTGTCAAAATGCCTTACATAATGAAAACACGTCTCGAGACCCAAATAGCTGATGTGACAGGGATAAATGAGGAGAGAGATTGCCCCTCACAGCAGCGATGATGTACCGTTTTCTCTCCAGTTAGTGTGGAGCCTGTTTCCGGGAATGATTTCGTTCCGATTTTGAATCACAATTTTGATTCTTCGGCCCAGTTATCACCTGTAAACAAAGCTCACGTTATTGGCTGTCTCATTCTTACTTAGCGGCTTTAAGTGTACGTCACTGGATCCAAAGCCCAGTTACTGACTAACCTCAACATAATAGATATATAGAGACAGATATATGCAGAAACAAGCAAGAGATTGAAACAAGTAATTAGTACAGGGAGGTGCAGCTACATGAAAGAATGTTTAGACTTGTTGCGGACATATTTGCAGGTGTGACGCAGCATGGAGGCTTGTAGGGATGGAGGCATGGGCTGTCTCTGACTGGCCGTGCTGTGCTGGGCTTTAACATGGCTCATCCTCCCTGATGAATGTATCAGGTGTATTTGATGTAGCCTAGGGGGGATGTCATCTCAACAGGTGATGGCAGGCTCTGGGTCCCCACCCCACCTGCTCATAAACTGCGCACGCTCCCAGGTCTCACGCACCTTAATAACATATTTCTTTTAAATAAAGGCACAACAATGATATCGTGTTTACATTTTCCAATACTTGGAAAGAAATAAATGTTGCTTAGCGCTGGCTTTTCTA
Source organism: Amphiduros pacificus (assembly GCA_949316495.1). Taxonomy (NCBI): domain Eukaryota; kingdom Metazoa; phylum Annelida; class Polychaeta; order Phyllodocida; family Hesionidae; genus Amphiduros; species Amphiduros pacificus. The sequence goes on from OX439000.1 coordinate 7,736,863, forward strand.
TAAATAGGTGTACAGTAATCCTTTATTGAGCATGTTCACGATTAAGATAAGAAAACATAAGATCGGTACTGATGTTTATGCTAATGAAAGGAATATTAAAATCATCATTGACATCTCTTTATATATTCGGATTAGAATGTGCTGTTGCGAATGAGAAGAAACTGTTTATATCTTGTTATAGAGACGCAACTTTATACAGTGTAGAATAGACAATATGACACACATCATCCACTGACAAAGCCTTAAGCTCACATAGACATGGAAGATAATGGATCCAAGAAAGTTTAGAAGGATGTTTGTTCTGTCTTTAAATTTCACACAACTAGACCTGTTTCTGGATATTGAGTATCCTATTTCTTTTAGTATAGACTGAAAGATAACTATTTCATTTCATGGTGATTCATGTGGAATAAAGACATGTCTTAGCTTGTTTGAATTCTTCCAATGGTTAAAACATCTATTATGTAAGATTTTGTTTGAACAAAATATAACACAGACATTACTGTTACTTTAAAAAAAACACGTTCTTTGTTTTTCTGTTTAAAATCTTCGCCCTAAACATAATATGAGTTTAATAAATGCCTATGCATCACTTCTGGTTTTATTGCAATGCGAGATGTATCATATTTTCTTTACCACCTTTTCTCGTTTCAGGTAAGTGTCCTTTTGTCACAGTACAATGAACACCATGAACTATAGGTGAGTATTAAAAGTCAACATTTTCTCTTCGCAATATTCATCAGGCAGTACAATTCATAATCTTCAGAGATATTTGATAAAATAGAATCATCGACAATGATATATAAAAAACACTCAATAACTGTCAAATTATCCTCTGTCATTGTCACTTTAATGATTGATGACGTCAAACAGACAAAAATACTGAATCCCATCTCCATTCTCATTTAGAAATTTCCATTAAGAAAAAATAATAATTTTCTAAATGTGAATTGTACGTTTTCGCAAATTCAATAAACTTTGACTAAAAGTTTGATTGATTTTCTTGTATTGTCATAAACATAGATTGGCAAGTTTATTTTTGAAGGCGACATTATAAAGTAAGGTAGTGTTCCCATGGCAGTGTGAACTGCAATGTAAAGAGAAATAACATCCTTTAGAATTGGATATGAAATTGAGAACTCTTCTAACAAAAAGTAAAAATGCCTGACAACGATTAGCGCACTACATCAAAACGAGATAAACAAAATAGATAATCACATTTGAGAAAGGAATTATGTTAATGCAGTTAGATCCATATAAGACGCTGCAGAGTACGCCACGTCTGCTTTTTGCGAGGCACTCATTTTTGGAATAGTGTTTCATTGGTATTTAACATATATCTACTGATATTCCATAAATATAAGTATTGTGCTTGTGGATTTCATTTGTGATTGATAACGTGAGCTTTGTTTGAGAGGTTCAAGTAAGTTCTTTTCATTACGACCATTACAAATTTTCTCATGACGAATGACTGACTCCTGTCTAACATCAGTGCCACCTGGTGTGCAAATTGAATGACGGGTAGGTGGCACTCAAGATCTTTTCATTTTTGTGATGATTTATTCATTTGCTCAAGGTTTGACTGAATGTTGGATAATTTCAGTTAGTACAGCAAATCTTGCTTGATGTTTTACCCAGTGTACAGTGTAGTGTTTTAGCTGCAGGGCACTGCATATTTTCAGCTGATCATGGTCGTTACATGCATTAATTATCTTCACAGTAAAATTCAACATCTTTCAATTACCAATATGAAAAATCGATTCGATGCATTGTGATGATATTTTACATGAAATATGACCTATAGCCTAATGAAAATAAAACTTAGCTTACTTGATAATCTTGATTATATGGTAGCTGTTTTCCCCATGAAAATGCACTTAATACCGAAGTATTATTCATAGCACATGTCCAAAGATGCAAATAGTGTGTATATTTACTCTGTCTTGATCACAGTGAAGGAAAGAAAGTTTAATGGAGGAATTTGACAGGATGGCATCAGGACAATGTTGATAACCCTGGTCCATATTGACATGAGTAAAAAAATACTTTCCATTTTTTGTTAACACTTCGCTAAAAAGCTGGAATTGAAATTGATTCGAAATTAATTCGAATTAATTGGAGTCTAACTCTCCATTAAAATTGCGAGAATAATTTCATATTACTGGTGAAGCATTTCATCTCTGCATCAGAACCCTTAGAACGATCAAGATGGGAGCCTTTTTTTACATTTATCAGGATAAAATATGTGTGTAAAATATTAAAAAAATGAATGTTAGTATTAAGGGATCATTGAATTTCAGGTGGGCATCAATCAATATAGGAACACTCTTTCAGAAGTGCTTGTAAGGAATTTCTTAATTTTAAAGGCTCGCTGCAGTAGCTTGATGGGTTGTTTCGCTTGTGTACATCTGAACATCGGCCTATCGACTGAGACACAATGTATCCATGTAGGGTTTGGAATTGACGCCAGGTGTCTCTGTAGTAGCATCTGGCACCTTCATTGGTGCATCGTAGAACGATTCCGGACAAATATAGGAGCCTTTGAAATATGATGAATACACCCAAATAAATAAATGAAATACTGACCAAATATCTAATTTTGTTGATTCGGTCTCCCTTAGCTATCGGTAACTGTTGTGCGAAGAATGCCCCGATAATTTCCAGGACATGTTTTGTTGGAAGTTTAAAACATGTAGGATGATTTTTCAATTTGATTTTATTGTAATCATACTAATCAATGTTGAAATACTCAGTTCACTGGTTTGATTTGAAGGAAATTTTCATGAAATAATATTGGCAAGAGGGAGAGATCGACCTCAAATTTATTCTGTCTATTTACATTCTAGTATTTTGATTTACTCAGTATCTAATTTTCTAGATATAAACTACAATATTTCATTATTCATCACACCAACGTGTTTGAATTTAACTGAGCAAAATGAATATACCATCTTCAGAAAAAAATGTTAATGTCACTAAATTATTGGACATTTAATCTTCAAAATTAAACATTTTATCTGAGGAAATTATTTGTTAATTTTACCGGAATATTGTACATATATTATACATTTCATCTAGGAAAAAAACATTTGTTTGATTTTCAGGTTAAATGCATGTCAGTAATAACAGAGAATAAAGAAGAGAATAAACACATCATGCATATCTTCACTTTATGAACAGAATTTTAGGATAGGTTGCTTGCCATTCAAATATACGCTCTAATGGAAGTTTTTCATTGTGCTGTGATGTACTGTGTTGATCTATTACATTGGAAATATTTAAAACGAACCTATAGTATAACAGTCAAATAGGTTACTTATTCATTTCCTGGAGAAGAAATCTGAAATAAAATCCTTTCTAGCAGCACAATAAAGTTTCTCAAAAAATCTTTCTTGTTTATATTGGAACAAGATATGTTTTCTTCATCCGTCAATGTCCAGATTCCATGTTTTCCTTTATCTACTTTCCATGTGGAGATACTTACAATGAATACATTGGTGGCTAGTGTATATGTGCAATGGAAGCCTATATACTTTGAATGCTAGTGTATATGTGCAATGGAAGCCTATATACTTTGAATGCTAGTGTATATGTGTAATGAAAGCCTATATACTTTGAATGCTAGTGTATATGTGCAATGGAAGCCTATATACTTTGAATGCTAGTGTATATGTGCAATGGAAGCCTATATACTTTGAATGCTAGTGTATATGTGCAATGAAAGCCTATATACTTTGAATGCTAGTGTGTATGTGCAATGGAAGCCTATACACTTTGAATGCTAGTGTATATGTACAATGGAAGCCTATATACTTTGAATGCTAGTGTATATGTGCAATGGAAGCCTATATACTTTGAATGCTAGTGTATATGTGCAATGGAAGCCTATATACTTTGAATGCTAGTGTATATGTGTAATGGAAGCCTATATACTTTGAATGCTAGTGTATATGTGCAATGGAAGCCTATATACTTTGAATGCTAGTGTATATGTGCAATGGAAGCCTATATACTTTGAATGCTAGTGTATATGTGCAATGGAAGCCTATATACTTTGAATGCTAGTGTATATGTGCAATGGAAGCCTATATATTTTGAATGCTAGTATATATGTGCAATGGAAGCCTATATACTTTGAATGCTAGTGTATATGTGCAATGGAAGCCTATATACTTTGAATGCTAGTGTACATGTGCGATGGAAGCCTATATACTTTGAATGCTAGTGTATATGTGCAATGGAAGCCTATATAATTTGAATGCTAGTGTATATGTGCAATGGAAGCCTATATACTTTGAATGCTTGTGTATATGTGCAATGGAAGCCTATATACTTTGAATGCTAGTGTATATGTGCAATGGAAGCCTATATACTTTGAATGCTAGTGTATATGTGCAATGGAAGCCTATATACTTTGAATGCTAGTGTGTATGTGTAATGGAAGCCTATTTACTTTGAATGCTAGTGTGTATGTGCAATGGAAGCCTATATACTTTGAATGCTAGTGTATATGTGCAATGGAAGCCTATATACTTTGAATGCTAGTGTGTATGTGTAATGGAAGCCTATATACTTTGAATGCTAGTGTGTATGTGTAATGGAAGCCTATATACTTTGAATGCTAGTGTATATGTGCAATGGAAGCCTATATACTTTGAATGCTAGTGTGTATGTGTAATGGAAGCCTATATACTTTGAATGCTAGTGTGTATGTGTAATGGAAGCCTATATACTTTGAATGCTAGTGTGTATGTGTAATGGAAGCCTATATACTTTGGACGCTAGTGTATATGTGCAATGGAAGCCTATATACTTTGAATGCTAGTGTATATGTGCAATGGAAGCCTATATACTTTGAATGCTAGTGTATATGTGCAATGGAAGCCTATATACTTTGAATGCTAGTGTATATGTGCAATGGAAGCCTATATATTTTGAACGCTAGTGTATATGTGTAATGGAAGCCTATATACGTTGGACGCTAGTGTATATGTGTAATTGAAGCCTATATACATGGAAGGGTAGTATTAATGTGCAATAGAAGCCTACATGCATTGAATGATATTGTATATTTGGAATGGAAGCCTATATACTTTGAAGGCTAGCATACATCATTGTGTTAGCAAGATAGACTGCGTAATGGTGATGATGAATAGGTTTATGAGGCACGACCCCTTTCATGTTATGTTCATTTCCCAAATTGCTTTCACCTTTTTGCCGTCTTTTGGCAATTTTCTAAGGAGATAAGAAACGACCCACTTTATATTACTCATAATGTTGGAGGTAAAGTTTATAGCCATCTATTCATTGCCTAAATATACTGAAATGAAATGGCTTTCAATTGACAGGTAGGCCGAATATTTGAATCATCATTTCAATACAAATAATTGATATTTAATTGTATTTACCAACGGTTCTGTCCAGATTGAAGAGAATACAAATTTGACATGATGACTGCTCAAAAGGTCTTAAATTATGTGAAAATTACAATGAAATCACTTGTTATTATTGCCAAGTTATACAATTTATGGACGGGGGAGAGATAGAACATAACCCAAGGCATATTCTAGTGAAACCAATTTTGAACTCACTGATATTGACCACGAAGGCGATGAGTTGTGCAACTTGATAATCCATTGAAATCGATAAGAATACGTATATTTGTACAAAACCACCTCTCTATCCCAGTAAAACTGTTAAGTAGGGTATATAAAATGGAAAACCTCGGTTAATCAAGCTGTATATGAGATCTGTGAAACGTTATTCCAAATGTCAGCTTTTAAATGGATGGTGTGACCTTGCATGTCTTGTGGCGCCAGGTCCAATAAAACCGCAACCATGCTGATATAAAGCTTTATACTTTTACCAGAACGTTCTATCCACAGGTATCTAATGTAGAGGGCAATACTTACAGTTATCTCGATTTAAGTTTTCAATTTATACAATTTCAATGCCAGCCTAAAAAAAAACTCCTATTTGATTTGTCAATTGAGGGGTTGTCACGATGAAGAATTGAACAATGAGAGAAACAAATTAATGCTTTGATTTGAAGGCAATTATCGCACACACAGAAACAAAACAAAAAGCTAGATAAATATCTGGAGGTTTGTATGAATGTTGAATGTACTTCTGATGCCTGGGATGGATGCTTCTATCACCAAGATGCATCTCTCAGTTACATCAGGCAAACACTGTTGATTGAAGCAATAAAGCAGCCCACTTTAACCAGGCAGACTCAACTAAGAATGTCAATGGATTGCGTGGTACTGCAATCTTAAATTAGATACACATTAGGAGATATGGCCCACCAGGATAAGACCCACTCTCCTGAGTATGACAAATTTGGCTCAGACATTCACCGTAGCATATCATAATATTCTCCGTGAATTAATTGCCCGCTACACCGGAAGTACAGTCAATACTCTTCCATATTTCAATCAATTAACGCAAATTAACAATGTGTTCAACTCATATCCTGATATCATCTGAAACACAAAAGAGAAATGATTTTTCGTTGGGCCAGGATTTTGGGATTAGGGATTAACTTATACTATGAAAGTAAGAAGCCGCTGTTCTATCATTTCATTACATACACATTACATACAACAACTTGATCCTTCGCAGCATTTGTGCGCTTTTAATATAAATAGGCACAAGAAACTTTCTCAAGAACAATCAAATAAAACTTAAAGTAGAAAAGAACACAGCTTCAATTAACAATGGGAGAAAAATCTTAATTCACACAAGTCTTGCTCAGTATGTTTCGCTTTCTCTGTTGCTCTGCTCACATGCTTCGCGCTCAGATTATGCTTATGATGTGTGGTAGCCATTGTGAATTAGCGATTTCCTGCCTGTATGATAGATATTGAGTAGCTGTCCATTCCATACCTCAGCGGAGATGGGATTTATTACTCTCGACTGTCTGAACACGTGTAAATATCAATGCATCTGTGTGTAGGGAAGGATAAGATTAGTAGACCTTTTCCAGATTTAATAGTCTACCCAAGAGAGGTTTAGACATGTGTCCAGCAGGACTGTAGTATAGATCTATATATGATACTACTACTACTTTTTCTAGTGACCTAGTTACTCTAAATTGTCTGAACATGCATATGTGTAGATAGCTGTACACATGTGTTGGGAACGATACGATTTAAAGGTCTACCCAAGAGAGGTTTATTTTTAGGTGGTTCAGCAGGGCTACAGTATATATCAACATATAAGATAATCCAATTTTGATTGTCAACCCGGGAGATATATCGACCTAGGAATAGGGCTTCAGTATAGATATCTGAAGATGGTTGCATTCGGTAGCATGTGTAATACAGCCCTGCAGATCAGATACATCATCATTGCTTACCCGATCTTAACCTTGCTTTTACCCTTTCCTACAACTTCTCCCAGGACCTCCAGCTCTCCTCAGGGAGCGCATTGCAGATTAGGATATTACCCACATTTCAACAAGCTCCCTGTTGATGGATGAAGTACTATTGAGGGGGCCTGCAATTGAGGAGCAACTCAGGGAATGGTGTAACTGTGATATGAAGTTGTCTTTCCATTAGGGCCGAGGGTCTGGCCTACCTTAGATGTTCCTCCTGTGCAAGTCAGATTGTTGCAGAAATAATCACCAACAATTGAAGATCACAATCGCCTGAGCAGATAGACGGTAATAATATTGTAAGCCTCTGTGGGGCTGAGTACATATATGTTAGATTTATGCAGGCTTAGTTAACACAAAACATGACAGGCTGAATAAATGATTTTCTATCCGATCCCCAGGCTTACGTGTCGGGCTGGACAGATATATTTGTTAACCTGATTTTACGGGCTGAACTCCAAATCAAACAGTCTGAAAATGTTGCTGGTACAGAATGAGCAGTTTATTAGGCCATAAGAAAGAAACTTGTGTCTTATGTATGTTTGGGGGAATGCTTTGATTATTGATACACTTTTTCAATGATGCATAGATCTATTGATACTTTTTTCTGTTATTAAAGTTGTCATGTTAACCTATTAAGGCATACAGAAATATTAACCTGAACGTAACCTTGAGCTGAGACAGACTAATCTATCTAAACTAGCAGATGTCTTAATTAGATAGGCTAATGCCATTCTCAGACACATCAGAGAAATCTACTTGATTATCAAATAGATATGTGCCATCCAGATAATCAGGCTGAGTAGATATACATTGATCAGTTATATACGAACTTGATTATCAGGCTGGGAAGATGAATGTTGCTCTGATGATCATCAACACATGTGCAGGTTAGATAATTGATAGTTTTGCAGTTCTTGGAATGTTAGACCAGATGGCATCATGCCACTGACATGCCCAAAATCAATTTTCAGGCCCCGTTACTCTTTGTTTTCTCCTAAACTAACTCACCACAAGTTTTTGGTCTGAACAGACGTACGTGATGCCCTGCACAATTTGGGAGTGTTTTGTGTCTGGCCATGCTGTGATTTGTAGCAGGGGACTCCAAAGCAATCCACATTCTATCTCACAAATCAGATATAAGCGGAAACATACTACTGCCTGGCAATATGTATTCAGCCAAATGTTCAGATACAAGATTTCTTGGTGTGATTTGCTGCTTTGAAAAAAGGAGCATCTTGTTTTGATTATTGTGGACAGTCATTTGTATTTTGTTTTATTTTCTATTCCAGTAAGATAAAGACATTGAGAAGGGCAATTAATCAATAATTACTAACCGGTAGAGAACCGGTAAAATGATCATGAGATAATCGATTCCTTAAGGAAAAAATCCAAAAGAGACACTAAAATTGTTATTTTATGTCCGTAATATGACACTATCTGGAGTCACTTTTATAAGTGATCATGTTGTGTAGGCTTAAGTAAGTTTGAGTGGGCACGGCAGTAGCTTCCGGAGTGAGTGCAAGACAATTGTGCTGATGACGTCCATTGAGAGAGGACTTGCATGTCACAAGACATGTGCTCGGCTAGATTCGATGTGACACGGGTCAAAGGTGAAGGTCAGCTTGTGCCATATATGGCGAAACACGACACAGCAATGTGTGATGGCGGACAGTCACCTCACGTGACATAAAGCTCATCACAAACACTTTCCCGACACCTAATGCTTCCTCGGCCATCTTGGCTCCCGCATACTATTACTCTGAAAAATATAGATAATTCAAAGAAGTCAAAGTTTTTTTTTATGAAAAGTATATCAAGGCTTGTTTGTATTCACGTTGTTGTGAAGAGCCAACCTTTGACATTTTAAATCAATCTAGTGATGATGAAATCTATTACAGCAAGTAGAGATGAAAACTTACTAAGCAAATATATATGTTACTCCTCTCATACGTCATTCCTTATTGCACGCGAATCAACAAATCATTTTACTTACATCTAAATCCGACCTCTATTCTTTAAATTGGAGTAGAAGAGTGGACAAAACACTCCCAGCTTATAATTGTCATAATACTCCCACCCAATCAAAATACACCAACAACTCAGTGACAGACACAAGCATCTGTAGGTGGTGGTCACGTCAAAGCTTGCTGTATTGAGTATGCCGTACCTGGTGTGTGCCTAGCAACCCTAGACGAGTTTTCATTACTCGATGTTGACTCTGAGATGGGCATCTGTCCCACCATTCTTCCTTTGCTTACGGTCCGTGTCAACCACGTGCATAACCAGTCAGGATTATTATCGCAATATTGACTGCTGAAGGTGTTCTACGAGATAAGGGCGGCATGTCTTTCCTGTAGCGGTGGATGTTGACCTCAATAAACTCTACATTTGTCCAAAGACAACCTTCAGTTGCTCTTAATTGATTTTTGTGTGACACATATATGAAAGGTACTTTGCCAGCAAAGAAACGTTGAGATGAAAATGGGTATCGTATAGATGATACAGTGTGGACATCAAGAGTATTATAACAAATATTTTATTGTGAAGTAAAATTGTTATTCACAAAATAAATTATACTTCCTGATAGGTGTTTAGAGGGTAAGGTTTTCCTACCCGTTTCTCAGATGTAGATATATTTGACATTGTTATGATCCTCTTTAACATCGAATGTGAAAATCGTAGGTTGAACATCGGATAGGAAGATGCAGACATAACGCTTAGTCGTCTTTTTCTCAGAAATGGTTTTGCCACAAAAAGAAGGATTTAGTGCTAGAGAATGATAAGTGATACTTGATTTTTCTTATTAGAGAAACCGTCCCAGGAATGTTAAGTCAATACTAAGATATTATCGCATAACACACAGTTATGCAATGGGTCAATTCTAGTTTATATTATCGTTAGGAGGGCCCTCGGCTTCTGCTTGCATATTGTTTATGTTTGACTGCACATCAGTTAATGTTGCTTATTGGTGAAAGCTTATCTGTTAGCTTCTGTCTCTGTTTGCTGATTTAAATGTTGGCAGTCATTGGTGGACGGTTGCATGTTTTGGAACAGAAGGACCTCTACCGGGGGCTAGAATGAATATCAACACCGTTGTGGTAATACTTATCAACATCCAGCGTGGATCTTTACATGGGACTATTCCTCACAAAGCAGGTGTGTCACAACAAAAAAGGGATCGATGACTTTTCTCGAGCAATACAGAACAAACACACCGTCCTATGCTCCATTAAATTTACACTTTGAAATACATAAGACGCGATCTTTGCCGACCAAACCATCCGCAAAATTTAATTGATAATCTGGAGATAGTTCTTTTAAGCTACCTGGCAAAATTGCCACTTAATACCAAGACATACCTGTGAAGGTTTGAAGGCATGTGGTTTCCATGGAGACATGCTCATATAATGAGTTCGATTTAAAGCATGCGCTATATGCATTGTGGCATTGTGCGCAGGAGAATACAGACCATAGAAGTTAATCAATTGGTGCGGCTCGATATAAAGAAGTTCAATGGTGATAATAGGCACGTATCACTTATGCATTATGCAACTATGGCTAACTAAAAATGTATTTTCTCAAAGAAATATCTTCATTTTCTCATAGATTATTGGTAGTCATGAGGGAAAGTATCTAATTGGTGAAGACTATGGTTTCTATGGTAACTGTCTCTGACAAAAAGAGTCAGGAAATGAGTACCAATGAATATGTCAGATAGATAACCAGAGAGGGTACAGAAGATCTGACAGACTCTACTAACCAATGACAAGAAATTCATCGACTCATAGACTCTGAACGGAAAGAGTTGTCTCCCATTACTGATGCAGAGATAGAACTTAAGTCAACCGCCGATATTAGGAAGAGTAACGAGGACTGAGCTGTACATATACAGGAAATATTCTGGGGTTCTTTGGAAATATTTCAAAGATAGAAAATTAATAAAACAGACAGTATTGAATCACGAATTCACAGATATACACAAGGACGAACTTTGCGAACTACATCTAAAAAGTTACAGAACATGGAATGTGACAACTATGGGCTTGATGCATTTAAAAGTGGAGAAATATTTGTCAAATTGGCATTAATAAGGTGGAATGGTGTGTAAATTAAGTTAATTCAATACAGTTAAAAGTCAAAGATAGAATTGCTGCCCCGGCCCTCCTCTTAACAGACACACATTTGCCAGAATTCACTTTATCCTGACAGCAGGGCATCAAGCAAAAGACACATTTCCAGAAATACATCATCTCCCCGGGTGAAGAACATCACATAGTGGTTAGTAAGTGCATTATAGCGGTCGGTACCTGAAATATGACATATTGTATAGCAAACTAAATCACATCAGATGGGGCTAACATGTGAAAGTTAGACAAGAGCCTCACAGCCTCGTTTTTGCATCTGACTGATTTCTTGTCAGACAACGGCCAAGAAGCCATCTATTGCAAATGCCTTTATGTTCTTGTGGCAATTTCTGCTCACTGAGCACCATGAGCACAGAGGCTTTATGTTGCTTCTGAGGTTGAGTCTGAGTTTGTTGCTCATCTTTTCCAACATTCACTTCAAACTTGCATCATTGATTTGTCCTTGAACATTAATATATTGCGCACACTTTTGACATATGAACAAGAATAATATGTACTGGACGTAATATTATATTATGACATAATCAAATGCCAATACCACTTGAATATGCTTTGTATTTTATCAATATGAAATACAATAAATCATTGGTTAAAAGCAATGCATTGTTCTGCGATGGTAATTGAAATAAAATCCCGCCGTGGGAGACAGTTAATCTGTATCAAACAAACGCTGGGATAAACACGTGGAAAGGTTCTGATTTCATATTTCTGTTTCATAACGCTTTATCAGAATGTGATCTATGACAATATCATTAATAATGCAGTTTTATTAAAAGCTCCTCAGGTTTTATCGGAGATAACGATCTGAAATTTCCACGGAATTGCCACATTTGATGTAATCCTCAGCCACCTCGCTTATCACCTTTATCACTGGCTGTTGTTCTTGTATCAGTAGGAGGATATAATCTCACGGTGGCAGTCAATATTACACAGTATTACCCTGTTGTTATCAAAGCCATATCCAGTGTGAACTTGAAGCATTACTTTCTCTATAGTGCTCGTTATCATCAGCGGTGATATAAAGCTTGTAATAGAGAGACCAAGGTGCACTTGATCAGGCTTAACTATTTCCTCATTAAGGGAGTTAACGGCGCTTTTGGCCTTCTACCACATCATGTGGCAAATTTCTTTTTCCCATGAGGTGTTTAACTCCTCCGCAGATTGTGACAATCAAGCCAAATCAAGCCCCTACTTTTCATCAATGCCTTCCATTTGGAGTGATTATTGACTTGTATTTCTGAACTTTTGAAAACATATTGTGTGTGTATGTGTATGTGTGTGTATGTGTGTGTGTGTATGTGTGTGTATGTGTGTATGTGTGTGTGTGTGTGTATGTGTGTGTGTGTAATAATCACATCACAGTATTTTATAAAAGAGTTTATTCTCAATATACGTTTTAGGCGCAGTCTATACATTGCTTCATTGTATAAGAAGTCAGGATCACATTTACATTGAGAACAAATGTTTAAGTTTCTTTGTGTAAGTCAACTTCTTTCTGTTTTAATACCCTAACCAATGACTAAACAGAAGATACAAAAGCTATTATAACACCAACAAGTAAACCAAATGAGAAAAAGACATTTTTTTCTTATAAATTTTCATAATTTGTTTTTAATTCTCTCCCAAAACGTCATTTTTAATGTCTTTTCGATAAAAATGAGCACCAGAATATTTACTTGGCAATTTATAGGCAATGTTCTTCATGGAACTTGAGGTTTGTGTCCAGATTTTGTCAGGAAATGTTACGTTCCACGACAAATTCGAAACGTATTAACAGTTATGTAAGCAGTTAGACTATGATTATCTAAAGGATTTTCTCCCTTATTTTACCTGACTTGATCATTCTGGGCTTGTAAAAATGTTAAGTAGAATGTTTTTGCAATACTCCATTTTTGTCACACTACAAAAATATTTTGGTTTATGGTCACACTACAAAAATATTATGGTTTATGGTGAAGTAAGGTCAATAATTTATTACGTAATTCCAATATAGATATTTCTTTTCTCTTGGCTTTTTCTAGTTCACTCTATTTTTATTTATTTATTTTTTATTTTTTATTTTTTTATTTTTTTGTTGAAATAACCTTGATCATCGGGTTTATCATCGGATATACTTGTAAGTAAGATTGAATTCAGGTATTGGACCTTAATGATGATGCATTATTGTATAAATATTTCTTATCCTCATATAATTGTATTGCACAACTCGCCCAAAAACCTTTGTACTAAAATTGTGTAACCAACCTGTACCAGATCGCTAAAGTGATGTCAATTGTAGTTTGAGATCAGGAACCTATTTACATTAGTACTCACAATGATTTCAAGGCGAGTGACTTTGGGCAAAACGTATATGTCTAAATATATACAGACTAACACTGCACAGTTAGTCGAGGGTGACTATATTTGGTGAATTTCTGGATAAACGGGCAGCAGCTAATCATTTAGAGAATATTTGAGACATAAATAACTTCAGCACATTGTGGAGGTGGCATGGTACTTGAGCAGTGACATTAGCAGTGTCCCCACAGAGAGTGATATATGAGGGGATGTTGAGGCAACTGTTTAGAAAGGTGCATTCTCGGGGCACACCATCACACCACTACCTCTTATCTAAAACGTGATCAGAAACTTCAAACTAAACAAACACCATTTACAAACTGCACATAACACTTACAATTTAAACGAATCGTCAGTCCAAAACCGCAGATAATAAGTTCATCCTTATCCCAATTAATTTCCTTGTTCTGTTTCAACATATTTCAGTTAACTTCCACCTTAGAGTAATATACCATATTACTCTAAGCTTACACACATTTGGATATGATAAGGATATGCAATATGAGATTGTCAACAAATAGCACAGAATATCTGAGAATTTTTAAAATATAGCTAATGTGCTAAGTTTGCATATTTGTCTTGAATATATATATATATATATATATATATATATATATATATATATATATATATATATATATATACATATATATGTGTGTGTGTGTGTGTGTGTGTGTGTGTATGGGTAAATCATTGCAATAGTCAATGTCAAGCTAATCATGCGGGAGTTCATTCCGCAGATGTTGGCAATAGCCATTCATTTGATAGAATTTAAGTATTACGGAGAATTGCTGAACTGAATGGTATGCAATGGTTGGTCCAATCGTGCTATTGTTAAGATTTTATTAGTTTGGACGTATACATGTATCAAAATATATTATATGCCATGAGTTGAGTACAGTGTGTAAAGTTGAAGGATCATCTGCTTCAAAAGTTAAGCAAGTTGGAGTGTTAAAGGGACCTCCTTGATGTCGGTATATGTTACAGGGTGACATGTCTGTAGGGCTAGCTCAGAGAAACACGATTTTGTTAATAAGATGAATTTTTAAATGAAATATAACCTGTCTACACCTGTCAATTTCTCTTTCAAAGTATGAGATGAATTATCAAGCATTTTGATGTGATTTAGTTTCTATTTCCCCCGCATAGCTTTCGATAATGTTGTCCAGATGCTTTGGCCAAGAGTAAATACTGGACTCCTGGAATGTTCACTCACACGGTCATACTATTTATGAAGTGCTTTTTGAATTGGGGCAGAGTGTATAGAGAATCCGCCTTGACATTGACCAGAATAGCCCTGGCAACAGGTCAGCGAGGTAAGGTTAGACGGGGCAGAAGGTTTGCCCTGTTATGTAACACTGTCTATCTACCAGAGTGTCTCGCACAGATAACATTGCTGTATCCAATATGCCGCTCAGTGTTTATATGAATAAACACTTCAAGAGGTTTGAGCATAGAGAAAGGAATTACTCCATGGTTTGAGTTTTCTATTCCACACACAACATCGGTTTATCCGTCAACCGATATTATTATTCTAAGAACAACCCCTTTACATACATACAAAGAATGTTGGCCAGGTTTGTCTTCTATCTCCCTTAATGTGTTAAATGAGTGATGCGGTCATCCCACATGAAACACACCATCAAGACAAGTGACCCACATACCCAGATAACTGTGCAGCGATATCTGTGTGCTTCCCTAATGAATGACTGGTCTCCTCTCAGCAGCTTGTAGTTGGCGCATGCGCTTTGGCAACGTAAAGTTTAAATCGGCACGCTGTTGTGGACAGTATGGGAGTCTCTCCTCCGAGGCACTGGCTTGTGCTGTAAAGATATAACAGGTCAAAACTTTCAAATATCTCACGATACCGCTCACCACTGCTTATCTGTATACTTAATTAGCCTGCGGGATTTAACAATAAGCAATGTGTCTGACGTAGGAGATAACAACTGGAATTACCTCCCGGCAAAAGCCACTGCATGTAGTTCTGTAATAAGTTTGACAGAGGGTTGTTCATTCACGTGGTTAGCAGGGAATGTAAACATTGCACTTACCGGCCATCAGATGCATCCGTGCAAGGACCAGAAGAAAATAATGTCTACTTGAAATGTTCATGGTTCCTTTGGATAAGCATTCTTCACATCAAAGGCGATTCACAATATAAGTTAAAGGAGTATATTTAATGCGATAAAATGCCATTGATGCTGCTCAGATACACTGAAGCCGCAGCAAGCAGGAGCTTGGGATGATATTATCTGTACCAGAAGTGCTATCGGATATATTTATGTATATTTATATTCCACAAGTGCACAATACTTACTCATGGATGTAATTGTTAATTGATGATGAGAATGGGATGTGCCACTGGATTTCCTATGCTGATTAATGTTGGTTAATTGTTTGATATTATCGACAATTACCTCATATATGTATTGATTCGTCAGTGTAAAGGAGTGTATAAATGTTATGTTTTACAATGTGCTCCAACATGTTAGCCACAATGTTGGCCGTGTTACAAGTCAGCTGATATAATTATCACGGAAGGTATGAGGCTCGTTCATAATCTCGCTTGCCTGTTAGCTTATACTTTGTGTGTACATGTTCTTGTTATCCCGAGGGCGGCGCAATCAGCTGTCCGGTATCCCAGAGACGATGGAAGGGCCAGACCCCCCACTCAGGGGCGGTCACGCTTGCCCAGAGCCCTCATGAAGAAAAACAACAACAATAACAACAATCGCAACATGATTCCACAATGGCAAGAACCTCACTTTGGCAGAATCAATAATGACAAAAATCTGTCAGATGTCAATCTTGCTGTCATACTGCCGTTTGAGCAAAACAGGCCTTTCTCACTCAAATATGTCTCACCGTCTATCCAGTATGCCTTTGAGGATGTGGAGAGGCTGCAGTTATTGCCTTCTCACTACCTGCGGGCCAGGTATGCCGACAGCAAATGCAACTCCAAAGATGCCCCAATTCAGGCCTTCCAATTCTATATGCACAGCATGGTGAATGTGTTCCTCGGCCCTGTTTGTGACTACTCCCTTGCTCCCGTGGCCAGGTACTCCCCCTACTGGGACGTACCCACCATCTCCCCCGGGGGACTTGCCGCCGACTTCGGCAAGGAGAAAGAAATCGAGTACCCCTTGCTGACCAGAGTTGGGGCTACGTTCAACTCCCTCGCTATATATATGGTCAACATGCTTGATGCTTTTAAATTTGCTAAGGTTAAAATCCTTTACACAACCGAAGGGAATAAACGTGCTGCCCAACGATATTGTTACCTCTCCACGTCTGCCTTTGTGAGCAAACTCAGGAATGAGCAGAAATTTGAGTATCATCTCTATCTGTTCCCGGATGAACAGGAAGAAGATTGGGCAGAAGTGCTCCAAGAAGAAATAGGAATAAAATATGCTGGTAAGGTTCTCCTTTATTACTAGGCTATATGTGTATTCTATCGTTATATATGCATATGAACTATTATAATAGTGACCGAGACCATAGAGTATTATACACCTAAGCTAAGAAAGGCCCCCACTTTGCGTAGCGAGGTAGAATCACAAACTAGCTCTGCCAGTAATGACATGTAATCGTGGCCGTTTGTTCCGCACTTCATTAGCATAATTCACAAACAGCTGCGCAGTTGGTAGCCTCTTGCGTATACAAACCACAATGTCCGCCTATTATAAACTAGAACAACCTGCCACAACCACACACACTTGCTGATTACACGTGTCTCACTGAGAAACTTACAAGTGCCTTTGTTGTTGTATCCATTTTCTAACCGTAACAATAACATCAATTGACCACATTTATTACATGTGACAAAATATTTGCATTAGTGCCTATTGGCTACTGAAAAGGAGTATGTACTTCGTGTATGACTCACTCACAAAGTCAGTTAAGGAGAGAAATAAACACCTCACAATGTTATAATAACATTCGGATTTTAATTTAGGTTGTTCTCGGAGTTGTCACACACACATGAACTATAATATATATATGATATTGGGATTGTGTTATTTGTGTGATATTATGTAACCTGCCATGTAGATTACATGACTCTGGAACATTGCTATTACAGCATCTGTCCAGGACTCAATAGAATCTCCCTGGGGGAGAAAGGAACTTGTTTTAGTCCAATCTCCTGAACATGAGGATACTGTCTAAGTCAATATATCAATATTCTCAAAGCCCCACATATGATATGTTAATTAGCTTCTCAAGTACACACATATTGAAGTCAACAGATCTACGATTCCTTTTACAAAATTGTAATTAGCTTCCACAATTGTTTTGCATTTATACATATCGTGTTCTTAATCTGCGATTATAATAAAGATCCACATACATGGTTAAAGGCACATGGTCCAGTGTAACCCAATAATCCCACAGATTATGGCAAGTATTAGGTGCTGTCAGGAAGAAGGTCCATCTGTCAGGGTATATTACACGGATATCTAGCTACCCTCAGGTAATCATATATGACATGGAACACATGAACTATCATGGAATTGACTGGTACAATGTTCTAATTTACATTGTTCACTGAGTAGTCAACAGCAGGTGATTACGACATAGGTTTTTTTTTATCTTTCAATTACTGACAGTATCACAAATGTCTATAAATAAATTGAGGAAACTAATAAATACATATTGTAATATTCGACTCAAATGTGCGTCGCTCTTATCAGATAAAAGACTGTTGCGCGGATGCAATTGGCAAAAGCGCAGGCTGATTAGCGCTAGTTTCCTCTGTGATGATCCAAAGGTCGTGGGTCCGATTCCCGGCCGCGAGGTGGCGCTACATCTGCTAGGAGTAGGTCTTATTATGAAATGACTGGTGCAAATGACTGAACTAATGCTGAAAGTCATCAAACCAGCATACAAACAAACAATCCTAATAGACAAATGCGAGCTTATTGATTTGAATGACGTATGCCACAAATGTCGTTCCTCATCTGTCAGGATATTTTTTAATTTACTTAGTGATGAACGTATCCTTGATCAAATAAGTTAATGTATGGTTATCCCGATCACATGCAGCGCTCTAGCTTCACATCACGTGGTCCAATGATGAGTGACAATTCAGATTATAAGGTTGGCGTTATCTCTGTATGTAGTATTTTCCATTAAACGAGATAGAAGTCATACCAAATGTTAATAACAGGTCCATACGATAATACACCATATGGTTCCTCTCCATAAACATATTAATGTCATGTACATCAGTTATTAAAAAAAGATAATTTGTATGTCCCAAATCTGTCATATGTTGGTTTTTTGGGTAGAGTAGTACACCATATTTGTTCTGCCTCTGGATCTGAATGTATACTGGGGTCACAACTCTACATGCAGTTTAAAGGTTGATACACTTTGATTCCTGTTCATTGTAATGCAAACCGACTTCAGCATAAGTCACACAGACATCATTAACCTACTTGTGAGAATACCTTAACGCATTTTTTACATTTTATGACTTAAACTCGACACTTGCCGACGATGTGACAAGGTCAATAAAGAAATTCTATATAGCGTTGAAGCATAAAAATCTAAATAATAGCTTTACTATACAGTTCTAAATGGTATACATTAACATCCTGGGGGGAGGTATTAATTAAGCTGTTTGAATATAAGAAATAATGAAACATAAAAGTGAAAGCTTTAAATGTTTGAATAAGTTAAAAGGCCTCATTGTGCAGCGGCGCGGCTATTGAAACATAATGCACATACAATGGACGTTGTGAGGACGGCCGCACAGCGAGCGATATAAGCAGCAAACAGACCAGATCATTAGGCTCTATTCTATCCATGACATCTCTGCTCATTTGTCACTCTATAAGTCTAAACTGGGGTAATGTTTCTCGTTAATACCCTTGACATATCAGGGTCGCTATATGTGTCGCTCAGCTTGTTCTATCGCCCTAAAGGCACACGATGTCCAATTCTAAGCACCGTAGTGACTGCATAGTGTGAACCTTTTGTGTTCAATTTCAACAGTTTTTTCAAAGCACCAGCTTTCCCCTGTTTATTTGGTTTGATCACAAAGTTTGTATGAATTTTGCACATTCTGGATGAATTTTACACAATATCTAGTTAAAAGTTTTCCTGTTTACCTGTTTTAAATCACATGTAAGCAACTCTATGTTGAAATAGATTCATGTTATACATTTGGCGTTCAAATCAATACTAACGGATATGCCATGACCTTTACTTCTTTTATCCAATAATTACGGGATAAAGACCAAGTTTAACTACCGTAGGCGTTATTTGCTGACATTTATTGGCATTAAGATTGCACTTGTGTTAGGTTATAATATGGTTTCTTCATCGTTGTCTAATTCTTCACAAAACATTTAAGAGCTTCACTGAATTAAATTCGTCATTTGATTAATTGCTAGAATTATGTTATTTATTACAGTATACTATAACAGTGATTAGGGATATGTCATTCATCATAAATCAATATAATAATAAGTATGCCATTCTTAAGTCATGGTTGGCCGTTTATCTATTATAGCTAGTGCAATCTAATGGATCGAAGTGAATGCTTTGTGAGTGTCAGGAGAACATATTCATTATAAATATTTTAACAAAGATTTCAATGAGTGGTTTGGAGTGTATCAGTTATTATAGACGTCGATAGGGTGGCATTATACTATTCATTTCAAGATGTAGTGTTTGAGAGTTAGAGGTATATTATTCATTCTTTATGATAGAATAGTTTTAAAGTTCTGATTCCATCTTCAGCTAATTCTGACTAAACGAATATTATGATGACAATTGATTATAAATCGGTCAAAGTTTGCGTGTATTGATTGGAGGATAATGAGATTACTCAATTCCTATATGATTGAATGAGTTGAAAAACATAGTAAAATAGTTCTAGGTTTTTTTTCATCAACAATCCAGGGTTTAAATGTGTTCTGATTCTTTCTAATACATTTGCAATTTGCTAATGCATTTACAACTGAGATATGTGAAGATTAACTTCTAAAGTCTAAAGTGACTAAATTAGCAAGCTCGTACACCTGAAAACAAGACCAGTTCAAGGGGTCAGAGATAAGTGAGTATAGAAAGTGAACCGATGTGCAGGAAGAAGTATACCCTGAACTCCAATTAGCCGTGATCATACTGAAAACAGACCAAGTGTATTTATAGTCAAAGCTTTTACCGTCTGGACAATTAAACCACCTGATGTAGTGATGATATAACAGCTTGTCGTCCACGTCTGTCACCAGTGCCATGATTCCACAAATGTCTGGTCGACAGGTCGGTATTTCTATTCCTATCACGTCACGTGATCGAGGTACTTCCGCTTGTCTCGGTATCCAATCAGCTTTTTCCTCCTAAAGTTAACTGCTTAAACCTTTCTGTGGAAGATAAACTGCAAATCTTAAAACACATCAACACATGGTGTTGTACTAAACTTGACATCTTATGCAGTTTTTATTCCCATTATATCAGAGAACTCTTTTTTGTATTCTTTATTACAATACTGATGGTGTTAACAATACATGATACCATACACAACTTGTGATATGCCAATAAAAAACCTCAAAAACACACGAGATATTTCAATGGGACACAGTCATATTTCAGGATCAGGGAGTCTCAATTTAAATGGGGACAAAAGGATTCATACACGTCTTTTTGTAAACGTCCTACAAACCTTTTTAAGGGATGTATGAGTTTGTCTCGTCCAATTTAGAGTATTGAATTAGAATGGCTTTCAGAATAGTTTCCTGTTAATGAGATAATCTGAACAATATTTGTAGGGGAATAAGCCCCTTCTGGTATTGTTAGTACACATTGTATTGTGTGTACATAGTATCATCCTAATGTTTGTATGTGTGAAAACTACATCATGACCTGATCATAATTCAGATTGTAAATATGTGCCAATGCATTGGATTGTTTATTTCACATTCAGCCATAATGAGTCCGCATGGAATGGAGGTGTGAGAATCACGTGTCTGTTTGATATGAAAACGGAGATTGTGGGTAACGAAAACGAACTACTTGACTTTTCCAACATATTTGTAATTTTCCATTTGATATAACTTTTGTGAAAAAAACTCTAGATTCTGAGTACAAGAATATAGAATAACCACTCGAGAGTCTGGTAAATTATCTTGGAAAAGAAGCTTGACGTGGGTCGGCTTAACTGCAAACTCAGGGGAAAGTCAGTTCATATTTGGGGGAACTTAGTCATCTGAGATATCCACAATTACTTGGATAACCCGCATATTTACACATAATCGATCACGTTATGACTAAATCGATATAAAGCTATTACAGACTTTAAAACAGTTTTATATATTGGTCTTGTAAAAAAATAGTAGAGTTTTGCGAAGCGCAAACAAATGTCCTCCCTCCCGGATCGACCTGCTTATCGGTTTCCAACAGTGTCCCCAAAGTAACCATCAATTACAAAAGTAATCCCAATACATATAATCTATTATCTAATAACATATTGATATCCATAATATAACATTGCTGTATACAATATCTGTCCAATTTTGTTTATAGTAAGCAATAGAAGTAGTAGGTCTACAGCCTGGAATGTTTTATATGAAACACGTGAAAACTGTTTCCCTTCTTTAGTATTTTGTGCGATAATATATAAGATACAGATATCAGGGTTTATAAAGGGTTTAATGATCCACCTCTACTCTGCATGAACAGGCTCCACTATACGTCTTGATAGGGCTCACTTCAGTTTACATGACCGGTTTCCTTAATTTTTGAACAAGCTACACTCCACTCTGCAAGGCATATTCCATTATAAGATTTGATAGGTCATTCCCCACGAGGTCTGTGGGCAAAACATCACTTTTCACTGTCAGGTCCCATTAGAGTTCTGGATGGGCCATGCCCCTCTGTTCACTGTCAGGTCCTATTATAGTTCTGGATGGGCCATGCTCCTCTGTTCATAGTCAGGTCCCATTAGAGTTCTGGATGGGCCATACTCCTCTGTTCACTGTCAGGTCCCATTATAGTTCTGGATGGGCCATGCTCCTCTGTTCACTGTCAGGTCCCATTATAGTTCTGGATGGGCCATGCTCCTCTGTTCACTGTCAGGTCCCATTATAGTTCTGGATGGGCCATGCTCCTCTGTTCACTGTCAGGTCCCATCATAGTTCTGGATGTCCCTCTGTTCACTCTCAGGTCCTATTATAGTTCTGGATGGGCCATACCCCTCTGTTCACTGTCAGGTTCCATTATAGTTCTGGATGGGCCATGCTCTTCTGTTCACTGTCAGGTCCCATTATAGTTCTGGATGGGCCATGCCCCTCTGTTCACTGTCAGGTCCCATTATAGTTCTGGATGGGCCATGCCCCTCTGTTTACTGTCAGGTCCCATTATAGTTCTGGATGGGCCATGCCCCTATGTTTACTGTCAGGTCCCATTATAGTTCTGGATGGGCCATGCTCCGCTGTTCACTGTCAGGTCCTATTATAGTTCTGGATGGGCAATGCCCCTCTGGTCACTGTCAGGTCCCATTATAGTTCTGAATGGGCCATGCCCCTCTGTTTACTGTCAGGTCCCATTATAGTTCTGGATGGGCCATGTCCCTCTGTTCACTGTCAGGTCCCATTATAGTTCTGGATGGGCCATGCCCCTCTGGTCACTGTCAGGTCCCATTATAGTTCTGGATAGGCCATGTCCCTCTGTTCACTGTCAGGTCCTATTATAGTTCTGGATGGTCCATGCTCCTCTGTTCACTGTCAGGTCCTATTATAGTTCTGGATGGGCCATGTCCCTCTGTTCACTGTCAGGTCCTATTATAGTTCTGGATGGGCCATGCTCCTCTGTTTACTGTCAGGTCCCATTATAGTTCTGGATGGGCCATGCCCCTCTGTTTACTGTTTACATGAAGATTATTAATCAACCAACACATATGTGGTAATTATCTGAATACATTTGGCAAGGTTACTTCTATTTGCCAATTTATTTACTTAGATTAGACTGCAAACCTTGGCTGGAATTTTCCATTGAATTCCATCATTAGTTTGTCCCAATATTTGCGTCTAACAAAGTATTGTGATTAATATAATTAACTCTTCCATATAATTGAGAAAAAAAAGAAGAAATATTGCGATCTATAAATACATTTCACTCTCTGACAATTATAGGAATTGTACATTGTGACATTTCCAAGAAATTCAGATGGAAATAATATCTCATATATGCTCTAAATCCGATTTTTTGCCACTTTTCAGGAATCCAATTTTGGAAAACTGAAAGTGATGATGAGTGTTTTTTGACACTTGGATGATTGAACCAAAACTAATAAATTAGTATAAATTATAAGAATGATAAAGATAATGATAGAAAATTAATTATGGAGACGTAATAGATTTATATGTGAGACAGTATATTTCATTCGCTGTTTCACGACCAGCCGAGTTTTCTCGTGCGTGTAATCAACAAGTCAACTATAATGAGAATGATTAAGACTAGCGTGGTCGGGGACATGATGTAATGTTTTTTCCAGACATTTATCCTTTCAAATAGCATTACACAACTTTCTGCTGGAACGGCTTTCGGGTTAGTAAACATATCTTCTCGTCTGAATTGCTTGTGACATAACCTATTAGCAAAGAAAGAAATCGAGTTAGATGCTTTTTTAAAAAGTTACTTAAAGTTAATAATAATTCATTCAATTACAGGCGGTGATGCGTTTATATAAAGAGTGGTCATTGATGTGGCCTCGTTTCCCCTAAGTACAAGACGATTTGAATACCCACTTATGTCTATAAATGCACATTGAAAACTCCTTTACTTTCTGCAGATGAGTTTCAAACAGATAGGCTTAATCAGCCTAAAATAAGCCCACTAGATGATTCCTATTGATATCACTTTCCTCTGTAAGCCTACTCTTGGGAAATATTCTGTTTTTTTATTTGCATTTAAATCAGGAATCAGTAGGTGGCTTCCGTGCATTATATTCTCAATATGGAAAGGTAGCTCAAAGGTTTGTTATCCGAGTAAATACCAAAAACACTTTTTCTGGGCAAAAGGGACTGCTGAATATTTAACTATAGGATAATCTGCTAGTGGGATACTTCCGACAATAAAGGCTGGTAGATTGTGAGTAGCCAGTGGGTGTATCCCCTGCATCCATTCTGAGCAGCTCACCAAACTGCTCTGCCCCATTAACTGCTCTCACATCTTCATGCTCTCGCTCATTCACAGCAAACGGCCTATTTCTGGTATCTTGACGTACTTCCGGGTTTTTTTTCTCTTCTAAGTTCTCCATATTGTAGACTGGCGGGATCGTATGCAACCTGGGCCGATATTATCAGCAGGATGGAGTGGGAATAAAATAGGTTGATGAAAAAAATGGAAGGAATTGCTTGACATAATATTTGTTGTCTCCTCATAAATTTGATGTGTTATATATCCAGTCAGAGCCTATTCTTGGATCTTTTTTATGACACATTGTAACCGAGTGGCAAACTTAGATTGGTCCTCGTTTACTTTGAACTCATTTGTCACATCAAAGAATAAACTAATCATGGGTTTGGTAAAGGGGCATTTTCTGTCCAAAAATTAATGTTAATGTCAGATGCCGAGGCAGCAGCAAAAGGCTTTAATCACGCAAGTATCCACCTTTTCTGGTAGTGTTGCAGGCTTCATACAAATTTACTCATTTTTATGTGAGGCTTCTTAAATGAATGCAAGTTCAATTAAAATAACAGTTGTCAGTTGTTTTACTTATAATGAACATTTCAATACACCAAACCTAGAAAATGGCAAATTAAAAGACGAACGTAATTTAAGAATTGAACATACCTCACTTTGGGGTGAAACACTGGCGTGAAGAACAATCGCAGGGGGATTAAAAAGTTGGAGAGAATGAGAGCATGAGAGCAGGAGAGCAGGAGAGCAGGAGAGCAGGAGAGCAGGAGAGCATGAGAGCAGGAGAGCAGGAGAGCAGGAGAGCAGCAAAATCGTTTCTGATGTCCTTAGCCAAGCTGTGAAAATACTAATACATGGTGCCTCTAAGTTGGTCGAATATTGCACTGGAAACATATATTAGATGTTATGCAGTTCTAATAATTGATACGTAATTTAGTTTGAAGTTGTCTGCTTTAAATACATAGTATAACTTATAGAAATATAAACTATTTAGCTACTAAATAGTTTATTAGTTGATATATTAACTCTAGTTTTATGATTTTTAATCTCAACATAAAGAAAAAATCTTTGAGTGAGAGTAATTAAGTGGGTGCCAAGTAGCGAATCCTGTGATGGCTGAAAGAAGGTTGAAATTGACTCAATAAACCTAAAAGGCTGAACACTAAATGAGGATGGTTATGTCAGGGAGAAAAATGAGATAAGGGCTATTATTGCAGACATTTTTCAAGCAAAAACTGAGTGTTTGTGTGGAAAGTTAAAATAAGCGTCAGGCAGGCATCCTTTTCATCAAGGAAACTAACAAAATCGATTTCTTCTTTGAATTTTGTAATAACCTCGTGAATCTTTGAATGAATCTGGTATGCCTCATAATGTTACTCTACAATGATGTTATCTTTATTCCAGTCAGTTTATGTAAAACAGGGCTGTCAAGATATGTGGAAAACTTTCTGATTATTCTCAAACATTGTCAGTATTTGAAGTTGGAGTGTTTTGTCTGCATCATGCATGGTTATAAAAGAATAAGTGTATTTCATGCTTAAAGATGCAGGGATTAATATAATGATACTCTTTGTGGATAGTATTGTCACTCTTTCTCTCTGCCATATGTCCCATTCACAAAGACAGAGTTATTTATCATATCCTAATTCATCAAAGACAGGAAAGCGCTGAAAGAAAGGTCTCATATCTCGCAGCATATTGCACTGTCAACATGTGAAAGTGGTTATATCGATGTAACCTGTCTGTACTCTATGAAGGCATGAGAGTTTGTTTAGAGAGTGACTTAAGTTAAAATTCTAAGTTTTAGAAATGGTAGAATATATTACCCAAAGGGTGTGTTATATTGTGGTAATATTTGGGAAACGCTAATATTACCACGACGCAATATATGTATATGAACTGAATACACGGATATTTGATAAACTATAGAATTAGTGATAATGTGAGTAAAGCAGTCAATAAAGTGTTTCATGACCTGTATTTCAGCTGTTATCTGCAAGTCAATTTACCTTTTTATTATAAACAGCCATGACACTGGTGGTGACACTTCAGGGTGATGGACATTTCTTCTTAAATCACAATTTAAAGGTCATAGAATGGGAGATATTTGAACATGTTTTATGTTGATCCACATTCTCAATCTTGGAAGCACACTTAAAATGCCATTAAGGGTCCTTGAGATTCCTCTTATAGACTCGCCTTAAATGGGGGATTACTTGGATTTTATAACTCTTTTATGGGTTCATAATCTATATAATGTCAGACTTTCATAATATGTTCACCACAGGCTCTTGTGGCCAATATGATAGTGTAAAGTAAAATAAACTAAATGTAATATATCACCCCATAATGATCATTTAATCCTTGCTGTTTATTCGGCACTAAAAAACAAATGTACATGTCACAATATATCATATCGCATATCGTATAGCTGCATTTTAATGAGAAAAATGGCATTGTTATCTATATGTGACACTGCTCATATATGAATATATATATATATATATATATATATATATATATATATATATATATATATATATATATATATATATATATATATAAATGGTTGCAGAAAATGTGTTGAATGTCTCTTATAATAAGGCCAATGGCATGTACCAGATATTTATATGAATCAAGTGACAACTCATTTTGCAACATGTGAGAAGCCTGTTTAACCTTTGTATTCATTATAATACCAGGAAGACTCCTACTTGTCTGGAGATGTTTTATTATATAGTTTTCAGTGGCCAAGAAAGGTAAACCCCTGAGCTACTAGTACAAACATCGCGATAAGGGAAGATTTATTTCCCATTTATCTGTTCTGTATTCAGTATTTTATGTAGGACTACACATTCAATTAGTATGCTCACCAGACTTCCATTATATAAAGTGTTACATAGTAAGGGATTGTGTGGTATTCACCCAATAACTAATTTAATGCATTTCCAATGGCCAGTAAACAACCAAATATCTCTATTTCATTTGACCGAAGGACTGGTCATATTATTGTATGGGTGAGCAATTGTGGCAATTTAGCTCCAATTAGTGTAGTTAGAACTAATTTAAACAATTCCGAAAATTGATTATCATGACTTTGAGGCCTCTAAATGATTTCCGTTCTCTTCACACTAATATTAAAATATATGAGAAAATATCACATTTACAAACTACAGCTATAATATTGTTTTTTTGTTGTTTTTGTTTTTAAAATTATGACTCATGTCTATATTTACACTCCATATCATAGAAGCTAACTTTTTTGTGCATCTGAATGTGATACAGTACCTTTGGATTGATTGTTTTCAATGGCACCTGAAAATGTCTCCCTCATGAAGTGGTCCAATATATACGTTGAAATGTGATATGTTGTATTATACTTACAGCATTCACTTCATATTCAGAATTGAGTGCAAAAACAAACATATTAAAGAATATAGTCTCCGATTTCAGTATGGAGATTGCTGGGAAGCTCGTACTCAACTTAAACGGCTTTATTGTGTTCATAATGCCTGAAGCAAGCCCAGAGGAGGCAGGTTCGTCTGGAAGATAAGGAATAAAAGGTCCTAAAACCCCCAAATAAATAGATAAATAAATAAATAAATAAGTACTTAATAAATAGTTTGTTATAATCACTTTCAAACAGAAAGAAATATACATGGGTGTGATGGTATCCATTAATTTGATCTTGTACCATGATCTACACAGACTCACACATGAGCTGAGGTCCGTGCCTAAAGGGTTAACCCGTTGTCCTTGTAAATCTGTGACCGGGTGGGTTGTCATGTCAAGGACCTGCGACATGACAATTGATCAGTGAGGCAGCACTATATCTGATACAAGTAGGTCTCATCACGAAATGACTGAAATGACGTTGAAAGTGATGTAAAACCCAAAACAAACAAACAAACAAATCTATACAGAATCATTCTGAGGATGTGAAGAGATTGAGTAATTTGACCTCCTGCCCTCAAGTATTAAGTGTTATTCTGTGTCATTCTGTGTCATTCTGTGTCATTCTGTGTCATTCTGTGTACGTTATTTTCTCATTCAGATCAATGCCAACTTCACCGAAAAACAACTCAAAATTAAACAACGGTTTGAACTCAATATGCATAACTTGTAGCCAACAATTTAATTATCGTAAATATCTGCCCGTATATCTATATGATCAGAATATTAGTGTTTTTTAATAAAGGACTTGACATGATTTACTCCAACAAGTCCAGATATGTTTTTCCTAGCTGTGCTGGTTTTTTGGTAACATCGCGTTATTTACAACTATGTCCGGCTTATCAAAATATATTTCTTTTCTAAGCATTGAGGCAAAAAAATCTTGCATTTGAAATTATTTGTAAAATATGTAAGGTCCTTGTGTTTTTTTAGTGCAGCGTGCGGCATAACTGAACAATTTTCAAGCCATACTCAAAACTCCATTCTCTGTAAAACTCCATTCTCTGTAAAAGACATGACAAAGGATCTAGTTTGGTCGTAGGCAAATTAAAAAGCTGGGAAACATTATTGTCTTTGTTGTAGATATATGTGACATATACGAGCTGCAGAGAACAGTTTATGGCATTCCAACATTGCTTTAGTCTCGCCGTGAGCCTTGTTTCATGCCATTACTCCTTAGTTCTTGTGTTTTTCCTATAATTAGTCAGGTTCCTTGATGGCATTCTCTTCATATGTTAACATTGCATATCATTCTTACTCATTTGTATTTCAACATGAATATTAATGGCAAATAACTACAAATTTTCCTCCAACTACGGTCAGCTTATAGCTCAAACTTATTGACCTCTGTCCTTATACCCTGAATTTATGTTACCTTATTATCCTGTAAACTTTACCTTATTATTCGTGTGAACTAGGTCTTATATAAACACAGTGAGTCCAACTAATTCTCGGTAATTCGGTAATTGATGGCATTGTGCACTGCATATGGGGTGAGTTGAGTAGTTGTCGATTACATTTCGCTACGTTGATTATGGACATTATGTGTGATTATCTTTATTAAAATTGCCATGACCTGTATATATGTGCTGTATGCGTGGAATGAAACAAAAATAAATGGAATGCTATAACGACGAAAATATTTGACATATGTTTTGTCATTTGCAATGCAATTGGAAAGTATTTAAAGCGCAGGGACGGCGATCTCTCACACATATAGCATTTGCACACATTGGTGCATCATTTACGATCCATATGGAGTTAACTCATACTGTATGAATTCATTTTACTGTGCATCGGACAAGATATACCCAAACTGAAACAATATCATCGGCTTTTAATTTCGATACGATTATCACTGACTTTTTGATTCTTGTAGTGTGAGGAATCATGGAGTTGCCTGCGATCATTATGTGCTTGTTGATTTATATCTTGGGTGGAGATTATCTCATCAAAGAGACTTGTGGAAAAGAATTCAGTTTCTTAGTTGACAAGCACGATGTTTCGCATCAAAGTCACGACGACCAAGGAAAGAAAACACCAAGGGACAAACGAAGTAGTATGGTCCCTGATCGTGAGGAGTCATTTACGAGTCAGACCAGTGGAGATATTCCCAAAGTCAATCTAGCCATACTCGTGCCTTTTGCAGAAGGAAGGCCGTTTTCACTTCACCAAATATCACCATCTGTAGAACTCGCCCTTGAAGTGGTTGGGAGACTTGGGATCCTTACTTATCATCTGCAAGCAAGGTATGCGGATAGCAAGTGTAGCAGCACGAACGCTCCCATAGAGGCTATAGAGTTTCATATGCGCAAAGAAGCGGACGTGTTCCTGGGACCCGTATGTGACTATGCCCTGGCTCCCGTGGCCAGGTATTCTCCCTACTGGAACATTCCCATTGTCACTCCGGGGGGAATGGCCGCTGACTTCCGTGATAAGGATGAGTATTCTCTCCTGACCAGAATAGGAGCTTCATATGATGGCGTGGCAAATAGCTTAATTGCCGCTTTTAACTTTTTCAATTTTTCGAAAATAAAGATTCTTTACACATCGAATGGAAGTGATCGCTCTGAATATAATTCTTGCCATCTTGCAATTTCTGCATTAGTTCAGAAAATGCGACGGGAAAAAACACATGAATATGACTTTCATTTGTTCTCAGACAGAGAGGATACCAGACAAATATTGGAAAGAGAAATAGGAGTCAAATACAGTGGTAAGTGGGGCTTTTGTCCCATATGACCATACTATGGAATTTATAGTTGAAAAACTGCAGTCATACACATTTTAAAGTATTAAAATGTTCACATTTTAATCTCTAATGAGGGTTACAGGAATATAAGATAATGAAAATTATAATGAGATAATCTAATCGAATGTGACTAAGTAATTTAGCGATTTAAGGCTTGCATATTTAAAATTTCAAAATCTAGAAAGGCTTTAATTGTAGATAAAATTTAAACAGAATCCTCACAAAATAATATTCTTTCAAGGAGGATAATGACAGTAAAATGTTTCATCAATTGCAATTCAATTCCCGTTGCAGGATCCCATTTCCGTTAATAAAAACAAGGAATATTTTATTTCAATTCGTTTCCGATATTTTCATTGTTGTTTGATGTGAAATATGCACAATCATGCATAATGATATAATTTTATATTGTGAGATTTCCTGTTCTTGATGTGGCAGCATTTTCTCAGCTGGTGTTGAGTAATGCTGATGATTGTGTTTCATTAAGATGCTCCTACATCATGTATATAAATAGCATCTTACTTCATGATGCTGCATTCTTGCATGTCCTCGTTAAAGCATCCATCATGTCCTTTAATTTAAAGGCTGGAAGCATATCAATTGCTCTTACAATACAATAAAATCATCATCTTAAAACATCCAAGCTTTTTGCCTCAACAGATACCCAAAAATATTTGATTCATGATAACTTTACACATGATCTCTTAATGGGATAAATGTGCATAAAATAGTGAAACCATCCGGAGACATGCGCTGGTGCTCAGAGACATATCATTTGGATAAAGAGTGAGCTTTGGGAGTAGAAAAATGTCAAGCAGATTTTAATCTTGCAGACGCCTTAGTGATCTCACGGGACATATTGAGTTGTGACATTTAACTTGAACATGTGGGCGTGATATAGGTATGCTTTGCCGACAAATCTTCTCTTGCTAAATGCTGAGTAGGTAGGCGCTATTCTCGATAATGTAAATCATTTTATATTTGCCATTAACTTGACTCGGGTGGGGAATGGTTTAATCGTAAGCGAGGTTATGTGACTTAGTTTTATAACAGCATATCATATGTCTGTTAAGTGACTTCATGCAAGATAATTTCGAGATATGTTAGTAACTTTATCATCTTGAAGAGGTTACCCTTGGAAACATTCCCTATCACTAGGTCATTTTCACATATTTCATGTACTGAGTTGCTTTATTTTAGAAGTGGATTCTTAGACAAAAGATTCCCTTCTTCCTTTCTGATTATTCTTTTTGTGGCACTTAGATTCCTGGAGATGGAGAATTTTACACTGTAAAATATGTAAGCGATCCACGATAAGCATTATTTCATGAACCAGTTTTTATATAACCTTTATCGTCTCAAAGAGTAAGCACATCTTTATGAAGTCACAGTAAAGGATGTAATATAGCTTTATTGTAAGAATACCGATTGTGAACCGATATTAAAGAATTTGATAAAGTTGTATTGGGAAGCGTGATAAATTATATATCTTGTATGATATGTATGCTATGTTATTAGCATTGCTTGGAGGTGATATTTCCCATTTCAATGCAACAAGTAATACCCATCTTAAGAAATTGTGTGCAAAACGCTACTAACGTGTTAGTTAGCAAGATAATATGGTGCGAACATATTAACTGATAAAGTCCAGCCAAGACAGCATAAATTGACCAAAGCCATTAATCGCTTAAATGTAACATATCATTGGAGTGTGTAGTGGTCCTAACTTATATTATAGGATTATAGTCCGAGTCATAGAATATGTTTGTTCCATGTGCCCTTACTTTGGGATAGAATCACTCAAGCATTCCGATGTTTTCACAATATTAGACAAAGTCATGTTAACACTGTACATAAAGAGTTATACAAAGACTCTAGAAGATTAAAATCTCAATTCTTTTTCGATTCTAGACATGATGATGTAAAAAGGACATTCATCAGGAAACACGAATTAAATAATGCAGTAATTTTGGAAAGATTTGACATATGTGTTTTGACAGCATGTTGTTCTTTTAGAGGAGACTCAAGGGATGTTTCCAAATCAATTTTGTCTTTTCCTGTCAAAGTCTTTGTGTGTTCTTATATATGGGTCTGGCAGGAGAGGCCCGGGAGAGGTCGTGGATACGAGACTGCAATGTAAAGATAAAACGGTGTGTGATCACATTTAATCTATCATTGAAAAAAATAAGCTGTTCTATGACTAATACCTTTATTGTTTTTGGTCTGAAAAGACTATCCAGTGCTTTGATGGTGTTTTTGCTCATGTTTCACGTTTCGGTATAGGACAAACACATGTTAAAAGCTTACATTGGGCCACCACTTGTTGCAAACCCGTCACCATTCACGACAGGGTGTTGGTGGTGGTCGGAAAGATACTGGAGTCCCGGCAGTGACTGTTGAAGAGCATAGTCCACAGTCTCAGAGAACCTCAGTCCCCCCTCCTCATCAAGCAGCCATTAGCAGAGTCAACAAACCGCCCCCAACGTCATTGCAATCTCACTGCCCTCCACACCATATCTTCACCATTTCCTTGTGTATTAATTCTACGGCGTGGCCTTGTCACATCATTGCCGATTCGTGCGTTTTGGTTTGGGAATGGTTGCTTTTATATCTGTATAGGATTGCACTACTCTGGTTCTCCCGGGCTCAGATTGTGTCATTGTCCTCCTGTTGCTGGTCCCTCACTGCATACAGGACCTTCCCCGAGGACCTTCTAATCGCGCTTAAAATGATGGTTGAATTCATGGCTGTCATATGAAGTCTCACCTCGTCCTGACATTAACCACATCTCATTACGACACTAACAACACACTGATAGACATAAGAGAAATTAAATTCATGAGTCAGGCCAGACGACTGTACAGAACTTCGATGTATATACAGATTTAGTTCATTTAGAATGATGTTCATATTTCAAATATGTGTACCAGATGCGGAATATAATACAATTGATAAATGCAATGTTTACTTCTTTCTATGGCTAAATATTTATCATGTCAACTCATGGCCACGTCTATATTATCGTATTGAATTACACGGCTTGCTACACATCTCTAGGGGCGGTGTATTAGCGTAAGATGTTCTTCACAGTCCTTTATATGTACGAGTATAATGGCCCTCCTTTATCAGAGACGACCTCCTGCTATGTGTGGTGTAGATCTGTGGTAGCTGGGCCCGTTTGTCTCGGAGGCAGTATTGGTGGCCAAACAGTGCCCAGTGGACCTCCACCTGCAATAAGAATGTCATCAGATCAGCGTGCAATAAGCTGACCGGGTTCGTCCTCTCATCTAACCTAGGTCCGATGGCAGGTCCTTAATACTACTATATATGCAGAAAGCTCTTGGCTATCATCACATTCTTTATCAAAGTGTCCTTGGTATACACGACTACATTTACCTGTCTCAACTACCATTGCATTTAACGTGTCTCGTTCATGAGAATGCGTTTAAAGAGGCATTTTATAGAGCAGATATGTCAATAGTTCAGTGATAAATAACTTGATGGAATATCGCTCAGTCAGGCGCTTGAACAAAAATGTCAGATTACTCAGAATGATTGAGACCTGTACTCGGCTCGTAGGAATGATGAAATGGTACAACAACACATATCTTTCATAACTTCCTGATGCAGTGCTCGATTTCTCTTAGTATTTCAATAGCGAATGATTCATGCGATTTAATCACTACCTCAGCTAAAATGGGAAAATTACATATATATGTATATATTTACAGACCTACCATATTTCTTTCGACGCATAATTTGTGGCATTTGAATGGAAGTGTAAGAAACTTCATTATTTTCAGGCAAATTTCTTGGTTCTGTTTTAAGGTTTCTTTGCCACATTCTAATAAGTCATGGCTTGAATACGTGTAGCAGAAGCCGGGGGAAACCCAGACAGGAACTCACCAGTTGAAGAACTCCATGACAAAAAGCTTATTTAGAGTTTAACAATGTACACAGCTTTGTGGGGGTCAAGTACTTGGGTATCAATAGGCATGAAAAACAGCATAAACTATGCAATCTTTTCACGTGCTACTTAAACCGCCCCGGCTGCAAACATTTACGTGGACGATAAAATAGCACTTTATAACTTTTATGCACATTTCAAAACAAATGAGGTTTTTTTTTCATGGGCGGGATATAAATAATGGAAAGGAATGAGATAAGTACAGGAAGAAATGCATAGAGAAGGGAGAACCTGGAACCTTACTTTACTCAGTTCCGCCCAAAACTTACACCTTGAAATTATATGAAATTCGAATGTGCTATTGCCATTTTTGATATTTGTACAGTATAGTATTATGTGTAAATCATCATTTCAGGTCTTTGCACATTACTAAGAGCTCTGTTGTAAATAAACATATTTTGTATGCAATTCGCTTTAACATGTGTGACGTTGATATTTCATAGGAGGAAAAAGTAAACTTGAATAAAACGTATTAGATGACATATGTCTTTGTAAGAGAGGCTGTAGTTACTTTCATGAACAAAACAGGTCCTCTGTACTTTCCCATTTGATTGCCTTTGACAGATTGGCATTCACGCCATAAAAACACCACTGAGATTTGATTGGTTTATTTTGGAAGCAATTTGGTATTCACAGATGGAGGTAAATTGCGTTACTCTAAGGTTTCCTATTGTCTAAATGTACCAACTCAGTCGAATGACTTCGCGCCAAAGACTAGTTATTGATGGTGATTCTTGGACCTAAAATTGTACAAGTACACAATTTATACTATTACATTTCTAAACCCTCAAATATTTGATAATAAGAGAAAGAGTTTCGGGTTGTGACATTCGGCTTTGCTAAGCTTCTTTCTGCAGGTATCTGGCCGTGAATTGTACAATATGATATTACTGTCTGCCTTGGCTTGAGATTCCATCAAACCTGAAGAGTGCGGATTTGGGTAAAAAAAATAGATATTTCCCAGCCATCATAAGCATATTTGACAGTAGTCATATCTAATAGAAATATGAAGTACCCGGTTGAAGTAAAAGACCTTCTCTTTGGTGAGGTAGCTTATCTGTTTCAAAATAGATTGGTTATCTCACAGCACAAAGCAAAACTCATCGTGACCTTGAAGGAAACAAATTTGTGTGTTTGCAAAAAGAAAGAGAAAGTTTTATTGGCGTGTTGTTTGTTGCGATCAGTTGCACACATGGACATGGTTGATCTGGTTGTGTGGTAGATATTACTTGTGGGCGAGGGTGAGTAGGGCAGGGTTGTATCTTGTAATTCTATGATATATAGACATGTCAGAATGTGTTGATACAAGGCCCACACCACTAGCCACCTTGATCTGTGGCCTGCCCCCATATTTAAATATATACCCAGCCCTGGACCCTTCCTCTCCCTGCTCCATCTTGACACCTCTCTCTCTTCCCCTATACCGCTCTTCTCGCAGTCATTTCATCTTCATCAGGCTTAGTGGTGTTTTACCGACACACCTCCTGTCTTGTTGCATCCAGACTGATCTTTCCCTATCCTATCTCAGCCACAAAGTCCCAACATTCCCACCAACCCTCTGGTGCCAAATCCACAGGTCTGACATGCCAAGAGAGGAGCTTCTCAGCCGGCTCCCGCATCTGCTCAGCGTGAGCAGCGTGACTAATGTTGTGGTCAGTGCATTGATTTTGAGCAGGGTGCTCCCAGTTGGCAGCTCCCGTGCCCTGCCAGGAAGTTTGACTATGCTTTTGATCAGCGTATAATTGGGGCGGGGTGTGCGCCGGGCGCAGTTCTAGATCTATACTTCATGGCTAATTGGTACGATATCCGTACCTCCCTGACCATAGCCTTTCAGGTCTGCACCTATATATCCCTCGCCTCCTCAAAAAAGTATCTATTCCACCATCTGTCTACTACTCAACCCCCCTTTAGTCTGCAGTTTCATGTTTCCAGCACAGTATTCCTGAGAAATCACTTGCCAACTTGCATGGCGAGCCGAATCGTTTGCTTTCCAACTTATTGCCTAGTATTTCTCCAATAACACCGTGCCCAGCACGCCTGGGTCACAAGGCCGGGAACACGCATTCCCCGGATGCATTCGCTAACATTTTCTCGGGGGATCAGCACCTTCATGAGCAAATTCATGAACGCCGAGGTGGTGCAGGTCAACACATCAGGTTAAGTGAGCAAAAGATACCAGTCAATCAAAGTGGGGAACGGACGCGGGGATGTCTTGAACGCAAATAATATATTCAGCGCATTTAATATCGGTTCTTGATTTTAGTCAAATCAAAATTGTCAGGAGAGAAGAGGATTCAAAGTTTGAGGTCTGATCCCTATGCTTAGAAACTGTTACTCTTCTCCTAAGAAGCTTTTATTTTTTCATCAAACAAGTGAGATCAGAGGTTCAATGAGGACTGGCATCTTGCAGCACAATTAGGCTTCTATCCCTGCGTGAGGACCAGCCTTATAAAGCTTTTAACAGTATCCTAGATACCATGAAGCGAGCCATGTGCCCAGATGGTGACTCGGGAAGCAAAGGTCCGGAATTGTTCAAAGTCCATTCCCTAATGGACAACATCACTCTATCATGCTCACTGCGTGTAAAAACCTAACATAAATCGCAGTTGCATTTCAATTATTCAAATATGTGCCATTTCAGCAAATAGTGGTCCTAATGCCTCGCTAGGGGGTGTACCGCAGTGAACAAATAGACTCAATTAAAATGTTATTCACATTATGAAACAGTAGTTGGAGAAAACATCTTTGCAGATAAATAACACATAAACAAATTATAAACAATGAAGAGGTGTAAACAATCGTATTAGCGGTGATGAATGGCACGATAATCCTGTATTCCACAAATACCTGGGCGCAAGAGGCACCTGGTAAGGCAGGGATAAGCTATCGGGAGATCCGCCTGTTTATCTTTGCAGCTAGAATAGGATACATTCCTCTTTATGTTTAGTACTTGCTAATCCGGGAGATAATCTCTGTTGCGATTATGTGCGCCGTCTTTTTACTGTTAGGTGTTTGTGATGGTGTGAGGAAGTTGATCTGGACGATATAAATAGATACATATACACAAATATAAATACATATATACATATTTATATATAAATACGCGATTGAAGATATTGAATACATTTAAATGTTAAATGTGTTCCAAAGATTACTTATATACTTTAATATGTAAGAATGGTTTTTATGGCTAATATCTTATGGAAACTCTGAACCTCATTGAGTTTAACGTATTTGATTGTGACCTGTACGGTCAGGGCCATTGATTGTATCCTGTGCTGAAAGAGCCTTTGTTTTGACCTATGCTGACAGAGCCTTTGATTGTGACCTGTACGGACAGAGCCTTTGATTGTAACCTGTACGGACAGAGCCTTTGATTTTGACCTATGCTGACAGAGCCTTTTATTGTAACATGTGCCGTTAGAGCCTTTGATTGTGACCTATGCCGTTAGAGCCTTTGATTGTGACCTATGCTGACAGAGCCTTTGATTTTGATCTGTGCTGACATAGCCATAACATCTTGCACCTTGTGTAAAAAGCGCACATTTTATGGATGAAGGGCAATAGACAGTCTTAGACACCAAGATACTGAGTTCCAGTTGATGCAAACGTTAAAAAGGCGTTGGATACTGAGCTTTGATGATAACAGATGCTTGAGCGTTGAAAAATGCGGACAAGACTGCATGACAGAGAAACCTGGGGCATCCTTGTCCATGCATGCACGATTTCTGTGCACAATTTGTCAATATTGCTTGCGTTCAGCTGCTACGAGCCACGCGAAAAACAACACGCCATGGCTAACTCGGATCGGGGTGCACTACGTGATCTAACGTGAAGGAAAAATTGGTGGGCCATATACTGGTATATTCCAGGCAAATATAACAGTCATCCATCATGTTTATAGCAACTCGCCGGTTTGGTTTATGGCTTACCTGCCCTTATCTTCACCAAACTTTCTACAGTCTGTAAAAGTGAGAGCGCTGCATAACTAATAAATCATTGGTCTTAATAGCGCAATTATTTCAGCATTTAGGTATTATTAAAGTACTTTAGAACTTACAGACATTGTCACATAATTAAATGTAATACATTATCATTAAGAACAATTTGCTAGTGAAAAATTGGTGTGCCATATATATATATATATATATATATATATATATATATATATATATATATATATATATATATATATATATATATATATATATATATATATATATATATATGCTTGCCTTGACATATGCTGTATCGTTGCCATCATGGCATGTTATAAGGCGCCCTACGAGTTACGTAGGTTTATAGGCACTCCCGGCCACAAACGAGGTGATATGTGACTGGCAATGATAGACCTATGGACCACTTTCTCTGATGTACTGATACCATCACTCATACAACACATACTCGAGGTGCTGAATAACAGTTTTATGTTCTGCTCACTTTGCCACTGCATATCGAGTAGAAAGATTTCGTGATTGCATAACACCTGTAAGGTTTTTTATTGATGTAATAAAAGTCGCGCATAGGTCTTGGAATAGTAAAACGATATGGTTCCGAATCACCAGGATTTTATTCACATTATACAAATATTCTTCTGTTTCTCTAGCCCATTTCCCAGCCATGGATGGGGTGATTCCATTCCATGAGATTTGTACTTCCTATAATTTACCTTCATTCCAGGGTATTGTTCTAGGGGAACCTGGATTCCAGGTTCTAGCATTGACCATTACAGTCCGTTATTAGTCCCGAGGAGTAGCAGTAATATGTGGACCTTTAAATATACCAAGGGAATAATTATAGTCTGACATCATGTAACTCCGTTGGAGGGTTATAATTAGCACCAAGTAGTTCGAATGAGCAAAAGTTATTTATAGAACACAGTAATGAATAACTTTACCACTATTTCGCTCAAATGCAGCAGTGTAAAAGCAAGCCATTTTGTCAAGAAACCTTAGAAATGTGATGGCTATTGTTAACACGGCATTTGCCATAAGTACTTCCAGTGTAACTGCTTTGCGATGTGGCTGACACATCCATTTACATTCAATGATATATCATTATATTTGTAGGAATTTTCTCTTTTTTCAATGTTAATAAATGAATAACATATATTTTTTCTCTTTCCAGGTGAGTGTAATCAGTAGGTTGAACACAAGTACTGTGAGTAAAACTGCAATATTCCCTTTTTTGTCAACATCACCTGTTGAGACAAGCATAAAGTTTAATTGAAAATGTTCGATCTATAATGTTTTGCTACAGCACATAGAATTTCCCTTGGGCCATTTTTGTTCTGTGCTAACCTTGAGATCAAGGTACATTAGGATAATGGCAGAGGCCAATAAATACCCAAGAGGCCTTGCAGTCCAAAAGACACATACATGTGATTATCTGAGGTCACCGACTCTTTCATCCCATCCAAATTGATCTAACCATACATTCTATATACCGCAATTTATAAGAAGTTATAATATGAAGTAATTGAAATATAAATCAAAATATAGATTAAATGAACTGCACTCATGAGCTCATTCTGGAGTTAATTTCGATGTCCCATATCAAGGATTAATGTGCCAATAAGCCGGGAAATATAGATGTACCTTGAATGCTAAATGATTTCAAGAATTGTTGGTGTTTCGAATAATTGTAGGATAGGTTGTTGTCCGGAAATGGTTTATCTGATATGTACGTAATGTAGAAATATTGTAATTCGAAATTGTTTGGATTCAAAAATGGAAGGCCAATTTCTGGAGGCTGAAAATCTATGTGGTAGAATAATGGTTTATCTAATTGTCTGTCTACTGAATAGGGCGTTCTTACAGTTAACTTATACTTTTGATTCCGAAACGAATGGATCATTTAGAGGGGGGAAAATGAATAAATAAAATAATGTCCATTTTGTGTCTAGCAGATCTTGGTTGAGTAGCTTTGAACAACACCATTAAATTACTACTCTGTGTGTGCATACAAATAGCTTGTTAAGACACAGGTCAATACAGAATAATGCAAAGGCAACAAGACAAAACGGCGAGTGACCATACATTATGAATGGTGTGCCTTATCATTCTCTCACCTTGGATTACTTTCTGGACCAACCTTGTGAACATGGAGGCACTGGGCCAGCTGACGGTGTTCCTGGCGAGTTGTAATTACATGCTGGGCTTGTGTGACAAATACTGACTGATCATAGCCTGAGAAAGAACAACCGGCCTCACAAACACCATATAGAGTAGCTCTTAGTCTGCCAAGCCTACAATTGTCAAATCCCCTTCAGTGATCTTACACACGCTATTGGTGTTTGCTACACACTGTGGAGTTTGGTCAGGGGAATCCATCATCATCAGTCTTTTTACTTGTAACGTCTCTAAAAAGGTTTAAATGTGTGATGTTTTCTGCTGCAGTATATTTATGATATGCTTCATTTGTGAGTATATGATCAGTATTAGTCTTCATCTTGCTAAGAAGATGAAACTACTTTGGCTGATGTTGTATGTTATATGAGTGAGAAGAATTTGTCCAGACAAGCAGACATTTTTAGCTTGATGACCTTGTTCTCTGCAATAATTTCCTTCCCCAAGGAAGTCATACATCAGAATAGTGGTATCTGACAAAATGACACCGCTGAATGATTGCGAAGTCCTTGGCCAATTATTCTCCCAGCCATAGTCATGCCAGAATAGATGCAAAACCTGGCCTCGAGGGTTACATCTTTACTACCAAAGTTGTATTGTAACTTCATGGACTTAGATTTGTGTTATATACCTTCTCTTACCAATTGTATCACTTCCGTGAATTTGCATGTATAACATATCAAAAGTTTACATTAATACATTACTGGGGAATATAAAGTTAAGGCTTTACTTTGGTATCTTTGATTTCATCACCATTTTGGGGAGAAGCGCTATCAAATCATGATTGAATCTGTGATTTTATCAACATAATTCCATTAAACCTGCTATTATTAGAATATCCAGCAGACTACTGATCTGATGCCAGATCTAAAACACTTAGATCTTGTCATATCTATTGACCCAGATCAATAAAGATCAGGTCTATAATTTGCCAGGTCAATAAAAGTGTAGCAATACCATCGTTTAAAAGAGGTCAG
Organism: Amphiduros pacificus; assembly: GCA_949316495.1. NCBI lineage: Eukaryota > Metazoa > Annelida > Polychaeta > Phyllodocida > Hesionidae > Amphiduros > Amphiduros pacificus. The sequence continues at coordinate 7,779,151 of OX439000.1, forward strand.
ATCAATTGAAATCGAGTATTTGTGCCCAGTTCAATATTTATCAAGGCTGCAAGCTAGGTGACCAAAGGCCAAGTATTCATGTCTAAGGCCAATGTCAGGTCTTCAGGTACCAGATTATCATCAGAGTACATTTCAACTGATTCCTTCTGCCACCCTCACCTAATCAACTGACCTAAAAGTGTCCCTTGCCCTTTTATCTCGGAAATATAAGCCAGCCATTGGGCCAACTAGAGGAATAAATCCTACATCAAATGGAGAAGCCAGAGGTAACTGTTTGATATGTAGTGTACTAGTATTTGGGCCTCCCACACAGTCTCTGCACGAAGATCAACCCCAAGGACATCTTCTTTACAAAGCTCCTACTTATGACCTGGTCATTGTATGTTTTTATCCCGATGTCTTATGTCAAAGAATCATTGCATATGTCCATTTGGACTCCCAGATCTTATCATGCAATGACTGGCCAAACTGATTGTTGGTAGGTGAATGGCTTATGTTGGGCGCCATATTTGGTTTTCTACCCCTTCTGGGCGAAGTTGTTTTCATCATGTTTGATATCTAGCCTTAGTGGGTTTACCGAGGGGCCCAACAGAAGTAAACCCAGTCATGTGACCACTTCACATTCATATAATATAAGCAGCATTGTCGCCCTAGGTTTGAAAATGACAAGTGTCTGGTAACGCAGATTGACATGAACATTTTCTCACATAGAATAACGCACAGGAATGTGCAATATAAACAGGGATGTGCAATATAAACAGGGATGTGCAATATAAACAGGAATGAGCAATATAAACAGGGATAAGCAATATAAACAGGAATGAGCAATATAAACAGGAATGTGCAATATAAACAGGAATGTGCAATATAAACAGGAACGAGCAATATATAAACAGGAATGAGCAATATAAACTCCCCGCTATTTCAACATTCATAATTTGTTAAACTTCTTTATTTTCTGGCCAACTCTAGTGCCGTTCTTTAATTTAGGGAATACGATGGAGGACTTGTACTCAAGGATCCTTGTTCTATTGTCTCATCGTTATTCACACATTGAGGGGATTCTGTTGGCATCAGATGTACAGATGTGGCCTCCTTCAGGCCCATCTTACTTGCTCTCAGTTTCCAGGCCAGGCAGTTCCTACCAACATTCATTTTTCAAGGTGTGCGATACTGCTTGACAAAATAGAACTTCCGGTTCCTGTTCAACCTCGAGTTTCATCTTATCCTCTTGGTGAATCAAACATGCGTTTACCATGACACCTCAATGAAATATCTTGTTCAATTATTATTTTATTTTCTGGTTAGTTGGCAATGTATTCAATAAAATCTGACAGAGAAGTGGCACAATTAGATTCACGTTAAAGACTGCGATTTGCTTAGCGCTGCGTGATATTGCTTCCTTTCTGATTACATATTGCAATACAAAGTCATCGAGTTAAAAAAACAGAGAAGCTTGACATTTACGTGTCATATTCGTTTTTGAATATTGAATCAAGTGATACCATCTTCAATTTAAATAAAAAGCGGGTATTCTTTATAATATCCAATGCTCGAAATGCCAGTGGCTGAATAGAGTGTGTTAAAAGTGCAATAACCAACACCACCTGCCCCTCGGAGATCTTAACGTTAAGTCAAGCCCATTCAACCGTCAAACCTAATATTGCAAAGTAACTACAGAAGATTATAAATCACATTACCAGGCTGAATGTAATATTTACCAAAGAGGAAGGGGCTTTAACAGAAAATTATGATCTATGTGTAATATCTTCCATATGTTGTGTAAATGAATGATGTTTCTAAGCTCTGTTGTCATGCCTATTTCAAGTTGTATATATTGAGGAGTCTTTTATCAGAAGTCAATTGGTTCTTATTCATGAAATATCGATCATATATCTTTCATATTTCAATCACTCAGAGGGTTTTCAATTCATATTTCATTATGAATATATAGTCATCAAATTATTAAGTTACGTGAACCGTATATATCAATCTCATGTGAAAAATGTATCTTCCAATGGATTTAGGAAGGTAATCCCCCTGATTATCAAATGGTCGGGCCCTAAATAGTCCCCTTTCAGCTTGGAATCGGTAAACTATTAAACGAGGAAGGTAATTTGTCACTCTGCGGTTTGTTAAGGTGTTGTTGAAAAGGGCACTGATCCTAAGGCTGTGTCCTTTGTGATCTTGGAATCTTAATGTTAGCACCATCAGTACACTTCAGGGAGTTTTAGTGATTAGTCATTCATCACCTGGTGGATCATTATTGACACCAGGTGGCAGTCTAATTTGCTGTTTGTCGAACGGCCATTTGGAACATAATGAGAACGTTATCATCTTGAGGGAACTTAATTAACTTAGAATCTCCTCTCCTGAAGAGATGAAATGAGGGATTTTTTCAACCTGATATGACCAGGTGTAAGAGGGATTTTATCCATCCCAATATAAGGCGCAAAAAGGATTAAGTAGTACACTGTTTTGCAGTCCAGGGTTAAACAAGCAAAACGTGCCTTGGATTGTAACCAAATAAGTGCACGCCAAAACGATAAGCAACAAGTCCTTTGATTTGAAACTTAATATAGATCGGCCAGGGTAAAAGAGGAAACAAGTTCCTTGGTTTGCAACACAATACCCATAGCACGACAGGCAAAGTAGCATCACTCAGTGAAATATTGAGCTTGAGTGCAACAAGACACCGCTTCTTTCCCGTCAGTCAATACTCGCAACCCAGGCCAACGTCGGTCACGTAATTATCTCCACGCATTGTATCAACAACCTGCTTAGCGCCTGCAGGCCTTATTCGCTCAAAACATCATCATGTCCTCAAATACTTTTTTTTCTTGACGATGAATATTTTCAAAACAGATATGATACGTTGATGCTGTGCAATCTATTAGTACAAAATTATTTGAATGATTAGGGTAAATATCGTAAAATGGCTGCAGTCATAAAATAATGTGCTTCAAGAACTACAATATTTGATATCAGTAACAAAGCAAACGGTACGGCAAATTACAATGTGAAATAACTACTTATACACTTTCATTCCTTATATACTGTAAAACTCACATTCATTTACTAGAATATTGTATAAAACTGATTATTTGACTAATAAAATTAAAACGTGTTTGATCAAGTTCAAATCTGATGTTCCGTTTTAGGCGATTGTCAGGGCTGTGGCATCACATTTCAAAAGATAAGATACTGAGACCTGACATATTTTATATTGATATTGGATGTCTTGATATGGTTCTTATAACTGTTAGTTTGACTCTTCCTTTCGATAGTATGAACTTTCCTCCTCGGTCGGACCTTGCCTTCCCATTAGATCCCGGAAACTGGCCTCATTGCCAAGATAGAAACCTTCGTTGTGTGCGTTCATATCTAACATATATTTGACTACAAGGTGGCACTGCGGTTTATTCATTCTGTGCATGTCTGACTGATCTCCCCTCAAGATCTTCCTTCAATCTCAACATCACTGCACTACCCATTCGAAACAAAATTGAAACATATTTCCAAAAGCTAGAAGGTTCAAAATATGAGCATGATTAAGGTTGGACTAGTGGCCAACTTACTCGGAGTTTAAAATCCATTCCTAAATTTTGAAATCATATTGGGGTTTTATTTGAGTGATGTGCATGTAAGAAATTTTTTTTTTTTGCTAACGTAGAGAATACTTTTAAAATGATAACAATAAACAAAAAACAACGATGAAATCTTCATATTGATATTTTATTTGCATCCAGACATGTTGCATAAGAAACTATAACATGGAGGCCACAAAGCTGACGGGTTTAAAGATTTAACAATCATTGATCTTAAGTTTCGAGTAAGTTGGCTATGGGGCCAATCTTGAGCAAATGGTGAACGTCTTTTTTAAGTGAGGAAAATAATTCCACCACACTTAAAAACGAAAAGGGAAGATGAGATCTTCATATTTGGGGCTTTATGTGAGCAATATGCAGGTCAACAACCTGCGCATAAAGTCACCTTCACCTTCAACAGTGGTGTGATGGGACGCTGGGCTTGCATTCAGTACCAAAGTATTAACCACAACGTTTTAGATATAAATATAACGTTTTAGATATAAATATTTTTGTTTATCAACACTGGTAGTAGAGAAAGAAAATAACTTTGATCAATGAAATTTGACAAGATGGTGGCAGATTGTTGGTTGACTTGCCTTGTACTTGACATTTAAATTGTTTACAGAGGGCGCCATTAAAGAAGTCCACTTTCGCGGAAACCTTTTTTGAATTAATGATTTCTGCCTTTCTTATTCTACACTAACCTGAAGATATCCAACATGCTCAAGGTCAAGGTTTTCTGCGGAGCTGTTTTAAGCAAGATATGCTGATACGTTTTAGTGTTCTCCAATCACCCATCGGCAAAGCCCAGATAGGTGATCTGGAGAGGTCTGAGATTTTTGCTTTTTGGTTTTAATCTCGTTTAGATGTGATACTCAACTGTTTAAGTGATAATTCATATTTTATGTATGATTATGTCTAAAATCTCACAAAAAAGCTTGATTATTTTTTGGATAACATTAAATAAAGAAAATATAAATACTTGATAATAATCGCCAGCTGCAAAAATTGAATCAAACCCGTTTTAACGGCAGTTGAAACGGGTTCAATTTTGACGTTTAAACGGGTTTACCACAGTTTTTATAGCTGGCGATTTTTTACTTCACTAGAGCTCAATCAACTCCACCAAACTTTTCTTTGGTTGGAGTTGGTAGAGATCATGGACGTTCGACAAACCCCTCCAGATCACCTATCTGGGCTTTGCCGATGGGTGATTGGAGAACACTAGATACGTTTGTGGTTGATCAACTCATGTCGATACAATGCTGCCATCTGGTAGATTTTTTGAGCTCAGACATTTCCATAACATTTCTTAATTCTGGCTATCTGCTCTCCCGGATTTTTAGCTGGTCCGTGAAAAAATGACGAAATTGGCGCGAGAGAGCGGTGCATGACGGGAAAGATGTTGCATTGTAAACTTCCGCCCGCCTTGCTTCAAGATGGGAGGGAAATTTCACACTGACATCATACATTGACACGCTAATGTCAGCGCTAAAGTGTGTTTGTTGTGTAATCTTTATATAAGTATATTGCAATCTATGTAATTTATGTCAAAATTACGGAGGCAAATCTGACAAAAACAACGATGGAAAGATGAAAGGCAGAGGCGACAATGCCCCAATCAGGCTGTCGCCGCTGTTCCCGGATGTGCCGTGTGCAAAGAATTGATTCAAATACGATCGCAGCGCTCTGAAAATGCAGCGTATATGGTAGAGCAGATAGGGAGAATTGTAGATTTTATTAACTGTCAAATGTTTTGATATATTTCATATATAGACTTTAGGATCAAACTGCCCTTTTCATGACTCATTTCATGTTGTTTTTTTTATTTTTGATAATTTGGGAATCCATCCACTCTCACACTCTGCCAAATTTTATAATATTCGTATACTAAGTGATGTTGTACTTATTAAAGATAAAATTCATGATTTTACCTGAGAGCAATATGAAACAATATTACCAGTTGTTTTTCAAAAAATAATTTGTGAAAATGCATTGAATTGTGTTTCATTGAAGAAAAAGTAAGATTTTAAAACATGATAACATGGAAAGGGGAACGATCATGTGAATAAAACAAGAAAATGGATGAGTTTAAAGGTATTCTTAAAAACCTTGCAGTCATATGTCATACATTTTCATAAACATTTTTATTGACATTTAAAAAAATATTTTTATTGAAATATATTGTTGGACAATCAACAGCTTCAATCGCATCTTGAGGACAAAAATTGACAAAATTATATTAAACTTTATTAGGAACAAGAACCGCACTTTGGGTACAATAGATGTTTATGGTTGGGGGAATGTCTGAAAGTTAGTGTTAAATACGGAAAATAAATCCAACAATAACAACAGTAACAAAAAACACAGACACAAGTGCACGCACAGACGGATGATGGTTGCCATGGCAACATTATTGAGCAATCACAGCCATAACATAATCAGATTGGGGGAAGGTCCCCAGGAATGCATGTGTGCAATATCTAAGCTAAATGTTAAACTGTTCTGGCTGTATGACACACAAGTCTGTATGGTGCACACAAGCTAAGTTGGCAACATGGTTGCCATGGCAACATAACTTGACTAATCACAGACATTATCTAATCAGATCAGGGGGAAGGTCCCCAGGAGTGCATGTGTGCAATATCTAAGCTAAATGTAAAACGGTTGTGGCTGTATCATGCACACAAGTTATTTAGTAAACCACGATGGTCACCGTGGCAACAAAAATCAACCAGTCACAACCATAACCTAGTCAGATTTGGGAAAAGTCCCCAGAAGCTAACTGCCAAACCGTTCTGGCTGTATCATGCACACAAGCCAAGTTGGCGACATGGTTGTTATGGCAAAAGAAATCGACCAATCACAGCCATTATCTAATCAGATCGAACGAAGGTCCCCAGAAATGCATGTGTGCAATATCTAAGGTAAATGTTAAACCGTTATGGCTGTATCGTGCACAAAAATAATTTACCATGGACGCAAGCACGAATGCACGCAGACACGCACGGATGCAGCTCAATTAAATGTCCCCTTTTCGTGTTGCTTTTCGTGTTGCGAAGAATGCGGGGGACAACTAGTATATTTCAGGCACATCAGAGTTTAATGCTAGTTGAATACATGAGATTGGTTAATTCATCTACTAAAGAATGGTGGTCTATTTGCATAACGTCGACTCTTTTGACAACATGAAGCTTCCTGCAAATGCATGACATGTTTTTTTTTCCATCAGAGAATATACCTGAGATTTGAAACCCTGGAGTAAGGAACAGAGTGGATTCACACAGGATTTGTGACAGCTGCAGACAAGCTCTGAAAGCACCGAAACCAAAAATGACTGAAAGTTGGTCGAATATTGCATTTAAATCTCAAAACGGCATAACGCGTAACGTATATTGACTACACCCAGTTCTAAGCCATGAGTTAGTACTTTTTGAGTTAGATGGCAATGTATATATGTGACACATGCTAATCATCAAGGGCATTTCTTACAAATAATGATCGTGTGAAGTACTTGTCACCAAAAGTAGTGGAAACCAGCAGGGAAAATTGTTTATTATGACGTGGTTTGACTTGAATTTCAGAATTTAAAAAAAAGGGAAATTATTTATGTGGAAAAGACGAGAAATAAATTGCATATCTAACACACACGTCATGTCACTTTTTAAACACATCATAAACTGGACCAGAAATATACAACTTGAAAATCACGTCTAAACCACACCATAAACTGACGCAGCATTTCACGGCCAATAAAAATCACATCTCTGAAATATTTGCAATAACTTGGTATGTCTGACCAATCGGAGTACAGTAACCTGTACCTCATGAATAACTGATGTGAATATTCATAACAAGTAGCTACTGCTTTAAGATCCTTATGCTCTCTCGGCCTCTGATGAGAGGAGGGGTGAGGGGACCTAAAATCATTCTCTGAGGAAGATGTCACCAAGATTGTGATTTATTGACAGATGAGGTTTACTTCAATAAATGACCACTTGAAATCGTTATATTAACCATAAATTAATGGAAATAAACCATGATTTCATTTTTTATTAAACCATACATTCATTAACACAATAAGTATCAAATATAGGATGTGTGCACCATGGGGAAAAATCAACTGAGGAAAAATATGGAGATATGTTTGGTTCAGGAAATAAAAATGAGAATGGTCGTCCCTGAAACGTGGTGATCTGGTTGCCCATGAGTTTCAGAGATAAAATTTAGAAAACACATGGTTCTCAGGTGGCATGTTTGCTGGGAAGGTCATAGGCTCTGCATTATTAAAATGTAAAAATAATCCTCCAAATGCAAATGGATCTGAAATAGTTGTTGGACGATGTCTGCTGTTCAGGAAACATAGTGATTTGGGACCAAGAATTTCTGATAACCCAAATGTTTCTGCATTCGCCTCCACTCACCAGGTGTATGAAGGATGGACTGAATTCATAGCGTCCTCTAGTGGTGGATGCCAAAGATACTTTCATATTGTACACATTCAACTTTTGTGGCGGACAAACATATATAGTGGTCGACAAAAGCTAAAGAATTTAACTTGGCATAAATGGAGGATTACATAAATGGAGGATTTATGTGTACCCCCCGGCTTAGATATATAATTCACTTTGATGGCAGGTCACACCTCACACGTAATCATGCCCTTTGTTTGACGTCAACCCCGTCCGCAAATTCGCGAAGGCCTAATGTCAACAAGTGTTATACATTTTGATAAACTGTTCCATTAATAGCGGTATTTGAAGTTGTTGATGATTGTTTGAATGAACATTGAGTCTGCTCTGGGGTATGTATTCACCCGTGTTTATTTAGCTCTTGATTAGACTACTGATCCTCATGGATCCACACTTTAAATGGTCAGTTTGCTTTCCTTTACAAGTCACGGCAGGTTCAACATGTGGCATGTCACAGCACAGAAATTCCTATCCAAGAACAAAATTTTGATTTGACATCCATTTGACATTGACATCTGCTGTTTGTCCTTACACGATGGAAATGTTCTTAAATGGATGGAAAATGTTATTAAATGACAATATGATGTCCTGATATTTGTAAGATAAATCTCAAATTTGATATCTGAATGTACATATATATATAGTCATAGACCCTTCTCAAGAAATGTATGGACCATCAAAATATTAAAAAGGTTCATAAAGATTTGGTACCAGTCAACAGTAGTCAGTCAACATATTTAGTCAGATGTATGGATATATTTAAGTTGGAAATGTAATATTAAAACAAAGATTGCAAAACTTGAAATATATGCCTCATGTATCAGGTTACCTATCGGGTATCCGAATGCACAGAAGCAACATTGAGGTGAAGAATTTTAAATACTTGGTGTTGATTTTATTTCTAAAACTCTGCAAGAACAGGCTGGATTCTCGCAATTGCAATCAGCTCGGAATATTTCGCTGATCAGCCGTTTACAATAAACACCATGCCTTAATATCTAATGTGATATTATCTTGAATAAATCATCTGCATCCTGTGTGAGACATTCCTCAAAATATTGAATATGTTTCCCCGACTCCAACGCAATTTCTTTACAAACAAAATGGGGTTCTTTGAATCGTCAAGTGCACACTTTCACTGTAGATTAATATCTTCCTCTGCATTGATCGTACAGGAGCTTCCTTTAAAAATAAAATAAGTTTCCAAGAAAATCATTGCATAAACCAACACTTTGCCTCAAGGCCTAAGCAATATTCTTTTAATCCTCAAACACAAAATGAAACTATTTTTGAAATATCAAATAGGTTTACCACCAAACATCAGCGCTTAATACACTCAACACATTTCCCTCAAACAGGTAAGACAAAATGGCATCTGCAATAGGGGATTGTGCCTGGCAAGCCAATATGGCAATCGTCATCGTAAACTTGTAGTTGTAGCTTCTACCTGCTCATTTCATTTAAGTCGGGGAGTGGCGTGGTAGAAGTAGAACATGTTTTTCTCGTCTGAACAACGTCGACAAGGTGAACGTCTCTCGGGCCTGCCACTTGTAATGCGCCAAAAATAGATCTGATTTGAGGGCTAATTTAACCGGTTAACCGCTGAGGATTTCCACGTGCGCGTCTTTGTCAATGCGTCTTTGCTTGACATTTAAAAAGAATATTTCAAATCTATATTTATCCCAGCGAATATGTTTTTTGTGGCGGAAGGGTGGGCAGTGTGAAGTGTGTCGCATAGACAGCGGCGAGCAGCAATGATGCCTCTTGGCGCTGCATTTCACATCATTTCTTTTCAGACACATGACTCTTCCAGGTATTTTAAGACAATCAATCAGTACCGATACTTTAAAACATCAGATGTCATTAAATATATATTTAACAATACGACTGTTTGTGACCATCTTTGTTCTGTATCTGTTTAATGAAAGGATGTACTCCCCGCAGGACTGCTCGTTCTCTCTCATCAGAGTTGGAGAACATCGTGATAATCATATTTGTAATTTTATAATTTCGCCTAGATTACGTCAGTTTTAATATAATGACTTACCAAATGACTTACTTTATTACAAAGAGAGGACGACAATAGATGGATATTGCTTATAAAAGATACTGTATGGTTGATGATAATTCAAAGAGATACTTCTGAGAAAAAGTTAATCAAAACCGATATATCAATGTAAGTATTGTCCGGCACAGGTGATTTTTGTCCAAGCATCTTATTGTCAGAACCACCTGTTTATTCTTGACGCAGAGAGCATGTTTATTATCAGTCCCCTCAAATGATGAGAGGCCATGGGCCGTGGCGCAGTTGGTTAGAGCGACAAGTGGACAAGTAAGTCTCATCATGAAATGACTGAGACAAGTAAGTCTCATCATGAAATGACTGAGACAAGTAAGTCTCATCATGAAATGACTGAGACAAGTAAGTCTCATCATGAAATGACTGAGACAGGTAAGTCTCATCATGAAATGACTGAGACAAGTAAGTCTCATCATGAAATGACTGAGACAAGTAAGTCTCATCATGAAATGACTGAGACAAGTAAGTCTCATCATGAAATGACTGAGACAGGTAAGTCTCATCATGAAATGACTGAGACAAGTAAGTCTCATCATGAAATGACTGAGATAAGTAAGTCTCATCATGAAATGACTGAGACAAGTAAGTCTCATCATGAAATGACTGAGACAATATTGAAAGTGATGTGATTCCCTCCCCCCCACCCCCCACCCCCCACAAAAAAATGCTGAGGGCACCTACGACACATGTCTCAACTTTTATGGTTGGCATATCATAAGCAAAAGTAGCATCGATTGCCACAGTTTATACTAGATTCCCTTTGATGACATGATTTTCTTTATGAATATATATGAAAATACAATTTCATGAAAATATATGAGTGGTACTATTTGAGATGCGAGTAATCCTAGAAATAAAGCCTTGATATATGTATATCCATCATAGCTTCGAATGAAATGATAACCGGAATTACCGGATGCCTAAATCAATGTGCTGTAGACTAGAACTCAGAACTCAACTGTATAAAGCTGTGAATTTGTCCCAGTCAGACATGACGTGTTTGCAAGGGACCCGAATCTCCGGTCTCCGGTGATCAACCTTATCTTATGCTTTTTCCGTTTACAGATTAAATAGATTTAGTGACCAATGATTTTACTTTAGTGGGCCCCTTGCTACTGTTGAATGGGCAGATCCTAAGCGAAGCTACACCCTGGGTGTCATTATCAAAGCGATAGCAACATCCTAACCTATCTGATGATGTCCATAAACCTCAGAACTGCTTTGTAACACTCCTGATCACATTCATGTGCCTTTTATTTCTCACGAAACATCTGTGTTTTGGCATACAGAGTGATTTTTTAACTGAAAATGTACACCGGAAATGACATTGCTTACATTTCTGAGAGAAACGTTATTCTACAATGACGCCATTGATTTAATTTCTTGCAAAACAAATTGTAAGGTGGTGCTGAGCAATATGACAATGAAATTGTGTCTATTGAATTAGCCTTGATATTGATTTGTGATGATATATTAATAACTGGTGTAAATGATGGTGTATAAAGTACCAAACGATCAATCTACATATATGAACAAGACACTATTACCTCCCGCTGCGGAGGGTCTATACACTGCTTTGGTATGAGACTATGCCACTGCTTGGAATGTGCCACTTCTTATGTTGTGAATGCACTGCTGCATTGGGTATGACAGTATTCTGATTGTGCTTTGATTATTCCCTTGCTCGGATTGCGACCCACCAGTGCTTGAACAGTGCCTTTGACCTGACACTCTCCACTGCTACCGTTTGGTTGAGACAAGAATGGTGAAAGCAGTGTTTCCACAGTAATTTGTATTTGTAAGACTCCATTAAAACATGTCTTAATATATAACATAGAAAGATAAATTCAAAACACAGGTTATTATATATCGATATTATATGACTTATAATACTGACCTATCTAACTTATTTAAATATGATAAAAGTAGAAATATTTTTCTTTCCTGGAAGAAGGACATGATGAGATAAGTAGGATAGGGCTGGATTCTGGTGCATGGATGTCTGTATCCACCGGTGTCTGGTCCCTTGGCTTCCAAGTCGCTGTATGTATTTGAAATTAGCCATGCTAAATTAACCACATTATATTTTAATTACGGAGTGAATTTCTTATATTAGGAGGGTTAATTGATATTAGTTTTCATATTGGAAAGTGAATAAATGGTGGGTAGTTTAACTTGTTTTCACAAATTTGCATATGAAACCCATTCAAACCTACATACATCTTGGTTGAGGATTTATGATTAATTGACAATTTTTTGAATAGCATAATGTTTCCCATTTCTAAAGAATAAGAGTGGTTCAGCGCATGCACAATGCTTTTCTTGCTAGCATTTTTGCCCTTCAAAAATGAGAATACATAATATGATATAGTGTTGATCATGTATCTACAAACCGAAGGCGGTTAGGAATCTCAAATAACAAAAGATTATTTCCTGAAACATAATATGGTAAGTTGAGGTGTGTGCTGTTTTTGAATCCAGTTAATCCACTGTATACCAAAAACAGAGTTGGGCATGATTTAGCTAATAAAGATTTTGGATACCAACCAGTAGTGTGTCAGTGATATGAACACCTTGTAAAGAATTAAACACCACAAAACCCATTAGCTTTTGTTAAGAAACATTGTAAATCACTGTTTTCAGTTTGTCAGAGATGTGAACGTTTGTGATCTAAATTTTAGATGATCACTGATCACCAAGAAAATCATTAACACGATCTCTGCTATATAATACTCTTTCCCCATTTATCTAAAAATAAGCCATAATTTTAATTGGAATGATTTTTTTTCAGATATATGAAATCAAATGCTCGTGAAATGAATGAAACCAAAATGACTCCTCAAATTTATCAAAGGCCCTCATTAAATAACATCATATCCATAAATGGTACAGTTATTTCAATTAGATATAGTCTTATTATTTCCTGTGCTAACAATACAGCAAGACGTTTACCATGGCAACCATAAAATCACTAAATTGGATATTTCTATCGCCAAAACAATGGCGGTCTGTGGCTTACATAAACCTACAACATTTTACATCACACTGTACATATCGTATTATCTCAGATATGGAAAAAATCATTACCCAGAATATCCTTACAAATCATAAGATTGCCACTGTGACTATCCTGTCTCTTATAAGTTTGGATTATTAACACAAAAATTTCAACAAATATTGGAACCGCAGATCACTAGAGCCAATAATTACCCTTGTTTGTCTGTATGTCATAATATAAACGATCATTCCGCAGCACAGACCTATTAGGGAAATGACAGGCGCCTGTCAAAATATATATGCAGGAATCATAGGGTCAGGACACATAATCTCGAACTATGTAGAAATCACAGGGTTAAGCCGCATGATGTCAAACTATGCAGACATCACACGCTGTCAAACTGTGTAGTGTAGGAATCCAAAGGTTACGCGATATGATGTCAGTCTATGCAGGAATTAAATGCTGTCAAACTGTGTAATGTCCATCTATGCAGAAATCACAGGGTTTGGTCGCATGATGCCAAACTATGCCAGAATTATAAGGTTAGGTCACACGATATCAGTCTGTGCAGGAATCATGGGGTTAGGACGCATGATGTCAAACTATGTAGATCTCACAGGATTAGGCTGCATGATGTCAAACTATGTAGATCTCACAGGATTAGGTTGCATGATGTCAAACTATGTAGATCTCACAGGGTTAGGCCGCATGACGTCAAACTATGTAGATCTCACGGGGTTAGGCCGCATGACGTCAAACTATGTAGATCTCACGGGGTTAGGCCGCATGACGTCAAACTATGTAGATCTCACAGGACTAGGACGCATGATGTCAAACTATGCAGATCTCACAGGGTTAGGCCGCATGATGTCAAACTATGTAGATCTCACAGGGTTAGGCCGCATGATGTCAAACTTTGTAGATCTCATAGGATTGGGCCGCATGATGTCAAACTATGTAGATCTCACAGGGTTAGGCCGCATGATGTCAAACTATGTAGATCTCACAGGGTTAGGCCACATGATGTCAAACTATGTAAATCTCACAGGATTAGGCCGCATGATGTCAAACTATGTAGATCTCACGGGATTAGGACGCATGTCAAACTATGCAGAAATCACAGGATTAGGCCGTATGATGTCAAACTATGCAGAAATCACAGGATTGGGACGCATGTCAAACTATGCAGGGATCAAACACGTGTTTGGTTACAATTTAGGGCTAAAATAGTTGGAGAATTTTAGAACGATTTTATAAGATATCATTTACCTATTTCTATCCGGATAATAACAATTTAATTTGATAATGTGAGTCAGAGCTTTCTTGTCGACAGTCATGATTATACAAGCTTGTGATTGTTGTGAGATGTTGATCAGATATAGAAAGGGTTCTGTGAGGGGACATTGTTGTACTCCTCCCCCAAGAGACGGCAATAGTGCTGTGACCTGTCCAAGGTTATTGGTTCAAATGTTTGGAGTTTAAAGCGAATCTGTTTGTAAACGTTTGTAAACATGCCATTTGCATATATGCAGAAAATAAGTGAGCATGCCCTTCACAAAGAAAACATGCTATCCTATCACTTTAGAGTTTACATTGAATTGAATTTATCAGTTATGGTCAAGGATAGTGATTAGTGACCGAATAATGCAAGGATCACAGGATTAGGCCACACGATGTCCTGCTATTCAGAAACCACAAGATTAGATCATGTGCAAACCTCACACAATTAAGCAAAAGTAATGGTGATGTCATATTTTGCAGAAATCACGCTGTAATGTTAAGCGATGTGATGTCAAAGTGGTTGGAAATCACATTTATATTTTGTCATGAGATGTCATGGAATTATCCGATTAGATTTTATCAAATAAACAAAATGGAAATCAGAGGTTTAGGTCGTATTTGATCTCAAACTGTATGGAAATCACATTTCCAAGCTACATATTGTCAAGCTCTGTGGAAACCATAGGTCAAGCCCCACAGCTGAGCGAGGAATGTGATTGGTCTAACCACGTGGTAGCCACCACCCGCGAGCTTACACACATGCTGGAGTATTTATAGTAACACTGATTTGAAACAATTTGTGCAATTTTCTGGTAGAATAATTTGGTTGTCCCGACTCGAGCAGTCTAGGGGGAATTATGCAAGATGCTATCATATATCGACAGGGCGCCACAACACTTACCCCGGATGAATCAAGCAGTGACCGGCCGGCTCGTCTGCTGGGTCCCGCTGTTGTGCCGCTTATCTCTGAAGTATGTGTCATGAGGCGAGAGTAGGGCACCTCAGCGAACATTGATTTATATGGATTGATATGCTGGCTTTTGTGATCTATTGTTGTTGATAAGTCACTTTGATCTGTGTCTCTTCCCTTGCATATTCCCAGCTTGAGGCAGATGTGTCTATGTCTATGAATCAACACTTTTGATATATTCATATGTGTTGCCACACGTGCAGCCTTCAGTATACCAATGTATCGTACACTTACCCCTTTAATATATCAAACTTTGTTAAAATACTTCCCACCTTTAACATACACTTTCTACATCAGTATATACTAAATATATAAATGCATGCATACACCTTCTGTTTGTTACAGCATGGACAATCACCTATAATGCTGGATCATATATAGAATTAAATAAGACAATAGCATTATAGCACAATAGACACAAAATGTCTGACTTAATCTTTGAATCATATTACTTGATCTTTATTATCAAATCACACGGTTAATAAGCCGTGCTACATGATATGAGAAAACCAATTATGGGCCAGGTACTGGCTTTGTATTTTTGTCAAAAGTTTGCAGGTTGGCTTAGCCAAAGCAAGCGAAACAACAAAAGAGATATTGGATAAAACGTAATCTTGATTACATTGAATAATATACATTCAACTCTGGATGTGGTAAGCAGTGGCTTAATTTCCTGAGAAAAAAGGTGTTTTGGATGATCACAAGTTTGTCAAAAGTGAATAAGCTATTGGTAATTAGTGATCGACACTTTAGGTATTGCCCACAAGGAAAGATAATTATTCGATTATTATCAGCTGCGGTTCTATGATGTTGTTTATATTACCAAAATACACAGCTACTGGAGGTTTGTCTGGCCAGATATAATTTTAAACAGTATGTCTGTATTGTATGTAATATTGAATACAGAGAATAATAGGTCGGTGATAATCGTATTCGACATGTTGTCATGATGTCCCCCTTATCACCAATCAGCATACCTATTAGCATATTTGCCACATGTCGTGTTGTATATGTACGCTATAGTTGTCATTTTATTTGTATCTCTGATTGTGAAGTGACATTATGCTCAAAATTACCTGGATATGATGAAGAAGTGTTGAGTGTGGAGTGTGGCGCATGCTCGCCGGCAGAACTTCCTCCTCCGGCCAGACCAGATCATTTGAGTTTAGTCGTGGTAGAAGCGACACTGTGAAGGTATATTTTTGGTCGGTATCTACGGACCACTAGCACATCGGGACATTCACACACTGAGGGCTGGTGATGATGCTGATGGAGACATATGGTTAAATGTGAGCTGTGTTTGCAAAGTCCACCTTAACAGCTGCCATTGTGTGTTTGTACAATAGTGTGCTGGTGCCTTATATACTAGTTGTCTATCAGTGTTCGACCGGGTGATAGAACACAATGCAAAAGACGTGCACAGAGAAACAGTCAACTTGCACGCTCAGCAGATACCACAATCAATAAGTTATTGGGAAAAATAATGGATCAATTTGCCACAGTTCCCACTACACTACTGAGGGAAAAGGCTGTACTATACTTCAAGTCTGGACATAGCTTACGGATTGAGTTAAACTTCTGTACTTGTGTGTGCGAATACCACATGCAGGGACAAATATATGACGTGGTGTTTGCAAACAAGTACAAGTGGTGTTAGAAGTGAATTAACCGATCATGTGTGGACGAAGGTGAAGTAGATAAGAAAGTTAATGTTGAGTTACATTGGCTCCCTGTCTGTGTGCAGTGTGTATAAGAGGAGACTTTGTCATACCGTGTTATCGCCACCACGTCACTGAGATCACTTCGTACAGCGAGACACTGCGAGGCGGACCGCCGTACTTTCTTCCGCCATGTAAATGCCTCTCACTTTCCGCCACCATCATCATGGGGGAGCGTAGTGGCTGTCTTGTCTAATAAGCCTCGGACTCTGCTGATTTATTTTCCATCATATGCGAAATGTCACCAACCAGACAAATGGAGGCGCTACCATATGGAGTAATGCTTACAAGCATGTTGCTTTCGTTGATTATCAATCGTGCGGTTTCGGTGGACCAGACCGCCATCACATCGCTCACGCCGGCTCCAACCGGAGACAAAGTCATCAAGCTCGGTGTGATCCTTCCAGCCAAGGGGCGATACCCCTGGGCGGCTCCCAAGGCGCTTCCAGGGATACTCTACGCCGTGGAAACCATCACCAATAGCAGTGGACTATTGGAGGGCTATGAAGTGATGGTTAACTATGGGGATTCACAATGCTCAGATACATACGGCCCACTTGTGGCTATTAGAATGATCACAGAGAAGCGAGCCAATGTCTTCCTCGGACCAGCCTGTGATTACAGCGTGGCCCCCATAGCCAGATTTTCCCCCCATTGGAATACACCTGTTATCACTGGGGGGGCTTTTGTTCAGGCATTCTGGGATAAAAGTCAGTATAAACAGCTGACCAGGATTTCAGGTTCCTATGCTAAACTTGGTGAATTTTTTGCCAACATGTTTGCCCATAAAACGTACAATTGGACAACAGCAGCTTTTATCTATCATAGCAACCTGGTCCAACAACATCTTGGTAGAACTGACTGTTATTTCATCATGGAGGCCATATATACGGCTTTACAGAGGGTTTATAAAGTCAAATTCCCCACCAAAGATTTGTGGAATAAAGCATTTGATGAAAAATACCCCAACAGGAATAACATGACACACGACTTGAAGGAAGCCTCATTGAACGCAAGAGGTGAGCATAGGTTTCACTATTGATTTTGTTATTTTTCACCTTGATTTTTATGTTTGTGTTTTTTTTGCAAACAAATACTGATTTTGGAAAATTGTGTTTCTTGAGCGTATTGTCTGCGTAGTAATTAACTGAGCCAGGCTACTGTGTTGGCTGTTAATTGGTCTTCTGGTGATAGCGACAAAAACCTTTCATATCACATTCCATGGTTTTAGCAACCGTCTGTAGAATGGCATTTCCCTTTCAGTTGCCACCATTACCTCCCAAACGAAAAGACATAAACAGCTGAATGGTAAGAGTTAGACTCTGTGAACTGACCATTTAAATGTAATTTACTGATATCTTATCAGATCAGAATGGGATCAGAGGGTTTTAACATAAACTATCTGTTTTATAATATCCCATTATGTCATCAACTATCGGGATTCAAACACTAATGACGCATTTGGCCGGTTAGTCCTGTCAATCACCCTTCTTAGAAACCCTATAGGGGAAGCGTCCAAGCAGAAAATGCTGCTGTCATTCCCAACAAAAGATCAAAGCTGGTGATTGTAAAGTAATAACACTGTACCTCAAAAGCCAAGCTCCATTGACTGCAGGAGAGGTGTGGAATGCACCCGAATTGTTAACTTCTTCTGGCTGGTTTACTTTTGGTGCTGTAATATTTGCAGGTGACATGGTTACTAGACATGTTCAAGCACGGGAGGAAATAGCATGGCACACACTTGACTAAAGCATTCTTGCAAGACTTGTTAATATAGTGTCCAGCCTAAATATTCAATGGTCTGCATAACATAAATGAACTGATTTTGCTTTATTTTCCATCCACTTACCATATGGTACATATTTATAGGATCAGACAATGTTTAGCCAAACATATGAAATGGAAAGCAAACATGATTTTTGGTGTTTTTTTAAAAGATTATTTACACATGGATCACAAATAGTACTTTACACGAGAGACTCACTGGTGTTATATGATAGCATGTTTCGTCACACCTAGGGGGAGGCACGGTGGAGGAGTATTGTTGACTGGCTCCCTATCCTAATGCCAATGTTGGGGATGTGAGTGAATGTAATAATAGCAAGAAGGTTGTGTGTGAGAAAGAGAAAGCCAAGTGAGTGGCTGAGAACTGTGACATGTGGCTGATATAAGCGATCACCAGTGCTTACTGAACCCACACACATCTACGCTTAAAACAACACCAGGCCTGACACAACAAACAGCAGACATCACTACCTCTCCAAAAACGCTTCCAACCCAGGCCCCATTGCTCATAGACTGGGAAATGTTATCGGTAATTTCACACAATTGACTGAAATGTGAACAGAAGCTATGTTTCTAGCTTTTACAGCCGAATAAACATGGTCAAAACTATTACACAATGTTCTGCTTGGAGAACTGACATACGGTGTTTACATTGGCAGAGTATTATCCTGGCAATGACAAGCATGATCCACTCTCTCGTTAGAACTCAGTATCATAGCCCCGCCATGATCACATGTGAGGTAGACCTTTCTCACTGATCTTGAGTAGAGGATTAACTCTTTGTTATTTACACACCACAACATTGATCGAAAGTTCATACCTCTCATCTTCTAAGGGGCAAAACCAAGTCAAGTCTGAACAAAAACCCTGAACAAACTCAATTTGTTGAAACATTCTCGGTGGAAAAGTGGTTTCTAAAGAGTGAATTCCCCAAGTGCCTGGACCAGATATGTTTAAGTGATTAATATTCTGTCCATGTTGCTAATACACCTTCTCCTTTCCCCAGCAACCATTACCAAACCCTTGTGATGGCAACAAGGAGGCATATCTACTTGAGAATGGTGGCTTATCATGCCTTTTTGGAGACTCGAGGTCCCGACTCAATCAGCTATTATCAAATTGTGGGCTGCTGATATTCCATCGCACTCTGCCTGCAACAGATTGAGTTAGGCTATGTTGTGTTTGTTGTCACAAGATGTTGATGATGTTGATAGGATGGGCATGTAGCGACGATGTTGATATCTCACAGGCCATGCTGCTGTTGCCTCATAACCCATATATCTTCCTATATCGTGTAACCTATGTAAATCTTATGACCTCGTCCATCTTAATGCAAACACAATACGAAGATGCCCCAAGGTCACTGGGTCAACACGTCGGAGAATCAACACAGATTCTTTATTATTCATCACACATTCCATACCTATCCTTGAGCGTGTGTTCACTATGGACACGTCAGATTAACTTTTTGACAGGAAATGTAACACGATATGTGGCATTCAGTGCTGTGAGATACAAAAGTATAATATTCCTTGCAAGTTCTTTGTGGTATGGGGCAAACTATATTCATGTGGACCAAATAACCGTTTTTATACAATTTATTGAAAATGTATAGATAGATGTATTGAAATACTAGACAGAAGGATGTAAGCACATAAACATTTTATCCATTTGATATCAAAAGTAGTTGGTCCTTACAAACTTCTAATCATCACAGGGACTGGGTTCCGGCCCTTGCTATCCATTTCACGAAGGTCAACATTCAACGTCTTAAGGCAGACACCAAGGCTACTTCTAGTTTAAGTGGACCTCACACTTTGTGATGCAATATCATACCAGGAAACACATAACAGGTAACGTCGCTGTACCATACAACAATCGTTCACCCATACCTTTGTGCAACCCACTTCATAAGTGTACATCCTAAAGTGGCGTCTCCCTCAGGCTTCCCGATTAGTGACAGTCAGACACTGGATATCAGCTCTACTTGAAAACTTTCAAGTTGTCACTATTGCATACAGAGCCACTGAAAATGTAAAATATAATTGCTCACAGCTTGATAACGCAAAACCCCCATTGTTCAGTACCGCTTTGACAGGAACTTCCTTCTTTTCTCCAGTTATACCATATATTCTCATTAAGAGATGAGATCAATTTCATTGTTCACATGCAATACCAAAAAAGAACTCTTTTGTTTCTGGTATGTCTCAAATCGGATTTTGACATTGTACCTAAGAAGTACATTATGCTCTGATATAACTGTCATATTGAGGACATGACATACTAGTTTGTGCGATTTATAATGTGTAAATGGTTTGACAGCCCCAGGCTTGTCATCTTCGCCATACATAGCAAGTCATCCATTATGATTTGATAAGTGTCTGAAAAATGATTTATCAAGGTGCATTTAGTATATTCGTTATATATTTCAAGTCAAACAGATTTAATATTAATAAGGAAGAATATAATACTTGATATGATTGTTTGTGTTACATTAGTGAATATGTTATGATTTTCTCTATAATCATATCGCTATGCAAGGCTGTGTATATTATCACAAATATATTAGCGCCCACGATGGATTTGGTCCTTCATAACACATTCTCTCGTGATGGATTAACTGGCGGAGATCAAACATGATAATATCACAATTAGACCCGCTTCCTGTATCGGTCAGGGGTGCCATCCATTACAGTCAAAATGGCCTGTCCATTTAGTTAAAATTGCTTGTTAAGGAGTCCAAAATACAAGACTAATACAGACCAATAAATGCATATCGCAGTGATAATCACAGGTTGCGTATTAGTGCACTGTAGGGGGTGGAGAGTAAACAGCTGTATAAAGTAAACATACCATAGCGGCAAGGCATGCTAAGATAAATAGAATAATCACACATTATCGAGAAATATAGGTCGATAATCACATATCATCAGTAAAGCTTACTGTCCAGTGTGGAAGTCCGAGTCATTCTTGAATATTATTCATGATCTATTTTAACTATAACATTTAAGCATACGCCAATGGGTAATAAAGGGCTCTAGACCCTTGTGCAACATTAGATGATACCTTATTCTTCAAAGACCCCAAGAAGACGTTAGACTAAATGACATGTAGATGTTAAATTATTGGAAAATCAGTGGACAAGATCAGCAAACGATGTGCATTTGATTAAAAACCACTGACCTGTTGAATCATTTAGATCATGTCATGCAGTTTTCGAAACCTGATCTGCTGAGGTTTTGTATATTCCACGCATAGATGTCTCATAATGATAGGTGAGAAAAGCAGCGCTGGCCTCCTATGCATATAATTATGTTTGACAGTTATGAGACATGTTATTGGTGTTAGATATGATTAATGAAGTGCAACCTTTAATGATATCTTATTTCACAAAGATCTCTGATTAATATTTCACGTTAGACTAAAATGATATATGGATATTGAATATTCCCCACCTCTATGTTCTATAGCAAATGAAATAACTAGGAGCACATATCACTAAATATATTACACCATTCAGAATAAGATGGCAATAATTTGTATGGTAGATTCAAGTACCATCCTCTCCGGCTGCCATTCCATGAGACTTAGTCTAAAACAATCATCTCATCTCATCTCTATTAACCTATTTTACATAAAGGCTTTTGAACACTATTTGTGTTACATAATCAAAATAAACATATTGATAAATGTGACGTAATGTCATCATTATTATATTCAGTTAAACATAGGAACAAGAAGGTCACAATTATTGTGATACAATAATGACTGATCGTATGGTTGTTGTCATTATCAATTAACGTGAACTTTGCATGGTTGGATCAAGGTGACTGTTATCTATTTTATTCTTAGTGCCATTGTGTAGCAACAGTGTTATGTAATAAAGAAGAAGATAGTACAACATGAGCCGGCAGCTGAGAATAATTATAACAATAAAAATATATTTTTTATAATTGATGTAGCATTAATATAATATAGCACGAATCTTAAGGACAGATATTTTTTTAATATTATTTTCCACAGCTCACGTTTTCTCAAATATAGAAGATAGCACGATACAAAATATTTTATATGCATATCATACATCTTACACACCTGATATTTTCTATTATTTAAGTGCAATTGAGCAACAATGGTGGAATATGTTCATTGGGGCCTCATATATTGGCTTTTGGCAAGATTTCTTCTTTAAATACTGGCAAGCTTAAATGTAAATAATGAAATAGCAACTCCCAATAAACCTTGTTGCCGAGGCTCCAGTGTTGTTGTCATGTACATATAGCAGTTTATCTGCTGTGTATATACGTCTAAACCACCTACACATTTCACATCTTCTGAGGGTTATAGCCCAATACAAGGTTTCTATTGTAAATGTGTGAATCTGGAATTCTTTGAGTGTAAAACCCCCGAGGAAGAAATTTGCCCCTCAGATGATATCGCTGTAGATTAGTGAAAGCACAAATGAAAATGCCCAAAGAGATTGATGAAATCGCAAAGGTTACTCGAAGGACATACCTACGGAAAGAGAGTATCAAATGTAAAGTATAATATGGCCCACACAAAGTCACTTTTGAAAAGTGTGCTTCAAGCAAAACCATTATTTGATAATCAAAATCTGATGCACACCAACTATGTCGCGATCTGAATCACCCTCCTTCTCGCGAATGACAAATATTTATTGAAACGTTATTTTAGTTGATAGACTGGGAATTTCAAACTAAAGTTTCGTATTTAACTTAGGAAAAGCGTCGAAGATAATTTTGGGTAATATGAAGTTTGATATTTCGTAGGTTTCCAATTTCTTTCAAGAAATATATAGTTTTACAAATTTCACATTTATATGTTATGTGATACTATATAATACAGTATGATGAAAATTGTGCTTTCGAGACATTAACTATGGTTATAGTGAACATATCATGTAAAAAAAACACTTGAGTTCTTATTTGCCTGTATATGTAGAGTAAATATATCAAATCCCTATTGACAACTTTCACATATTACTTGCAGAGGTGAAACAGCTGACCTTGGTTTTTACAGGGTCATCTATTACTATACTATGGTATACATCTACAGGTCTTGATGATCCGGACCATTATAAGTCACATAGGTTTCAAACCATGTTTATTATAATTTCTTACTTTCCGCTTAAAGCTTTAATAGCTGCATGTTTTATTATCGGTGATTTCAAATTAATTGAGTGGTTGTTAAAAACTGTGATTGGGAGTAGGTGGAAGATGGCATAGGTACATGTAATGTGTCATTTGATTCCTGCGACTTTATCATGTTCATGCGCATGCGCATGAGCCTGCGCCCACGACATGCAAAATGTGGGTCAAGGGCATTGGCTGCACGAACTCTGATATCAGAGGGAAAGTGTAGGCAATCAGGATACTAAACCAAACCTTGTGTCATAACATATAGCGGCTTTGCGTTAATGAAGACCAAAAAATCTTGACATTCCCAAGATTTGAGATTGAGAAGACATCCCTAAGGCATAGTTTGTGGAAATTAACTTTTGAGTACTTGCATCTTGTATTAAATTTATTAGACATGTGCAAAATAAACTCATTTTGTCTTAATTTGTATTTAAATGAACAATTATATAGTTATATATTTTATGCGTATTGAAACAATGACACTTTCAAATTCAAAATGTTTGCTCAGATCTATTACCTTGAAAACACGATCAAGCTGGTATGTTTTATGGCATGCTTTATTCAATAACATAATCTAGTATTACAGATGAGCTTTAGTCTCATTTTGCGGCATGTATATAAATGCTATGGTGATATATATAAACAGCCTATCAAGATCAAGGTATTCTAAGTCCTACTAGACTCGAAGGTGACACCAACATTGTCCCTTAAGTGTCAACTGTCAATATTGATGTATTTTTCCTGCCAGTTACAATCGAGTTGTAACGAGCAGAGCATAAACTTCTCAAGCCTGTTTTGGATCAAATCCATATTGGCGACACACAACTGGAGTCTGCTTAAGATCACATCAATTTGAAGACAGAGGGGCAGCCACCTATATCTCTGTTGCAGGTAACGAGAAATGAACTTTCCAATTACTTTCACTTGTAAATGTACCCGAGACATATTGCAGACAGACAAACGCTTGGCAACTGTGGCACCTTTCTTCTCATAATGTGTTGTGGCCATGTAGCTTTGTCTCATGTACAAAACACGACTTAACACTAACCTCGCAGTTTATTAACTTTGTTTCAATTTCATTTCGGTTTATTTGATGAATTAGTTGTTTGAGAGATAATTCATCAAAGCTATGGGCAAGATATTGATTAATAGAAATTATCCTTTGTTACATCTTTTGGATAATTATGGGACAATCAGTTATTTGAATTGGTTTAACTATATTAGATATCGCAATCAAAATGTAAGATATAATGATCGTTAAACCTGTAGAAGTTTAAATAAAGAAATATAAATTAGCTTCTGTTCATTACGTTTAGGTTTTCAATATAATTCCAAGATGTCACAATGATTTGTCACAATACCATTTGTCATAGTGCTCACAATGTTATTTGAATGACTTAATCAAGCTCTGTCAAAATATTATCAAGCAGATGTAATAATATTTCAATGTGAAACAGGTTTTAAGATATCAAAAGATTCAGGTTGTAAAAAGCTCATGTCTTAAAACCACTTCACAAACCAGGTCCAGAGTGAACAATGATTTCTACCAAAGCTGGCAGAACAACATTGAATACTGAAACTTTGCAATTACGCGCCATATCCTTTAATGTGATAATACACATAAAGATAGATCGTGCCAAGGTGCTGGTGATTTTCTGCTGAGTCAATTGCTAAATAGCATTGTTTACCATACGGTAATCGCGTCGTATGACACTCAAGAACTGTGATAAAGAAGCTTTATATTACTTAATATATATGATCTACCTGATAGTTACGTATAGAGTGGTGAGAGAACATAATATCATTTTCAGCATTAATTGACTTGAAGGTGAAGTAATATTTCCTTTCTCAACTGACATCAAAGTTACTGCAGAATGCTCAATAAATCCAGGTAATGAGAACACTTGTGCGGACTTATCGATGAATGTATTATTACCTTTTATATTGAAGGAGAAAATGGTTTAAGATTACGACAAGTCAAAGGTATGCAAATATAAAAACATGTGAAGAGCATGAATGTTGATTTCTTATACATTCACCAGTTTTGTCTCAGATAGCATTGAACAGCTAGCTACAAATACAGTCGCAAATATTAAACTTGTCAATACGAAAATCATAGTTTTACTCATGACAATTAATTAGCATTGTATCCTGGTGGTAAACGTTTGATATTTTACTGGAGTAGGTTGTGAGTACAAAATAAAGTCAAAGTATTGTTTTTGAAAGAAGAATGGCAAGACGATCCTTTGATAAACCCTGCTTAAGCCAGAGACTCAAACACTGGACGGTTTGGCCAAAGTGAGTCATATTGAAAATGGCCAGGAGGTGAGCACACCGTGAAGCTAGGATGTCCGTCATGAATACTGAGCAGATATCGCCGATTCTCACCCTGACCCAATTTATCTGCTTACCTCACCATCAGCCGTCTGACTCACTGACCTGTTATTACTAAAGGCAACCCAAACGAATCTCACCTCACAATCAAATGAATAGAGCTTAGTCGCGAATGCATTTACATGTATTGTGTTAACAGCAAATATTTGTGATAGTGGTTGGCAGGCTGAAAGTTTGTAAAATATGCCTCAAAATGTCCTAAGGGCCAAACACGTGATGTCAACATTGGGACCTCAATGTCTGATTAGTAATTTAAGTCTTTTTAGTATTGTTAATCATATCTAAGATTTTTCTGTATGATAATATTATTAATGGTGCAGGACTTGTTATAACCTTAGTTTATATACAGTAATGCTACATATAGATACATGCCTGAGATCAAACCTATTCTTATCATTTGGTTTGCAGATAGGTCATGCTAATAACAGGATAGAAACAAGGATTGCAGACACGATCGGTCCAAATGCACAACCTTATTATGCAATCAGAAAGGTCATCATTTTGGGTTGTAGACTTACAAATATCCTTTGGTCTTAATAAGTTTAGTGAATATAAAACATGGATAATATGATTGTCATCTCCAAGTTTAACAATAATGCGTTTTACAAAACGGATGTCTTGATCTCAAATGTCTTAACTAAATACAAGGAGCCATGAGTACAAGTCATGGAACCAGGCTAATTTTCTCAGAACATTCACAATTCTCTGGATTTTAATTGCAATGTGATTTTCTCATCACCTTGAAGTTGCAGGTAATAAGCATGTAGCCCATAAGATAATATGATTGTTTGCATCCCCAGAGGACATGTTTAAGCAGACTTTCATCATATTGCCACAATCAGGAACGAGGAGGCCTATTGTTATTCTCAGGCGGTGCACCCCATATGGACCCCTTTGGCTACAGACACACACACCCACACACCCACACACAAATGTGTAGCCTCTTAAGGTGAGCGGGTGTGTGTGTGCGCACTTACCTGTCGCCAATGTCTTTGGTCCCGTCTTTATGCGTTCCTGCCCCAATGCAAAGATTTATGACACACCTGTGTCTGCTCCTTTATGTACATTATTCCTATTATTAAATATTATATATATATATATATATATATATATATATATATATATATATATATATATATATATATATATATATATATATATATATATATATATAATTATATATATATAATTATATATATATAAAACTTCTTTAATTTCGTATCATATTTCGATCGAAAGAAGACCAAATATACAGCCATTCATCTTGAAATCTGCAATTGCCAAGGGAGATCGTATGTTGTACCTGCAGTCACCATCATTGTTTAAAGTAACATTATGGAGGAACACTAAAATAAGACTGCTCAGTGTTCGCTGAAAGCTAATATATGATGCAGCAGTCAAAACTATGTGGTCATAGAAAAAGAAAATGCCCTCCATAGCTTCACAGGGGAAATAAAAACTTTGGTATTGCATATGCAAGATGTGTAGCCAGTGCACTTAATATCTCCAATATTATTATGGAATCGCCATGTTTATTCTCTACGTGGATATCTTATGTATATATATTGTAGTCACAAAAGCACAAACTGATTTCAAACATGATTTACGTATACCTCTATATATAGTAATTCGCTTCTTGTATGTTTGCGCAGATGGGTATTCATTATTAAGGTATCAATACAAGAATCTTTAAATTACTAAGAAAGTTATATATCTGTTAGTTCTTGAGATATCATTTGATATGTGAACTTTGCATTAAGAATACATTTACAGGAAGATGTTTAGCTTGTTCTTAGTATCAGTCATTTCATTTGTTCCATTGACACCGTCATCATGCTATTCAGTCGGCTCTTTCATAGATGACATCTCAGTGTATTATGTCCTAAGACGTCAAAATCGTCATAATCATGGCATTATCAATTTATTACAATAGTTTAGCTAAAATTGAGGTAAACGTGTTTCAATGCAATTTAAAGCTTTCGTGAAATCGCAAATGTTATAGGCAATTTTACAGAGATTTGGGGTATGTTTGAATGATATGTGGTCATTAAACTGTGATACAAGTAAACTTACTCCTAACTGAAATCAACCGAAATATACCTGCAATAATAATTGTTTTGCTGAAAGTAATGTACAGTAGTTTTGTGGCCACTGTTGTTGTCGGTAGGGTTGATAGGCTTGCACCAATAGACATACACTAATGGACAAAGCTAAACCACTCCTGTGTCCCAATCTGAAGTTGCCCAGTGTTAGTAAACCTTTATTAAGTAGGTGTTTCCACTAAATCACTTGTCGGCTAAGAAAAATTTGCCATAAAAAAATTCAATGGATGATTTGGATTTTAATGGAAAACCCATCTACTTTCGAATATCAGAGACATTTATGCGCAGTCTACCCCCTGACCCTCCAAAAAGCGATGTGTTCCTTTCCACCGGCATGATTTATGGCACCTGACCACAAACCTCACCATGGGGCACCATAGTCATCCCATAATTTGTAGGGGAAATATGATGGGTAAAAAAATGTTATATCTGTATAGCGCTGATTCCAGACAATTATTTCTGCTAATAACGCTTGAAAGTAAGTGGCAAGGATTCGAACCGGGAATCTCTGGGTCTCAGGGTGAATGCTCTTCCAGTTGAGCTATTTTGGCCAGTTAACATTTGATCACCAAATTTAGGGTATGAACATTTATATTATGAAATCAAAAGTGCTAGAAAATCTGATTTCACAAAAGCTTTGAATCAGATATAATTTGCCAATATTGCCAATGTTGCAATGTTGTCAATGTTGACAGTATAAATTGAGCGCTGAGATCCACTGCTCATCATATGTGTAGATTCCTGCTCAGGTTACCCAAAAAGCCATTTGAATAATACATTGAGACTTATATGATGCTAAATATGATTAAGGTTATCATTGCTTTTGGGATAGGCTGCAATTTGACATGATATTAGTAGAATATTTCCAGAATTAGTAGTAGTGATTGTTCGAGTTTGTAGCCTTGTCTTAAGCTGATTCCCATTTTCATCTTATCAACTTTCAATAGAGTTTGGATTTTATTCGCCAAATCAGCTTAATCCAGCTTAACCAACTGCAATGTCTTTTCATTCAACTTGCTTTGTTTTTATACTTCAGTGTACGTGTTGATGTTGGGAGCATGGCCTGGCTGTTAGCCTCGTCTCTCTATTAACCCTTTGCTAGTTTTTAGCCTCTGCATTACCCTTTGGGGTCGTTTATCGAGGACAACATGATATGACAGCCAATATGTGTGACATCTATGTCCTTAGAAGGCCGCAACAAGCAGTTGTTATGAATGAGCCCCGATGAAATTACTGCCTACTTCATGGGTAAATTAATCTAAAGATGACAGGTATCAGTCCACTTATTCCAGGTGTGGTTTATAACTGGTTTATACCCTTACTTTAATGATATTTAGAAGTCATTTGATTGGTTCTATCACTAAGAATCACATTTTATCACCAAAAGAATCTCTCTCTTTTTAGAACAAGATAACCATGCGAGAAATCATGAGATGCAAGTATTTATTCATCAAACTAGAAAGGTCAAGATATTATATTAAATTAATTGTACATTTTAAGATCATTCTGTTTCTGACTCAAGGCAATTTATATCTTAATCGGATAAGGTATAGAAGACTTGTTTTGTCACATATAAATTGAACAACATAAATAGTTATTAAATAGAAAAAAATCAATGAGACAAAAGAGAATGATTCAAGTCAATTGAGACACAAAAGGGAATATCAGATAAGACAAACAAGAAATGAGACAAAATAAATTAACACAGAGGTTTTTCAACAGTGATGGTCACATTCTCATGGACTACTTAGTTTAAGACGTCCAATAAACATAAGGATGTATTACATTAAGGCGGCTTTCGTGAAAGACATACATCATGCATCCTCCTCTTTTTGATTTAGCAAAGCTCATCCCTTTTGAAGCATGTCACACGATGGCACCATAATATGTAAATTTATGGACCTAGCAACATCCTCGGGGAAGCCATATTTCCTGTTTGGGGAGAATTAACTTTGAAGCCATCAAGCACAAATCTTCTTTGCAACTTTTCACATCAAGGTGATGAGACAAAACCCCTTTGCAAAGAAATACAAAGAAGTCATCAATTAAATCAGTGTTCTTGAGGGGAAGCAATATTTGACGTTAATATGTGTATTCGGATCTCCGTGTCCTTACGTTGGCCATGCCACATTCAATTCAGCGTTTGGCTGCCTTGATCCTAAACAGCTTATAGAACCCCAGCAAATAACCAAACGAGACTTATCATAAGTCATATCTTCACTGACTTCGTCAGATTAATTCCTACACCAAGATTGGAAAAGTGTTTCTCTAAAATAAATGCGCTATTGGAAAAAGTGGCACGTATAGGACGCAAGAATGCTTTATCGGGGCGGGCTTTCCTGTTCTTTTCATTTGCCAAGAAGAAAGACGGTGATCGATCTGCGTAAATCGTCTTTTTCTCAGACAAGAGCTTAAAAATCAGGATAAAGGACAGACGAGAACCGCAGATTGTCCGTGCATGTCCATTGCGCTGATTTGATGGAAAGATCTGAGAATGCACGCAGAGGTATTGGAGAGAGTAGTGTTATCACCGTAACCCACACCGCAATTCTTCCTATCGCTACAGCTGCATATCGTACCGTCTTCCTACTCAAAACAGTTATAAACTTCGCCTTTTTCTTGGAATGTATCTAAATCTGGGTTCATTTAAACTAGACTAGAAATAATTGTGTTTCGCACAGCGACAAGTAAAATCTTTCTTCCCGTGATGTGGCGAGAGATACATTGTTGTTTCATGTGTTTAATATGTCAAGGACCTTTCCTTAAGGCCTTGATATTATGAGAACTGCTCATGTTGACCACGTCACAATCTGTGCTCTTCGTTGTGAAATATTGCATTGGCCCACAACTTTTTCAAGCCAGATTATTTGTGTAAATGATTTATTTGCAAAAGAATATATTGTGAAGGAATTCCCTATGGCATACAATACCAATACATTGTAGCCAAGCCATTTCCCTTAGAATTGGTTGTAAATCCAAATTTATAGGAGTTAGAGTCCACAAACCCTAAAAGATTGCATATTGCCATTTCATGCTTAATGTCTTCCTTGTTCTGTCCAATCATTCTTTGACAGTACTGTATTGCCATACATAAAGATGACGATGTTAAATGCCTGTGGAGGCCACGGGCCGTGGCGCAGTTGGTTAGAGCGCCAGCTTATTAGCACCAGTTCCTCTGTGATGATCCAAAGGTTGTTGATTCAATCCCCAAACGTGCCGAGATTGAAATCATGATACAATTTCACACATGAGCTGAGGCCCGTGCCAAAGGGTTAACCCATTGTCCTTGTAAATTTGTGACCGGTGGATTATCATGTCAAGGACCTGCGACATGACAATTCAGTGAGGCAGCACTATATCTGCAACAAGTAGGTCTCATCATGAAATGACTGAAATAATGTTGAAAGTGATGTAAAACCCCAAACAAACAAACAATAAATGCCTGTGTTACATACTGATGTAAAGTCTGCACTGCTGCCCAATACATTGTGATGAAGTCTCATTCAGCAACACGAGTTTGGCCCATTTTGCATGTTCGAAGAATGAAACAAGGTCATGCGTTTATTTTGTTAAAAGTTAAAGATTCGTCCACGTTTTAGAAGAACGGGATTTAATTAACATAATGATGATTTAAATATTACCCTTTGAAAACACTGGTTTTAAGACGATTTCACGAAATAAGTGACATGAACACGATGACGCCAGAAAGAATACTGTAGAGAAAGTAGAAGGTGTGCAGAGAGCGATAATAAGGCGGCCTGCGATATCACATGGTAGATGTTTGCCTGCAGGCTATAGTACACTGACTAATGAAGCCTTTCAAGCAACCTGGACCATGCATTTAGGTGGGTGGGGAAGTCTGCATACTTCCATACAGCCCTATAGAAGCTGGGTTTCCTTATCCTGCAATCTGCAGATGAGAAAGTGATGTGATGGCGGCACGGTGAGGTGTGGCAGCGAGGAGACGCTGACAGCAATGGTGTTACTCACACCTCCCTACCTGTCACACCCAGCGCAAACCCACCTCCAGTGTAGTTCTGTCACGTTGACCTTGCGTTACCCAATTACAGACAACAAAGCGCGCCTTTTGTTGCGGTCATGATTAAAGAAATTGTAGAGTTGGCGCACCGTAATGCTATTTCTAGTGTCTGACAATACAGTTCGCAGTCATCGACCCTTTAATCTGGATTTGCTCATGTCGAGGACGGTATAGCGAAGATCCTGCCCCGATCCTTGCCATGTTGTGATTGTTTGTTGTTACTCTCATCATTGACATCATTCAATATGACCTTGACCTCTACTCTATCAACCTTCTTTGTAAAACTCGAAATCACTTAGTTTCGAACGAAACAGCAGCGGAGTACCCTCCAAGTTGGCATGAAGGGTCTCGTCTTGTGTTACTCTTCTGAGTGTTTTTATGTGGCTACAATCTCCACAGAGCCATTTGCGGTAGACCTCTGCTATCACTACAGTGGCATTTTTATCTTGCACTGGTGAAGGTGGTCTGTCCACTGGGAGCGCTCGCCCATCAGTATAGCATGGGCCCAACCATGCTTCCTGATCGCAGTCTGTAGTTGCTTTAAGACCTATGGTTTGATCAATATCTGCATACCTCCAACTCACGCAACAATTGTCAAATATTTATATTCTTAGTGAATTTGTATACCTTAATTGTGAAAACAATGATAAACAAAAGAAGCAAGATCGCTAACCCTTGGTGTACCTTTTCACATACTAGATAAATGCTGTATCTATTTATCCATTATTCGTTATTTGTCATATTTGGTTATGGAAAAAGTGTTTTGGCAGGTAGATTATCATAGATACGACCTAGATCTCACTCTGTTTATCGTAATTACAATTTAAAATTCTGGTTTAGTTAAAACCATTATAAATTAGCAACCCACCTTACCATTTATTACTAATATTAAAACAACATATTTTTGTAACATTTGATCGTTATATGCAGAATTGAAGTTAAATGGCACGTAAGAATTGCTTGGCAAGTAAATGTGCTTTTTATGTTGATAATGGCCATGTTGTTTCCCATGCACACCTAAGCCTATGTGCACAATTTCCACCTCAGTTCATGTCATGTTATTTGTGCCAACTCTGCCGGGGAGAATTCCTTTTCTCACACTGAATAGTGTTTTCATTACCTATAAATAACTCTTCAGTTTGCAGTTGTATATTTGGTCTTGAATTCTCATTCTTCCGCAGTGATTGATTTTCCTGAGTTAACAAAATAAATCTCATCTATATTTTGAATCAACATATATTAATAATTTCTATAGATTCATTTCTGAAATGAAAGTATTGCTGTAAAAGGTCGTTTTATTTGTTAGATTTATATAAAAGTTCAATTCTATGTACATGTCAGCCTAAGCAACATTATGGATATGTAGTGTTTTCATATAAATTAAGTAGGGAGTTTGAATACCCCGGAAATATGATAAGCCGCAGCAAGTACTTTTATCGTTCGATCTAAGGACCTTCGTTCGGTAAGTATCTAAATAGAGATTTTCATTCCAGCCCTGAAATAACCCGGTGGAGGTAGATCGCCTTCTTCACTATATACTTAGAGTTAATTACGCCATACCCCATAGGATAATGAAACTTCCCATGGCTTATCAGCTCAAAATGGCAGCGATATCTTATTGCTCATTTAACAGAGGATAAAACATGTATATAAGTTAAATTATAGAAATATACTTGATATAAGAAATAGCAGTAGCTAACAAAACAGAACGCTTATAGTCTGAATTCTAGCTAGAATAAAATCCGGTGACAATTTTGTCTCGATTTATGTAAATACGGTTCAATAAATAATCGTCATTTACCTCTATTGAGTTTGTCAGGTTAAGATATGGAGTGTCACCTCGCGGCCAGCAGGAAAGGATAACAGTTGACTTATTATCCATTAATACCCTGAGAAAGCTTTACTCGTATCACAAACAATCCACCCCTTCCATTTGCAAGTCTATAATAAGGTGAATATTTAATGACAAAAGCTGGCATTGTAAATAAAGAAGATACGTTGATTGAGGGAGAGTTATAGTTGGCATGTTATTACGTGATAGCTGATTTAGTGACAAGCTTACCATGGATGTGTGAAAGATTAGTTATGGCAGTAGGACTATCATGGTGTGAAGGGCTTGATGGGCACGGAAATACAAAATCCACCTCTCTCCTCTTGTCCTTATTATGTATGCAGTGCCTTTATCTGTTTTATCCATATAATTTACTGGGCAAATTATGTAAGCATTCTGATTTTAGAGTATTTGCTTCCATGTCTCTATCCTCCAAAAATAGCAAATCCATGAAAATATACTGTCTCAACATAGAAGCCGTCCAATCAATGACAACGTTTGATACAATATCCTGCCCAATTGTGATTATCACGTTACTAAAATGCATCTTCTGCTTGACTCAAGTGTTGTATAATGCCTGAGAATGAAGATGTTAGGCCTAACAGCGTTATTATAAAACCAAAAGCGAGGTTACCATGGAAGAAAAATAATTCAAAGGTGTGTGTTTTGTCCTGATATATTTTCATTTACAATTCATAATGGAGGACACAAGTTTATGGTTTCAATAACATTTTAGTCTTCTTTTGTATAATCAACATTTTAATTTAGATTCAATGTGATACTAAAAGAAGAAAATGGAATTGATAAATGACGTGACAATCTACCAATATATATATATATATATATATATATATATATATATATATATATATATATATACCATATAATAAACTGTCTAATATTATGTGAAAATTGTTAAAACTGGTTACTTACATTACATCCCCAGCAGACAATAATAGGTTGTTTATACGTAGTTAGTATCTTAATGGATATTTGATACGATATATTCGATATGAAAACAAGATGAGAATCATTCAAATAAGTAATTAGATTGTATGTATTTCTTAAGGGATTAAATTATGTCGTTGAGTGGTATTTTCATGATGTCTTAAAAAAGTAACTACTTGTTCAAAATGCGTATGTAAGTTATGTATAAACAACATAAATATAATATCATAAAAATTATGTTGATGAATGACCTGACAATGTAATAAATACGTAGTAGCATTACGTTGTTACTATATCTCTAAACATACGTAACTAAGTTACGTATTTAAAACATAGATTTAACGTAAATTTGCACATTACCAAATCATAACCTAACAACTCCGTAGTCAATACATTATGCTGGGTCAGTCGATATCCCGACCTCCATTGAGTGGTTATTCAGATGCCCTGATAAGGTATACCTTAATCTTCATGACCTTACCTATTTTTACACAGCTTTAAGGCTCTAAAAGGTTTTCGTACATTTTGTCTTGAATGACAAATATAATGTACTTATGTCATAATTCGGAACGGTTGTGCACAAGCTATTCTGAAAGTTGAAATAGCTGTCAATGTCTAAATAAATGTTTCTCTAAATTTTGCATGATCTCCAAAAAGCTTGTCCAAGAGTTGACATCCAAAATCATACTAAATTTGAAGTTTGTGCCGAATCATTTAGTACAAAGTCAGACTTAAACTTACTAAATATTGGACATTGAGCATGTTTTAAGGAATTTAGCATGAAGTGAGGAATTCTTATAAATATCGGACACAGACAAAGACGAGTCTTTGTGTCCATGGGAAGGCTATCACAATCTTTCCCAGGTGGCCTGTGGCCTGACAAAGACCTCATTGTTGGTAGGGCCCCTGGCGGTAGATATCCATGTTGTGGATCCTGCCATCATGCCTGCTTACTCATCAGACAAGTGATACTATTTCTGGCTCAGACATAAAAAACATGTTGCTTAGTGACACTTTTATGCCTTATTGCAGAAAGGCAGGGATAGATATATAGTTCTATAGTGAGCCTTGTCTTTATATTTGAAGAATTTCTGCAATAGATTAAGGGAAATAAGGTAATTAGTCTTATAAAGACTTTTGCTGGCTAATTATATTTATTGTAGCTAATTTTGCAAGATGATATATTAGAAAAAGGAGAATCTTCGATTGTTACTGGACGATTGCCTTTGCATCTTTTATATTTGTTCTCAAATTCCTAATCTGAGATTGCTGGTCGTTCGGTATTATATAAATGACAACTCCCCAAAATTGGATGGGAATATTTGAAAAAAAGGCACTACAGATTTTCCGAGAAATAGACCACTCGTTCAAATATGCATTTCTACCTTGGATAAAGTAGGAATAATCAGAAGAGGAGATATTATGTTGCTGAAGCTTTCAATTGGTGGGCTTCCAGCTGGGCCTACTGTTAGTGCATCTCATCAGTTCAGGAAGCTTGCCGGCTTTCTTACTTTCTTCTATTCTACTTACTCAGCATCCACTACAATGGCCCTGTGGTAGCAAGACTCTAGGCCACTGGAAATGTAGCCCTAAGATATTCTTGAAATTTACCAAGTTGCAGTTGTACAGCAAACAACAATTAAGAAAAAAAAGACAAATTGAGTTTCCAATGACCACACACTTTTTGTCAATGTTGGAGAATGCTGAACCATCTCTTTGCGGTGCAATTGCATGAACCAAAAAACTTAATTTCATAAGAAGCAAGTTGCAGCACTCAATGCGTAAGAATTCGAAGCTAGGAGTAACAGACACGAGAGCTGAAGGCAAGCTAGGGTGCGTGGCATGCAAGGGCTGCTGATGCTCCCTGAAGCACACTCTTCTCTTCTCTCTAATGTTGCTTGTGTTTTAACTTCTCGTCTTGGCCATAGCCTGCAGACGTACTGCGATGGGGATGGAAGGGGCGGCTGAATTACACCATGGGACACTTCATACTCAAAATGAAATGCCATGCTTTTCTGATTCAGACAAATATGCATTTTAACATTGAATTTATGTCATTGAAATATATGTAACACAATCTTCATACTGATTTTATTCTGAGCTTTAGGGCTGCATAAACTTATAAGCTATGTAGCATTTTCTAATATAAATTGCCTTGTGCACTCTCTCACCAGCAGCCCCATATTTAGGAATCCATTGTTTTTAACATTCTCAAGGTCATCTCTGTCTTGTGATGTCTTATTTCAATTACGAATACGTATCTCATGTCAAGATATGCATTAACTACATTCACTAGGGTCACGTTTTCTTCCATTGTCTTATCAAATGGAGATACCTTGTTTTTTCAGACAAAGGTATAATGTATATAAAAACGACATACAAGAACAACGCATTTTATTGAAAGATGGATATTTATTAAATGATACAATCCACTGAAATATCAAGAAATATCAAATGAAAATGGAGCAACAATAAGAATATTGAATACCTGTATCAGGAAATTTTGAAGAATCGGTCATAATGTGACTTTGCTGTGTAAAGGTTGCACATATCTGTCCTTGAGGTTTGCCTTATGTCACCAGGTGGACACAAGCATCAATCTGTCGGTGTCATATACCAGGATATGGCCATTGCTGTAATCTAAAGTGGTGTATCATTTGAAGCAGATGCACACAGATGTCCTCTAACTCGGATTACATATCAAAGGTCTTTCCATGATAAGCTGACAAGGTCATGGACATAAACTGTACTTGGCGTATATATATATATCAATGAACTTTCATAGCCATCGACTTCCTGGAAAGTGAGAATTGACTGGTTCAGCAGAGATTGTTTATGGTACGTTTCTGGAATGTCCGGTATCATTGTAAAGACTCAGATATTCTACTGTCTTAATACTTTAAAAAAATGTATTTAGACAGTAGTGTATTCACTATCGATCACAAAGTCAATTTAAAACTTTGTTATCAAGAATGCATCA
This sequence comes from Amphiduros pacificus, assembly GCA_949316495.1. Classification (NCBI taxonomy): domain Eukaryota; kingdom Metazoa; phylum Annelida; class Polychaeta; order Phyllodocida; family Hesionidae; genus Amphiduros; species Amphiduros pacificus. The sequence goes on from OX439000.1 coordinate 7,817,498, forward strand.
TTCTGGCAGCTGCCATACCGTGACATGACAAACACATGAGATAGTCTGGCAACATTCTGAGGTCACGAGCAAAATTGATTCTAACAATCTACAGAAATGGGCAAAACCTTTTTCATCAACTTTCCTTGTAATTAATGTTTAATAATCATGGCAATTAACTTGCTTTAATGACAGGTAACATGCCATGCCTTTCTGCTAACCTTACACCACAACGTGTATCAAGCAATACCGAGATTGAAGTTGTGACCAATGGATTTTGGTTCTGAATGACATTGCAATTAAGGATGATCTCCCATTTCATTGCTGATGTCCAGAGGGATAATGCATTGAGGAACGATTTTGAAAATGTGTAACATCATGCAAGAGAGGGTGTTATTATGTAGCGTAAATAGGACCGATTTGCTCTTGTGTAATGCCATCAGCGTATCCAGTAAACAGGGGACAAAGAATATTTAAACAATACATATTATGAGTTGTGCTATGGTAGTCGGCATAACCCCTAGAAACGCCAATGTGACACACGGATGCCACCCCTAGACCATAGAATTGTTAAGTAACAGGACAAAGTCAATCCTGCACAAGGAATTTAGGGTAATTCTCATTTGCTGAAAATGAATATTGTTTATTTGAGGAAACGAGGCTGGCATTAATTCGTTGGCGTAACTATTTTGTGTCGTGCCTCTGCACGCGATATGACATGACTCAGATTACAAAGTCTCTTACAGAATTAAATCACTACTCACTCTGGAGTGGCGTTGCATGTATTTTAAATTAGATCAAAATGTAAGTTTGCCAAATTGATACTCTTGAGATGCCATCACTCGCGCCCTAGAGAAGTACAGCTTGGTCATCTTTTGTTCTGCAATGCTCGTTATAGGTTTCCTGGTGTTAACTTCGGAGTCCTTGCCTCAGTTCTATCAAATGATATGTAATATTGCTTCATGAATAAAACTTACATGACGATTTTATCCCTCAAGTTACCTATCTGACATCTCCTGGCATTTCACAATTAGATTTTTTTAAATGAGTGTCAAATTGTAAATGCTGTAATTATAGCTGATATTTGGTTTTATATATATATATATATATATATATATATATATATATATATATATATATATATATATATATATATATATATATATATATATATATATATATATATATATATATATATATATATATATATATATATATATGAAAGTCGTATATATATATATATATATATATATATATATATATATATATATATATATATATATATATATATATATATATATATATATATATATATATATATATATATATATATACGACTTTCATAAGCAGTTAAATCCGATATCAAAATACACTCATACATAACTATGTTGTGTGTACTTTTTGCTTCAATAATATTTACCAAGGAAATCTTTTAAAATGGCATATAGTTATACGAAATAATAATACTATATGGAGCTGTGTTTCCATATTAAGGTATCATGAGATCTACGTGAGTTGACTGAGATTGTTGATACTGTATCTATACAGGTAACTAGACAGGTGATAAATTATATTAATCAAACTGTCTTTGAAAGTGGTTGAATTACCAGCTCGACACTGGATCCCAATGACATTTAGGGAATCAAATATGACTGTGAAATAGGCCTGGCCAGTGTTGCCATCATAAGCAATGCCCCGTGAGTTTAAACTTACATTAAACATTTATTGATCTCTTTCTATAATTGAAGTAATCTATTTTATACATTTCTCTGTTCCTGAAAACCAAAATGTTACGTGTTCTTGTTATATCAATTTCTTTTTCCTGTGATATAAATTATTTTCTATATTTATATTGACCAGCATATTCATCTTTTATGTACCGTTTCTTCATGATATGGAACATAACCTTTTTCTGTCATATAAAGTTCTTTTTCCCAGAACATATTGTGCTACCTTTTCCTATAATATCAATTTCCTTTTCCTGTGACATAAATTATTTTCTGTATTTTTACTGGCCACCATATTCATCTTTTATGTGCGTTTCTTCGTGATATGAAAAATTACCTTTTTCTGTCATATAAAGTTGGGCATTGTCCTTTGATACATGCGATATCTATGTTTTCCTGTTGATTTCTTCTGTGACGTCTGACATTACTCCAATAGATTGGAGTAATGTTACTGTGGAAACTTTGCTATGACTTTTCTGGACCCTCTGGGGCATACATTCATTATGTATGACAGTAGAACATTATTACCAACATGTTATCTTTGTGAAATCAACCTAGATATACTAAAATTTCTAGATCTAAAATGCAAAGTATGGGTCCGTATGGGGATGCTGTTCTGGCACCTGTAAGTGTCACTCCAATCTGTGTTTTTCACACAAGGAATACCTCCTATTATTTACAGGTTTCACTTGTTTAAACAATTTTCTAATCGCTGTGGGTTTACACCAGACAACTTAAGTATAGTAGGACATTTTATTTCATAGATAAACATAAGACAAGCTAGACTAATCTGTCATGTTCAACTACACAGGTGTAAATCGGTACCATACCCACCTAAGTTGACAATATTCTTGACAGAAATGCACCGAGATTATGTATGTATTTAGTATAATCTTTGTGTTCCTGAAAATGAATGACATGAAAGATCACTTTCCATATCAGCTCTGATAAAATTCCACAGCCATTATTTGGCCGGGATATGGGATGACAACAGAACCGGAAGGAACCTTGATATATTTGTATAGGCATAAATACTGTGTGACACAGATCACAACTTTATTGAAACAGACATACTTCCAGCTTCATTTAGATGACATCGCTTCTCATAAGCTTATGGACATGAAAGACGTGCCTAAACCTTGCTTTGTACATCGACATGGAAAATGTATAGATAGGTGGGGAACTGGATTATAAGAATATTATTGGATGGAGTTTAATTGTTTTTTTTTGTTTTTTGTTTCTATCAACGGTACTCAATCTGGTATGTGGCACCGTAGAGTCTCCACAAAAATAGACAGTCCAATGGTGAAATAATTCAGAGTAAATGATATATCATGTAATATTTAAATATGTCCAACTAATTTAGTGTAAATTAATAGGTAATAGGAAATATTAACCTGATGACATTTTAAGTAAACACAGTCAGAAATCAGTAACAGAAATACTCAAGGTTGGGGGACGAGGTTGACTATTGGTCTTAATCGCTCTCCCGTGTTAGGTGCATAGCTGAAGGATTTCAAACATCACAAGATTGCCTGGTTACATTGCTAGGAAATATCTAGATATCCTACTTGCCTAGAATATAGCGATATCCATTACTACCAAGCCTATGAACATTACTACCCGTTATAGACTAGGGACTAGATTGTCTAAAGCAACCTGTCTAGCAACATTGTATATGCATTTATTGCGCAAATTAAGAAATATCTAGGCTATTGATAGTAATGCAAGGTATATTATATTTTAAGCTAGTTCATGGTTTATTCAGTATTTACAGCTAAATGCCCCATATTGTTTGATACTTTTAGCTTAGATATAATAACTCCTCTTAATTTCCGTTCACACAGTCTTATTTTGAAGTAATGTAAATGGTAGTCAAGTCGACTAATACTGAGTTTTCTATACATCAAATATTTGCACATCTTCTCAGGCTTATGATCAATCATCTCAGAGTATTTATCAAGCGATTTCACTCCTACCCACTTAGTTAGATTGAATGGTGGGGCCACGAAGCACTAGGTGACCCACCTTTCAGGAAGCTACTCTCTTGGTTTTTGTGTGCGAGTTGAGGACTTAGGAATTGACTTGGAATGACATGTCTTTTGTTTTATGAGTCATTTATATTTTTGGGGAGAGAAAAGTGCTTTAAGTAAAGATATGTCAACGACAGTTTTTATTTTGATTCAATACAAATTTGATTCAAAATGTTTTTAAAAATCATTACAATGTCTTACCTGTGCCATGATCTATTTGTTAAGTAAGGTATTATAACATATCTAAAACCAAATCTCAACAGTCGATAAAGCTTCAGATACAGGAAATCAGATGTGGCCTGAATATTGTCATTCTTCTAGTCTGTCTGAATATATTTTGATGGGAAGTATTTTTTCTAATACCAGATCTAGAGGCTGTACAATTTACCTGAATTGTATACCTATTCCAGTGCCATTCTTTTCAGTTGTTAGCCTTTGTTTGTCATTGCACAGAACGGTCCCACTTGCATCATTGCCTTTTCTGGTAATATTTTTGGATGACGGGAGGTGGTGGGTTCGACTCCCGCTGTCGGCACTGTTAAACTCACACTGGTTAAAGGCTCGTAGGTCGACCTGATATGGCCATTTTTTTATGAAAGGATTAAAAAAAAACTATTTGTCGCTGCAAAATGCCAAGTCATTCTTCTCAAAGTGTATTTCATGAAGTGATTCATGATATCACAATGGTTTCTTGATGTCATACAGTTGCTACCATGGCAACAATGTTTCAACAAAACAAATACTTTTTTCGTTGCAATTTTGCAAAAAATAACTTAATCAGCAGCATGACACAGGACCCTTATGTGGAGAGAAAACATCATATGTTAATAATTGATTATCAAACAGAAGGTCTATTACATCTGCTAGTGCTCAAATCTCTAATAGCAGCCTATAATCGTATTGGCTAAAGGGTTATATGGTAGCATTTATAGATAATAAACCTTCACAGCATTGCTAGTTGGAGTGATAAGGCCTAAAAGATGAGTGCATGTTGTGACACTGACATTTGAGGTTTATTTGATGTCTGATAACTCCACATAATGGAACATAATGCATCTGTACACATACTCTATGTGACTGTGGCTTGTGAAAAAACACACATGCCCTGTTGTGTGTCCTATAAATATTTGCTTTTCTCTGAGGGGTTTGCCAGGAGAGAAGGGCCAATGAAGTTTGTTGGTATATCGTCAACCAAATAAACAAATAGCAATCATGTCAAACAAAAGAGTATATTTTCATAATGGTGGGATTCATATCTTGATATAATATTGATATCATGCATAAATGAGAGATGATCACAAAATAACCCAAATCCCTATCTGAGCTCATCAGTCAATAGACATCAGGCCTTGATTATGTCAGCAGAGAAGTTGTATCTTAAGTGCAATAAGCTGTAACCTATCTCCTATCATGTCAGGTCATCTTAATCTGGATGGCCTTGCACCCATTTGAAAATATATTTTAAACATATATTCTGATTCATTGCAGTTTGTCAGTGATATGGCTGTATTAGCTCGGAACACCTACCTCCATGCATTCATGTTTTTAGACTAGAATATCCTGATTAGAGAACAAAATAACTGCACTCATGGGATTCCATCTTCCTTAGCACCCAAATCACTCACAACAGGTGAAAATCCAATCTTTGCGATTAGTTTTGGTCTGGGAGTTACAATGTAAACATCGTGTTTTGTGCAAGTCACGTGTTGAACTACAGTCTGTGTAAAATACAAAAGCGGCCGACGGTCTGGCATAACTAATATAATTATGATTATGGGCTGTAAAAAAACTAATAAACAGAAATAGTGAGCGGGACCATTTTTATTTCTATTTATTTATATTTTTTTTTCTGAATGCGTTTTTTCAGTTTGTGGCACCTATGTCTGACGGGTACTGGCATTTGACATATGACGAATAAGTGATCTTGATTGGTTAGTGTTTTAATGCCTGAGCAGTTTGAGCAGTGTAACTTCGCTCTTTAATTAGGAGCTACTCGTATGTTCTCACAATCGCCACGTGATTAGCATATTTCGGCCCTAATAACGGCCTCATTAATTACCAGCCGCTGCCAGCCTTATATTCCACCACTGCTCACATATTTCTTTGGCGAAAAGACACTGCTCCAAAAGACATGCAAAATGGACCTGAAAATGGAATTGAAAATCACTGAATTTTTCTTTCAGTGTATACAGATATACAGATCCATGTGTGCCATATCAGTTTCAAAATGATTAAACATTATTCCTGGCGATTAACTGGTTTTTTTTGTCGACATTAGGTTTGACGACTTGAGATGACATTTATATGAGTCCAAGTGATGACGTCATGACTACGAAAAGGGAGAAGTTTCATGTGACGTCAGAAGCACCACTGGGTTGTGGAGCTTCAGATTGGTGCTGTCACTCCTACGATTAGACTGGCCCACTTTCACCTCATTGCGCCAACTCATTAACAATGGCGAGACAATGCTGAGATCAAGAAGCAAAAAAGAAAGTTTTTTTCAAGCAGGCCGTGCGGGTAGTATTGAATATCGAGGAACATGGATTTCAAGTCCATTTTGCCGATGGCATTTGGATTGTAATACGTATAGAAGGCATTTTTGCAAAAGTGAGCACATGTATGCAGTTGAGTTGTGGTTTGTGTTATGTAATACTATTTATGTCCCTGATAACAGATTTTGGCCCAAGGTTTTGGAGCTAGCAGCCCGACCCCGCAGCTGTTATCAGGAACATGAGTGGTTTACCCCGTACCACTTGTAGTTTTGAGGCATCAGTAATGTCATGCAGTAAATGGTTATAAAAAGTGCTGTCTCACTACAAGGATTTCGGGGCATTAATGTTGGTATGTGATAAAAAATGTTGTCATCACCCGGGTTTTATAACGAGGCTCCGATGAAAAAGCAGCAACGTACATGGATGTATGTAATAGAAGAACATACGGGCTATTTAAGCCGATCTGACTGGAAAGAGAACCAGTTGAAATAGCATTTCATTCGTTCGCTTTGAATATGATGTCATACAAGGCTTGACCAAAATTCCTCATGAGTAATGTCACAAAACCTGTCACGATTAAATATCAGATAGCAATTATTCGGACATATGTATATATGTATATGTATATGTATATGTATATGTATATGTATATGTATATGTATATGTATATGTATATGTATATGTATATGTATATGTATATGTATATTTGGTAAACCTATCTCTTTCCTTGTTTTTGCCTTATTAACCACATTCTATTTTTCCGTGTAAATCATTAATCACTGAAAGCGAAGGCGCAATCTTTGCACTTACTCGGCTTCTGCCACTTTAGTGCAGATCCTAAATCCTGACCCAGTTTACAAGCAGTGGAGAAGATGGTGAAATGATAAGAATCCTACTGCCATCATTCCAGCAAAATCTGTCTAATCATATGGCCAAGCATTTGTGTCATACCTCACCCAATTACTCATATCTCCTCATACCTCACCCAATAACTCATATCTCCTCATACCTCACCCGATAACTCATATCTCCTCATACCTCACCCAATAACTCATATCTCCTCATACCTCACCCAATAACTCATATTTCCTCATACCTCACCCAATAACTCATATATCTTCATACCTCACCCAATAGCTCATATATCCTCATACCTCACCCAATAACTCATATCTCCTCATACCTCACCCAATAACTCGTATCTCCTCATACCTCACCCAATAACTCGTATCTCCTCATACCTCACCCAATAACTCATATCTCCTCATACCTCACCCAATAACTTGTATCTCCTCATACCTCACCCAATAACTCGTATCTCCTCATACCTCACCCAATAACTCGTATCTCCTCATACCTCACCCAATAACTCATATCTCCTCATACCTCACCCAATAACTCATATCTCCTCATACCTCACCCAATAACTCATATCTCCTCATACCTCACCCAATAACTCATATCTCCTCATACCTCACCCAATAACTCATATCTCCTCATACCTCACCCAATAACTCATATCTCCTCATACCTCACCCAATAACTCATATCTCCTCATACCTCACCCAATAACTCGTATCTCCTCATACCTCACCCAATAACTCATATCTCCTCATACCTCACCCAATAACTTGTATCTCCTCATACCTCACCCAATAACTCGTATCTCCTCATACCTCACCCAATAACTCATATCTCCTCTTACCTCACCCAATAACTCACATCTCCTGGAATCAACAGGCTCTCGGCTATAATAGAAGTATTTTGTAGTTGTCTTTTATCAAGATGGCTGTTTAATGGTGGATTGACATTAGAATTATAATAAATAGAGACGCACCTTCATACAACATGTTAGTAAACTCCAAGAAAGATGCTACAACCAACGTAAGCACGCATGCCCTAATTATCTGAAATCATCTCATCTAGTCATAATCTTATTACTATGTCCATTAGCTGCTGGGATACGTGTTGTAAGCAAGTAGTCTCATCTTTTGAATCCTTCACAGTGAGGCAAAACTCACCAAATCATCCTCTCTTCAGCTCATTCTGCTCCTACCGGCAGACTTGGATCGACTTGTAATTCACTCTCGAACCGTTTGTGCCTATTTGGCATAACTGTGGGATTTAGCTTTTTATAGATGCAAATAAGATCTACGGTGCAAAAGAGAAAAAAAAACAAATCTCTTAATTTCACTTGATCTGCTTCTGTGATCGTTTCGGCTTGATCTGTAGACATGGTGATACGTTAATTTGATTTCTCATTTTATCGTCTCCCGGCTCTTAAGTCACCGTTTCGTTCATAAAACCAGGCTTGGATATTGTGGATTTACGGAACGATTACATATCCCATGAAGCCTAGGGGTAAGATGGCGCACGATATAGATGAGAAAAAGCTTGCCAAATAACATCACTTAATCCTACCTGCTCCACACAGTATTCTACTTGATCTACGATTACAGTTGCACACTCACAGTGTTGTTCAACACTTGAGGAATTGCTCCCTGTGCATGGGAACCCGCTCTCAAGATCTCAAGAGCAGCATTGAGTTGTTTATTCATTTAATCTTGTATAATGAACGTATTTAACTAAGTTTTAACGATAAAGAATCCATTTTCATTTGGCTGTACAGTTTGTGTAAGGTTTTGTTTATTAAGACCCTTAAGTTTTCTCTCTTAGGGTTCATGCAGAGTTCAAGTCTTTAAAAAATATTGTAGGAATTGAAATTTAGAATGTTAGAAAAAGGAATTTAAGAAATGTTTCAATGTCCAGAAGAAAGCTTGTGTAATTTAGTGGAAGATCTCATATGATCTCATTACATGGACAAGGTTAAACCATCCAATATAAAGCAGTTCAGCCCTTCGATAAAGGTTTCATGCAGCTTCGTGGCTGACACATCAGTCAATATGATAATAGCCAGGATAAGGCTTTTCTCATGTTAGCCATGACAAGTGGGCTGGGGCAAATTGCTGGGTGTAGCGATGGCAAATGAACACGTGGAATAAATCACCATCCAATGTATCACGTGCCTTCTCATTACAACTCATGATCGATCATCGCATTTCACGCGCCCAAGATATTATGCACATTTCTCTTATCTCGGAAAGTCTGTTTCATACAAAATGCGTTTGTATTTTTATAATTCTAGATGTATTCAACATTAATATGATTGTGACTTATAATTATACCCCTCAAAGCATCTTCTTTTCTTAAACTGATGGTTACCAATTAAGTTCAAGTCATATAAGGTGCTATGCGAAAGTTGAACATAACACCTCAGGAAAGAAAGCCCTTAAGGACTGTGGCTTATATATTTTAGCCACTTACTGGCCCTACATGAAGGAGTGAATAAGTAAAGCTAATCAATTGAAATACGTGCAGGACCATCGATGAACTTGAATGTATAAGGCGGAATGGCAATAAGTAGTCATCTAAATGCACCTTGGGTATATTCAGCCAATGATCTTGCAGGAACACGGTTTTTCCTGGACAATGTAGCAGCTGTCACAAAAACTAAATTAAGTCAGTGATAAAACAGGCCTGGCTGTGGACCCGTTCATCACACCCGCTGCCGACTTATTCCCGGGACTCCGGCAGTTCTGCCCCGGCTCCTGCCATCTACTCGTCCTGTAATCAGCCGTACTATTGCCTTAATTAATGCCACTATAAAGTTACTAGGCCTCACAATTGCTGTGGATTTGAAGGGTGCTCAGAACAGAGTAAATGTTTCTCGTAAGTTTTGTGTGGGAGTAGTTACAGGTAGAAGGTCAGATTTTATCACACGTATATGCTTATTAATTTTCATCAATATAAAGTTTAATTTTGTATAAACCTCTCTTTAAATAATAGTAAGTCTTATTATAATTTTCCTTATCATTTATTTATTGTTTTTCCAATAGATAAGGAATGCTTCAGTAAGCATTATTTCATGACATCATTTGCTGCTTGTTTAAAAATGAAACATAAACGTATTGTCTTCCTCATAAAAATAGGTTTGCTACTTTTGTACATCGACTTGTGTATCTACCCCTACGCAGTTTCACATATCACTGACATTTTAGATCATTGAAAAAGATATTTTAAGTTTATAGCTCCTTCGACTAGCTTAAACAGTACAGAAAACTTTGAGTGAAATCAAGAGATATTGGTGTTATGCATAATTATAACAAGATCCTTTTAAAAAACATTTGGAAAAAATATGCACATTGCTGGATATACAGCTCAAATACATATATATACATATATATATATATATATATATATATATATATATATATATATATATATATATATATATATATATATATATACATTCTCATCAATTAGCATTTGTTGGTTTGGTGTCGTTAAGAAATAAAACACATATGTTGAAAAGCAGTAGGTTGAGTTATATGGTCTACGAAGTTAACAGACAAGAAAATACGATTAAGACAGAGTGGGGAGGTAACATGATTTGAACTTCTAACCTTGTGCTGGAACTGCACATAGCTAGAATTAAGTTTCCAGCCAAAAGGTGTGTGGCGGAATGGACAGTGATGGACGATTGCCTGCTATTGGCAGAGCGCGATAGGATTCAAGGTCATCCCAAGGTCACAGTTTGCTGAAACCTGTCCTGTTGAGTGAGGATATAACCTTAACACGTTATAATCCTGTGTTGAGATGTGCATCAGTGTGATTATAGGGATCTGCAACTGAACACTCTTCACATGCCATATAGCGATAATGCGGTCTTTCTCATTCATAAGGATTACAGGCTCTCAAGATAGCGTTGTTTTAAAATCAACAAAATATACGGACATAAACTCATTTGAATGCAAACTTCGCTTTACAAACGCAAAAATTGTCGCCACATTATAACATGTTGGTTGTTGCTGCACGTGGCAGGCAAAGCGTTAACCTTGGATGGGCAGGCGATAGGAGGTTTGAGAAACAGTGGTTAGTGAGAAGAATGTGATTAGAACTAAACCCGTCCATGTGATTTAGGTTTGCTTTACACATTGAGATGGCATATAAATTAAACTCAACATTGCTGCTTAACTGTCCTCATTGGCGAATAAGGCGATGGACGTGATTCACTGTGCCCACCAAGTATACATCTTCCTCATGAGACATGCAATCTAAGCAAGGACTGAACAGTATATTGGTGAGCCTTCTTCATAGCAATCATTCATATTAAATTTGGCATCCTTGGATATATAACCCTTGACTCAGTTAGCATGCCTATGAGAAACATTTAGACAATTACTAGAATGAAAACAGCGCAACAAATACATGTATTCGTGAAGGTATATAGGTATATGACCCTGCTATTTCATCATCTGTGGTTTGTTGGCAGGTATATGACCCTGCTGTTTCATCAACTGTGGTTTGTTGGCAGGTATATGACCCTGCTGTTTCATCAACTGTGGTTTGTTGGCAGGGATATGACCCTGCTGTTTCATCATCTATGGTTTGTTGGCAGGGATATGACCCTGCTGTTTCATCATCTGTGGTTTGTTGGCAGGTATATGACCCCGCTGTTTCATCAACTGTGGTTTGTTGGCAGGGATATGACCCTGCTGTTTCATCAACTGTGGTTTGTTGGCAGGGATATGACCCTGCTGTTTCACCAACTGTGGTTTGTTGGCAGGGATATGACCCTGCTGTTTCATCATCTGTGGTTTGTTGGCAGGGATATGACCCTGCTGTTTCATTACCTGTGGTCTGTTGACAGGTATATGACCCTGCTGTGATATATGACACTGCTAAGTTGTCTTTTGGAGACAAAACTATATCAAGATCAACTCGGTTTCCGCCGTGACACTCCCACATGTGCACAACAGCAATCTTGACGTATTGTTTCAGATAAAAAACATTTTATCAAAGAAAAAAATACCTAAATAATAGTGATTTGATGTGACAGGATGATCTCAATCTTTACGTCATATTGAATAATTAGAAAGATATATTTCCGAAGATAAACATTCTGGTACAGATGATGAAGGATGGAGTTGTAGTTTAATCAAGCTATTATGAACGTATGAGTCAGAAGAGCACTTGAAAATGAGTGTGTATAAGGGCATGCATGTCTCTACATGGAGCATATATTAACCTGATACATGTTGCTCTGTGCCGATATTTGTGTGCAGTTAAAGGTCACGTAAGTATATTGCCTGTCGCCTGCAACAATAGTAATTGTCCACGTCGTGCCAGGTATTGTAACATAAGATAGCTAATTGCACTCGCTATTGCAGTGATACACCACAAAGTGACTGAGTCCTCTGAGTGGACTGCACCCGAAGACAATGCCAAGGTTAAAACATTACTCTTCTTTCCTGGGGGAAAATGGGAGTGCCTGAGCTTTAATGGTGTTGTACTGCACGGTGATGCTGCGATTGTATGTCAAGATATGTCTCCTGTCTTACCTGTTGTGACTAAATTTCCACACTCAATCCACACATTTTGCGGCTGTATTTATGATGATTATTTGGATCTGTGTGTTTCTAATGCAATCTGGGTCTTTGGAATATCAGTGTATATTACAATCCAGCCACCCTGTTACTGTAAACCCCAGCGATGCAGACCAAAGCTATCTTTCTGTTTACTTAATGATGTCCTGTCTGGTTGGGTTCCCTGATTGGCTTGTTGACCTTGTTCTAGGTCTTAATACAGCTTGTGACTGACCTTGCATGTTCTTGTACTTTACAATTGTCCCTTTTATGTCATTTTGCTGTGTTTTTTTTGCCATGCCACAATACAGTGAATCTGACATGGGAAAACTTGAAAAGCAAGTTGGAGACATATTCCTCATTGGGTTTTCATGGATTACAGCCAAGGCTCTGTACCTCATCCCAGGAGGATATTCTCATACCAATAACTTTATAAAATTTAAAGAATCTATATAATCTGTTTGTGCATGAACATTATTATGTGTCATGACACTGACACGAATTCCAATGTTAAGCGTGTCTCCATGAAATAACCATATATGGAATATTTCTAAGCTGATATTTTTGAGCACCTGCAGGAAATACTAAGCCCTCTGCCCAGTAGACTGAACACTGAGTGGAACAAAGTGATTCTCCTCATCCAGAGCAGTGGGGTGTGGGAGGTATGCTATTTATAACTAGTATTTCTCATAAATCATCCACGTGCCATGTATAAAATCCTGAGCAGTTTATCAAGAGCGCTAGGGGATAAAACGCTAAGTAACTCAGATCAAACATGTTTTTCAGACCCAAATGCAAATGCATATATCACTTATGTGTAAAATGTTTTTTATATGTATAGGTCTCAATGGAAGACATAAGATAAAAAAAATCCTGTTGTCCTTCATGATTTAGCTTTTAATAGATAATTAATTGAAAGTTGAATACATGTCATGCGATATGATACCGCCATTGTGGAATGAATTAAAGTGGGCGTTGGTATTATGAACAATATGATAATACTAAATAAACAGTCCCTGATATAATTGTTTCTTCAAATTTTACTTTTTCTCATGGCAAAAATATCATCGGGATTACATAGCCTTGTGTGAGAACAAAACAAATATTTGTACGTATTGTTTCTCCCGTGGGATTCCATTACCAATATGTTGCTCATTTGGTACCGAATTTTGCTGGGCTATATTTACACCTGATGTGCCTATGTAACAACGTGCATGGTTTAGTCATCACTATGAGTCCATCATTAGCCAAGAGTCCAAATTGAGACATCTTTATTCAACTTTAAATCTTGCCATTTACTTTTTCACAATATTTCTCTCGTGAAGTTGAAATTCGTGTTCCAGGGGAAAATAAGAAAAATCGTGTGAATTAGTGATGGAATACCCTATAGATAAGATTATCCCCCCAAATACTGATACATCTTGTATCCCTGTTTCCTCACTTGCTCATAATATTTGCAAAGAACAACAAGGTATTGCCACACACCACTGAGTACATTATTAAAATAATATTCTGTACTATTCATTTCCATAATTCCCTAAAGAGAAAATCAGATGTTTCTGAAGTCCATGACCCTGTGAACTTAGATTCCATAAATAAATTGTACAATGTACGTCTCGGGTATAAAATGAATTTAATAATTGGATGGGACAGAAGAGAAATATCCATTCTCTAAGGTCATCAAAGTTATTTTAACAACGTAATATATAACTTAAAAATCTTCTGACCAAAGTTTTGATTTTAGCTTTCATCCCTTTAGTTGTACATAACAGCCTGAGAATGAAGAATTGACATTGCTTAGATAAAACAAGATTGGTACAATCTTAGCGTTTCATTCTCATTGGTTGTGCGCATAAGTCGTTCTGAACAATTGTGGTTGTGATCATTACTCATTCTGATAATCGATAATCTAATAGACCTTACACCGATGAAATTTACCTGGCAATCACATGTGATTGTACATATAAAAATAAGATACATGAATAGTAATAGCCACCAAATATGACAGCGTATCTGTGTGAGTTAACGGTATGGTTCAATGGTGTACCAGTGTCCTGATCAGCATGATATACAGGGCCTCTCAGTCGGAAATCTGTTTGCATTGTTTTGCGTAATATCTCTGTGTTTTATGATTATTACTGATCTTGCACAATTTCCTGCATGCTGTATATCACTCCAGGATATTTTACAGTGGAATATGAGCCACGTGACAGAAATAAACTAATCATGGCTAATTCTTAACAGGCACAGGAGTTGGAGTCCGTGAACATTTAAACATTAGATCATCGTCTTCAATAACCATGGGGTTATTTATGTCAAATATATATTTTTTCTCCAGGCATACAGTGGCTTTACAATGATACTAACAATTTGCTCCTTGCCAATAATCAATCTGCAACATTGTTAAAATGTCACCCAATCGTGTTTTAGCCTGACGATCTGCAATGCTATTAGATTCTTAGATTGTCTGTACCTTGCCAAAATCACTCTGAACTGTTTTACAATGACTGCTTAGATTATTTGGTCCTTAATAATCACGACTAATCACTCTGCATTGTTTTTACTTCAATGACTTCTTAAGATCATTCTGTCCCTGCCAACCATTCACTTTGCAGTGTCCTTATAATGGCTTCTTAGATTGTATGTGCCTTGCAACGAAGTTATGATGTATAGAGATTAATATATAATAGAAACCCACTGCAACATGATATGTATAATCTGAAAGGGCTTACAATTCCAATTATACACATACATATATAATATCTTGTGTAGATCTTGTATAGATAGAAGATACTGCCTATCTGTACTGTGCTAAAATTGCGACCTGATGGATGACACACAGATATGCCGGGGGCAATTTGTTGAGGAGACCTGTGTAAATTGCTATTCAGTTTGCATATTATGGCCTGGGGTAGGTCACCAATGGACTCTTATGTATGCAATATCAACTCTCTGGGCAATGCGATGGCCGTTTAATGAACACATACATTATTAGACGATTGGTCTCTAATATTTGATAATATATTTTATATTTTGAATTTCCTTTAAATGCCAAAAAATTGCCATAATGACTGACATGTTGAAACCTATATTTGGATGGGAACACCATCTTAGTAGATTTGCGATAGCTTTTGGTGTTCTGCAAAAGAATTCCTATTTTGGTGTTCTGCAACATAATTCATATTTTGAGGACGGCAATGAATGAAATTCTCAAAACCAAATTGATTTAACATGGGACCTGTGATTTAGTGATGTCATTTTGTGCTATATTCATTATATTCCTGTTTGCTTTCCATTAATATGCGTATTTATGGTCAGACAGAAAGTTAGACTCATCACACCATCGCAACACATTTCAATACACAATCAAAGAAGGAAGATAAAAATGTGACCAAAACAAATATCCCAATATTATCTAAATACACAAGGTCACTGTAGACTTAACTATGTTCGAAGATAACTCCTACGTATTTCCTTATTATATTAGACCTACAGAGTTCGTACATCAGTGACACATAAAGAGAGACGCTTCGATCATAATTATGGTTCACCTCTCTGGAAATGTTTTAGTGAAGATTTCACACCATCTCTCCTATTCCGGAGACACCAAATATCTTCAGCATGCATACTAGCACAAAATTATAGATGTGCTTAATCCAAAATATGTTTTAATATGTAATGCAGATATTAATGTATGATTAATCGTGAAAAAACAGCCAGACAATTAAACAGTTTTGTAAAGCTACATTGCAGCTTCTCCTGGTTTATCCTTGAATAAACCAAAATATTGCAACAACAATCCCGTGTTACTATTGTAATATCTGTAATTAAAAGTTGAATCATTTTACAACTCTGGACAGTCACTCTGCATTGAAAGAAATTTTGTATTTGAACAGGGATTGTAGATAACTACCTATTTTTACCATTTGAGAACCATTTCTACTCAAAATCGATTGCACAAAATGTAATTCGTGTCTCTTGTCCACTTAATGTTTTATGGATTTGTTATTCACTAAACGCTTTGATTTATTATTGACACCTGCTGAGCTTACTTGCATGTTACTTTGCATATTTTCCAAACGCTTTGACAGCTGCCGTTCTCGGTCATATTCAAATTTTAGCAATTCAACTTCACTTTATTTTAGTAGCATCAACAATCATGCATACCAAATTATATAATTCCCTAAGAATTATTTATATAATTTTACCATCTATCACAAAAAGTGTGTAAAAATTGAACAAATGCAATATTTGGTGTTACTAATTTTATTGGCACTTTAAATCAGAAAAAAGATATTTATAACCATGGAGCGTTAGTACTGATGCAATAACTCGCCAATAGCTTATCTTGGGCTTATCCTTTAATCTCCTCCAACACCTTCTATTCTCTGCTTTAAACACCAATAAATTCTTGTCTATAATTAAGCCTGGAAAGCGTATTGTCTCAAGCACTAATTAGAGTATTGTTCGATTATGCCTGAAGGATAGGACGAGACGCACAAACGAGGCACAGTCACCAATTATTCCTTTGTCCTCAAAAGCATGTAACATTGCAAACCATCCCTTGTCACATTGCAAACATTCAATGGGAGATCGCGGTATTTTCTGGACAAGATCTTAGGAAAATGCCACTGGCCAACCACTCATTAGAAAAAGACAAGCCTGGGATTACGTCAACTTCCCACATTCTTTATTCCTTTTGTAACAAATATAAAAAAACGCTCAACAGTCTCACTCTCGCGGCGAGGAACAGTGAAGCGCTTTTCATGTCTTGTAGGAAATTTCCTAACAATAAAGGCAGGTACTTTTAAACAGCATTGGGTTCCATACAATGGTGAGGGAAACTTATTTCAGAACAGCGTTATGGATTTATATCTGAACAGCTCCTAATGCTGAATTTGCATGTTTTACTATACAGGTATAGACTGCTTGGTTTTGTTTATAATGTTGCTTTTGTCCACATTATTCACGATCATTCAATGTCTTAAGATATTAGGCATCAAGCTTCGTGGTACTAAAAATACTATTTTCATCAAAGAATATGAAAACGATATTTTACATAATCTTTTGCAAGCAGTCCTACCTCGGTAAAAATTGATTATTGCACAATGGTATGTGTTTTGAGGGCATGGTTAAATCTATCATGAGGGATAAGCCCAGACACACCTATGGCAGTGACATGCCATTCTTCTGGCTTGAAAGGATGATTGACAGCTGCAGTGGGGTTTATGTTTGTCATCGAGACATTCTCAACCTCGGGGCGTAGCTTAAAGCATTGCTAACTCAACCTGATTTTACCCGTATCATGGGAGTTTCCAGCATATCTCCTGCGGCCTTGATGTTGCCATATCATTAAAATATAAGAGGGGGAAGTGTGATGACAAGCCAGAATACATTTTCTGTCATTTTGGATATCATTGAAGATGTTTTGTATTGAAAGGATGAAGTGCTTTAGACGCTGACGCTGGAACGAATCATAAACAGATCACTTAAAATCTGAAATGGGATGAAAGTTGTCGAGATAATAAAGGGACAAAGTTACCGGTCCTTGATATATGCGAAATCCTACCGTTTCCCTTGTGGAAATGGCCAAGGAAAAGCTTAAAGGTCGTTGGCCATGTATGTAATAGATAAAATTCGTGGAAAAGGGTCCTCATCTGGCAGTCTCATCCCATGTATCTTTGGTCAGTTTCTGGTTTCAGATAATCAATTCCTTACAAAAAAAGAGCAATTATCATAAGATTTTATATTTTCTATTGAATATCACGTTACTTATCATGCTTAATTAAAATGGTCTTGTCTGCTATTTATGGCATTTTCATCAAAGAATTGAAACTTCATACGTTAATATATCAAACATGCTTAAATAAGAAAACGATATTCTTATTTTTATACCTAAGTGAATTTGGTGGTCTTATTGTATGAAACAAAAATTGTGTTTCTTTAATATTGACAGTGAAATGTGTGAATAATGTCAAAGTTGCCTGACAGCTTCAATGCTTCATCTCCTTTGACACACTTATGTTTCTTTCACACTCAATCATTTAGATTATTACTTTTCATTATCAGCATATTAATCAAGGCACATTTATCATGGGCGATTAGTTAAAACAGCTATCTCACATTTTCCATTCGGTGACTTGTTTTGAATTATAGTTTTCACAGGGCTCTGTCATCATTCACTCCTTCATAACCAACCCTCAGGTCCATTCTTCAAAAAGAAAGATTCAATTATTTTTGAAGTACAGCTTGGGTGCTATTGATCAAAGATGTTCTCCTAGATTCTCGCCCGAAATCTCGTCTTGTCAATCACGTGTTTATTACCCCGGTATCTGGGACTCGCTGGCAACTGGTTCAATGCAGATATTTAACTCAAGTTATTTCCTTTTTGACTGATTTACACTGTGATCCTATCTATCATGTCATTAACCGGTGAGATTCTGTATCTAAAGTGATGACTGGTTTGTGTGGAATGATTTCTTTTTTGGTGATATTAAAGTCAAAATATATCTTATACCTGTCATCATCTCTCACCTCATATTTACCACCATTCCCACCATCCATCTCCTATTTCTGATCATAATTTGCCATATTGCTACATATGGAATCAAAGGCAGTAATTGCATGTTGGCTGTATTTCTCAGAGTGACGTGGATGGAGTTCACCGATGGCAGGCACCTGCCCAGCAAGACTGCTGTGTTGTTTAAGCAATGTGGCATAGACATAACACCTCTGAGCTACACCAAGCCATAACCACGCCCAGCTGACAGTCACTTGTCGCTCTGGACGTATCGCCTCATCTTTTTCTTTTCATAAAATCCGATTTTTTGTATAGAGTGAAATATTCATACAGATTATGAAGAGATTTACAACGTGATAATTGGATTTAATTCAGACCAAATCTGATATGGTCATAAATGAATATCAGAGCCTATAATTTGCTGAGTGTTAAGATTTCGATTATTTTGATAAAAAATAACTTTAATAAGACAGCTTTTGTGTCCTGTATGGAAAGTTACCCCATGCGACAATAATTGTATCCATAAAATATATTTTCTTCTTTATTATTCTCAGTGGCGGTGTCAGTGAACTATAATCATGTGTTTGCTGCATCAAGATTATTTTGCGGGTTGTTTACTATGATATTAGAACTACACTTGATGTAGACAAACACTACTGACTATCGCTATGATCAGTGGCATTATGATCAACCAACAAATAGACTTCCGCTGAGTTGTAACCATGTCTTAAGTGTTGGTATCATGGTAACTATGTGATCTTATTCTTCAACATAAGAGTGAAGTGGATGCTAGATACGTTCCCCAGCCAAGAGGTAAAGATGAATAGCATGGGCCTTATTATCATATGGTAAAAGTCATTGGGAGAGAAAACCATTTTAGCACAGTAAGATGAATACCTCAGCGGCCAGCTGATTTTCCTGGGTTTGAGAAAGGAGAACTACGTTATCCAATTCAGGATGTATATATAATATAAATGGTGGTCAGAGGAGACTGGTAAATAGAGTACATAGGCTGTTACTTCCTATGTTCATTGAAATAGCAGGAAATTAGAATGTCCATTGAGCATAAAGCCAATGTAACCTGAATATATATATATATATATATATATATATATATATATATATATATATATATATATATATATATATATATATATATATATATATATATATATATATATATATATATATATTTGTGTGTGTGTGTGTAACAGATGTACAAAAGTCAGTGATGAAATCTTGAGGGTACGAATCGCAGAGTGATGTAAATGTAGACGGTATATTTGCTTGTGTGCCCTCTTTAGGTGGTAAGCTTACATGTCTGTGTGCAGTTCAAGGGTTGCCATTCTGCAAGCAACTTAGCAAAGAGAATTTCTTGTTTTTTAATCAAAACGTATACACAATGTCAATTTGTACTTGTATCACGGAATGTAGATACTTCTGTTGCAGGGTTTCTCAAAAGAGTTAAAATGATTGTCCTTTTGCCCACGTTTGTGTTGATATATTAAAACTTATTAGATGTTCCACGCCCCAGGGTGAGGCACTCATATCCTTAAGCCAGCGCTTTGAAGAGGAGACATTGAATGGGGTGTCATCAGATACAGTTACAATTAATTTGACCAAATATAGGCATCCTTTTAAGCTTTGCTTTTTAAAGTACACTTGCTAGTTTTTACAGGGATATAGAGTTCTAGAGGTTCCTTATTTAGAAAGACAGAATTCAGAATGGATTCACTATGAGAATGATATAAACACCGTAAGCAAGAGCACTGAATTTTAGTGTAGAGAGAACATTATTGAGCCACGCCATTACTTGGATTGGCTCAACTTAATGACATCAAGATATCGATAGGATAATACAAAATGACATATTTAAGATGTTGATGTGTAAAGTTGGCTGCAGATGTTAATATAGGTGTCCCAGCCATAGTTAATAATATACCTCAACATGGGATTCCCATGCCACACAGGAATAGCAATGTCTAAAACGACAAGTAATGTAAACATCTATCCATTCATCTGTGTCCCTTTCACTATAACATATCTATGCTGCCATTTAGAATTCCATCATTCTGCAGTAACACCAATAGTTCAGATTACAGATTCACATGTAATAAATAAGACTAACATGGGATGGAAAGATGTATTATTTTAATCTCTTTTCTGGTGTACCTCACTTCATGCCTGTCAGGGTTTCAATATAGATAAAAGATGCAATGAGATTTGATAGATTGTAGGTCACATAAATACTCTAGCCAAGCCATTTTTACTGCACCATAATCTCGTGTGCTTTTTACAACAATAGCCCTGTTCCCAAGTTATGACATAATCCATTATTCACGTTTCTGTAAACTACTTTATTTTGTAACCACACTCTCTTGACTTTAATAAATATAAAAGCTTTTTATATTCATTGGTCATCATTTATGAAGTATGAAAAATGACTTAGACATACATGAAAGCAACACTTAAGATGTCTTCATAGGATTGGGCATATAATTGTATTTGGCCTTTTGAGAAATAGAAAGACAGATTCAAGCCAAATTTAATAATAGTTTAACAGATAAAATCCACCCGAGATGGCTAAAGCTTCCAGAGAAGGCCTTCATCCATCATAAATAGGGTCACGTGTCTGCGTCTCTGTCACGTGACCCCTGCCATTCCTTCCCATCTCGCAGCAGGGTCCTCCATCATGCCACCATATTTGTCCTATGTTAGAGGAAGTGGGCCTAGGAAGATGGCCAGTATATACTCTTAGCTTTTGGAGCTCACTCTCAGGACCATGCCCAGATCCGGGGGTTCCGGAACCTCTCCGAACCATAAAAAGTACAATAACTACGTGAGTAATTGGACATAGCGAGGATTTGAGAAAGCAGTAGAGTTTCGGATTGGAATTAATTTTCGTGATGTTTGAGCCCCTGTTTCAGTTCGAACCCTTCTCTCCAGTTGGAACTCTCCCCCCAACCTAGCCTGACTGTAGCCATTTTTTGGTTCACAATTTATGAAACACCGACAGGTTCTCTTAATTCTAACTGATTATCTTTTTTATATTCCACAGTATAATGCACACGATGATATTTATAGATGTCAAATCTGTACATCCCTTCATGAGTTCCTGACATTACATTAAAAAAAAATATACACGATGATACGATATCAATAACTTTCTATTGGTCTATAAAGAGCACGATATTACTTTTCCATTGACCATGACCGGAATACTTTGTTTCCTGATATTGAGTTTAGTTTTTAAAAGTGTGACAAAGAGAAATTTGCTTCGTATATATTGTGATTTATTTTTCATGATCCGTCTTTTGTCTTTTTCAGTTATTGTGCTGTGTGCGTCACCGGATTCGGTCAGGAATATTATGATCAAGGCGGCCGAGCTTGGCTTTGACAACGGAGAATACGTGTTTTTTAACATCGACCTCTTCTCTAGGTAAGTAAGATTCTGTCATTTATCAAAGGATCAAAAATTCCCAGAGAGAAATTTGAGCCAGCGCTCAATGCACCAAGGGAATAAATATTTTACAAGAGGTATTAATAAAACAATGCGGTAGACTTTTACTCTGGAAACCTTGTTCTCATTACTTAAATATAACCAGAAGGAAACAGACCTATTGTTCAGGAACATTCTATTTGATTCCTTGTAAGCCGGCTCCAATGATTTATAGGTATATCACTCATTTGCCCAAAGTCTTGCGGTACAATATATGACGTTGATGTCATCTCAATTCGTTTCTGCCTTCCTTATTAACCAATCAGATTAAAGAATGACTGCAGACGCAGAATAATCAGTATTTGTCATTTGTGTATCATGTTTAAATTCTCCCAATTATAATATGTCAGATATGGATTAACAAGGGATGTTTCTCATAACTGATCCTTATTTTAATGACAATATAACACATCCTAACCACCATGGATCTACAGGATCAAGATTCTTCAATACCATAAAGAGAAAAATCCACCATTACCCTTCTGTTAGAAATAAATTTGACTACTGATACTGGTTCCATAATAGGCCGACCTTTCAAAGCACAGTTAATGAGGGTATTGGTTGCGACAATCGGAGTTGGCCTTATATCATGCATTCATTTGTAGGCTAAACCTAAATATTGGATACAAGATGACCTTTCCGAAAATCTTAACAGAAACATGTTTAAAAGTGCAAACATTTGCTTCTTTTTTTTCAAAGAAATATTTGATTGTTATTTGTTTCCTGCTCTCTCAGTCAGCCAACATAAAAATAAGTTAGTTTCGGTTTTATCTGAAAATGAGAGCAATATCAGTTCTGACAGTTTCCCTTCTAACCTAATAATTTTGGACGGGTGTCACGCATACCCTTTACTACCATAATATTGTTGCCTTCAATCAAGAAGAGCTCAATATAGCTTGCCTTGATATGCCAAGGCAGAGGAGCTTTCTGTTCTGTCATTAGTTCTATTTAGGGCATGTTTATATCTCATCGGTAACAGATCTAAGATCCAAGAGAACATGGAATGCGACAAATTATACATTACTCTATGTAATTTGTGTGCGGAGCAGAATACAGGAGAATGTTCCTTATCGTGTTGCGGACTTGATGCGCTCTGGTATTTGTGGTTTCCAATCTGAGTAGGTTTACAAAGGCGTCAGAGCTGCAGCTCCCTAAACAAGAAAAGATCAATGCTTACGTATTATTCAGAGCTAATACAGGACACAGACATAATAGAGAAACACACCTCCACACACAGATATATATATATATATATATATATATATATATATATATATATATATATATATATATATATATATATATATATATATATATATATATATATGTATATAAACAGAGAGAGAGATGTATAAATCTAGAGTGTGTATCTATATATATATAGAGAGAAAGAGCTAAATACACACACACATACACACACACACAAACACACACACACACACACACACACATATATATATATATATATATATATATATATATATATATATATATATATATATATATATATATATATATATATATATATATATATATATAAATATATATATATATATATATATATATATATATATATATATATATATATATATATATATGTTGCCAGCGTTGACAGGATTAGTCAAAGGGATGGAGAGTTTGGATGATTGAGACATTTGGTGGGACGTCACAAGGTACATAGTGTAAGTGTATAAACGTGTTGCCCCCGGGTCCCCGGCGCTAAGCAATTCGCCACACTTTTCCTTTTCCTGTGACATACTGCATTTCAAATACAAATAGCGACTACTTATTGTGGAGTGAGTCATAATTGTTTTCACCTCAAATATGTTTGATGTTCTTCTTTCTTTTGAATTTATTAATGTTAGCTTTTGATTTTGTCTAATCACAATCTTTCAGAATAACATAACAAAGATCAAGATATATTGCGTATATCAAGCACACTCGACGCGTAAGACGTTACCAGTTTGTGTACACATAGTATTCTAATTTTGGCACATAATTTGAATTATCAAAATACATAAATGTTAGAATACATATTTTCAACAGCAGAGTATCATTTTTTTTAAAAAGAAATCTGTTTTGTTTAAATTGGTTATCACTTGCTTCAAAATAATGGGAGCAGTAAATTACAACAATAAAATATATGCTTCCCTGTTAGTATCACTATCCTAGATGTTAAGGATATGCAAATTTCTGCATTGAGTTTTGTGCTTTCTCATACCTGAGCCTGTCCGGTGAACACCAGTGACTGTACATGGAGGTGGCGCTAATCAGCCTAGAGACACACAGAGACGGCAGAGACTCATATCTTTTGCTTTTTATCCACAACTAGATCACATGACCCTTATTTTCCAATAGATTTCATGACAAATGACATTTGGTTTTTGCAGTCTCAGGGGCATTTGCTTACTTGTGTTAGCAGTCTTTTTTAAGCAACTGTCTCTTTGAATGATACAGTTTAAATAGTTTCTTGTCAATATTTAGCATTTGTGATGTCATCATAAAATATATATTACCTAATCTGTGAGTCAAAATATTTAATCAATAACAAAAATCAAAGAATTGTGAGTAATTTTATAGAGAAGAAACCCCATCTGCAAAAGACAGGTATACAGAATTTTGGAATCGTACGTTTCCAATCCCTGAGGCTTGTTTATCATATGACATATGGCAATATTGCTTTTTTATATGCCATGATCTCATTATTGCAGGGGCCACACAGCCATTGCTTTTCCCAGTGGCCCTGATGCCCTACTGCTCCGGGTTTCCCGGCTCTCTTGCTTGCAATTTTCTCGAATAGCCGAGGCCAGGTGAAGACTATTCTCCAGCACATGCCCAGGCAAACAGAGTCTCTGTATTGAGATATTGGATTTGTTAGACTGGCCATGTTCACAAGGTGATCCTACAGAGCCATATTTCCTTACCTTAACCGAAAAGAGACAACTCATTAACTGATGAGTTTGCCTAATTTACACTGTAAGGACGATGGAGGGTGAACTTCTCATGACTTTTGAGTATAATGAGTTAAGCTGTGACGTCGTGACGCCACAGCAGGTAATGTTTTGAACAATGGAATGGTTTACCTTTGTGTTACCGCCAATTGTCATTATTGTAAGGTATTTTTCATAAGCAGATTATCAAAAGAAATTCCTCCTTTCACAATGAATAGGTTTGGAGGAATGTTATGGTGAAATTTAGGATAATTTTTATTCGAATAGATTATTCCCTGCCATCCTTGCCATGACAGGGATATCGTAACACACTGATCTGTCTACATCTATAGGTTTACTCGGCAAAACAAATTGGCATCCCACATTGCCATGATAGGGATATCATCTCACACTCAGACCTGTCATCCTTGCCATGACAGGAATATCATCTTACACTGACCTGTCATCCTTGCCATGACAGGGATATCATCTCACACTCAGACCTGTCATCCTTGCCATGACAGGGATATCATCTCACACTGACCTGTCATCCTTGCCATGACAGGGATATCATCTCACACTCAGACCAGTCATCCTTGCCATGACAGGGACATCATCTCACATTCAGACCAGTCATCCTTGCCATGACAGGCATATCATCTCACACTCAGACCTGTCATCCTTGCCATGACAGGAATATCATCTCACACTCAGACCTGTCATCCTTGCCATGACAGGAATATCATCTCACACTGACCTGCCATCCTTGCCATGACAGGAATATCATCTCACACTGACCTGCCATCCTTGCCATGAGGATATCGCCATACACTAACCTGCCATCCCATGTCATCCTTGACAGAATAAACAGAATCATTGTTTCAAATCAGTGTCATTTATGTGAGCAAACCTTATGGAACAGTCTCAAATCAAATTAAGTCATTTTTACAGTATATTTCGCAAATCGTGTTTAAGTCTTCTGCAAATCAGATGAAAAGAAAGAAAATGAGCATGAATTATCATGTTCAAGTGTGTATAATCAGATCACAGTCCTATTTTGGCGTGGAAACTATTCTTTATTAGACAATTTCTCCTGAGCCAACAACCCCCATCATTACATCCATTTTAGCATAATTGAAATCCCCTGTTAACCATTTGAGGTGATTACAGATGCTATTGATATCAATATGGGGACAGCGAAATCTCATTAAAGAAATGACCTCATTATGTCAAGAAATATTGCTTGTGGAAGTTGCCAAACTCAGGTTTATTTTTCTCAAGAAAATGTACATGTATGCATATCAAAATTGCGAGTACAAATCTTATTACAAGAAAGAAAACTAGTTTCACCTCCTTCGCAGTTAACATTTAAAATTCAATGGCAGTGTATTTCTCAACTGCTTAATGTATTTTCCTGCGATTGAGCTGTCTTCTGCAGTTCCCTGATAGGTCAAGATAGCTTTGACAAATAGAGAGTGACACTTAAGCAACTAAATGAAACGTCTTTCAAATGCTCACTTCTTGCCCCCTGATACTTAAAAAGAGGTCACATTGTATCTATATTTACACCTCATCTCAATATGTTACAAGATGCATTGCCATTGCCATGCTTAATTTTCACACCACGTTGAGATCAAAATATCCCCAGATATAAGCTACAAGCCTTATATTATCCATGTGTATCGAACTATGCCGACTTCATCTTATTTGTCTGCAGACCACACCCCCTGATCATGTCAATGGTATATTTGAAATGGTGAAGCAAGAATTACGTTCATGTAAATTCTGTTCATTTCACCTCTGGCTGTCTTGAAAGTAAATGTAATCAAAAGTACACAGGTAGCAGAAAAGGTTTACTGTGTTGACATCAGTTATGGTAATAGGTAAATATAATATGAAATCTAGTATTCATATCTCAGAGAGCATAATGTATACTAAAAGAAATGAGTCGAAAATAACAATAACAATTCAAATATTGATTGATATGATTTTGCCAAAATTCTTGCATTTTTTACAGTTGTTAGGTAATTGGTCAATTTTAATGTATAGAAATAGAGGTTTCATTCTTGCCTCAGATTGGTTGAATCTGTTACTGCCTTGGCATTTCATGTTAGGGGCCCCCTATTGGCCCCATTTCCACCCTTCCTGATTGGACATTCGCACTTTGTTCTGTGATCATAACGCCTGGTCTCGCCCAGGCAATCTCGTTCTGACACAACATTACATCTCTTAGGCGTGGTTTCATCAAACGTCCAGCTTGCCAACATGGAGGTGCTTTTAAGGTGTTCTAAAAAGAGAAATAAATCTCTTGTTTTTGTTAACCTCGATGCTTGATCTTACCCTCAATTATACCAGATGTTTAAAACGATTTTTATGACACATAATGAGGGACATATCGATATCCATGGAATAGACATGACGTTGTATTTTTAGAGGATGAATTATCTACTTCCGGTCATTACATGTTGTCAATTAGCCTTCAAACAGAGAAAAAATATTCTTAAATTTACGATGTTTTACTTATGCCATGGGCAAGGTGGAATAAATACATAATTTATTTTGTGATATATATATTTATAAATATATATTTATTTATTTGTGTATATGTTTATTTATGTAAAATCTATTTATAGATATCCTGTGAATTCTTCTTCAAGGTATTGTTTCTACATTAGACATGAAGTGCATTTCACATTTTCTTGGTTCTTTGTCTTAGAACGAAAAATACGCACCTATTATTCATCAATTTCCCATTCTAATAAAAGTTTTGTTTTATTATTTGGCATGATAATTACAGTACACAATGCATTAGATTCAACTGCCTAATTCTAAAAAGACGTAATTTGTTTGTAATATATGAATTATTCGTAAAAACGCACATGTAATGATTCATTATGATATGCTGTATGCTACACACAGATAGTGCAAGTATTCTATAGTATAACCATCTGCATCATATCAAATTCACACAAATATTCCTCCATTATATGCATTATATTTTTCAAATTGTCTAAGAGAATTCAGCCACATTTTCAAGAGCACATTCTTTCTTCAAGGTCTATTAGAGTATAGTTTAAAATGTTATCTCCAAGACTGGCTATAGTGATATGACTGTGATTATTTAAGTATGGTGGTTTTTCCGATGGACAAAACATAAGTTATGAGTTTTAATGTCCTAAATGTATGACTTACTTACGTAAATGGAGAATTATGACTAAATATGGAGAGAAACATTATAACAATATTTCTGATTTCGGAATACTGTTCCTTTTTGACATTCAAAAGATTTCATCTCAATATTCTTAAACTATTGAACAATGTTTCAACTAATACTGACAGTTCTTTATGACCGTGCCGTTCACCATGACGTGTTATTCACTGAACAGCAAATGACAAACTGTGAGAGGAATGTTTTTGGTATGGAACCAGCATGGAGATTAAAAATGTAATAAAGTAGTCTCGCGAGTGCATTTGCACGTTATGTGTAAACGGCAAATTTATTTGTAATGATGGTCGCTGTGAAAGCACTTAATCATGGTGGGTGAAAGTTAGTTGAGTAATGGCTCAAAAGCTCTGAAGCGCCTAACCCGTAATGTCTATATTTCAACAATTGTGACATTGAACCCACCACACTTTATTATTTACATGGGTCCGTCATTCGCTATAAGAGGCCTTCACACTGGGTCGGACATCATCCGCTCTGGTCTTATCGAGTGTGAAACCCAATCTGCTGCCATACCTGGCCCCAAGCATGCATGGCCAAGATGCCTTTCCCAGAGGAGGGAACAAAGTTGACCTCTGACCCGACCTACATGACCACGGAATCCTGTTCATGCTGAAAGACAAGCATTGCGTCCCGCGGATATACAGCAACCAATTTAATACTGTGAGACAATATTGAATATCAAAGTTACAAATATTAAGGTTTCTTTTTATTAGATACATTGGTATGCAACTCTGTTTTGTCTATAAGATCATACATAACATGTACACCGTGAAAAGAAGTGATTAATGGTGGAGAGCTTAAAAGAATACACTCCAGGTTGGAGTAAGAAACCAAGCACATAACTGCTTTAAAGGTGCCCTCCTATTTCACATTATCTGCTTCCACCCACACTCTGCTCGTCATTACAGACCAGTGTTGACTCCCCATAGGCGTGAAAATTGCTAATACAGGCTGATCTAACAGTTCGGCCATTACCAGCAACTTGAAGCTGTAGGGGCCTCAGATCGACGGACTGGGCAGGGCGATAACCGATGTCACACTGGCCGCCATTTGGACTTCATTCTCCCAGTGTGCTGTGTTTTCACAACACAACCTTTCCCGGGTGGATCAATGGTTTAGCTGCCACAGTATATGTCCATCAGAGAGGTTTCTGGGTCCTGTCCAAGGCTTTCTATCCTTGCCCTAACCACCTTGTTAACAGCTGCTCCTATTGGTCATCTTTTTGCATCAATTCAGTGCCCGGATGCACAGTATGCCCGGATATTACCGATTCTGACGTTGGACACATGACTCAAAGATCAAGACTTGGACACTTCCTTGGGATCGATCTACTTAGTTACTTTATTCCATATTATATCAGCGGGGGATTCAAGACCCTGAATATCAAGCCCTTCTCTCTTCATAACTTCCACTAAAGTTCATTTTCACAGGTTCACTGTTTGACATTTTTTACTTTTGTATATATAGAACTATATATAACTATATTGATATTGGTATTGACATTGATATTGATATTGATATTGATATATTGTCCAAGAACAGAAGATGAACACATTACACAAAGTTCAGTATTGCACCTTGAAGAATCTTGAATCATTGATTTATTACTTTCAGTCATGCATGAACGAAAGCGTGTTTATCGCAACAGACCGAGGAGTTATCTTTGTTTTTACCAGCTTTTTATGGTATTCAGTTGCACAGCTAAATCATATGTCATTTCCATGGGAAATATGGCTTGCAATAAGGTGCCATTGATAATGTTTTACTCACAAAGTTTGACATCCTAAATAATATAGAGATATGTTTCCTCTTCCCCTTTTCTCTGCACATCATATATGTTTCACATGTCTGTCCTTTGAGATTGCAACATGCAATTGTATCATTTACCCGGTACATGTGTCACAATGCACTGAACGTTTTTATATGTCAGCTTACAGGTTGTATCCCGACTTATCGGCAGTTATGACGCCAGAACAGATAGGTATATCATATCAAGATAGATGTTATCAATTACACAACATGACAAACAAAGGATGGATGTGATAATGTTCTATAACTATGGAAACATGTCATAGAGCACTGAATCATGTGACAGGTTCAGTGGTAACATATTCTATCCAGGAAAGTCAATCAAGTAACCGGTTCTTGATCATGATGATCACTAATATGGCATTTTTATTTTCAAGTAAAGAAATTAAGAAGGATATATTAGGAACCATTATGATTGGGTTCTGAATGCCGCTATATCTGTGTCGGTATATTTCATCACCATTATATTATAGAATTACCATAATTTTAAAGAATAATATGTCTTAGCACAATTTGATCAAGTTAGATTTACTACAGAACTAAAATACCATTGACTTTTGGACATGATCTGTGTTTTTAATCCAGATATAGGCTAAATGAAACACATCTTTCCATGTAATGAGCCATGAAATGTAAATTTACAATCTGCGGTTGGCCTAACGAGGTTGTAAGTGAATTAGTAGCAATTTCTTCTGTAGAAAGTGTCATTTAGCTTTGGCCATTCCTTGGTGTAACCAGGGAGATGTATTCTTCAGACTGGTGCATTTTCTTGGATACATTCCCTTCTCTATCAAGCCTTTATCTGGCACAAATGCATACACAAATTCAAGCTCACAGCAGTTCACACAGTTGAGCTTAGTATGCATATCAATATTCATGATGAGAGAAAAAATCAAATCTCTTTTGCAATGAAAAGAAACATTTAACGAGTAAAACCATTAAATTTCCTATTATCATATTGGCATATGTAGATTATTAATTGTACTTGTTTTTTATTGTTTTTATAGTAAAAACCAATCAGAGCAGCCATGGCATAGAGACAATGATACCCAGGACCGTAACAGGCTGGCCCGGCAAGCATACGAGGCACTGATGACCGTCACGCTACGGAAGCCAGACAGCTTAGAGTACAAGAAATTCTCTGAAGAGGTCAAACGCAGAGCCCAGCAACAATATGGAAACTTTACCTATGGCAAGGAAGAGGTATGACAGCCAGTTTCCTAATTAATGCGACACTCATTTTACTTACACTAACATTGATGAAATATTTGTTGCAACGCATTTAATATGCTTTCATGTTGCAAATAAATATCAATATATGTATATTCTAACTACACTTAAAACAAATGTTTTGCTAACTTGAATGAGCATATATTGTTTTCATTTGTCTGATTTGATTTTGATTTCTTCACAATTGATTTATTTCTCTAAATGTTATTGTCAATATTATATGAGAAATAAAACCCTAGATATTTAAAATTGTATCAATTGCATATAGAGGGTGAAATTGGGACTCTATTATTCCATACATATGTCATACACTTTATTCCCAGCCTTGTATTCCATGAAAAGTGTTAGATTGCAAAGCAGTCTGTTTCATTTCATTTTATTTTATTTCCTGATGCTGTTGTGGGATTAGAATTTTGCAGGATTTGCGGGATTAAAATTTTATACTTTCCCCTTGTATCATGTGAATGCGTTATCTGAATTGTTATGACAGTTGGCACCCAGTCTGCATAAATGTCGCAAACATTATGCATCTGCGGGTTATACTTCTCTAAATTGTATATTTTACAGCAAATGTTAAAAAAAATAGCAAAAAAAATTAAAGATGTTGTTAATCTGCAGCAAAATTGCTAGTAAATGTGCTGCCAGTATATTTTGCTGTAAATTTACAATAAATATACTGTTACAACTATTTACAGTGTAGCCAATTCCAGCTGAACTGAGCGGTAATGAATAAAATTATTCGCCTAGATTCCTCTCCTGGGCACATTTCAGATTTATAATGTTAACCTCTTGTCCCAGAACAAAGGTTATTCAAGACAAGGGTTGTGGAGGTGGAAGAAAGCTGATCAATCCTTCCTCGAATTGATACGTTGTCTGCAGATAGAACTAAATCTAATACCCGCTCTGATCATTTATAAGTAAATCAATGTGGCGAGGCTTGAGACCGCATTGGGCTGGATTGTCAAGGGTGGTTAAGTCTACCACGGATCACTATCATCTTCCTAAATCTCTGGATCCTGTGATGAAGCCCTCTCTTTACTTGCTTTGTGGCCGTAAGGGGGACAGCCAAGGTGAGAGCGGGTTTGCCAAGGTCAGCAACCAAGGCCAACCTGGGTGTGATTTCTACCTCTGAAGGTGATTAACGCTGCAAACGTTGGCACAGGCACATAATGCCAGTCGTTCTGACCACATTTGTGGGTGACAGGCGCTGAATGAACGTTGTGGGAGACGATTCTTAGACGGCAGTGTGATACTGTGTAGATGTATGGGGATCTGGTGGCGGTCTGTGACCTTGCCATTTTGTGCCAAATGTCCGAGAACAAAGAAAGCTGTGTTCATGGCAACAAGTAAGGACCTCTCTCCTCCATGTGTCCAGCGTCTGATGTGACATCGTAATCTTCGCCGTGTACACTGGCATGGACCTTCCTCGCCCTAGGCACGCGCAAAAGCGGGAATGCGCATCTCGGCGAGGGCAATTACCGGTAAGACGGTCGAGGAAGAAGGCGAAGCAATGCCAAAATCCTGCCACTGCCTTCAGCCGACTCATGATTACTCTCAATCACGAAGGATTAGAATTGTTAGCATTTCCACAAATTGGAAATTTCGATCAGCGAAGCAGCAAAAGCAGCATCTCCTCATGCAAAGCTTGTGAAAATCTCATCCCCACGCCCAGCCTCAGGCCCATAAAGGTTGCTGGCACATAATGAAAACTTCTCAAATCCCTGCCATAATTATTCATATATGCTCTCAGCCAAGTTGTAAAACGGCAGTTAAAATATTCTCATTTCCAGTGTGAACAAGTGATCTTAATTAAACCATTTACATAATAATGATCCGTCTCTGCCATAATCACATTTGGAATTAAGCTGCGTATCACATGTTTCTCTGCCTAATCGTGTCTAATATCGCCCTGCCGCTGTCTCCGTCTGTCAGAACAAGCATAACAAAATGACAAGCGCCTTACCAAAAACAATTCATGACAAAAAGATAAGATGCGCTTTTACCGAGCATGTTTACACTGGATTCAGCAGGCTTTTATACATCAGCATATTGCTGCTGGCATGGACCTCTACCACCTACCTTATGACCGTCACCCACAAAGTGTAGCAAAGGTCAAGCTGAGATCCTCTGATGATCATACAGTATTAGTGCAAACTTCCCTTGGAGAAAGGTCATTGGATTAAATTGCCCTCACGACATACCTAATACTATTTACATCAATATTTCCATATCTCTTGTTTTTACTCGTTTCTTAAAAGTTCTTTTGCATACAGTATTATGGGTCAGATGGGCTGCAACCGATCTTTAATCATGTTTTGTTATTCCATGATATTGTATTTAGTTTATATATAGTTGAGGTTTAAACACGTATCTTGTAAAGATAAAAACATATTCTAGTTCAAGTAGATTTAATATAACCGCCTTTCCTGCTGAGTTTATACTTAAATGTTTTTCTTATTTACAAGAAGATAGAACAAGAAAGAAACCTCTGGAATTAAAAAAAATGTTTCTTTGAATTCCCTTTGTAATTTGATTCTTTAGTATTTATGTTCTGGTCATGATTTTATTATCTATACAATGTATTATTAATCTGGATACACTGTCTGGTATCACGTGGTGTCTCTCGGTGCAGGCACTTAACCACAGGCTTTGTCTGTGAAATGCCCTTGAAATGACGCTCACATTATAAGGAGGTCTGGGGTATGGTGAAATGTTCCATGCAGTGGCCAATAATGAGCGAAACTTGTACCCAGCCTTAGGGGTTTACATAAAACTGATATGAAAGATAGAGAGACACATCAAGTGGTTCATAGACCAGTTACTTAACGCTCCCCATAAGGCATTTTAGTTGCATTGAGATAACGACAGGGTCTTTGTCCTGTCATTTTGTGTAAGGTAGCATGTACGCACAACACGGAACCGGAAGTGTCATTCGAGGAAGGTTTTGCTTTCAAGTTTTTTTTTGTATTCGATAGGACACATTCTGTCAAGCTACTTTTCCCAATTATGTGTATTCTGGGAACTATTCCATATGAACTCTAAACATATACAATATTTACCCAGACAGTAATCTGAGAATATGCTTTACTTATTTATAGTCTCATATACAGGAGATAAGGAGGGTGTTTAATAATATTCATCATTTGCCCATAAATGTTCCTTCTGATAAAGACTACGGCAATTTCCATCAATGAAAATGTTTATCCATATGGCTGATAGATGTCCCTTCAGCCACACATCAGATAATAATTACCTACCAACCGACAGACATGACATGTCAAACCAATTGACAGTCTTATTAGCACTTGCATTATGCCAATCGAGATTTCAGAATTATCATTTTAACATTTGACCACTTTGTTTATTGGAAGCTGACGTGTGAATACCGATGAGAAGTGTTTCCGTGGAAACATGTTTATAGTTATATGTACATATAGCATAGTTATGAATTTGCTATAGTACTGTTTCCTTATCTTGGTCTAATGTCTTGATTATGTTTCAACATGTTCTTAGAATATATCAAATTAAGGTTCACAAAACTGACAAGCAATTCAAAAGTTTTAAGCAGGATATAGATGTATAAATATGCAATACTTTTAATCCACAGGTGAACAGTTTTGTGGGGGCCTTTCATGATGCTGTGATTCTATACGCTATCGCCCTCAACGAGACTCTCGCGGCTGGATACAATGCAACAGATGGCGCTGAAATCACAAAAAGAATGTGGAACAGGTCATTTGAAGGTCAGTATCTTTTTTAACTTTACAGTATCGTGTTACAAAGAACAAATGCGTGGTCGCCTGAAAAATGTCGATATTGTCCATTTAGATGAAATGGAAGGTGAAAGAATAAGTATCATGTAACAAATTATATTTGACATCAGAATTTCTTTACCTTGGTCACGGCTTTTTGGTGTTGTTGAAAGTGAATTTTGTTTTCGACAAGGACATGTCCAGCAAGTTAGGCCGGATTTCCGGATTGATTTGCCTATATTAGACTTGCCGGAGTTGGTTATATTTAGAACTGAGATGCAGAACACAGCCGCCAAGATATAATCATTTTTAAGCATCAAAATATCATCAGAAACTGAGAGGACTAAATGGAGATATATTAAAGTAATGGAAAGGAATAATGTAAAGGAAATGTAAATTTGTCTAGAAAAAGTCTTTTTGTAATATATATGATTATGTAGAAATTATTTCAACAATAAGTTTAATTGGACCCAGTGTATCGAAACGGATGAGTGTAGAGTTCATATTACATAGCATACATTCAAACTTATGACTTCTCCATGTAGTTCGAGAAGAAATTTGCTCTCAGTCTTGATTCATCATAATATTTTACATAGATGCCCTCCGGTAATGTTATACAATATGGAAAATCATAACGTAAAGACTCATAATTATATCATCTCATGTGAAATTGGAGTGTCAGTCATTTATGGGGATTCAAGATAAACAATTTTATTTAAAGCATTCAAACTGCAAATTAATAATTGTTCAATCATTTCAATTGTGCTAATTTTAATCTTATTAATGACTTTTGATTTTCCCCGTGAGCATAGCATTTGTTGACATATTATAAAGAGGTTTTGTTGCTCTGCTCTTTATGCATGTAATAGGAAGATGCGGTGGTAACATGTCGGTCAAACATATGAGATGTGTTTGTGTCTTTTAGTTTATAACATGTGCTTATGATAACTCATCAGTATTTAGTGGAGGAGCCGTGTATAAGTGTTTCATCATTTTTGCTACCGTCACATTGATAGCTCAAAGTCATTTTTTGATTAAATTAGAAATACTACTCTTTTTTCATGATACAGCTAAAAAGTTTTACACAATATAGGATGCTATACTCTGGAAGTTACCACATGTACTCCTTTGTAAAAAACATTTACATATTTGTTTTTATTGTATCTTTCCTTTACAAAAATGGTCATACAGAGTACATAGATTCTATTTATAAAGAAAATGGTGAAAATGGGGTTAAGCTATATTAAAGAATTTTATTTTCACATAACATCTACCATTGCCTTCTAAATGGGGAAAAACAGAGGAAAAGTCACACTGGCAAAATATATACTCAGCCAATGAGAACACACCACCAACTTTTGTGGACAACTGTCGACAAGTAAAATTACGTACACGTGCAAGCCGAAAACCGTGTTTTAGCAGAACACCACCAGAAGAGGTTTAAAAAAGTCGAAACTAGTTTGGTTGAATCTTTCTAATTCCACACAGTAAATGAACTCGTGCATTCTCTGCATACAATATTAGAAATAATACTCTTTTATATGGAGCGATTGCCAGTCCTTCTTTAATATGATATTCATTCTAAATTGTCTTCATCTGCATGGAGCTTATCTATACTTTCAGGCATCACAGGGACTGTCAGTATCGACGAGAATGGGGACAGGAATGCTGATTATTCCTTGCTTGACTTCAATCCGAGAAGCAATAAATTTGAGGTAAATAGATTGCTAGAATTTAATCATAGATCCAATAAAATAACGTAGAGCTTTTTGGACTTTCACTAATGGATGTAATACATTTCTGGTAAACATTTGAGTGTCTTATTCCAGGAAACAAAGTCTTCATTAATTGTTTCTTGAGTCTCAGTCTCAGAACACATTACTTTTGTCCTCTGGTGATAATATTTTAAAACTTTGCATCAGAATTTGCAAGATACAATTAAACATTATTTGATAGATTCATATTTTCATGACGTTTATTTCATTTATCAAAATTAACTATATATGGTTACGTTAATCCCGTCTGCACGATTAAACTCTCACGCTCATTATCCTTGGTATTATTATGTAAGAAGGGCGCAACTTTGATGTGAATAGATCAAAGATATGGCTGGTTACATGCCGCCTCAAGTAACAAAGCCTGGCAGACTGTGATTGCCTGGGATTAACGTGGTCGATTCGTCTTTTCATTCTTGAGTTTCTCAGATCCTGTGATTCACATAAAGCAAGGGCAAACAAGTATACAAAAATTCAGATGGACCATCAGGATGTGGTTACAACTGAGCCAAATGTGTTAATGTTATATCTTGGAGTAATTATGAATGAATACATAATTACTCCAAGGTTATGTTAATATCAAAATCTTGAAACTCAAAACATCTAAGGATCTTTGTAAAAATTTATATATATTTGGTGATTTTGGCCATAGATATCCGTGCATAACGCTATGCTTATGAAACATACTTTAGTTAATGAGTTCATTCAGCATTTTCATAGGCAGATATTTTTAAAGATATGGAGAGGTTTTAGAATAAGTAAAATGAATTACATAAAAAGGCTCAAAGATTATGTAAAGGTAATATTCAAATTAAGTCCTTGGTCAATCAAATGTCATTTTTTATCAGATAAAATGTTATCATCTGGGATAAGTGAAAATAATCGTATTTTGATCTGAAACTTATACAACACCGGTAAATGATTTAATAATTGATTTACATAATGTTTCAAAAAATGCAGATTTGTCATGCTTCTTCCCTGTAATCTGAGATTTGTTAATTTTGGATTAAGATTTAATCCTTTAAAATCAGCAAACATGCAATAAAGCAAGATTTGGCATTGTGATAACTATTTTAAAGGACTTTGCCGTTTGCTGATCAATGAATCTACTAATTGCTAAGAAGACATGAACAGTTCCAAATAAAAGATGAAAAGCTTAAAGAAGCACACAACTCAGTGATGAATGACATTCCATGCAAAATAAAGCAAATGGCATATTCAGTAACCAGGACATAATTATTGTGAGACTCGCATAGCCAAATTGAACAGAAATATGGGATGCACTCTTAATTTCGTTCTTAATTTCATTCCCAGGTTGTTGCTAATTATTATGGTAACAGAAAAAAATATGAGCCGGTCAAGGATAAGATAATCTTCTGGCCTGGAGGCAGACACCACCCACCCCCAGACACGCCCAAATGTGGCTTTGATGGCAGCGGGTGTCCCTCAAAAGGTAAGAACATTGAAAACAGAAGGTACATATAATGAAGAGTTCAATGCGTTGAATGAAGTCGGCCCGCCATACTTCATGCTTCTATTTTCTATTACTAAAACTTGGCCGAAGTCACCTTTAACCGAGTCAGTATTTTATTTAAGCCATTTCATTAAACCCCGTAATCCCCGATGTTCCAACTCCTGATAAATCAATGTGTGAGCCAATAGCGTCCATCCGAATAAGTCATCGAGTGAAGAGAGCCAATCTCAGAACTCCCACCTATCCTCACCAGCCAAAGCGAGTCGTGAAGAGTCAATAATGGAGGTTCCCATGCGCCCATAGGCTACATCTGAAGAAATATCCGCGTATAAGGTGAACCATGAAACTGTCCTAGTTCCCTTGCACTCTAAACTTGGTCAGTGTGTGAGTTGAACTTATTTTCAAACCAAAAGAAGACTTGAGAAGTAAGTAATTCACACACCCTATTTTCACAGAACTTAAGAATCCAGATTCTGTAAACACACAGAACAACTGAATACTTCCAATCTTTCCAGACCCCGCAGAGGAAGAAGAGGGAGTGGATGACCTCCTGGAACAACCCGGGGACACAGAAAACCCCCCTAACGAATACACTGAAATCTGCTAAACATTCAGGGGGAGTAATCCAACTCCCCTTAAAGCCATAAATATAACTTACTCTCAACATAACAGGAACATCTGGTAAAATAACTTACATAAAAGCAACCCATTTTTTCCATGGAATTAAAAAAATATCT
Organism: Amphiduros pacificus; assembly: GCA_949316495.1. Classification (NCBI taxonomy): domain Eukaryota; kingdom Metazoa; phylum Annelida; class Polychaeta; order Phyllodocida; family Hesionidae; genus Amphiduros; species Amphiduros pacificus. Next base: position 7,857,106 of record OX439000.1, read on the forward strand.
AAATAAAAGTTTAAGGAAAACCAGGTCTCCATGCGTGAGTCTTTTCAACCAAAACTGTTGAAGTATCGTAATATTACGTTACACAAGCGCCCCCCAAACACGGTCAAAAACCCAATAAAATATAAGGTATTAATCCTATGCACATCTTTATTGCAAACGATTCCGCAACCCACAAAAGAAAGAAACGGGAGCAATAAAAATCCGTTTGGAAATGGAGATTCCCACCTCGTGCCGGGGCTGTACGAAGCGTAAAATAAACGAAATAGTCAAGTGGCTTCAAGGGAGAGGGACCGTAAATTTAAAAATATTAAATAAAGAATCGAGTTAGATTCCAATTGACCAAATAAAGTCATAAAAACCTCCAAAGATAGCGCGTAAAATACACAAAGATGCATACAATCACTCTCAATTCTAGACTTTCTAACCCCACCCCTTTCCATCCAGAGAGACAATATAGATAGGATCTTAATGAGTTTTTGTTAAGACTGAGTTAATATTACCCCAGAGATCGTCGGTTTTGTATTCAAGTTTACAAATAAACTATGAATACATACATATTGTTGCCTTGTATGACATTTAGTTGGGTCGTACACTGTGGCATTCAACTATTTTATGATATTTAAATTGAAACTTTAAACTATGACATTAAAATTCTTATGTTCTCTGACATTTAAGATCCTCTCATTCCACATCGTTAATCTCTCTTGTCTGCATTATACGACAATTTAGATGTCCATGTCATACATTCTTATTCTACATGTAAGGTCTATACTGGGGACATCTGAGTAGCTCAGGGTTAGGGACAGCTGAGTAGCTGTGAGCATATGTGGGTTTTTGTCAATAATTGGCGCCCCCTAGCGCGTTCCTACTACTTCCATCCAGAATGAGCACACTCAGTCCGGGTCCATTGTGCGACCAAACCTCAACCTCTTCCTTAATGCCTCTCATCCCACGCCCAGATTGACATTAAATATTTACACCAATGTGAACTTCTTGAAAGAAGTCACAGGAAATTGGCATGTACTTATCGGGTAATGAACACAAAGCCACTGCCTCATGGCATATTTTATAGCGTTCGTTGAGGTCATCTGGGAGGTGTTAAAAGTAGTATCATGGCAGGATTATCGCGGGTTCAGTGCAATTAGGGTAAGATATATGTGTGTTTGTGGAACCTGTGCATATGACCATGGTGTGTGTGCACTGGCTGCATGTAGCTTGTGCACAGGGACCAAATAAAATAACATTTGGCGGACACGACGAATCCCCCAGACGTGTCCTCATGTGCCAAAGATCAGCTGCAATATAATGCATCCGAGGTAACTTACTCAAGGGAGCCACGATATCCAATTATAGTTTACTTGTGACCAAACCTTGGCTTCAATGTACATTTCCCTCTCTCGAGTTCTTGTGGCGCAAGAACACACTTTTTTTCTTAGTTTCTTTGGGTTATTTTCTACTTTGCATTACATCGGTAGTTATTCATAGTCATTGCTGACCAATACACTGACCAATCAGGATCTGTATCAATAATCATTGACCAGCTTCAGGTCACGACCTGTGATTATTTGGCTGAGGCTGACCGAGACGCTGACCAATCAACATCTGCCCAATAGTCATTTTTTTCTGTCACCAACCAGTTCTCAGCCTGATTTTTATGAAAAGTTATGACTTGCGGCCGATCCTGTGTGCACCTTTTTATCATTGGTGGTAGGATGGCAGGGACTTAGATGATAGAGAAGTTCTGTTTTGGAGGATAGATTAATATATACCACCACTTTTAACATAAATTCCGGTCATTTCTTGATGAGACCTACTTGTAGCAGGTTAACCTTTCCGAGGGAGAAAGAAGCATAGTTAGGAATCAATTTGTACATAGGTTTCAATTAAAGAATATACTGCAGTTCCCCGTGGATAATTGTGTGCCTTAGTCATTGTTCAAGTTCTCAGTATCCCTTTATCCGAAATGTTACCATGACAACTATGGCTCTATTTCCAAGCCGTCAATCTTGTAAGATTTGTGCCCGTGCGTTAACAGGGAATCTGCAGTCATTCTATGCTACACATTATCAGAATGATTCTGAAGCAGATTTCACGATGAACAACGTCACATGCTTGAATGTTACAAAAGGTTCTCTCCACGTACAGATAGCATTCTATGTTTACATATGGTGCTTTGAAGTTTTGAAATGCAATTGGTTCTTCGTGTTTTTTTTTTCTTTTGCATTATGCCTCCATTTGTTCTGAACTACTAAATTCAGGAGGATATAGAGATAGTTTCATTTTCGTGTTGTCGCAATTTTACCTTTGGGTGGGCGGGATGTCTGCTTTAATCTTAACACTTTGTTGTAGATCATGTTGATTGCATATTGGCCTGAGATAGGGGGGGCAGGACAGTGTTAGACTTGGCCATTGCAGCTGCTGGCATCTCCCTGAATTCTGACGTGAATTACCAGTCAAACCTGACACTTGACTAAGACACATTTTCTCTACGGAGACTGCTCAATTGACAGTGGATGTCTTTGTCAGTGGAGTGGAACTGTGGACCTCATTCACTGTTTCTCTGGTGTGACATTTATGTGCCCACTTATCTTGCTATATGTGCCTAGCCCACGCACCACATGATCTCTTGGCGTTTTTATTGTTGAGATTTATAATGAGAATTACCACTGTAAAGAAGTCAGTGGCCATTAAATAATGGGTTGTCGTTTGAGACTTTATAGGACTCTCCCGAGTCTTTGGTGTGGACATCACGATTTAAGCAGACCGAGCGAAAAAGATTGAACTTTCCTTTGCATTTCTGTTCCAAAGTCATGCCACTTTTTCACCCATGTCTATCTCAACAGAAAGTGAAATGTCAAAATGGCGGCCGACTGCTTCCGGTTCTGCTGAGGTCTGATAGACGTGTTGCTCTCAAGTTGCTCTCGTAATTGGGTGTTTTTGTTGATTATATCATCACCGCAGCTGACAGGAGCATGGTTTGGGTATATTTACTTCTAGTTGTTGGAACCACGTTTCTGTTGTGGAATGAAGACACAAAATGTTTTGGTTTCCTGTTGATGCTGGTTATTGACCAATCACTGCACAGAAACAATTCTGCTGTATCATTCCTCTTTCTCTGTCTCTGCCAGCAAAGAATTGCAGAAGACTATTGCTTTGTATTCATTCTAATGTAAAAAATGCTTATGGGAAGTTCTAAACAGGTAGCTTTGTTTCCGAGTGTCCACTAGTTAATAAATCATTTTACAAATGCAGTGCAGGAAAAACAAAGGCAGACTATTTTGGGTAAAATAAATATTTATTATCTGAGTGAACCTGATTAGGTAATAACAAATATCCATGAACCGGTGAGTGACATGTAAAATACATCTTATATAAGGAAACAGTAATAGAATGCTATCCTACCTAGAAATACTATTAGGAACATGTTTCGACTAATATGCATGTGACTATAATATGCATGTTACTAAATAATTTAATAATTCACACATCTTTAAATTTGTTCTTTGGCATGTAGGACTACAAATAAATAGACAATGTATATACTGTATATTTTAATTAATTACTTTCAAGTTGTAAACAATCATATGTCCTAGAATTATATACAACTATTAAATAATCCCTTCCTAGGAATAGCCCTATTTATGGGGTACTAAGTGAAACACCGTATACTATTCATTCCATCTGTAACAGTCACATATAAAATGCACTATTTATTTTAATACATCAACGATAAAATGCGATAGTCCAGATTGTTTTTTTTGGTCATGATGATTTCATGAGGATTGTTGGTATTTTCCTGATTCATTAACTTGCTTTTATTAATTGTCAATCGATGTTTTTGAAACATTAAAAGAAAGTAGAGCATTTGAATGGTTATTTGCGGTAAGCTACTTATTCTATGGACCACTTCAAAACCCACAGAGTATGGTTACCATGACAACACAAAACCGGCACGGTTGGAGTTTAGTGTTTGAAACACGGATATGGAAGGCAAATCATTTAATTGCAAAGGGGGTGTTCAATGTATAATGTTCAGCTGAATTTTGGAGTAATAATGTTCAATCTCCACTCAGTTTTTAAATTGGCTGTTGTAGCTAGAACATCTATATATTCATTGTCGCGTGGCTTGTACACATTGAGTGAGTGACCACTCCCTCCTAAGACCTCGCTGTGGTTGACATTTATTTTTCTAACCAGATTTTGTGATTTAATGCTCATTACTGACAAAATGACACGATGAGATAAAGCCCCTTGTTCAGCCCCCAAGTGATCAGTTCCCGGTGCGAAATTGTTGGCTTCACTCCTGTTTGATTAATGTCTATGTTTATTGAATCCAGCGATCAGATATCATGTGAAAGAGGAAACTCAAGGATAAGGCATGAATCTCGTTCTGTTCCTCTCCACTTTTCTATAGTATTTCTGTGTTCACTCTGTGAAGAGTGAACAAAAAGCAAGACGATACAGCCGCTGGTGACTCCAATTTATCTTATTCTTATCTAGCTATGGCTCATGCTGCTTAGGTTGGGAATCAATTCACAGCATGGCTGAAACTAGAGATATAAATATATTATGTATCATAATGATAAAATCTAAAGCGATAATGAATTAACCAAAGATTTAATATTCAAAGACACAATATATCATTCTTGATATTTAGCAGCCGAAAGTATGCGAACTATTGTGTGTTTTGATAATAATGGTCAAAATTATACAAAATATAAAAATATGTTTGTGATAATTATATTATGTTTGTCATTTCAGAGCCCTTTCCTGAATATGCTATTGTGATAATTGTGTTGGGATCCTTGCTTTTACTGGTGTCGCTCACGGCATTCTTCGTGTACAGGTTTGTACATCCCAGTAGATATGTGTTTATTACATCAAGTGCATTCAAATGTTACAAGTAAAAGTTACTGGTTTTTTTATTTTTTATTTATTTATTTTTTTCTTTTGGGGGGGGGGGCATATAAACTTTGATGAACAATAAAACTAAGATTAACACATGCATTAGTCTTTAGAATCAGGCTTTTTTTTATCCGTTTCGTTTTTTATCATTCTCACAGACATTACCGACTGGAAGCAGAGTTAGCGGAAGTTAATTGGCGTGTACGCTGGGATGACATCATGTTCGGTGCCATGGAAAAGAGGAAACTGGAACGGAGCGGAAGTCGAATGAGTCTCACAAGAGTAAGTATCTTGCCGTGCTTAATAATATGTATATAATGTGTCTTTAAGTGTGTCCGCATGCTGTTTTCTCGATTTGAAGTCAAGGTTTTATTTTTGTAATTTCTAGTGATAGAAAGCACGCAATATGTACATTGTACCTAATGCTGTTCCATAAATAATCTGATACTTTTTCATAAAATGTGAATGTTGACAATAAGAAGTGGGCTGTATTATTTTCTCAAAATTATTGTCATAAGCAATTATTACAAATGTTCTTAATTAGGCCTGGCGCCATAACTGGGTATAACAGATTCCCTTTTTTATTCAAGCCATGCTGATGCCTATCTCAATAAATGAATTATGTTTGGCAGAGAATGTCCCTACAAAGTAATATATCAGGAGATACCATAGCAGTACATCTGAGTGACCTGGGCAACAAACAAGTATTCACAAAAACCGGATATTATAAGGTAAGTAACTCGGTTACCTAATAATATGTTCCCAATCGAGGTTTGTAGAGGTGGGCCATTTCTATCCGATATTCAGTTCAAGGCTGTCTGAGATGATTCCCCTATACCCGATATTTGATCCAGCGATGATATGGTGCGCCGGCTCTGCCGATAATCACTCCATTTATAAATCCCCAACAACGCAAATTATGAGTTTTAGACAAACACAAAGTGGCATATCCTATGCTTTGAATTTCTTTGAGACAATGATTTCCTGCTTTGCACATTTTATAAGGATTCACTAGTTATACATTTCAAATTTTTTACTGAAAATCATTTATATCAATATAAAATACACTAACATTATATTTATTTATATATATTCTTTCAGGGCACACTCGTGGCTATTAAGAAAATTAATAGAACCAATATCAACATCAGCAAACCGCTTTTAATGGAGTTTAAAAGAGTAAGTAATTTATGTTATTTTCCAGTGTAGTTAACATTCTGATGAATATATAGATAAAGCAAACATATTGCATCAATTGAAGGTCGACTAATGGAAGATTTTTTTTCTCTCAGCTAGTCAAAGTAAGTAAAAATGAGTGTTTGTGACTCTTCTGAAACTGGCTCATTAACAAATACATGTTCTTCGTTTTTCAGACACTTTGGTAAATAAAAAGAGTGTTTTACATGATAAAATATCTGGTTTGGATGGTGTACATATAATTCAATTCATCTATTCATGTCTGCAAGCATTATTAAGATAATAAGGATAAACAATTGTGTGTTGAATTGATCTTAATGAATGTATTATTTAAAAAGACCTTTTGGTGGATAATGAAGTGTGATCCTAACCATATGTACAGCAAGAAAAGTTGAGACGTTTAGAAAACCTCATAATATTCACTGGTTTTGGTGGTTTATGGTGGGCGATGCTAACCAACACATACACTTTCATATAGAGATTTTGGTATGTGACAGATGTGTTTAAAGGAAAGCAATACCAACGAGACTTAGACAAAAGTCTCATTAGTAGAGCGAATATGCTTTTAATTGTTGAGATTTTTTTAATTATCGTTTTTCATCACGCCACATTAAAAAAAGATATTGGGTGATCTTGAATATGTTTATTTTGACCATTTCTCGTCATCTTTTATACATTATCGTCAATCATATATATTGCTTTCTGGTGAATTCAATTTTGAGTATTAGATAACATAACACTTGAAAGATACTGCTAAATCAGAGATTATAAGGGTCTTAACAGTTATTGTAGTATGATATATTTTAAATGGCGTTTTGATATAATTAATAATAGTAGTATTTATTCACAGATGCGAGACCTGCAAAACGATCACATGGTTCGCTTCATAGGAGCGTGTATAGATCCGCCCAACCAATGTATTCTGACTGAATACTGCCAAAAAGGAAGTTTACAAGTAAGAATTAAACAACAGACTATGAAATACGAGAAGGGAGCGGCATTACACACTAGTCCTTTTCAGATTACCATTTGGGAGTTTGATTTCAACATCACATTTTTAATGCTTGATTGTATTATAATTGTGATGCATTGTTTGGCCGCAATATTAATCTTGTATAATACAATGAAAACAATGGGACAATGGGAATTTCATAATGAGATTTTCACATTAAAAAAATGATTTATATTTAAATGTGAGAATACGTTATTTAATGATAATATGAGAATGACGGTTTCTCCTATTTGATAAGTTCTAATTATCTGATATATTTTGTGATATATTTGTTTACACTTTTTTGCAGGACGTTTTGGAAAATGATCAAATTAAATTAGATTCTATGTTCAAGTTCTCATTGATGCAAGACATCGTGAGGGTGAGTAGATATTTGTCACCAGGTGGCAGAGCTATCTGATAACGTTCAGTTGAAGAACACAAAAAGACAAATATTCGATTTTTGTTCATTCAGTATTCAAATTGATCATAATATTGTCTCTTTGAATATGAGTTCTTCAGAATTCAGGTTGGAGTTATTATATAAAATACCAGTATTGTATATTGCAAGAACATAAACTTTAAATAATTGCAGATACTTTATTCATTGTAGGGGATGGCATATCTTCATAGCAGTGAAATACGTAGCCATGGCAACCTCAAAAGTTCCAACTGTGTTGTAGATAGTAGATTTGTTTTAAAAATCACAGACTTTGGTCTGAACTCTTTGCGAGGTCAGACCCCGGAAATGAACGGAGATGACTCATATGTATATTACAAAGGTAGGTAACAATAGAACATTCACACCTCTTGCGTGTAGCTGCACCTTTAATAAATTACATTACACGTAACACTTTTATAGAATATATAATGTCACTGTTGGGCACGAGTGATATGTAATACTTGCATGTGTGCGAGCCTTTCCACCTGACATTTATTAGCAACACCTGAGCTTTTATCCTTCAGGGTAAGACAGTCCGCTTGCATAGCGCCTATACATAGCGCCTATAGGAGAAATAGCGCCTATAGGAGAAATAGCGCCTATAGGAGAAATAGTATGTATAAATAGTATAGCGCCTAAATAGGAGAAATAGTATGATGCAAATCTATAGCGGCTATTCAGAGAAATACTACAAGATGACATAAAATGGCGGACTATTCTCATTGCTTTATATTTGCGATCCACCGGGTATGACTTTTGTCACGTACAATGCTGGCTGCATTCGATTTGTAGGTCTCACGGCAGCTCGGATATGATGACCACTATTCTGTGTGCTGTGACGAGAACATTTCATTGGCGACTAATGCTCGTACAGAAAAGGCTAATCAGTTCAGAAATCTTCATAAGAATAGAAAGATTGGTATGAGTTAGATAAACCGATTGAAATTAAATGACTTGTTAATCAACATATTTCACTACTATGAGCCAAGCTTGCACGTCTATAAGTTCCCCCAGGAGTGACAGATTTTATCACACCAGATGGCAGCATGGCCTGCTCGAGCAGTGTTTGTTTATTGTCCATTGTAGTAATTTTCTACATTCAAACTGAGAGCAATATTCATTGCTCTCGGATTCAAACGAGCTTCTGATGAGACCATCATTATTATCAACTTATTAGAACCCTGTTTAAATATTTTTTATAATCGCATGCATACAATATATATATATATATATATATATATATATATATATATATATATATATATATACATACATACATACATATAAACGCTTAATACACAAGTAGTAATATTATTCAGGAGTGTTTGATTATAATTATCACCAAAACAATTTCCACCCAAAAAATACTTTGCGTGCAGATTTGCCTGGCTTTATAGTTTTCCTCGTATTGGGCTTGATTTGCAGATGAGTGGGAACAGAAAACACAGGATATTTGCACAGGTGACGCAAGAAACATTTCGTCTTAGTTACAGATTATCTTGTTTTTATTTGTTTATCGGTTTCCCCTACTAATATATTATCTAAGATGTGTAGCTTATGGTAAAAGACAAAAGATAGCTCCCAGTTGGAATGTTCTTTTGTTACAGGTCTTATTCGTTTTTCATGAACAACTTGTTTTCATTATTCACCAATAACATTTCTGCATCTTGTATCTCAACTGTGGAAAAGGTGGAAGCAAAATGTTAAATATAGGCTGAAATGAGTTTCTGGTCTGCACAAAACAAACTAACATATATACTTACAAGGCTTTCAAACATATAGCTATGATGATTGGGAGCCCAGTCTTCTGTTTGTTGCATTTTTGTATATTTCTGCCTTGGTCTTGTCATAATGGTAAAACTCTCATCTTTCAGAAGTGTCACCTGGTGGCAAAATCTTTTTCTGAAACTTTAGTTTTAGTTCTCTTTTTGTCATGTTATTCACTAACACATGAAATATATATTCCTCCAAATAATTTCAATGAAATAAGTAATACATCTTATGTTTTATTGCCAATAATTAAAATACAGTTTTTTGTTTAGTAATTTTATGGAAATATGTAAAAAAGCAAAAGAACAAACAGAACTGTCAGACGCCAGTCGCAAAACCTGAGAGCAATATAATTCATTAATGCTCTCAGGCAATTCATTGGAACTCACTCTAACAGTCAGATACTTCCAGATACCAAATTAATATTTTGGGGTGTTTGGAAAAGATTAGCATAAAATTGTCAACGAAAGTCATCATTTTTGTACTCCTTATTTTAATTTTTCAACAGGCCGTTTATGGACAGCGCCCGAATTACTCCGCTTGCACAGTCCGCCGGCAGAAGGCACTCAAAAGGGAGATGTATATAGTTTTGCAATAATCTGTCAAGAAATTGTGTACAGAAGTGGGCCTTTCTGGGTGGAAAGTATGGATCTCACACCACAAGGTATGCTTATTTGTCATCACTTATTTTGATAAAGTTATGATTTTTAATATTCTTAATAGATACAGTCAAGTTCTTTGCCCAGTTTTTAATCTTACATAAAAAGATGAATCGCTGACATCAATGCCAAGTGCATGTTTGATTGTTTAAATCAGATGAGTGAATATAACAGAAGCCCTTATTTACCTCAATATATGTGGTTGCCATAATAACTCATCAGAGCATTTATCAAACATAAATGTGTTCAACTGTTGTGTCTTGAAGGGAAAGACATATCCCTCCAGGTGGCGGTGTTGTGACCACGTGGATGAGTGTGAATGCCGTCTCTGGCTGAAAAGGGTCAGAACTCAATTACTGTAGCAAGATGCCTGTTGTTTGTGGCTGGTCCTCTGATTTTCATTCTAATGTCAGGGTAGTGTTCCGGGATTGTTCTATAGATCTCTATTCTAATTGCTAGGTATTTGGGTGGGATGGTTTATGTTTTGAAACTCAACGCTGTGGAATGGGTTAATGGGATGTTATTGTTAACATGCTGAAACCATTTCATTTCTAGTGAGGTGGACACGTATTAAACTTTCCTATATGCACGTATGGTTCACCAACTTTATTATTTTTATTTTAAAAATACCCTGGTCGTGTCTTGGTGTTAATAACCTTATTATCCTTGTCAAGAGAAAAGAAGACCTTACATTTGAACTCAAATATGACTAACATAACACGAAATTTCAATCGTACATTAATTCACATTCAACAGAAACAGAATATCAACGTAACGGATAGTATAATATATATATTGCTGGCTGTCCCTCCCACGGACGAGTAGCAACCATCTTAGACACATCTTTTATGTATGAAACTGGAGTATATTACATGAAAGCCAGTAGGCGGTGGCTCGATATTAAACTGCTGCTGAAACATTCTACATTAAACAATACAAATGCAGTCCCCATTGTGATAGCTGTTCTTAATCAATAGTTGTGCAGCAGACATTTTCTCAAACATTTTGTAATGAATAAATATACATGTTGCCGATTCAAAAGATGTAAACTATGACAGAAATAGCAAACGTCAATATTGTAGTTGTTATACTATGATCGCCTCTATAGTCGATGTTGTAGGAGTACGGTTTTACTCATTTAAGTCCAACGAAAACCCTTCAACCAGGAACTGCTATCCAAACCAAAATCTAATTATCAAAAATGTTAATTTTGAATGGCATACTATGTGTTTTCGTAGTAGCAGTCACTAACCTTCACTGAAATGGGTTTTCGTGATATGACATTCAGCTCTTTTTGATGGAGAACAGTTTGGTACGTGGTAAGGATCTTGTTTGGTACGTGGGAGAAGGCTGATTCAGACAGGCAATGGGGGCGGTGACAGCGACCTCGTCCGGCCCCCCCGCCCCGGCAGCTGTGGCCTTGCAGCACGCCGCACAGTCCACTTGACGAAAGCATTGATACGGGGTCAGATAAACGAGTTTAAGTGGGGTCTGTATGATAGATTTCATCCATTTCTCGTATATCCAGGCGGTTTGGGTGGCTTATTTGTAGCTGCGCAGATTTCAGTTGAGGAAATAAATAAGCTGGGGTCTTTGCCTTGTCCTCCCCCGTCTCATTTCGTCTTTCACGTGCAGCGCACAATGCAGTCCTGGCGGTGGAGGGCAGCACCGCGAGTGTGATTGGTGCTGAGCACGGGATCATAGTGTGACTGCAGGGTGAAGCTGCAGGCGCTGTAGACGGGTGAACTGCTGGCAAACAACCTATCCTCACTGCTGACAAACAGCACAAATGCCTCAGTCTTGTGAGAGGTAGCCCTGCAACTGTGTGCGTGTGTGTGTTGATATTGTCATAGTATGGCGGGACTGAGATAATGAACACAGGATGCTGGTGTGTTTTCACGTGGTGTGGATATGTGTTGCAGAAATCTACAGGAAAGTGAAGAACGGTCAGAAGCCTTATTTCCGTCCCACATTAGACCACCTGGATAACGATGACTGCAGCGAGGCGCTTGCCACGATGATCAAGAGATGCTGGGCGGAGGAGCCGCTGGACCGGCCAGACTTCCACTCACTCAAATCTCTCATCAGGAAGATTAACGAGTAAGTCACTACATGATGGCAGTCATAAAAAGCGGCTTTGTCAACACTGTCATTGCTTTAAAAAAACTTAATAGAGAAGAAAGGATAGGGGTATTAATATACTGCATATACTATAATGTTTAGTCCATAAATATTTATCTCCCAACCTCCCCTTTGGTCCAATCCTTTCTGTAAATGATCAGGATGTGCTCTAATGGTCACTGAAAATGGCCACAAGTGATGAAATATGGTCACTCAGTATTGAAGTGCTAACAATCTGGGTAGCAATATGAACACAAAAACGTGCCAGTGTCGGGTGAGATGCTATCAAAATCAATATGCGCCGCGCAGTTACACTACAGCTGTAGAGGATAAGAAAGAAGAACAATTTTGACAGAGAATATATGTATGCGTCTGAAGGGAAGCTATTTTTATACCATTAATTATATAAGATTTTTTTTTCTTTCATCTTGACATAAGTGATTGTATTTCGCTTGCTAGTTTCAACAAAAAGTATCTCAACACTCGCTTAGCATATTTCTCATGTATGTCATTGACTTGAGCTTTGCATACATTTCTCATCGCAGATCCTTACCTAAACATGTATATACAGTTCCTATTTCACATTTAAAAAAACTGAGTTGAAAATAGTTACTTTCCAGCAATATGAATTACTTATTTATTCAACATCCGCAATCACAATTTGTACCGTTTAGGACTGCTTAGTTTTACTGGCTCGATCATGCGATAAACCGCCATACACCGCGTCTTCCCCGAATGATATGTAAAGAAAAAAACACTTAGCGGCGTCTTGTGTCATCTGAAATTTCAATATATAAAGCTAAGAATAAATGCGGAGGTACACAAGGAAATGCATTAGGAAATATAGAAGGAGCTATAAAAATAGCTTTTTGTGATATTGCGGAGATGTGGGAAGCATACAATAACACAGGAATATGAATGGAACAATCTACATTTTCATTATGATTTTTCTTCTCACGGAGGGGAGAAGTCTGAATAAAATCTGGCATATGAGATATCGTATGACCCCGGTTTATCATTTGCCTGATAGACATAGTCTAGCTCATTAGCCGTTATGATTAACCCAGCTCGCAGCGCCATCTTTGGGCGAGTGGATGTCATCCTTTGAAGGGCTAAAATGGGGTTCCAGTATAGAGAATCAGTACGGGGAATAGGTACACAATATTCATTTATATATTGATATGGGCATATTAAGGAGTTTAAGACGGAGAAAATTACTATATCGTCACTCTCCAACTTTAAACGAAAATGTCGAATTAAGTATACAATATCGATTATTAGTGGTCTGTGTGGAACAGACTGGTTAGGACATGCGATATTCAGCGTTTACACTTCCGTTTGATGTCTCTGTGGAAGGAAACATAGGTTATTGCTAAGGAATAGTGAACATTGGGGGAGAGCACAGTATATTTGAAGTCACCATGTCCCATTTGTACCCTCCTGCAGCATAAAAGAGCGCCGCCTTTTACGTAGACCTGAGGTTTTGCTCTGTGCATTATTCATCATACAAGTAATGCTTTTTTTTACTCCCTTATCCGGATATGATTTTATGACTTCACATTATCATATGACATGCTTAATTCAGTTGCGATGAAGATAGTTATTTTGATTGAGATTTCCAGGTTAAGTGAATAATACACTTTGTTGTAGACCGGTGGTCAAGTCATTAACCTCAGGGCACGCAGTTAATATACAAGGTGTAGACTGGACGCAGCCACCACACGTCTGCCCCCTACCGGCCATGCAATTTGCTTCATGCAAATATTTTTTTTTTTGAGTTTGTTCAATGCATATCTCGTATAATTTGCTTTTTTTTTTATAAGAGATGATATTTTAAATTGTTGGGAATGGGTCACAAAAACTGAGAGAATTTTGCGCTGAGATATACATGTCTGGCATAGCGTTTCTTACAGACGCGCGGAGGAACGAAGCAGGTGATTGACTGTGCTCTGAGCTAGCCTGATGGGTTGCTATTTTTGATACTTGATTAATTGCTTTTGTGTTCCTGTAATATCCGGAGTTGTTGCCAGAACAATCAGCTTGGCATGGAGTCTTTCAGACCGGTCTGGAATCAATTTGGGATATATATAATATTATATATATAATATTATATATATAGTATAATACATATATAAACCATATTTCATATCTGTTTTCAATAATATGGGAATTCTACGAATAGTTATGGATGTTTTTCTGTCAGACACAGTGATATTATGTTTTATTCTTTATGTGTTATTTCAGGCATGGTGATAGTGGTAACATTCTGGACAACCTGTTGTCTCGTATGGAGCAATATGCCAACAATTTGGAGGCACTGGTTGAGGAAAGAACCTCAGATTACCTAGAACAGAAGAAGCGTGCCGAGGACTTGCTATATCTCATGTTGCCAAAGTAAGATCATTATCCCCCAATTGTATGCTATATCTCATGCTGCCAAAGTAAGATCATTATCCCCCAATTGCATGGTATATCTCATGTTGCCAAAGTAAGATCATTATCCTCCAATTGTATGGTATATCTATATGTTGCAAAAGAAAGATCATTATCCTCCAATTCTATGGTATATCTCATGGTGCCAAAGTAAGATCATTATCCTCCAATTGTATGGTATATCTCATGCTGCCAAAGTAAGATCATTATCCCCCAATTGTATGGTATATCTATATGTTGCCAAAGTAAGATCATTATCCCCCAATTGCATAATATATCTATATGTTGCCAAAGTAAGATCATTATCCCCCAATTGCATGGTATATCTCATGCTGCCAAAGAAAGATCATTATCCCCCAATTGTATGGTATATCTCGTGCTGCCAAAGTAAGATCATTATCCTTCAAGTGTATGGTATATCTCATGTTGCCAAAGTAAGATCATTATCCTTCAATTGTATGGTATATCTATATGCTGCCATTTTTGCCATTTTTGCCATTTTTGCCATTTTTGAAGTAAGATCATTATCCTCCAATTGTATGATATATCTCATGTTGCCAAAGTAAGATCATTATCCTTCAATTGCATGGTATATCTCATCTTGCCAAAGTAAGATCATTATCCCCCAATTGTATGGTATATCTCATGTTGCCAAAGTAAGATCATTATCCTCCAATTGTATGCTATATCTCATCTTGCCAAAGTATGATCATTATCCTTCAATTGCATGGTATATCTCATGTTGCCAAAGTAAGATCATTATCCCCCAATATTATGGTATATCTCATGTTGCCAAAGTAAGATCATTATCCCCCAATTGTATGGTATATCTCGTGCTGCCAAAGTAAGATCATTATCCCCCAATTACATGGTATATCTATATGTTGCCAAAGTAAGATCATTATCCCCCAATTGCATTGTTTATCTCGTGCTGCCAAAGTAAGATCATTATCCCCCAATTGTATGGTATATCTCATGTTGCCAAAGAAAGATCATTATCCCCCAATTGCATGGTATATCTCGTGCTGCCAAAGTAAGATCATTATCCTCCAATTGTATGCTATATCTCATGTCATTTGGAAAAAGATATGCAAACAAAATTGATATTGAATATCTAAACATCGAGATTTTTAACTTTATTTTTTAAGGTCAATTGCTGGTCAGTTGATGCGGGGTGAGTCTGTGACGCCAGAACGCTTCCCCAGTGTCTCCATCTATTTTAGTGATATTTGTGGATTCACGGCTTTATCCGCCGAATCCACCCCAGAGCAGGTTGGTCATTATCCGTATTTAATGGCAAGACATTCCTGCCTTATTTTTCCTTTTTAACGAGATACTTTAAATGTATGATTTTGAGGTGATTTAGTAAGATTTTGACTTAGTAAAGAAAGATCCCGGTTAATGCGATCCCGGTTAATGTGACTTGACAAAAAACGAATATAACATGGTATTGTAAGATTCTGATTTCTTAACCTACTTCTGAATTGTTTGTCCCAGGTGGTCGACTTACTCAACGATCTCTACACCACGTTTGATACTATTATATCAGAGTTTGATGTGTACAAGGTATGGCAACCCCTACTATATAAGTAGCGTCGCATTTATATCTTTTTAACATTTTAATGAACTTGAAAATGACAGTCTTAGGTCAAGATTTAGATAAAAAAATACTATCTAATATTTGAGTGTCAAATGTGACGGAAGGCATTGTACTATTTGATTGCTAAGTGCTTGATCATTAAAACAATTCCGTGTACTTCAATGTATTTCAAGTCACTTGTGACAATTCCTAGTGAATGTGAATTGCATAAGCCTGCTGTGACCCGTGTTGTTTTGTGATTCAGGTGGAGACGATAGGGGATGCCTATATGGTAGTGTCAGGGCTACCAATGCGCAATGGGGACAACCATGCCAGGGAAATCGCCCGGATGTCACTTGCGCTACTCAATGCAGTCAAATCTTTCAAAATACGACACAGACCAGATGTGCAACTGAGGCTTCGAATAGGCGTCCATTCAGGTAGTTACGGTGTGGGTCGTACCCCCGTTTAATTATGATTAAGCCTTATCATGGTATAGAATGTAAAATCTGTAAATGTTGGACAAAGCGTTCATATGTCACACACGAGTAAATGTATCACATAATTATATCTGAATGAATTGTGACACCAAAAGACATCAGGAAATGTTCCTCACAATTGTCACAGTAGAAAGTTACGCAAAAAGGTACAAGTTGAATATTACACAAATGGTATTAGCTAAAATGTTTTCTGATAAAGGTGTAGTGTTTAGTTAAAAAAAAGTGATTTTTTTCACTCATACAAATTTATACTTAAAACAATTTACCATAAAAAAGATTTAAAGAAATTTTTTCATATAGTTTACTTTGCTTTTTCCTAGGTTAAAAGGGTATTGATTTGGGTTATTGTAGGTCCAGTGGTGGCAGGTGTAGTAGGACACAAGATGCCCAGATATTGTCTGTTTGGAGACACAGTGAATACAGCCTCCAGAATGGAGTCCAATGGAGAACGTAAGCAAACTTTATATATAAAACTAATGGAAATATTGACAATTGTATTTAATTTGTTTTGTTAGAATAGCTGATATTGGTATTGACATTGATATCTTCAATATACTAATTGTCTCAAGATTTAAATATCATTTGTATCACATTTTATCTTTAAATAACTAAATTACTTTCCATCAGCTCTACGAATACACATTAGCCCATGGACTGCCTATTACCTGTGTCAGTTTGGGACATTTGTATTAAAAGTTCGTGAAGAAGAACTTGTGTATAAGGTTAGTGCAAAGGCGACCATTTAAAGTAGGCAAAAGTCATTTAAGGTCAAGATGGAACACGGTGGCTTAGCAATATGAAGTGGCACATTTCTTGACCAAACACTGCTTTTTTCTTTGCTTCTAGCTTTGAAGATACACATAAGTCCTTTGACCAAAGCACTTTTGGATTTGTTCGGGACATTTAGATGTGATCTGCGGGGAGAGGTAGCGATGAAGGTAGGTGCTTGCCAATCATGCATGCTCAATCAGCACCATAATTAAACCGTCCAAATATGATATCACTCAGCTTTATTAAATCAAATATCTTCTGTTATTTCCTTACATCCCCCACTATAAAATAAGAATAATGATATGATATAGGTTTTTTTCCATTTTCTGTTTTTTTTAAACATGAATATATCAAATGTTATCATCAACAATAACTGAAGATGTCTAAAAACAAAAATCCTTGGTATTTCAGGGCAAGGGTAAAATAACCACGTGGTGGTTGATGGGAGAAAATAATGAGCAGCTCCCAGACCTGGCACCTCCTGATGATGGACTCAATAAGGAGAGCTTCTGTTGACAGGAGGCCAACGGCACCGTGAGCCCCTTGCTAGCAGAATAGTGCTTGTAGGAGGCACAGGATGCCGCTGTATCACTAGTGCCATTACTTTATATACTTATACTTCTATCATACCATGACAATATATACTGCAGCTCCCTCTATGGAGAAACTGCAATCTTCAGTGATGGAAAATTATGTACTATGTGGCGCATGCACGAGATGTGTTTTTTATGAACGTCTTGGAATATTTCAAAACATATCGGCTTAATTGTTTCCTCGTGTACAGTGTATTTGTATATAGACCCTGACATATATGAGGAAATATTGTGAAAGAATGCATGGAAATGAGGAGATTTGTCAGCCATAGAAGTATATGGTGGATATGTAATACTGGAGTATGGGTGAAAACTTTATGGATTAAACAATGGTGTACAAAAAGCCATATGGACCTAACATGGTAAGGATGAAACAGGGAAATAGAAGGGCATTGACCATATATAGCTGGAACTCTTCCCAAGACTCTGGTGCACATGTGTGGTTGACAAAGGAGAGATCTAATCACTACCTTATAACTGGTACATGAGAGTCAGCTTGTAAATCCAGACTGGGATATTACACACTCTGAATGCTCAGTGAATTAAAATTTAAAAGGGTAGCAACGATTGTGTAGATCCACTTTAAAACTTTAAACATACATGCTGTACTTAAATGTAACACAAGTACTTATCAAAGACATCAGTGAGTGCTATTTCTCCTGAACAAAAAAGTATGAATCCTGCTGTTGGACATCACAAAGTTAAGGTATTGCTGAATCGCACTGCATAATCTAGACCATGATACTGACTAGACCCCCAGACATACATATGTACATTTGAAGTGAAGATGGGACTACTTTCATCCTTGTCTTAGACTTTTTAGGATATGAAAAAAATTCTTTATAAATATGACACCTGATCATATGTACATAAAATGACTACTAACAAAGTGATGAATCAAAATTGTTTTCAATTTAACCAACATTTATTTACAAAGAACTTATATCCACCTCTCTTTATAGATTAAATCCTCATGCCCCGAGAGCTGTTATATCTTCATTTGTTCAAACATAGTATGATTATGCTGTTTTGGTGCTACCCTCTAGTCTTACCATTGTTACCTCGTTTTGAAATCAAATGGAGCTAGCTCACCTCTCTAACTATTATTATTATTATTATAATGTGAACAATATCTATCCATTTAGTTGACAACATTCTATTTTACAGTACTATCCAACATTGTGATGAATCAGTGTATCACTGTGAAAGTGGACATCTATTTTATTCTACATGGTGGAGAATAGCACAATAGGCCAAAACGATTTTATACAGATCCATAGCTATCCCCACAGTGACATGGATAGAGGCTGTAGTGTTTGCCTGCCTAATGTGGTTTTATACAGCTTCACCATACCCCAGTGTGGTTTCACATGCTTTTAGTATCATCTGATATGGTGTATTCATCAGTTAAGTGGCCTGGTGTCATTTTATACAGTTCTATATTCAGCTATTGTGGCTGTGTTATGATATTGTTTGATTTCCTATAGTGTTTTTATCACAGGTTGCTTTTACATAGCTGTTTTACATCAGCTATGTGATATGCAACAGCTGATCTCGTATCACACGTGGTCTACCACAGCAGGAGGATCACCATATATCACATAGTCTTACACTGCTGTGATATGATCACACGTGGTCTACCACAGCAGGAGGATCACCATATATCACATAGTCTAACACTGCTGTGATATGATCACACGTGGTCTACCACAGCAGGAGGATCACCATATATCACATAGTCTAACACTGCTGTGATATGATCACACGAGGTCTACCACAGCAGGAGGATCACCATATATCACATAGTCTTACACTGCTGTGATATGATCACACGTGGTCTACCACAGCAGGAGGATCACCATATATCACATAGTCTTACACTGCTGTGATATGATCACACGTGGTCTACCACAGCAGGAGGATCACCATATATCACATAGTCTTACACTGCTGTGATATGATCACACGTGGTCTACCACAGCAGGAGGATCACCATATATCACATAGTCTTACACTGCTGTGATATGATCACACGTGGTCTACCACAGCAGGAGGATCACCATATATCACATAGTCTTACACTGCTGTGATATGATCACACGTGGTCTACCACAGCAGGAGGATCATGGTATATCACATAGTCTTACACTGCTGTGATATGATCACACGTGGTCTACCACAGCAGGAGGATCATGGTATATCACATAGTCTTACACTGCTGTGATATGATCACACGTGGTCTACCACAGCAGGAGGATCACCATATATCACATAGTCTTACGCTGCTGTGATATGATCACACGTGGTCTACCACAGCAGGAGGATCATGGTATATCACATAGTTTTACACTGCTGTGATATGATCACACGTGGTCTACCACAGCAGGAGGATCACCATATATCATATAGTCTTACACTGCTGTGATATGATCACACGTGGTCTACCACAGCAGGAGGATCACCATATATCACATAGTCTTACACTGCTGTGATATGATCACACGTGGTCTACCAAAACTGTTTCTACACAGCGTATGGCCTGATACAGCAGTGGTATCATCACATATGATCTACCACAGCTGTAATCCCACCATAAGGGGAATTCCACAGCTGTAATATCACCATAGTGGTTTGATACATGTATAACATGATTTTTCTTCAATGCTTGAGTGGCATATTGTTATTAGTATTGTATAGACCCAACCACATCCAAAGATTGTTTCTCTAAGATAAGTAAATAATATTTACCCTATTTTATTAGTTGTTTATATACATGACAATATAGGTACTGTAACAAAAGCTTCAGTTTAAGTGACTGTATTTTTTTCTACTTTGATTAAAGTCTCAATATAGGCTCGTGATTAATAATGTATGAATATATTGACCATTTTGTACATATAGTATGATATTAAGTGCTCATATCTCTGAATAGTATAACAATATCGTTGTTATAGTGTAAATGAATAATGTATTAAGAATGACCAAGTCCCCTGTAAGATTTTGTACAGTTCAGATATGTAGTCAACTGGCAATGTTTTATTTGTTCGGGCATTTAATGCTCATGTTGTTAACAATTTGCATATATTTACACTGCTCTACAATTAAATGTGAATTTAGAAAAATACCTCACATCTTGTTTTCCTCCTAAAATATTTATATTATGAATATATTCTTAGAGCGATATTATCTTAGAATAAATTTTGCTAAAGCTTGATGATTTAAAATGTTACAGTTATAAACCGAATAGAGCTTACAAGCAATTATATTAATATTGTATAAATACTAAGATTTAGTTTCCACACCAATTAAGCAGTGTAAATATGTGTTGCGGTTCATTTTGTTTCATCTATCATTGTGTTAAACCATCTTCTCATATGGCTGTACGTTGTAAATAGTGCTATGATACAGGTACATGGGGGCTCGTGTCATTCTGGATCTATATGCTCCTGTCTGCAAGGTATCATCTTGCCCATCCCAAACTCCTGCACACCATGGGCTATCCAAATAAGCTGCCACCCATTACCCATGTAACAGGGCTTCCGTCATATGAATAGAAATCCATGGATAGATTGAGCAACCTTTGAAATGAGAACGCTTCCTTAGTATAATGGTTTTTATGTCATATACTCATTTTAATTGCATCTTGCAGGCTTGGATCTTAAAGCCTTAATGAAAAAGAAACTAATGAAGAATTATCAAAATTGATTGCAAATAAAAAATAAATTGTAAATGATTTATATGGGGCGACACAAGTTTACCTCATCAAACTTTATAATCAAACAGATTGGCGATGATATCTTTATAGAGGAAGTTATATTTTACTGTAGTTAGAATGATCCCATGGAGAGTATAAGCCCTTCAGATCTCCTGTCCCTCTAACATAAATAATGGCCGCTCCTTATCACTATTATAAGAGCAGACATGCGCATATGATACCATCATACCGTAACCTCTCTGCTGCTTCTTGTCTGCCTTCATGGCATGTTAGCCTCTCATGATTATATAAGCTGGTTGTCATCAATAAACCACTTATTCAGTCAATCATTATTTCCTGATTTGTTCAAGAAAATAAAATCGTGTAGAAAAAATACTTGTGTGTGTATTATGTATGCTAAACGATATGTTTTTAGAATTTTTCTTGCATATTAGTTAAAACAACCAATTACCTTTCCCGGACTTTCATTGGAAAGTCCAAATTATCTTTTCATGTTAGTCATTAAGATAAATTATTTCATACAAAAAAGAAGAAAATCAACATTTTGCCATTCAAAACATCCCCTTAGTGATACAGACTGCTTAAAGCATTCATGAAATCACAGAGGTCACAGCCAATTTTACAGAGGTTTGGGGTATGCTCAAATGATATATGGCAATGAAACTGTGATACAAGCAAGCTATCCCATCAAAATTATCCAATATACATGACCCACTAAAATCCCACCAAAATTATCCAAAATACATGATACATGGTTATTGTGTTTTGCTGAAAGTACTAAGTGCTGTCTGTACTCGTTTAGCCACCAGGTGGTCTCGTCTCATGTATACAAGCATGTGACCTCTATTGTGTTCTGTCAGACAGGGTGTTAGGCCTGTTCCAATGTAAAAACATTAAAGCATTCATGAAACCTGACTTTCAGACACATTTTCTTTACATAACATGAATGTTTATACCCTAAACAGTGCTTTTATGTAGTATTACCCAAAATATTCTCTGTTAACAACTTTCTGTGGCAATTGAAAGTTGATCAGTTGTCTGCTGAAACCTACACCAGCAATTGAACACTTTGTCAACAAGCTTTGTTTAGCTGGTCTGTGATCTTGTGTAAACACCTAATGAGTTACCAGTTGTGCACCTGTCCAGCTTGGGAAACAGGGTGGAGATGTTTTGTACAATTTATCAATTTATTGCCAGGAGTATACTTCAGAACAACATAAGATTATTTTAATATTATTTGAATCAATGAAATAACTCATGGTTGTGAAAAATATTTTATGGTTGTGACAAATATCTTATGGTTGTGAAAGATATATCATTTATGGGAAAAGTATACTATATATTTGAAAAGTATCTTATGCATGTGAAAACCTTTCTGTCAAAAAGGGAAGACATGACTCAAAGGCTGCATTGAATCCCCCTTAACGTAAAGGCTGTGATATTGAAAAAGTGACATTAAACCCTTTGATCACTCGTTTGGCCTTAAATTAGAAGGACTTTGAATGGCAAAACTGTGAATGCTGATAATTGGTATCAGTAAAATTTATGATTTGACCCTCTTTGATGAAATTTGGGGTTTTTCACATCACTGAATGGGAAGACATCAAAGGCTGCATGGATTCCACCTTAAAAACTGGGCTGTATAGAATTTTTTTAAACTTTTGTTTGCAAACATATATAATATAAAAAATAATGATTTTTCTTCATTTATAACTTCATAAATATTCATCTGTTTTTAATCAATTTACCACCAAAAGAAAGCCAAGAAAAGGCACTATCATCATGATAAGTGTTATCTTCCAATTCATTCTCTAAATAGTGGAAAAAATGGCCAAAAATGTGTTTCTCCAATTTTGCCAATTGGTAAACAACACCTCCTGTGACTTACGGAGCCCTCTGACAGGTCAAAGGTCAAGGTCAAACAACACACTTCCAGTTTAGTACTGACAGTACTTGGTGGTCACAAAAAATTCATAACTCTCAGGGCAGATGTTCTTTAGTGGATTTCAGACAGATAGCCTGTATGTATGTCAATTTTAAGATCATATATTGTTTTCAGATACCTTAAACCACTGTAAAATCGCCTGGAACCTTCCAGGTTTCATGAATGCTTTAATGGACAAACAGGGTTCTGTAAGCCAAATCACTAATGTCCTAATCTGAAGGTGTCCCATGGTTTGCAAAATATTACTTTTGGTGAGCGAAAATTTGTTGACAAAGTGTCCAATGGATAATTTGGAGTTTAGCAGAATATTCATCTACTTACACATGGCACAGAAATTTATGCAGGGGAAATAATGTGGGTGATAACAATTAATCACAATATTTGGGGTATAAACATTTATATTATGCAAGGAAAAAGTGATTGAAAACCTCATTTCATGAATGCTTTAAGATAAAAATTAAAAGAACATGTAATATCCAGACCTATTATATTATTACCAGATTAATATAAACAGGCAAAATAATATTTGAGTGTTAGTATGACAAAGTAGTGAAACAATGGTAATGTGACAGGCTTTATTTTGTAGACGTGATTTGATCTTGTCAGCCATGTACTGCTGAACCCACCGGAAATGGATGGACGAAAGGCATAGCAGTGCCACCGAGTAGTGGTTAAGATTTAAATATCCGATTATGGTCCAAACATGGATTGAATGACGCTGATTATTATTATTCCTGACTCCATCACCCTAACCAAACTATTCCTGACTCCATCGCCCTAACCAAACTATTCCTGACTCCATCGCCCTAACCAAACTATTCCTGACTCCATCGCCCTAACCAAACTATTCCTGACTCCTTTGCCCTAACCAAACTATTCCTGACTCCATCGCCCTAACCAAACTATTCCTGACTCCTTCGCCCTAACCAAACTATTCCTGACTCCATCGCCCTAACCAAACTATTCCTGACTCCTTTGCCCTAACCAAACTATTCCTGACTCCTTAGCCCTAACCAAACTATTCCTGACTCCATCGCCCTAACCAAACTTTTCCTGACTCCATCGCCCTAACCAAACTATTCCTGACTCCTTCGCCCTAACCAAACTATTCCTGACTCCTTCGCCCTAACCAAACTATTCCTGACTCCATCGCCCTAACCAAACTATTCCTGACTCCATCGCCCTAACCAAACTATTCCTGACTCCTTCGCCCTAACCAAACTATTCCTGACTCCATCGCCCTGACCAAACTATTCCTGACTCCAACGCCATAACCAAACTATTCCTGACTCCAAAGCCATAACTAAACTATTCCTGACTCCTTCGCCCTAACCAAACTATTCCTGACTCCATCGCCCTAACCAAACTATTCCTGACTCCTTCGCCCTAACCAAACTATTCCTGACTCCATCGCCCTAACCAAACTATTCCTGACTCAATCGCCCTAACCAAACTATTCCTGACTCCAACGCCCTAACCAAACTATTCCTGACTCCAACTCCATAACCAGACTATTCCTGACTCCTTCGCCCTAACCAAACTATTCCAAACTCCATCGCCCTAACCAAACTATTCCTGACTCCATCGCCCTAACCAAACTATTCCTGACTCCATCGCCCTAACCAAACTATTCCTGACTCCTTTGCCCTAACCAAACTATTCCTGACTCCATCGCCCTAACCAAACTATTCCTGACTCCTTCGCCCTAACCAAACTATTCCTGACTCCATCGCCCTAACCAAACTATTCCTGACTCCTTTGCCCTAACCAAACTATTCCTGACTCCTTAGCCCTAACCAAACTATTCCTGACTCCAACGCCATAACCAAACTATTCCTGACTCCATCGCCCTAACCAAACTATTCCTGACTCCTTCGCCCTAACCAAACTATTCCTGACTCCATCGCCCTAACCAAACTATTCCTGACTCCATCGCCCTAACCAAACTATTCCTGACTCGATCGCCCTAACCAAACTATTACTGACTCCATCGCCCTAACCAAACTATTCCTGACTCCATCGCCCTAACCAAACTATTCCTGACTCCATCGCCCAAACCAAACTATTCCTGACTCCATCGCCCTAACCAAACTATTCCTGACTCCATCGCCCTGACCAAACTATTCCTGACTCCAACGCCATAACCAAACTATTCCTGACTCCATCGCCCTAACCAAACTATTCCTGACTCCTTCGTCCCTAACCAAACTATTCCTGACTCCATCGCCCTAACCAAACTATTCCTGACTCCAACGCCCTAACCAAACTATTCCTGACTCCAACTCCATAACCAGACTATTCCTGACTCCTTCGCCCTAACCAAACTATTCCTGACTCCATCGCCCTAACCAAACTATTCCTGACTCCATCGCCCTAACCAAACTATTCCTGACTCCATCGCCCTAACCAAACTATTCCTGACTCCTTCGCCCTAACCAAACTATTCCTGACTCCATCGCCCTGACCAAACTATTCCTGACTCCAACGCCATAACCAAACTATTCCTGACTCCATCGCCCTAACCTAACTATTCCTGACTCCATCGCCCTAACCAAACTATTCCTGACTCCTTCGCCATAACCAAACTATTCCTGACTCCTTCGCCCTAACCAAACTATTCCTGACTCCTTCGCCCTAACCAAACTATTCCTGACTCCATCGCCCTAACCAAACTATTCCTGACTCCATCGCCCTAACCAAACTATTCCTGACTCCTTCGCCCTAACCAAACTATTCCTGACTCCATCGCCCTGACCAAACTATTCCTGACTCCAACGCCATAACCAAACTATTCCTGACTCCAACGCCATAACCAAACTATTCCTGACTCCATCGCCCTAACCAAACTATTCCTGACTCCTTCGCCCTAACCAAACTATTCCTGACTCCATCGCCCTAACCAAACTATTCCTGACTCCATCGCCCTAACCAAACTATTCCTGACTCGATCGCCCTAACCAAACTATTACTGACTCCATCGCCCTAACCAAACTATTCCTGACTCCATCGCCCTAACCAAACTATTCCTGACTCCATCGCCCAAACCAAACTATTCCTGACTCCATCGCCCTAACCAAACTATTCCTGACTCCATCGCCCTGACCAAACTATTCCTGACTCCAACGCCATAACCAAACTATTCCTGACTCCATCGCCCTAACCAAACTATTCCTGACTCCTTCGTCCCTAACCAAACTATTCCTGACTCCATCGCCCTAACCAAACTATTCCTGACTCGATCGCCCTAACCAAACTATTACTGACTCCATCGCCCTAACCAAACTATTCCTGACTCCATCGCCCTCAGGAATAGTTTGGTTAGGGCGATGGAGTCAGGAATAGTTTGGTTAGGGCGATGGAGTCAGGAATAGTATTCCTGACTCCATCGCCCTAACCTAAATTGTTTGAGGAATTCTCTGAAATATTATCTTACTATAGTGCCTATAAGCATGATGTTATTTTTATTGGTGATTATAACTTCCATCTGAATAAGCCTGAAAAAAGCTAATGTTATTAAATTCAATTAAATTCTCGACTTATACAACTTACAAAATCGCATTAAAGAACCTACACATATTTTAGGTAATACACTTGATATATTAATAACACATATACATACTGATATCATACAAAGCCATTATGTTGATGAACAAAATTCTGATCATAATATTATACAATTTAAGTTAAAATTACACTGCAAAAGGTTTAACAAGAAAACATATAGAAATTATAAAAAAAATAAGATCAAAGATTTTATTACAGATGTGGAGAAAATATTCAATAAAAACCAAAGCTATGATAATGGTGATCTGGATGAGTTATTTATCAAATATAATAAATTAACCAATGTCTTGGACAAGCATGCACCAGTTGTTAATAAAATCATACATATAAGAAAGCCAGCACCTTGGTTATCTGAAAATATAAATAAAGAGAAAAGACGCAAAAGAAGATTAGAAAGAAAGATGGATAAAACGGGTCTCATGACTGACAAAATACAATATCAAATACAAAAAAATAAATACAACAGTACAATTAAATCAGTGAGAAACAAATACTTCTCCAACATGATTGACTCAAACAAATCAGATCTTAAAAAAACTCTTCAAAATCTTAAATGGACGCTAACATACTAAAGATGAAACTCTCTTCCCAAAACATGAGGACACCAAAAAATTAGCAACTGAATTTAATAATTTTTTAATAATAACTTGGCTGCTTTCAGAGTGCATTGGGCAGTTATTGCCTATAATAACAGCAATTATTTACAAATCAATTATACTTGGTAACATGCCAGACTCTTTAAAGTTGGACCATTAGTGGTTATTAGACCACTAATTATAAAATTGGGACTAGAATTGTTAAAAAAGAATTATAGACCGGTGTCCAATCTGGCTTACTCCAAACTCATTGAGAGAGCAGTAGGCAAACAGTCAGTCATCTTGTGATTAATAATATTCAAAACATGTTCTAATCAGCATACAAAGAATTCCACAGCACTGAAACTGCATAGCTTGATATATGATATATCAATGGATATATGATATATCAATGGATATATGATATATCAATGGATATTGATAATAATAAAACTGTAATGTTGGTATTGCTTGACCTCTCTGCGGCCTTTGACACAATAGATCACAAAATATTATTAAATAGACTGGAGCACAGATGTGGTATTAGGGGAACGGCACTGGAGTGGTTTAGATCATATCTGTCAAACAGAAAACAATGTGTTATTATTGATGGGAAAATGTCTGAATTCACAACATATATGGAACCTTTGGCTGAAATCATCGGACAGTATGGGCTGAAACATCATATATATGCAGATGATACTCAGCTCTACATCACTTTGGATCCAAAGTCAGAAAATGACACCAAAATATCATGTGATGAAATGGAAAGATGTATAGAAAGTGTTAAAAAAATATTTACTGGATAATAACATGAAGATAAATGATGGTAAGACTGAATTGATCATTTGTGGAAAAAACTCAAATTTTTAAAATGGAGAAATTCCATCTGAAATCAAGGTTTGTGATGAAAAAATATCAAGATCAGATAGAGTCAAAGACTTAGGTGTTATCTTTGATCAAGAATTAACCATGAAGCAACAAATAAAGAAAATGTGTAAAAATGGCTTTTTTCATATAAAGAACATATCACAAATTAGAAATTGTATAGATGAAAAAACTGCAAATACCCTAACACATGCATTTGTTACATCAAATCTAGACTATGGTAACTCCTTGTTAGTAGGAATGCCTAAATATGAAATAGCCAAATTGCAAAAATTGTAGAATTCTGCAGCCAGGGTAGTGGGGAAATTGAGGAAGAATAACCACATAACTGGCAAGCTGATGGAATTACATTGGCTGCCGGTGGAGGCAAGAATAGATTATTAACCAGTTTATTATATTTTATTTCACATATCATTCGGTTTGTGACTGCCTGTGAATTGAAAGTTGTGTTCACATGTAAATAACAGCTCGTACACCAACAAATCCAAGACTGGCTGTTGACTGGCTGAAATCATGACATAGTGTCTAACCCAGAAACAGAATATGTCTTCAAAGCACTTCCGTTCTGATATTATACCAGACCATTCATCAGAACAAAACTTCGATTGCTTTATGATTGGGGCCGTAAACGAATAAATAAATAGACAGTTTTGGTTAATAGCACCAGATGTAACATTAACACAGAGATTCATGCTTGTCATCCCTGTGACCCAGAATTGCGTTTCAATGGATTTGATCGGATATCCTGGTCATCTAAATATCATATCAGTACGGGAATGTCTTCAAACTATACACCTAGGAACACGGTAGGTGTTACATTAGAAATAATGGGGTGTGAGTATGTTATTATATTACTTTGATTTATTTCAAATTGCAAATGATTATAATCAGTAAATAATGTTGCAGTGTTAAAAAATACCTTGTTTAAAAAAAATACTTCATTTAAAAAAATGATGCAGCACACCTTCAGTAATCTATCATAAAAGACTTGGCGGAATCAACGTGATGCTTCTAAATGCAAGCATATTCCATGTATATTCCATGCACATTTCAAGCATGTTCCATAATTCCATGTACATTTCATGCATATTCCATGAATATAATCGGATCCAAGATCAGATGTCATACTGTAGCAAGAATGTGACACGAGAAGCTTTATTTGACACAATCATTAAAGCATTCAAGAAATCACAGAAGGCACAGACAATTTTACAGAGAATTGGGGTATACTTAGAAATTATGGGTGGCCATGAAATTGTGATACAATCAAGTTTCCTCACTACAAATCAACCAAAATAGACCAACCGTGGTTATTGTGTTTTGCTGAAAGTGCCAAGTACTGGCTTTACTCTTTTGACCACCAGGTGGCCATATGTACACAATCATGTGACCTCTATTGTGGTCTGTTACGGTGTTTGGCATCAATGGACAAACAGGGTTCTGTAAGCCAAATCACTCTATTGTCCCAATCTGAAGATACCCCACAGTTAGAAGGGGGAAAAAGATGGGTAATAACATTTGTTCGCAAAGTTTGAGGTATGAACGTTTACATTATGCACGGATAAAATGCTTAAAAACCCCATTTCATAGATGCCCTAAGTCATCAATTAACACTAGAATATTAAATCCAAATATAATAGGTACAGAATTTCCTTGTACTTGTTTGAAATGTTTGAATCACTATGAGACATCACAGCAATTGTGAAGTATTTTCTATAAAGAATCGTGAGGGCATGAATATTTCCTGTTGGTATTCCCTTCTATTATATGTTAAAACACCCTTATCAAATTGTAAAGCTGTCGCATGATGTGTTTTTTTCCATAAACGAATATACCTGACTTTGGAGGTGAATCGAGTAAGATACAAGGCTGATGGCAAACATTCAGAAGCATGAGGCAAAGCAGAAATAAATTGAAGAAATAGATTTATTTCGATAACTTTAAACAATACAATGAATACGTCATATACTTATTGAATAATGTGCATAAATATAATTATATTTTATCAGTGCAAGTACGGTTTAAGTAGAAGGAACTCTATGAGTCTCTTGGGAAGGGGCAAGTAGCGAAATTGTTCTTTAGGTATAGCAGACATGATAGCGATTCTACACAGCTGCTGCAGATTGAGTCTTATTGACTGCGGGACATGGTAGACTTGGATGAGAGGCTTATTGTCTTGAGGGTCCACGACGGGCACCGCCAGGTGGCGTGCGTTGGCAGAGAACTGTGGGAAGATGGCAGTTGGCACCACGTGACAAATAGCAGGATTTGTGGAACTGCAAGATTCTATATAGCGAATGATAGCAAGAGTATCGGAGTCATAGAGTATCACACCTTGAAGCCGCAAAAAGTCCCCGGATGGAGGTCCACGCTGTATTGCTAAAGAGGCTATGTACACTCCATCAGAACTATACACCAAGTTTTGAGTCATTTGGGAAATCTCCATATCTGTGAATTCCTGTGTCTGACCACTCTCTGACAAAGCGGACTCGCTTACTAAGTCGTATAGCTTGATATTGGTATCACTGACTGCAGGGTCACTTGTCCCCATCACTACCCTCCGCCAGTAAAACCTGGGATCAAATGCAATAACTAACCCCGCCGCCTGGTCCTCAAATAAAACGGTGAGCAGAGTTCCCGTGTCCTCGGTGATGTCAATCAGCTGTATAATATTATGGGTGGGTGGCATTTTCCCAGCAAGAACTGAATAGTTATGAGAAGGTTTGAGTATGAGCTTTCCAAGGTCCGGACTGATATATGCCTCCAACAGACAGTTTGACACAGGGATGTCCATATTGTACACACATTTCACTCTAAAATCAAATCCCTGTATTTGATAATTTTCAAGTACCAATATATCCACTCTGTTGCTGGCGTGGATCACCTGAATGATGGCGTGATCAAACTGGAAACCTATAAGATTGAGAGTCTTGAGATATTTGTCCTGCCTCCTGTTTTCTACCACATAGCCTTGTCTAGGGTAGAAGTAGAACTCTGGCGTCATGACGGTGTAGTAGATGTGGCCATCTTGTCCGTCATACCTCTCCAGCAGAAGCAAGGTCCTCACTTCCTCGCGCTCCGTCGGGTCCTTCATGCCCGCAAACTCCAGGAATTCTGGGAATTCCGTCGGCCATTTTTGTATGAAAGCTTGTAAGTTTCTGCCTGTTAATACAGCAGGGTTGAGCCTCACTGTACCATAGTCTACATATGTGATTCTGTCATCAAACCCCCAGTGCGCAGCCTCGTAATCGTTCCATTTGATGACAGTTGAGGTGTTCAGCAGGTCCCAGTCGTTTCCTTTGTAATTGGCTGCAGGTTCCTGCACCTGTCGCCACAACGTTGCACCCATTGCAATTAGGTTTTCACGTATTCTGAAAAGTAATAAAGAGGTTATGATTTTCACACAATTGAGGGAGAACATTCATAGAAATTAAAAATTGCTTATGATTCCTCATGCATCAGTATTATCATTATTATTATAATTTTATTTTTGATATTAATTTTAGGTTACACGTCTGTTGTATTATCCTGGTGTGATGTTGGTCAGTATTTTGTCTCTATTAGTTTATGCATATATTATTTTTAAAAGAAAGGCAGTATACCAGTCTATCGTTAAATTTCATATATATTAAAATAATACCCTCGGTCACGTGTTAAACTAGAGGGTATGTTCAAAGTCAAATATGTTGGTGGCTGATAATAAAACAATTAAATTGTGTGTCACACACTAAATGTATATACTTTACAAAACACTTGCATTTGGTACAAAATGACACTGCACACACCTCGGATATAAGCATGATAACAATGACAAAATACCATCAGTGGGTAAATTTTATGTAATCCAGGAGTTGATTAGGGTTTTTTAAAAAAACGTTTTAATAAGCACCCATTTTTGTTTTAATCCATGCCTGCTGTAACACACTGTTGTGTTGTTGGTATGAGATTTAATATAACGAATAAATAGTTTATCTTTTCGTTAAAGATCTACAATTCTTCTCAATTTATTCATTAACTTTTTCTCATAAATTGAACTTGTGGTATTTAAAGAACAACACACAGCATTTAAAATTCAAAATATATATTCGAACAACACATAACATTTTAGGTATTTTGTTTGTTTGGAATATTGTTTTTTATTCTCCGGTGATAAATATCAGTTGGTGATCTTCCAGGTCATGATCTCTTGCATACTATACAAACTACATTCACTACTCTCCAGGACAGACATCCCAAATACAAGCTTGACATCATAAAACTAGACATAAACTTTCATGCATTTGGCTTGACCCAATGTGGTGTTTATACTAGATATACACCTCACGGTAAACGCACGTACGCCAAGGCAGCTGATAAATATATGTGGGTGTACATAATTAGGCGTATATATTCAATTATATTTGTATATGTCTTCAATTGTATAGTAAGAAGTTGTGGCATGTTTTCTGAGAATCCCATACAATTCACTGATAGACGTGGGATTTTGTCCCTCAGCGGTATCGCGTACATTATTGATTATTGAGAACTGGTCAAGAACTGTCCTAATTCGTCTCCTACGTCCTCTCCCCCCGCGCTCCTAAAGCTGACGACCAACACATATAACCAAACACACCTCATCAGCCACTGACTCCACTATTCCAAGAAATATAGAAGTATTCAGCAATAACATGTGATATTTTAAGGTATGAAGAAATGTCAAGCTGCTGATATGGGCCCTGCGGCAGCAGAGGCTACCTACGCAGGCAGGCAGGCAGGCAGGCAGGCAAGCAGGCCCACATCGGCGGGGACCAACATGGCCTTCATCACACACAGCCAACATCCCAACATCATCATCATCTAACACACACACACACATACACATAATGCAAACCACACCAATGCTTTACATTCCCCAGTGTTCCCTGACTACTCACCTTGATATAAAGCACGCTTTGAAAACACGTGCAGAATGCTTAAGGGCTGGGATTTCAACATGATCATCTTGTCCATTGCAGCTGCCCTGGTATCTACATTATCATCACATCTAGCGGGGCTGCAGGTCAGCCTCGTTCTCATGCTGCTGATGTCACATAGGCTCACTAGCTCCCTCTTGTTGCCCGAAGCAGGCTCTCTTTTATCAATGTCATATTCTGTTACTAAAATTATATTAAGTATCAAATGCATCATTGTATTTGGTCTCGTCAGCAAGTGTATACATTCATATCTATTTGTCCTAATAGAATTCTGTGGTATTTTTTGGAAAAAATATAGACAAATGGTCTTAAAGCTATCCTGACCATTGCTTTTTTGTAATGCTTGTGAACATCTGGACCTGCATGCAAGTTGCTTCATAAATGATCATTTAAAGTATTTACCCAGCTATTCAAGTGAAGAACAATCAATGTGTTAAAAAAAGCAATGCATCCAAGATTTAGGCTGATATTATGATATTATTACCTCCACATAGCTTTATTTGAGAAGGAAAATATTTAATTCAGTATAATGAGGTACATGATGTTCCATTGGATGTCCCACCAAATGTTCACTGGATGTTCCAAATGCGAAACAATTCACATAAAGAATACATCTAATGACAATACGATATCTTACTGTTCAATATCTAAAAATCACTCAATTGTTTCAGAGAAGATCGATCATGATATATTTGAGGACCCTTCCAGAGAGGAAAATGATGTGCCACATTTTAAGTACAGGCCTCTAATTTACGCTGGCCTAACAACAATAGGGCCTAATGAAAACTAGGACTAGGGCATAAAGGAAAATAGACAAAATACACTTACCTAATAATAGCTGAGATCTCCAGCCAGTATTTTTAGAGGAATGATATATAATATCTAACACTTTGAGAGCTGGATAGAATGGTAGACATCAGGTAATAGTTGAATAGAGGGTAGGAAGTCAAAGTGTATGGAGCTGAATATAACACAGAAAGTCAGACATCAGGGAGTTAACAGAACACATTAACAGCGAGCTGAATAGATCACAGGATTTAGAGAGTATAGATATAAATATGACACATGCATTCAGAGAGTAGGAAGCTGGAAAGAACACAGGAAATCAGAAAGTGGGAAGCTGGAGAGAGCAGGAAATCGGAAAGTAGGACGATGGGAAAAGCACAGAAAGTTGGCAGCTGGAAAGAGCACAGAAAGTAAGAAAGTTGGCAGCTGGAAAGAGCAAAGAAAGTAAGAAAGTTGGCAGCTGGAGAGAGCACGGGAAATCGGGAAGTAGGAAGCTGGAAAGAGCACAGAAAACTAGAGTGTTGAAGTTCTCTTAAAGTTGACACGAAGTTCCAAAATTAATTTGCCATTGTTAACACATATTACGTGTTTTTCCCTGAATCCAAAACACCTGAAGAGGTAAAGTCATGGTGCGAGCAGAAGAGATTAAACATGCGAGATGGCATCATGCTGGAATGCTTGCGCGCTGAGGTTAGTACTCAGATTAGTAGGATGTGTGGTATTTGATATTCCTTTTAGGAATATAGAAAATGTAATTCTATATTTGTTAATATGAGCAAAACAACTGTGAAAACAGAGAACTAATTTGGAGGCATTGACACCATTTCCAGGATTTCTGGCTGATTTGGAGAGCACAGCATAAACAATATGATCCACGAGGGTTGGTGAATTGTGATAACACCTGGGATAGGCATAGTCAGTGTTTAAATTGAATGTGGATCCAGGCAAAATGTTGAGTGAGCAATCATGCCATGAGAAAAAGGTCATGCACAGGATATCATCAAACCTATGAGACTAATGCAAAAACATTACATTGGATATATTCATCTATGTTGAAAGTTGGTCTCATGGCCAACTTACCTTAGTTTAAAATCCATGATACGATATTTAAATTGTCCCCAAGTTATTGTTTCTTTGCACACTCAGTCACCATCACACATCAGATACCGGTATTGGCATATTTTAAATATGCCAGTACAAGTTCCTTTTAGCAGCCAGTAAGCACGGAATTAGATATTTTGCACATTTTATTCCATGGCCAATTGGTGTCATTGTTGTGACTGGAAAGTAAGCACAACAATTAATGGGTTAAGATGTCAGTGACACATACACCAAAATAGTCAAAAGCAACAACCAATTGCAGACCTGTATGGTAATTGTATGCTTATATGCGAGGTGAAAGTATTCCGCATTTCATGCCAATTATGGCAGAGGTAGTATGTGACTCTACCTCTCTATATAGATGTGCATCTAAAACAGATATTATCAATATCTCCAAAGATTTTAAATAACCAGTTTAAATTATTGCAACCATTGACCATTTCTTTTAGGTGTATTCGTCTTTATATTCTGTTTTTATACTTTGTCAGTTATTGCAAAATATACAAAATATGCATTTTGTTTGTTCAGGTTTTTACATCACTTTAAGCATTATTCCAGTCATTTCATGATGAGAGCAACTTGAGGGAGATAGATTAACAAGGACAACAGATTAACCCTGTTCATCTAAAAAATCGTATCACGAATTTCCTCTCGGCATAGCCGGGAATCGAACCCATGACCTATGTATGACTGCTGCTGTTCATTACTTAGTGAGAAAAATACTTCAAATACAGAAAGATTGTTTTTCAGAAAGATAGAACTCTGGTCAGTATTGAATGTAGATTCATTTTTTCGTATTTGATTTGATTTTCATGTGGGATTTTATTGATATTATGGCATGTAAGAATCAAGAACTAAAAAAGAATTAAGTAAAAAATATTGTCTGACCTAAAGATCTTACTAATTTAAAAATGGATGATAGATGTTTTATATAAATCATGTTCATGTCTAATATATGATGTAGTATGTGTTGATTTATGGTATGCATAGTGTATTTGGCTTCAATTTTGGCTTCAAAAGAATTCCCAATAGATGAACCATTTAAGAATTGCAAAACCGTGGTCCACTTAACCTGATAAAATCAAAATTGATTTTGCTAATGACTTGGCTTGTATTATCTTTTCACATTGAAAGGTTATTTCAACATCTAACAGATCTGGATGATATATAATACCACATTAGTGTTAAAAATGCTTTTTCAGGATTAATCAGGTTAATCTGATCTTGGTTTGTAGTGAACATTTTTTTCATTCTGAAAACCTTTATCAACATCTACACAACATAAGGCTCATGGCGTTTGAGATATTTTAGAGACCGGAATGTAAATGCATAACTTAAACGTATTAAAAATAGCAGATTCAATTGAGATGTTTTGAACTTACAATTTGCTAACATATCTGCTTGTAGTGAATATATTTATTCTCACTGAAAAGTCTACTGACACAAAGATCATATCTGAGAAACATCAATACATAAGTCAATAATTGGTCAGGAATCAATTAGAGTGAAGTTTAGATGTTATGTTACCTTTTTACATATAACTTATATGCGGTGAAATCCTGAAATGTAAATGTTGATATACAATTCACCACTGTATTAATGATAGGTGAAGAGATATCTATACATTTATAAACAGCATATTTACCAAATTAAAGAAATTCAACAATACATACAACATTGTTATCGAACTGAAATTCAACATAATTACACATTGTGAATGACTAAATGGAATTTATAAAATTGTTTATTTACTGAGAAATCTTTATTGGTATTTACATTAGGAAAGCAATAATCGTATATTTTGTAAATTACACTTTTTTGCAGTATCGCCTACTTTTCAAAAACAAAAAGGTCAGGTTTCAAGATTGAACTTGTCCAAGACATTACCCCCAAAGAGTTCACATACCAAGGTTGAAAGAGATCCATGTTGTTTTAGACCAAAAGTTCACAGAGAGATCATGGTTGTATTTTCTCAAAAGTTTACACAGCGAATATTTTCCCAAAATATTTACACGGCGAGTTTGAAAGGAAAGTTATTGCGCTGCAATCAATAGGCAGTATTTTCCATTTTGACCTGCTTTCAAGTCAATGCATTTTCTCAAAGAGTTTACATACCAAGTTTGAAAATAATCCAAGTTGTTTAGGCAAAGTGTTATCGCTCTTATATACATGCCTGTATACATACATACAGTTGCAGCACCACAATACATTCAGCTCTGATAAATCAGCTGAGCGTCAAAAAACAAATCAGTTATTAGGCCTATCCAAACTAAAGACTATCAAAAAACTGTAAAACTGACATTTTAGCGCCTGCTCTAGAGCCATGTCAGGATATGATGGGTTTAAATTTCAGGAAATATTTAAGTCTGGTCGGTAAAGGTAGTTTATCAATGTCTTCCAATCTCAGCACCTGAAGTAGAAAATAGCGGCATAAAGTCTGTAGGTTAAGAGACACCGACACTGGTACGGTATATACGGCCACACTGACATCAGGTAGGAGTGCCGTGTAGGGTCTCTCTGCCTTGACCATGGCCATGTACCTGCCATCCCAGGAGAACATGGGGAACAAAGCAAGGGGCACCATTGGACTGGCAACATAGCTATCTGGCGTGTGGATTCGCTTAACAATAGTCAGGGTGTCTGAGTCATAGATAAGGACCCCTTCATATAGCATCACGTCACGTTGTGTACATATGCTAATGAGCATTGAAGCAAGATAGGCACCGTCAGGACTGAACACAAGGTTCCTTGTCTTCTGGTGGACAGTGGGGTCTGCCTCCACCAGCGCCACCTTGCGGGGAATGTCATACATCACCACGGTTCTTCTCTGCAGGTGGCCACATGTTCCAATAGCAATTCTGTTCCAGTTGAACCTGGGATCAAAGGCATATACCAAGAACACCGCTTCTCCTTTGAAGCACTCCTGAGTGCATTTGCCAGTTTTTGTGTCAACCAGCCATGCCAAGTTCCTCACATTGAGTGGCAGAGTGGCTGCGAACTCACTATGATACTGACACGGTGATATGAGCACCTTGCTGCAGTCAGGACTCAGGTGAGCCTCGTACATGAACGGCTGCAACTCCATTTCCGGTACAAAAACACTTTTCACTCCATAAACTGTGGATGTACACAGCTGGGAGAAGGCTTTGTATAGAACATAGAACTCCATTTTGAAGGTTTCCCTGACAACCTGCAGGACAATGTGGTCATTGTTATAGCCAATGACGGAGATGTTTTTGAAACCATTCAGGGAGGAGCTGCTGGCAAGACCTTGCATGACCGTTTCATAAGGAAGCGCCACAGGACTCCACTTACAATAGTTCTGCCCCAGCTCTGCTATCACTAGGTGTGCATATTTTGTGTCTTTACCGCTGAAGTGACTATCTACGTCCTCCTCATCGCCTCTACAGGAATGTTTCTCGGGAATCTCATCATTAAAAAGGTTGCCACCGAACTGCCAATGGCCGCGCAGAGCCTTCATATTCCGCCCACCCAATGTCCAGGGGTGCCATCTTTTCTCGCAGTCCTGAGAGTAGTTTACATCGCAACCAAACCCCCACCGAATGTTTTCTGTTTTGGCCCATTTCTTGAAGCTACACAGGTTGACAAGCCACCAGTCCTTGGGATAAACCTGGGGCGGAACAGGCTCCCGATATTTTCTGGACGATCCTCCCATTGCTTTGATCACAGCTTGCTAATCGCGCTCACCTTCAAAAGACGAGAAGAATTTTACAAACAATACTGCAATGGAGCAATATTACCAAAAAAAATATTGAATTTATGTGTATATCTTATCAAATATTTTTTGGAAATTAGCAGGAACCATGTATGTCAGGTGTGTGTATCATCACATCTCTGCATAACATGAACGGAATCTAAAAGGAGTTGTTCTAATATATATAATGACTTTAATACTAAATTGCTTATTGCTCATTATATCTTAGCAGCAAGACGTTATGAAATGTACATATTGGAATTCCACACCAAAGAGAATAATGATTACACTATTTGAGCTTATTTTTCGAAATATAATTTCGGATACAAGTGTCCACTGAAAACAGGTAAGTATGATTGATTGTTTTTCCTTTGTTTTAATACTTAGAAATTGGGTCATACAGAGTTTACCACCATCAATTATCATATTGTTAAAAACCGATCTTTTTAATTATAAATTGAATGATTTAATATATATATATTTTAAATCATACTATACAGAATTGGTCCCCTGACCTACTATTAGCTAAGAATTCTGACCAGCAGTTCAAAAGATCAAAATTCAGACAGAATGACAGAAATACAACCCACTCCCTCACAGCAAGAGCTATGTTGAAAAAAGCATAATAGTGTTGCATTGTTCAAACTCTTATTGGATGGAATTTGGTTCAGACAGATACAATTAACAGTACCACACAAGCATCTATATGATGAAGTAACACCAACCGGGTTAACTGCAGGTCGAACATTATAAATATATATTGCCAGGTGGTCACAGGAAAATTAAATATAGATGTGTTTATTGTGAATGTGAGCAGATCAAATTGTTAATCAGATAAGCCAGAATAAAGAAACATCATTCAACCATTCTAAAGTTTTCACTGGTATTAATTTGGAATAGTGTATCCTAAACGTGCAGTATATCTAGAGAGACTTCGATATCTTGAGAGATTTTGGAATTATTTAGCCATTTGTCACAGGCATAATCATTTATACTGTGCAACTGAACCCAAACTGTAATGTGTCATCAAGGATAACTATCGTGACACAACAACCACATTGTTTTTCATAATATATTAAGAGAGAAAAACAATGTAAAGTGATATGGTTATTAATGTTTACATACGTTTTTGCTTGCCATTAATGATGGTCTAACCTATACCGCCACCTGCAGTTACAATACAGTTCATGTTTTATACTTACCAATGTCCGCAGTGGCAGGCACGTTGTGGCATTTACGTACTGTCAAGCGAGTACATCCTTCTGTGTCCCTTTATTGGTTCCCACTTCTTGTTGATTAGCACATACTGCCGCCGCTGTATGGCTCACAGCGTGGGCAAAGTGAGCACAGAATGGCCGTATTCATGAGAGAGTGGTCGCCATATTGGAGCAGCTGACAGCAGCCATATCAGCAGCTTCGCCTCGATGGCAGCTGCCAAGCTACCAACAGATCCATTCTGTGAACATTACTCCTTGCTCTTGTACACAGCGCCACCTATAGTCGTAACTGCAGAATGGGGTTCATCAAGCAAATCGTCTAAATCATGTTGTTGTATAACTTGCATTGCTGACCCATGAGTTAGATTTAGATCATATTTGAGCCTGTAGCAGCTGCACAATGTCATTACGTGTCCGGTCCTAATTAAGAAGTATTGAGGCAAATCTCAACTGACTTTAAGCATTCACATCGTTCACAGCTTGACTTCCACAATCAAGAAATGGAACAGAAATTCAGATAAGTTTTGCCCAAGCATTTACAATGACTTCATTTCAAATTAAAAGTAAACTAGAATGGGTTGTCAAAAAAATGGTTTATTAGTATTTCCTATTTGTTACACGAGTTGCTCTGTTATAGGTTTTAATATCTTCCGTTAATATATCTTTTGAATTTTGATGAAATGCATTTAATGGAATGTATTTGATGGATGCAAAAGAATAAGTCATTTTATTTCTCTTTCACAAATAATAGGACTTATCGCGAATGAGTTGTTGGCATTGAATTGAGGTTAAGAAGGACGGGAATGAGGCTGTGGAGGACGGGAATGAGGCTGTGGAGGACGGGAATGAGACTACGAGGGACAGGGAATGGAGCTGTGAGGGACAGGGAATGAGGGCCTGAGGGAACGAGACCGGGGAGGACAGGGAACGAGACTGTGGAGGACAAGGAACGAGACTGAGGAGGACAGGGAACGAGACTGGGGAGGACAGGGAACGAGACTGAGGAGGACAGGGAACGAGACTGTGGAGGACAAGGAACGAGACTGAGGGGGACAGGGAACGAGACTGTGGAGGACAAGG
The DNA here is from genome assembly GCA_949316495.1 of Amphiduros pacificus. Classification (NCBI taxonomy): domain Eukaryota; kingdom Metazoa; phylum Annelida; class Polychaeta; order Phyllodocida; family Hesionidae; genus Amphiduros; species Amphiduros pacificus. The sequence goes on from OX439000.1 coordinate 7,898,605, forward strand.
AACGAGACTGAGGAGGACAGGGAACGAGACTGACTGGGGAGGACAGGGAACGAGACTGGGGAGGACAGGGAACGAGACTGGGGAGGACAGGGAACGATACTAGGGAGGACAGGGAACAAGACTGGGGAGGACAGGGAACGAGACTGGGGAGGACAGGGAACAAGACTGGGGAGGACAGGGAACAAGACTGGGGAGGACAGGGAACAAGACTGGGGAGGACCGGGAACAAGACTAGCGAGGACAGGGAATACATAGGATGTGGGAAATAAATACAGGGTAAACCCAAAGAAAAATTACCCTTTTCGTGAAATAAAACTGGTATGTTCAGATTGAGATCAAAATGAGGTTTGATTAAGCTCCAGATTAAACATAACATTCCGAGTTAATTTTTAAATTAATGGATTGTTTACAATAAAGCACAAAATGTAAGTTTAAAGTTTCAAACTCATTTCATCTTCATGAGTCAGTTTCATAAGCATCATTGACATACTCGCCATCAATCATTTCTGAATTCGTAACAATCGTAGGTCTGGGAGATGACACAGGCACAATCTTAGTTCCTCCAGGACTTTCATCAATACGTGTTTTTGGAGCAATCCCATAAACTGGGGACCCCGTTCCCCCATTAAAGCCTGTAAGATCTGCCATAAAGACGTATTCCTGTGTTTGATTGTGAAGCTTGTGAGGCGCATGCGCATCATTAGAGACCTCTGAATTCTGCCCATCATGATGGCCCTGAATATGTGAAGTAGATGGTGTGTGTTTGGCATGATGCTTTTGATCTAAATTAGGTGATTGCTCAGGCCTACTTGTGAGAGCAACATCTTTTACTAAAGTTTGTTCTCTTTGTGAGTAATCAGAACCAGAGTTTATGCTGCCCTCTGGATATATGTCTGATTTTGCATCTGATGTGTAACCGGATTTATGAGAAGGTATCGGCGAAGAAAACATAGCGCTGCCACCACTGGGGTTTTCAAACATTATCTGACTACCGGAACCGGAAACTCCTGAGGAACTGGAAGTCTCAATGATGTGTCTATCCCTTTTTGGAAAGAAGCGTTGCCCGTGATATCTACCGTTTGGCTCTGTGATGTATTTCCCATCGAGATAATAAATAGTTTGATTATCAGGGAATGACTTCGGACCTGTGTGTCCAGGTATTCCTTCTGCTTGGTGATTTAAACCAATTAACTGTATGACTTCTCTTCGCTAAAAACCCAAAATAAATAAAATCATTATTTGCTAGTTAAATCTATTCGCCTTATATGGGCTTTTTGTTTTTATTGTTGAGCCAAGAGTACAAAGGGAAGCGTATGACAATTATCCGAACTAACATTCCGTAATTAACTATTACTAAATAAACCTTAATCACATTAATTATCGTAAATATACCTTACTCTATATTGATCTGTATTCACACTCTCCCCTAAAAACATGTTAGATATAATTCTTATTAAAACTATTTATCTTCTAATATATTAATGAGAGTGAGTCCAGTACATCATGCAGTGGCAGACTTACTTGAGTTAGGGAAGGAGTAACAGGGGGAGGAGTAGGGAGACTTCTATTTAGGTGATCATGCTCCTTGATCATATCTTCCCTGGAAACTCTCCTAATCTCAATACTATCCGTATCTATATTGGAGTCCTGATATACACAGCCTCCTACAGAAACAATCCATGTCAATTATGTAGATTATTAACATAAGGGCAGATGCTAACATTTAGTCATTTGACCACATGCTCGTTGTGGATCATAATTTATTTGCTGGAAATCAAATCTAACAGTTGACTAGGAATACATACCATGTAAATAAATGTCACGCTCTTGAACGTTTGTTGGAGGTGTTAGCACAGCCTCCTTGTTATCAATCGTCTGTTTCCGTCTTTTATATAAGATGACAGACATAACCACTGCTACGAGCACCAGTACGAGCACCGCTATGACCACGCCCACAATGACCCCCAGCGCCACCGCGCGGCCATCAGTGTCACACAGGGCGCACATCTCCTCGTCCTCGCACCCCGTCCTGTGCTTGGTAAAATACTCACTGGCCCAGTTGTTTTCAAATCTTATGATGTCACCAGTTTTAGAATATTGACCAATCTACAATTGTATACAAACATTGGCATCATATACTACACTACACCTTGATTTTCAAAATGTCATTTTTCTATTTATTCTGGCCAAGGTATTCTTCAGAGTGACTTTTGTCTTTGATTTTTTTTCACGTAATCTCATTTTAAATCACCAATATATATATATATATATATATATATATATATATATATATATATATATATATATATATATATATACTTAATACTTGCCAATTCCAAATAATAACTGGAAACTTGGTCTTTGAACCATAAGGTGTGGACCTGATAGCTGACGTCATTCACCCATGGTGCGGCGGTACCGCTGGGAAACCTATCCTGCACCAGTTCTACATAGTGCTTTAGTTTTAAAGGAGTGTTTGTGTTGTCTGCAAGCTCATCACAAAATCCTCTACCAGGACCACATTCTTCTGAAGACAGCAGATGAAGGGCCTGGGCAACAAGGAAGACGGCCTGGACCACACTGTTCACAGTCTCATCCCTCTCGCTCTGCTCCAGCCCCTGGATTGCTCCAGCCCAGATATCCTCGGAGAACCAAGGGTTTCTATATTGGTCGTCATCAATTTTCCGGAGGACGTTCATGATTTCCAACATATTTTCTGTCGCCTTCTCCATGGTGAGGTCAATTACTATGGACCTATTCACAACGCTTTTGTATATTCCGTGAACGCTTTCCAGCCCTTTTTTGAATGCTCCTCCGCCTATATAAGTTGGTAAATCGTGATTCTCTCCATTAATATTATCACTATAAAAAGCTAAGCCGATATTCTCAAACAGTTCAGATATTTGGTCCTGTTCCAAGAGAAGGACTATGACTTTTCCTCTCATCTTGTCATCTAGTAATGTCTCGGCCAGATCTTTGTACTCCCTGGCTTGTGAGGTCAGGGACAGGGAGATCTCTTTTACGATGCACACATTGTTCTCCAGCAAATAATCCTTCATTTGATCATTAGCATCCCTACCATCTATGGACTCAGAAAATATGATGCCCACATGCTTAAAGCCATAATGGTGTATAACATTAGCAATGATTCTGAGTTCACTGCTCAGAGAAGGTAACAACGGATAAAAGAAAGAATTTGTATCAGAGGATTTCTGAATAAGTCTGAGACATGTACAAAAGTCTATGTTAAATATTTGATGATATTGAGAGGATTCTTGCATCCTCGTGGAGACGGAGCTGGACCCTCCGGATATGACAACTACAGTCCGCCTGGGGTCAACATCATATTGGGGCAAATTCAAATGTTTGCCTGGTCCAAATATTGACATCATATGCCAGGCAGCGATTTCCGGATCCGAGAATGTATCCAGCACGTGATACCCAAGACTGATCCTTGGTAACAAAGTGGTATTGGCGTTAATGCTGTCCACACTTGCTACCAGAGTCTCGAGGGCCTTAAGCCCTTCCGGGGATGGTGGTTCATCAGCGGTTGTCTGGTGGAGTGGTAGCAAGGCCAGCAACATCACATGCCCTTCCTTGTGGGCGTACTTGGATATTTCCTTATTCACCCTATCATTAGCTGTCTTACAATCGCCACATTGATCTATACAGATTGATTTGACTTGATCAGTTGAGATTACTTCTTTGTTTTCATCATAGAATCTAACTTTGTCAGTTAAATTGAAGTCGCCTTCAAACGTCGCTATCTAAAACAAGCAAACACATTTCTGAATACATGTCTTGATATAGAAGGTTGAAAATTGAATGACAATTTTGAATATGTATCACTTGACATCGTTTATATATCAAAAAAGCTTATTTTAATTCACATATCACTCGGTGCAATGAGCAAATAAAACTGGTGTTTCTCACAATTATATGAAAATTATTTATTTGAAGTGAAAAAGTAATGTTTCTTAAAAATATATATTGGTTAGGTGATTTTGGACTCGATCACCTCGATTTTTAAAAAATCATAAATGGCCTAATCTTTTTACAATCTCATCAGAAAATATATTGAAGAAGATAACAAATAGTACAAGGGTAAGTGTGTGAAATATTATTTGCCTTCAATTTCAAATAACTAAACGCTAAGTAAAGGGTAACTTACCGTGACATAGCGGTATGTCTTGTCTGCCTCGTCGTATTGAATATTGAGCACGTTGTAATGCGGTAAGCCATCTCCCCGGTCTGTGTATACCCTGGCCGACGTCCCATCCTTCTCAGATATAAGCTGCACATTTTTCACACTGTTAACTATTTTTGAGAGTCCTTCTGGAGTTCTTATTGCCTCACAGTTATCAAGCATAGGGCAGTTGTCCAGTTCTGGTAGGGCTTCACCGAGTCCTTTGCCGAGGGATAGAACTGTTTTAATAACTAATTCGGCTCTAGCATCTTCTATGTAATTGCCCTCGAGATCAAGATCAGGTTCACAAACGTCTTCGAAATCAGTCTGTCCTGTATCGGTGTTAGGTAAGCTGCAGCGGAATTTGTTTTCCCACCATGTGGGGAAGAAGGGGTCGCGTGTATTGGTGTCTGGTCTTAACTTATGCATGTACTCGTTGAGTGACTCACTGGGAGTGGTTCTCGCCATGACCGTGATAGCTCCCAGGGCTTCCAGGCTCACCTCATTGTCAAAGAAGTCATCACGACTCGCCCAAGACTCCGTCCCGATCCAAACCACCCGCTTCTTGTTTGACAGAGAATTTGCTACTTTGAGGATTCTGTATGAATTTGTCCAGCTCAGAAAAAGAACAACAGCTTTTATATTAGTTTGTGCTTGAAGAATGTAAATCTCCTGCAGCACGTCATGTGCTCGTGTGTCAGTGAGGCTTGGTTCAACTTTGATTGCCTTGGCTAAACAAAGGCTGTTATTTTGTGCAAGGTCCTTGAGAGCTTTAAAACCGAGTTCTCCATAAGCATCCCCTTGATATGCTACCATGAAAGCATTCCATTTCATTTCTATAATGAACTTAATCATGACCTGAGCTTGCATATCATCTGCCGGAATGGTCCTCAAGAAGTGGGAGCTGTATTCAAATAACTGTGTACTAGATGCCGCATAGCTTAGCTGTATCAGATTCAACTCTTTGATGATATCAGCAATTTCCAGGTTGACAGAGCTGAACATGCCCCCTATGTACCCTATGACCTTACTGGGTTTATAGATGTTTCCGATCGGATCTTGCATTACTATAGTTCTGGTTTGAAAGTTTCCCACTGTGTAAGCAGTGTAGATGGGATTTTCACAACTGTCAAAAACAATAATCCCAAGTTTTCCAGATATAGGATTATCTCGATAAACTCCATTAGGATCATTGAATTTTTCCACAGAATACAGAGCAGGTTCTAGCATCTCCAGAGTTTCTCCTTGTCTCATGTCCTGACCGCAGTTGAACACCTCACTTCCCCTCTCATACACTGGGAAAAATGCCACGATCAGAAACTCTCCGGGGATGTAGGCGAATGGGATGGGCATCTTAAAGCTGTTGCATCCCAGGCAGGTCCTCTGACAGATTATTTCTGTCTCTCTCAGCTTAGTGCCAGTAATTGGTTTACCTCCTAACATCAGAGTCACTTCTCCCCAGTTCACTTCCAATGTATCATCTAAGTATGTTCCAACCTGAAACAAATATGAATAATTACATAAATTACCCAAGTAGAACTATACCTTTTAAGAATCCGATTCCATCTGTTAGTAGCAAACTTGTTTGAGAAGGTTACAAACTATCCATTTCGTAGAAATTTCTCTGTTTTCACGTCTTCATTGGCATTATATTTATTTCTTTATTCCAAATTTAGCTTGGTACATGCAGAATCGAAAATATTTTCCTTTGGAATATCTCGTGTATAACTTAGGATATTTGTATATATCAAGCTAAAGTCGGTAAGTACCTTTTTGAAATCACAGGTCTCAGGGACGCTAGCGGAACATTTATAATTGTGGACAAAGTAAGATGGCCGCCTTTTATCTAAAACTGGATCATTGGTGTTGTTGAAGCGAACGTGGTATCCCGCCTCTCGTATTGTATTGGGCACAAAAGTAAAATCATCCGGATATGCAAAAGATGTGCTTTTTACATATTGCACGAACTTGCTTCTCATTACAGATCTCATGTCATTACATATGCCTCCAAACTCTTGCCCACAATAGTCAAAATGAAGCCTCTTTAAAGATTTAGCCATGATATAAGCGGCGTCAATGGCCATTGATATGAATGAAGATTGTTGATAATTGACCCGGATGTCGGCCTCGGTCTTCTGCCTGCACGACACCACCTGCATATTGGAGACATCAAAACTGCACCGTAAAAACGTCTCAATGTATTTCCTATGAACCCATGTGTCAATTTTGTCTGCGTCTGTAATGTATGTGAGCAGAGTTTTTATCCAATATTCCCTGAATTCCACTACATCAATATAGGCTGGAGACACTGATATCACATTCTGTCCTATCTTCTTGGATGCTCTGAATAGATCATCTGACGTTTCAACACTGTTTGGCATTAACCATAGTATATTTTTGCCATCTCTGGCGCTATGTGCCATTTCTATCAGGAACTTAGCAGAGGCATACTGTCCAATGAATACTACAGGTATATAGCCAGAGGCTGTATTCCCACCAAGGGAAACCAACTCCTGAAATTAAACAGACATATTGCCAAAAAATATACACTGTTCTGGAGGAAAAATATCGATTAAGATAAATAGCCTGAACCACTACATGTGCAATGTTAATGACAATGACAAATAGTCTAGTTCTCAAGTAGTCAAAAGTGCAAGATAATTGATTCAATCTGAAGGACAATTTAAATCATAATGTTTTTTGCCATCAGTCATCGTATTTTAGACTATGTTCTGGGCAAACTTTAAATATTATAGAAATGTACGATGTGGTCCAACACTTCTAACATTTTACCTCCTCGTGCCACGTTCACTCTTTGATATGTTGTTTATAAATATCAATCTGTAGAAAACCCAATAATCAAGATGTTTACATGGACATCTAGATGTGAATTGGACATACATACCTGTACAATATCATACGTGTGGTCTGTGGCTAGAGTGTCCATGACATAGTGCTTTGCCACACATATCTGTGTATCCTTTAGAAGCTGCAGAAACTGTGTAGACCCCTCCTCACCGTATGCATCACTGCTTGACACAACAGCCACATAGAACACCCTCAGGTCTAGCAGAATTTCCATTAAAACCTGCACAGTATTTGATACATTTTAAGGTTATGTCATACCCAGGAATTATAGCATATGTGCTTCAAAGTTCCACAATTGTTTTTAAACTAACTGAGCATTTTAATTTTTTATTTTTTTAAAATGTACACAAAAAGGATTTCCTGACTTTCATACAAAAATATAAATGAGACAAATGGAGATGATAATGTCGATGGAAGGATGTTGTACCTTGATTTCGTTTTGATCAGGGAGCACTGTTCTGAGGAATGTGGGATGGTTGGTGGTGTTGCTGAGGGACGGGGCAGTACTGGTTGGGCTCACGTAGACTATGTTAGACTTGGCTAACTCATCAATTATCGCCAATGTCTGCCCACTAGATAAAGAGCCGATAACACCTGCAAAAACACAATAAACAAACAACCACTCACTGACATGAGAAAAAAGAAAATCAATAACAGAGATAACCCTATAAATCTTTAATTCATTACACATTGTCCTATATCATAATATCAATGTATTCGCTCCCGTTTGTTTTGCCTTTAGATGTTCGAGGTTTCAAGATGATTAAGCCGTAAGTCTATGGAGCCTACCCCGATTATTGGTCCATGGCGGCCATGTTTTGGCTTAATAATTCTGCTTACACCGTCAGATGTCGCTTTTGTTTAAGAAGTGTTTTGTTAGTGCGGAGTAGAGTAAGAAGATTTTGCCTTGGTTTTTTTTAAAGAGGTATCATTCGTGCCTCGCACTTCGCTTTTTAAGCTTCGCTATATTCGTACTTCTACTAGGCCATTGTCGCATTTCTACTTCGCTGGATTCGCATTTCCACTTTGCTTTTTCGCCCTTCTACTTCGCTATTTTCGCATTTCTACTTTGTTATTTTCGGCCTTCATCTTCTAATCTTCTCCCTTCGCCTTTAGCAAACTTTATATATTACAGTAAGCTGCTCACTGATTGGCTACTTGGCAATGCAGTACGAAGTGCGAAGATAAGAAAGGCGAAGATAGCGAAGATAGCGAAGGCGAAGGGCGAAGATAACGAAGGCAAAGGGCGAAGATAGCGTAGAAGAAGGGCGAAAATAGCGAAGTAGAAGGGCGAAGTTAGGGACGAAGTATGAAGCATGAATGATACCTCCAGAGCTTCATATTTTTTTGCCTTGGGATTTTGCAAACTTACGCGAGCTTGATTTTTTAAAATCAACACTTGTTTTGATTTCAATTATGGTCAACTGACCTGTCACATCTATCCTTGAACACGATGGCTTCTGGTGTCTCTTGAGTAGGTCAACCAGGTTGTACATGGCCAGCTCCTTTCTGGCACAGGAGTCCAGTACCACAGAACCTGCAGCAGCATGACAATTAACGCTATATTTCATAATCGTTATGTGTTAATCAAGGTTCAATGCCTCAATGGTATAGTGGTTACTTTTGTATATCACATATATTATGTATCACAGATTTATTTTATTATAGCATAACGCATTGGCACTGTGTCGACATACTGAAAAATGCATCACACAGGATTATACAGTCATAGTCATAAATAGAGCTTAATCTTTGATTTATTGAGATATAACCGCATAATACACTATACCTTTGTACCTACCTATATGAACACCTTTGATATAGTTGTTATTATTAAGCTTTTCAAATATCCACTGTATGGCAGCAGCTAGCTCCACCCCCCTCTCCATCAGGTCTGAGCACCAAAATGTCTCATTGCTGCCGAGGTGCACATTGGACATGAGGGCGACAGTGACATCTCCCTCGGCACAAATGGTCTCCAAGGTACACTCGTCCACTGAGAGGGCACCACTAGCGGTGAGGGAACAGGAGCTGTTTGATTGGTAGGCGCTACCCCCTGCTTCAAGATGGGCGATAATGGAGATAGTGAACAGTAACAGGGAACAAGGCATCATCATGCATTCTCAATCTGTTATCTGGAAATAAAGTGGGAATATGAATGGGAAGTGTAAATAACATGCACTAGATTTTTGTCTTTACTGTATTGCCCTTCAACTATTTGTTATTTGTTACGTCAAATAACTCTTTTTATTTTCAGTTGGAACATCCTGAATTAAGAGGGACCGAAAAACAAAATAATTTAGTACAGCAGAGAATCAATCAGTCTAAAAGAGACCTCATTGGACTATTCATTTATCGCATAAATCATTGAAAATATAAAGACAAACATACGATCTTGAGAACTTGATTTGGGGATGGCAAAATACAAGCAGGGTTAATAATTTTACATGTACTTCTTGGGGAAGGTGGGTGGGGATAGTACATATTTCAACATGTGTAATATTTTTTCCAAAAAGTAATATCATTCAATTTCACCGTTCTTGTCCAACAAGATGAGATTCCCTAACTTTGAATAAAATAAGTGGTGTTAGCATAAACATGAAACAACTACATTTAGCGACATAGACCTAAATATACTACCAATGTATTCAATATGAGGTAGGCTATGAATGCGGCGGTGTGAGCAAAACCACAGGGGAATCCCCGAATAACTATTATTCATGTATTTACTGTCACCGAATGTAGAGCAATAGCTTCCAGCTAAACATTAAAGTTTAGCTATATATATATATGGGACAGGCGTGACCTTGTAGAATAATAATTGTCTGTGTTTATCCTTACAGATATAGGGATGATAAACTATTGTAAATCAGAACTGCGTTGTGATCGCCCAATAGAATTATATGATCGACATTTTTTTTATTATATGAGCATAAGATATCCAGAGAGCTCAGTGAGAGATAGTTGAAGAAATCGACTCACCTTATTTTCATCGGCACTTTATGCAACATCAGCAAATTGCAAAAACACTTACAGGTGTTACTGGTGTTGTCCATTGGATCTTGTAAGATTGTTTTGACACATATGTCATGGCACGGTGATTCACGGATGTTGTGTATCTGTTTGTTAACCCTTTCTCTGCCATAATTTAGACAGAAACATGCTTTATTGAACGAATAAGTGAAACTAAATACCTGGTCATAACCCAGCACATAACATACACGTAAATATCAAGACGTGTAAATATACATTTCCATAAAGGCCACATTAGCATATAAACAGGCCATGTAAACGACAGTAATCTATATATGTATGCTTGACATGTAGTCATATGTAGGTTGCTATGACACCCACAGGACTTAAAAGTAAAATAACTCTAGGTATGCTTCTGACAGACATACATACTTCAATTATAAATAATCATCGGTTTATAAAGATAAAATTAAAAGTATCCACATCACAATCCCCGCTTTAGATGGGATGAAATAGAGTTCAATGGGAAACTGCGCATGTCCTTTGAAAAGGATCAACTCATCCCTGGTCAGATCCGGTATACATGATTCAGGACACGTGCACTCATGTGGAACATTTTGGCGAGGCACCAGAAGTTTAAAAAATATTGTCTGAAAAAGCTTTTTGAATAGCTTTATAAAGATATGAATTTTGTCCCAGAAAACACCAACTTTGGGCTGTTTTGCATAAATACAAGTATGACGATAAGACCAACAAGTTTTTAAATTATTCTGTGATAAGATTATAAATGATTTTTAAGAATGAACAATGTGTTAATACATATTTATCCTTTGCCGTGAATCACAGTAGTTCAACCTTAGCTTGACTCAGATGACCATCACAAAATCTTCAAAAACAGTACATATTAACTAGACACATTTGTCTTGCAAATCTTTATCTATCATCAAATACAAGACCTCCAACATGATTACATGTACAGACTAAGTCTATGAATGGTATGTTGTACTATTCAACTAGCTTAGGTACAAAAATAGCACCAACGGAAAAAAGCAAGGATGAAACATGCCTTGTGTATTATTTTATTTTTCTTACAAATTCAAGTAAGAATTGGGAACCCTTAATCCTGTTATACACACAATATAATATTTTTGTCTAAATAGGATTGTCTTACAAGTGACTGTATATGAATATAGTTGTTTCTCCATTTCTGGGGTAGTGTTTGTGATCCGGGGTGTTTTTATAAAAAAAAATAGGTTCTGATCTTAGAAATGTGTCTATATATAGAATTATTTTATAGAAACTAAGGACACGAAAGCTCTTGCACCATATTTCTGCCAATCTGATTTTTCAAATTAGATTAATAGTTATGTACAGTCTAAAATGTTGAGGATATGATCCATACAATGCTAGGGGCAAAGCATTTTAGAAGGTGTAAACTTTACCTTAAGCTTTATAAAAAAATAATTTTTCAAGACTATGAAAATTGTGTTCCAAGAGAAAACGGGTGATTGAGTGGTGGAACACCCTGTAAATAATATCATTCTCTGGGAAATTTACAAATTTTGTGCCCGCTATTATTTAATTGCTCATAAAATTGCTCATAATAGTTACTATTGTTTTCCATAATTACCTCCACTGGATCACAAGTTTTTCTGATTTTTATAGACGTCATCTCAGATTTGACCAGAAATATAATATAATCAAGGTAAGTCTTGGTTAAGTTTAGAAACACTGAATTTAAGGATTGCATGGCACAGAACAGAAATATCCACACTTTCAGGACGTGAAAGTAAGATTAATAACTTTATACCTGGATTAAAAATGTACTCCAAGCTTGTATGATAGGAGTGAAAATTTACATTGCATTGATCACACAATTTTGACACTATTTTAACTTTTCAGACTCCAAACCACCTTAGGCACCTTCCCATGTTTGTTTGATTATCTAATTGAAATGGGCAATGTATGTTGTATTGGAAAAGGCCATAGATTTTATATGTTAGGGCTTATTGCTGTGCAATACGTGAACACATGTGAACTTTTACATCCTAACATTTTATTTTCAATTCTATACAATATTGTATTGCATTTTTACATTTTACATGATAGGTAATTCGCTTACTTAATATGTGTACATTTCTTGTCAGTTTTACTAATATGTTATACATTTACAGTTTAACTTTTTCTGACTTTAATACTCACTACAGAAAATACTCTTAAACAATCAAATAATACAGAAATAGTATTAGGATATTTTTTTAAAATCAAACTATGAGTAATATACAAATTAAAGTACATTAAACAACTTTAAAGAGTATTACAATTTGAGAACAGTTTTCAGATAACATATACTGTTCACACACTATAGAGATATGATATAATCATTCGATGTCTATATTTCATTTTTAGTGACTTTATCATCTGCTACTTCGGAACTGGAAGGTTCATTCTCAGATTTTTCTGTTTTCTGCTGGGGATGCCCCTTTTTATGGCCATGTCTTCTGTTACCGGATTGTCTACGCTGACCCTTTTCTCTTCTGGCACTGTATGTTGCCCATTCTGGTAATAGGTCATCGTCATTGTCATCTTCAGAATTCTCTGTATCATCATACAATTGTTGCATATATCTTTGCCATCTCATCCATCTTCTCCATGGACCACGCCCCCTAGGACTGTTGCTTGGTTTGGCAGCTTTGTCTTCAGTATTTGTTTTGCTTTTATCCTCATTTTGCTCATTTTGATATTTTCCTATGAGATCTGTCCAGTTCTTCATGGCCTCCATGCGTTTGGTCATAGCTTTCATGCGCCTCTCTGCAACGCTTCTGATGTGCATCAGCATCCAGGCTGGTGGCTCACCGCTTCCTACAGCAAAGCTAGGCATCTGGGTATCCCACATTGCTGATCTTCCGGCTTTCCCCATTCCTCCATACATTGCCATTTGAGGCCAAGTATCATAATTTCCTCTGGTAGCCATCCTTGACCATCTACGAGCAGCCTTGATACGTTGCTGGTGGCGAAGGAATTTACCAATATAAGGTAACATGAATGGAGGACAGTTATTCAATATATCCTCTTCTGTTATCTTCTCTTTGTCAGCTTGTTCAGCTCCATCACCCTGAATACCCTCTGTATCTTTTCCATTGTCTGTCCCCTTTGCCTCCTTTTCATCATTGACAACGTCTTGGTCATCTTCGTTGCTGCTGTCAAACTCGGAGTCATCACTTTCTTCCGCATTCATCATCTCAGCCAGCATCTGCCGCATTCTCCACCTCGGAGGGCTACCTCCATACATTGGTCCACCTATAATATCCTGGTCAAATCCCATACCTCGTGGTCCAAATCCCATACTTCTTGGTCCAAATCCCATACCTCTTGGCCCAAATCCCATACCTCGTGGTCCAAATCCCATGCCTCTTGGTCCAAATCCCATGCCTCTTGGTCCAAATCCCATGCCTCTTGATCCAAATCCCATGCCTCTTGGTCCAAATCCCATACCTTCTGGTCCAAATCCCATATCTCCTGGTCCAAATCCCATGCCTCTTGGTCCATAACCACTGGATTCCCATGGTCCCATGTATTCTTCAGGTCCAAATCCCATTCCTCGCCATGGTCCATATCCCATGCTTCTTGGACTAAATCCTTTATCTCCTCTAGGTCCACATCCCATCTTTCCCTGAGGGCCATATTTCATGCCTCCTCTTGGACCACGCCCCATGCCTCCTCTTGGACCATATCCCATGCCTCCTCTTGGGCCATATCCCATGCTTTCTCTTGGACCATATCCCATGTCTGTGGGTCTGTTGCCCATGCTCCAGGGACCATCAAACATTCCATAGCCCATTTTTTCATATGGTGGTCCTTCATTATTTCTCATCATCATTCGCATCCTTCTTCTTTGTCCTCTTCCACTGGTGGGTCCCATGCCATTTCTTCCTTGTCCAAAATTTCCAAATGGTCCGAGTGGGAATCTTTCACCAGATGGGCAAAAAGGAATGTCTTGGGTATCATCTTCACTTTCCTCTTCAGGGACATTATCATAGTCCCATTGCTGGTCTTCTGCATCAAATTCCTCTTCAGGTGCAAACTGATGTGCGTCGTCTGAAAAGATAGAAGGAACTATCACATTAATGACCATGCTCTGTTTGTTTATATAATCAACATGCATATGGGTTTTTACAACTTTTACAACAAAATAGAAATTGGACAAGAGTTTGAGTTTGAAGAGGAGAATTGTATGCAGTGATTGTTAACTGCCAATACTTAAAAACCTTGAAACGTCTTTTGTCAGAAGAACTTGTTTTTCATTGAGTTCTAGATTGTGACATTCAATAGAAGCGTGATGTTCAAGGTCTACATTTTCCAGATTTCATCGACAAATATTGTATTTTTGTTTTAAGAACCAATTTTAATCTTTAAAGAAACAAAAACAACCTGGTAACATTGATTGTTTTGATTTTAGCAGTAATTTACTTGCATCCAGATTTTGACATAATGTAATATATACATATTTATATATAATGCAGAACTCATTGATTCAAAATCGCACAATACAATTAATATATTTGAGCTGTTGCATTCTTACTACCATGATAAAAAGGAATACCATGTCACAAATAAGAGCAACTCAATATTAAATTTGCTTGCTATATAAACGATAAATAATGTGCCAAGAAATTCAAATGAATATTGACTTAATACTTGGATATTAATAATAAATATGATATCGATAGAACAAACCTTGGTTTTCCATCTTGGTTATTGTGTTTTATTCTGCTGTGTCTGTGATCTTGAATATTGCAAATATAGATTCTCTTCTTTTTCTCTATAATCTGAATCTGTTGTAGCTTCTGTATCTCTTGTAGAATCTTTGTTGTGGAGCTCTCAGTGCTTACTGTCTGTATGAAGCATATCACACCAGCAATCCTTTATATACAAAGTTGGCTTCATGTTGTTATTGTGGTTGTTATTGTGGTCTAAATACATCACTCATGTGTTCTGGATAATGACAAGTTTAGAAGCTGGAACGCTACCTCCTGCACAAAAGATGGTTGAATTATTCTCTTTGTATGAAAATAACTTGAAGGGAAATATGTTTTTGTTGATGAAAAATGTGTAATTAGTTATCCTGATAAATTTAGGCATATTTTTACGGCTTTTGAAAGCAGGGATGCAAAAATGTTTGGTTCATTACAGAAAAATAAGCTGGGAAGCTTGATGATTAATCATAATAATAATAAAAATAGTAATAATAATATTCATATTGCGCTGATACCAGACAAGTCTGTTCAAAGCGCTGTGATCAGAACATGTTTTCTGAAAAGATGAGTCTTCAGTCTGCTCTTAGAAAAGGTGACTGAAGTACTGGTCCTAATGTCACAAGGGAGGGCATTCCATAGTCTTGGGCTAATAGAGGAGAAAGCCCTATCGCTGACTGTTTTCAGAAGTGTCTTAGGAACAGATAGGTAAGTAACAGCATTTGATCTCCTTTGACACCTTTCTCCCCGTTTCACTAGTAGTAGCTCACACAAGTAAGAAGGCGCCTTACCATTTAGGGCCTTCCTGGTCATAAGAAGAACTTTTAACTCAATCCTGGCATGAACAGGAAGCCAGTGTAGCCCCTTCAACTTGCCTGATACGTGATCAAATTTCCTACCACACGGGCTGCAGAGTTCTGTAGGTACTGCAGCTTCTTAATATCTGATTTTGGAAGATCAATAAGAAGACCATTTCCATAGTGTAGGGTAGATGTAACAACATCATGGGTTAATGCTACAGCAGTCTTCTCGTCTCGACAGTGTCTAATGGCTGCCAAGTTCCTGATGTGGTAATATCCCTTTTTGCACATTTTCTTGATTTGTGCCTTTTTGTCCATTTTTGGAGTCAATTGTGAGACCCAGGTCAACTACTGGCTCACTAGGTGTGATATCAGTGTCACCCACTCTGACAGTGTCAATGGTACTGTTGGCAGTACCATATCTGTTATTACTATATTAATTCTTATCTTGTTAGAGACCTAGAATGCTCTGACCTCACTAACACATTTTTCTAGTTGTTCCGGGGTGTCATCTGCACAGATATGATAATTAAGCCTATATTTGGCCAGAATGTCAGACATATATGTGTACAGTAAAATGAATGGAACTAAGGATAGATCCTTGTGGGACCCCATATCTTATAGGTTTGGACGAGGATCTGTGTTGCCCCACTTTGACACATTGCTTCCTGTCCCGTAGGTATGACGTGAGAATGACCACTGACCTTACATCTTGATTCTAATCTATCAAACAATATTTGATGGTCAATGGTATCAAAGAAATTTATTTATTTGATTACTGAAATGTAGGACTCCGGTCAGGGCTGTGTGCTGGGATGCTTGGACGTTTGGCATGAGTCACATTAAATGGGACCCCAGCACATGCCAACAGGTCAAAAGCTGGGATGCCTGACATGGGTTAAAAGGTGGGATGTCTTTTATATGCTTTGAAACCTGTGAATGCTTCGGTCTAACAAATCTGTTTGTGGCACTGACACATATACTAAGAAGGTACAATCGTGGAAGATTTAATTGTCCTGGCACTAAAGGTCAAGGAAACGTTTGTATTGGACCGTAGCCATGATCCAAAAGATCAAATGTTTGCATGACATTCACTTTCCCTAAAATGTACATGTGGTATATTTCACTTTTAAAGTTAATGATGAAGTATGCGTACAACCGTATCTTGAAGATCTATCGCATACAAGTTTTTAAGGTAGTTGGCCCCCTCCAATATATATATATATATATATAAATATATATATATTGATATATATTGATATATATTGATATCAATATATATCAATATATTGATATATATTGATATATATTGATATATATATATATTGATATATATATTGATATATATTGATATATATATATATATATATTGATATATATATATATATTGATATATATATATATTGATATATATATATATTGATATATATATATATATTGATATATATTGATATATATATATATTGATATATATATATATATATATTAATATATATATATTGATATATATATATATATATATTGATATATATATATTGATATATATATATATATATATATATATATATATATATATATATATATATATTGATATATATATATATATTGATATATATATATATATTGATATATATATATATATATTGATATATATTGATATATATTGATATATATTGATATATATATATTGATATATATATATTGATATATATATATTGATATATTTATATTGATATATATATTGATAGCATTGGAAATCTGCTACTGAGCTGTTTCTCTTTCTAATTAGTACCTGCAACGGGTCATCAAAGGTCGTGGTCCTTACACATGAAAGATCCCCCAAGTCACTCAATGGTAGAACATATTGTGTTCCGGTATCGAGTAAATAAGCAGGGAATTTGAAATTACCTTTGTAAAAGTGGTATGCAGTTAATTACAGACTGATAATTCAACTCTACCACCTCGCCTTGAAATGTATTGAAATTGCCTCTTATCGAGTAATAAATCAATATTTTCAATTTTGTTATCAATAAATCAATAGAGTACTGATATTTAATTTTACAATGCAAAGGGTCTTTTAAATAAAGTGAAATAAATTACACCATCATGTAGCAAAATGTATGATATAAACTGAGAGTAAAGCTCCACCTGCACTCTAACAGTAATCTAGTCACACTATTGTGGTTTGTATTCTTGAGGTAGTTTGTAATAAATGCAAATAAAATGTTAAAGATGAAATCTCAAACATTACACCCTCCCCAAAAACGTCAAAGTTTGATCTATATAAACATGCCATTTTCAAAGTATGGAAAAGTGTGATTATGAAAGGCATCGCAGTAAGCAACCATTTACAAGCAACAATCTTACAAACTCCACCAGAGGGCGACGTGGTGAACCTATAGTTTGCGTGTACCTCTAGCGGAGAGTGTCGCCATCTCATTCCCCAGCTGATAGTGTGTGCAAATATTAAAGTAGAATGAAAGGCTATTGAAACAGGTTTGCATTTAGTTCATCATTTTTATAACCTTGGAAATTGACATGAGAATTATCGTATTTAAGGTATTGATGGTTCGCTCATGGTCCTGCTTTCCTCAAACTATTCCCCTTTTTAGGCCTTTTTTTATTATTCTGTTCTAAGGGCAATGCCTGTATTTTTCAAGAAATTTGTTATATATTATTTACGAAAAATCACAATTTTCCTTCAATAATAAATCCATGCAAGTAAGCATGATGACAATTTACTGGGTTGATCATAATGATATTAAGGAACCGATGGATGTTCGTTAACAGCCCAGTATATAATGCCAAAATTGTTATGCTCCACGCTTTGTCTGCGTCACGTGACCATGGCATGCTATTGAACACAGCAGGAAATTAAAATAGATCTCATGTCCCTTCTCACATGCCTGTGGTGATGTAGAGTGGAATTAATGGAATCGAGTGTTGAATTACTTGAAAGCAATTCTATTACATGAAAGTAAATTTACCACTTATAATGTTCCAGGTGATACATGAGAAATTATGTAACATTATGCAATTATCAAACATTATAGAATAATGGAAATGCATCTGCAAATGAAAAAAAATCAATCTTTTTCACGTATACGGGCACCCATAATCAGGTTTCAAGTGAATCGTTTGTTTTGCTTTTTTTTCATTTCCAAGTGATTTTAAAATTTAATCATTAGCATTTCTGAGCTAATTTATTCCATATTACCACATCGATGATATCATTGCAAACTGAGGATTACTCTAAGTTCATCCTTACTTCCGCACTGCTGCAGGGTTTTACTAATACTATATGCCACCTTCAAACATCCCACCTGCAGAAGAAAGCGTGGACGCTGCTTGATTACTGGACCTTAGTTTAGGTGATGGATTCGGTATTGACATAAGCTTGGTGAGGTGTGGTAGGAAGATGGCGCGGGACCCCCAGGGACCGGCCAGGACAGGTAACCCGCCACACGCTCCCGCCCAACCTGGCAAGGTATCGCTCCATCTTATCGCTTAACCACTAGAACCTCACAGATATGCACGCTCCAACCTCTCACTCTCCAATGCAACCAGCTCCCTCAAACAGAATAATTTATTTCAATTACAAAATAACCACGTGGTTTGCTTGTAAAAATCAGATATTTTAACACAGAGGAGTGTTTCAACAGCGGTGGAAACATTAGTAAAATATTGATAAGCTTATCTGCTTTTTTTCTGTTTATTTTGTGAATATATGTTTGCATTAGTTGTGCCACACTTGACACGGAGAGCCAGATTGGATCCCGGTGGTGCGCGCTGATCCAGCAGGCCTGTATGGACAAGTTCGATCTTTATTTCAGTAATATTGATTGGATCTGGAAGGTAAACCCAGGCTGGTCGTGGCTCAATCAACTCGAACATGGACTGGTATACACACTGATTGTATGGCAGTATAAACACTGCATAGTACCGGATCCAAGATACGACGGATCACCCTTTACAAGACTGTGTCATATTTTGTTTCATATCACTGAAGAGTGCCCTCTTCTTATCACCATATTAATAGTGGGTATAATATACCGGCAAACTGGCGGCACCTCGGGGCAAAGCAGGCCTGCCTACTGGCCGATCACCAACTGCCATGGATTTCTCCAAGTTCCGGGACACGGGCGAGCTCTCTGACATCACCGTTGTTGTCGATGGAAATGAGTACAAGCTTCACAAATTCCCTCTCTTCATCAAGTCGGATTTCTTCCGGGCGTTGGCCAGGAGTAAGATCACCGAGAGGGACAGAGTGGAGCTTGCTGACTTCCCGGGAGGGGCTGACACATTTGAAGAAGTGGGTAATTATTTCTACAACATCAAGCTTAACATTACAAAAGATAACGTGTGCAAGTTGAGATGTGCTGCAGAATTCCTACAAATGACCTCTTCGGCCAACCTGGCTGACCATGCAGACCGCTTCCTCCACGATGCCCTCACGTCAGCCAAACTGGGGCGCAATCTACCGGCCATCACTGACCTACTCTTGCAGTGTTGTGACCTGGGCGCTATAGCTGAGCAGGCTGGAGTGGTCAATAAGTGCATAGAAGCTATCGTAGACTGCTGGCTAATCTCAACCAAGTTTGTCAGAAGAAATGCTCAACTGGACAAAACAGATTTGGCAAATTTAGAGAAATTAGCACAGTTTCCATTGGAATGGTTTTTGAAGTTGTTTATCACTGCCAGGGATAAAGCAGTGAGACCTGCCGTCCTTGCCACTCTCATAGAACTGTACGTTAACAATGCCTTGTCAACAGAACAAGAGGAAGAAGAGAAGGAATTGGAAGTGGAAGATCTAAAAGGAGAAACTAAACAGGATGCGACCGGTGGCGATGAGAAAGAAAAAGAAAGTCAACAAGTTGATGGTGGTGAGCAAAATGGAGACATTGCGCCACCTAGTGGCAGTGAAGAGAATGGAAATGCAGAAGAAACAAATAATGTCAAAGAAAAAGAAAGCGAGGACTCAAAACCGCAAAGTTCTAAAGGATCTAAGAATAAGCCTTCTGATGAGGATGTAGGGAAGGTTCTGGATACATTACTACAAGAACTCCCGGAAAACACTCCCCTAGCAGAGACAATTAGTCCAAAATGGGCCCTTAAGATGCTCAAAATGTCAGACAAACTCAGCACCAGGTCCAGGACCTTGCTCCTGAAACTGGTGGCATGTTTACTTCACAAGTTTTCTCCTGCTGATTTGTCTCAAGTTTCCCCTGATATGTTGAGTGAAATATTGGCACAAGCCGGCAAAGATCAGGACAGTGCCCCTGGACAGAAAGATGCACACACCAATATGGCCTGCCAGGTAAATATTTACAATATGACCACGTCTCTCTCATGATAGTGTTTGACATAATTAGACATCTGATATTTGAATGTTTAAAGTTGTGAAATTTCATGGCATAAAAAATTGCATTAAAGAGTACAACTCAAGAAACACGTAGATCTTATATCACAAGATGAGCAATGAGGAAATAAATATCATGACTGTATGCAATTGATGATTCTCAACTATCCACAGGTAGATATATCTAAATAATATAGATACAACATGCAAACGTGATTTTTGTCATTCAATAAATAAACTTACTGACTTTGACACTTGAAGATCCTTTTAAAAATATGATTCATTTCAATGAGTGGCCATATAATATAAAAGGCACCAAAGCGGCCATAAAGACCTGCTTGGCACATTGTCCAATATGTGTGTAAGTTAAAGGTGGAAGTGTACAATGAAATGTGTACGATGTCAACAAGACAGCGCAACCATAGTCCAATATTGACCCATTCCTCTAAGTATCATTTTACATTAGCATGAGAGATCGTTTGCAAAGTCACGCTTGTAGCTTTGCTCTTTATACAAGAAAAGTAACTGTGTTTAATACAAATCCTAAAGAGAACACAGGAAACCTGGAAATGGCATGCATGTTGGTTATATGCTATTCATTGGAATGTAATGAACAATCAGTATACTTCAAGGTTATTCATAACAACATGATGTTAATTACCCAAAGTCATGATTAGCATAATGTAATATTGTTGCAATCATTGCTTTAACATGCATTGATTTAAACCTCTTAGATTACGTGATTACATGGATTCGTAATTACATTTTCATAAAGCATGCTTCAGTCGTATTATACAGTTCACCTGTTGCATGATAAGGTCCTTGACCATTCAAACGAAAATGCGTCAGAAACAAATATGATAAAGCATGAAATTGTAGCTAGTTCATGAATAACATGACCTAATTTGTAGCTTGGTTGAGAATATCCCACTGTAGCCGTTTTGATCCCACACTTAATGTCAATAGCTATCCATTTAGATTATAGTCTTCAGATATGGCATGCTTTACTTAAGTTATGTAAATATGAAAATATGGTGATAAGGAAATCTGGAATATCTTTTCTTTGAGGTAGGTGTTAAATCTTAACTAGAGTATGCGAGTTGACATCATTATTTAGGATTATATATTTAAACCTGGAGACATACAGGGACTACATTTGGTAATGAATTTGTAAGTATAACAAATATTGTGATCAAAAGTTTGGAGTTCACGCAATGACCAGATCAGTGGTACATATACAATCCCATACACTTTGTCTGTAATGAAATGTGTCAGGAATAATTCAGAGGATTCTCATTTATAATGAGTTCATCATACAACACAGGACGATAGCCAACCGTAGTTGCTTGGTGATCACCATTCTGAATTACTAACCTGGATATAAAGCCAAAAACATTTATTAAAACTATTCTCTCACAAATAAGTAGATTGATTTTAGTCTGTCTATAATATCCTGGCCTTAAACAATTGGTTCCACAAAACAGAAACACATTTAGTCTTGGTACTTTACAAAATATATAGGTCAGGTGAAATACTCTTTGGTCCAAGTGGATGTATGTTTGTGGAAAGAAGTCTTATTCCTTATCTAAACATAATTTCATCACAATTCATAAAAGTGCAAGTTGAATTGGTTGTGTGGTTTGTAGCTGTTCGTGCGATCCTACGCATGCCTCCAAATTATCCCGTTACTACACACTCATGCATTCAGATATGTTGATCATATGAAACTAATTTAGAGGGTTCAATTTGGATCACCCGTGGGGCACCCCCGTAGCTCTACTATGTTCTTACTCATTGAAAAACAACCTCACAGGCAATTAAGAAATGTGGCAAGAAATATGGGTTGACATGTTTGTTCAACTTTCCTACTCTAGCCAAGTGCATAGGAAAGAGAACACTTTGAATTTAGTGATTTAATGACTTGTTACTATCAGATAACAGGACTTGATTGAGGCCATACGTTTCCTCTGAGGAATGGCAGTAGTTATGAGTTACATTATGACATCTGAATCCAGGTTTCATACCTTTATTGCTCTTTGTAACTAAGCAAGGTACACAACCACAAAGAGCAATGATAATTGAACCACAAAGAGCAATGATAATTGTTTTGAAATACTGAGATATATATCTAAGAAGACTGATTCATATAACTGTTAAAACATAGCATATTCATCTGAAGTTTCAAATGGGATCCAATATTTGATAAACGGATTTGAGAAATCATCTGTTGATGTCTCAGAGATAAGGGAAGAGTGCCGAGGACGGTGCTGAGTGGAGATATATCGCTATCAGTATCATGCTTGAGGACGACACATTCTGCGCTCCAGTAGGTTTACAATAATATTCACCTCCTTTATCTCTTAGTTAGATCAGCTATTTAATCAGCAGGTAGAAAAGAGAAAATGGTTCATTGCTGATAAATGTACCCAGTTTGAAGTAATCCTTAATGTTCTCATTTTCAAGCAACAAAATGAATGGTGAATTCTTGTCCATAATAATGTAATAATTTAATCATGGTAGGCCATTGTGTCTGTGCCTTGTTGGGTTATATAACTGAAGAGCGGGTGGTTGGTTCGAATCTCGCTGCCGCTTGAAATGGTCTTTGTTGCTTAAAGGGTAAAAAACCACCACGAGATCGACGAGGAACCGTTTAGGTGTTGCAAATAGTGTTTTAAATGTCTACTTCCTCATTTTGTTTAGTTTAATTTTGATTTCAGGTGATCGATAATTATTTGCTGGAGCAAGCCAAGGCTGATGAGTTGCCCCTGGAGACGTTTGTCAAGATGAGTCAGGCGGTACCCCCAGAACACAGGACCAGCCACGACACAGTCTTTAACACACTAGAACTTCTGCTCAAATCAGGTCGGGTAGCCTTTTCAGTAGTTTTGAAAAAGTAGAACACACATGAAGAATAAGCAATAAGAGATAATTCGATAAAAGTAAGCATCGAAAGACAAGTTTATAAAACTGATCAGTAAAAGTTAAATCATTGCATGACATTTGGATGATATGGACATTTTCTTCCTACCAGGTTTTTTAGACCTCGTTATCACATCTGCTTTATGCTGTCATATCTATACTATACTATAAACCAGATAACCCAATAATTCTTCTCAGAGAGAAAGGCATCTACTTCGATGCCAGACTTCTATCGGACCAGATATAGGCTTAGTTATGCTCAAAAGGTGTTGAATAAAACAAAGAAAAATGTTTAGTGTTTAAACTAGCTTTGATTTGATCTACTTTGATTTAATTTGGCATTGCACTGGTAAGGAAATGTAAACGACATCCTTAAACTGACCATAATTTGAAAAAAAAATATTCTAAAATAGTTCATATTTTTTCAGAAAAGATCAAAATATCAGAGGAGGAGAAAAAACCCCTAATTGATCAGATTGATTTCGAGCGACTCAGTGAATCAACTCTGCAGAGGGCTTACGATGCAGAGCTCGTACCAGGAAGTTACATCACAAAAGCTGCGCTTGCGCTCTGCAGCAAACTCCGTGGTGACCTTGAGACTGCCAAAAACACCATCAAATCTCAACAGGAGGAATTGTCCAAATACGGTCTGGGGCAGAAGAATTCGCTTTATTCTTCCCGAGCTTATGTGGCCAGGCCGTATGATACTCACCCCTCCTCCTCTGCTGTGGGTAGCAGGACTGGTGAGTCGGTGCTCCGCCAATACGAGGATGATGACCTTTATGACTATAACCATGATGGGTCTGAGGCTGGTACTGTACCCCTGCTTAACCCTTCCCAGAGATATCTCTACTATCGCAGGTACCATCAGGGTGTCCAAAATTACAATGTCTCACAAACTGACTGGCACAACTCACACGATTATTTATATTTTCTATTTATTTAATACTCATTTAGCACATTTTCAATAAAATGAAGAAATGACACAAATTAAACTTTCTATAATATTCTATTCATAAGATAATACGGTCAGTACATTTAAAAATAGCTATATTTAGAAATTTATGTTTGAATGTATGTGATTGGACATGGCTTTGATCGCATGCCACCCTGGCAGTACGCTGGCTATAGAAGCGGATAACTAAGTCTTCTTTGTAATCATACATATCCCTTATAAATATCAATCATTAATGATTCTATTATATCATTCTTCTTCCTTTAATTTTGTCAGACGCAATCGATGATTTAAAGTGCAAATGAAAACAATGTGTGATTAATGATATTATTTTTGTAACACGGATGGTTCCTTTTTTGACAAGCATTGCCGACAGGCAATGCTTGTCAAAAAAAGGAACTATCTGTGTTATTCTGTGATCGGTACGATCATGGGAAATGCGTATTCATTTCCTGTGGTTTGTGATTCGGTTTTTTCTGTGGTCATTATTGTTAAAGCAACTGACGCCACTGTGGAGTGTTCGCCGTGTGCATGCAATCAATTCGACTGGTGCCACCCACATTTCTTGACACTCGGTAGGGGACCAGTCTAGTATTCAGCGTATGAATACAAGTAAAACAAAAGAAAAGAAGTGCGTGATGTAAACAAAGCAGAACATTCAAAACTATGTCATCGTCTTCGCCCATCATTTCACAAAATTATCTTTTTAAATTGCTTGGAAATGCTTCCCAATCGCTAGTTTAGTCAATAGGCATCCCGCCGAAATGACAACATCGTCATCCACGGACAGAGCAAGCGCAAGTGATGTCTCCAAGAGGGGAACCGCATCAGTTTTTTCTCATTCTTGCACGTGCTGGTCACTGACGTCATGTCAATGGTTGGCACTTGCACGAGGCGATTACGTAACACAAATATGTACTTCATATGCTAAACACCAAATAGGTATCCGTGCATGTGCATGTGCATTGATGCATGTGCCGTGTGCTGGAAGCTAATGCGGTACCTGCTCGGCAAAGCCAATAGGCATCCCGCCGAAATGACAACATCGTCATCGCCCATCGCTGCACAAAATTATACCTTTAAATCCCTTTAAAATGCTTCCCAATCAATAGAACAAGGAATTTTAAGTAAGTTTAGTTCAAATTTGGTGTAAATCGGACAATTAGAACAGAAATGAGATGCAGAAGTCGGATCGATGATTTGCGATAGCGCCTGAGCGATAATAGAGAAACTTACGTAATCGAGCATGAAAAGGCACATCTTTGCCAACAGTTGAGCTAAAAAAATCGTTCATATACCAAATTAAATGTTTTTAAAAGATGAATAAAAATAATTTCAACTACCCCATCATTTTGCAATGATCGTTTATGTTTAAATGATTTTGTTGTTGTTTATTTAATTTTTTGTTGTTGTTTATTTAATTTTTTGTTGTTTATTTAAATTTTTGTTTTGTTTGTTGTAATTTTTGTTTTGTTTATTGCAATTTTTGTTTTGTTTGTTAATTTTTTTCCCATCCGTGTTACATGTGGATCACCACTTTTTCTTGTTTAGTTTTATAAAATCTACGATTTTGCAGTAGTAATCCATATTTGATCTAGTGATTTGTGATAATTGATCACGCTTCAGTTGATATATTAATACTCAATGATTATAGCTGCGTTATGTGACATGGTATGTGCTCTTTTGATTTGCATGCTGATTGCTAGTTAATTGAATGTTTTTCTTCATTTTCCCATTTAAACCTCGATATTTTCCTGCATTTCTTCCTTTATCTCAGCCACCATCTCCCATGGTTATTTTAGTGTTAACAAATTAGTGCTTAAATATTGTAGCTTGTACGTTTAATATACACCGCATGTTATGATGCTTTTTATATTCAATTTTATTTGAGCATTCGTCAGATTGATTCGCCACTTTTGACTCTCTATCTTTTAATCATTAGTTTTAAATGAATATTTCAGGAACCAGTACATCATCTAAGTTTACACCAATCAGCAGAGCGTCAAAGCGAATTACAGCTAGTCACGTGACATCTTCTGCACCCGCCAACCAATCAGCGTTGTCCAGCAGCCTGGATCCGGACCTTGAGCTGAAACTGGCCCTGGACGACCTGGACAGGGAATACCGGTATGGAAGCGGCTATGATTATGGCAGAGGTCGGTATTTGGAGGACAGCAGGGACTCGCCCAGGGATTCCTACTCAGAGACTTACGGCAGCTTGTACTCCAGACGGCCGGGTCAATGGGGCTACGCACCCAAGTCATGATTCCATGCCATCCTTATCATTCGTGTTTACTGTTTGTAAATCAAAATATCTGTGATATACTTTCGTTCATATTTTGACTATGTCTATGATACACTTTCGTTCATATTTTGACAATGTCTATGCATATACATGGTTCAAAACCTTATTTGGTTTTTTCTTAAGTAAAAACGCTGATAAATTATCTTTGCCAGACTCTACTTGCACACGTCCTGATACTCCTGTACCGGGCTCTACTTGCACACGTCCTGATACTCCTGTACCGGGCTCTACTTGTACACGTCCTGATACTCCTGTACTGGTCTCTACTTGTTCAAGTCCTGATACTCCTGTACTGGGCTCTACTATTCACGTCCTGATACTCCTGTACTGGGCTCTACTTGTACACGTCCTGATACTCCTGTACCGGGCTCTACTTGTACAAGTCCTGATACTCCTGTACTGGGCTCTACTTGCACACGTCCTGATACTCCTGTACCGGGCTCCACTTCTACACGTCCTGATACTCCTGTACCGGGCTCCACTTGTACACGTCCTGATACTCCTGTACCGGGCTCTACTTGTACACGTCCTGATACTCCTGTACCGGGCTCTACTTGTACACGTCCTGATACTCCTGTACCGGGCTCTACTTGTACACGTCCTGATACTCCTGTACCGGGCTCTACTTGTACACGTCCTGATACTCCTGTACCGGGCTCTACTTGTACACGTCCTGATACTCCTGTACCGGGCTCTACTTGTACACGTCCTGATACTCCTGTACCGGGCTCTACTTGTACACGTCCTGATACTCCTGTACCGGGCTCTACTTGTACACGTCCTGATACTCCTGTACTGGGCTCTACTTGTACACGTCCTGATACTCCTGTACTGGGCTCTACTTGTACAAGTCCTGATACTCCTGTACCGGGCTCCACTTGTACACGTCCTGATACTACTGTACCGGGCTCGACTTGTACAAGTCCTGATACTCCTGTACCGGTCTCTACTTGTACACGTCTTGATACTACTGTACCGGGCTCGACTTGTACAAGTCCTGATACTCCTGTACCGGGCTCTACTTGCACACGTCCTGATACTCCTGTACCGGGCTCCACTTCTACACGTCCTGATACTCCTGTACCGGGCTCTACTTGTACACGTCCTGATACTCCTGTACCGGGCTCTACTTGCACACGTCCTGATACTCCTGTACCGGGCTCTACTTGTACACGTCCTGATACTCCTCTCCTGGGCTCTACTTGTACACGTCCTGATACTCCTGTACCGGGCTCTACTTGTACACGTCCTGATAGTCCTGTACCGGGCTGATACTCCTCTCCTGGGCTCTACTTGTACACGTCCTGATACTCCTGTACCGGGCTCTACTTGTACACGTCCTGATATTCCTGTACCGGGCTCTACTTGTACACGTCCTGATACTCCTGTACCGGGCTCTACTTGTACACGTCCTGATATTCCTGTACCAGGCTCCACTTGTACACGTCCTGATACTCCTGTACCGGGCTCTACTTGTACACGTCCTGATACTCCTGTACCGGGCTCTACTTGCACACGTCCTGATACTCCTGTACCGGGCTCTACTTGTACACGTCCTGATACTCCTGTACCGGGCTCTACTTGTACACGTCCTGATACTCCTGTACCGGGCTCCACTTCTACACGTCCTGATACTCCTGTACCGGGCTCTACTTGTACACGTCCTGATACTCCTGTACCGGGCTCTACTTGTACACGTCCTGATACTCCTGTACTGGGCTCTACTTGTACAAGTCCTGATACTCCTGTAGGGGCTCTACTTGTACACGTCCTGATACTCCTGTGCCGGGCTCTACTTGTACAAGTCCTGATATTCCTGTACCAGGCTCTACATGTACACGTCCTGATACTCCTGTACCGGGCTCTACTTGTACACGTCTTGATACTACTGTACCGGGCTCGACTTGTACAAGTCCTGATACTCCTGTACCGGGCTCTACTTGTACACGTCCTGATACTCCTGTACCGGGCTCTACTTGTACACGTCCTGATACTCCTGTACCGGGCTCGACTTGTACACGTCCTGATACTCCTGTACCGGGCTCCACTTGTACACGTCCTGATACTACTGTACCGGGCTCGACTTGTACAAGTCCTGATACTCCTGTACTGGGTCCCTGCTTATTATCTTATTATCAGTAATAATAACCTCACACTGGAGCCTCATAATTCAAATGATAAACTGGATCACGTAAAATAAGCAGCCCTTTGACAAATTAACAAATTCAACACCAGAAAAATATATTCTATCGTTTGGTCCCTGGAAACATTAAAATAAACATATTTTCCATCCTCCAAAGTTCAATATTACCCGTTACCTGTTATGTAAACTTGTATCCAGGACTGTAGATGTAGTGATGATTGATGATTGACTGTGATAAATGTGTATACATAGCTTTAGTTGCCAAGAATCTTAGTGTCAATTGTCCATTATACTTTTATAGATAAATGTAAAAATAAATATGGCAAGCTTTTATATTCATGCATGCCAAAAGAATAAAGTCTGTTGTGTTTGTCTTAGCGAGGCTGCGAATATCTTCAAACTGTGCCAATCTTACATAGATTTGTGTATATCAAAGGTAAAACTGCATAAGATTTTAAAATAAATGTAATAACTGTTTCAATTCTCTTCAAAGTTACACAGAAGATTTGCAAGGGTTGTGGGCAGTAGTCTTGTTAATTTCTATTGTTTGTCATTTCCAACAGATAATTTGCATTCTGCAACATTGTAAATAATATCTTAAAAATGGACGCGATGACCATCTTTTTTACCCAAGAGTTTTGTTCTTATCCAAGTGATAACTCACTCGAGTTAACCAACTTATACTCTCCTGTCACGATTTAAAGATAAGATGTTTTTCCGTTCAAGTAATGGTATTTTCAAAGTGTTAAGTGGAGGTTAGAGCTTGTTTAACCGGGGTTAGAGACGAATGGAGCGGTAGGATCATCCATCCAATTCTTGGAGAGGGGCTGTGTGGGCGTGAGCCAACTCGCCAGGTGTCACCACCATGCTCCCGCCAAATACACTGTCACCCTCATTCAAAGTTTATTATTTCTGGCATATGTACTTTCCATGCAATTCTATTCTAAAACGAGTAAAAAACAGAGGGTTGCACCTGTCATATTTCTATGCATAAATTAATAACAAATGAATATCCCGTTACGGGGTAAACAACAAGGTTTTCCACCAGGTGTCTCTAACTTATTTTGGATGATATCAAGCTGAGCTGTTATTTTCCAGGTTACATTACGGTACATCAAACAGTTTTGTCACTTCAAGTAAGTTTGGCTCAACCTCGAGTGAAATCTTATGTATGTTGTGACAAATCGTTTTAAACATAATGATGGAGATTAACTGTGAAGTGGAATGTGATTTCATTTGATTGGAGGAACTGTGTTTCATCTTGTCATGTAGTGCCACCTGGTTCTAACATCTGCTCATTATCTATTATATTTATGCCTCGGACCACTATTACAATGTCCCATTGAAAACCATAGTCAATACCTCACCTTCAAAAATTCATAAAAAATATTAATATCGACCTAGGGTATTTTGAAAAATACTTATCAGATGGCAAAAATATTCATCTTTCTAAAAGCAGAGTATGAAGTGAGGTTGACCATTGAAATTTTTTGCTAGGATCTGTTAAAGCGCCACCTACCTTGAAAACAAAGAACAGAACATGGAAATATAGGAAAGAGCCCCTGATAGCAAAGATAAATATATAGTCCCTTCAATTATTCTCATTATTTTTCTAATAACTTCGACAAAACAAGCCATTAGTGTGCTATTAAATAGCACTATTCATTCTATGTCTAATGGGATCTGCATCTCGTTATTATCTCGTTATGTATAATAAGGGGGAGTAGGAAATTATCAAGCACTACTTTCGTATGCCCTGGTCCTACATATCAAAGAGTAGACTCAGGTCTATTATAATACAGACAAGTAAAAAAAAAAGCAAGCTCGCGTAAGTTTGCAAAACCCCAAGGCAAAATCCAAGAAAATCTTCTTACTCTGCCACGCACTCGCAAATCACTTCTTATACAAAAGTGCAATCTGACAGTGGAAGCAGAAATATGTGCCAAAAACATAGCTGCCTTGGACCGATAATAGGTGTATGCTCTAAAGACCTACAGCTTGATCATGTCAAAACCTCGAACATTCAAACCTTAAGTCAAAATAAAGGCAAGCAAAAATCTTGGCATGTTTATTAAACTGAAAAAGATGTTTGCTGCATTCGATGCACTTTAATGAATCTTGGCTTGATACTTGATAGAACAAGGATCTACTACCTGCTTTAAACAGAATTGAAATTGCCGAAATATCTTCAGAGGTATGGCAATTTTAGCTATGCAAAGCATAGCTGCTGCAGTGATGGGAAGAAATTTCTGTCAGTTTGTCCGTCAACTTTGATCTTCTCTGAAACTACTGGTTTTTGAGTTATTGCTAGGCAAGATGTATTTTCAGGTGATCGATTCTATCTGTTTTCCATTTGTCTCTGTTTTTTTTCATTTTTTAAATGATGTTTATGTCAGCATAGTTCCTGCAGTGATGGGGATGGCTCAGATCTTTCTCCATTTTGTTATTATTTTTCAAAAATCTCAAAGCGATTACTAAGTTGTCAAGGAGGCCATTTTGAACAACAAGATAACAAGTTGGGGCCAGAATTGATATTTAATTGGTCAGAATTATCATCTCCTCAAGTGTACCCTTGAAATGTTTATTAATAAAGCAATTTCCGGAAAATGTTAACATACATTACAAAAACGCAATGATCAGCAAAGCCCTTAGGCCATTGGCCTATGTTTTCATACATCTAATAGCTATGACTGAGACATCAAGAATTGAAATAACAATTTAGGCCCAATTCAATATGTAACATGTATTTTCATTGGCCAAACTTATCTGCTCAAGTCTGCTCCGGGAAAGGATTAAATGATTAATTTTGAAACAATTTGCATTTCCAGAAAATGTTCACAAACAGTACAAAAAAGCATTGATCAGCAAAGCTCTAAGCCCATTGGCTTATGTTTATCAGGGCTATTGGAAAGATGATAGTTAAGCTTGACATCATCCACAAAACGCCAGAAACACCTGGTAAAAAACTGTATTGTCCACTTCGTGAAGGGATGTTCATTTGTTTTACACTTATTCTAACGAATCGACTGGTGCTGCCATCTGTGCTTCACTTGATCGCGAAAAGAAGGGCATGGAAAACACCTAGAAAACACAAAATAGAAATGCCGGAAGCAGTTGGTAGAAATAATTAACCGGAACATATGGTGCACACTGACATGGAGTTTAAAAGAGCATTACCATTCATTAACTTTAATTCTAATAGAGCATTTCTCTTCATTAACGTTAACTCTAATAGAGTATTTCTCTTCATTAACTTTAACTCTAATAGAGCATTTCTCTTCATTAACGTTAACCCTAATAGAGTATTGCTCTTCATTAATGCTTCGAGAAAAATCAAATTCATGATTATTTAAAATCCCAAATTTGTTATTTTAGATCTAAGCCACATTACTGTACATTAATCGTTTTCAGACCACCCCTGTGATAAATATATCAATGTAATCAATTAAATCTATATTTTCATGTACTGACCACCTTTTAGCAATTGTTTAATTAATAAATCCAAAGCTCAAAATACTATCATAAAATGACGAATTGAATAGTTTTATGCTATTAAAAGAGTTGTTCCGATAGTTCAGATATGGAATCGTTTGTGATAATTAAGAACATCGTGTAGTCACTATACAAAGTAATAAGAAGAATTTACTACCTTTCTTTGCGAGAACAGATCATATTTTAACAATTAGGATAATTGTCTAGATTTTATTGATATGTTGGGGGGTTAGATCAACATCATCATCATCATTATCTCATTATTAGACCTACTTGTGGCAAATGTAGTGCCGCCCGACTGAAATGTCATGTCACAGGTCCTTGACGTGACAACCCACTCAGTCATATATTTAAAAGGATAAGAGGAAAACCCTTCATGCACGGGCGCCATTTCATACAAGAAATTGTAACATAAATACAATAAAGAATCGAACTCACGACATTTATATCATGACAGCAGAACTGGTGCCGATAAGCTTGTGCTCTTATGAATTGCACCACGGCCCGTGGTCTTGGTTTTATTGACCACGCAGATCGACGCAACGCAACCCAGCTTTGTTGATTGAGTTGTTGTACAAATAGTTATGCATACATGCAGTGTGATGCTATAAGATATAAAATGAGGTATTTATTTTCCATTAAGTCGTTTTATCCAAGAAGCGACGCCACATGACTGCCCTAAAGAGGAAGCATAATTCACAACATAACTGGCAAAGAAATCTCTTTATAACAAATTGGTCAAACGTCTATAAAATATTTACTAACTTAGACTTAGAGCTTTCCTTCGATCAGATTTTCAATGGGGCACCTTCGGATTGGGTCACAAGAGTGATTTGGTTAACAGAGATCTACTAGTATTTGTCCATTAGCAAATAACATCCTGATGGACAATAACAGTGGTCACATGAGTATAAGCATAGAACTAGGCACTTTCAGCCAAACACAATAATCCTGGCAGCTAGGAATGTTGGTTAATATCAGGGTGATAGTGCGCGAATGTATCATGACAAAATCGTTGTAAAACTACCTGTGATCTCCATGATTTCATAAAAGCTATAACAAATCAAACTGCTTTGTAAAGAAAATAGGTCCTCATTTGCACTAAGGTCCCCTATTCGCTATTAGAAGCTTATGAGACTTTCAGGCAATCTTTCCAATACACAGAGACAATGTTTTTTAAAATGGCTTGACAGCTCCGCCACCACTATCACAAATGTTTTGCTGTAAACACAACACACGCGAATGCATTTTCTATTCAAACATTACGCTCTATTCAAACATTTTAATTCCTTACAACTGTTCCTTACTCCAGTGTTTCACCTCCAAAGTCATCTATATTTTCTTGTGGAAAACAAGTCATGCTAGATAGCCTTTTTGCAAATACGCACAGATATCTGTTCGATCCTTAAGGCCACACTAAAATGGATTTCTTTCTTGGGGTTAATTTTTGCCTGAATGTATCCTTATATATTCGTATATGTTCACGTTTGATCTCAAATGAGTGTCACCTGGCACCATTTATCCTGTCAATACAACATATTGATTACCTTCTTGACAGATATGGTGTTCAGGGTGAGATCAAAGAACCCGAACATATCCTGAATCAGCAGCCCAACATATGTGACCTGGTATGGAAATAACATATACCTGTTACCAAGGTAATTGGTGATAGGGAGGACACCTACCTTGTCATGAATAAGTCCCGCCAGAAATGCTGTGAGGGAAATATTCTGGTCGGTTCATGGTATATGACATAAAATCTTCAAATGATTTGGTGTTGATACATAAATAATCCAATACTGCTATTTAAAATATCTTAAATTTAACATCTTAAATTGTATCTTTTCTTCCGAATACGGTGCTTTGACACATAAGGTTAATTATAATTAATCCTTTCAAGTTGAAAGAAAATCCATGGGTTTTATGTAGAAAGGTAAAAACATCTATAAATGTACATACTTATTGTATGTTTTTTCTTCAGAAATACTGTTAAAATGCAAAGCTGTAATATCTGAGAATGGGACATAACTTCGACAAAGTGGAAATTGTGAATTTCACTGAGACAAAATGAAAAGTTTACTATTGGTGACCAGAATGATATATAACATTAAACACAAAATTGTACCTGCTTATTTTTAGCTATGCATAGCATAACGTCTGTAGAGAGGGGGAGAAATTTATTTTCTGTCATTCTGTCGGTCCGTCAACTTTAATCTTCTCCTCTGAAACCGCTGGTGGGGGTTCCTAGCTACATATAGGTAAGATGTTGTTTTTTCCAGGGAACCAACTCTATCTAACAGGTATCCTTCTATAAGTTGTCAAGGAAGATGTCTCTTTGATTAGTGTGGCTTTAGAACGTACAGTTTGATCGGCTGAAATTATTATGTGTAGAGAGAGAACGACACATATATACTAATTTGAATGACTGTTGACCCGCCACTGACCGGTGGCCTGAGGTGGCATCTGACAGGTGAGTCGGTAACCTGAGCATGAACTGCCCCCTCATGCTGGGCCTTAATAGAAAGTGATTCTGTTCACCTCTAACCTCGGTTAAATAATATCTAACCTCTCATTAAGTCAAAAAATTAAATAATAACTTATGAAGCACTTTACAGGCATTTCCAGAAAATGTTCAAAAGCTTTGTAAAAAGCAATGATTAGCATAGGTCAAATGACATTAGCCTATGTTTAATACCTTAATAAGATAAGTCTCAAATATGACAATTTCCAGAGGACATCATTTTAAAATGATATACAGGAAGGTTTAAATAAAAAGGTGAACCTTAAGATATTTCAACAGAAATGTGGGTCCCCATATTTTTTTCATAAAACCATTAAGAGACGCATTAGTTTTTCCTATTGATCTGAGCATCTTTATGTTTGTTTTCCTTAATGGACCTTGTGTTTGTTCTTTTTTACAACTTTTTTACAACGAAATATTAAGCAATATTTATTTAACATTTTTTTTCTTCGCCCCGCATTGTTATTGACCCTTCCCTTAGTATATCCCTTTGTTACAAAAAAATGAATTGAAAAAAGAATTTAGGGAAGAATTCTCTCCCTGGTAGTACACTGGATGTCTTAGGTGCAAATACAAATCCAATGACAACCAAAGTGGATAGATTCTTGCCATTTCTAAAATTGACACACAACATTTCTAGCAAAACGATAGATCGGTTGTGTTTGATAGCCTGCAACCTGTCTCTGAACACGCTTTCACCACTGAAATTAAAACTCATTTTAACTCTACATTCCCTATTAGTTTTTGGCCTCTAAACAATATATTCAAAAATCAAAATTTCATTTGAAATTTGGAAATCATTAGGTGATAGATCCAGAAGAGATGTTGATGCAATTTTTGGGGCCAAACACCACGCTGATGCTTGTTTTTGGCAATGTGCGTTTCAAAAGTGGAATTTTGTACTTTAAAATATCATTGAAAGACTTGTAGATCATAATTTCTGTTTTATCAACCACTTATACTTCCAAATTAAATTGAAAGGGATGCAATTGAAAATATATTCCGAGGAAGATTTCAGATAAAAAAATATTGGTCTTTTAATTTACTTTACGACATTCTTATATGAGCCCCCAATGGATTTGTTAATGACCTTTCGTAGCCATTTAAAAATATAGAGTCACTCTTACCAATCTGAATCTGAATCAATTTCTTCTATCTCTCCAAGATCTGAATCAATTTCTTCTATCTCTCCAAGACCTGTGGTAACGCAGTCACATCTGACAACATCTGGCAACATATGACAACATCTGACAACATCTGACAACATCTGGCAACATCTGACAACATCTGGCAACATCTGACAACATCTGACAACATCTGGCAAAATCTGACAACATCTGACAACATCTGACAACATCTGGCAACATCTGACAATATCTGCATGACATCTGACAACATCTGACAACATCTGACAATATCTGCATGACATCTGACAACATCTGGCAACATCTGACAACATCTGACAACATCTGGCAACATCTGACAATATCTGCATGACATCTGACAACATCTGACAACATCTGACAACATCTGACAACATCTGACAATA
Source organism: Amphiduros pacificus (assembly GCA_949316495.1). Lineage (NCBI taxonomy): Eukaryota > Metazoa > Annelida > Polychaeta > Phyllodocida > Hesionidae > Amphiduros > Amphiduros pacificus. The sequence continues at coordinate 7,935,429 of OX439000.1, forward strand.
TCTGCATGACATCTGACAACATCTGACAACATCTGACAACATCTGGCAACATCTGACAATATCTGCATGACATCTGACAACATCTGACAACATCTGACAACATCTGACAACATCTGACAACATCTGACAACATCTGACAACATCTGACAACATCTGACAACATCTGACAACATCTGGCAACATCTGACAACATCTGACAACATCTGACAACATCTGGCAACATCTGACAACATCTGACAACATCTTGCAACATCTGACAACATCTGACAACATCTGGCAACATCTGGCAACATCTGACAACATCTGACAACATCTGGCAACATCTGACAACATCTGATAACATCTGGCAACATCTGACAATATCTGCATGACATCTGACAACATCTGACAACATCTGACAACATCTGGCAACATCTGACAACATCTGACAACATCTGGCAACATCTGACAACATCTGACAACATCTGGCAACATCTGACAACATACGGCAACATCTGGCAACATCTGACAACATCTGACAACATCTGGCAACATCTGACAACATCTGATAACATCTGACAACATCTGGCAACATCTGACAACATACGGCAACATCTGACAACATCTGGCAACATCTGACAATATCTGCATGACATCTGACAACATCTGACAACATCTGACAACATCTGGCAACATCTGACAATATCTGCATGACATCTGACAACATCTGACAACATATGACAACATCTGACAACATCTGACAACATCTGACAACATCTGACAACATACGGCAACATCTGACAACATCTGGCAACATCTGACAACATCTGACAACATCTGACAACATCTGACAACATCTGGCAACATCTGACAACATCTGGCAACATCTGTCAACATCTGACAACATCTGACAACATCTGGCAACATCTGGCAACATCTGACAACATCTGACAACATCTGGCAACATCTGACAACACCTGATAACATCTGGCAACATCTCACAATATCTGCATGACATCTGACAACATCTGACAACATCCGACAACATCTGGCAACATCTGACAACATCTGACAACATCTGGCAACATCTGACAACATCTGGCAACATCTGACAACATACGGCAACATCTGGCAACATCTGACAACATCTGACAACATCTGGCAACATCTGACAACATCTGATAACATCTGACAACATCTGGCAACATCTGACAACATACGGCAACATCTGACAACATCTGGCAACATCTGACAATATCTGCATGACATCTGACAACATCTGACAACATCTGACAACATCTGACAACATCTGACAACATCTGGCAACATCTGACAATATCTGCATGACATCTGACAACATCTGACAACATCTGACAACATCTGACAACATCTGACATGATCTGGCAACATCTGACAACATCTGATAACATCTGACAACATCTGATAACATCTGACAACATCTGACAATATCTGACAATATCTGATAACATCTGACAACATCTGATAACATCTGATAACATCTGACAACATCTGACAACATCTGACAACATCTGACAGCATCTGACAACATCTGACAACATCTGACAACATCTGACAACATACGGCAACATCTGATAACATCTGACAACATCTGGCAACATCTGACAACATCTGACAACATACGGCAACATCTGACAACATCTGGCAACATCTGACAATATCTGCATGACATCTGGCAACATCCGGTATGACAATATCTGGGAATATCTGGCAATATATTCACGTTGGAAGAAATCCACTGAGTATAGTGTGAGTATATAAACTCCACGTAGTATGAAGACATACTTTTCCTCTGTGATACTCGGTATTCACATATAAATAGCACTGCTCATATATTCTTTTTTTAAATTTTTACCATTTTATGCAGTTTTAAAATGAAGTAAGATCAGTAAACTATTTCTTTTCAGAAATTATCGGGAAAATTATTAAGGGCATAGAATAATACATTTAGGGTCTGGAGCCCTCCACTATATGATGTAGTTGTTGTACTCACTGGCAAGCAAGGTGTTGTGTGATCGGCATGATTAGGTGGTTTAAGGTATATAAAGCTATTTATACCTCGAAGGACAGATCAAAGGGATCGGTTTCTTCTTAGTGTATGCTGCTGAAATATTGCACACATTAATGTGGATGATTTAAGTGCAAGGTATACAAGTTTATTGTGTAGGTGAATGGCTCTTAATGGCCTCAGAAATTATGTTAGACACGAAGCTAACAAAAAAGCGGTGTGTGATAAAATAAATGTTTTGGGTTTATTCATAACACTGAAAATAAAACTTTTGATTTGATAAATGGGTCTCACAATGTCTTTAAATTGAAGTAAACGGAAACATCACTATTGCTACTTGATAATTTGTTTACTGATTATTACAATTGATATTTTCAGCTTTGTGTGTCAGGATTTGTGTTAAAGGCTTACTGTTAGTATTGATTTTCTGAACAAAGATAAATAATAACATTAGCTTAAATCAATGTGAACCTGATTTACAGTGAGTATATCTGTACAAAGATGCCATTTTTTCTCGTGATAAATAATGCAATTTGTGAGACAGATTTTCCTATAAATAAGGTGAACCTGCTTTCACTGCCTGGCTGATTTCATTATGGATATGCATGCGCTTGCTAATCACAGGGAATACCTTAATAAATAGATAATACTGTGTCAACTAAAAGCCCAGCGCCTGCCGCCCCAATGGCAACACTTTCAGGAAAAAAGTGACTGCTAAAACGATAGTCATCAACAAGGAACAAATATATTAGAAATCCCCGTGGGCATATTGATTCACATGATTAAACAATGTTGGATGCTACATTTCAAAGTACTATTTGAATCGTAGATGATTTTGCATTTTCCTGAACAGAATAGTTATATAGTCCATAAAGTGACCACCTTTCGTCACGATTGATTTTATGATTGTATTAAAAGCGCTGTTGGCATATGGTTTAAATAATTTACACGGCACATGGGTAATAATCATATCTTTTCATTCTGCCTACATATTAATCTATCATCATCACCAGATCATTGTCCATGAGAACGGAGCATTACGGTTCCGTGTCACGCAGCTTGGTTGCAGTCCACAGATCACAATGCTTCAGTTCAGAGTCGGTTTTCGGTCCACATGCGTCTCCACACACGATGGATCAATCGTGTTTCCTTTGTACACAAATTCTCACAACGTTTTGGTGGAGGGTGGTACGTGGTGGGATGTCTACATAATATAGATAACTAACATAATATAGATATATCAAGCTATATATCATGCATCTGGGTTTTTTTTACTTTACACCAAAGATATTTATACTTTTTCTTTTTCTTTCAATAAAGAATGTACAGCCTTTCTTCAATGTATATCATCTGCTGAACCATTTAATGACAAATCAATGTTTAATAGCATACAGGGGTCAATGTTTTACTCAAAAATCACTTTAAGCTGCCCAAAGGGTATACATCTGTTTTTTTTATAGCAAACATCACCAAATCTGAATAGTTTGCTACCAAATGCCACAGCACATCACGATTAAGAGCCTTTAAGTTAAGATGCGACACAGACAATGGATAAATAATATATTTTCTAATCAAGCTAGCTTGACACAAAATGAGAGAGAGAGTGGATTTTGTGATATGAGGGCACAATGTGTTGGCAGACTGGGACACGTTCAGATCCATACATATATATATGTAAGTGGGGAAGGCGATACATGTGTGCTGCATTTGTCTATTCATGTCAGGTACGTGTAACATAATAATGTTGAACACATACAAAATTGGAGGAAGCTTGTTTGAATTAGAGACATCTTTGTATCCATGATACACTGAGAAATGTGCTAGAATGCACACACCTCGACCCACGGCTTCCCGGTGATGACATGCCTGTGTATCCTAACAACATGTGACAGGGAGAAAACAAAAAAGTTAATCAACTCCTTTCTTCTTCAAGAAAAATGTTTGGGCTAGGAATTCAAGAATGATATTTAAACGAGGACATATGAAAGCTTCATTCCACAATCTCTGATCTCTTTATTAACAAATGATTGTCCACTCCTTTTTCGTATTAATGAACCATACCTTTTTCACCTCCCAAACCGGTTCCCAAAATTGATTTAAACAGTGTTTGAGAAACTGATGTTTTTTAAATGATTTCAGTTACATTTATATAATTATTTGAACAGATGAGTAATGAGCTGTGAAGAATTGCCCACGCAGCAACTGTCTGTAAATTTGGATTAAATATTATTTCACATTGTTGAATGCAGTTCTTCACTTGTCACTCTGCCATGTATTCTATACATGACATCTGTCGTACCCATGAAATGATATGGTGCCAAACCTTTTGAAGTTATAGATCTTACTTGTTCGGCCCTTAAGATTTTGAGATATTTCTCGACCAACTTACAGTCAACATGTTTTTTACTCTCATAGCTTGGCTGCCACTATCACAAATGATGTTGCCGCAAATATAATACGTGCAAATGCACTTGCTATGCTATACTATTGTTTAGTTGTTATTCGCCAACACTGATTCCAAAGACTGTCCTATAAAGGTTGGTCATTTGTGAGACAGATTTATCTGCTTCACAAATACAACATTATTTATCTTTATCTTTGGTCTCAATAAGACAGTTGTATAAATCTTTTGACTCGTTTAGGTGTTTAACAGACTAAATAAACTCTTCAAATACAAAATAACGAACGTTGAAACTCTTTTATTATTAGATGAAATGATAATGTTTGGGCCATGACATAATGTCCTTTTCAGGATCTTATCTTTGAGGTACCCCGAGATACAGTCTTACCTTAATGCTTTTCACATTTTAGAAATGAAATATTCAAAATACACGATACTGAAAGGTGTTTTAGGAATTGGTTATAAATTTTACCAAAATCAGATCATCTTTCTGAAGTCATTTAATTTTAAAGCGTGCTCCACTGACTAAACATGTCCTAGCATCCTTAGCACACTAAATATATTTGCCAGCATTAATGCCACCGACCATTATTTAGTGTTTGAGTAACTGAATATAAAAATCAATGATTTCAGTTGCATTTACTGGATTTTTCCAACAGATGAGTAATGAGTTGTGAAGCAGTTGCCTTCAATTCAAAACTGCTTGTAAATTTGGACTTATAGTAATTTAATAATTTCACATTGTGGAATAATAGTTCTCAGTTAATAGACATTGTCATTCTACCATGTGCTCCACACTAGTAACGGTTGTACCCATGTAATGATATGATACAAAACCGTTGACGTTACTAATATAATTTTGTCTCCAGGAGTTTCATTTCTGGCTAGTATTGTGTGGTTAGTAGACTGAATATATTCTTCAACAACAAGATATTATTATATTAGATAGGTTATGGACTATCCAAGAGGGTTGCGCACAAATTTCGGACTAATGTGAGAGAACCGACCATTTGAAAGTTGCCTTCAGACGAATAAGTTGCACTTTTGATATTTGTCAAAACCAAACTCTTGAAATAATTCAAGGGACGATCGTGCCGACGATGTCAGAATGCCCGCAGTTAACACAGGTAGCAAATAAAATTACCCCTCCCCCTCCAATTCCATCACTGTTTGTGCATTATATACGATATATATAAATATTTGAGCAATGTAAAGCGAAATCATTTTCGCCATGCCTGTTTTTTTTTAATGCTTTTTTTTTTAATGCTTTTTTTTAATGCTTTTTTTTTTTTGCTTTTCATGTTATTACCAAACATACTTGAAATTATAATCAAGATATTGGCTGACAAAAGCATTATTACCTTCAAGCGTAAAATGAGTAATATTGAAAAAAAAACGATATCATCTTTCACGGACGGATATATTGAGTTATAATGTAGGAGAACTGCATATGTGGTTGTAACGCAGGCTGTTTATGCTATGTACACAGGCCAGGCGCTGATGCAGGCTGCTGATGCTGAGCTCTGAATGCGTCAGCACCACACGTCTCCCCCAACACATCACCTGTCTGCCGCAGGCCCCACAGCAAATATGCAACACCGCAAACAACAAAGACCCTGGCCTTCAGCATAAGGAATATATCAACCACAAGTACCACATTCAGGAATAACTCCACCAGAAACATGCATGGAATGAGGATTTGTTATTTCATACATAATTGTATGAAATTTAATGTGATGGCGTTTATGAAGCGGCGCTGAAACTGAGCATTAAATATTTGTTTTACATGGATGGTAACCTATGCTGCATGCTGTGTTAACATTCACCAGATGATTTCGACTTCTTCATCTATGAATGGACAAAGATGTTCAGCCCGATAATAAATCATAATCGGAGATTCTGTGAGGAAAGTGGTTTATTATTTATTATTTAGCTTCACTGGCGTATGAAAAAATATGAAAAAATACTATGACGATAATAAAAGACATGATTCAAGCAAATATCTCTTGGAACAGGATAACCTGCTTAACCGGGGCCAAAGCTTTCATCATGAATGCCAAAAGAGGAGCTCACTATCTTATGTTCATCAACGATTATATCTAAGCTACTAGGAGTAGATTAAGAGTTATAGTATCATCTGCCAATCGTTAGCGAAATCGCCATGTGGATTATGTGGAAATCCTGCCCTCTTACCTGTATATTGTATACACTTATTATACTGGAGCGTCTGATTCTACCCGTCTGCACGCAGGACATCGTTTTAGGTATAATATTTTACTACACAAAATAAATCATTATGCATTTTGAATATATTTTGTCTATACTTAATTAGAGTTTATGTAATTACTGGTATTGATTTAAAATGGTTTGATGTGTGCTAAAGGGAAGGTAGGTTTGGAAAAAAAGGAATTGATTCACGCTGTTGATACGTCTTATAATAATAGATCTCTTCCGTCTATTATTAGATTATGAAGTCAAAATGTGTGCTAAAGGCAATTATCAAAGGTTGGGAACAAAGGATATGATTCCTGCTGCTTCCACCCATTATTCCACCCATATATAACTTCCACCCATTATTCCACCAATATATAACTTCCATCCATTATTCCACCCATATATAACTTCCATCCATTATTCCACCCATATATAACTTCCACCCATTATTCCACCCATATATATAACCTCCACCCATTATTCCACCTGTATATATAACTTCCATCCATTATTCCATCCATATATAACTTCCACCCATTATTCCACCCATATATAGCTTCCATCCATTATTCCACCCATATATAGCTTCCATCCATTATTCCACCAATATATAACTTCCATCCATTATTCCACCCATATATAGCTTCGATCCATTATTCCACCCATATATAACTTCCATCCATTATTCCACCCATATATATAACCTCCACCCATTATTCCACCTGTATATATAACTTCCATCCATTATTCCATCCATATATAACTTCCACCCATTATTCCACCTGTATATATACTTCCACCCATTATTCCACCCATATATAGCTTCCATCCATTATTCCACCCATATATAACTTCCATCCATTAATCCACCCATATATAACTTCCATCCATTATTCCACCCATATATATATAACCTCTACCCCTTATTCCACCCATATATAGCTTCCATCCATTATTCCACCCAAATATAACTTCCATCCATTATTCCACCCATATATAACTTCCATCCATTATTCCACCCATATATATATAACTTCCATCCATTATTCCACCCATATATAACTTCCATCCATTATTCCACCCATATAAAGCTTCCACCCATTATTCCACCCATATATAACTTCCAACCATTATTCCACCCATATATAACTTCCACCCATTAATCCACCCATATATATAACTTCCACCCATTATTCCACCAATGTATAACTTCCACCCATTATTCAACCCATATATAGCTTTCACCCATTATTCCACCCATATATAGCTTTCACCCATTATTCCACCCATATATAACTTCCATCCATTATTCCACCCATATATATAACTTCCACCCATTATTCCACCAATGTATAACTTCCACCCATTATTCCACCCATATATAGCTTTCACCCATTATTCCACCCATATATAGCTTCCACCCATTAATCCACCCATATATATAACTTCCACCCATTATTCCACCCATATATATAGCTTCCACCCATTATTCCACCCATATATAGCTTCCACCCATTAATCCACCCATATATATAACTTCCACCCATTATTCCACCAATGTATAACTTCCACCCATTATTCCACCCATATATAGCTTTCACCCATTATTCCACCCATATATAGCTTCCACCCATTAATCCACCCATATATATAACTTCCACCCATTATTCCACCCATATATATAGCTTCCACCCATTATTCCACCCATATATAGCTTCCACCCATTAATCCACCCATATATATAACTTCCACCCATTATTCCACCAATGTATAACTTCCACCCATTATTCCACCCATATATATAGCTTCCACCCATTATTCCACCCATATATAGCTTCCACCCATTAATCCACCCATATATATAACTTCCATCCATTATTCCACCCATATATAGCTTCCATCCATTATTCCACCCATATATAGCTTCCATCCATTATTCCATCCATATATAGCTTCCACCAATTATTCCACCCATATATATAACTTCCACCCATTATTCCACCCATACATATATCTTCCACCCATTATTCCACCTGTATATATAACTTCCATCCATTATTCCACCCATATATAGCTTCCATCCATTATTCCACCCATATATAACTTCCACTCATTATTCCACCCATATATATAACTTCCATCCATTATTCCACCCATATATAGCTTCCATCCATTATTCCACCCATATATAACTTCCACCCATTATTCCACCCATATATATAACTTCCACCCATTATTCCACCCATATATATCTTAAACCCATTATTCCACCCTTATATAACTTCCACCCATTATTCCACCCATATATATAACTTCCATCCATTATTCCACCCATATATAGCTTCCATCCATTATTCCACCCATATATAGCTTCCACCAATTATTCCACCCATATATATAACTTCCACCCATTATTCCACCCATACATATATCTTCCACCCATTATTCCACCTGTATATATAACTTCCACCCATTATTCCACCCATATATATAACTTCCACCCATTATTCCACCCATATATAACTTAAACCCATTATCCACCCATATATAACTTCCATCCATTATTCCACCCATGTGTAGCTTCCACCCATTATTCCACCCATATATATAACTTCCACCCAATATTCCACCCATTAATAGCTTCCACCCATTATTCCACCCATATATATAACTTCCACCCATTATTCCACCCATATATATAACTTCCATCCATTATTCCGCCCATATATAGCTTCAACCCATTATTCCACCCATATATAGCTTCCATCCATTATTCCACCCATATATAGCTTCCATCCATTATTCCACCCATATATAGCTTCCATCCATTATTCCACCAATATATAACTTCCATCCATTATTCCACCCGTATATATATAACCTCTACCCCTTATTCCACCCATATATAACTTCCACCCATTATTCCACCCATATATAGCTTCCACCCATTATTCCACCTGTATATATAACTTCCATCCATTATTCCGCCCATATATAACTTCCACCCATTATTCCACCCATATATAGCTTCCATCCATTATTCCACCAATATATAACTTCCATCCATTATTCCACCCGTATATATATAACCTCTACCCCTTATTCCACCCATATATAACTTCCACCCATTATTCCACCCATATATAGCTTCCACCCATTATTCCACCTGTATATATAACTTCCATCCATTATTCCACCCATATATAGCTTCCATCCATTATTCCACCTGTATATATAACTTCCATCCATTATTCCGCCCATATATATATAACTTCCACCCATTATTCCACCCATATATAGCTTCCATCCATTATTCCACCCATATATAACTTCCACCCATTATACCACCCATATATAGCTTCCATCCATTATTCCACCCATATATAACTTCCATCCATTATTCCACCCATATATAACTTCCACCCATTATTCCACCCATATATAACTTCCACCCATTATTCCGCCCATATATATATAACTTCCATCCATTATTCCGCCCATATATATATAGCTTCCACCCATTATACCACCCATATATAGCTTCCACCCATTATTCCACCCATATATAGCTTCCACCCATTATACCACCCATATATAGCTTCCATCCATTATTCCACCCATATATAACTTCCACCCATTATTCCACCCATATATATAACTTCCACCCATTATTCCACCCATATATAACTTAAACCCATTATTCCACCCTTATATAACTTCCACCCATTATTCCACCCATATATAGCTTCCATCCATTATTCCACCCATATATAGCTTCCATCCATTATTCCACCCTTATATAACTTCCACCCATTATTCCACCCATATATAGCTTCCATCCATTATTCCACCCATATATAACTTCCATCCATTATTCCGCCCATATTAAGCTTCCACCCATTATTCCACCCATATATAACTTCCACCCATTATTCCACCCATATATATAACTTCCACCCATTATTCCACCCATATATAACTTAAACCCATTATTATACCCATATATAGCTTCCATCCATTATTTCACCTATATATAACTTCCATCCATTATACCATCCATATATATCGCTTCCACTCATTATTCCACCAATATATAGCTTCCATCCATTATTCCACCCATATATAACCTCTACCCATTATTCCACCCATATATAGCTTCCATCCATTATTCCACCCATATATAGCTTCCATCCATTATTCCACCCATATATAGCTTCCATCCATTATTCCACCAATATATAACTTCCATCCATTATTCCACCCATATATAGCTTATATCCATTATTCCACCCATATATAACCTCTACCCATTATTCCACCCATATATAGCTTCCATCCATTATTCCACCCATATATAGCTTCCATCCATTATTCCACCCATATATAGCTTCCACCCATTATTCCACCCATATATAGCTTCCATCCATTATTCCACCCATATATAGCTTCCATCCATTATTCCACCCATATATAGCTTCCATCCATTATTCCACCCATATATAGCTTCCATCCATTATTCCACCCATATATAGCTTCCATCCATTATTCCACCCATATATAGCTTCCATCCATTATTCCACCCATATATAGCTTCCATCCATTATTCCACCCATATATAGCTTCCACCCATTATTCCACCCATATATAGCTTCCATCCATTATTCCACCCATATATAGCTTCCATCCATTATTCCACCCATATATAGCTTCCATCCATTATTCCACCCATATATAGCTTCCATCCATTATTCCACCCATATATAGCTTCCACCCATTATTCCATCCATATATAGCTTCCATCCATTATTCCACCCATATATAGCTTCCATCCATTATTCCACCCATATATAGCTTCCACCCATCATTCCACCCATATATATAACTTGCACCCATTATTCCACCCATATATAACTTAAACCCATTATTTCACCCATATATAGCTTCCACCCATTATTCCACCCATATATAGCTTCCACCCATTATACTACCCATATATAGCTTCCATCCATTATTCCACCAATATATAACTTCCATCCATTATTCCACCCATATATAGCTTCCATCCATTATTCCACCCATATATAACCTCTACCCATTATTCCACCCATATATAGCTTCCATCCATTATTCCACCCATATATAGCTTCCATCCATTATTCCACCCATATATAACTTCCATCCATTATTCCACCCATATATAGCTTCAATCCATTATTCCACCCATATATAGCTTCCATCCATTATTCCACCCATATATAGCTTCCATCCATTATTCCACCCATATATAGCTTCCATCCATTATTCCACCCATATATAGCTTCCATCCATTATTCCACCCATATATTACTTCCATCCATTATTTCACCCATATTTAGCTTCCATCCATTATTCCATCCATATATAGCTTCCATCCATTATTCCACCCATATATAGCTTCCATCCATTATTCCACCCATATATAGCTTCCATCCATTATTCCACCCATATATAACTTCCATCCATTATTCCACCCATATATAACTTCCACCCATTATTCCACCCATATATCGCCTCCACCCATTATTCCACCCATATATAACTTCCATCCATTATTACACCCATATATAACTTCCATCCATTATTCCACCCATAGTTTCCATATAGTTTCCGTCCATTGTGAGCTGTGACCGAAACATCCCCATTGTACTCGGGAATATAAGGTTATTGACTGTAATTAATTACAATGGCCTATTGTCCTCGGAATGATAAATTGATTAAGTATAGATTGGAATAAGAACCTGTATCTCGCCGGCTAGTCCAGTGGGAACACTCTGCTTAATAGACTTGCTGAGTCGGTTAGAGCGTGAACCTAGGGAGTCACACCCTCTAACCTTTTGTGTCTTTGTTGTATCTACATCCTCCATCACTCAGCGGTGTGAGAATCCCACCATGTGGGTACACATACGACAATAACTCGACCCAAACAAAACTGCAAAACGTACATACATGTGATATGGCATCAGACATGTTAGTACTTGGCAGGAATATAGAAATTTTAACAGGTTGATTTAAATGATACAACAATATCTCTTTTACACTGGAAATTAATTTTGCCTTGGAAATACCAGGGTTCAAAAATAGTAATTATCATGGCACTCCTACCATTGTAGACATTTATTTGGTTATTTGAAATGTGAAGCTCATTATAAATATTTACACTGCACTGTTAAATTCACAACTAGTTGACACATGATTTGTTCACTTTCAAGATGGCGACCACTGTAACCTAACAGAGTATCAGTCTAGTACAATTGCGTGTTAAAATGTGGATTCAAAAAGAGTATTAAGTGAGCGATATTGTTAAGTCGAATGACTATAATAGGACCTGTGGGACACAATCTTTCTGTTAGAAGGAAACCAAACACCTCAATAACTGGTCACAAATAATTTATTTGGTCACTTTATTACAATAAATCTGTCCATAACTGTACAGTAGCCGCCAGCCATCGTGGTGCTACACACATCAAATATTACATTTCAATATTACCAATTACATTTTACCAATTACGTTACAAATACATATAAGCAAATAAAGTTAACAATTAGTGAACACCTATACTGATAAGACAAATGCGTTACATTTCAGGGACCCTAATGCACAGAGAACCGACTTTAAATTTTCATGCTCAGGTTTTGATATTGAAATTGTAGATCTCTACAAATAGATTGCAAAATCTGTAGCAAAATCAGCTGGCCGTGCATTTGGGCCACTTATTCCAAAGCATAAAACATTTGGAGGTATGCCACATGATGTTTGTAGCATTGTATACATGATTCTTTGGTGGCGCTGATTAATGAGTATGAATCCTCTCTCTGGGGCCACCAAGATATTAGTTGTACCAATGCTGTCCAAAATAGAGCATGTAGATTTTTTTGGTTATTCAGGGCGATATGGGAAAACACCAATACACAGACAGGAAATGGGTGTAACTAGATTATGAGTTCGGCTTAGCTAAATGTGGCTTAGCTAGAATTGCCAGTAAGGTAATTTAGCAATCTTTGTAGTTGCAATCTTTGTAACTGGTAGATATGAGGAATTAGCGTGGGAGTACAAATTGTGTGAACTATGTAATAAGGGTGATGTTGAAGATGAAAGTTATCTTATGAAGTAATTTTATGATGTCATGCCAATGAGCCTTTTACATTGTCAATGTCATCAGGTGTCTGACCCATATTCTGACTAATCAGTGCGAAGCAGAATTTGGATGAATATTCATGTAATGCTTTGCATACTGTACTCTGCATGGCGAGGTATAGTCATATACTACCTCTGCCGTAATAGGCATGACACTGTTTCAATCTATTCCGCAAGATCGATTGCATAATCCACAGATAGGTGGACAATTGGTGGTCTTTGCACATGTGCACTCACAATGCCCGCCCAATTGGCTTATACTCGCACACACATCAGGTGCACTCACTTTCTGCCCAAACAAACATTTGTGAAGTTTGAGACTTTTCACAGTTCACTTTTGACAATGCCATCAAAATACATCCCAGGGACATTTTGAAAAAATGTTGACAACCTCATCTATTGACTAAAAAATCTGAACTGTGAAAAGTGAATAAGTAACAAACTTCACACACATCAAAAACACTGACACCAGTTGACTGAGTTATACTTGCACATGTATTTGTTGTTGTTGTCACTTTCTTACCAAAACAAGGATACTGATTGGTTGTGTTATTACATGTGACAACATTTTTTACTTGGTGTCGATTGGCTGCTAAAAGAAGCTTGTTCTGGGCGTGACCTCTCAGTACTCACTGATCATGGTCAATTATTGCAGAGCTAGGTATAAATCCTGGCTCTGCTGTGGAGAGTATGCATACTGGTGCTCAGTCTGATTTTGATGAATATTCATGACGTGCGGCCAATTTTGGTACATGATCGTGTAACGCACTGCAAACATTTTGTCCGTATTATGTGAAAAACAGAATGCAACCTTTATGTTTGAAAATAGCTAAATGAGTATTTATTGGAAATCGATATTTTATTTGACTAATCTTCTGCAACTATTTCAGTATATTCTTTATTCGTTCACGGTGATAACTCCATGGACGATAGCAGTTTATGTAGTAATCAATGGAGAGTACAGTCAATGTCTTTCTAAGATTATGAATAAAACTAATAATACAATAAAACGATATATCCTGAAAACGGTTACTCTGTTCATGAAGAGGATATTATTCTGAGATATGAAAACACCCTAGCTATATAATTATGTTTATTCTTTTGTAAATTTGAATGCAAGAATATATCTTGACTTGCATTTATCAATCCCATGATTAAGCCCAGTAGATAGAGGATCATCTTGCATTAAGCCCGGAGGAGACAAGATCATCTTGTCTAAAGACCAGTTGTCCATTATGCTCAGATGACAGTTAATTAATTCTCCACTAAGCTAAACTCTAGTAGGTAAAGGATCAATTCTCCATTCATGCCAGTATATGGAGGATCCTCTGTCATTTTATCTCAGTAGATAGAGGATCATCTCTCCACTAACCTTAGGAGATAAAGGGTCAACTCTCAGTAGATAGGGGATCCCTTGCTCTGAGTAGATAGAGGATCATCTCTCCACTAACCTTAGGAGATAAAGGGTCAACTCTCAGTAGATAGGGGATCTCTTACTCTGAGTAGATAGAGGATAATCTCTCCACTTACCTTAGGAGATAAAGGGTCAACTCTCAGTAGATAGAGGATCTCTTACTCTGAGTAGGTAGAGGATCATCTCTCCACTAACCTTAGGAGATAAAGGGTCAACTCTCAGTAGATAGGGGATCCCTTACTCTGAGTAGATAGAGGATCAGCTCTCCACTAACCTTAGGAGATAAAGGGCCAACTCTCAGTAGATAGATGTCTCTTACTCTGAGTAGATAGAGGATCAGCTCTCCACTAACCTTAGGAGATAAAGGGTCAACTCTCAGTAGATAGAGGATCTCTTACTCTGAGTAGATAGAGGATCAGCTCTCCACTAGGAGATAAAGGGTCAACTCTCAGTAGATAGATGATCTCTTACTCTGGGTAGATAGAGGATCAGCTCTCCACTAACCTTAGGAGATAAAGAGTCAACTCTCAGTAGATAGAGGATCCCTTACTCTGGGTAGATAGAGGATCAGCTCTCCACTAACCTTAGGAGATAAATAGTCAACTCTCAGTAGATAGAGGATCCCTTACTCTGAGTAGATAGAGGATCAGCTCTCCACTAACCTTAGGAGATAAAGGGCCAACTCTCAGTAGATAGATGATTTCTTACTCTGAGTAGATAGAGGATCAGCTCTCCACTAACCTTAGGAGAATAAGAGTCAACTCTCAGTAGATAGAGGATCTCTTACTCTGAGTAGATAGAGGATCAGCTCTCCACTAGGAGATAAAGGGTCAACTCTCAGTAGATAGAGGATCTCTTACTCTGGGTAGATAGAGGATCAGCTCCCCACTAACCTTAGGAGATAAAGAGTCAACTCTCAGTAGATAGAGGATCCCTTACTCTGGGTAGATAGAGGATCAGCTCCCCACTAACCTTAGGAGATAAAGGGTCAACTCTCAGTAGATAGAGGATCTCTTACTCTGGGTAGATAGAGGATCAGCTCCCCACTAACCTTAGGAGATAAAGAGTCAACTCTCAGTAGATAGAGGATCCCTTACTCTGGGTAGATAGAGGATCAGCTCCCCACTAACCTTAGGAGATAAAGAGTCAACTCTCAGTAGATAGAGGATCCCTTACTCTGAGTAGATAGAGGATCAGCTCTCCACTAACCTTAGGAGATAAAGGGCCAACTCTCAGTAGATAGATGATTTCTTACTCTGAGTAGATAGAGGATCAGCTCTCCACTAACCTTAGGAGATAAAGGGTCAACTCTCAGTAGATAGAGGATCTCTTACTCTGAGTAGATAGAGGATCAGCTCTCCACTAACCTTAGGAGAATAAGAGTCAACTCTCAGTAGATAGAGGATCTCTTATTCTGGGTAGATAGAGGATCAGCTCTCCACTAACCTTAGGAGAAAAAGGGTCAACTCTCAGTAGATAGAGGATCCCTTATTCTGAGTAGATAGAGGATCAGCTCTCCACTAACCTTAGGAGATAAAGGGTCAACTCTCAGTAGATAGATGATTTCTTACTCTGAGTAGATAGAGGATCAGCTCTCCACTAACCTTAGGAGATAAAGGGTCAACTCTCAGTAGATAGAGGATCTCTTACTCTGAGTAGATAGAGGATCATCTCTCCATTAACCTTAGGAGATAAAGGGTCAACTCTCAGTAGATAGGGGATCTCTTACTCTGAGTAGATAGAGGATCAGCTCTCCATTTAGCTCACGGAATATAAGATCAACTTATTTCATAAAGCAAAACGATGAATAACATATGCTGAAAGCGACACGAGTAGAAGGTCAGAAGGTTACTACTCATAAGGTTGGTGGTCGCAGTCATTGCGGGATACTGACCTATAACTATGCAATCAGGTGGTCTATTCTGTATACAAGCAAATGGATTTACATTTAGATTCTCTCTGTGTTGATTAATATTGTACTGTGTAGGTCCTCATCTAATTGTATGCCATAAACCTATTGGACAAGGATAAATTGTTCCCTTCCCTAATGGCATTAGCAGTGCCATTTATGTTATCTGTGTGAGTCGACTTGTTATCCTGAACTACTTTTATTGTATATCATGCGCACAATGAGTGAAGCCATATATCCGACACGTCACTCGGTGCACTCAGGGCACCAACATTAGCAACATAGTGCAAGGCATGTACTGCATAATGATGCCATGGCAACTAATCCAGATTATGTTAACAAGCTACAAGATGGCTGACGAAATGCCAAATAAGAAGAGAAAACAAGCCTTGTTTTTCGCTAAGACTATACTTAATCCTACTCTGCAGAGCGTTCAGAACCTGGTGGTGCTAATCCAGCCAACTTCAGATACAAAACACACAATATCACCTGAGCAACATTTAGCAGCTGCCTTGCCTTGTTGTGGGTTCCTTAATGGTATCCATTTGTTGAAACTCTGCTCTTGAGAACTGGTGTTCAATTCAAGAGCAAGACGTCGATAGCAACTTTACTCGGCTGAAATGAGAAAATGTGGTTATTTGGCTGTACCAACTTCTGCAAGTTGTGTTCAGAACTGACTGAATGAGTATTATATTCCACATCCACAATCGCCCAAACAACTAATGGCATTGATTCCGAAAGGTCAATTACATGTGACTGATTGCCTACACCAGAAAATCATGTTGTGTGACAGTGAGCGATATATATATATATATATATATATATATATATATATATATATATATATATATATATATATATATATATATATACATTTATGTGTGTGTGTGTTTACAAGCTGCAAGATGGCTGACGAAAACAAGTCAATATTTTTCGCCTCTACTTTGTCCTACTCTGCAGAGCATTCAGAACCTGGTGGTGTGTATATATATGTTCGATCCACGGCCATGACGTGATTGAACTCATGGTACAATTTTCACGATGAGCTGAGGCCCTTGCCTAAAGGGTTAACCGTTGTCCTTGTAAAACTGTGACCGGGTGGGTTGTCATGTCAAGGGGCAGTACTATGTGCTACGAGTAGTCTCATCACGAAATGACAGAAATAATGTTGACAGTGATGTGAAACCCCAACAAACAGCAAATGACATAACCACCCTCTCTGTCTCGGACTGAGCCCTGCCTGCTACCTGTCTTCTCTATTTCCAATAGCCAGACAGTACTCGTCTTCTACACTGTGTGTATGTGTGTATGTATGTATGTATGTATGTATGTATGTATGTATGTATGTATGTATGTATGTATGTATGTATGTATGTATGTATGTATGTATGTATGTATGTATGTATGTATGTATGTATGTATGTATGTATGTATGTATGTATTTATGTATGTATGTATGTATGTATGTGTGTATGTGTGTATGTGTGCATGTGTGCATGTATGTATGTGTGCATGTATGTATGTATGTATGTATGTATGTATGTATGTATGTATGTATGTATGTATGTATGTATGCATGTGTGCATGTGTGCATGTATGCATGTGTGCATGTGTGCATGTGTGCATGTGTGCATGTTTGTGCGAGCATCCGTCCCTCCGTGTGGCTTTCTATATATAATGCATTGTGATGGGGACACCTACTCTGATTCCTGGAACAGGTGGCCTAACATACTAGATGTTGTAAGATCCTACAGTACAGGGAGGGCATTTATATGATGAGTTGGTGACAGAAAAATGGCTGCCAGAGCATTTCAAAAAGGGTTTCTTTATATTTGTCTTACATCAATTTTGTATGTATCGATATATTTCCACCTGACCAGCTGATGGTTGCCATGAATATTCATCACAAACACCAAGACTCATGCCATCCTTCTTTATCGTTTTATGGTCTACAAGAGGTTTTAGTGTAACTTTCTGTTTGCATTGGTGATTACCTTAAAAAAGTACAGATTTTGGCATAAAACCATTGAGGAAGGATTTCCTTCCTCGTGGGCCTTGTGCAAATATTATTACCCAACTACACACTAACATTATTGGATAGGTCAGCAGTAAGAGATTTCGCCACAAAATAGAGACAGGAAGGTGGTAAGAGTCTGTCACTATTGATTCAATAAAAAATTTTCATAAGAATGCAATGGCAATTAGGTCACCACAGAATGAGATTTACAATGTAAATCATGATTTATTCGAATCGGACTCGAAGCTATATGATTATGTTATAAAAGAATATTATTGGTGATCAGGCCTGGATTGAGTGAAATATAATGGCGTCAATGTAGCCTGGTTTTATCACAATACCAGGCTAGCCATACAAACACCACGCAAGCATTAAACATAATTTACCTTTCAGAATATATGAAAGATGTTTACAAAATAGCCAATATGCACACTTTTATTGCCATAACCTGATTCCCAAAATTAACAATCATCTAATTCCCACATTTAGCAATCATCTAATTCCCGTATTTAGCAATCATCTAATTCCCACATTTAGCAATCATCTAATTCCCACATTTAGCAAATATCTAATTCCCACATTTAGCAATCATCTAATTCCCACATTTAGCAATCATCTAATTCCCACATTTAGCAATCATCTAATTCCCACATTTAGCAATCATCTAATTCACACATTTAGCAATCATCTAATTCCCACATTTAGCAATCATCTAATTCACACATTTAGCAATCATCTAATTCCCACATTTAGCAATCATCTAATTCACACATTTCGCAATCATCTAATTCACACATTTCGCAATCATCTAATTCACACATTTCGCAATCATCTAATTCCCACATTTAGCAATCATCTAATTCCCACATTTAGCAATCATCTAATTCCCACATTTAGCAATCATCTTATTCCCACATTTAGCAATATTTTGATTCACACTCCAACCTGTATCCATTAATTGTATTGTCTGATTCACACAGTTCACGTGTCATTGCCATAATTAATTAAGATTATTCAGTACCCCTACAAGAAAATAGCGATGTGTGTAGTTAACACCACAATATTTACATTATATAAACATAAATCCATGAGGAGAATATGCCATTGGAGCTCATATAAATCCGTTATATCAAATATAACCAAGACAATGTGAGGCTATAAAATTTAATCTATGCAAGTATCTAAAATGACTATGAGATCCGCATGACATTTTTAGGTTAGATTTTGCCGACCAAGGCATAATATAATTACTATAACATCACTAACAATGTATGAGCTCGCATAAAATTGATTCACTCCTAAAAGGTTTCCCAGTAATACATATAGCTACGTAATCCTTGTTCTTTCTGATACTTCATTACAGTAACACACCAATAATGTTTGCTAAGAATAGAAATAAAACAATTCCAAGATAAATAAAAGCAATTCTAAAACTGGAACTCCCAACACTCCAGAAAAAAAACGGAAATTGATTAAGTAATCAGATACCTACCTATGAAAATATATATCCATATGGCATTTTCATGTACACTAAATAAGATATGTAGCAGCACTATGACAAAGTAAATACCTGGCTGTCACGAAACCTGCGGTGGATATATAAATAGCAGTAGAGTCTCAAGGAGAGTCTGGTAATTATATGTGCAAAAGGTTAGAGTATATTTCAAAATAGGACGTCAATCTAAATACCATTTTAGAGCAATATGTGGACCTATTTATTGATATAGCCAATGGAGTTCAGGAGAAAATGAGTGAACAAGAAGTCAAACAGAGTGGATGGCTCTAATTCATTATAACTTATGTATTATGTTACTCTATTAACAGTGTCACGGTGATCTTTGACATTACTCCCTCAATTAGCAGTGTTATGACATGGGATTCCTTTGAAATGGTGGTATAGAAGTCTTAAGATGTGATATATGATTGTTTTACTACTCCAAAAGTGAACTCTGACAGACTTCAAAATAATCGATATTTGTCTTATGGTAATTTTCACAATTCATCGCTTCCCAAAAAATGAAGCAATTCTTACAACACTTCCGATAAAGTAAATTTGACATGTCGGGTCAAATTCTAAAAATAAATTAAAACATTGTGCATCATGGTATTTGTTACAATTTGAGATTCTCAGGTATTTTCTGTAATATTTTCTGAGGTTATTTTCTTTGGTTGAATAGACTTTAATGGATAGGAGAACCCTGGGCCTCATTGCAATGAAACATAAGAGGAAACACATGAAAGTCATCTTTAAGTCACTATTGTTATTTCGATATTTTTACAGGTGTGTTAGCAGAAAATTCTGCCCAAATCTCACAGGTAAAGGACATTGCGTATGGACTACTCACAACAAATCTTACAACGTTACCCACTTCCGTTTCCGTTGTCATAGAGGGCGCCATCATTAAAGAAGATGAACAGTTCACCTCGTCCATTAAGGGTAACAATTACCTATTTTAATTATTTACAATTCATTTTATATTATTTATAATAATTTTCTTACCAAAATTAGATACGTTTCATTCCATTACGCGCAAGACCCTCAAGAGATATTGAGGCATTTCATCTTCCGGCCACCATGTTTTCAATGCTTTCAGAGCTTGGCTACTACTATAAACATGTTTTGACAGACACAATACCTGTAAATGCACTCGCGAGATTACCATATTCAACCTTTTGATATCCAGCGCAGGTTCTATACCAAGACTTTCCTCTCAAATTGGGCATTTTCTCTTAAGGATATACCACGTCATGTTACATTTGGTTTTATCCAATTGAACACCTTTATTTATTGCTATGTTTAAAAGCTTGTCCGAATCACCAATACAAACAAATTTAACATGGTTTCAGTTTGTTCACTGCTGTCTGCTGGTGCTTCAATACTGCTGTCTTTCACCTCCTGCGACATTAACAGACAGGCGCAATCTGTGACGTCAGACCTTCACGTGCCTTTCATTGCCCAATCAGACTGCTCATCCGGGGACTCTCGCGACTACAGCATCACCACGCAGATGCACACGTCATTAGCAGCTCAAATGACTGACGTCATCATTCACATAGCACTTAAGGAAAAGCCGAGATGGAGAGATGTGGTGATATTCCATGACGACTCACATGGTATGTTTATATTACTGACTACAGCGTGGTAAGTGTTACATATAATTACCATGAGGCAATCCTAACTGGCATTAAATAAACCTCCATGCAGCAGGCAGACTTCAACCTATACAAATTATAGTCCAATCACTCTGCACTGTTCAAGTTTACTATTTACAGATATATAAACTTTAAGATTAATATACATGAACAGGTGTATGTTAATCTATAAGTGGAAGATGTCATTAAAACTTTATTTCATGCTTTTATGAAGTTTTTCCATATGAATACGCAATTCTATCTCATAATGTCTATAATTATGTCCTCAAGATATCTTTAAATATTCTTTGTGCCATAAAATCCTAAAATATCACCATCTCTTTTAATAAAACCTTTTACTGTCAAATTTCTAAATATACATAGATTTTAATGAATGAAATGTGTCAAAACTCATAAACTAAATTATTTCATGGAGTGCCCGTATTATAACATCTAAATCAAGCATTAACATTTCCTCTCAAATATAAGTGTTGTGCATGATCATATTCCTGTTTGCGTATTGCTCAGCGCCCTTAATGAGCCCTTAACGTCTGAAAAATACACTGCTTGCTTTTGACTCACGTCGGGGAAGATGTGTCCCTTCACACACAGTATCGGAGGATGTACACACACATAATCTTAATTGTTTAAACTATCAGTGAGGTAAACATGTTGTACAAAATTGCACTCACCAAAAACTTCCTGATGTGTTATGCCCTAGTCACACATTGGTGAGAACCAAGGAAATTAAAAATTCAAGCAATTTTGTGCAAAGGACTGAGAATTTGGAGTAGAAATACAAAATTCTGTTCATTTCAACTCGTGCTAAAAAGGTTTCTAATCATGCCCAGATGTTGTTTATCGATTTGAATGGATTTATTACAAACGTACAAACCAATACCAACCAGTGTGAACCATAGGTGGAGCTACAACAACCTAAAACAAATTACAACAAGCTATAACGAATTATAACAAATTTTTAAAATTCGTGTAAGGTATGGCAAGTGTTTTGACCAAATGAAAATGTATACCAGACATTGATGAGCACCAGACGATTTATGAAGATGTATACCAGATATTGATGAGCACCAGACGATATATGAAGATGTATACCAAACATTGATGAGCACCAGACGATACATGAAGATGTATACCAAACATTGATGAGCACCAGACGATATATGAAGATGTATACCAGACATTGATGAGCACCAGACGATATATGAAGATGTATACCAGACATTGATGAGCACCAGACGATATATGAAGATGTATCCCAGACATTGATGAGCACCAGACGATATATGAAGATGTATACCAGACATTGATGAGTACCAGACGATATATGAAGATGTACACTAGACATTGATGAGCACCAGACGATATATGAAGAATGACAAAGAGCCACAAAGACTACTGGAGACTCAGGAAGTACTGCACAGAGACTTACAACGACACAACCGATTGTTTTGGTCATTTTAGTTCTCAACGGAGTAATTTTCTTTCCAAAATTAGAGTGACTGGGGCTTTGCAGGTCATGAGAATGATTGTTTTTTTGTAATTTCCGCACTGTTTAGGCTATATCAGATAAGATAGAAGCCTATCACCATGACTCAATGCCTTATTCTTTTCGAAGAGTGACTGGAGATCTTTCTTTGCATTATCACATGCACGTGATAACACAAACCACGGCCTTTGAATAAACAACCATGGAGCACTTGTTAGGATAGGAAACAGCTCAATAGCAAATATTCATCTTTCCTGATCTTGCGCCTCTTCCAACCATTGGAAATAATCACATTTACCATGAGAGAAAGAGAGATAGTTCAGTTTGGCACCAAGCCGAGTTGGGCTCAATCCCAATGTCCCCATACTCTCGTCCCTGTTAAAATATGAATCAATCATAGTGCTTCCACACAGACATCCATGCAAAATTAAAAACAGAAAAAGAAAGAGAAACCCATGCCCATGTGCCTCACACATATGTTTACTGTTCGTTTGAAAGGGTGATCAATATATTTTATGACATATAGAGTGGATTCTTAATGATCTATGGAATCGTGCCAAATGTTTTATTCTGCTCTCAATCATCTTCGTACTTTACCCATGTCTGCTTCCTTTGCATACTTTTTATCGTCGGCGCATACTGATTGATTCATCACATCGCCCTCTGGCGGAGTTTGTTATCTTTGATGTGGACAGACATGCGCATACCAGTCTGGTCCTTCATGAATTGATGGGCTGTGATAGATCGCCAAGAATAAATACGTATATGACCCACATTGTGCCAATATTAGGTCTTTATTGATCTGTCCTGTACATATATCATTACAGAAATCTTGACGCGTGAGCTGATGTCCTCTATGTCTGAGAATAACATTCTGTCAACTGTACTCAACCTCAACGAAGCAGACGACTCTTTTCTCATCACCAACAGACGCGTGCTACAACACAGGCAACATTTTGTAGTTCTATGTGTTGCCACCAGAGTGCTCTGGCTCCTCAATGAGGTAGCTTTGTTTAAGGTAGTTGATGTACGCCTTGCTCCTCTCTATCTCCTGCTAATTAGTAAAACATGATATATTTAGAGGTGGTCAAACCAACATATAACCTAAGTAGATAATGTCTGGAAAGATATATCGCACATGGCCACAGGAATCCTTGTACTATCATGTTTTCCTAATTGCTATTGTTATATTGTCAAGTGATGTCAAGTGATATGGCTATTGTGTTGATGTCTATGTATATGAATGCTACATTCGTGCTGTGAACTTTTTATATCGTGATCCTTTAGAAACTACATGAGCTTTCTTATATTAAAATATATCTGAATTCAATAAATCTATAAGTTTCAATTCAACTGCAAGTGATCCAGAAGAATAACTTTTTAATTAGTTCACAAATTTAACTTCCAAAGGCAAATGGACGGGAACTTTACGCATTCCCATTAAGACCTGTGTAGATCTACTATTTATCCTGAACATTACAATAAAAACACCGAATTCTACTATTCCACTACTTTTAAGATATACCTTACAAAAAATTACACATTAATTTTTTTACCCGTTGCAACAAGCCCTCCTTTCTTAAATGTTTAATGAAACAAATTATCAATGAATATGAAGCAAAATGGAGAAATAGATTGCAAAAATATAAAATGCGTGCTGTTTCACTTGAATCCGGTATGTTATGCCATGTGAAAATATCCATCTTACATTTGCCCTAATATAAAACCCCATTAGTGTTAGAGAATGAAATAGAATTAGAAAAAATGGAGAATCTGAATAAATAGTGCTAATTTTTTATGTATTTATTTCATACATTGTAAGAATGTCCATATTTGGGGTTATTATTTTTCATGTGTTTTTCCCATGTGTGCGTATATGTGCTTAGATATGGATATGCATATTCAATAACAAACTTGTTAACAATATCAGATATTTGGAAAGTTTGATATGTATAATGATTATCAAAAAGAAGCACGTGTTTGGAGCACACATGGCGTTTTTCTCAACATCTTATATATTGGTCTTTTATGCAGATATATATATATATATCCGATCGATAGATATAACACATATGAACAAGAAAATCTTTTTAAAAAAAACAATTTTGAAAACGATATTTATATTTCTCCATCCCCCAAATATCAAATGGCCTGGCCGTAACTTTCGACGAATGTCGTCTGCTTAAGACGCATTTGATTATGAAAATCTAATGTAATGTAGGCAATCTTTGTTCCAATCGGATTTGCGAACTGCTGAAAGAAGGAATTGTGCATGGTTTGGGGCGCCTTCATCCCAAACTCGCTACACGAGAGTAGAAATCAAATGCATCACAGAATGACATTTACGCAGAAATCTGTGATATATACGTCACCCTTTGTCGTCTTTCTATGTACAATTTGTTATTATATAGTCTATATTAAAACATATATATTATTGCGCTAAGAGTTGCATACAAAAAGTAAAATACCACACCCACAATCACCATAGAAATCCCACTCTTTTAAACTTGTAAAGACTTTTAAAGTATGTTTGAAAAATTTATTTAAATTTCATTCCAGGATGTTTATTGTCACAGGGGCAAAATTAATTGTTTTCAACTATAGCATATATCATCATCCAAATTAACATCCTTATAAAAAGTATGATATAGATAACATTACAAGAAAGTCTTTGAATTTGAATGCAATTTCTTTTTTGAAAATGATATTTATATTTCTCCATCCCCCAAAATATCAAATGGCCTGGCCGTAAATCTCGCCCCAATGTCGTCAAATGCATCACAGAATGATATGTACACAGAAATCTCTGACGTATACACCAGCCTTCGTCGTCTCTGATCACTATATATGCATTTGTTATAATATAGTCTATATTATTATATATATATATATATTAATATTATTGCTCTAAAAGTTGCATACAAAAAGATTGAAAATTTTGAAATTGTTAAAAGTAAAAAGATAGAAGTCTATTGTTAAATATTTAAGGTACTTTAAGGTTTATTTAAGGTTTATCATATGTTTTATGATGATTTTTTGGCCAGGTTCGGATGGGTAACCTCGACTTGCTTGGTCCCAGGTATGAGTGGCTGATCGTAGATTCCGCTCTCTCTGACCTTGACCTCTACATCCACAAGTTGCAAGAGGGCGATAATGTGGCAGTCATCACGCTGAGTAATGACCTCAGAAAGCAGCAACCCATGGCAGAAGTTGTAAGATACTGATCACCTTGATAGAGATAATATATCATTAAGGAAACCATATGAAAATGATATTTTAAAATATGCTCTGATAAGCTTTAAAATTCAATTCAAAAGTAGTTTATACAGGTATATAAATATTATCCTTTCTGTACTTAAGCGAAAAGCCTCAGCTAATAATTGGAATGGAATAAACACTAAACATACTTATGGCCCAGGTTAGAATTTAAAAATGCTTTAAGCGCAGTTTGTTAATGTCAGATGACAAATTGGCTTCATAAAATGTTTATATTTATAGGTGGAGACCTGGATACTGAAGTCCCTATCAGCCTTTTCAGACTTGCATAGCGCAGGAAAGTGGACTGCCTCTCCAGCGGATTGCACCTCTGGGATACCACAATCCGTTGGTCATCTTCTCATGGAAAAACTGCAGGTCTGTTATATCCATGAAATATGGCCTGAGCAGAAATGAATATATAACTCGGATGTCCGACTATGTATTTGTTATTTACATCCTCAACTGGATGTCACTTTGTACTTGTTAATTGCCCTCTATTCGGATGTCACTTTGTACTTGTTAATTGCCCTCTATTCGGATGTCACTTTGTACTTGTTAATTGCCCTCTATTCGGATGTCACTTTGTACTTGCTATTTGCCCTCTATTCGGATGTC
Organism: Amphiduros pacificus; assembly: GCA_949316495.1. Classification (NCBI taxonomy): domain Eukaryota; kingdom Metazoa; phylum Annelida; class Polychaeta; order Phyllodocida; family Hesionidae; genus Amphiduros; species Amphiduros pacificus. The sequence continues at coordinate 7,963,096 of OX439000.1, forward strand.
ACTTTGTACTTGCCATTTGCCCTCTATTCGGATGTCACTTTGTACTTGCTATTTGCCCTCTATTCGGATGTCACTTTGTATTTGTTAGTTGCCCTCTATTCGGATATCACTTTGTACTTGCTATTTGCCCTCTATTCGGATGTCACTTTGTATTTGTTAGTTGCCCTCTATTCGGATATCACTTTGTATTTGCTATTTGCCCTCTATTCGGATGTCACTCTGTATTTGTTATTTGCCCTCTATTCGGATATCACTTTGTACTTGCTATTTGCCCTCTATTCGGATGTCACTTTGTATTTGTTCCAATTAATGATTATAAATATCAATATGCCATGGTTCCAAAAATCTCAATTTGATTTTAAATATTTATTCTCTTAATTGCAACAATTTTACAGGAGAGCTTTATTATACCACACCCATCACATGAAAACACGACTTTATACGATATCAGGACCTTGAGCGTTGCCAAGCATGGCGGTCTGGACTGGATGTCAGTTGGAGGATGGTCACAGGGACAAGGTCTTAACATGACCTATTATCTATATCCAGACAAACACCATGGATTTAACAACAGGACGTTCATAATTGCGACATTAGAGGTAACTAACCACTCTAAAATTTTATTTAATTGTGAAATACAATTTTATGTATATGATTACGAATTTATTCTGGCGAATCCAACAATTGAGTCAGTAAAATATTATTAACACATGCTTAAAAATAAAACCTAACAGCAAATTACATGCAAGAGAATTGTATTGATAAAAAATCTTTTTTTAGTATCGACCTTTTGTGGTGAAGTATGAGAACGGTTCCTATTCAGGGATATGCTTTGACATCTTGAATGAACTAGCCAGGGTTATGAATTTCAGGTAATTTTATCCAAATATTTGAATTTCAAAACTTTTTCCTGCTAATGGAGTGACTATTTGCCTGTATTTACAGAGCTGTCGGGAAAGTGAGAAATTAATTTCTTATATCAATATATCAATTTATTCTAGTTATGTTCTTGTGGAGCCTGCAGATGGCAAGTTTGGAATCCGACACGATGATGGGAATTTCAGTGGAATTCTGGGAATGCTTCAGCACAAGGTCAGAAAATCTCAACTCTGAGCAAACGGTTTATCATATTAGGTGAACAGAGATTATAATAATTGAATGGGGCACCAGTGAAAATTACTTAACTGAAATAAACATTAGCATATGTCTAAAGTGGTGAGAAGTACAGAAAGGATTATCTTGAGAAAGGCAATTAACGGAGAAACATCATATTTATGGGCAAGATTATAATGCTCCAATCAACAATGATTGAGATACCTCGCATTAATGTATTTGTTCCATCTCATTACTGCCTACTCTACCATTGTTTGTATTTTCTGTCATGGGCAGATGGCTGACTTGGCTGTGACTCAGATTTCCATCAGTAAGGACCGCCAGCTTACAGTTGACTTCAGCACGCCCTTCATGGTGGACCCGACCATCATCCTCATGCAGAAGCCGGACCTCGCATCCTCACAAATCTTCATCTGTTTGGGGCCCTTCTCCAAACTTGTCTGGATTATGATCGCCTTATCGGTTCTGGGTAAATACCTGTGCTGGATTAATAGATTAACCCCATTAATTATATATTCCATCATATGATATTAAACACGCTAATCTGGGCCTATCTTGACCTTTGCACTGTCAGGGGGCTCCGTAAGTCACAGGAGGTGTTGTTTACCAATTGTCAAAATTGGAGCAACACATTTTCAGCCATTTTTTTCCACTATTTAGAGAATGAATTGGAAGATAACACTCATCATGATGATAGTGCCTTTTCTTGGCTTTCTTTTGGTGGTAAAATTATTAAAAACAGATGCATATTTATGAAGTTATAAATGAAGAAAAATCATTATTTTTTATATTATATATGTTTGCAAAAAAAAGTTTTAAAAAATTCTATACAGCCCAGCTTTTAAGGTGGAATCCATGCAGCCTTTGATGTCTTCCCATTCAGTGGTGTGAAAAACCCCAAATTTCATCAAAGAGGGTCAAATCATAATTTTTTCTGATACCAATTATCACTGAGCATTCACAGTTTTGCCATTCAAAGTCCTTGTGATTTAAGGCCAAACCAGTGATCAAAGGGTTTAATGTCACTTTTTCAATATCACGGCTTTTAAGTTAAGGGGGATTCCATGCAGCCTTTGAGTCATGTCTTCCCTTTTTGACAGAAAGGTTTTCACATGCATAAGATACTTTTCAAATAAATAGTATACTTTTCCCATAAATGATATATCTTTCACAACCATAAGATATTTGTCACAACAATAAAATATTTTTCACAACCATGAGTTATTTCATTGATTCAAATAATATTAAAATAATCATATGTTGTTCTGAAGTATACTCCTGGCAATAAATTGATAAATTGTACAAAACATCTCCACCCTGTTTCCCAAGCTGGACTGTGCCCAACTGGTAACTCATTAGGTGTTTACAAGAGGTCACAGACCAGCTAAACAAAGCTTGTTGACAAAGTGTTCAATTGCTGGTGTAGGTTCAAGCAGACAACTGATCAACTTTCAAGTCCCACACAAAGTTGTTAACAAGGAATATTTCGGGTACTACTATATAAAAGCACCGTTTAGGGTATAAACATTCATGTTATGTAAAGAAAATGTGTCTGAAAGTCAGGTTTCATGAATGCTTTAAGTCCTAGCCAAACTTTCCATTGCAGTGGTCGGCGTGCTGCTGTGGCTGATGACTTGGTATCACCCTCTTCATGAACGCCCCCACCCCATCACAGAGGGCATATATGACCCCAAGATCAACATATGGCAGATATTCGGGGCTCTAATGCAGCAAGGTAAGACCTTTCATAAGACTCTTGGTCATGATTACGTATCGCTACCTGTATTTCAGTAGTGGTACGCAGTGCTGCACGGGCCTGCTTATGTCTGATCGCAAGCATAGAATCAGTTAACAGTGAAACCCAATTTAATGAAAGTTTCACAAATTCCACGTGTCTTTTCAACCCAGTGTTGCATGAGAATAATTTTTTTTAAACTGTTCATATTCAGGAATGGTTTACATCCCTGACTACCACTCAAGTCGTATCCTGATCGCGGGCTGGTGGTTCTATACCATCATTGTGATGGGCACGTATAACGGCAACCTCATAGCATTCCTCACGGCACCCAAGGTCGACATGCCCATCAACTCCCTCACAGGCCTCGCCAACAGCGGCATGAAGTTCGGCGTCATAAGGTGACTACGCTATGAACTCGCCTCGTTAAAACTACAGACTGATGAGATGCTACCGATTAAGGTGTAAATCTGAACATAGAATACAAAGATTCCAGACCTTGGTCCGATGTATCCTTTCTTAAATACTGTTTTTATGCTTGTAGAGACACAATGTTGCATGGTTTCTTCCTGCGTGCTAACACGGATCCTTATGAAACGATTGGGGATAAAATCAAGAATAGCCCCGACTCCTACCTGGTAGACAGTCCTGCCATAGGGCTCAATGTGAGTCAAATACCATTTTTTTCAATTAATTAAATGATCAATGTTATAAATGGTACATTGGTCCATTGAAATTTCAAAAGAATTGGTCGGGTTAAACATGTATATAAATATGAAATATGCATAATCTGAAGTTATATTGATCGAAATTTACAAAATACCACATAGAAAATAAAAGTTTCGATTTTTTTAGATTCAAACATAACTGGTGTTAAGAAACGTTTGTCTTTCTGCTTGGGCTTCTGTTGACCATAAGGCTCTTTTTATCCCATTTTAGAAAGCGGTTAAGGATCGCAACTATGCCTTTTTGGTGGAGAAGTCATATTACGATACCCTGCGTGCCAAGGAGGACAGCTATGCTAACATGAGCTGCGAGTTCTCTCGGGCAGAAGAAAACTTTCTTCCCAGCATGTATGCCTTCCCTTTCCAGAAAGGCAGTCCTTATGTGGAAGAGTTCTCTATGGGGTAAATGCGAAATGATTTGGTTATATTATTGCTTAAATACGCGCTCAAGGTTTGCTTCAGTCTTGGAGGCAAATTTGCTTGTTTTTAAATTATGTTGTCATCGTGTTTTAATTGCATTATGAATTGTGTTATGGTCCTCATTTCACTGTGGCGAAAGACCTCGGCCAGAGACACCTGGTGGAAGATTGTCTATTTTGAACATAGTCTCATCGGAGTGATAAGTTCAAGTCTGATATTTTTTTGTTGAATTATCTCATTGAAAACATATTTCTGACATAAAATATATTTCTGATATATACCACGGCGACCAATATTACAAATTTAAGTATATAAAACAAGTTTAAAACAATACCTTAATTATTTAATTGTGAAAAAATTACGACAATGTAAGTTTGACTTAATGGCACAAGTTTTGCGAAAATTGTTGTTTTTTCGCTATACAAGTTCCTTCGTCTGGGAAAGGATGCTGTCTCTCCCTGTTGTGGCTATCTCTCACTTATGCAGCTGTCTCTCACTGCTATAACTGTCTATCACTGTTGTAATTATCTGTCACTTATGCAGCTTTCTCTCCCTTGTACAGCTATCTCACTGATGCAGCTGTCTCACATATATGCAGCTATCTCTCACTTGTGCAGCTATCTATCTCTGCTGTAACTGTCTCGCTGTTGTTATTATCTCACTTATGCAGCTTTCTCTCCCTTGTACAGCTATCTCACTGATGCAGCTGTTTCTCACTTGTACAGCTATCTATCTCTGCTGTAACTACCCCTCACTTGTGCAGCTATCTCTCACTGTTGTAACTATTTCTCACTTTGCAGTTATCTCACTTATGCAGATGTCTCTCACTTGTTCAGTTATCTACCTGTGTTATAACTGTCTCACTTTTGTAACTATCTCTCACCTATGCAGCTGTCTCTCCCTTGTACAACTATTTCTCACTGATGCAGCTTTCTCACATATATGCAGCTATCTCTCACTTGTGCAGCTATCTATCTCTGCTGTAACTGTGTCTCGCTGTTGTTATTATCTCTCACTTATGCAACTGTCTCTCCCATGTCTCTTACATGTGCAGCTATCTCACTTATGTAACTCTCTCATTTGTGCAGCTATCTCTCACTGCTGTAACTATCTCTGACTTTGCAGTCATCTCACTTATGTAGCCGTCTCTCATTTATGCAGCTGTCTCTCCCTGTTGTACCTGTCTCACTATTGCAGCTATCTCTCAATATTGCAACTATTGTAACTATTTCTCACCTGTTGTAACTATCTCTCACTTTTTCATGTCTCAATGCAGCTATCTCTCAATTATGCAGCTAGCTCTTATTCATGCAGTTATCTCTCATTTATGCAGCTATCTCTCATTTATACAGCTATCTCTTATTTGTGCAGCTATTTTTCATGTCTCAATGCAGCTATCTCTCAGTTATGCAGCTATCTCTTATTTATGCAGTTATCTCTTATTTATGCAGCTATCTCTTGCTGTTGTAGCAGTCTATCACTTGCTATCTCTCACTTATGCAGCTATCTCTCAATCGTGGTGGCTAAAAATATCTGCATTTCACCCATATAGACCCCTTTGTACAAAACCTAGCAGGGCCTCAATAATTAGGTCTATAAATATGTCAATTTACCGATGGTTGAAAACAAAGCTCTGATACAGAAATATTGACATATTGGAGGTAATATTTCATTTCTAATGTACTTATGACAAAAAATAAGTGATAATTGTGCCATTCATAATATGCTAAGAGTGCAACCCTTCACATAAACTTGCAAAACAAAAGTGAAGTGGAGATTAGTTTAGCGTCACTTCCACCAGAGGGCGGGCAACGTGGTTACGGAACTGCGAGATCACACACTCTTATCAGTGGCAAATATTATTGCAGCCAATACCTCACACAGCAACTTTTTTTTTCAAATCTCGTCACCCTTCCTCTCTGATCACGTTCATGCTTTTTTATATATGTATGTAACTATGTATATTCATAGCTAAAAATGAGGGAGGAGACAGGCAAAATTACTGGGGTTTTTTGCTTTCTACATTCAATAAAAATGAAGAATTCATATGTTTTATTTTTATAAAATTAGCAAAATTGCCAAAAACGATGAAATAATAAACATTTTACTTTTAAATTTTATGATTGAAAATGCTTTCAAAAATGTATTGTTGTTAAGTCCTGTCTCTTCAGTGAAATGTAATAGGAAAAGTTTAATTGTATTCAATAAACTTTGATGAGATGATAAACGCATGCGAAATATGATTTCATTTTCAGTGATATTAAGATACAATGCAAACAATTGATACAGAGAGATAAGTACTTACTCAACACAAACTGATTCTTTTAGAATAAGTATTGTTTGGGTTGTATGGACATCCCGTGTTGTGTTTTTCATAAAAGGTAAATAACATGTCAACTATTTTGTAGTATCCTGAAGATCCTTGAAGCGGGCTTAATGGAAAGGTGGATTCGGAAGTGGTATCAAGGAGGAAGCAGATGTACAGGACTGGAACGCACCACAGAACAGAAGAACATTTCATTGGCTGAGGCACAGGGAGCCTTTTATATACTCAGTATAGGGTTGATAGTGGCAACTATAATTTTATCAGTGGAGAAATGCTTTTTCCACAAGAAAGCGAAGACCGAAGATTGCAATAGTGATACTCATGATAATTTACAGTGCGTTAAAAGCAAAAATGATTCCACAGAAACAAGTCATAATCCTCTCCCCACCGCCATGACAAGGGAATTTATACCCGCTCTCACCTTTGTGCCTTTCCATGGCATCAAGATGGACCATGTCATACAAAACACAAGCTCTTACAAGAAAAGGAAAAAGAAAAGAATGCGATTTCCTCATTGTTGTACATTTCACAATGAAGATAAGAATGTGGTGCAAGAGTACCCACAACCAAGCCAAAATGACATCACCATGAGTAGCTCAATAACACAGGGTCCCACAGACCTGCACCATGAATCGTGGAAAGTGACAAGTATGTCCATGTCCAATGGTACATACACAAAGACAAGCTCTGAAAACGGGAGTGTTGTCCAAAATGGGATGGAAGAGAAACGAGACAGTGTGAAAATCAGAGGAAATAAGAGGACACATTCAGTTGCGAATGGAGTTAGCCCCTCAACAGATCTGGCAAACGGACTGCGGCGATGGCATTCCAGCATGCAAATGATACACAAGTCCCAAGTGTCAAATGGACATAGTAAGGATTTAGAGACAGGGGAAGTCAACTAAGCCTTACTCTTTTTAATGCAGAATATTTCTCCTCAAATAATGCCTTGTTCATTCATGCTTTTTATTAATATGTCTGTGATAAACATTTTATTGTGTATTTTTATAAACATTCTATCTCAATCGGTTTCTTTGAACTTGAAATTGAAAATGAGCGCATGCAATGTGCAATGCAGCACGTAAAAGTGAATATACTTATCGTATCTATGCACTACAATTATAAATATCTGATATGTAGCTCATATAAAATATAACTATACTACTATCTTAATAATTGTATCATATTTTAAGGATAATGCCAATTCTAGAAATATACCAAAATTAAAAAGGAAATAATGATTAAATTTAAAAGATCTATTGTTTAGAGATAACTGTCTTTCTAGAATTACTCAGATGAGTGATCATGGTTAGTAAATCATAGTTTTGATAGGATTTTTTCTTGTTAAACGACTTGGAATCCTTCATCTTATGTGAAGTTGATGTTTGCATATCATTCATTAATATTATTGATATTATTGAAATTAAAAATTACACGATTTTTATTAGTCCAGTCAATATATGACAAAACAAGGCCTTACCTGGAACAAATTAGAATAGAAATAAAACTGAAAGAAAATGTCTCAGATGAGCCTAGAGAATAACATAGTAAAAGTCTACCAAAATCCAAGTAGTGGAACAATGCGTAATTTGCATAAATCCAAAATGGCCGACACATGGCAGGGCAAATCTTTAAAATTATATAGCTTGGCTCCTATTTGACATATTGGAGGAATCTTAGAGACTATTTAATGTTTTCTGGACATGAGAAATCCATTGGGAAACTTTTCAAATTGGTAATACCCATATTTTTCACTCTTCCTCTCAAAAATGACCAATAAAAGTAGAATAATAAGTCGAAAATTGCAACTTTGCTTGTATTCTGATTATATATGTCTGTTTTACACCTTTTCTGGGATATCCTCTACAACACATTATTCTACAATAACAAGTTATCAAAAAGGAAAGAGAACAATACTTTCCAATTATAATTTTTTTTTAAACTGTGTTTAACTATCCAGTAACAATTTAGTTGAATTTGCACATCATTGCAAGATGTAGGTAACTATTAGTGGTGATCATATTGAAGAGGGAGAATCAATTCACACACAGGGAGGCAATCCCCTTCAAAAAGTGGGGAGGGTACTTAAGACCCCAAAATCACCTTCCATCACTAAAGAATGTGAAAGTACCATATTTAAAATGTCTATCGTATGACACCACGATCTCAGTCCCACATAGTGGGTTGGAAAAAGTGCCATTAATAATTTATTGTTTTTGGTATGACATTTTTTTTTCTGTTATTTGTTTTATTATTTTTGGGGGTTTTTCTTTTGTTCTTTGCATCTTAATTATATTAATTAATTTCCTAGGATTGTATGAGCAGCTTTGAATGCTTCAAATTAAAAGCTGAATTTACTACCAACAGCAAATAATACCATACAATATGTCTGATTATTACTTCCCTGTTGTATACATTACAATGCTGAAGGTTAACAAGAAGTATTATTTACATCATCATCCATCTTTGGATGGTGACCATGTTTTCTGCAACTGCATTGTCAAACTTACTGAACAAAGTGTCCATCAGAAAAATCTGGAATGTCTACACCATCACAAACTGCTGCACTATATTCATATTTTTTAACAGCATGAAAACCCATGTTAATGCAGAGTATTCTTCCGGATGTCTGCTTGAGTAGTCTGAAGGTAGGTTTGCTATGCCCACAATGTGTCTCACTGTGATGTAAAATCTGCCAACTGTAGATAGGAAGGATGTTACTCTTGCACTGTTGGAAAACTCACCACGCAGTAACCTTTCATAGGCCTGCACACATGGTTTACTATCAGTCAGTACTTGTGCTGTGTGTTTGCTCTGTATAATAAAAGGGGCAAAGTGTTTGATGGCAGAGCTAATTGCCAGAGCTTCGAGTTCACACAGTAACCAGGCCATTTGACGGAGTGCATACAAAGTACCTGCAATGCCCTTGGTTTTGATTGATGCATCTGTGACAATCCACAAGTCATCTTTCAGTTTTGGCACCACCATCTGCTTGCAGTCTTTTAGTGATTCTTGGCCTCTTTTGAAAGACTGTAGTAACTCGTCTGAGGTCGTCAGCACTTTTGATTTGAGAGCCGACCAGCTGTGGTTTTGTCCAGCAGTTCAAGGAGATGGGCATATCCACTGAGAACTCTACTGAGCACCTTAATCGCGCCTATAAAAGATCGCAGGCTTGATACTGTTTTGGGTGGTTCCAAAGACATGAGAGCTGATACTTTGTGTGAGCTGGCTTTCAGGGTACCGGAAGACCAGATCCAGCCAAGGGTTGTTGTAGACTTGGGGAAAATAATGGTTTTGGGTGCTTTAAGTCCTAGATTGCTTTCGTAGAGTCTCGCAAGTAGTGTGGTCCAATTCTGTAGAGTTTCCTCGAGGGTATTACTGTTACCCATGGTTTGTGAGAGAAGACCCCGGACCAAGATTTTTTTCGTCTCCATATCATCCTTCTGTAACCTCTGACATTGACTCAAAACATCATTAATATAGGTCTCAGCGGATTCTGCCTTTTTCTGAGTTCTAGCGTCTAATGATTGCTCCAGAAGCCATGCATTTGTCTCACTACCGAAAAACTTTAGGAAAGCTGCATAGAACGAATCCCATGAGCTAGTGACGTCTGCCGGCAATGAGGTATACCAAACGTCTACCACACCATGTAACAACATACGACAAGCGGGAACTTTCAACCCTTCAGAAGTATGCGAGAGCTGTGTGTAAGTAAGAAATTTGTTCATGAAACGAAGGGGATCATCTGTGGATCTGCCAAAAAACGGGGGTGGTAGGAGTGACTTAGAACCCTGTCTCTGGTGATGAATTCTGTTATCTCTAGACTGTGCCTGAAGCATATCTACAATGTCGGTTTTAGTACCTCCCAAATCAATTTTGCGCAGGTGGCCCAGCACTTGCTGCAGCATATCTTGCACATTTTCAGCGTCGGCCATCTCTATTTCTGGAGAAACGGCACGATCAGAGCCCGACTGATCAGGATCAATATGGGGAGTAGACACCTCAGAAAAGGTGAAAGACTCCTGGTCACTATCCGCAAGGTGGAAAGGACCAAATTGGACGTCCGAATATGAATCAGACGAGTTAGAAGCTTCTGGCCGTAACGTGTGGGGCTCAGATGAGTTTGTGCTACCTGTACTTACAGACGTATGAGACAACGGGGCGTGATCACCACTCGTAGGAGGGGAAGTGGCGGCACCCGATGAAACGGTGAGATCCGACAATGGAGAACTAGATGGAGGCACAACTCGTATAGAATCATTCACTTGGTCATTATGCTGCTCAGACAAAACTGGAAAAAGTAAATTTGACTCACCTTGTAATGAAGAATCGCCATCTGCTACCGGTAAGTTGTGCGCCACTTGCAGCTTGGTGGAAAGCTTTTTCGAAGATCTGAGCCACATAGACTTAAAATCAAGTAAAAGGGTGGCTATCAGGAACTCCATACAGTATCAGCAACGCTCAAAGCCATAGATCAATTCGGATATTCTCCACCAAATTGTTACCCATGGTTTGTGAGATATCCGTCGTTGGGGGTCGTGGACGGGGGATCGATACTCTACTCTTAATCTACTTTACTCGTTGGCTGTGAGGCGGGACACGGAACCTAGCAACCCTATCTACCCATATGAGGTGTGAGGTAATAAGGACTGCAGACACAGGATATACACTGCACAATAATTACCTTTATTCAGTGCTATGAATCCTTGTCTGGCTAGGCCGGCATGGCAATGAGCGAGGCATATGAACTACCCAAATGCATGAGTCCTGAGAATACATAAAACACCCAAGTCTATGCGGTCACGGTGCTGAGAGTCGTGGATCTTTCGAGGCAAGTGGACGCTGGAACTCTGCTCTCCGGTCTCCGCCGTCCAACAGTTGCGGGCCCTTTTAAAGGATCATTGAGCATCATGTGTGTGGGATTTGCCTGCATGGCTTCCTTTTGCGACACGGGGTTTCACATGGGCTCGTCTGCCTGCACGTGATCTCTTATGCCCGGTGAGTCATCTCTAGGTCCGTGGTTAAGGCGATGCATCAACCTGCACTTGTTGACTTCACGCGGCACACAATAACTATGCATGATATTCTGCCAAAGACCGTCATTGTCAAAATCCATGATTGTCTATATATGATTGTCTATATATATTCTTAAGAGTCTCTGGGTAGGTAATCTATATCCTACATAACCTCCACAGAAGAGGTCATCAGCAATTTTGGCAAGGGCACCTTCTTGGATGAGATAACCGACTGTACGCGACATCAGCTCCTCCAAACAAGTCTCGGAACCATGTCTCGGAACTCGGATGCCCTTGTAGGGGGTGGCTACTCCACAGTATTTCATTGATGATCTTGAGAGTGGAATTTGATGGAATGATTGGGATAGGTCCGTGACTATTATGTAACGCCACTTTGTGATGTCACAGAGGACACTGTCAATATTGGGCATAAGTGATGGCTGAGGTTTGGAATATTTGCCTACTTCACCAAAGGATGTTACCAGTCTGCTACCTCCACTTGGCTTACGAATGGAAGGAAGGGTTTAGATACTCCACTACTATGCCTTTGTCTTCTGGTTTTGCAAAGAATCCGGCTTCCTCAAGTTCGTCAAATTTGTGTTGAAGCTTGATGTGCGAGTCCTTATTATACATAGGGAGACTGCCTTTTCTTTGAGGGGGTAAAGTGGGACCCATATTGACGACCGATTCCACTTTCCCACTATATCTGTTGTAGAGGGGGATGGTAGGGTTGAACACAGCATTGTACTGGCGATTTATCTCAATGAACTTTCTGGCTATATTCTGGGGTAAGATATTGTCAGGATCTACACTAACACTGTCAGAGTACCTGGTGGTGGAAGGGGGTGTGACAGTATTGATGACAACTGGGGCTTGATCTGTAATCGTGGGATGAGTGACGGGTCTCACTTGACAGAAATGTTCATTTTTCTTGAGCATTACCAGGCTTTCAGATGTGTTGACTACATGGATGGTGTTTCCGACGGACTCTATTTCTTTGGGTGGTGGCCAGGCGAGTTCCTCCTTATAGTTTAGGTTGGCTGGGCTGTCAAGGCTGGGCTGTTCTAAGGCCCACACAGAATCTGGTTCCAAACTGCTGGGAGTCGATAAATCGATGGACTGTCCCGGCAGGACCACTGTTGGATATGAAGGGGCCCGTACTACATGAGCCTGGGTACGTCTGATCGCGAGTTGGGCGTGAGACTGTTGGTTATGATACTTGAAGGATTTGGCGCCTGCGATGGTTATCTCCCTAGTGGCGGGGCAGACCGATATGTCATTGACGAGAAGGAAGGGGTTTCCTGCTAACACATCTACATCGAGCTGAGACACCACGAGGGCTTCCAGTTTGTATGATGTACCGTCACGGGTCAGGTCACAACTTACCTCTCCTACCACTTCGAGTTTTTTGATGCCGTCAGCCTGCCTGGCTTGCTGTGTTGAATGCATAATGGGTAATCGTAGTTTCCTTGCAGTCGATGCCCTCATCATGTTGATCGTAGCGCCTGTATCTAGCGTGATACGAAATGGTGATTGTCATAATAGGTATTGAAAAATGGGGATTGGATAACATCGACCCTTCTTCATCATCATCAACTTGGACAGTCATGCATGAGATGCCAAGGCTGACACAGTCTGCTTCTGGGAGTGAGCGGCAGTATTTAAGGCTATGATTAGTGTAGAGCCTACCATTGGCCTTGCAGAGGCAACAAGATTTTTGTGAGTTGCTTGTATTGTAAGGTTTATTGTCAGATTGTTGGTGGTAAATGTATTTATTTGAAAAGTATCTTATGCATGTGAAATTCTTTCTGTCAAAAAGGGAAGACATGACTCAAAGGCTGCATGGAATCCCCCTTAACTTAAAAGCTGTGATATTGAAAAAGTGACATTAAACCCTTTGATCACTGGTTTGGCCTTAAATCACATGGACTTTGAATGGCAAAACTGTGAATGCTGATAATTGGTATCAGTAAAATTTATGATTTGACCCTCTTTGATGAAATTTGGGGTTTTTCACACCACTGAATGGGAAGACATCAAAGGCTGCATGGATTCCACCTTAAAAACTGGGCTGTATAGAATTTTTTTAAACTTTTTTTTGGAAAACATATATTTTAAAAAATAATGATTTTTCTTCATTCATAACTTCATAAATATTCATCCGTTTTTAATAAATTTACCACCAAAAGAAAGCCACGAAAAGGCACTATCTTCATGATAAGTGTTATCTTCCAATTCATTCTCTAAATAGTGGAAAATAATGCCCAAAAATGTGTTGCTCCAATTTTGACAATTGGTATACAACACCTCCTGTGACTTACGGAGCCCCCTGACAGTTCAAAGGTCAAGGTCACACTTCCTGTTTAGTACTGGCAGTACTTGGTGGTCACAAAAAATCATAATTCTCAGGGCAGATGTTCTTTTGTGGATTTCAGACAGATAGCCTGTATGTATGTCAATTTTAAGATCATATATTGTTTTCAGATACCTTAAACCACTGTAAAATCGCCTGGAACCTTCCAGGTTTCATGCTTTAATGTCACTGGAAATCACTTTCGTGAAGGGAAACAGAAAAGGTTTCGGTCATTATGATCAAGACACAGTAAGAAATAGTTGATAAATTGTACAAAACATCTCCACCCTGTTTCCCAATTGTACAAAACATCTCCACCCTGTTTCCCAAGCTGGACAGGTGCACAACTGGTAACTCACAAGATCACAGACCAGCCAAACAAAGCTTCTTGACAAAGTGTTCAATTGCTGGTGTAGGTTCCAGCAGACAACTGATTAACTTTCAAGTGCCACAGAAAGTTGCTAACAGGGAATATTTTGGGTACTACTACATAAAAGCACTGTTTAGGGTATAAACATTCATGCTATGTAAAGAAAATGTGTCTGAAAGTCAGGTTTCATGAATGCTTTAAGGAAATATTCAATATAGCTTCTGGGGATTTTTATTTTTGTGGTTTTGAAAGAAATATATGGAACGTCTGAAAGATCACCATGTGCAGGCCTCTGATGAAATTGATATTTAATAAACTATGTAAGTGGTTTCACAATCAAATCAAATTGTAATATTGGATAATCCACTGAAAATAATTGACAGTTATCAGTTATCAGAAGTAACAGATACCAATCTTGGAAGGTTATCTATGTGGCAGTCACGGGATCTCAACAAATGAGAACAGTGATAAGATAAAGGTTAGTTTATATAGAGGTTCACCAAAAATATTCATGCTCAGACAAACCAATCACAAGTCATTGAAATGAAAGTATTTATTCATGTGTTAACAATAAGCTTTATACAATAAGGTCTATACAATAAACAAACATGCTTCATTATATTTGAAAAATATTTGCTTATTTGTGATGATTGATTTCAGTAAAAAGAGCAGCATAAGTATATAACAGAAAGTATGCTTATCTCATTGGGATCATAACCAGAGATATATTATTCAGACAAGAAAAAGTGGTGCACCATATGTAACATGGATGGCAAAAAATAACAAACAAAACAAAGATTACAACAAACTAAACAAAAATTACAACAAACTAAACAAAAATTAAAATTCATAAAACTCAAATTAACACAAAAACGCTTGTCAATACCTTTGTCCGTTTAGGAAAACATTTAATTTGGTATACGAACGATTTTTGTTCAGTCTCTTTAAGACACTAATGACTGTCCATATATATATACAGGACTAGCACAGTCTATGTCTCTTTAGTCTCGATTATGTAAGTTGCTCTAATATCGCTGCGGCGCTAAAGACTTTTGATTGTAATTTCTGTTCTAATTGTCTGATTCACACCAAATTTACACCGGCAATGTTCGTCAAAAGAGGAACCATCCGTGTTTCAAAAATATCTCACATCAAATTTGCAATTGTTTTTTAATGATGACAGCAAACACAGCAATAGCTCCCACCACTGGGATGAAGTTCTGGACCAACCAGCCACTGCCGACGCTGACTTCTCTAGCTTCTTCAGCGCTTTTGTTGCTCAATGTTGCATTACGGTCATTTGGCATTTGTGATTGTTTAACATTTTCAGAAATTGGTATCTTGTCATGGTGTTGAGTACATTTAATATCTTTGGGTATTTGTAACTCATTAGCCTGTTTCTTATTTTCAATATCTTTGGATATTGTTAACTCCCTAGCCTGTTTCATATTTTCAATATCTTTGGATATTGTTAACTCCCTAGCCTGTTTAATATTTTCAATATCTTTGGGGGTTTGTAACTTTCCAGCTTGTTTAAGATATTTGATATGTTCAGGTATTTGTACCTCTGGCTGTTTTGGCTCTTCATGGTAATATCCATCAGTTTCCATGCCTGCCCAGCCACCATCTGGTGCACCATTCTGTGATGATTCCTTTAATGAATTTTCACCACAATTCCATTCAGTCACTGTTTCTGGAATATCCTGAATGTTGAAGCTATTGGATAGGTGTCTGGTTGTATCTTTATTATTCAAATCATTAACAGTGTCCAAACTGCCTCTCTGAATAGGTATTTTCCCATCAGAATCTTTATCATCCTCTTCAACAAGTTGAGGAACTTCAATGTTAGTGATTGAATTGTGGCAATCACTATAATTAGACTCAACTGATTGTGCAGTACTATTGGGCAGCCTTCCGGTCATCTGTGAGGTTGTAACACTGAACTTATCCCCCGTTTTGCAGCATTCCTCAGAACCAATATCTAAATCTGAGGAGCAAAGTGAACTAATATTACCACTTACTATCTTAGAATTATCCAGGTCTGACAGGACAAAAGCACTATCATTATCCTCAAACACTTTATCATCATCATCAACCACCTCATCAGCATTTTCACTCAAATATGGCTGTGGTCTTCTCCTTGATGTGGGGGGCATGTGAGTTTTTTGAACGGTCTGCTGTTCATCCAGGTCTTCCACCTCTTTAGCCTGTAATACGTGTTGGTCAATAGGATCAATATCGCAGTATTCAGGACCACCTGACCTTTCCTGAGATGTTTTGCTGTTGTAATTAATCACACTCAATGTGGAAGCATTTTCTTCCGATTTGACTGCTGTAAAATCCAGATTTTCATCCATTTCTTCATCTGGACCAATTTCGTGTTCTGTGTCATGATTACTACATTCATTAGGTACCATACCCATTATATTTTGAGAACCCTGTTGAAAATTGAGAGTTTCTATGTAAACATTTGTGATGCCACTAGCTTCAACTGTTTGAGGTTCAATGTCTTCATCTCTGCCTTCCCCGTCAGCATCATTGTGGTCATTAGTATCTGATGTATTTGACTTTCTGCAGTCATTTAATGCGGATGTCTCAGATTTCCTTAATACAGATGCCTCAACTTTCCTTGAGTGCTTTTGTTTAATATTATCCTCTGTAATATTCCTGTAGTGAATTCTAGGCTTGTTATAAATGCCTGTGGTGGGTAGTGAAGTACATTCCCCATGGTCACAATTCAAATCATTCTGCTGATCCTGGACAGACAGGGTTCTTCTTACATTTTTGCTATGACAATTTTCCTTTTGTAGAGCACCTAAAATATAGCAATCAAACAATGCTAAACCATGAGCTATTTTTTCAATATAATGTTGTCAATAAAGTCTTTACTTGTCACTGTTACATCTCAACGTTATATCTCACCTTGAATAGCTTCCACCAGGTCTAGCCTATTGACATCTGGGTGACGCAGTGTGGTAACCAGCTGCTCAAACCCTTCTGGTCTGTTGCGCAGTCTGCATAATAGTTCCAACATTCCCACACGATTTCCATAATTCCTTGTGTCACAATCGACTTTCTCCTGCAAAATTACCAGAACGTATCCCTATCTTAAGTTTATCAAGTTTATCAGGAAAGAATTTATTTTTGAAGTTAATTTGAAAACAATTTATTTGGGGGAAAATTTGGTGTTCCTCAGGGCAGTGTATTGGGACCCATCTTGTTCACTATTTACACACTCCCAGTTGAAGATATTATGCAAAAGCATGAAATGGATTATGAGTTTTATGCAGATGGCAAGCAGCTCATGGTCTTCTTCAAACCAAAAGTGCTAGCATCTATTAGAAGTAATGTGATGAAAATGGAGTCTTATGTTCTTGATGTGCATTTTTGCTTAGCTTTTCTGTATCTAATGTGCAATGATGGGAAGACTGAGGCCTGCTTGATACAATCAAGGTATCAGCTGGATTTTGATTTTCCCCCATTAAAAGTCGGATCATCAGTAATCGAGCCCAAAAAGAGCGTGCGAAACATTGGGGGTTTCTTTGATGAAACAATGTCCATGGATGTACAAGTCAAGGCCATCATCAATTCTTGTCATTATCAACTGAGAAAGCTGTCAAAAGTCGGGAAGTTCCTCTCACATGAAGCTTGTGTATGCACAATCCACACCCTTATCTCTAGTAAGCTGGATTATTGCAACAGCATGTTATATGGCATCCCAGTAGCAATGATGTATGGCTTACAGAAAATCCAGAACACTGCAGCCAGAATGATTCTGGGGGGACGGAAATACGACCATGTGACGCCACTATTAAAGGAACTTCATTGGCTACCAGTGGCAAAAAGGGTCGTATACAAAATCCTGACAATGGTTTTCAAGGCTTTACATGGAAAAGCACCAATATATATATATATGTGATCTCATTGTGTTGGACCAGCGTTCAGGCCTACGATCTGCTTCCAAAATGCTGTTAAAGGTACCTAAGACAAATCAAAAGACTTACGGGGACCGCAGTTTCTGTAAGGCTGGGCCTGTATTGTGGAATGCACTTCCAATTGATTTGAGACTATGCACCAACTATGACAGTTTCAAAGCCAAACTCTAGACTCATCTATTCAGCGTGTCATATGAGTAATGTAGGCTAAATTGACTTATGTACAGCGCCTTTGAGCATTACGGAAAAGGCGCTTTATAAATGATTGAAAATGAATCATCAACGAAAGCAATACTGATTGAAGAAAATAAAATGTTTATCTTCAATTCAAAAATTGTTGAGCCTGGCAATACCAAACTTTTTTTTAGCAAAGAACTATTTTTATATGTCTCAAGGGGTCAAGGCCGCTCAGGTAGCATGGCATGTCGAAAAGCAGAGTGACATTACCCTGATTTGTGACTAAATGGAAATATATATTACAGCCAAATAGTGGAGTACATAAACAATTCACACTCAAGAATTACCTGGTAATGAGTGGAAAGGGAGAAAAGGCCTTAGCAGTTGATAATCTTAGTGACAATCTCAGGCCAAACCTGAGGTCAAGGACTAGGGCAAGTGAAATCGACGACAGTATGGCAGCCAACACTAACACTCACACTGAGGAGCCAACAATTGCAGCAGTAATGGAAAAACTGACCGCAATGGACTCTAAGTTTAGCAGCAGACTTGGTGACATATCCACCCAAATGAAAAACTTTGAGGCCCACATCAACAAAACAGTGGATACCAAAATAGCCCAGGTGAGAAATGATATACGATTTGACCTGGCAGCCATCCAAAATCAGACGGCAACAGTGAATGGCAAGCTTGCAGCTGTTGATGGAAAGCTACAAGGTAAAGACTTTGAAGTAGAAAAAACTGTCCTTATGTATAATATATTCCAAGATCCCAGGGAGACTGAGGCTCAGCTTTTGACCATAGTAGAGAACATTGTGTCAGTGGGCATGGAGTTGCCAGGCATTGAGGTGGTGAGGGTCAAGATATGTGCTGGCACACCTGGGCCAGTGAAGGTTGAGCTGCAAACAGAGACCATAAAGGTGGAGGTGCTGAGGGCTAAGCCCAAATTGGAGGCCAAAAGGGCATACAGCCAGATATATGTGAGAGCATCAAAATCACATGAATGCAGACTGCTAGAGCTCAATATGAAAACTTTGTTTGATGAATTAAACATGAACCAGACATTCAGATTCACAGGCAGCGGCAGAATGGTGAAGCGAGATGCCAATTATGGTGGTGCCCCATCACAACCCCGAGGCTGGTCAGGCCCAGCATGGCAGCAAGGGGGTGGCGTGCAGCAAGGCGGTGGCGGTGGTGCTAACTACAGACCATACGGGCGTGGCAGAGGACGCGGGCGAGGCAGAGGTCGTGGACGTGGTGGCGCTATGAACATGGAGGGCGACAACCTATTCCGAATGCCAGGTGTGAATAATCAGGGCGACGATAGCGACACTCTCGCTGGCTAGAGAGGCCCTGCATCACTGGACAGTGGAAACTTACGACTCGTGTCATAGAACGTTCAGAGTTGGACAAATAATAATTGTGTTTTGAGAAGAGAAGTGCTGAAAAATATTTTATTTGTTTAACAGAGACTCACCTTAAAGGCGAAGAAGTTATTGATTTAAATGGATATACTTGGTTTTCAAACAACAGAACAGCTTTGCACACCAGAGCTAAAACAGGTTCTGGAGGGTGTGGTATTTTTGTGACAGATACTGTGTTTTCGGAGTTTACATGTGAAATAGTTGATAAGATTAAAGAAGGTATTCTATGTATTAAACTCATTAATAAGTTTACTGACTTCTCATTCATATTGTATTGCTGTTATTTACCACCAGAGACATCACACCGAGGGCGCGATGTAGTAGACTTTTATGCACATATATTATCAGAGCTATATTTTCACGATGAATGTGACCTGGTCCTTATCTGTGGGGACCTAAACTCAAGGATTGGCACAATGCAGGATTACATTCCAGACATTTATGTGACTGTCGGAGACCGAAAGGTAATAGATAAGAATAAAAACTCACATGGTGACTGTTTAATTGAAGTTTTGAAAGACTCTAAATGTTGTGTCATCAACGGTAGGGTGACACCTGAATTGAACAATTATACTTTTATGTCTCACCAAGGCTCATCTGTTAATGACTACATTATTGTAAATCATGAGGCATTGAGGTGTTTTCACAAATGTAAAGTTTTGACAAGAAATGATTACTTAGAACAGTTTGATTTATTTCATTGTTTGGCAGATACATG
This sequence comes from Amphiduros pacificus, assembly GCA_949316495.1. NCBI lineage: Eukaryota > Metazoa > Annelida > Polychaeta > Phyllodocida > Hesionidae > Amphiduros > Amphiduros pacificus. The sequence continues at coordinate 7,983,407 of OX439000.1, forward strand.
TAAAGCATCAGATCATTCTGTAATTGTAGCAGAATTTAATATTCTTACATGTATACAAGAAATAAGAGCAGCAGCAGCTGATAACCAAATGTACAGTTCACAGGCAATGTTTGATGCTACCCATAATGAACCAGGTGGCGCCACAAGTCATAAGAAATACAAGTTTCAAAATGTCTCTCCACAATTCATGACATCAGAAGTTTGGAGTCAAAGTCTATTAAAACTAATTGAAACTTTTGAAAAATGCATTAATGATCAGAATGCTATTGATGAGAGTTATGACAAATTCTGCAGAAACATCCTTAAAGAAATGGATCTCTATCTAGACTATTCAGATGCAAGTAAGAGAGTTAGAAAGAAATTCAAATATTTTAAACCCTACTGGACGGCTGAACTCACAGAACTGTGGAAAGACATGAGAGAAAAAGAAAAGGTGTTCTATGGTTATAAAGGTGACAATAGAAGATATAGACAAAATTTGTACCAGGAATATATCAGTAGCCAAAAATTGTTCGATAGAAATTTAAGAAAAGCAAGTAGGGCATATAGAAGGGCATTGTGTATAGAACTTAATGAAGTGAATGTTAACAACCCAGCAGCATTCTGGAAAAAACTTAGATCTATTGGCCCCAGAGTTAAGAAAAATATACCATTAAAATTGTGTAGTGATGGCAATATTACATCTGACCCTGAAATTGTTTTAAATACTTGGAAAGCTGAGTATTCAAATCTTTATAATAAATCAAATATATCTGGTAATGATCCAAGAGAACATACATTTAATAATATGATGGATGAAAAGACGTTGTTGGAAGAAAGAATGAATGAACCAGGTTATACTGAGAATCCATACCTGAATGCAGATTTTACATATGATGAAGTGAGCAACTTCTTATCTAAACTTAAGGCCAATAAATCAGTAGGTTTAGATTTTATTCCAAATGAGGTACTGAAATCAGGTATTTTAACTCAGGTATTTTAACAATTTATTCAGGTACTACATCTTCTGCTAGGATAAATAGCATGATAACAGATTCTTTCTTATGTACATCAGGTGTGCGTCAGGGAGATAATTTATCAAGTACATTGTTCAACGTATTCATAAATGATCTTGCGCAGGAAATAAATGATTTACATGTTGGCATTGAGATCACAAATGAACTTATGATATCATTGTTGTTGTATGCAGATGATATAGTTTTGATAGCTGATAGTGAGGAAAAGCTGCAGAAAATGTTAACATGTTTACATGAATGGTGTTTGAAATGGTTTATGAATGTTAACATAGATAAGACTAAAGTTATTCACTTCAGACCACCGCGTCATAACCATACACAATATAGGCCACGGGCCGTGGCGCAGTTGGTTAGGGCGCCAGCTTATTAGCACCAGTTCCTCTGTGGTGATCCAAAGGTCGTGGGTTCGAACCCCGGCCGTGCCGGGATTGAACTCATGACACAATTTCCCACATGAGCTGAGGCCCGTGCCTAAAGGGTTAACCCGTTGTCCTTGTAAATCTGTGACCGGGTGGGTTGTCATGTCAAGGACCTGCGACATGACAATTCAGTGAGGCAGCACTATATCTGCTACAAGTAGGTCTCATCACGAAATAACTGAAATAATGTTGAAAGTGATGTAAAACCCCAAACAAACAAACAACAAACCATACACAATATAACTTTACACTTGGCATCAAAGCAATAGAGACTAGAAAAATACAAATATCTAGGGGTTGTTCTAAATGAGCATTTAAAGTTTAGTTTTACTGCAGAAATTCTTGCTGATTCTGCAGGTAGAGCATTGGGTGCAGTGATTGGAAAATCAAAACATCTCAAAGTTATTTGAGACTGGTATTAAACCCATATTAAATTACAGTGCTGAGATATGGGGATTTGCTGATGTGAAACCCTGTAATGACATTCAAAATAAAGCTGTGAGATATTTCTTGGGACTACATAGATTTACTCCAATACCCGCCCTGAGAGGTGAAGTAGGTTGGAATAGTACCCGGTACGATAGATGGATATGTATGTTAAGATACTGGAATAGGTGTTTACGCTTTGAAGAAACCAGGTTGACAAGAAAAATATTTGAATGGAACTTTGAACAATGTGTCAATAGAAATAACCATGAATGTTGGTCTTGTGATGTAGGGGAAATACTCTCCTCTGCTGACATGCTACACATTTATAACTCTAAAGTACCATGTGACCTAAAACTAATTGCCACAAAACTTGCTGAATATGATACAATAGCTTGAAAAATTCTTTAATGACCAAACCTAAACTTAGAACTTTTGTAAAATTTAAACACGAATTGGCTTCAGACAAGTAACATGCCCAAATATGAGAGAAGTGCCCTGGCAAAACTGACGTGTGGTATATTACCAATCAAAATAGAGACTGGGAGATATAACCATATCCCAGAAGAATTTAGGATATGTGAATTTTGTGAATTAAACGAAGTTGAAAATAAAATTGCACTTTGTGTGTAAATGTACCTTGTATAGAGAATATAGAGAACAGCTGTATGATTCAGTGCGTGCAAATTACCCAGAATTTATTAACTTTGATGCAGAAGAAAAATTTATATATCTAATGACAGAACAGCAAATCAGATTAGCAAAGTATACGTGGAAAGCATACCAGAAAAGAAGATATATATTGTACTCATAGATCTTCAGTACTAATTGCTCCTGATGCACTTTGACCACTATAAGAGATATACGCAAAGTGGCATATAGGTCCATAAAGGGCCGGTGGTTTAAAATAATTATGTACATGACTTGTCTGTAAGCAATGTCACTATAAATAAATGATTTTCTGAGTCTGAGTCATGATATTCATATTAGCATATACTTTTTAAAATATACAGAATTAATTGCTAATATAGATACCATAACATATAAGATATAGTTCTCAAATTTTAAAAAAAAAGAATTGTGTGATTTCAGTTTTTCAGTTTTTCAATAACTGATAAATTGCTTCATAAATGATCATTTCTAGCAACTAGTGATTATTTCTAATAACCAACTCACTTGCCCCAACACTGCCTTTCTCTAATAAATACTTCCTCGAATTCTTGACTTATCATTTACCTCAATATGACAGCCATCCAAATCATCAGCTTCACTTTTTGAAAATCTAAACCCGAAGCCTTATTAAGATTACAAGAATGAGGTACTGGGTGTTCCAGGTGTCAATGTGTACGTGGCCACAATATTGCTTACTTAAAAACTCATTGAGCAACTCATCTTATTTATTATAACTGTGCATAAATCATATAAAAATTGATATCAACAAAGTCATTCAATATCTTTTCAATAATTAATGGGTAGTATTAATTGTTTAGCTCATTTTGACCCATCGTTTGCTTGTCCCTTACCAATGTAATATTTCTGTGGTGGCATTATGCGTCCGATGAGGGATACTAATATCAAAGAAGATTATATTGACATATCAAAAATACCTACAGATGTTATTATGTAATCGAGCAGGAACCTTAAAACATATTTTACTGGTAGTTTTGGAGAAGAAAATGTTTTGACAGACAGACGGACAAACATTTTCTCCACTCCGAAAGCTCTACGTCTTCAGAAGAGCTAAAAATAGGGGGGAAAAATCTTAGCCTCACAAAAAATAGAAAGAATTGGTCCCCTGAAAATACTAAATCGGACAGACAGAATGACAGAAAACTTCCCCCTTAACTGCATCAAATCTTTTCAAATTTAAGAATCACGAAAGGATCAATAGATACCAATCACAATGTTAATCCTGGAATTTCATGTCCGTCAGATATTTTTTTTCAGTGTGGAGCTCATATGTAAAGACGATTGGCATACAACTCACCCTGTCCACCTCTACAAGACAAGTGATGTGTAGAAGAAAGCTCCGGGGGTCCAGGTAGACAAGCTTTGACTGTACTGGCTTCACCCTTCTGTCCCACTCTGCTAAGTCGACCATCATGTGTCCCTACTGGTCAACCTGATAATATGGTATAAGCTCAGTGAAAGTAAAATGTTCAACCATCTACATGATGTATTTTGGTTAGGTATCAAAATCTACAAAAGCTGTATCTTGATCAAGAAAATGAGATATATTCATGTGGCTGGACAAGGTGAGATAAACCACAATACAGCATAATTAACACATATATAGGCCTAGTAACTAGTAACTTACTTCAGTGATGTCCAGATAAGTGGTAGTGTTGTTGAGACTAGATTTCTCTCTGCTCCAGTGCTCCAGTGGGTGTTTGGTGGGATTTTCACAAATGGGCTTTCCTCATGATGACGTAATTTCGCTGCATGACATGATAGCCCATATTCTATAGATCAACAGGATTCAGATTGTTTGTTGATTGTTAGTGTTATTTGTCATTATATTCGTCCGACCTAGTTGACTAGATACAGACTCTGCTACCACAACCCACTTTTTATATATAAGCCTCAGATCTTACTATAATGTGAACGCACTTGACGAGTGCATCGCAACCTCACACTCGGGGATTCCCACCACATTCCCAGAATATGAAAGTGTTGTCTGCGTGGACATGGGAACGAAACCATCTCAACCATATACATAAATTGATATACACTGGCTGACATGTAACTGTTCAAATGCTGGATTTTAGACTTTAGCTCTTTGATATTAATGAGCAACTGGTTACATGTAAATAGATACATTCATCACTTGCATTGATAGTATACCCTGAAGAGTTTATGGCGAACCATGGCGAAGGTAGCAGTGTCAGATACAGGGAGAGAGACACTACGGGATTACCGACCGGTCATTGTGGAACTGCTCAGACCCAGCCATATACTCTACAATGACAACATCACTAAGCATCTCGGGGAGGATGCACACGGTGGGTAGTAATTATTGTAAAGATCAAGACTGCCAAACACCTAAGCAAGGCAGGTAGTAATTAACTCTATTGTAAGGATCAAGACATCACCCAGCATCCGAGCAAGGTAGGTAGTAACTCTATTGTAAGGATCTAGACATCACCCAGCATCCAAGCAAGGTAGGTAGTAACTCTATTGTAAGGATCTAGACATCACCCAGCATCCAAGCAAGGTAGGAATAACTCTATTGTAAGGATCTAGACATCACCCAGCATCCAAGCAAGGTAGGTAGTAACTCTATTGTAAGGATCAAGACATCACCCAGCATCCAAGCAAGGTAGGTAGTAACTCTATTGTAAGGATCTAGACATCACCCAGCATCCAAGCAAGGTAGGAATAACTCTATTGTAAGGATCTAGACATCACCCAGCATCCAAGCAAGGTAGGTAGTAACTCTATTGTAAGGATCTAGACATCACCCAGCATCCAAGCAAGGTAGGAATAACTCTATTGTAAGGATCTAGACATCACCCAGCATCCAAGCAAGGTAGGTAGTAACTCTATTGTAAGGATCAAGACATCACCCAGCATCCAAGCAAGGTAGGTAGTAACTCTATTGTAAGGATCTAGACATCACCCAGCATCCAAGCAAGGTAGGTGGTAGCTCTATTGTAAGGATCAAGACATCACCCAGCATCCAAGTAAGGTAGTAACTCTATTGTAAGGATCAAGAAATCACCCAGCATCCAAGCAAGGTAGGTAGTAACTCTATTGTAAGGATCTAGACATCACCCAGCATCCAAGTAAGGTAGGTAGTAACTCTATTGTAAGGATCTAGACATCACCCAGCATCCAAGCAAGGTAGGTGGTAGCTCTATTGTAAGGATCAAGAAATCACCCAGCATCCAAGTAAGGTAGGAATAACTCTATTGTAAGGATCAAGACATCACCCAGCATCCAAGTAAGGTAGGTAGTAACTCTATTGTAAGGATCTAGACATCACCCAGCATCCAAGCAAGGTAGGTGGTAGCTCTATTGTAAGGATCAAGAAATCACCCAGCATCCAAGTAAGGTAGGAATAACTCTATTGTAAGGATCAAGACATCACCCAGCATCCAAGCAAGGTAGGTAGTAACTCTATTGTAAGGATCTAGACATCACCCAGCATCCAAGTAAGGTAGGAATAACTCTATTGTAAGGATCAAGACATCACCCAGCATCCAAGTAAGGTAGGTAGTAACTCTATTGTAAGGATCAAGACATCACCCAGCATCCAAGTAAGGTAGGTAGTAACTCTATTGTAAGGATCAAGACATCACCCAGCATCCAAGCAAGGTAGGAATAACTCTATTGTAAGGATCTAGACATCACCCAGCATCCAAGTAAGGTAGGAATAACTCTATTGTAAGGATCTAGACATCACCCAGCATCCAAGCAAGGTAGGTGGTAGCTCTATTGTAAGGATCAAGACATCACCCAGCATCCAAGTAAGGTAGGAATAACTCTATAGTAAGGATCAAGAAATCACCCAGCATCCAAGTAAGGCAGGTAGTAACTCTATTGTAAGGATCAAGACATCACCCAGCATCCAAGCAAGGTAGGTGGTAGCTCTATTGTAAGGATCAAGACATCACCCAGCATCCAAGCAAGGTAGGTAGTAACTCTATTGTAAGGATCTAGACATCACCCAGCATCCAAGCAAGGTAGGTAGTAACTCTATTGTAAGGATCAAGACATCACCCAGCATCCAAGCAAGGTAGGTAGTAACTCTATTGTAAGGATCTAGACATCACCCAGCATCCAAGCAAGGTAGGTGGTAGCTCTATTGTAAGGATCAAGACATCACCCAGCATCCAAGTAAGGTAGGAATAACTCTATAGTAAGGATCAAGAAATCACCCAGCATCCAAGTAAGGCAGGTAGTAACTCTATTGTAAGGATCAAGACATCACCCAGCATCCAAGTAAGGTAGGTAGTAACTCTATTGTAAGGATCTAGACATCACCCAGCATCCAAGTAAGGTAGGTGGTAGCTCTATTGTAAGGATCAAGACATCACCCAGCATCCAAGCAAGGTAGGTAGTAACTCTATTGTAAGGATCTAGACATCACCCAGCATCCAAGTAAGGTAGGTAGTAACTCTATTGTAAGGATCAAGACATCACCCAGCATCCAAGCAAGGTAGGTAGTAACTCTATTGTAAGGATCAAGACATCACCCAGCATCTGAGCAAGGTAGGTAGTAACTCTATTGTAAGGATCAAGACATCACCCAGCATCCAAGCAAGGTAGGTAGTAACTCTATTGTAAGGTTCGAGACATCACCCAGCATCCAAGTAAGGTAGGTAGTAACTCTATTGTAAGGATCAAGACATCACCCAGCATCCAAGCAAGGTAGGTAGTAACTCTATTGTAAGGATCAAGACATCACCCAGCATCTGAGCAAGGTAGGTAGTAACTCTATTGTAAGGATCTAGACATCACCCAGCATCCAAGTAAGGTAGGAATAACTCTATTGTAAGGATCTAGACATCACCCAGCATCCAAGTAAGGTAGGAATAACTCTATTGTAAGGATCTAGACATCACCCAGCATCCAAGCAAGGTAGGTAGTAACTCTATTGTAAGGATCAAGACATCACCCAGCATCCAAGTAAGGTAGGTAGTAACTCTATTGTAAGGATCGAGACATCACCCAGCATCCAAGTAAGGTAGGTGGTAGCTCTATTGTAAGGATCGAGACATCACCCAGCATCCAAGTAAGGTAGGTAGTAACTCTATTGTAAGGATCTAGACATCACCCAGCATCCAAGCAAGGTAGGTAGTAACTCTATTGTAAGGATCTAGACATCACCCAGCATCCAAGCAAGGTAGGTAGTAACTCTATTGTAAGGATCAAGACATCACCCAGCATCCAAGCAAGGTAGGTAGTAACTATTGTAAGGATCAAGACATCACCCAGCATCCAAGCAAGGTAGGTCGCAACTCTATTGTAAGGATCAAGACATCACCCAGCATCTGAGCAAGGTAGTAGTAACTCTCCCGGGGTAATGCTATAGATCAAGAAATTTCTCCCACTTCTTCATGTGTGACAGACATTTTAATTGGATAATTCCATCATTTATCAAGCCGAACAAAGATTAGGAAAGTGCTCTTTATTTTATCAATTTTTTTAACGATTACGTCTTATACTTTTTCATTTTATTTTCAGATTTTTTAAAGAAATCAAAGAGATTAGAGAGGAATGGGCAGGTACAAGAGGCAGTCAAGGAGTTACTGGATAAAATTGTACAGAGCAGATTTCCAAGTTTATTGGAGGATATTACAGAGGCACTAATTGAAGAAGGTAATTCCATTTGGATTTGTAACTGTTTAAACGACTAGATACAAATGCTTTTGAAATCGTTCAGTTGCATTTTCTATAACATAATATTCCTTTAATATTGTGTATATTGTGGAAAGATGATAGTTGAATAATATATGCCTAAAGAGTTTATAATGAAATATTTTGAAAGTGAGTGTATAATCAATATTTCTTCTACCTAGGTAAAAGCTCTGGCTTTGGTTATCGATATAGCTTTTGTGTACATAGGAGTCCTTCCAAATTCAAACTCAATATCTTTTTATCTAATGGTAGTTAATAGATCAATTGTATTTTTAAAGGTCAAATTTGGTCAGATATTTTTCTCTAACATAGCATTCTAATGTGCTCAGTGGCCTTATATTTTAGACTATGAAACTCTGGGGAGGCTACTGATAAACTATCAAGATGTAAAGGATAAAGAGAACTTCAAGCGTTTTGTGGCTGAGCACACCAGTCTGAAGAAAGTGAATGCAATAGATTTTGCAGATGACCTCATGAGTCAAAATATCATGAATGAGTCTGACAAAGATGTGGTGGAGAAGGCTTATATCGATGCCAATGAAGCAGAGAAATGGGAGGCCATGTTTGTATTGCTGGATTTGATGGCAAGAACCAAGCAGAATTGGTATACCAGCATCATGTCAGCATTAAGATGTCATGACAAGTATCGTGAAATTGCCAAAAAAATTGACCCAAATATCGGTTTGTATAGTGTTTGGTAATTCCAGTAAAACTCTTTAAAAATAAGTATTACCAAACCCAGAAAAAAATTCAAATACAATTGCAACCTCTTACATCAGAAAAGGTATCATTGAGCCTGCTTGATAAAATGTTTAATTCTGATGCATATGATTTTCTTAACAATTCTACAAAAAAAGTTTCAAATTACCCCACCGATTATCATTTCCTGGCCTAAAGCAGCAGTCTCACTGTAGCAAACGGGCCAAGTGGATGAAAGTGGACTGGAAAATTCCGGTGTTCAGAATGAGTTTGGAAGTCTACACAACTCAAGCTCTTTGTCCCAATCTCCTAAATTCACGCGTTTACAGTTAGGAGCAGTACATGTATGTAAGCTTTAGTCCGCACAACTTTTTGTGCGGAAGAGATGTGAATGGCCAGATCACACTGTCTCTGTTGCTCATGCTGGCCTTAATAATGGCCAGTTCCCTTATATGTTCGGTAAAAAGTGATAAGTAAAAAATGGAGTTATAGAAATGAAAAGTTCTTATTTTTTTCAAAGGTGGTCACTTTCCAGATGTAATATCTTGTTTATTACAGTATTTTACTGCAGCTGCAGTATACCCAGTAGCATTTCCAGTCACATTACCCACCCAGGCCAAGCTCTGCACCATCAGCAGTCTTCAGGAAGCAGACTTTAGGTCCTTCTCCTTCTTGTACCAGCCCCCATTGGAGGGTCTGTCCGGGGGTCTGCTACACAGTCATATGTTGTAGATTACATGTCCCAGCCTTCTACCTCAACAAAGCCATCTCAGAGCTAGTGTAGCGTCAGCAGCAGCAGCATCCCTTTTCTTGGGCTTGCTATGCTTTGATACTGTTACAGAGTGTTTGAGTACCCACCAAGATCTATGAATATATACAAGGAATAACGCTAACCCTATACTCGCTGGCTAAATGAGTTGGGGCCCAATACCTAGCTGCCTAGCGTACCTATCTATAGGGGATAAGAATGACAGATTCAGCATAGACTGTATACAATAGTAGTCTTTATTCGGGTATAGGTATACACTTGAGTCAGGCTAGGTAAGGCATGGTATGAGTGTGATTTGAAATACCCAAATACAAATAACTGTGATGGAGCTCTCAGGCTTGTAGGCACACCTCAATATCAACATAAGTGGCAACGGTGTAGATCATGTGGCTCAGAGCAGCAGTTCCAGCCTGTTATATAGTAGACACTAATAATATGTCCATATATATGTATATTTGGACTGCATAGTCTAGTTATATAGGTACGCGCCCAAATCCTAATGAGTTTGCACTCGCTGGCCTCATCTCTTGTTGGCGTTTGATCCTGCGTCATCTCATATGGGGATTTGCTTAGTGTCTCTGATAGTGTCTATGAGTGTCTATGAAATATCATATATGTTCTGTCTTCCCCGCATGTAGGTAATCCCTGTCCCACAATACATCTATATCGTAATCATCATTATTGACAGTAATGAGGGAAACCTTGTACAAATCCTCTCCGCCGTGGCCAAATCCCCACCAGACCTGTACAAATCCTCTCCGCCGTGGCCAAATCCCCACTAGACCTGTACAGATACTCTCCGCCGTGGCCAAATCCCCACCAGACCTGTACAGATACTCTCCGCCGTGGCCAAATCCCCACCAGACCTGTACAGATACTCTCCGCCGTGGCCAAATCCCCACCAGACCTGCCAAAGCTTCTAGGACCTGAGTACACAATACAAAAAAAAACATGGTACAAATGTACATATACTCTCTGCATATATTAACATCATTAAATTACTTAAAGGATGGCTAAATAAAAATTTATACATATTACATATTTACAGCTACATACATATTTGCATTTAGATGTTGTTGACAAACAAATAGTTGCAATCATAATATAATTTGTACTTACACTGGTTATGGGGACTGGCCGATGAGTGATTAGATGATTTTTCAATTGCAGTTTGTTCCACACCCAGGCCTCCCTCTCTGTCATGGCCCTGAGATCCTGAGACATCTTCAGTTTTGTGAAGTTTGGTCAGTCCCCTCCATATCCTTCCACCAATCCTTAAAGTCTTGTGAAGTGTAGCCCAACTCTGCTTGGAACCAGAAGGCCTTGTGGTAGAGTCTTGAAGCGTGGCAGAGCCTGAGTCTGGGTCAGAGTGACACTGAGGTGGGCACAGTGAGGCTGGCTCAAAGCATAGTGAGGTTCAGATGGCAAGCTCTGGCATTGAAGATGACTCCTACGTTTCCATCAACTCACCAACTCCTAAGTTTCCATCCGTTCTTACGTTTGCTTCGTGTCACTCTGTTTACTGTTCTCCAACTCATCTGCAAGTCGTCAGCTTTACATTCATCTTTATTGTTGAACAGCTTTGTATGTTGTTTGTTTCTTATTCATTACTTTTCCACTTTGTTCACTCAACTACAGGACCCTGCAGATGGCAACAATCTGAATTCAGAACCCATTCAGCATGTGATATAAAAAAGGCTGACCCACTCAACATGTGTAACAGAAACAGTGCAAACTGGCCATTTGCACCTCCTCTTCACCAAATTTTCACCTGGTCATACTCCCGACCCTAAACACATGGATTTGAGTTGCATAGACTTACGAACTCATTCTGATCATCCAAATGTTCCCATCCGCTCTCATCCACTTTCCCTGTCTGCTACAGTGAGAGTGAGAGACGGGTAGGACGTACCCAGATTAGCACAAGATTTCTACCATTGATGAACTGGTTCCAGTTCACTTTGCATTCATATACATCATATCATGATAGGCACATGTTTGTCTATTTTTGTTGAAATGTTATATACATTATATTATACATATATATGAAAGTCTTCTTGGCATAGATTTACTGGAGTAGACTTCAAAACATAAAGATACACTTTTATCCCAAACCTTTGTTGTATATCTGGGAACGTATCATAAAACAACAAGAAAATAATTATCACATAGCCATATTACCCTGTGGTTCTTGATACCTTGAAGGTGAGCATGAAATTGATTGTTTAAGGTCACAGGGCATTTTAAAGTCTCATTTATGACAATTAGAGTGATATTCTCATGGCCAAAAAACATCTCATGTACTTCATCTAATTTCAGAGCCATCTTCAAGTAATCACAAAAAATACCATTTGGATAGTGACGTAGATTATAAAGAGGTTCTGGACTGTTATGGACCGTTTATTGCCATGCATCTGAAACCATCACAGATTTTACCCGACATGTTTCCATTCTTTGCTGAATGTGATATGGAACAGCAGGCACAGTGTATGTTAAGATCATCTTTTGAGCCATTTCAATGAATAAGAGAAGAAATGTAGTTAAAAATGTTTATGTATTTTTAATTCTTTCTGTCAACGTCTTGAATGTATTACCTCTAAAGATGAAATAGCTGAATCAGATATATTTTTGTATTTTCGTGCTGTAAATGTTGATGTCATAATTCACGTGGAGAGCATTTATTTCAGTGTTTTTATTTTCAGGTCTTATGGAAAGCATAGATGGCAAAGAAAAGGCTGGATTGATACGAGGAGCTGTTTATGAGCTATTAAATGTGATGAAGAACATGGATGACAACAGGGTTTTTGAAAAATTTGTTTCGGCTTTGAAAAATGGAGGTATTATAAAGATAATGTTCACATTTGCAGTAATTTGTTCTTATTTTTTTGTTGAAATGTGTAGTAGGTATCATTTTGATCATTCGTGTTATCAGTGTACTGAATTGTACTGTGTATATTGTTCTGTTACTTATTCTTATTCCAGGGTATCAGTATGTTTATGAAGTCATAATGAACTATGTTGACATCAAGGCACCAATATTCAAGGGACTTATGATGGAGCACACACCCATTCTAATGACAGTGGACCCATTGCAAATAATACCCCATCTTCTTGAACATAAATTGATAACAGATCTTGACGTTGAAAAAGTGAACGCAGATTTAAGGAATGATGGCAGACAAAAGAGTGTACTTATGCTTTTGATTTGTACTGTGTACAGGAAACGTGAAGATTGGTTTCATTGTCTCATGTATGCCTTCAAAAAATCTGGCTACCAGCACATCGTGGAAACAATTGCACCAGATTTTAATGAAGCAAGTAAGTCAATTTGAATATTGGTACAAATATTATATTCATATATGACAGCCCTTATGTGAAAAGGACTAGATTTTAAAAAATGGGTTAACACCAGATTTAGACACTTTGAGACATCACTCGGCAAGAATTGCCACTAATATCAAATTACCTTCTTAATGGGTCACACGGTGACCTTCAGACGACCTTGACCTTGATACAGGTCAGATCAACAAAAGGTAGCTTGCTTACAAAGATAAAGAGGAAAGAGAGGCAAAAAGGCACTGGAACTGAAGCCAAAATAACACAATATCTGCTACAAGTAGATCTCATCACGAAATGACTGAAATAATGTTGAAAGTAATGTAACACCCCAAACAAACAAACAAACAATCAAATACATTTATTGTTTTAATGCTGAAATATAAATATGTCTTCACAGAATCAATGAAGAGTATGCAAGTGGTTGCAAATGCCATGGAAAAAAGACTGTCAAGCAGAAAGCAAGAGACCAAAGTTGATCAACCAAATGGTATGTTCTATAAGTACGTTCCTTAAAGACTATACTCATTTCTTATACTGGTAGGGTTGTTATTCCCAATAATGTCCAATAAGTCACCAATGTCTTTCCCTCAAATATGTGCAGAAAGTTGACGTTTTATATTTCTGACTACATTACTGAAACTAAGATTTATATAGGATATTAAATCTTTTACTAGATGAACAAATATGTTAAATAATATGTTAAATATTTATTGAAGATAAATTTTAGATGACAAATATTATTTCGATTTTGAAATTGTACAGAACACCTGGTCAGTGTTTTTTTTTCCAAATGGGGGGGGGAATTTGTTGTTAGTGTGAAAAAGACTTTTGAAAGACATTTTCCTCCTTACTTTGAATATATAAGAAAGGTGTAAATGGAAGGGTAGAACTTTTGGTTGAAGTAAATATATTTTTATATCAATATAAAGCTTGTGTTTTATATTTGTTTTAATCTTTAAATTTGTTGGTTCTTAACATACACCTTAAGGATTTTAATTTTGAAAATAATGATGGGCATGGATGGGACATACAAATGCAATATATTGCAGACTTGAATGATGATACCAAAGAGCACATGGTGGAGTATGAGTCAGTTGGTGGGGCTGCAGAGCAAGGCTTAGGGAGTCCAGCACCTCTGGCTGAAACACAACTGTCACCACCAACCCTTGCTTTGAATACAGAAAACATTTTTCCTCCTGCAGTAGGTATGTATCATCTATGTGTCATAAGTTGTGAGATTAAACATGAAATCTATTTCATTTTTTTTCAATTTTACCTGAAGTAATATTTTTTTCATTCATTATAATATACAACATAAAACCTGTTATTTTAATTAAATTTTCTTGGACTTTTTGATAAATATTAGATATTGTATGGCCTATTGTATAGATCATCATCATACCAATAGTCCAGTAGTGAGAATTGGTCTTACCACGAGTATTGGTCTTGCCAAGAGTATGCACGAGACATCTGTGAAGATGATGGAGGGCCCAAGTTATACAGGAGTAAAATCAGGGCATGATGTCAATCCATTGGGATCTGACCACAGAAGAGACTCTATAGAAACCACAGATTCTGAAACAGCTAACTTGAACATCGCCACAGAAGATGAAACAAATATGAAACAAATAAATGATAAACAAATCTATAATGGTGTGTACAAAAAATAATCATTTTTATAATTACATTATAATTTAGATCAATGTTATCAATCTTTAAATCTAATTTTGAAAAGACTCTTTATTTTTTCAGGTATATTTATCTTTTCGTATATATTCAGACATAATAGTTGAAAGAAAATTATGATTTAAGCTTAATATATTTCATTTTTTCACAGTGCAGTATCTATTTCAGATGAAATGCTAGCTTTGCAATTATCAATGAACCAGGAAGACTTTAGGGAAGATTCTCTTGATTCAGCCATTGAATATAATGGTACAGAGGAGCTGCTCCTCCGAGATTACCAGATGGAACTGGCTGCACCGGCCATTGATGGCAAGAACTGCATAGTTGTAGCTCCTACTGGTAGTGGAAAAACACATGTGGCACTATATATCTCTAAGGTAAAATATCTACTCCCAGCAACCATTTTCTTTTGATGAGGTAGACCATTAAACTGGCCAGACAAAAGTTTTAATTATATGAAAAAAGTGATACTTATATATTCTTCAGATATACAAATTAGATATATGTTGGGCTTATTTACAAGATATTATGAAGATAAAGATATTGAGAAGGTTTGGAAGGGACAAATGATACATTCCTTTTATTATCAGTGAATATTACTAATATATAAATAGGAATATTTGTAAAATATGGAAAAAAATAAATATACTGAAAAATATCATTTCATTCCCAGGAACATTTAGAAAGTGCTGCTCTGCGGGAACACAAAATCCTATTCATAGTGCCAACAGTGGCACTTGTGGAACAACAATACAAACAATACCGCAAATATTTGCCCAAAAGTAGACAAGGAGATGACTATAAAATCCTTCAGCTCTCTGGTGAAGCTCAAGCTGATAACAAGGTCCCTGTGCCGATGTTAATCAAGGATTATGATGTGGTGGTGATGACTCCTCAGATCCTAGTTGACACTTTGAAGCAGGGAAGGTTGTGGTTGGGAGATCTCTTCACCATGCTTATATTTGATGAGTGCCACCACACCACTAGGAACCATCCATACAATGCAATTATGGGACTCTATGTGGATAAGAAACTGAAGAGTCAGAAAGATGGGGAGCATATATTTCTTCCACAGGTCTTGAAATCATATTGATATTTGTATATTTTATGTTACTAAAGGAACATATATTGTTCATGTCCTGATAATTCCTTCGTTCTTCCATGTTCTGTCATGCTCTGTTAACACATGCAATATTTGTTATATAATTTTGTGAGTAACTTTTATTTCAAATATAAGTCTCTTTTGATTGATCAGATTGAAGAACTGCATTTTGTCTTCAGATTGTTGGCCTGACAGCTTCAGTTGGTGTTGGGAAAGCTCGCAATCCTGAAATGACAGAAAAACATATTTTAACTTTGGCTGCCAACCTTGATGCCGAGGCCATTTCCACAGTGTGGACTCATATGGAGGAACTTCTAGCCCATTGTTCAAAAGCAAGACAAGGTATATCTCCAATAATTCATTTCTGTAAAAGGATTGAAATTAGATCTAGATGTGCATTCCCCAGTTCGATATATACCCCAGTTCGATATATACCCCAGTTCGATATATACCCCAGTTCGGTATTCTCTTTTCATTAAATCCTGGGTTTATACCATATTTTGAATTTCGTCTTTGTTCCCCTGCCCAATTGGAAATCATTTTTAAAAATTATTTATCGGTATATTCGCTGAAATATTATGTGTGTGTGTGTGTGTGACTCTGTGTGTGTGTGTGTGACTCTACTTCGCTATACAGATCAGTACACACTATGACTTGATATTCATATTTTATTGCAGGAGTTGTTGAAGTTCGTGGGAGGACATCGGACCCATTCCTTGATGACATATCCAAAATTATGGAGGAAATCGAAAAAACTATGCGAAAAGTGCCAAGTGAGTTGTATTAAAAAAACACCATGTTTTAAATAAATGTGCAAAAAGGTTTTGACATTAAAATGGTATAATTCAATATATTTAGCTGGGGATTATGAAGAGGAGGTTTCCGATCTGGAGAGTAAGCTGATAGCACCGAATGACCGGGGCAGCCAATCCTATGTGAACTGGCTCAGCACCCTGGAAAAGAAAACAGCCATTATATATGAGCAGAAAACTAGGAGGGTGTTTGTTACATGCATTAATCAGCTGAAGGTAAGTGTGGTTAACTCATGGTAATAATGGTAGTAATATGATCTCTCCCATCCCTGACACCGAACCATTACTCCATCACTGTTTATCGGATAACATTTGAAAGAATGACTGAAATTCTTTAATGTTTGCCACAAAGGTTGGTCAATAGTAGGATACTGATTAGATCAGGTATGGGTGATATGTCTATTGTTCATGGTCGCCATGCCTATTTCTTTAAAATGCTTCATCAGCTTCATTAAAATCATTAAAATAGTGAATTTTGAATTCGCTCCTTGTTAAACCCTATCAGAACTAGATTCCATACATGACTAAGTGTACCCATCATTATGCATGGTAATTTTATTTCATATTGTATCTTTATCAAATTTAAGACAATAATGAATTTTGCACTTATCGTTTTCAGAATATGTTCAACAATTAAATTGAAAAAATGATTTATTCCTGATTTTAAGGTGTACAACAACGCTCTGATCATAAATAATGATTGTCGAACAAAGGATGCTTTGGAATATATCATCAATGAACTTGAAGAATTGAAAGAAATTAGAAGAACCAGTTTGAACACAACAGAGAAGGCTCTTGAACGGCTTTTTAAAGGTACAAATGTGATATGTAAGGCTTCGAGTTAGTGTCTTTTTCTGGTTGTATTTACCATGGTTCGTCTTGTGGTTTGATGTCCTCCAGGCATAATTAGACCAATGCATTATATTTATTATCAGTTCGTTAAATGACGTTCATGGGGCATGATATATAAATATTTACCTTTCTTTTATGTTAAACACACAAGATTATTTTGACTACAAAACAAGATGATGGTAATTTCATATATTAATATATTTTTCCAGAGAGAGAGAACAGATTGAGAGCCGTTTCTGAAGATGACTTTTACCAAAACCCAAAATTGGAAGCACTTAAAAGAGTTCTCAGAAAGGATTATGCAACAAAGCCTGATTCAAGAACAATAATTTTTGTCCGCACTCGTGCCATGACCCAGGCACTGGAGAATTGGATGAAAGAAGATTCATACCTTAAAACTCTGAAACCAAATAGACTGGTAGGCTCGAATGCACCTGCCACCAGAGCTGGTAAGTTAGAGAGAAAAATGGGTTTCTTTTTTTTTCTGTCTTTTTTTTTTTTTTTTTGTCAACAAACATTGCAAATTTTACTTTTGTCTTCACCACGTAATAAACATGAAGGTTAAACAGAATGTACTTATATCAGTGTGTATTTATTTCAGGCATGACTCAGACAGAACAGGAAAATATTCTGAAATATTTTAAAGAGGGCGTTCACAAAGTTCTCATTGCAACCTCTGTGGCTGAAGAGGGGTTAGATGTTCAGAAGTGCAACTTGGTCATACGATATGAGTATGTCAGCAATGAAATAGCAATGGTTCAGGCAAGAGGTGAGATGCTTACTATTTCATTGTCTCATCTATACGTGACTACTGTGTAATATTGAGAATAATTGAGTTTATTGTTTAATGAGTATGTCAGCAATAAAATAGCAATGGTTCAGGCAAGAGGTGAGATGCTTACTATTTCATTGTCTCATCTATACGTGACTACTGTGTAATATTGAGAATAATTGAGTTTATTGTTTAATGAGTATGTCAGCAATGAAATAGCAATGGTTCAGGCAAGAGGTGAGATGCTTACTATTTCATTGTCTCATCTATGCGTGACTACTGTGTAATATTGAGAATAATTGAGTTTATTGTTTAATGAGTATGTCAGCAATAAAATAGCAATGGTTCAGGCAAAAGGTGAGATGCTTACTATTTCATTGTCTCATCTATACGTGACTACTGTGTAATATTGAAAATAATTGAGTTTATTGTTTAATGAGATATTTCTGTTTGTATTGTCAACTATAGAATAATTGAATTATGATGTACTGTTTGTAAGGGCGAGGAAGAGCTGATGATGCGAGATATATCTTGGTTACGGATCGGGAAGCAGGCAGGGAAATTGTCAACCAGATACGTGAAGAAATGATGGATGAAACACTGAGAAAATTAAGATTAAAAACTCCAGAAGAGTTCAAAAGGAGGATAGAAGAGATTCAGAGGAAAGCCAAGATAGAGCGTGACATGGCTGCAGTGGAAAAGAAGGCAGTTGCAAGACTCCAGTCTCAGAGACATCAGGAAAATATGATGTATAATTTGAGATGCTATAAATGTGACAACTTTGCTGTTTCCTCTGAGGACATCAGGGTGATTAATGGGCAACACCATGTTGTCATTGACAAGGACTTTGGTCGACGCAGCAGGGTTATTTCTATCCCAGCAAAGACATTTGGACGGGAGGGAGATTTCCAGATGACTGGAAAGATTAATTGCTTTAAGTGTCTTCGCGATTGGGGTGTCAGGGCCAAATATAAAAATGTTCCAATAGATATCATCAAAATTGAAGCATTCATGATAATTGATCACAGAGATATGAAAACAAAGGTAAAAAAGTGGAAAATGTGCCCATTTTCAGTGCCAGAAATAGATGTTTATGATCTTGAAACAATGCTTGAAAACTTAGATACCAGTATTTGAACTGACATACAGCCATGTGTGACCTTTACAATCCAGGTGATTTCCATTGATATGTGAATGGTCATATTTATACTGAGTAATTTGGCACTAGCATTATAAAAGACACTTGGCACCCATTTACTAGTAGTATTATATCATCTTGTTTTGTCAAATAATTTGGTATATTTATCATAGAATTGAAGAAAATATTTATATGTGAAGGTCCATATGCATTTAATCTTATTGTATAGAACATCTCTCAGTGTTGTAAAGTAGGTCTTTCAATTATGAATTATTTGGCGAATTAACCACTATCAATGTTCAAAACATCCTACCAGTGCAGTAGTTACTTAATAATTATTTTTTAAAACTTGTCAAACCTTGCTGTTCTCTGTAATTACAGAGAACCTTATCTAAATTTCTCTTCCCAGGAATTGTATAGTCAACAAAACTGCAGAAAATAACTAGTTTGATTAAAATGAATAGAGGTCCCACAGTTGAGGACTGTTTCGATGTGCATGGATTGGGTAGCGTATCAATAAATATAAGAAAATGTTCGTCTTATCTGATTGCAAAGTGTGATAGTTTAATTATGCAAGTATAAAATACGTATAAGCCTCAGGCTTGTAATACCCCTATATATCAGACACATGAAAAACATCTGTTTAAAATCTCTGTGTATCTGTATTGTACATACAAACGCTATTGTGAATGTGGCATTATCCATTAAGTACAGAAAGGCCGATTGAAAG
The DNA here is from genome assembly GCA_949316495.1 of Amphiduros pacificus. NCBI lineage: Eukaryota > Metazoa > Annelida > Polychaeta > Phyllodocida > Hesionidae > Amphiduros > Amphiduros pacificus. The sequence goes on from OX439000.1 coordinate 8,003,530, forward strand.
AAAGCCTCTTCTGGTCTTGCTTATATTATATTGTATCAATATTAAGAGTTCAAGATTTTAAAATTGAAATTTAATGATTTATGTTATGTGCAAATAAACCAAACTAAAATAGAATATTATTGATATTATGTTTAATGATATCTCAGTGGTCCTCGCTAGGATATCTGGTAGTCAGCAGGCAGACATGGTTGAAATCAAACCTATCATATGGTTTGCAGATAGATCGTGCTCCTGACTGAGTGTGTGATCACATTCATCAGGTCACGTGAGTCACTGGAGGCTTTGTTCTGGTATTGTCTTAACAGTCTTAGATGGTGATTTGGGTCACATACGTTTCAGGAACAATGTGGATGTGGTTAATGATTTATAATAACTTAGATGCAGTGCTCAATAATTAATTCTAGGTGATGAATACATCAAGTTTTAGGAACAATGTGGATGTGGATAATAATTAATAATAACAGTGCTTAATAATTAATTCTAGGTGATGAATACATGAACTGGTGACTTCATTGTTACATGGGTATAAGTCAGTTTACATTCAATTGATGGGACAGATATTGTTTGAAAGATGGGATTACTGGTGAATTTCTTGGGTCTGTGGCCATGAGTGAGATAGAGGTCAATTTCAGGATATATAGAGGTTAATGTCAGTACACGATAGGGAATAGATTAATATAAGGAACTAGGAATTTAGAGGTAAATATCAGTATGGAAATATAGAGATTATTGTCAGGATATGGGATGATTCTTCACCCATGAAAAAATATTTCTCTGGAACTTTAACTTCAATAAGAAGTTCGATCTCATTTCTCTCAACATTTGAAGGGAAACAAGAATAAATAAATAAACATCTTATAATAATTCTGACAATTGTAAATGATTTCAATGTTTATCCGTTAAAAACTTACAAGAAATGAATAATCTGCATAAATTATTGCACAGCAATTTGTACCACTTTGTCCTATCAGATTGCGAACAATGCCCCAAACATGAGTGAAATTCCACTGGTGGGTGTGTCGTCCGCTTTCCACAGAGAAAGTGCTGAAACTCATTAAAAAAAACTAACCAATATTTCAATATTGGTGAGTATGGAAATAAATTTTAATGTTTCAAATGGTTAGGCCCTTGGACCACAAGCATTAAACTGGGTCCTATGTGTGACAAGTGACAGACAGTGAGGACCACACCGGACCCCGCCCACTGCTGCCCCCTAGCGAGCCTCCTTCTGTTCATCAATTGTCAATCTACGGATACGTACATTATGCACTTTCTGTACCCAACAAATTTAATCGCCCGTTAATTTTTATTCTATTCCATTGGCCCTCGTTGTTGTGAGTTCTTTGTTAGCAGTCCGAATGGTTGGCACCCCTCTGAGGCGCGGCGGACCCTGGACCCGCGGTCTGGTGGAGAGCTACAGACTTTGCCTTGCATTTGTACAGAACTTTGTTCAGGTAAATGAGACCGTACCTCTTGTTTAGTGGTATCACTCGCACAGTGTAACAGTCGACAGTGTCTAACTAACATTTATTGAGCATTCATAAAATAAAGTAAATTAAAATAAAAGAAATGTATCGGGCAGAAGAATACTTCCCAAACTAGCATTTTTTTATCATTGATATTGACTCTAGATGCGCTCGTCACATTAAACCAGTGCTTGCTTGCTGCAGTAGGCTTCCACATATAAACTACAAGTCGTCTTGGTGAGTCTGTCACAATAACTGCACAGAACACAAATGAAATATAACGTGTTTCAGACTAGCCGAAATTATACAATACAGTGATTCACTGGGACAGAAGCCCGAAGTGTCTCCTCCCAAGCTGTGCAACTTCTCCGGCTCAAGCACTGCCACAAATATTTCCCCTTGTATGACACGATCAGTAGAAACTTGTCACACCAAGAAAGGATCTACAGGGTGTCTTTACCCAGAGCTAAAGGTGCCCCTTCTCTCACACCCAAAGCCATTGGTAATATTGGTCAATTAGTATCGCATCTCTCTATCTGTCACACAGCAAACCTTTAAACCAGTCTACTGCACGGCCTAAGTTTAGAAGAGGCATTTGGCAGAGGGTACTTCTCTGTATAGGCGCGTCTAGACCTTCTTCTGATTGTATCAGACTTGATCATTTGGAAATATTCCACTCATGTATGTGTACATATAGACAAGTATATATATATATATATATATACTCTCTTGATCTTGGGATATATATTTATATACACGATGTAGATATGTTTATGCTTACCTGAAATTCTGAGTTTTTAACTAAAAATTAAGCTCAGCAGAAATTGGGTTCTTTCTGCGGATCATTACAATTTTGCACTGAGAATGTGAGTTATATATATGGCCAATGGAATCAGCTACACCTGACTACTATAACTGTATCAAAATGATCCTGTGGTGAGTTCATATCTTTACATAACATTTATTTTGGCCCAGGTATTTTGCACAATAAGTTTTGTTATTATTAAATGGCATATTATTGTATGGCTTGATAGACAGCTTTGGATTTGTTTGGGTTGATAGACAGCTTTGGATTTGTTTGGGTTGATAGACAGCTTTGGATTTGTTTGGGATGTAAAATCAGTTAAATGCATTAATTAAGCACAGCAAATAGAAAACTTTCTCTGAGCGTTATTTGGGAGCACTTTAATCTGCCTCTCTTAACATTGTGCATGTTGTGCAAGTATTTCCCTCTAATTCTAATGGGTATTGAAAGCACTGTGCTAATCTATCATCTGTCAAAAATCCTATGTTATCAGAGCGAGTATGAGAAGTCAGTGGGAATTAATTGGTCAGAGAAGCACTTGACCGTCACAAGGGTACCTGAGTGTGAATGGTAGTCGGGCGGCCTGGGGACCCGGGTCTGATTGGCTTAGGGTACAGGTTAACTCCTCCTGGCCTGCCACCTGCTCACAAACACCACACAAAACATAACAAATTCATACATTTTTTAATGCTTCAGAAAATATTATATTATTTCGGAAGTGGTAATTGCTCTCAAAGTGTTTTTAATTAAATAAATGCACTCTTTATATCATTCATAAAGGGGGAAATCAGTATATTTATTATTTCTTTGTTGAAAACTAAATATATACATGAAAATTATATTGTATATTTATAATAAATATATATGTTTTTCCAGCATTATCATTTTATGCATCATTTCCAGATATATATGATGAATATTGAGACCATTGGGACTGATATTCAAAATGGAATTTATTTTATCTCTTAAATGGTAGTAAATGTGTTTATTGTAAATCTGAATTCGAGAGTTTTTAACTTCAGATTCATATTTCCTGCATCCATTTCTGCCATAGTCTATGATCTTTCATGAAATTAAGAGTTACCAAAAAATCTTTGTAAAGACTTCGATGCTGAGTGTATTTTGCTACTCATTAATATTTAACAAACTACAAATTTTCACTGCATTCATTATTAGTACATCTTCCCATTTATACCCAGCAAAAATGATTAAAAGAGTCCTCTTAAAAGATAGAATCTTTCCATCTCGCAATTCCAACATCTCCATTGTCATAAACGTGACTAACATAGATTATAAATGCCATGAATGGATCGATGGCCTAAATTCAGCTTTTATCGATACTGACACATTTCATATTTGCCCATTTGTTGAAGCGTGTTTAATGTACACCTATGGCCGATCGTCTTTGTTAGACATGAAATGTCACAGACCCATCAACGTTTCTAACTTTATAATTAAGCCTGGTTAGAGTTCCAGACTCCACTTTACATGACACGCCCATTTTCATGAAGCCCCCAATCAAAAGGGCATGTTCTCAAAGCACCTGGAAGCTGTTTCCATCAGCCTTGTTTGCTGCATGGCGCGTGATGTAGACAGGTGTCCTGGCCATGACAAGAATTCTTCTTATATTGCCGGTCGGCCTCCACACCAGGTAGTCCGCTTCCACGCCACGCCTCCCAACTCAGGGAGCTGACAATTTAATTAAGAGATTTGCATCTGACTGTCTCCAGTTACTCATCGTGCCAGATGTAACATATTCATATGAGAGCCTCTTTATTAAGTGAAACGGCACATGTTATAGATGAACATCGAGAATGAATATATATATATATATATATATATATATATATATATACATATATACATACAATTTGATAAGATATGTATATATACACATATATGTATAAATATGTATAAAAATTGAGATCCCAACAATGTGATATATATATTGATATATCTTTCTATCTATCTATATATATATATATATATATATATCGATCTATGCATATGTATATTAATGTATACTTATATATACATATAGATGAGGTGTGTTTAATATTCATCTTTATGTGCCTGTTTTCCATGAACACAGGTTATTTTATTGTTTGATATTGAGTGAGATTATTTCCCATACTGAACCATATGTGGTATGTCATATGGTGGGCATGTTAATTACACACCAAAGCGGACATGATGAAATATTTAATTCAAATTGAAACAAATTATAGGTGACGTTTTCAATTTAATCCACGGGGTGTAGACCCAAGATTGAATAAAAGGGAACTTAAGGTCTTTAAGTAAAGTACTGCAATAAAACAGTAAATAACTTTCTTTGAAATGGCTGTTTGTCAAACGGTGCTACTTAAGGTCCAGCATTTGCATTTAACCCAACTTCTCTTTCATACAGAGGTCTTTCATAAAAGGCATGAAAATATCCTGCCATGCATTCTTTGCTGTCGAAAGTGCTTTTTAAGTTAAATGACAGGCCGGAAACACTGTGATTTTCCATAATATCTTATTATGCTAAAATAAGTTTGATTGATTTAATTTGTCTTCATGTGCACGATAAACAATTTGCGACTATCGAATCAGCGCCAGGCTTTGGCGGTGGTGAGGCCAAGAGGTCTGTGATTGGCTCGGGCCTTTGTGAGACCCGTCAAGCCTTCTTATCCAATGGCCCCCTCCCCAACAAAGATTCCCCTCACCGAGTACAGAAGTTTTGTCATAGGTCTCTGTGATTTCTTCCTTTCATTCGCTAATTTACCGGGCTTGTGAAACGATTATGGTTTTGGCCGTGCAGTCATTCGTTTAAAAAAAAGAAAGGTGAGACATTATGATAGGACGGGATCCGCTGGGCAGACAGGGGTCACTAAATACCCAAAATACGCAAAGTTAACAAAGTATGGAACCAATGATTCAGATATTGCATTAAAGATTTGGAGAATATTGCGCAGTGTCACGGTGTGCGAGACTGCGTGACCCTGGTTTTGGAGGGTACCTTTGTTAGTGATGTGAGATATGCAGTGTTTAGATCACAGAGAGGACCATCAAATTTTTGACAAGGGGTCACAAATTTCACCCCAAAAGTAAGTTTTGTGCATTGATATCAAGAAACTCTACATTTTGGCTTATTTATCTTTGTTTCAGCGTTCAGGATATACAGAAGTTGATCTTTGAGAAACAGCTAGACAAGCGCAGTGTGAGTTATTGGGACCGAGATCCTTGTGAGATAGATGCCTTCCAACATTGTCAAATAATATGAAGGAGTAGATTTCAGGATTATAACATTAAAATCATCATCAACATTTATCTGACAAAATGGATGAAAGAAACGTGAGCGCCCACAAGGACATTGACTTCAGCATAGCGCGCCTGACGGGGAGCCGGGATGAGCTCCTGGATGCCCAGGACGGAGAGACAGACCGAGCGGAAGACAAGAAATACCCGGATTACTGCAGAACTCTCACCATCACAGGTAAACAAATCACTCCCTGTCCGCATGTCACCACTTAGCCCAGTATTATCAATTTTGTATTTTATCTCAAAGTGATATAGATATTTATATTCATCAACCGTGCTTTGGTGACATTTCATTGCATCGTAACCCTATTAATTAATGTATAAAGAAGATTTTAGATTAAAGCATAAACCATAACAAAAAGTTTTCTTAAAAATTCCTTCGTAAAATATATATAAAACAATAATCTTGGCTTGAATTAATTATCCATATTAATAGTTAATTTATTCCATAATTAAATATCTAATTTGGGAAGAGAATTTATATCTATGTCGTTAGAGTAACCGTTCAACAGTAAAATCAGTTACCAAAGAGAATCTATCTGAGAATGATGCGGCAGTGCTAAATAGAGGTATTAACCGCAATCATTGACCACCTCTATTAAACACTGGAATATCTGTACTGGAATATCTGTGTTGAATTGCTAGTGACATTTTTGAAAATGAATTCATATTGCAGATATTTAACAGCCTCATTGCTGTGTCATGTTATAAATATTTCCGAAATTCCGGATTAATAAATTCAGATAGCATCATGTACAAAGTGAGTTTATTTAATTTCGTTCCATCCAGTTTACAAAAAACGGGAACAAAATTATCACACATTTGAACCCATTTAGATGTTATAGAAGAACGGACCTTCTGTTGAAATAGCTTTCTAGACCCTAAATGTTCAGCATGAAACAAACGTATGTATAATCTTATATATCTCATCAGATATACTTATCATGTCTCCAATTTCAATTACATATTCGTCGGATAGGCTTAGTTAAACCTTGGAGTAATCATAATTACTCCAAGGTTAAACTTAGTCTCAAATTACGCATATGAATTTAATTGTTTGAGGGACATTAAGATAGAAGTGCATAAAAATTATCTAAGATTTACACTCAGAATTACATATCTAAGCACTTTAGAAAATACATTTTTATAATATTTGGAAACCACGATTCTTATTCATACATGCAAAATACAATTTAGTGAATTGCCGTGCTAAAACATCAATTTGCGTATCACACAAAAACGGCCCAAATTTATGTCACGCGAAATGGTTAAATCTGGAATTGGAAATGAAAACGGGTATCCATCTATTTGCAAGAAATATAAGCGAACTTAATGCATCAAATGTCAATCATTTTGAAATAACATGATCGATATTTATATATGTACGCGGCATGTGCTTCAAAGCATACGTCACAGGATAAGGAGAAGACGCTAGTTTATCACCTGACGACTTTGCGGCTTGCTTTGGAACCTAATTTGCATAACTTATTTGATCTTAATCACATAGACAATATATATTTAGTGATTATGAATAAATCTAATAGTTATATTCTTTAAAAAGACATCAATTTTGTATGTTTTGGCGTATAATAAGAAAAAAGGGGAAATGCATCTCCTTTAAAAAAATTAAAATGCATTTCTTAATTCATTGAGATTAATTGCATCAATTCTGGTCTCATTCCGCAGTTTTAGCACGAATGAGGAATTATCTTGAAATTATTGGCATATTGCCCCAAAACGGGATTTTCTTTCCGTCATTCCCGCCAATTATCACTGAAAACTGTGAGCAGACGATAATTTGAAGACCACTCCAAGCGCGCCGAATAACACGAAACTTGAAAGGACATTGATGTTCTCAAAGATAATCTTTGAATCTTTCTTAAACCTATCTTATTATCACCTAATTCAGTTTCCCACAAATACAGAAAACCGCATGTCCAAAAACGGCTCTATTGTCTTTAATTGCCATATTTTAGGTGTCGGCTGGCTGCCCCCATGCCGAGAAAGACGGGCAGAGGGGAGATGGGTCGACAAAAGATATTGCCCCCTCTGGGAACCATGGGAAATAGGGACCGTTGTACCTTTATTTTAATTAATCAAGTATTAGATGTAGCTGTAAATCTCATGTGTCACATGCCACTAATTACCGTGTCCGCTATTCAATACATATTATATTTCTCTGTTCTCAGAGGATTTAGATGATTTACATGGCACTCGTGAATACATTGTACTTATGCATGCAGGGAATTTTAAGAAAATTTGGATGGGCGGGTAGTAGGAACAAATAATATTATTCGCTAATGTTCACATTTAATATTTTTTATTAACATCAGTTGAAAGATCCAATGCAATATTTCCGCAATGTTCATTATTTTTCAGTAAAATCTTATGCTTTAAACATTATAACCAACACTTTAAAGGAAAACACCATCAGAAAGGGGCCGATATAGAAATCTCTTCGGTACATTAATTTTTGAATTGGTGCAGTTAAGGGATACACCACTTTGGTCTAACCACTTCAGTAAATGACTTTGCTTATTCGCCCCACTTCTGTATTCAAGCCCCATTCTTGTCATTTTCTGCTTGGTTTCTTCACATACGTCGATATTTAAGGGTCATTTGTGCCATAATGGATAGAATCAGCACTTTGAAGTTTTGATGGTCAGGTGTGGAAGGAAAAAGAAAGTACATTTGGCAAAAAGGTTGTTATGCAAAATGCTGCAACACTCGAAGTGAAATGGGCAGGGCCGTGTACACGGTTCAGGCCGTAGAGGATTTTATTTGAAGATAAAGGTGTGAAACTAAGCAATGTCAGTCTTAGAGTTGATTAACAACTGGTTTTAATGATGTAAAAATGAATTGACTGATTTCGAAACTAAAGATGGAATTTCTCCTGTTAGACTGCATTCAACGTATTGTGATCTTGCTGTTGTGTTTTGTCATACGGGAACCTTTTCTTGTTTTAAAAGCAATATTCTCTTGTCGTTACAAAGTAAACAAACGAGAAATATAATTACAAATGGCACATTGTAATTCTTCAAATATGAATCGTTTGACTTATTTTTATACTTTTAATGGATTATTTGTTCAATAAAATTCACTTCTGCAGTGTACCAATACACACAATATTTTATTGATATCTGGGCCACAATATTCATAAAACTAGTATGAACATACTTTTCTATCATATGGCAAAAGCGTGTTTCTTTCTTTGAAATGTGAAACAGATGGAATCTAGCGCTAATTATTTCCGTGTAATATAAGAAGACCACAGTCTGAATCCTAGATGTATTCTTTTTGCAGGTCTCCCCACCTATGAGAGGAGACGTGTATATTTCTGTCGCGGTGTTTGATATCATCAGCTGATAGCAATCGATGTCGTTAATTCCTCATTGTCTGATTGGTCAGACCAGATGCACAAATACTCCCAAGGCTACGATTCTGCTGCGGAAGTTTCCATAAAATTGAATAGTTCCACTCAGCTGAAATTCTCTGAAGCTATTCTTTTTATTTGCTACTGATGGGCACTCTATTTGAATTAAATCTCTGGAAATCTTATTGGTCCCATAGCTGTAAGACAAATGAAAAAGACACATCTCTACATCTAAACGTCAGGTCAATCATGAGATTAGAATACAAATACAATATAAAAAATATATTTTAAATTTAAATTAAGCAATGATTTTACAGTTACGCTGATATACAGTTTATATATTTAAAGTCTAGTTTCTTGAATTTGCTGTAATTATGGGCTCATGATAACCTTACAATATGAAATGGAAGATAACTCTGCTATTGAAAGTCCCCTTGACTGAAATGTGAACAGATTTTTTCTTCCTGACGGATAAAAAGTAACTGTCCTGGTAAAGCTTGTCTTTCTGTAATTATGAGATTAACCTTTTATTCACGGTAGCATGGCCATGATACGAATTGTCCCCGACACAGAATACGATCGTCTGCGACCCCATCCGTCAGATCTCGCCAGATAACGTCACTCATCTCGTTTCTGCGTTATTCATTTGAGAGAGAGGAGGAAATTATTATCTATGGTCAATTTCACTCCAAACCACTTAATTTGACGTAAATTCTTATGGAGTCTCAAAATAAAGCCGGCGATTTTGCTAATTTTGTTTACACTGAAGAATTTCATGACTAGTTTCTGACAAAAAGATGCATTTAGGGAGGCTTTTCTTCAAGATTAGATGAGTTGATAGTAGGATAGTTGATGAGCGAGACACAAGACCAAGGGCGCCAGTAACATGAGAGAGAAAGAGATTGAACGGAAATATTTAGTTCACTTTATATGTATTATTTTTATATTATCATGTGAAATATACTTGGTGTCTTGTTCCAAATGTGGGTTGTCAGTTAAAAACTGTACGCTTGGTGTGCTTTAGTATATATTGGCATATAAATAGGTATTAACAAAACTTTGACTAGATGTGAAAACTTATCCTTTATTAACATTACAAAAATACGCCCATTTTATAATTGATTAAATGGTGAGTGATATAACGTGAGTGTATCATTCGGACAACATGAAAAGCAAATCTAAAACCTCGCGCATAAATGGACGAAATTAGGGGAACGCTGAATTTTTAATAATATATTAATCAAGAAAGTCGTATTTGGCGCCGAACATTTGGCAAATCACTATTTCTCATTGCATTATTTTGTTAACATTTCAGAACCAACACTAATCAAAATTTTTCACATACAAAAAAACTTACTTTTCGTGTCATAAAATTGCATTTGAGAAATGTTGTTTAAAATATATGAACACAATTTTGTGGTTAAACTCAGTGTCAATCAGTACTGGCCTCGGGAAACATGACGATATCTTTGCCTTTTGACAGGTCATATTCTCGAAAGTCAAACGACTTTATAATAAACCCACCGGTTGTATAGCCAGAAGCGTTTGACATCCCCAACCAGCACTTGTCTATCAGACTGGTCAAAGGCTTTGGTCTTGTCTTCACTATAGAAGCTTGCACAGTGAAGGGTGAATAGGACCTTTATTTCCATGGTGCCACGCGACTTGCCGCACAAAGACTACCTTAAAAGAGATGCCCTCCTATCTGAGGTAAAACCTGTAGGTGCCTGTCTGTGCATAGGCGGAGGGCTTTTGTGGTCCTCGGGAATTCTTTCAATGGCCAATCTCAAGCAGCCAGGGCAGGACACACCGCTTGCCAAGCGACACAGCAGGATCTACACTTCTATTGTACATTTAAAGACTCAATAAACCTGCTTGACACTCACAGATTCATATAAAGGTCCTTCTCCTTAATCTTGTGTGGCAGGGAATCTGCTTTGATGACAAAATGATTTACTTTAGGTATGTTTCTCATGTATAACTCAATTACAACTTGGGTAATTGCGATGATTCTGAAGGAAAATGTGGCATAATGGTGGGTTAAATGTTAATTATGCAATCATGGTTAATTGATTTGACAGCCTGCTGTTGATGTATGAGATAAGACCTTATAGACCTATTTACAAATTGTGTAAAGCGGTGGAACCAATAGAACCACAGGTGTCAAGCGCAAAGCCGCGATCTCAAAGTCTAATATATATACTATTCGGTGCAAATCACGATAGCAATATGAAATATAGCTGCAACAGTTGTCGTAGTTTGGGTGACCAGATATTTCCTTTAGCTTTAAAATGTGATTCGCAGTAAGACCTTTTAGTAGCACATTGGCATATACTGAAGTACCCATCAGCACCCATCAGCACCCATCAGCACCCACCACATGCTGCAGCATAAGACAACACCTTAAAGCACCAACTGCATCATCCAACAACTCCTTATCCTTAAAGGCCCCTGCTCTCTCTCTTATACAATCATACTCAAAGCTTTAAGGCCCTCAAATACATGACGATGTAAACCAACAGATACTATTGTGTATATTGAAGTGTTTTATTTCTTAAAGAGTCCTTTGCCAGGATTTTATGTTTTGCATAATTTTGAATGTCTCTTAAATGATGTAAATTAGTTCCGAGATGATCACTTTATCATAAAAGAAATCCGTGTGATTTATTTTTTGGTTATCGACTCTGTTGGATGGAAGCATATTGTACAATTTTATGAAATCAAAATCATGGTGATATTTATTTTCATCTAGTGGTACTAACGTGTGCATAGAAGCGTTGACTGCTACAAATTTGAAAATGGGGTTTTAGTGAGTGACTTGCGAATTAAGAAATATAGAGCCTATAATTTTGCCATTTGAAGAAAATAATACTCTTTTCTAAAAATAAAATTTTAATTCAATTCAATCCGATATTAGGACGTATTTATATATTGGTCATATTATTCCAGTGTCTTATTCAGAGGGTAGCCTCCCAGAAAAGAAAGAAGTCAGAGGGTTCACCATTTTAGTAAAAGTAGACCCAGTGGAATGTCCCCTCTTTAAGTACTGATTTATCTCAATGCCGACACCTCATTATATATTTTCACCTTTTTACAATGAGCATTTTACTGCATAAAGTGAAACGTGGAACATAGCAAAAAAGTGACATGTTTTCCCAAAAGAATTTCATTGATTGTTGTTTTTTTATATTTTATGTTATCTTTATTTTTTACACGTTTAGATGCTAATGGCACGGTGAAAGAGTTGGTGTTTCCCAAGGCCCTGGACCTGGACCGTCCCAAGCGGGCGAGGACCACCTTCTCCGCGGAGCAGTTATATCACCTGGAGAGGGAATTTCAGCGGAACCAGTATCTGGTTGGCCGGGAGAGGACAGACCTGGCACACCGATTGCAACTCTCCGAAACTCAGGTACGCACACCACATCTTCAAGTCAGTCAGATGAGCTCATTCTCAGATGAAAAGTAAAGTTAGGAGGCCTTTAAGTTATGTGAGAATCCTGTTTGGCGAGACATGATATGTTATTCCCTGAGTGGAAAGATCGTGAAATGCATTCGCACTAATTGTGTAACGGTCAGTTCATTTGTGATAGCCCTCGACAAGCACAGAAAGCAAGATGGCCGAAAGTTAATCGAATATCACATCACAATCTCTCAGGTTTTTAAACATAATGTACCGTTAGTATGATAGGATAAAATCAAGGTAGTAGTAGATAATCATTAGATTAGTTGAATCGTTTCCGATTGTTTAATTCAAGATATGTAGAATGCTGCATTTCACATGAAATACATTTTGGTTTCTCCTATGTTCTCGGCTAAAGTGGCGAGAAATGTGATAAGAAGCTGATAAAATCTCCTTGGAAATTCTTAGATTGTACAGAAATTAAGATTCAGTAAAAGTCGGTTCGTGGACATAATCTTCACCAGAATTCGGTGTATAACATATCTAAACTGTAAAGCCACGCTGTTGGTTTATTTCACATTTCATATATTTGAAATATAATAGTTTGGAGTGAAGGAATGATTTTCATATTAAATCCTTTGAAAATGCCTCACCATTGTAGCAACGTGCAGGTTGTATGGTGAAGACGATGTGCAATGGTAGAGAATTCCATGTATCAGGATTCTCAAAAGTGAAAAAATAAATAAATAAATAAAAATAAGATAAAATTTATTTATCACTCATGTAGTTCACCATAGTTTATAGGATACAGTAATATTATACAAACCAAATAGTCTTTGAGCTTTATTTATTTGAAAATTTACCCTAAAACATGCTGTCAGTAGTAGTTGATATTGCTGACAGTCACAAACATGATCACAAGATAATTCCGGATATGAGCACGCCTTTTAATTCTGTAGATGAACTTAGTATTTGCCTTTTTGACAAATATAGAACCAAACCATTGAAAATTAGGATATTTCGGTTCATCTATCTTTGACATTCTTTCAAGAGGTTTTTTCATTGTTAGGTTACCATTTATTACAATCGCTTGTGTACATTGTCCCATTATCCTTATCACGAAGTGGTATTTTCTGATGAGAAACTTTCCTTTTGTTGTAGGTTAAAGTGTGGTTCCAAAACAGAAGAACCAAATACAAGCGAGACAAGACCAGAGAAAGCGAGGAACACAAAGCGCATGCGGAGAGTTACGCGGCTTGTAACATCCTCCGCATTCTTCAGACCCAGCCCTCCGACCAGACCCCGAGTCCGCAGCCGGTCCCGGCCCACCCTGCCGGCCTGCCACCTCCTCCACCCCCGCCTCACCACCACATCCCGCCGCCGCCACACCACCCTTACCTGCACCCTCCCGTTTCCCTGGGCCTACCGGTACCACCACATCCAGGTTTTTACAGCACATGACATACTAGGATTTTACAAGGATGAGAGAGGATAACCACGCATGTTATTTTGAATGTGAGCGATATTATATTTCAATATAGCGGCTTCCATCAAGACCATGGATGCTTCTACGAAGTACGCGGCGGTGTGTGGTTGGGCATACCTTTCTGCGGGGACACATTGTATGGATGTTAAAACTTATATGACAGACATGCAGTCAGGATAAATCTCTTATATTTAATGTCACCATATGCAACGTCATGAAATGTGGCGGATATGTTCATATGTACAAGACAGATATTCACATGCCTTGCACATGTGATATATTCATATTATTATTCATTATATTACATGGGAGTTATTTTGAATGAATCGCCATTATTATTGTGTGTATTCACTAAACCGTTGATGCAATTTGGGACAAATTATAAAAAGCCACGCCCTTATGATGGAACATGGGAAAAACACGAAGAAGTCCTGTTCTTATGATACAACATGGGACAAACAATATAAAGCCTTGTCCTTTTGACACAACATGGAACAAACAATATAAAGTGTTGTTCTTATGATACAACATGGGACAAACAATATAAAGCATTGTTCTTATGGGACAACATGGGACAAACAATATAAAGCATTGTCCTTATGGGACAACATGAGACAAACAATATAAAGTGTTGTTCTTATGGGACAGCATGGGACAAACAATATAAAGCCTTGTCCTTATGGGACAGCATGGGACAAACAATATAAAGCCTTGTCCTTATGGGACAACATGGGACAAACAATATAAAGCCTTGTCCTTATGGGACAACATGGGACAAACAATATAAGGCCTTGTCCTTATGGGACAACATGGGACAAACAATATAAGGCCTTGTCCTTATGGGACAACATGGGACAAACAATATAAAGCCTTGTCCTTATGGGACAACATGGGACAAACAATATAAAGCCTTGTCCTTATGGGACAACATAAATAAACAATCTAAAGCCATGTGTTTATGATACAACACGGAGAAAATAACAGGAAGCCACGTTCTTGTGATGCAACATGGGAAAAACATCGTGATTTTTATAATACAATGAACGTGGGACATTTGTTTCCGCACGCCATTGGTTTTAATATGGGACAGCATCGGTTTACCCTATTGCCTTAATAAACCAAGGACGACGATATATTTAAACTGCGGTATATTGGTTCTTTGGAACTTTGAACTATTCAATTTTATACTTAAAGGAGGGGGTTCAAGTATAAAAGGAAGGGGGTGGAGCCTATTAAACAGGTCTTGACCATCAAAACACCCAGAGCTCAGCCAGTATAAATTGAATACATACTAATATATTTGTTACTTTCTAATATAAATGTATGATACTTGGTACAATGCTGCATGAACACAAGGGCTACAACATATTTTAATCTGAAATCTAAATGTTTGATATCAAAGCTCTTTTAAACAATAAAAGTGTTCTGAGATTTAAATTATTTTGAATTTGATTGACAGTTGACAATGTGTGTGAGATGTGGGTTTAGGTTTGTTTATAAATACCAAGCACATGGCTGAGTGCATGTGTCCAGCATGTTACAACATATTTGCGGTTTTACCCCATACCTCCCATGGGCTAGATGTTGCTGCAGCTGGGTGGGGAGCGGTCAACTTCAGAGACTCGTTATATAACTTGTGTAAAGATAAGAACCTGATTTCCTGGTCCTCCTCAGATAAACTTTTCAGTGCTTAATTTATGTTTTCTGAATGGTCCGAAAGTTTTTGATTGATAAACATGTAAAAAATGACATATGCACACTTTAAATTATAAGGTTCACCTTTTCTGCTTTTATTCTCTTCCCCCTCTCTTTATGAGATCAAGGAGGAGGACTGTCACTGAGATAGTCAAAGGGGTTAATGCAGGGTGGTGTGATACAACCCCTTTCTTGCCTATGTTTACAAACAACCTGCCCAGCCACCAGCAGCATCCAGTGGGCTGTGAGTGGACAGTTTGATCAACGGTCAACTTGTGAGGTAGCTGTGTTGTGTGGAGCAGCACCAATCAGCAGCTTGGGCAAAATCTGGGGTGGGGTTAACTGACCGTACGGCTTTTCAGGGGTACTGGACCCCCCTCTTTAACACTTGATGAAGTATGATCATATGTGACCTACTGGATCTCAATATTTTAGAGTTATTCTAATAAAAAAAACCCTTTCTATTATATCTATGCATTCTTACAAATGTTAATATTACATGCCATATTGTATATTTATGTATATTTTACATTCTCTCTTTTTTTGTAGTAGATTAGACAAACACTTATTTTGTATTGCAAGTAATTATTACTACACAAATTAAACGAAATATAAATATAAATAAACTCGTGGAAACTTATTTTGTGAAGGTAATAAATATGACAACTTACCAGCAATGTACGAGGTTGCATTTTCAGTCAACACGTTGTTCCTTAATAGACACGGCGTCGCCGTTAATGTACTTGGGGTAGGGATTCGGGGGGGGCTGAAGGGGGGGGTTGGGGGGTTGTAGGGGTGGGTTTAGGGTGTCGTGCATGTTTAAAGCATTCAATGAATAAATGTATTGCATTGATCAGAAATAACTTAATTTAACATCAAGCACAAAATGGAGTTTGCTAGTTAATAAGGCTATGCATGGCAACTCCTGGGTGGAACTGTAAAGTCAGGGCCAGCTGATAGAGTACTGAAGTTGATAGAGTACTGAAAGCGCTCACTTATTGCAAACTACGTTCTCATTATATACAAGGTCGACCTCATGGCCATCTCCAAGTTCAATATCCTTGACTGAACCTGCAAATCGTCATACTTTGTGCTCATGAAAGCTTGTTTATTATAAACATCACTTCTCTGATTGTTTCATCTTTTTTACGATTTTAGAACAATTTAAATTATTGTCATAAGTGTGTTTTTCACGAATGCATTCTAATTCTAATACAATCTGTTCTAATATAATCTGATATATTTTATTTTTATCTAATCTATTATAAGTTTCTAATATAAAATATAATCTATTGTAATCCATACTAATCTAATTTATTCTAATTTAATGACCAATGACCAATCCTTTGTGGTTTCAACATGAGAAAATGCTTTTTTTTGGCACTTATAGTGTTGTTGACATCGTGAAGAACCCGGCATATGAATTGTCCTTTTTCACATTTGAGAAACAAATGAATCAATGGTTTTCTGCATGGATTGTTTAAGATTCATTAGGAGAATGAATAATAATCACATTTCCTGTACCTTATTGAGAGTCACAGTGAGTCTCAGATTTCTTTTATCATGTCAAACTGTTAGAAGGAAAAAAGTGCTGCGGATTGTGAAACCATATTAAAGTGGATTTTCCAAATACTGCGTGTGCATTTTCTTCACGTAAAAATTACTACAGAGTTAAAAACAAGCCTTTTCTTGTGTAATCTACAGAACTAATTTTAACTTTATCAAAGAACCATTGAAGGAAACAATTCTATTTTGAAATGTTGTAGTCATTGCTGTTTTGATTCATAACAGGGAATGTATTT
Organism: Amphiduros pacificus; assembly: GCA_949316495.1. Classification (NCBI taxonomy): domain Eukaryota; kingdom Metazoa; phylum Annelida; class Polychaeta; order Phyllodocida; family Hesionidae; genus Amphiduros; species Amphiduros pacificus. Next base: position 8,020,857 of record OX439000.1, read on the forward strand.
CAACACCGTACATGGAGCACTCCCAGAAAGTTCATTTTTGGGGTATTCTTGTCACTGCCACTAGGGGGCACTCAATAAAAAGACCCACAAATGACATTAAAAACTGGTTTTGCTGTAGAAGTGAGCAGCGCAAGCAGTGAGAAGGATGAAAACATTTTAAAATTAAACTACTTGAAGAAGTTTAAAGGAAGATTGGACCTTGCTGTCCCTCGAATAGACAGAACTTGTCTATGATTGTTCAGAAACTCTGGAAGATTGGACCTTGCTGTCCCTCGAATAGACAGAACTTGTCTATGATTGTTCAGAAACTCTGGAAGATTGGACCTTGCTGTCCCTCGAATAGACAGAACTTGTCTATGATTGTTCAGAAACTCTGGAAGATTGGACCTTGCTGTCCCTCGAATAGACAGAACTTGTCTATGATTGTTCAGAAACTCTGGAAGATTGGACCTTGCTGTCCCTCGAATAGACAGAACTTGTCTATGATTGTTCAGAAACTCCGGAATGACCTGCCATATCACATTGGCTGGGGCTCACTTAATCAATGGTCAAGAGACAAGTCAGTGCTATATAATTCAAATGCTCTTTGAATGCACAAAAACTAATGGGGCAAACAATATTCTCTATTTATGATAATAGTTTTTAAATAAAATTTTCCTATATAATAATTTGAAATTGTAAATGATTTGATAGACTGGACACTGGAATTTTCAAAGTCATCTACAATTTTTCAAAGGCTTGAAAAAAGGGTTTTTAAGACGTATTACAAGGCCACACACTGAGTGTTTGAGACAGCGTGAAGTCACCATGAATGACATCGGCATTAAAACTCATCACTTAATCAACTGCAATATATGTTCAAAACACAACAATGAAACATGGTAAAATGACATATTCCATGGCAAAATCTTTAATTTTGTCAATGGGTCATGATTCAAATGATCTCAATGACATTAATGATCTTGAAAAAACTAAAACACATATATCTTAATGATCAGATTTATTTGAAAGTGTTCAAGAGAGTTTTACATTTATATTAATCACAAGGCTTGTCATCAAGTTTGTAACATACACTGATGGAGAGGTTATACAAAAGTGGCAGGATTAAGTTAAAACGTAAGACAGCGGTGGGATTTCCTAATCTACATCTCGTGTATACGCATGCATAGACAGAAGAATGTGTTTAATATGTTTACAATTCCAAATCAAAGTGGGCAAATGTTACTGAAATCACTTTCAATCAGATTAGGCGATGCTCCTCTTTTAGCGGGTTAACTGAGTGAAACTGAGTGGAAAGTGATTGCTTTCTGGGTCAATTCAGAAATTGTCTTCTTTAAAGTATTTTTCTGCATAACATTTACAAGTATTTGGTACACAAATATATAGAAATTAAACATAATCAATATCTATAACAAGAAGAATCTAACCATAAACAAGACACAGATTCCTGTCCTGAAAGTAAACTTCACGCCAATTCTCCCTACATCTAAACAACAATAAAATAAAATTGTAACATTGATCACAAATCTCTACCCAGCACCTGCACACTTCCAAGTTTACTTTTACAAAATAAAACACAACAGTGCCTTTTCAACCACACTAAAAACAGTGACCCATAAATATTACATCACTAAAATATCGTGACCACAGAAAGTGTGTTATGGTTTCTGCTCTTATCTAGTTACATAAAATGTAAAATCAATATTGAATAATTCCATGGAACACAAAATATATTAAATTGAGTCATTTTCCAGTCACATCTTAACATTATCCATCCTATTATTAACTCATGTATATCTGAGATATGTCAATCCAGGGAATAAAATGTAAATATTAAATTATTGAAATAATAGAGGTAGTGTAAATGGAAGGCAACCTTTCATGTAACTGTGCCTCTTACTCAAATATCAAGGAAAATACATAATTAGCTTCACTGGAGAAAAACAAATAAATACTCCATATAGAGGTGTTAAAGTCAATGGATTAGGATTAATGATTCTGTCATGAGTGAACTACACTAACATACATAATGAGCCCCAAATATTCAAAAGTGTGCCTTGACTATTTGAAAAGGTAGAATTGGGACTTTTGTCTGAGCTGTTATTGTTTAAACAAATGGCATTGATAAACTAACCAAAGCATACCATTGTTCAGTGTTAAGAGGTTTATTTAGATATCTATCCCGTTTCCCTTGGATTTTGGGATTTGCCAATTATTTTGGGTGCATAATATTAATATTTGAGGCACCCCTTTACTCTTACACCTGGTGGTGGAACAGTTCTTGCCTATTTGCACTACATTTACAAAGTGACCCACTTCTTGGGTTTAATGCGACAATTACCCAAGCTCTGAAACATTAATCTCTTTCCAAATAGACCTCTATTCAGTTATGTCACAGAAAACAAAAATTATATTACCAATTATTGTTTCCTGCATTTCAAAATGCAGAATTTCTGTGGAAAGTTCAGCCTGAGACAGCATAATCTAGACATCAGTATCTGAGTATTCAATAAGGTAACATGTGATCACAAAAAAACCATAAAATATGACTAGATGCGTCTCCAAATTACATCAGTCAACTCTTCCACTTAAATCCTTACGTTAAGCAAAAATCTGGAATAAAAACTTCATATATTGATACATAAGAAACTTAAATGTGACCATCTTGACATGGAAGCAGAGAGGCCTCAAAAATGGGGCATAATATGATCAGGGTTTTAGCGAATGTTCAGACTTGGCTCTTGATCAACTTGACTTATTATGCACAAAAACTTGGGACCAGATAGTTTTAAAAGCACAAGGAAATTGCAACTTATCTTTCCCTAGGAAAAACATCAAAAGCAAAATCTACAAAATTCACTTTGTAAATGCCTAACAAAGGATGGAAAAAAGAATATTACATATTGATCCTGAAGATATGTCTCTGAAAAAGATAAATTGCAATTTATCCATGACAGTATAATGACTTCATTCTTTGACTATTTATAGTTTATTTTTATCTTAATCACTTAACTTTAATGCATTAAATAAAGTAAGTTTTAGTATAAAGGGAGGTTCTCATGAGATTCACTTTACAAAATTCGTAATTATACAAGTGATCTATATTTTCACTATATTCATTTTTTTTTAAATTCTGTCCAAGAGCTGCTGTTTATATATCAAATATTCTACATAAAATCACCGAAAAAAGGTTGGTTCTTTTTGGCCAACGAGAACAATGCTTGAAAATATTGTAGTATATTGATGAAATGTCATTCATTTTCCAGCTACATAGTACAACTTATGCAGATTATTTTAATGCTTACACTTGTTACACAAAGCTAAGATGAACCAATTGACCTGCAGACGGGGTCAACACCTGCATATACTCAGGTCTGACCAAAGTGCTCACAGTCATGTCCAAATGCAGACAGATTTTTCAATCTATTTCACACCTTCACAGATCAGAGAATCACTTTTTACCATTTAATGTTTAGTGCATATTCTATGCTTTAAAGTTTCAGCAATATAGGTAATTACTGTATACAGACAAATTTTTGCGACCTTTTTATTTTCGCGAAATTGAAGAGGGGACTCTCCCGGTCATTTTGATACCAAGCATGACCATATTGACCCAGTGACAGCTGAGATAATCGATGTTTTAGGAGCCCAAAATTTGTACCAGATGCCTGAATTGCCGGTCCTGATTAACAAGAATAAAATGTTTCTTCATGTCAGTTATGATTTAAACAGAATTACCTTGTATATGAAGCACAAAACAGTTGACTGCTCAAACAGCTGATTGCACATTTCACTGTAATTCAAAAATTTTAGCAGATTTCAAACTCGATTTTCTCTGCTTCTAAACAAGATATCAACAAGCGGATTTCGCATGCAGATTCTGTTAAATCCATAGACTTTAGAAATCCAAAATTCGTGAAAATAAAACGGCGCGAACCTGTCGAAAACGGCGATGGTGCGAAAATAACTAGGCGCGAATTTTTCTCTGTATACAGTATATGCCATTTTCTAGTCATTTGTCATGAATTATAAACATGTGTCTTGTCATAAGAGGAGTGCCCCCCCTTGGCAGGGATATATTTTATCATACCACACCTCAAAAATATCTTATGGTAAACGTATGTAAACAAAAATAGACATGTATTCATTCTGTCACTGGCAGATGTTCTCAAATGTTAGGCTATTTGGAGAAAGTTTTACTGCAATTTGGAGATTCCCTTATGATATTTTCAAATGATTCAATAGAATCCCCTTAATAAATATGTGTCCATCTAAATGTCATGTTTGCTACAATGAGCCAGTGGTCGCTTATCTTTTTCCCAGAATTCCCTAGTCCAACATCAATATATCATGGCATAGGAACATATTCTATACAACATTATCAACTGAACATTCACTCTCCACAAAGCTTCCGATATTAATAGATCTTGCCATGATAAACTGCATGTCAAATTAAATAGTAAGGTATCTCTGCAATAATTATTCATATCATGCTCTGACACAACATACCGACATTTCAAGTTTTCTATGGATGTTATTCATACAACACTATGTTTGCAAGGTTTGCAACACCAATCAAATAAATGAAGCTGTGAAAATGATTTGTGAAGAATAAACATATTATCTGTGATGCTTCATGGAATCTACACACTCATTGATTTATAATGCTTAACCTTAGAATGGTCTTAAAATGCATCTTGAAAAAAAACCTTTTATGTCCATAAATCTAGCTTAGGATATACTTCAATCTTTAAGACAAAACCTTTAGATTACGTGACACTGTATATGTGTTCACAGTGACAACTTGGTTTTTAAATTAAAGCTAAATAATTTAGCCTGTCATCTGCTATACTGATTCTTGCTCAATGAGGATATGGTACATTCAGTGTAGTATTTATTGCTCTTGCAGAGGATATTCTTGCAGGGTTAAATAAACATTAAAACCTAACATTTAATGAAATACGTCATCTGTTCCATTTATTAATGATCTATAAATTTATTTTTTCCAACCCCTGCATGAATATGAATCTCTTTATAATACAATTTAATGGCAGCTCTCTTATCGAAGATGAATAATTTATACATAAACATGTATATATTTGGTTTTACAAATTTTACAATTAAGTATTTGTCCACACATCCTATCTTCATAGCTTAGATTTTGTGTTTTGTATATCAATGAATGGCTTGGGCAGGGGAAAGAGTCCGAGTCCTCGCTTAAATTCATTGATGTCAACTATTTCAGAAGCCTGTTGGAAAACAAAATCATTCTAAATCATAATATGCTTTTAAATTATTTGATAATTTGCACAACATTTAGTAAATTATTTTGCATTAATTTCCTTGCGTCATATTTCCTTAAATTTATTTAAAACGTTGCAATTATTTGCATATGGATTCTTGCTTGAGGTGCCTATAAGTGATGCAAGCTTACCTGGATGCAGGCTGGTGGGGAGGCCAGCCCATCGGGAGCATCACATTTATTGTTATCCTTGCCATCATCTAACGTGGACATCACATGTACGGAGAGCTTGTGTCTCTTAGGGGCATTATGGGCTATCAGCTCCTACAGCCATTAAAAACAATGATCAATTCTTGCTCCTTGTAAAGTATGCCATTTACTGGTATTTATTGAGAAAGATATTTTGCAGTGAAACATTTTGGATTCGAGATCTTTTGGCCTCCAACCTCCAAAATTAAATTAACTTGCCAATTATATTTTTTTGTGGAAATTCATATTTTTTATGATGGCATTCTTGATATATTAACTATTAATATTAACTATTGATTTCTCTCATCACCTATGCTAGGGATATCTAATAGAGAGCTGATTTATTCCTTTACCTTATAGAATGATAAAATGTCCTCTTTCTTCAATGTTCTCAAATGGTTCACTTCAATATCATCTGCAAAGGAAGCAAACACATGCACCATCAGATTTATTCTTATAAACATAACTCCCTGGGTTGATAGCTCTGCTGACTTAACTGAAAACACTAGGACTTTGTAAATAGCAAACAGGTTATGGTTTTCTGCTTGTCCCTTATCAATGCAATATTTCTTTGGTATCATTATGCAGTGTATGGGGGATGCTAGTACCAAAGAAAATCACATTGATGTATCAAAGGTCAATGGGTGCAGGGGCAAAAAAAAAACTGACAGTGTACCACTCAATGATCGCCAAAAGTTGTCAGCCCGTCAGACATTTCTGATGTTTTATTCAAGTATAGCATTGCGTCTGTCTATTTGTCTGCCGCCATGTCAAATCGACCTGCTTGTTGTGCATTTCAGCATTTTTCAACTTGTATATCATGGCAGCAATAATTTGGTGCCCGTCTGCGGGCTCTGCAGGCCAGTCTAGTCACTTTTCACCCATTTATAAAATAAGCGCAGTAATCGTGCACCTCCAACAAAGCACTGGGCGCTTCAAACTCTCATCTCTCTGGTCGCCATGTTTTAATTTCATCTTGCTGAGATATATGCTCCGTACAAAATTTGTGACCTGGAGAACACTGCACTAAGGTCAATGGTGACATCACAAAGATTTGAAGGAATCTGAATCTTCACCTCTATATCCACCTATGTACACAGTTTGAAACATATATTACTGGCAGTTTTGGAGAAGAAGATTTTTAAAGAAAATGTTGACAGACGGATGGACAGACAGACATTCTCCCCACTCCTAAAGCTCTACGATTTCAGAAGTCAGCAGAGCTGAAAACAATGTTGCTGGCGAAGATATTGATAGATTACAAAGTTATACTGATTCAATTAATCATGTATGGAAATGAAGTCTGGTTGGATATTTAAATCTTGCTCATCAACCAATTTCAATGTACAATCAGATATGCTCTGCATAGTATGTATTCTAATTCTACAATCACAGAGAGTAGGTGGAATATAAAAAGTCCATTATTGGGTTAGTCCAAAATCTCTAATGATATCAGACAACAGTAAAAGGTTGATCATGAAGGCATAACTCACCCCTTTCAAAGTTATAAAGTTGTGAAATAATTTCACTCCAATATCTTGCATTTTGAGTTGACATTTTTTTAGGCTTTTCCAATCTTTTGGTGGCAAGAGCTTCGATGTGATTATCAAACGACTCTTGTGATATTTCAGCAATATGAGACTGCAAAATAACAAAATTAAAAGTAAACCAAATACATTATATTTCCCATCACTCTCAAATAAGTAAAAAAAAGGAATCATACAAATCTTTTTCTGTTTTAAAGTTTGGTTTAATTTCTTTGGAACTGACCTCCATTTTGTGCAGGAATGCTTCAATTCTTCCCTCAACATACTCTGGAGTCTTGTCTGACTGCACAATGACACGCAGACCCTGGATGCCATGGGACCTTCTCACACCACTGAACACAATGTAGCCTGCAACCAGAGAAATTTACATACTAAATAACATAACCTGAATCCAGAGAGAATTACATACTAAACAATGTAGTCTTCAACCAGAGATTGACAAATTATACAAACAATGTAGCCTGCAACCAGAGATTTACATACTAAACAATGTAGTCTTCAACCAGAGATTGACAAATTATACAAACAATGTAGCCTGCAACCAGAGATTTACATACTAAAAAATGTAGCCTGCAACAATCCTTGTTTTTTAAAGGAATACAGGTTTATTTCTAATTGTCACTTATTTTGTAATATTTTTTCTGATCTCTTTGATAAATAAAGTAACTAAGAAATTAGCTTCATAATGTCATAATTAAGAAATATTTAATTCCTGATATATTAAATCTAAAAGGTAAAAACATATGTTTTTTTCCCAAATCACCCCCACACAATTTTTGTCCTGATGACATACCGAGTTGTTCCTGAGTTCTAAGAATGTCAAAGCAAGGTTCACTGATGATCTGGCAGAAGAGTTCAAGGACCATATTGGTATGGGTATCCTGAATGTTACACTGGTAGTATACCTCCAGTGATGAACTGCGGTGAACATCATTGCTCCTCTTATATACATAGTAACATCCTGCATCATACAAAAAATCCAACAAATTGAATAAATAATCAAACAAGAAGCAAGTATGAAACAATACACAGTGATGAAAGTCAGCATTCAGCAAAAAGCCTGAAACCCTTAAAAATTAACCTGAAGATACCCCTACCCCCTTTCAGAAATGTTATTTTTGGATGTTTCAGACTGAGTTCATACCATTTTGAATTTCACATTTGAAGAAAAAAACTTGAATTCAGGTTATTTCCTGAAGACTTTCATCACTGAATACACAACAAAAATGTGGTTAAAATGATTGATAAGTTCTGGTCATTTTTCTCTTTATTATGTACAGGGGATAGATAAATCAACAAACCATCTGGCATCTGCACTTCCCGGAATCGTTTTTGTTGGCTGGGAAGAAGAGGTTTAGTTTGAGCTTTGGTCTGGAGCATGTTCTCCACCATATTTCCAATCTCCTCAGCTTTCTGCAAGTTGATTTTACAGTTACTATCTGATAGTATTAGCTCTCAATGGGCCAAGTCATTTGATCAATCATAATTCTCTATATTTTGTTCAAATACACTTACCTCGCGAGAAGTATTTCCATAAACAAGGAACTCGAGGTAGAGCCGAGACAGTACTTGTGGTATGAAGGCTTGTACTCTTTCTACTGTTAACTCTGCAAGCAATAATAACACAACACCATGAAAATATATGAATATTTGTTCATATTATCTGGAAATTATACTGAAGTTGTCTGGAAGACTCACCTTCTGTAGCATCTAGCAGTTCCTCTTTGGTCCACATTAACTCTGAGGTGAGCACTGAGCAGAAATATACCGCATGTTGGTGCGGCTGCTCAGCACGGAAGTTCTTCAAGGCTCGAACATACTGAAAATTGTCACACAATCAAAGACATAGAATCATACCAGAAATAACAGTGCATTTCTCAGGCAAATAGCTCTATAATGATTTACAAATGTGTTAATAATGTGTCAAATGTGTCATAAATACAAAAGTGTTAATGATGAACAATAGTTATGAGTAATTTACAACCATAACCAAAAATTACCAACATAAAATATTATAAAATTCATTTTTTTACATTAAATCGTCACTAAAAAAATTCCTGTTATGAATATTACATCTTTGAATAGACTGTGTCTTAAATAGAGTGACTCACATTGTCTTTGAGCAGTTCAAATCTCTGAGCATCTACTTTGAAGGAGGTCATCTTCTCTATGACCTTCTTCAGGAGAATGTGCATCTTGTCACTGTACCCCCGGAACCCTAACTGCAAGAAAATCCAATGTCTAACTTTTTAAACACTATCAGTATACAACATAAAAAGACCTGAAGATTTTACAGACAATATGATGTACAAGACTATTCTACAGTTGCCAGCTATTCTACTTTTGCTGGTTAATCTCTTGTTTCCATATCATTAACGTTACCAGTTATTCTATTATGGGTTAATTTATTGTTGGCAGTTTTTCTATTGTTTTCTAAATATTGGCATTGAGGACAAGAAGTTCCTTCCTATGTCTGATATGCTAAGTGCAGACAGGTGGTTAGTGGCTGATACTCACAGTGAGGCCGTATATTGTATTATGGAGATCATAATTCAGTCCCGCCAGCTCTGCATCATATGCAAACTCAGTGAGTGCATCTTGGAATAAACTGGTGAACATGTACGTCAAGTTTGTGCTCAGTGGATCCATATATGCATACGGGCTGTAAAACATAACATATATATTTCTTAATCTTCACCCTGACACTCTTCCTGCTTGAATGTCATATATTATCACATTTTAGAAGACTAACTTGACACTAAATACTACTGCCAGAGACAAATTTCAGATTCCCTTTGCTAAAGTCTTAATAATTTCTTTTTTTTTATAAAATTGATTCAATAATACTTTGTCACAGGTCTTAACTGAAATAAATGTATGATGCTTGTGACACTTATGATGCTTATGATGATTGTGACACTTGTGACACTTATGATGCCTGTGATACTTATGATACTTGTGACACTTATGATGCTTGTGACACTTATGATGCTTGTGACACTTATGATACTTGTGACACTTATGATGCTTGTGACACTTATGATGCCTGTGATACTTATGATGTTTGTGATAGGTTTGCACGTACCTGGTGAGTTCCAGGCTGATGCAGCACTTGGGCAGCAGGAACTTATCATCTTGCTTGTACCACATACGAGTCATGGCTGTGTCTCTGATCACGTGGGGCAGGGTAGACGGCTCCTTGTCTCGCTCACAGATCTCAAAGTCAGTTGGAATGAATTCGTTTCTCAGAGGCAGCTTCAGATTCTCATGCACATCTGCATCCTTCCATTTCTACGTGACAGCAAGAAACATATTCCTCAAGTGTGCTTAAAATTTTGTGAGCAAAACAATCCGAAATTTGTTTTATATTTTAACAATGCAAAGTTAACTGCAGGTTATGAGGTTACCTGTATAGTTTCTTCAGATATGGATTTGAGGCTATATTCAGTGCCATACCACTTTTCCTTCTGGTCTGTCTTACCAGCAAAATGTTGACTTATCACAGCAACTCTGAAAATTCCATGAACATATTTGATGCAATAATTGAATAAATGAATGGTTTCCTAACTTTATAGCCACAGAGTTTAATCGTCTAATTCAAGAACTCAGTCCACAAGGAATATGTTAATATCCACCGATTATCACTTATCTCCTGAGCAATTTCTATTGAAATTATCAATCAGTGGTTTTCTTACCTGATCCTATCTGGAGTTAAGCAATCGAGAACCATGTCTATCAATTCAGGTTTGAACTCTCCTAAAAGCATGGATGCACTAAGAATCTCTTTAATCGGGTAATCCTGTTAAATAAATATATTTAGAACATTTAGTAAATTGGAATATTAATGTTGTTTCCAAAGATCTTTCTAACCTCATTAGACTTCAAACAACAAAAATGGCCAATTCATAATCGATGATCAAAAATTCTTATATTAAACAGGGATAATAGATACTGACAGGTAGACACCCAGCTATTTGGCAGGTATAGTTGCGTGGCTTTTCCTTGTCCTTGAAGCGGAACTGCATAGCATTGAGGTCCTAAAATAAACAACATATAGAACTTTCCTGGCTAAAATCAACATTTCAAAAAAGGTACAATCTGATTATTTAAAGTTCCTCAAGTCCACAAACTTTATAAGCCATACTAAGTCAAATGAATATATCAGCAACTTGCAATAAACACATCACTTTCATGAAAAAAATTGTTTGTTATATGAAGTACTGACCTGACACTCCTTGAAAACCCATCCCTGAGGTCCTTCCCGTCTCAGCATGTTCAGATATTGGAATATTAATGTTACAATATCATCCACATGATCTGAAAAATAAATTACCTCGAATTACATATTTTGTTAGAAATGATTATCACAAAAATATCCATTTTTAGTTAATAAAAAGAATTCCTTTAAGACAAGTAGATTTATTTACCTATTCCTTCTTCGCTGAGGTCAACATTGACAATAAAGAACATGAAGCCATTTCCTCCACTCTTCTGACCTCCCAGCAGTTGGTTCACCCAGCCTGAAATATTACACAGGTTATCTTGTAAATAGTGCCAACCTCACTTTTATTCAAAATCCAACATAAGGTTGTTTCCTTTTCAATTCTTAGCACCTAGTTAGATTTATGCCATACTTGCATCATTAATTAAAAAAAACATTTGCATCATTAATTTCAAAGAATTAAAATATCTCTGTAAATCATACCAGAAATTGAGAAAAGTATCATAAATAACTTAAATATATTGTTGTCTTTTTATTCAATCTTAAATGGTGATTCTTGAAGGGTGTCTTCAAAAGTTTTTACTCATGTATACTTTCCAATGATATAATATGTGACTGACCGCGAGATTTGAGCTCTGACAGCAGACTCCCAGGGCCCTCATGGCCTATCAAGTGTCCCAAATAGTGACCAGGCTGAAAACATGTAACATACAAGTCATTATTTGCAAAATGAAAATTCAAATAAGCAAAAAAAAAATGACTGAATCCTAAATAAAGCAGTATCAGCAAATCAAAGGTTTGAGTTCTTTCAATGTAGTTCAAATAGACAAATTATTTTATAGACAGATGTCAAAAGTCTATCTTAATATCTTAACATTAAATTGTGCTTACATTGCATTTGTAGTAAGGATGAAGATCTGGTATTGGCCAGGTAACATTTAGACTTCGGATATCTTTGATTGGAACAACACTACCCATCAACTGTAAAATACATGAAAAATATAACAAAAATAGTCCCTTTGCCACATTTCCATTTCTGTTGATAAATAACTTTAACTGAATAAAATGATATTGGACAATAGAATTAAATGCAATTACAAATATATATATATATAAAATAATACAAATGTATATTTATTTTCTTGTGTATCTATTTTCTATTATTTCAATTCAATAAATTTATATTCCAGCAAATGCGAATCACAAATATGAAAGATGTGCACCTTGAGTTGTTCTGGTCCATATGGATGCTCCTTCCACTCTGGCACTGGAACATTCTTATTCTCTACACCAGAGAACAAGGGTACAACCATATCTGTAAGCTCATCCAGGGATTCTGCAATATAAAAAAAAGATCATATCATAGATACAGACTATAACATTTGCAAGAAAAGTATAAAATACTACTAGTAATCTTTTTTTATTCTAGTAAATTACTATATTGAAATATAAAAAAATAGATAACTTGTCACAATTGGTACTGTAATAATATCTAAATATCAAGACCCCTGCCCCATTCCCATGCCAGTGGCCTGAATACAGATAACAACATAATTTACTGTGTACCTTGCATAACACCACAATTATTGTCATTTCTTCCCAGATTGTTATTGGCTCCATTGTACATTAAGTTTCCATGGAGGGGGACACACTGTGTAACCTGCTGCTTAAATGCATTTATTTTATACAACACTCAATACCAACAGCAGCTAAGTCAGAGATTAATTGTAGTACTGGTTCAAATGTTGGTCAATAGCAACAATTAATACTATAGAGTGCTGTGTAAGTGATAAGGATCTGATTGCCAAAAGATTAAAGAATCATACCCTGCCCCCCCCCCCCTGATGATACAACCAGCAACCAAGGATCAAAGGGTCATTCCCTCCATGTCCTAGATATTATATAACCTTATATGACTCGCAGGGGACAAATGCACATAGGATAATAGAGGAAAAAAGGTGATAAACACACACTCACACACATACAGGACAGACAGAGTGATTTCTAAGAGGTAGTACTTCAATTAATGATGTCTATAATTCTATATTTCAGACATGTTTATGACCCTTATTTGTTTAAACAAAATGGGAATTTATAGATGTATATTGCAGCACTGACATTATAAAACTAAAACAACTTGTGACCTTGTCCTTTAAAATTATAACTGAAAACAGATTTTAATTATTGGTTGCAGAAAGAACATATAAGATAAAATGAGACTATCAAGTACTATGTATATATCACATATAGTGCAATGATGCCACCATAAACATGTAACATTCATTCAGCAGAGCATAATACTCAGATGTCCCTCACAGTATCTCATGGGCAGCTTTGATGTGCAGATCAAAGAGATTATAGGCAGTGTTCATAGTCAAAGTGATTTATATATAATGGTCATAAAAAATCTTATAGATGGATCAGTAAAGATGGATCAGTAAAGAAAATTGAGGTCAAGGTCCAGCTTCTCTTGCAGATTTCAAGTAAAAGAATACTGACCAAATCACTGCATAATTCTGTCTTACATTGGTCACATCTCACACACCTGACCATGAACACTGCATAGTTCTGTCATACAGAGGTCACATCTCACACACCTGACCATGAACACTGCATAGTTCTGTCAGACAGAGGTCACATCTCACACACCTGACCATGAACACTGCATAGTTCTGTCATACAGAGGTCACATCTCACACACCTGACCATGAACACTGCATAGTCCTGTCTTACAGAGGTCACATCTCACACACCTGACCATGAACACTGCATAGTCCTGTCATACAGAGGTCACATCTCACACACCTGACCATGAACACTGCATAGTCCTGTCTTACAGAGGTCACATCTCACACACCTGACCATGAACACGGCATAGTTCTGTCATATAGAGGTCACATCTCACACACCTGACCATGAACACTGCATAGTCCTGTCTTACAGAGGTCACATCTCACACACCTGACCATGAACACTGCATAGTTCTGTCATACAGAGGTCACATCTCACACACCTGACCATGAACACTGCATAGTCCTGTCTTACAATGGTCACATCTCACACACCTGACCATGAACACGGCATAGTTCTGTCATACAGAGGTCACATCTCACACACCTGACCATGAACACGGCATAGTTCTGTCATACAGAGGTCACATCTCACACACCTGACCATGAACACTGCATAGTTCTGTCATATAGAGGTCACATCTCACACACCTGACCATGAACACTGCATAGTTCTGTCATATAGAGGTCACATCTCACACACCTGACCATGAACACTGCATAGTTCTGTCATATAGAGGTCACATCTCACACACCTGACCATGAACACTGCATAGTTCTGTCATACAGAGGTCACATCTCACACACCTGACCATGAACACTGCATAGTTCTGTCATATAGAGGTCACATCTCACACACCTGACCATGAACACTGCATAGTTCTGTCATATAGAGGTCACATCTCACACACCTGACCATGAACACTGCATAGTTCTGTCATATAGAGGTCACATCTCACACACCTGACCATGAACACTGCATAGTTCTGTCATATAGAGGTCACATCTCACACACCTGACCATGAACACTGCATAGTTCTGTCATATAGAGGTCACATCTCACACACCTGACCATGAACACTGCATAGTTCTGTCATACAGAGGTCACATCTCACACACCTGACCATGAACACTGCATAGTTCTGTCATACAGAGGTCACATCTCACACACCTGACCATGAACACTGCATAGTCCTGTCATACAGAGGTCACATCTCACACACCTGACCATGAACACTGCATAGTCCTGTCTTACAATGGTCACATCTCACACACCTGACCATGAACACGGCATAGTTCTGTCATACAGAGGTCACATCTCACACACCTGACCATGAACACTGCATAGTTCTGTCATATAGAGGTCACATCTCACACACCTGACCATGAACACTGCATAGTTCTGTCTTACAGTGGTCACATCTCACACACCTGACCATGAACACTGCATAGTTCTGTCAAACAGTGGTCACATCTCACACACCTGACCATGAACACTGCATAGTTCTGTCATATAGAGGTCACATCTCACACACCTGACCATGAACACTGCATAGTTCTGTCTTACAGTGGTCAAATCTCATACACCTGGCCATGAACACTGCATAGTTCTGTCATACTGAGGTCACATCTCACACACCTGACCATGAACACTGCATAGTTCTATCTTACAGAGGTCACATCTCACACACCTGACCATGAACACTGCATAGTTCTAAGGCTCTGGACTCTCTTTCCAATTTAAGTGTGATTGTTCTAATTCTAAATTTGTATATGTTGTATCTTGACAGCATGTGGAACCAAATATCTGCTTTTTCTACAAAATAATTGATTTCTTCTAAAAAAAAAAAAACTTACCTTTTCCCAAAATGCAAATTCCCATCAAATTTGATGAATAGAATTTCTTGTGAAACTTGAGCAATTCCTCCCGGACATCCAGACCATTTTGTTTTGGTATCACATCTAGAGTTTCTTTATTACCTGAAAACCAAAATCAGATTCTTTATTTATCGAAATCATATAGAATAATAATACAGATCTATTTTTATTCTCAAAAATCTCAGATCAAGGTTTATATTTCCAATGCTCAACTGAATGATTAAATGAAGTAATGTATGCCAGATATTTTAACTGGAACAAATATCGCCATATTTTTAAAACTCACCAGTACTAAATCTACAATAAGCATGGTTTGGATCTGCTGTAGATTTCTCTAGCTGGAACAGCCTCCATGAATCATTGGGAATGTTCTTGTCATTCTCAGAGTTGACTGCATTTACCTCTCTGTCTGTAGCACTGGCTGTGAAGAGTGGACATAGGAAAAACTGAGCAAACCTGCAAAGCAAACAGTACATTTGTCTTTCAATCTGCAAAAGATTTTGTTTGCATGAACACTGCATAGTTCTGTCATATAGAGGTCACATCTCACACACCTGACCATGAACACTGCATAGTTCTGCCATATAGAGGTCACATCTTGCACACCTGACCATGAACACTGCATAGTTCTGCCATACAGAGGTCACATCTCACACACCACACATTTCCACACAAAATATTACATCTTGCTTGATGTGCTTAAATTTACAAGGTTAGAGTTATGAATTAGGGCAAACAAATCTTTAAAGGTGCAAAGCACCTACTGACCTGTCCAGAGCTCCATCCAGATGTTCTGGAGCAACATCAAAAAAGTAGTTAGTGTGTTCCCCTGAAGTGAATGCATTTGAACTACCACCATGTTCACTCAAAAACTGTAATGAACAGAAAGAGGTCAAATGTATTGCCCAATATTGCATGAGATTATTAACATTCTTTAAAAAATAGCAAACTAAATTTCAAATGTTAAACATATAAAGAATATTTTGTAATCAGGATTATATTAAAAAACTTCATTAGCAGATACAGTCTGTGTAACGCTATTTGGATTTTTTATAATCATTAATATTATTTTTTATACTTTCGAGCACTTACTTTATTGTATTCATTTTCTTCTGGGTACTAAAGGTAATGGAAAAAATATCATGATATACAATATTAGTTTGCATTCCATAATGGATAAAATATTCTAATCATTTTACATTGTACATTCATTATATTCAATGATTATCTTCCAATTTTAAGTATATACTATGCTATTAATGTATTTGGGAATATATTCCCCTGATAATTATATAAATGACCTATTTTATGACATAATAGGTAATTTATAAGAGCATAAAAAATTATAAGTATATAATATGCTTTTGTGTATTTGGGAAATATTCCAATGGTAATTATGTAAATGATTTATGTCATGATATATTATGTCTGTAATCTATCAAAGCATAAACATTTAATTGTACCTTTTCTGTTCCAAGGAAAAGCATATGTTCACAAAAATGTGCCAAGCCTGGGAGTTCTGAAGGATCTGACATGGAACCTACATATAAAAAAAAACATTTTTTACCAATACTGATGATACTGGCTATTACACATTTAATGCTAAAACTGTGTCAAACATCTTTCAAATATGGAATTATTCAATCACATTAACTCTGCCAATTACATGACATCTATCTTTTATGAACCAATCATTGGATGACTTTGAGATGAATATTTAAACCGATTTTTACTTATGAGTAAACATGACCCAATACAGTCTTGCAAGACCATTGCATAACTTTCTGAAATTGCATCCAGCTGTACTTGAAGCAAAATATTTGGTAACACTAAAAGCCTGACATTATATGATCACAAGATGGCCCTGAGACCTCATTTCCAAGATGGCCCTGAGACCTCATTTCATAATTTCATAATGACCAAATAGATATTTAAATCAAACTAATTATTATTTTGTATCTTATCTGAAATTGCATATTTTCTCATCTTATACTGATAATAAAAACCTCACCAATATTAACATCTAAGGCAGCAGATGATTTATCTGTTGTGGGGTCGCTGACCAGGAACACCTTCATGTCATTATTAAGCACCAGGCCCCGGTAGGACCTCTTGTCCTCTGCAGACTTAATGATGTCATCATGCACTGCCTTGATCTTGTCACTGGTCAAGGTGGCTGCCATACTGGACAGACAGCTTCTGTATATAGAATAATTCATTTTGTGAATACAAATTCAAATGTGAATTATATTACTGTTCTGGATATCTATCGTTGACTTTGGAGGTAGAGAACACTTTGAAATCCTTTAGATATGATAAAATTTTGTATCTAAAATTCAGGAAATAGAATTGTTTACAACTATATTTTAGTCCTAAACAAATATCAGACAAAGAATGCTATTTCTATGGGTTCTATGAGGTTAGTAAAGCTAAACCCAAACAGTCCTGGAGAGATGATATGGCCACCACTGGTAACAGACAGGAAGACACAAAGATCTACTGTTTTAAGTCATTTTTTAAAATTCTCTGGTGCTGCAACTTATCTCAGCTAGTCGGCAGACGTAGATAGAAGCTTCACCTTCTTTGAATAGAATGGATGTAATGCAGGGTAATAATTATTCTGTGCCTTTAAAGACCAATATATGCACTTTCTTAATTACAGTGACCGACATCTGTCCGAAACAGGCACTTGAAACATTTAACTCAGTCAAACATAAAGTAAACCTTGTTGTACTAATTGCAATTGAGCTGAATGTTGTGCCTCACATGTAATCTTGCTATTCCACTGCTTTTCAAAACGTTAAAATCATTTATTGGATTTCCATGACACAAGTGATGATATCACTGTAAAATTACGTCAGAAGTGGTCAGACGACCAAACATCATCGCATCACTAAATATAAAACTCTGACAAACTGGAGGTTTGCTGGATGCATGACCAATGCCAATTTCATGATAAAGTTGTTAATAGTGGACATGTTTCAATTTCATTTTTCAGGCACCCAAAGCAGATGATCTACTTGTGGTGTGAGAAGGTTGAACTCAGTTTTAATAGGTCTTGCAAAAATCGTGAGTGAAAAACATGAAAGTGTCCGGATTTGGCCACCAGTCACTGTACACTGTTCTATAATTTCTGGAAGGCTTGGTTTAGTGATGTCAGTCCTGTTCCAAATTGATCCAATGTTGATTTTAAGGTGCATCATTTATTAATGAAAGAAAAGAATGCCAAATACATTCTTTATGATTGGAGCCAAACAACTTTTCTATGACACATGTAAGTTTTTGATTGAATAAGGTGTTGGTAGGGGAAGTCATGGATTTTTCAAAATCATTGAAATGTTGATTTTAATAGCTTATTGGGTGCAGCTTGACAAGTCGATTTAAACAAGGTCTCATTTACCAAAATCGGACTAATGGTTTTCATTTTATGGTCATTTTTTCACCCTTAAAATGGGGCTTTTTCGGGACGCCGGCTTATACTGGGAGGAAAACCGGCCAAAAAGCAAAGTTTACGGGGGTAGAATACTTAAATTTCATATGTTAGAAGACTTTTATTTCATTTAATCAAAGCTTTTCTTCTATATAAAGACAATTAATTAAGAATTGTAGAGTCCAGAACCAATTCCTGCTTTAAATTGAATATCAAACTTAAGAAAAAAAGTGTTTGGACTTAGTTTTTTTACGAAACGGTACCAAAAAACTGAAAAAATTGCAAGATATTTGACAAAAATTGACATAACTTTGTAACTAATAATGGTAATCAGATAAACTTTTTTTTAAAAGAATCACATATGGAACCCCCAAATAGATATAAAAGAATTAAAGAACTTAACTGGTAAAATAATTTCTGGTGCAGTAAATTTTATCTTAAAAATAGGAAAAAAATTTGCAAACAAAACAACAAATCGATTTTTTCCCCCCCAAAAAAAATTCAAATACGTTTCTTGACAAATACTTATTGAAAGTCATATTGTCATATTGCCTTATTTCAATATAATATATTAGTTATCAATTCCTAACTTGATTGAATGAACCCATCATCTCAAATTATTGTTATTATTTTTCTTGTTGATCTTCATGATTGGGGCTTGGGTTTTAAGCTGAACTTCAGAATTGATCTCCCCATATTAAAGCCTGATAACTTTCCCCACATTTGATTTGTTTGTTATAATTTTAAATCAAATTTGAATAAATATACTTAAAATAATCATAAATGGGAATATAAAAAATAACTATTTCAAGTCACAGATCAATGTGCATGATCATTTCTCAATCTATATATTTAATACATTAAAAAAAATATTATGGTTCAGATTTCTGTCAAATGGTGGCTAATTTCCCATTTTCATATTTAATAGATCTTCATTTTCCACATTTACAAGTTTTAATATATATTTTAATTGTAACTAAAGGACACCAATAATAATATTTTATCCCCTAAAAAGTAGAACACATTTATTTCCAAACTTTAACACTCACATTCTATTCATATTGCACCTTGACACAACTTATATTATAACATTATGATACATTACTCTGAAAAAATATATAAGATCACTTTCTTGGATCATTCTTGGTCTTAAATTGAAATATAATCATATCAGAATTAAACTCTTCATGAAAAGTGTTCTAATTCTGTCTTAAGTTTAAACTTAAATATAGATTTACATTCTAACATGATTTGTCAACAAATGGATGCTTAAGCTTTCTTGAGTCAGCTTGCAGTAATGAACTTTCAGTGTTACACACAGCCATGACAAGTACCAGTCAGAGTACTTCCAACCTGTCTTTGAATATTGAGGCTTTTGTAGACCAAGCAAGAAGTGTCAGTGTCCCACACAGCTTGATGAGTACCTGTCAGCAGGCTGCCAACCTGTCAGTGGACATTCAAGCCTTTGTGGACCAAGTATGCAACAATGAGCTGTCAGTGGCCCACATGGCCAGGATGGCCCAGTAGACTGCTAAACTGTCATTTGACTGTTGGCATCAAAGTTAGACACCTGTAAAATAAAATTAGAATTGAAACAGATGGCAAATTGTAATATGTGTAAAAAAAAGAATTAATTTTTTTGTAAACATGGAAATTATAAGAAATATATTTGTACAGAAATTCAGTTGCTGGGGTTTATTTGAACAATTTTTGAAGCTCAAATATGCTGGCAAAGAAACTATACCATGGAGATTACAGGAAATCTGTCTCAAGAAGTCAAAAGATAATGTGTTCTTGGTGGATTTTTGATTTTTTTCCTCAGTTTTTTTCATAAGTCATTTAAGATGATGTAGTTTCAAAATCATGTCATTTGGAATGTGGCCAAATACTTTTAAAACAATCTTTTTAAAAAATAGAATACACATTTAAATGTGTTTGTATGTGTGTATGACTTAAGTTTAGTTTGGTAAAATATTAAATGAAGTGGCCCCATAAAAAGTTAAATATTGAGAAATGTCAGCCAGAGAGGCTGCAGCAAATATATTGAAATTCATAGCACCAGCTACTGTTTTATTTGACAAGCAAAGGGACAGAGACAGATTCCACATGTGAATGGGAATATGCATGATTTAACCTTGATGATTGAGCTAAAATGTTAACTTACCTCACTGTATGAACACTGGCAATGGTGCTCTCTTTGAACCTCCATTTCGTCTTTGTACTGATAATTTCCTTCATATATCAATGCTGGACATGTTGAATTTATGTTACCAATGAATAATCATGTTGTAGTGAGGTAAATATGACTGAATATCTTCATAAAACATGCAAACTTTGAAAGATAACTGCAGACTGACTTGTTTTGATTCCTGGTATCTGGAACACTGAGACTCTCCTCATTTCGTAATTAGGTCAGTCATTTACACTTGTATACATTTTCACAAGGGGCCGGTTTAGAGTCACAACCCAAATATGGAGACAGACCTTGAGCAACAGATGGCAGCATGAAGTTTTCAAAGCAAAATCGCCAACAGGGGTGTACATTCTTTTCAAAAAAAGAATTTAAATTTAATTAACAAGAAAAAATGCTTTCAAATGGTAGGTTGTTGCAAGAAATACGACTTTCCAATCCTTGCTAGAATCAGGCTCAAACTATTTACAGCAAAATTATTAATGAAAATAATTAAAATAAATCTTACAACAACCCACCCCTGTAAAGACAGAATACTCTAGTTTTCACTGCACTTGGAATGAGGTCAATCAGAGCAATAGCTTTTTGGCGATTTAGAAAAGAAGAGAGCAGGGTTGAGACTGGCCTCAGTACCACGGGAGGCAAGATGGTGGCATAAATGGGCAAATTTGTCAAACTTTAATGACAGATATATTTCTAATTAGATGAGTAAGCATTATATTTTCTTCATAGACATTTCAGAACACTTCTTGTTATCAATATGTGCAAATCTAAAAATATTTGAACAAATTTTGAACATCCTGTGAGAAGTTACATACAACAAAGTTTTCACTAAATTTAAGCTGGGAAGTCAGTGTCCCGCGAGCGAGCGGCAGCCTGTGGGCCCTCCTAGTGTTGGAAGGCCATTATGCGGCCATATTTTGCAATGCACATGGGTTCTCAGTGGGATGCCAATCAGTGTTGCTAAGTAAAATTGTAAATGCAGATGATATTATATGCTGTGCCTGACTAGATTCCATTAAATGACAATGTGTCACCTTATTTCATCACAACTATGCATGGCAAAATAACTGTTTTTCTCCAATTGATCAAGTAGTAAAAATTATGTATTTCTAAACAGAATACTTAAAGCTGAAGGAGACCATTTTATGTTGCTTACAATAACATCGATTATTGGCAAAAAGCCGGCCAACCCTGCTCATAATCGGATCGTTGGGTTACTTGAACCCCAACAACTGAACCATATTCCATTTACCTGGTTAGTGCTTTCAGAAAGAATACTTTACCAAATATGCACGGATACATATGCTATTTTGTACCTGTGGGAATTGAAGATTAGGCCAGCCAAAGCTTTTTGTGTGGGTATTTGTCGTAACCCAACTAGTGAACTCACGCCTGTTGAAATCAATCTGACCACCCGAAACATATAAGTGCAGAAATGGGATATTTTCCAAGACAAATGACTTCCCCAGCTGACCAAAACAAAACTTTTGTCCTGTCCACAAGGCCGGTCAATGATGACTTGTGACAACGATTTTGATTGGCTATAAGATCTCCGCACCCTATCTGTCAAGTCATACTTCAATATTTATCAAATGAGATAGGGTGACTTTCCTCAAAATACAAAACGCAACATCATTGGTTGGCAAATTTTAGAGTAAAATATAATTCCGAATACAAATAATTGTGTTTTATTGGGTTTTGCCTGCTTGAAAGTATCTACCGCATGTAACATATATCTTTAAAGACAATTTAAGTCATTTATGCTTGATACATTAAAGATTTTTCGATCAGGACCATTGATGCATGTGTCGAGAACGTCACCAGTTTAGTTGCAACGGGTAGAAATACAGACGGGGAAGTATCAGGTCAGGGAAGATCGAATTATCGCACTCAGCAGAGGAAAATTACGAATAAATAAATATAAAATGATTTTGATGCTTATGGCATATGGTAGGTCACATTTTGTTACTAGTCCCTAAGGGTTGAAATTTGTGGCATCTATTTCGAGGTTAGGGAACTTGTACAATCCGTGCTTGGAGTTCAGAATTACGACACACAAGTCACTAACACATGAACACCAAGTAAGTACAGTCGACGACAGCAGAGTTGCGGACGACAACAAAGCTGTGATATAGCTCATCGATCGATTTCCGATGTTTATGACACCATCTGACTTTGTTGGTATATACTTTGTCCGACAACAACCAGACTAGAGTATTTTTTGTCAGTATAGATGTACTTAAAATGCTCAGGAACCAACAAATACCAAAGTTCCATGCTTCCAAAGGCCCCTAAATCATGAAATTGTCTGTAATAAGTGGATTGCAGGTGGCCATATTGCCCTCACTGAACCTGCAATCGGACCACGGTCGGTGAATAGTTTCTGCTGATATGCCCTCTGCCAATCTCCCCGACCAAGTATAAAAGATAGAGGAATTGTACAGTTCTGGTTCCGGTAAAGTTGTTCAGTTTCCATGGGGGAAAAAACAACATGGCGATCAGCAATCGGCCTTAGAAGTAGACATTGACTGCTTGTGGTTAAAAGCTTAGTCATTGTAATGAGTGCTGAGTAGTAGTGAAACTCATCATGAAGTTGTTCTCTCAAAGTCAACAAAATGGACTTGGAACTTGTATTTTTCTCTGCATATAATTGATGTGCCCAGAATTAGTTTTGAATGGCTTGTTGTATTCTGCATGTGACAATATTCGTGTTCATAAATCTTATACAAAGTCATATAATTCAATAAGAAGATATACCTAAATCCTAATGATATAAATGTGAAATTTGTTTTAACATCCATTTCTGGACCCGCCAATATACCAAAACTGATTCCAGCCAGTTTCATTGAAGTGTCATGCTTAAAACTTTAAAATAACAAGGTTTCATGATTCAAATCCAAGTTTAATATTATCTGGTATGTATATGCAAGCATTTCTGTTCAAACATTTTGATCCCAAAAGCCCACAAAAAATATGAGGTGCCAGACATTTCTCTGACTGACACAACACGCATCAACACGCATCACATTCCAAATACAACAAGCCATTTTAAATTGATGGAATTCGACCTTGGGCAATTAAATATAGCAGTTATTGTGTATGTCTCAATCTTTCATATTCATTATCTCTCTTAATAAATACCCCTGTGTTATCTGCAAGTCTTTCTTTAGAGGGATTTTCCACCATAAAGGCCTCAAGTTACTAAACCTCAGAAGCAACTAATGTACGTCATAGAGAAATGGAGAATGAGAATGTCTATGGACAACCTGTTTTTAATTAAAACTCAAAACTCTTACAACTTGTATACCTAAATGGCAGTCTTACCACCCATTTCTATATTTCAGTCCCCCTCACTGATTAAAAAATTCAGACAATTTGAAATAAATTTGAAATCAAACCGAGTTAAACATTCATGAGCATACTTTATAGTAAACTTATGACATAATGTTAGCTTGTTTACATGCTAACTGTATGCTATATTTGTACATTTGGTGCAATTGATTATTTTATTTTCATAATAAAGGAAATAAACTCACAGGTGTCTTTTGTTAGAAAATCTAGAAAAAAATACTAGAGATCTGAATGATTGAATTAAAGTAATGTAGGATTTATGTCCTCACTCAGTGATAAATGGCACCCAGATCCTCACCACTGACCTTTTTAACTTTAAATAATACATTGATATGTTTGCTCTGTCTAAAAAGAAACATCAGAGAGCGAGTGAGAACCACCCAATTATTGCAACAAGGGGTACATTTCTGTAGCAACCAGATTATAAACGGATTCCTCACACATGGTCACGCAGCGTACATTTTGAGGCTTTTCCTAGATGCCTTATATTTCCCCCAATTCCTATATTTCCCTATATATAAGTGAAAAAAGATCATATGTTAAATCCATTTTGTCATAATATACAAGGTTTTTATTTTTAAAAACTAGTTATTGTTCTTGAGTATTTTGTCTTTAATTTTGTAAGGATTCCCCCATTAAAGACCCAAAAATGCTTTTGTGCCTCTGTTCTAAGCATATCTCTATTTGAACTTGGACGAAACAGTTTGGGCCTGCATCCCAGCTGTGTAATGATATAAATGGCAAGCGTTCATCATTTTACTTCAAATTTGAAATCTTTTGCAGGTTGTTACTGAATGTTATAGAATAAGATAATACAACATAAGATTTGATGGCCGGACATCCAGTAGCCAGACTCCCATCAGAGGATGAGAGGTGACAAAAATCTTTGACTTTTTAACTTGAATATAATGTTTCTAAAAATTTCAAGAAATTTCTAAAAGAAATTCTACAGATCAATACAATTGTTTTCTATGTGTACTGAAATGCCAATTTGAAGAAATCTCCAATGTGATTCAAACCCAATTTTTAATGGCTAAGATTCCTTATTTTTCTAATTGTTTTCAGAAAGACATGTTGGGTGTGTTTTGCTACGGAAGAGGATGATCGAGAAGCAAGGTGGGTGAGGCCTTGCAGGTGTCGAGGTACCACTAAGTGGGTGCATCAGATGTGTCTCCAGAGATGGATAGACGAGAAGCAGAGGGGCAACTCTACAACCAAAGTATCCTGCCCACAGTGCAACACAGAATACCTCATCATATTCCCACAGCTAGGTGAGTGTTCCCAGTGTAACACAGAATACCTCATCATATTCCCACAGCTAGGTGAGTGTTCCCACCACAGTGCAACACAGAATACCTCATCATATTCCCACAGCTAGGTGAGTGTTCCCACCACAGTGCAACACAGAATACCTCATCATATTCCCACAGCTAGGTGAGTGTTCCCACCACAGTGCAACACAGAATACCTCATCCTATTCCCACAGTTAGGTGAGTGTTCCCACCACAGTGCAACACAAAATACCTCATCATATTCCCACAGCTAGGTGAGTGTTCCTACCACAGTGCAACACAGAATACTGTATACAGACAAATTTTCGCGACCTTTTTATTTTCGCGTTAATTCGCGCCAGGACGTCATTCGCGAAATTATATGGATGCGAAATTGAAGAGGGGACTCTCCCGGTCATTTTGATACCAAGCATGACCATATTGACCCAGTGACAGCTGAGATAATCGATGTTTTAGGAGCCCAAAATTTGTACCAGATGCCTGAATTGCCGGTCCTGATTAACAAAAATAAAATGTTTCTTCATGTCAGTTATGATTTAAACAGAATTACCTTGTATATGAAGCACAAAACAGTTGACAGCTCAAACAGCTGATCGCACATTTCACTGTAATTCAAAAATTTTAGCAGATTTCAAACTCGATTTTCTCTGCTTCTAAACAAGATATCAACAAGTGGATTTCGCGTGCAGATTCTGTGAAATCCATAGATTTTAGAAATCCAAAATTCGTGAAAATAAAACGGCGCGAACCTGTCAAAAACGGCGATGGCGCGAAAATAACTAGGCACGAATTTTTCTCTGTATACAGTACCTCATCATATTCCCACAGCTCAGTAAGTGTTTCCATAGTACAACACAGAATACCTAATCATATTCTCATAGCTCAGTAAGTTTTCTCATATTACAACACAGAATACCTCATCATATTCCCACAGCTAGGTGAGTGTTCCCAGTGCAACACAAAATACCTCATCATATTCCCACAGCTAGGTGAGTGTTCCCACCACAGTGCAACACAAAATACCTTATCATATTCCCACAGCTAGGTGAGTGTTACCACCACAGTGCAACACAGAATACCTCATCATATTCCCACAGCTAGGTGAGTGTTCCCAGTGCAACACAGAATACCTCATCATATTCCCACAGCTAGGTGAGTGTTCCCACCACAGTGCAACGCAGAATACCTCATCATATTCCCACAGCTAGGTGAGTGTTCCCACCACAGTGCAACACAGAATACCTCATCATATTCCCACAGCTAGGTGAGTGTTCCCACCACAGTGCAACGCAGAATACCTCATCATATTCCCACAGCTAGGTGAGTGTTCCCAGTGCAACACAAAATACCTCATCATATTCCCACAGCTAGGTGAGTGTTCCCACCACAGTGCATCACAGAATACCTCATCATATTCCCACAGCTAGGTGAGTGTTACCACCACAGTGCAACACAGAATACCTCATCATATTCCCACAGCTAGGTGAGTGTTCCCAGTGCAACACAAAATACCTCATCATATTCCCACAGCTAGGTGAGTGTTCCCACCACAGTGCATCACAGAATACCTCATCATATTCCCACAGCTAGGTGAGTGTTACCACCACAGTGCAACACAGAATACCTCATCATATTCCCACAGCTAGGTGAGTGTTACCACCACAGTGTAACACAGAATACCTCATCATATTCCCACAGCTAGGTGAGTGTTCCCACCACAGTGCATCACAGAATACCTCATCATATTCCCACAGCTAGGTGAGTGTTACCACCACAGTGTAACACAGAATACCTCATCATATTCCCACAGCTAGGTGAGTGTTCCCAGTGCAACACAGAATACCTCATCATTTCCCACAGCTAGGTGAGTGTTCCCACCACAGTGCAACGCAGAATACCTCATCATATTCCCACAGCTAGGTGAGTGTTCCCACCACAGTGCAACACAGAATACCTCATCATATTCCCACAGCTAGGTGAGTGTTCCCACCACAGTGCAACACAGAATACCTCATCATATTCCCACAGCTAGGTGAGTGTTCCCACCACAATGCATCACAGAATACCTCATCATGTTCCCACAGCTAGGTGAGTGTTCCCACCACAGTGCAACACAGAATACCTCATCATATTCCCACAGCTAGGTGAGTGTTCCCAGTGCAACACAGAATACCTCATCATATTCCCACAGCTAGGTGAGTGTTCCCACCACAGTGCATCACAGAATACCTCATCATATTCCCACAGCTAGGTGAGTGTTCCCACCACAGTGCATCACAGAATACCTCATCATATTCCCACAGCTAGGTGAGTGTTCCCAGTGCAACACAGAATACCTCATCATATTCCCACAGCTAGGTGAGTGTTCCCACCACAGTGCAACACAGAATACCTCATCATATTCCCACAGTTAGATGAGTGTTCCCACCACAGTGCAACACAAAATACCTTATCATATTCCCACAGCTAGGTGAGTGTTCCCACCACAGTGCAACACAGAATACCTCATCATATTCCCACAGCTAGGTGAGTGTTCCCAGTGCAACACAGAATACCTCATCATATTCCCACAGCTAGGTGAGTGTTCCCACCACAGTGCAACGCAGAATACCTCATCATATTCCCACAGCTAGGTGAGTGTTCCCACCACAGTGCATCACAGAATACCTCATCATATTCCCACAGCTAGGTGAGTGTTCCCACCACAGTGCAACACAGAATACCTCATCATATTCCCACAGCTAGGTGAGTGTTCCCACCACAGTGCAACACAGAATACCTCATCATATTCCCACAGCTAGGTGAGTGTTCCCAGTGCAACACAAAATACCTCATCATATTCCCACAGCTAGGTGAGTGTTCCCACCACAGTGCATCACAGAATACCTCATCATATTCCCACAGCTAGGTGAGTGTTCCCACCACAGTGCAACACAAAATACCTCATCATGTTCCCACAGCTAGGTGAGTGTTCCCACCACAGTGCAACACAGAATACCTCATCATATTCCCACAGCTAGGTGAGTGTTCCCAGTGCAACACAAAATACCTCATCATATTCCCACAGCTAGGTGAGTGTTCCCACCACCGTGCATCACAGAATACCTCATCATATTCCCACAGCTAGGTGAGTGTTCCCACCACAGTGCAACACAGAATACCTCATCATGTTCCCACAGCTAGGTGAGTGTTCCCACCACAGTGCAACACAGAATACCTCATCATGTTCCCACAGCTAGGTGAGTGTT
Source organism: Amphiduros pacificus (assembly GCA_949316495.1). Classification (NCBI taxonomy): domain Eukaryota; kingdom Metazoa; phylum Annelida; class Polychaeta; order Phyllodocida; family Hesionidae; genus Amphiduros; species Amphiduros pacificus. Next base: position 8,050,080 of record OX439000.1, read on the forward strand.
CCCACCACAGTGCATCACAGAATACCTCATCATATTCCCACAGTTAGATGAGTGTTCCCAGTGCAACACAAAATACCTTATCATATTCCCACAGCTAGGTGAGTGTTCCCACCACAGTGCAACACAGAATACCTCATCATATTCCCACAGCTAGGTGAGTGTTCCCAGTGCAACACAGAATACCTCATCATATTCCCACAGCTAGGTGAGTGTTCCCACCACAGTGCAACGCAGAATACCTCATCATATTCCCACAGCTAGGTGAGTGTTCCCACCACAGTGCATTACAGAATACCTCATCATATTCCCACAGCTAGGTGAGTGTTCCCACCACAGTGCAACACAGAATACCTCATCATATTCCCACAGCTAGGTGAGTGTTCCCAGTGCAACACAAAATACCTCATCATATTCCCACAGCTAGGTGAGTGTTCCCACCACAGTGCATCACAGAATACCTCATCATATTCCCACAGCTAGGTGAGTGTTCCCACCACAGTGCAACACAAAATACCTCATCATGTTCCCACAGCTAGGTGAGTGTTCCCACCACAGTGCAACACAGAATACCTCATCATGTTCCCACAGCTAGGTGAGTGTTCCCACCACAGTGCATCACAGAATACCTCATCATGTTCCCACAGCTAGGTGAGTGTTCCCACCACAGTGCAACACAGAATACCTCATCATATTCCCACAGCTAGGTGAGTGTTCCCAGTGCAACACAAAATACCTCATCATATTCCCACAGCTAGGTGAGTGTTCCCACCACCGTGCATCACAGAATACCTCATCATATTCCCACAGCTAGGTGAGTGTTCCCACCACAGTGCAACACAGAATACCTCATCATGTTCCCACAGCTAGGTGAGTGTTCCCACCACAGTGCAACACAGAATACCTCATCATGTTCCCACAGCTAGGTGAGTGTTCCGACCACAGTGCATCACAGAATACCTCATCATGTTCCCACAGCTAGGTGAGTGTTCCCACCACAGTGCAACACAAAATACCTCATCATGTTCCCACAGCTAGGTGAGTGTTCCCACCACAGTGCATCACAGAATACCTCATCATGTTCCCACAGCTAGGTGAGTGTTCCCACCACAGTGTAATACAGAATACCTCATCATATTCCCACAGCTAGGTGAGTGTTCCTACCACAGTGCATCACAGAATACCTCATCATATTCCCACAGTTCAGTGTTTCCATAGTACAACACAGAATACCTCATCATATTCCCACAGCTCAGTAAGTGTTTCCATAGTACAACACAGAATACCTCATCATATTCTCATAGCTCGGTAAGTTTTCCCATATTACAACACAGAATACCTCATTATACTTATATTGTCATTCATTGAAGATGGACTATGACACAATCATAATAGAACAATTATATATGTATTATCAGATGAAGAATCAGTTATTTAGATGTACTTCTGGCCTTCAAGACGTTGATTATTTTTGTTCTTGTATTCATCTTGACCATTTATTTTGAACTCTGTTCAGCATTCACCAATTGTCACAACAAAGCCAACACGACTACCATACTTACTCGTATATTAGACGAGGTTTTCATACCCAAATCCTTAGTTAATGTTTGGGGGGCTGTCCTATACACGAGTCATCTTATACACGAGTAAATACAGTAAGATCTCAGAAACGAATGCTAATAACAACAGTAATTATGCTGATAATTCACAGTATGATAAAGCATGTTTTATTTTATTGACATTTTTGCCAAGCCTGTTTCTTGGTTTGTTTGGCTCAAAATTTGGCTTACAAGCCTAAATCTTTGATTTAATGTACACGGTATTCTGCTGTTCCAATGGATATTATTATTATTATTATTTTGTCCTTCCAACTCCAGATTTAGAATGAAATTTGTTTGCAGGTCCCTTAGTGTATATCATGGACATCGCTGACAGAATCATCTACAAAGTTTGTCCTTTTGTGGCAGGAGGAGTCTTCATTGGTTCAGTGTACTGGACTGGTGTCACTTATGGGGCAGTCACTGTCATGCAGGTAAACTAGCTCATACAGCATGCAAGGGCACCATTAGTATGATGTAACAGAATAATATTATTTCGCATTGGTAGAGATTGCCAGCTTTATTACTTGGTATGGACAAAATCAATCTTCTCTTTTTAGCAACCATCCTGTCCTGATTGAAAACATTTTTCCCCTTGATAAGAGTTCATATGAATTACAAATTCTATGCAAAATATTCCATTTCCTTATTTCCTGATAGTGAGAATGGATTAATTCTTGGTTAGATCAGAACAAAATGAATATCTGACCTGGCCAAAACAATAATGATCATAATAATATGATTCTGGAAATCATAATTTATCAATAACTAGAGATGAATTTCCACCTGAGTAGTTTGATGCAAGTTCTATGAAAATATAAATTACTACTTTGATTATACAAAGTGTCTTGCTCTCATTACCATTGCCCTTATACTCTCACATTTAATGGTATTTTACATGGCAATCCCCTAATGTAATGCAAACTAGTAAATCCAAGGGGAATATATGAAAAGGAGATTAAGATACTAGTTATTTTAAGAGCAGTATTGACTTGTTTTATGGTGGTATTCCAGGTGCTTGGGCACAAGGAAGGGCTGAATGTGATGGAGAAGGCAGACCCACTCTTCCTGCTTATTGGTCTTCCCACCATTCCTGTCATGCTTATCCTGGGCAAAATGGTCAGATGGGAAGATTACATTCTCAGGTTGTGGAGGAAACATTCCTCAAAACTGCCGCTGGTCAACTACTTGTTTCCAACTGGTGAGTATTTTTCATAACTTCATAGCAAAATAATTTGTTTTATCTGAAACTTAGAAAAGAAATCCTATGTCTTTGACAGTGAAATCATTTTTATTTTAAATTACTTTGATTCCATCTTTATTGAACCCTTTTAACATTATCAGAATTAAATCAGTCTGAGAGCTTCAAATCAATGTGAAATAATCACAAATGTATTTTTTTTGTTCATTGTCCTATTTACATCCCAGTTACATTCATCTCATTCTTATTTGTTAATGAAGAATTATTCACATGGATCACAAACATTCATACAGCATCATGTGGTTGTTAAATTGCTTATCTCTATCATTATTTTTCACAATAAATCTTTCACATAATAGTTTTTCTCTTTAAAATGATTTGAAATCCATTTGAGGAAAAGATCTTTTTATATTTGGTTTCGGCTGAAAGTTTGGCTGAAAGGATGGTAAAGTTTAACAAAAGACTGGCACCTCTTCCTCCTTCAAATTAAATTAGTTTCAGTAATAAAAGGAGGCATATCATAGAATTCTGAGAATTTGGTGGGTGGCATATTTGTTGGAAGTTGGTAGTATTTCTTACTATTTGTAAATTTTTAATAACCTTACTATGCAAAAATTTTGAAATTTTTCATATCAGTATAAAAGAGAATTTTGTTTCATTCATGGAGAATTTATTGACACATCTGTAAAATATCTAAGAAACTACATTCAAGGCTTTGATTCTGTAGCTCCTGGTGACAAATAATTTCTCAATTTTGGTTAATAAATCATGATCAAAAATAATGCCTTTCCTTTGCTATTCTGTGTAGTAAATATCCTTTTTATTGATTAAAAAATAGCATTTTTTCATATCTTTTGTACTCTTATGTGATCATTATTCTTTAGAATGACATTTGTTATTTCTGTCCAAAAGTCTAAAAATCTCTGAATTAAAAATAAGATCATTTATCTCCGAATTAATTCTGTCAGGTACACTTATCATTTGTGTCAAATAGAGAAATAGTGCACAGGTCAAATTATTTAAGTGTGACCTTCACTTTCACTGAGAAATTGCAATGTCGTCAAACATTTAGTAAATGTCCAAGAGTGACAAGTTTTGATTCAATATTAAGCCTATATGATTCAGCTACAGAATACCAATTGTGTAAATTATTAATCATTATGATTGTATATGTGGATTATTTCAAGTAGTGAATGCATTTATTTGTAGATTTAAGTTGCAGTCACCGCACTCCAGCTGACACCACGCCATTGTCTGACCCTATATCTGCCACCAGGGTGCTCTGCAGTGCTCTCATCATGCCCACAATAGCCACCATCGTTGGCAAACTCATGTTTGGAAATGTGACCTCTAACTTCCAGAGGACACTTCTGGTAACCAATTCAACTATTATTCCAATAACAAAATAAATATGCTTTACCATTTATCTGTTAAATTATAGATTGTTGTAAAAAAAAATGAATTATTCTGATTTGGTTATTGCTATATATGTGTTACAAAGTTTAATTTCTTTTGTAGGGTGGCATAGCCTTTGTGGCCATAAAAGGTGTACTAAGAATATACTTCAAACAACAACAATATCTGCGACAAGCCCAGCGCCGTATCTTGGATTTTGAGGAACCAGTAGCCCCTATACCTACACCTCCGCAGCCCCAACCTCCTCAGCAGACACCACCACAGAGTCCCCAGCAACCCTCTACCGTGTCCCCTGGACAGGTTGACTGAGTCCTCTAATCTAATAGTTCTGCATATAAATCTTCAGAATGGAGCAAAAACAGAGAATATTTGTGCTGTGAATAATTTATATTCATCCATGCATTATCAGGGGTGTAGTTTTAACTCTATTGTTCTATAGTCTTTCGGATCTATGTTCCTAGAACTATAGACATGGTTAATGATAGGGCTATTGTCTTTCAGACTTATGGTTGTGGTTAAGACAATGGACCTCAATACATGGTTATGCATAAAATTCTATGTTTGGAATTATAGACTTGCAGAAATAGGGTTTGGGTTTCACCAAGGGATGACTGCAGTTTTGGAATATAAAACCTATTAGAATTCTGTTATTGGATAAAATCTAAATGTTTTACAATCAAATTTAGATGTTTAAAAAAATGTTTTTAAGGCGTACAATTCCTATTGCAAAATTATAAGCCTAATTTTGAAAAAAAATATGTTCTTCATCATTCAGTTTTCTATTCTGAACCATAACCTTCATGGATTATGAATATGAGATATAGAAACCTAGTATAACATTGATATGTGTCACTAGATAGATGTCATTGTTGAGAACAAACAGAATAAGGTAAAAGATAACTTTGATGGGTTCATAGGAGTTTATGGTAATGATAAAGGGTTTATAATCGAATAATTGAGTGTGATTTGTCTCACATATTGAAAATAATGACACATACAAAAACACTGTTGGGGTTCGATCATTTAATGTTAATACCCATTTTTATTGATCCAAGTGATTTGGACATAAAGGGTTTGTTTATACAGGAATGACAAACTGGCTATATGTCTGTACTTGTAAATGTTGTAAATTATTTGATACAAGTTAGAACAAATTGTATATACCACATAGACTGAATTATTATATAAATATGTATATTTTTTAATGTTCCCTACATACTTGAAATGCCCTGTGACATTCATTGAAATGGGATATAAATCTGTCGGAAATACACAACAATGGTTTCATATAATTCTTCAAGAAATTAGTCGGATTATTTCCTTTCAGTCTTATTTTACATTTCCCCAACTTTAAGAATAACAGACCACGTTTGAGCTCTTTTTAAAAAAAGCTGCAACTAATGCATTGTGTAAATTGTGCAACTCTGTTTACTTTCTCAAGCTTGATAAGTTTAAAGGGAAAATACTCCACTTAATATGATCTATGGTTTCAACATTGAGATGCTGCAGTGAACTGGATGTTTGATCAGAATTGCTAATAAACATATTAAGAGTCAGGAACACGTCAAATGTACCAGTTGTGCTAATGTACCAGTTGCAAGTAATTGTCAACCTGCTTATGTTAGAGATAGACAGTGCACAGTAATTTGTAATGATAACTATTTTTGAGAATATTGCTTAAATCCTCCAAGTCAGGCCTGAGACCAAAATTGGAAGAAACGAGCTATGTGTGTTAAAACTTGTGAAATTTGTTTGTACTGTTGAAAGTTATATCTTAAATGTTGATACATTTGGAAAGTAATTCAGTAGGATTGCTATTAAATGTAAATTTTTATTATGAATGCATAATTTATGTTGACAAAGCAGGATTTATAAGAATTATTATTAGTTTAAACAACTTTGAAGAATGACTCAAAACACTATTTTTCCCAAATAGTGCTCTTTTAAAAACCAAAGTGTCCAACAAAAATTTTAATCACAAAAAAAATCACATAGACATTAAAAAAACACTAAGCATTTCAGTCAAGCTTGTTTTGATTTTATGCATTTTATTCCTTTTATCTAAAGAAAATCATAATTTTTTTGCACATTTAATTAAAGAATATCTGCTATCTGCATTTTTATATATGATGTCTCCAATGGTATACATGTTAAAAAGTTTGAAACATAACCTGTGATTAACTAGTTATTTTTACTTTGAATAAAACTGTGCTGTCCTTTGGAATTTTAAGTTACAGGAACAGATGATTGGAAATAATATAAATATTGTGCTGTATATTGCAAATTGTAAATACCATAATTATTTACTTGAAGAAAATAGTAACAATTTATTATGAAACATTAAAAATGAGTGTTTCTTTGAACTATTGTTTATTGGATTATTTATTATGTCTGACCCGAGGTGGAAGGCCCCGGGCCGTGGCGCAGTTGGTTAGAGCGCCAGCTGATTAACACCAGTTCCTCTGTGGTGATCCAAAGGTCGTGGGTTCGAACCCCGGCCATGCCGAGATTGAACTCATGATTCAATTTCCCACATGAGCTGAGGCCCGTGCCAAAGGGTTAACCCGTTGTCCTTGTAAATCTGTGACCGGGTGGGTTGTCATGTCAAGGACCTGCGACATGACAATTCAGTGAGGCAGCACTATATCTGCTACAAGTAGGTCTCATCACGAAATAACTGAAATAATGTTGAAAGTGATGTAAAACCCCAAACAAACAAACAAACTGACCCGAGGTGGAGATATGTTAGTATTTAGTACCAGGGCAGTCAATGTGTTGTATTAGCAGAAGAGAAGATGATACATTGGGAAATCTAAAGATTTTATTTGCACCACATTGTATCTTTCCACTCAAAATTAAATATTGCTCTCACCTTCCCTGTATTATATGCACTCCATAGGCCCCCTGCAAATCATTCTGACCAATGATCAGATATAGAGGAATTGTCCAGTTCTGGTTCCAGTAAAGTTGTACCATTCCGGTGTGTACGTTTCAATGGGGAAAAACATGGCAATTATCCTATACCTGTGTTCAATTTTACTCTCAGTGATTTGAACATATGCATATTATGAATAGAAAATTTTGAGATTCCATTTGAATACTTTTACTGTGGTCAAATATTGTAAAACTTATGATTATCTTTTGCTGGTGGCAGCCATCTTAACAAGGGGATTATAGTAGGACAGGCCAGTCAGAAACAAGTTTTTAATTAATTTCAAATTACATAAAAAATGGTTAAATAAATCCAAATATATATGTATCAGTATCATAGTTTATGACAAAAATGTCACCTGGCTAAGAAACCTGTGACAGCCATTTTAACAGGTAGAAAATTAATCACACTTGGCCTTATATGTGGTACAGTTTTGAAGCTTACAAAATGTCACATTTGTTGACTCTTAGGGGCGATCCATTTGATTTTTGTGGGGTGGGGTGGGACAGCAGTACTAGATGAATAAATTTTTTTTCTTTGGTAGGGTGGATGAATAATTTTTTTTTCTGGTGTGGGGTGGGTGAATAAATTTTTTTTCTGGTGTGGGGTGGGTGAATAAATTTTTTTTCTTGTTGCTTCCCCAGACTCTGATCCTTCATTTCAAGCAATCCATATAGAAGATAGAAAAACTGGAAGGAGGTGGATGAATAAATTTTTTTTCTTTGGTAGGGTGGATGAATAATTTTTTTTTCTTTGGTAGGGTGAATGAATAAATTTTTTTTCTGGGATGGGGTGGGTGAATAAATTTTTTTTCCAAAATCTCCCACCCCACCCCACAAAAATCAAATGGATCGCCCCTTATGGAAAAATACAACATACCATGAAAAGCAATTTAAATAAAAATTCACAAGCTTTTGATATTTGACATGCTTTTGTGGCCGCCATGACACGATCCCTTATGCTGATCACAGGAAGTAATGAAAAAGGTACATTTTGAGACCATGACGTAATAATATCCTATGCAAATTGAGAAGGCCAGATTCTGGATTGCAGACCGGGCATGTGAGCAGGCAAATGTCAGATTTTTGGAGTATAGGACTCGAAAATACAAAGGGTCTCGGGTCTACAACTGAATGGGATAATAAGGACTAAGTAACAATTGGGATCAATGATTGGGATATGAAATGGGGGTTCTCTAAGTATTTAAATTATTAAACAACAAATGTATTCCATTTGAAAATAAACGTCAAAGCTGACGTCCACACGATGAAGCATTGTCTTTTCAAAATTCACAAGCATTTATTTTGTACACTGGTTTTAACCATTCCAGTCATCATCTCTGCTTTACATTAATGGCAGCAAACATACGGCGTGGTTCCGGGATGATAAATGCAAATTGTAATTTTATGTGGAATATTCAATTATAAAACAATGGCAGTTATTATGCACACATGTCACAACGCTATCATTCCTATGTATGTGTGCATTAGTGTGTGTGTGTGTGTCTTACCTCTTGTTCTATATATATATGGGCACATATTGAAATTCCTTCTTGGAAATCGCAGTACTTGATTTGCTTTGCAGACAATGTTTTTAATATGTTCATCCCATTTCTAATCTGTTTGGAGCTCAACTCCAAGGTAGGGATGATGTTCGACATGTTGCAAGATGTGACCATTTAATGTATATTTTCTTGAATCAAGAGCTTGGCTTTTTTTCTTGCTGCTCAGGGTGTAGCATTTCTGAGCATTGAAGTCCATTTGCCACTCACTTTGACCATTCCTCCAGCATATTTAGGTCCTCTTGCAGTTTTACTGCATCATCATCATCTTCAATTATTCTATATGGGAGGCTGTCATCAGCAAGGAGCCTTATGTTTGAATATTTTAGCTTCTCTCAAATGTCATTAATATAGAGTAGAAGTAGTATTGGTCCAAGTACTGTACCCTGAGGCACTCCAGATTTAACATGGACAGGGTCAGATTCATCCCGTCAATAACTACCCTCTGTTCACGGTTTGTAAGCCAGTTTTTTTACCCATGAACCGACCTGTCCTGAGATTCCGTAATGCTCAAGCTTGTGATTTAGCCACTCATGGCAGATTATGTCAAAGGCTTTACTAAAATCGAGAATGATTATATCAACATTTTGCCCATCATTTCTAGCCTTGAGTATATCCTGTAAGGCTGTGAATCATGAGTGGCCTGTCCTGAATCCATGTTGAAAATTTACCAGGATATTGTAAAGTTTGCAGTGATTCATCATATGTATGACAATTATATGCTCCAAAATCTTACAAGGGACAGATGTCAAGGAAACTGGCCTGCAGTTAGCGGCACAACTTTTATCTCCTTTTTTAAAGACTGCAACTATATTTGCTGTGTGCCATGCTTTGGAACTTCTCCTTTGTCGAGTGAGTCTTGGAATATTTTTTGAAGGATTGGAGCTATTTCATGTGAACATTCTTTCAAGACTCTTGTGGGTATTTGATCTGGGCCATTAGCATTTTTGCAGTTAGGTTAGAGAGCAATTTTTCCACACTAGCAACTGTGATGGTAATTGGCCCTATTTGCAGAGAAGTTAGAACACCTTTGTCAGGAATATTTCCATGTTTTCAGTAGAAAAAACAGATTTGTACTGACGTGAAAGAACTTCTGCCATGCCTTTGTTGTCTTTCATTTCAATGCCATTTTCTCTTAGTGGTGGTACACCAACAGTATCTTTGCACCTGGATCTAATATAGTTCCAGAATCTTTTTCCCATTGATGGTCTACTGAATTCAATATCAGGTAAATCAAGTAGCCCAAGGACATTCATTGTGGAATTCTCTTAACTTATGTTTTATGTGTTTCCTAAGGTTTCTGAATTTTCTACGGTCAAAATCCTTTAGTTTTTTCAGCCTTGTTATATATATATAGTCTTTGTTTCCTTCTAATTTGTATCTTGATTTCCTTTGTCATCCATGGCATATCCCATCTACCAGTTATTTTCTTAATAGGAATGTGTTTATTGATGGACTCCATAAGCTTGGCTGTGAACCTATTATTCAGAGTTTCAACTGGGAGACTTGAATCCTTAACTTCATCTTCAAAAAAGACAAGCATGTCTTGTTTTTTGCATTCATGTCTCCTTTTTTGTACAGCAATACGTTTCTTGGCTTTTTCTTGGCCAGTGTGGCTTTTGCATTGATTTCTGTTATCACCACATCATGGTCATTCATGCCTGGATGGACAGATACTTTATTTACTAGGCTAGGGTTTGTTGTACCGACTAAATCTGACCTATTGGCTCCCCTGGTTGGGTGAGGATTTACTTGTGTGAGACAATGTTCATTAAAAATATCAACCATTGCTTTATTTAGGTTGATCCGATATGCAGGACTTGGCTTATAGGACATATTCTCCCATGTTATATCTGGTACATTGAAATCCCCTGTTAGTAATATATTAGGGGTATTTGTGTCAGACTGGGGAATCTTTTTAAGAGATGCATTTAGTTCATAGACGTTTGATATATTTCTGTCTATTGGCCTATAGTAACATCCTATGAACAGTGGTTTTGTTCCAGTTATGTTAAGTCTTCTCCATACAAGTTCACAGTCAGTTTTCAAACTCTCCTCCTTAGGGACCTTTTATGGATACTAATCAGTACCCCAACCACCACCCTTGCATCTGTCTTCTCTCCCTATATCATAATCAGGGTGGATGACACTGTCTGCAATAGTGTGGTCAATGTGGGATTCTATTATGCATAATATATCAGGGTAATTATGCTCAGTTATTAGTTCCTGTGGCTCCAATTGCTTTTTGGTCGAGTTTATGCCTCTACAGTTCACTGTCATAACCTTAAGTTTTTTTTAATTTTTTTGCTTTTTTCTACCTTGCTTTGGTCTTGTGGTGTAGGTTTACCCTACAGATTGATCTTCTGGTCTTTCAGTTGTGACACTTTTATCAATTAGTGTTCCAAAGAGATTACTTGTTTCAAATTCATTTTCAAAGAAAGCATCGGAAATATTAGGAAGGCGACATTTCCAGCATTCCCATCTCATGCGGACTAACTCTGTGCCTTGTTCATTGATAATTTCAGCATTGATATTTTATGATATGAGGGTCATACAGGGACTGGAATAGTATTCAAAATTGAACCATTTTGTACACTTCCCAATCCTAAAAAAATCCAAGTTATTCATGTCCCACTCATTGACTTTCCCAGTCAGTAAAGTAAACTTTTTAATCAAAGGAACCAAGGTGTCATCTGCTGAGACAAACAGGCTAGTGCTGTCTATATTGTGGCTCTTATCATGCCCAGATCAGGCCTTCCCCAATCACTTTGAAATGCCTAACCAATCAGGGCACAACTGCCAGCTCCTCATGAATAATTCATAATGAGATGCCACTACTCTACACTCCCCTGGCTAGGCCAGCCCCTGACATGAGGAGGGGCTAGAAACTCACTCAGTCATATCACAACAAGTCAATATTTTGAGCAATCCAAGCTGCAGTCTCAAATGTTTATATTCCGGAATGTCCAAGAAAAGAGTTTCTGACTATATATAACTATTGACAGATCCTTTGAACATTTTGTTCAGTGCAGTGTATGTTTGTACATGTATATTAAGGATCTGGCTGTAGCTATACCTATTTATTATTGTTGACACCACAGATTATTATAGTACCATTTGTGACATTTGTCACAAGGTGTCTAATTTTCTTTAAGGTGGACATTGTCAAAATCTTATTTAATTCAAGGAATGTAATTTGGAAAGAAGACTTATGAGACTAAATATGCGTGTGATATGATATGGCAGTGTTAGTGATTGTTACATATGAAGCCAGCATTGATATATAAGAGAACAAATAAAATTCATGGCTGGAATACAAATAGTGCACAGAATATTTTATGGTTGGCATTTAGACAATAATATTTTTTTTCTTTTTACCATATAACATTATCACAGATTCCTGCCACTGATCCACTTAACCATGTGTACGTCCCTCATTATGAGACATTTACATGCATTTAATAATGATAACTATATTTGTAAGACAAAGCATTTGTTTATTTTAAAACTCGAGTCATCTTCATCGAATTGAGACAAAAGTTAAAAGGAGAGGGCACGTATCTTGTGATGCACGATTGAAACTTTGCCATGACTTGGAAGTTTCTAAAAACCACTTTTTAAACTTAAATATTCAGACTTGGATTTGTTACCCGGTGATATTTTTTCCCAGTTCAATCAAACAAGGCTTTATTCTTACAAGGTGAATGTGAGAATGTCTTCAGTTATTTTCAGTGTGTGCACATTCCACACAAATCTTGGGAAATGCCATAAAATGTTTTGGGTGTGTGATCACGAGGGCAACGTGACCAGGATCACGTGGTCACCGACCACCTATCAACCAACATTGTGCCAGAACTGTTTAACTGGTGATAAACTTCCACGTCACGATCTGTGATGCAATACAGCGTGTGACACTGACGAAACACCACTAGGAATGTTGTTTAAACACTTGATATTTTAACTTATTTGGCCCAACTTGCCTCTGTCCAAACTGTGGATTTCAGGAAAATTACGAGTTGAAATGCGGCCGATCAACTGGTCTTCTTGACGAATGGAAGAGCATGTTTGGACCATCATAGATATAAAATAGGTTCATATGGGATGGTAACAGTCAATTGGTTCTCAAGTCAACATTGAACCACTTCACAACATAGATTAACTATTCATCATTTAATAACAGTTACAATAACTGTTACAATTCAATTTAAGAATTATTTTTATCCTTCAGTGACGCATTTAATATTTTCTCTCCAATGTTACCATGTATTAGTGCCCACTTGTTTTTCTTTCAATGTCGCCATTTTTTTTCATTCATGTTTATCCTTCGGTTCCAGCATAATTCTCCTCCAATGCACCATTGCCAACATATCTTCCCTTGACCTTGGAGTTATGACGCCAAGCCTTGGCCATCCTTCATTGTCAGCATATCTTCCCTTCACCATCCTTCATTGCCAACATATCTTCCCTTCACCATCCTTCATTGCCAACATATCTTCGCTTCACCATCCTTCAATGCCAACATATCTTCCCTTGACCATCCTTCAATGCCAGCATATCTTCCCTTCACCATCCTTCAATGCCAGCATATCTTCCCTTCACCATCCTTCAGTGCCAGCATATCTTCCCTTCACCATCCTTCAATGCCAACATATCTTCCCTTCACCATCCTTCAGTGCCAGCATTTCTTCCCTTCACCATCCTTCATTGCCAGCATATCTTCCCTTCACCATCCTTCAGTGCCAACATATCTTCCCTTGACCATCCTTCAATGCCAACATATCTTCCCTTGACCATCCGTCAATGCCAACATATCTTCCCTTGACCATCCTTCATTGCCAACATATCTTCCCTTGACCATCCTTCAATGCCAGCATATCTTCCCTTCACCATCCTTCAATGCCAGCATATCTTCCCTTGACCATCCTTCAATGCCAGCATATCTTCCCTTCACCATCCTTCAGTGCCAGCATATCTTCCCTTCACCATCCTTCAGTGCCAGCATATCTTCCCTTCACCATCCTTCAATGCCAACATATCTTCCCTTCACCATCCTTCAATGCCAGCACATCGTCCCTTCACCATCCTTCTATGCCAACATATCTTCCCTTCACCATCCTTCATTGCCAACATATCTTCCCTTCACCATCCTTCAATGCCAGCACATCGTCCCTTCACCATCCTTCAATGCCAACATATCTTTCCTTCACCATCCTTCATTGCCAACATATCTTCCCTTCACCATCCTTCAATGCCAACATATCTTCCCTTCACCATCCTTCAATGCCAACATATCTTCCCTTCACCATCCTTCAATGCCAGCATATCTTCCCATGACCATCCTTCAATGCCAACATATCTTCCGTTCATCATCCTTCATTGCCAACATATCTTCCCTTCATCATCCTTCATTGCCAACATATCTTCCCTTCACCATCCTTCAATGCCAATATATCTTCCCTTCACCATCCTTTATTGCCAACATATCTTCCCTTCATCATCCTTCATTGCCAACATATCTTCCCTTCATCATCCTTCAATGCCAGCATATCTTCCCTTCATCATCCTTCATTGCCAACATATCTTCCCTTCACCATCCTTCATTGCCAACATATCTTCCCTTCATCATCCTTCATTGCCAACATATCTTCCCTTCACCATCCTTCAATGCCAACATATCTTCCCTTCACCATCCTTTATTGCCAACATATCTTCCCTTCACCATCCTTTATTGCCAACATATCTTCCCTTCATCATCCTTCAATGCCAGCATATCTTCCCTTCATCATCCTTCATTGCCAACATATCTTCCCTTCATCATCCTTCATTGCCAACATATCTTCCCTTCATCATCCTTCAATGCCAGCATATCTTCCCTTCACCATCCTCCAATGCCAACATATCTTCCCTTCACCATCCTTCAATGCCAGCATATCTTCCCATGACCATCCTTCATTGCCAACATATCTTCCCTTCATCATCCTCTAATGCCAGCATATCTTCCCTTCATCATCCTTCATTGCCAACATATCTTCCCTTCATCATCCTTCATTGCCAACATATCTTCCCTTCACCATCCTTCAATGCCAGCATATCTTCCCATGACCATCCTTCATTGCCAACATATCTTCCCTTCACCATCCTTCATTGCCAACATATCTTCCCTTCACCATCCTTCATTGCCAACATATCTTCCCTTCACCATCCTTCATTGCCAACATATCTTCCCTTCACCATCCTTCAGTGCCAGCATTTCTTCCCTTCACCATCCTTCATTGCAAACATATCTTCCCTTCACCATCCTTCAGTGCCAGCATATCTTCCCTTGACCATCCGTCAATGCCAACATATCTTCCCTTCACCATCCTTCATTGCAAACATATCTTCCCTTCACCATCCTTCATTGCCAACATATCTTCCCTTCACCATCCTTCATTGCCAACATATCTTCCCTTCACCATCCTTCATTGCCAGCATATCTTCCCTTCACCATCCTTCATTGCCAACATATCTTCCCTTCACCATCCTTCAATGCCAGCATATCTTCCCTTCACCATCCTTCATTGCAAACATATCTTCCCTTCACCATCCTTCAATGC
This sequence comes from Amphiduros pacificus, assembly GCA_949316495.1. Taxonomy (NCBI): domain Eukaryota; kingdom Metazoa; phylum Annelida; class Polychaeta; order Phyllodocida; family Hesionidae; genus Amphiduros; species Amphiduros pacificus. The sequence goes on from OX439000.1 coordinate 8,065,381, forward strand.
CAACATATCTTCCCTTCACCATCCTTCAGTGCCAGCATATCTTCCCTTCACCATCCTTCATTGCAAACATATCTTCCCTTCACCATCCTTCATTGCCAGCATATCTTCCCTTCACCATCCTTCAGTGCCAGCATATCTTCCCTTCACCATCCTTCAATGCCAGCATATCTTCCCTTCACCATCCTTCAGTGCCAGCATTTCTTCCCTTCACCATCCTTCAATGCCAACATATCTTCCCTTCACCATCCTTCAATGCCAACATATCTTCCCTTCACCATCCTTCAATGCCAACAGGCCATGGGCCGTGGCGCAGTTGGTTAGAGCGCCAGCTTATTAGCGCCAGTTCCTCTGTGGTGATCCAAAGGTCATGGGTTCGATCCCCGGCCATGCCGAGATTGAATTCATGATTCAATTTCACACATGAGCTGAGGCCCGTGTCTAAAGGGTTAGCCTGTTGTCCTTGTAAATCTGTGACCGGGTGGGTTGTCATGTCAAGGACCTGCGACATGACAATTCAGTGAGGCAGCACTATATCTGCTACAAGTAGGTCCCATCACGAAATGACTGAAATAATGTTGAAAGTGATGTAAAACCCCAAACAAACAAATCAATGCCAACATATCTTCCCTTCACCATCCTTCAATGCCAACATATCTTCCCTTCACCATCCTTCAATGCCAACATATCTTCCCTTCACCATCCTTCAATGCTAACATATCTTCCCTTCACCATATTCCACCTTCAATCACATCATGTCTCTTTAACATGTTCCTCCTTCAATGTTATCTTGCCTTTCCTTCACCATGTTTCTTCTTCACCATGTTTCTTCTTCAGTGCCATTGTGTCTTTCCTTCCCTTTGTTCCCCCCTCACTGTCACAATGTTTCCCTTGTTAATATCACGTGTACGCACCTAGTTGCCCTCTCAGTGTCCTCCTGGGTGTCCTCATGTGCTCACAGGGGAATGTGCATATAATCGCCCCATTGAGAAGAATCCTATATGTTTGGTGTAGAAAGTCACAGCGCACCTTTAGAAAACTAATAGTAAGACGGTATCATATTAATCATATAATTCCTTTCAGGGGTTTTAGGTTGAAAAACGACAGGTATTTGATTACAGACATTTTCTAGTATTAGATGTTGTCGAATTTCAGGGTCTAGTAGACTTCAATGGTTAAGTTGAGATAAGAGTATGCGTGAGTTGAATAAGATAAGTAAATAAATAGAACGGTGAAATGATCCCATAGGTAGAATTCACTTTAGTATTACAAGTAGGATTTTGTGTTAAATTCTCAAGAAAATAAAATCTCTCTCAATAACCAAACTGGTGGAAATTTTCACAATGACATAGGTCACATGAATACCTTTACTTTTTATAACATTCGATTGTAATGGATTGAAAATATAACTTCATGGTCAAACAATAAATAAATGGAACGTAGACAAGATGGATGATTTGTTTATTTTCATAGCTGACCTTGAAATAATGGTGTCATTGTGATGCAGTCATGCTTAATTGTAGCCTCTCATTTTGCTTAATATATCATTTAAAATTAGCCACCAAGGCATCCCATAATTATCGCATATAGGAAATATTTGATTTTACATTATTGTTCTTGTGCAAATGTCTAAGTTACATTTGTATTTCTTGAAACAGCGTTAAATTAAAGCTTTTTTTCAGGTTTTAACATATATGTTTCACAGGAAATAAACTGCAATGCCTCACAAGGACCTTTTGACAGTGGATGCTAAATTTGGCAACGATATGCAAGGTTTGTACCGCACCAGATGTTACACGCTGTTTGCCAATACTTGCCTTGTTTTCACTGACATGAACATTCTGCAAACTTTTGTTTCATGGTTGTTTTTTCTTTCTCTCTTGATAAATAAAAATATGACAGGAGTGCTGTTAAATTCAACATACTTAAATATGTATAACTTCCGGTTTAAATTGATTCATAAAACTAATAAATTACCACATGTGTTTTATCTTTATTGAACAAAAAATGAATATAGACTTATTATGCTTTAGCAAAGAATAAAAAACATAACCGTGTTTGTGGGGGAACATGTACCATTTACACCGAACTATGTTTGACGGGACCTTCACTTGAGACAACTGAGTGAGCGTAAAACCACCTCTCCTTGGGTCCCCCTTTGTCACCCTCGTGAAAGACTCAACCTCTCGCATGTAGTGGGGACGTGCAACAAGTCACAGCGTGTTGCACATCCTGGACACTGGATCTTCATATCCACTGCCACACTGCTGGATCCTCATATCCACTGCCACACTGCTGAATCCTCATATCCACTGCCACACTGCTGGATCCGCATATCCACTGCCACACTGCTGGATCCTCATATCCACTGCCACACTGCTGGGTCCTTCCACTGCCACACTGCTGGATCCTCATATCCACTGCCACACTGCTGGGTCCTCATATCCACCGCCACACTGCTGGATCCGCATATCCACCGCCACACTGCTGGATCCGCATATCCACCGCCACACTGCTGGATCCGCATATCCACCGCCACACTGCTGGATCCTCATATCCACCGCCACACTGCTGGATCCTCATATCCACTACCACACTGCTGGATCCTCATATCCACTGCCACACTGCTGGATCCTCATATCCACTGCCACACTGCTGGATCCTCATATCCACTGCCACACTGCTGGATCCTCATATCCACCGCCACACTGCTGGATCCTCATATCCACTACCACACTGCTGGATCCTCATATCCACTGCCACACTGCTGGATCCTCATATCCACTGCCACACTGCTGGATCCTCATATCCACTGCCACACTGCTGGATCCTCATATCCACTACCACACTGCTGGATCCTCATATCCACTGCCACACTGCTGGATCCTCATATCCACTGCCACACTGCTGGATCCTCATATCCACCGCCACACTGCTGGATCCTCATATCCACCGCCACACTGCTGGATCCTCATATCCACCGCCACACTGCTGGATCCTCATATCCACTGCCACACTGCTGGATCCTCATATCCACCGCCACACTGCTGGATCCTCATATCCACCGCCACACTGCTGGATCCTCATATCCACTACCACACTGCTGGATCCTCATATCCACCGCCACACTGCTGGATCCTCATATCCACCGCCACACTGCTGGATCCTCATATCCACTGCCACACTGCTGGATCTTTCCCCTGCCACACTGCTGGATCCTCATATCCACCGCCACACTGCTGGGTCCTCATATCCACTGCCACACTGCTGGATCCTCATATCCACTGCCACACTGCTGGGTCCTCATATCCACCGCCACACTGCTGGATCCTCATATCCACCGCAACACTGCTGGATCCTTCCACTGCCACACTGCTGGATCCTCATATCCATTGCCACACTGCTGGGTCCTCATATCCACTGCCACACTGCTGGATCCTCATATCCACCGCCACACTGCTGGATCCTCATATCCACCGCAACACTGCTGGATCCTTCCACTGCCACACTGCTGGATCCTCATATCCATTGCCACACTGCTGGGTCCTCATATCCACTGCCACACTGCTGGATCCTCATATCCACCGCCACACTGCTGGATCCTCATATCCACTGCCACACTGCTGGATCCTCACATCCACTACCACACTGCTGGATCCTCATATCCACCGCCACACTGCTGGATCCTCATATCCACTGCCACACTGCTGGGTCCTCATATCCACTACCACACTGCTGGATCCTCATATCCACTGCCACACTGCTGGATCCTCATATCCACTGCCACACTGCTGGATCCTCATATCCACCGCCACACTGCTGGGTCCTCATATCCACTACCACACTGCTGGATCCTCATATCCACTGCCACACTGCTGGATCCTCATATCCACCGCCACACTGCTGGATCCTCATATCCACTGCCACACTGCTGGATCCTCATATCCCCCGCCACACTGCTGGATCCTCATATCCCCTGCCACACTGCTGGATCCTCATATCCACTGCCACACTGCTGGATCCTCATATCCACTGCCAAACTGCTGGATCCTCATATCCACTGCCACACTGCTGGATCCTCATATCCACTGCCACACTGCTGGATCCTCATATCCACTGCCACACTGCTGGATCCTCATATCCACTGCCACACTGCTGGATCCTCATATCCCCCGCCAAACTGCTGGATCCTCATATCCACTGCCACACTGCTGGATCCTCATATCCACCGCCACACTGCTGGATCCTCATATCCACTGCCACACTGCTGGATCCTCATATCCACTGCCACACTGCTGGATCCTCATATCCACCGCCACACTGCTGGATCCGCATATCCACCGCCACACTGCTGGATCCGCATATCCACCGCCACACTGCTGGATCCTCATATCCATTGCCACACTGCTGGATCCTTCCACTGCCACACTGCTGGATCCTCATATCCATTGCCACACTGCTGGGTCCTCATATCCACTGCCACACTGCTGGATCCTCATATCCATTGCCACACTGCTGGATCCTCATATCCATTGCCACACTGCTGGGTCCTCATATCCACTGCCACACTGCTGGATCCTCATATCCACCGCCACACTGCTGGGTCCTCATATCCATTGCCACACTGCTGGATCCTTCCACTGCCACACTACTGGATCCTTCCACCGCCACACTGCTGGATCCTCATATCCCCCGCCACACTGCTGGATCCTCATATCCACTGCCACACTGCTGGATCCTTCCACTGCCACACTGCTGGATCCTCATATCCACCGCCACACTGCTGGGTCCTCATATCCACTGCCCCACTGCTCGATCCTCATATCCATTGCCACACTGCTGGATCCTTCCACCGCCACACTGCGAGTTGAGCATAACAACTCTTTCATTATCATACCGCACAACTTAACTACTTTTATTTGTTTTATTCAACATGAAATGACCGTTTGAAATATCCTTCCTTCCATGCAAACACAAAGTGCGGATTTTTCATATAATTAATTTGTCTTTGTGATTTGTTGTTTTAAACAATTATTGGTAAATGTGTTAAAAGTTATCTAGGTGCAAAACACTAAAAATTGAAATGAAAAATAAATCAAATGCACACACGTTTGAATTCGAGTTACTAAAAATTCATGTAAATCAAACTTTTCACCCTAAATTGACATCAGTAATTTATCTTTATGATTTTTGTCTTAAACTATTATTGGTAAATGTGTTAAAATCTGGGGGGGAAACACTTAAGATTGAAATGAAAAATAAATCAAACACACACACACATGTCTGACGTCGAGTTACTAAATTCATATAAATCAAACTTTTTCCCTAAATTGACATCAGTGACACCAGACTACCAGAGGGGGGACTCAACGACTGGTGTATAATTAAAGCAGGTAAATCTAGAGGGCGGATCCCATATCTGGTAGCTGGGGGGTTAACCTAGAGGGCGGATCCCGTGGATCAACAGACAGTGACAACGCGACGGAGACACGAGTTTTTAATGGCCGTATCATTTGTACTGTGACTGCTTCTATAGTGGCCGTTTCACATTGAAAGGTGGAGAAAAACTCCATTGTCACCACGGATAAAAATCACCAGACCTCTCTCTACATAAAGGAGCGAGGAAGGGTCTCGTGAAAGCAGAATCTCAAATTGCACTGAAGGAGAACGTAGGATCAAGCTTAATATAGAATGTATCTGCATTAAAAAGACAGACATCACCCCAGGGAGACAGACATCACCTCAGTTTACCCTTGTGGAAATACCACCATGGTTGTGTAACTGAAAAAATCTACTGGCGACAAAGAGAACAATGCATGGATTTAGAGATAATTAATTTCGATAAAAGAAATAGATCTAAGTGAGTGATGACTTTTTATTAATTTGTTTTTAAGGAGGCAATCAGCAACGTTATTTTGTTCCCTACTACAGAAAGCTTCAGTGAGTAGAACACACGCACATATATATAACAATACCACATGATTAATATGTTATGATGGACCAACATCGTGGTAATACCATAGAGGGGTATGTTTGCTGTCTGTCTGCCGATATTTCATAATGGAAAACCGGAGGATCTAAGTGTGAAGCAATATCTATTTGCCAGAAAGTTGGAAGGTTAAACACATAAGATATTTACTTTGAAGAATTAGCATATCATTAAGGAAGCAAAGGGGTGCTGGAGTGGTTATGCTCCAAAGGGAACAAAGGTGATTTAGATCTTGTGCACAGATTGACACCCACACAAACTTGAAAGAGGACAAACCCATAAAGAGTCTGCATGCACATATGGACACAAATCAGCTGATAGCTGCAGACCGCGGAGTACATACCTCCACGTCTTCTTGTGGGAGAGAGGAAGAAAAAAACAGGATCAAGACATAAAACCACAACCTCAGATATATTAGCTTTCACGTTTACAAACACTGGAAATCACCTACAAAAGTAACACATAAAAACCGTGTATTATATGTGATGTTATCTAACTCCGTGAAAGTGAAAAAAGAAACGAGTTACAGTGTTACTGGAATCATTGCTGACACATCAATTAATTGTTGTGTCTACATTTGCTTTGTATTTCCTTTCAATTTAAAGTCGACAGTGAGAAGAGCTAGTTAAGTGAATTGAGTGAAGAGTTTTGTCGGATCAACATACAAATGATATCCACGCGTCAGTGTGAATAAGTCTGGATCAGGGATTACGTTCAGATTGACCTTCAAAGAAAGGATAAGCGTCTAGTCAGTATGTTTTCCCCGCTGATATTCAACTGTGTGACAGTATTTCTCGTGTGTTTGATGCTGCCATGCTGTCCACAATCAGACTCATCGGACCTTGGCAATGTGGCGGATATCAACCAGATATTATCTCCTGAGGAGGGCGATATCTGGCTTACCGGAGGCCAGATAGCCGGCACGGGGAATGTTCTCCTCTACCACGAGGGGGCGTGGGGCTCGGTCTGTGACGATGGTTGGAACCTTAACTCCGCTCATATAGCGTGCAAAATGGCAGGCTATCCCTACGCCCTCGGCCACACCACCCAAGCCTACTTTGGTGCCCCAGACCAAGGTCAGTTTGTCCATTGTACTACTCTGTGATGTGTTCTTTTTCTTGTAAACAATTATATTGTAATTTTATGCGCGAATATGAATTGTTCTGATATATTTTTACATATTAGTCTTTACAATAAAAGCGATATTGACATTTAACAAAATGACCCAAGTTTGATCGCATCAGTTCATAAATGATATGAGCTAGCGTGAGGGTAGAAGAGAGATCAGCTGGATGCGGGAAAGGTTCTTACCGACCCCCGCCTAGTACAATAATTCCTAAAATGCACGTCTTACCCTTAAAGTCGTGGGAACTCAGCAGTCTGAATCGAAAAAGCTTGCTTAAGTCGCAGTGGTTTTACGGTTCGATTGGGTGCAAGTAAATGGGCCAGAGGAAAAAATAAAATAGAAAAAGTATAGACACGACCATCTTCAGACAATTGGAGAAACAATGACGTGGGTATAAGTAGTAACCGATCTTGTGAGTATTTGACACAAGATCGGGTCACTTTACGTATTGTTGTAGCGCCACCTAGTGACAGGCAGTGTAACAATGAAACATTGCATTCCATGCGATAATGTTAGATCTCTTAATCCCAGATGTTCTGAGAAAGGATATCAATATCTCTTGGCATTCCCTGAAGTAAACAACATTACCGACCTACGTGCAACAATGGACGTTTTGGATGGACGCTTCATTCCCGAGATATTTGAAATCTCCCTATGTGCATACCAGTTTTGCTTCAATAAAAATGCAAAATATTTACTGTCCCTTTTTCGCATCTGTTGATTCAATTCAAATAATCTCTGATACAATAATGTGTGTGACAAATAAGCAGGCGTTTCTCACAATAGTTAACCTGTGGGCCATGGTGGTGACGCTGGAGCACATACCGAGATATATTTTACTGTATAAAGTGAACAGAGGTGTTGGCTACACATCTACATTGTCACTTCAATCCCCTCCAGCTGATCTAGGCAAATCTGGGGTGACACGAGGCACAATGTACACTCTGAACTATACAAAATGGTTTCTAATGCACCAGTAAACTTTGGATTTCGGACAATTGGTTTCTAAGAGTTTTGTGTGGTTAAGTTATTTTAATAAATGCCCACTGCACATCGTTGGTGCTCAATCTACAGCAGGCGGTCGGTTCCCAACAAAAACTTAAATGTTGGGAGGATACATTGGGTACACGATGACAGGGGATGTCATAGTGCCCCGTTATGTAAGGTATAGAGGGTGACAGGGCCCTAATATGGAGAGTAAAGGGTGACAGAGGGTGTAATGTTACCCTAATATGGAGGATGCAGTGTGGCAGGGGATGTCATATTGCCCTGTTATGGAGGGTATGTGGTGGCAGGGATGTCATATTGACCTGTTATGGAGGGTACAGGGTGGCAGGGGATGTCATATTGCCCTGTTATGGAGGGTATGTGGTGGCAGGGATGTCATATTGACCTGTTATGGAGGGTATGTGGTGGCAGGGGATGTCATATTGCCCTGTTATGGAGGATACAGGGTGGCAGGGGATGTCATATCGCCCTGTTATGGAGGGTATGTGGTGGCAGGGATGTCATACTGCCCTGTTATTGAGGGTATGTGGTGGCAGGGGATGTCATATCGCCCTGTTATTGAGGGTATGTGGTGGCAGGGGATGTCATATTGCCCTGTTATGGAGGGTATGTGGTGGCAGGGATGTCATATTGCCCTGTTACGGAGGGAACAGGGTGGCAGAGGAAGTCATATTACCCTGTTATGGAGGGTATGTGGTGGCAGGGATGTCATATTGCCCTGTTACGGAGGGAACAGGGTGGCAGAGGAAGTCATATTACCCTGTTATGGAGGGTATGTGGTGGCAGGGGATGTCATATTACCCTGTTATTGAGGTTATGTGGTGGCAGGGGATGTCATATTACCCTGTTATTGAGGGTACATGGTGGCAGGGGATGTCATATTGCCCTGTAATGGAGGGTAGAGAGTGGCAGGGATGGATTATTGACCTGTTATTGAGGCTATGTGGTGGCAGGGGATGTCATATTACCCTGTTATTGAGGGTACATGGTGGCAGGGGATGTCATATTGCCCTGTTATGGAGGGTAGAGAGTGGCAGGGATGGATTATTGACCTGTTATTGAGGGTATGTGGTGGCAGGGATGTCATATTGCCCTGCTATTGAGGGTACAGGGTGGCAGGGGATGTCATATTGCCCTGTTATGGAGGGTAGAGAGTGGCAGGGATGGATTATTGACCTGTTATTGAGGGTATGTGGTGGCAGGGGATGTCATATTGCCCTGTTATGGAGGGTATGTGGTGGCAGGGATGTCATATTGACCTGTTATGGAGGGCAGAGGGCTGCAGGGGATGTCATATTGCCCTGTTATGGAGGGTACAGGGTGGCAGGGATGTCATATTGCCCTGTTATGGAGGGTATGTGGTGGCAGGGATGTCATACTGCCCTGTTATTGAGGGTATGTGGTGGCAGGGGATGTCATATCGCCCTGTTTTTGAGGGTATGTGGTGGCAGGGGATGTCATATTGCCCTGTTATGGAGGGTATGTGGCGGCAGGGATGTCATACTGCCCTGTTATTGAGGGCAGAGGGTGACAGGGATGTCATATTGCCCTGTTATGGAGGGTACATGATGGCAGGGATGTCATATTGACCTGTTATAGAGGGTAGAGAGTGGCAGGGGATGTCATATTGCCCTGTTATGGAGGGTAGAGAGTGGCAGGGATGGATTATTGACCTGTTATGGAGGGTATATGGTGGCAGGGATGTCATATTGCCCTGCTATTGAGGGTACAGGGTGGCAGGGGATGTCATATTGCCCTGTTATGGAGGGTAGAGAGTGGCAGGGATGGATTATTGACCTGTTATGGAGGGTATATGGTGGCAGGGATGTCATATTGCCCTGCTATTGAGGGTACAGGGTGGCAGGGGATGTCATATTGCCCTGTTATGGAGGGTAGAGAGTGGCAGGGATGGATTATTGACCTGTTATGGAGGGTATATGGTGGCAGGGATGTCATATTGCCCTGTTATGGAGGGTAGAGGGTGGCAGGGATGTCATATTGCCCTGTTATGGAGGGTAGAGAGTGGCAGGGATGGATTATTGACCTGTTATGGAGGGTATATGGTGGCAGGGATGTCATATTGCCCTGTTATGGAGGGTACATGTCGGTACTTGGGCCCATACTCTTCACACTATACATGTCACCCCTGACAGACATTCTGACGAAATATGACCTGAAATATCATATTTATGCGGATGACACTCAGATTTACATACCTATGGACCACTCTTCAAAGCAGGAGTGTGAATTAGGCAAACTTAAACTAGAAAAGTGTGTGGCTGAGGTTAGGGCATTTCTGATATCAAACAAAATGAAAATTAATGATGGTAAAACTGAGATGTTATCATGTTATGATGGTTATGGTACTCCCAAACCTTCTGGCATCACCACTATTAAGGTGGGTGATTCACACATATCACCTTCCTCTACCATCACTGACTTGGGAATCGTTTTTGATGAAAAAATGGATATGAAAGCACAAATAAGGAAAATGTGCAAAAAAGGTTATTATCATATTAGAAATATATCATCCATTAGAAGATGCCTGGATGAGAAAACAGCCATAACTCTAACTCATGCTTTTGTTACTTCGACTCTGGACTACGGAAACGGCCTACTTGCCGGCCTTCCTAAATCAGAAATAAAAAAACTACAATACATCCAAAACTCAGCAGCCAGAGTCGTGGGCAAGATGAGAAAATATGATCACATCTCAGAGAAGCTGAAGGAATTACATTGGCTGCCAATAGGCGCCAGAATTGAGTTCAAAATCATTCTGATGGTTTGGAAGGCTCTGAATGGGAAGGCGCCATCTTACATAAACGACCTCCTACAAATAAAAATGGGGGATAGAAACCTGCGTTCGAACAATGGTACATTTTTGTGCGTTCCCCATACGCGTCTGAGGTCAGTAGGGGATAGGGCATTTTCATCAGTTGGTCCAAAACTATGGAATTGCCTCCCTCAGGACCTCAGGATCTGTACATCAGCTGACCTCTTCAAGAGCAAGCTGAAAACATACCTTTTCAAAACTCACGTTTTGAATAAAGCGCTATGAACAGAATTATCTGATATTCAGCGCTATATAAGTTTTATTATTATTATTATTATTACATGGTGGCAGGGATGTCATATTGCCCTGTTATGGAGGGTAGAGAGTGGCAGGGATGGATTATTGACCTGTTATGGAGAGTACATGGTGGCAGGGATGTCATATTGACCTGTTGTGGAGGGTACATGGTGGCAGGGATGTCATATTGCCCTGTTATGGAGGGTACATGGTGGCAGGGATGTCATGCTGCCCTGTTATGGAGGGTACATGGTGGCAGGGATGTCATATTGACCTGTTGTGGAGGGTACATGGTGGCAGGGATGTCATATTGCCCTGTTATGGAGGGTACAGGGTGGCAGGGATGTCATACTGCCCTGTTATGGAGGGTAGAGTGCGACAGGGATGTTTTATTCTGTTCCGGACAGTATATCAATTTAAATGTTGATTCGAAAGTAAATCTTCAAATATTACATTCATGGTGTAATTCACCTCACCGTCATGTGACTGAATGTTTCAGATATAATACTGGATGATGTCCAGTGTCGTGGTGACGAGGTGACATTACCGGACTGCAGGAATGGAGGATGGGGGTACCACAACTGTGAGAGGCGAGAGGCAGCCGGGGTATTCTGTGCACCAATGGACATGCATACCACTACAACAACATCAACAACAACAACCACAACTACACCAACACCCATCACAAGGCGACCCAGGCGACGACACCGCCCCCATGTGGTCAGAACACATAATAATCACATGACAAGGCAAAATATGGAGTCACGTAGCAGGAATGTACCGCAGACTCTTGTCATTGAAGCGCTGAGCGAAGCTGCTGAGAGCAGTCAACACAGACGGGGCACGCACGCCCAAAACACTAACACCATAGAAGAATCACCCACAGATAATACAGAAGATGAGGCAATTGTGGAGACAACTGATAATAGCATTGTAGAGAATGAGATCAAGGTGATAGAGGATGAAGACCTACTTGACAAGGCAGAGGAACTCATGAAAGATGCCAGCAAAGCCAAACACCCAGTGCACAACCCTCCAGTGAGTATCCATCCATTTACTATGAGTCTGTTATTTATATTTTTATATTTCCATTTTTTCACTGTAAGATCTTTGTATGTTAACTTCACTATAAATTTTAAAAATAACTTTGTAAAAGAAAAATCTGCCGTAATCGGTGGAAAAAGCAGACGATCATGGCAAACGATTTTTATGTTATTTTGTACCTCGATACAGAACCCAATATTGACAATGCCAGACGACCGTGTCTTTATTCTGGAATCGTCTAACATGTTTTAAATATGAACACAATAAACACCAAAGAAACAAAATCAAGATTTTATATTTCTTTTTCATTTTTTTTATTCTCGATAGAAAAATATAAATTTCCATTGTTTGCTGTGGAAGATGATCATATTTTCTGAAGTGTCTAACGATCTATACAACTTAAAGAGTCGTCTGCCATGGCAGACGATCGAACAGAATATGGTAGAATATGGACGATCAAAAACATAAGATTTTTTTTTTTTAAATTTTCATCACGTTTTCCATTTTTTTTAACCATCTACTATTACCAACACCATTTTCACAACGTTTTCGGTTTTTTTAAAACTGTCTACTTTTTCCAACACTATTCTTCGAGCTCAGCCAACCACGAGTTTTGTAAGATGTCGGTGAGAGTGGCCCGGTGTTCAGTGTCCGGCTCCAGGAGGCGCTGCAGTAGCATCCGGCACCCGACCGGCACGCTCGACCACTCCGGCGGGATGCACCAATTCTTGGTCTTCTGAAGTTTGATCATTTGTATCTGATTTTCATCTTCGAATGGGAAGTATCCCGTGACCAGAACAAATAGGATGACTCCGAGGCTCCAGACGTCGGCCATGCGAGGGTCATAGGGCTGTCCCGTCAGCACCTCGGGAGCCGCGTACGCCCTGCTCCCGCAGAATGTCTGGCTGAGGTCATTCTCTCCGATGAAACGGGAAAACCCAAAATCTGTCAGTTTAGCATTGCCCTCGTAGTCCAAGAGAATGTTCTCAACCTTAATGTCTCGGTGGACCACGTTGTTCTCGTGGCAGAAGCCTATGGCCCTTGACACTTGTTGGAATACACGTTTCACTTCCAGAGTGGGCAGTTTTCCTGTCTTCGTGATCTGCTCTAATAGATCGGTTCGTGCCCTCTCCATGAGAATAATAACGATGGAGCCCGTCTGTATAATGCCATTAACTTTGATGATGCATGGATGATGCGGTAAGGTACGAAGGGCTTCGATCTCCCGGGGAAAGAATTTGATTATAAAGGAATCGGGAGCTTTTTCACTGTCGACGACCTTGGCCGCCAGCAGACGACCATCGGGGAAGCTCTCAAGCTCGTACACATTGCCATAGTTACCCTCCCCGATTCGCCGTCTGATGTTGTAGCCTTTCTTCGCTAGGACAGAGGCTACTCTGCCTGCACTCATACTACACGCATGGTGAGCAGTGGAACAATGGCGACACACTTTTGGTAAACAATGATTTTATATGAAATCACAACACTGACCTTTACATGACCTTTTAACAATGGTTTTAAACGGATTTAATGTCATGCAAAGGTCAACAGAGGTCATTAAATCATAGTTCAGTTAGATGATTATGTAATCTAAGACAAACTAAGTTGTGTAGACGATGATTAGACACGATAACAGTTGTGTAGACGATGATTAGACACGATAACAGTTGTGTAGACGATGATTAGACACGATAACAATTGTGTAGACGATGATTATACACGATAACAGTTGTGTAGACGATGATTAGACACGATAACAGTTGTGTAGACGATGATTAGACACGATAACAGTTCTGTAGACGATGATTAGACACGATAACAGTTCTGTAGACGATGATTAGACACGATAACAGTTGTGTAGACGATGATTGCAGACAATCAGTTCTGTAGACGATCATTACAACTGTATGTCATAATTAACTAAGGAGTTGTAATGATCGTCCTTTTTCAGTATACAGTATAACCATTAAGTGATTAGACCTCATGAGTTCTATAACAAATAGGTTAAAGTCGTCTAAAGCATTATTCGGATTTAATAACCTAACTTATTCGGGTTTCAGACGACCATGAACGACTTGTAAAACTCATTATTTTATCACAAAGACGGATAAATCTTACAAAACCCATTGGTCGTCTTCAGAATTATAGACGTCCATATCCAACTCATTCGGGTTTCATGTAGACGACCACGAACGACTTATACAACTCATTGTCTACAGAGCTATAGACGTCCGTAACCAACTCATTCGGGTTTCATGTAGACAACCACGAACGACTTATACAACTCATTGTCTACAGAGCTATAGACGTCCGTAACCAACTCATTCGGGTTTCATGTAGACGACCACGAACGACTTATACAACTCATTGTCTACAGAGCTATAGACGTCCGTAACCAACTCATTCGGGTTTCATGTAGACGACCACGAACGACTTATACAACTCATTGTCTACAGAGCTATAGACGTCCGTAACCAACTCATTCGGGTTTCATGTAGACGACCACGAACGACTTATACAACTCATTGTCTACCAACTCATTGTCTATCATAACTGTCGGACGATCATAATTTACGGGACGAACAATCACATGACCTTTGACGCCTATATCTTGACCTTTAGCTGTAAACCTGAAAGGTAAAAGGTCATGCCAAAGTTCACCATTTTGAGCCCGGTATATATTATCAATCTGGACAATGTCGGCATACAAGCGCGATGAACGCTCCGCAAACAGCCCTGGGGTTTCGTCCCTCTCGGCTGCCACCATTGCCCGGGAAGATCGAATCTCTCCGCAAGGCCACGGTAAAGACAAGGGTTATCGGTGTCCTTGACCAAGAGGGCTATGACCTTGGAGAAAGCATCGGCAGTGGGGCCTACGGCAAAGTGTACAAAGCCTTACCAAAAGATAAAACACAACCTGTGCTTGCTGTGAAGGTTGTCGACAGATACGTTGGCAATCCTTCCTTCTTGAACAAGTTTTTCCCACGAGAACTGGAAGCGGTGAGACGACTTCGCCATCCCAACATTATTCAGGTGAAGACGGTCGTGGAGGCGGGAAAGGTTGTATGTATGCTAATGGAATATGCCGACTGTGACCTTCTGGACATGGTTCTCTCTAATGAAAATGGACCTTTCTCCTCCGAGAAGGCCGCTCCTATATTCCGCCAGATGGCGTGCGCACTTCGGTACATGCATGGCCAACAGTACGCTCACCGAGACTTGAAAGCAGAAAACGTCTTAATAACGTCAGATGGTCACGTCAAACTGACAGACTTTGGTTTTTCACGCATGTGCGTTGATGAGTCGGGAGAGCGGTCGCTGTGCCGGACCTATTGTGGTAGTCGGGTGTACGCCGCCCCTGAGGTCCTCAAGGGCCAACCCTACAACGGCAAAATGGCCGACATCTGGAGTCTCGGCGTCCTTCTCTACGTCATGGTTGTGAAATACTTCCCATTCGACGACAAAAACCACCGCCAAATGTTAGAAAATATGGACAACAAAATATGGTCAATCCCTGATAATAGACGGGAGCATATTGACTCTGGGTGCAAAAGCCTTATTAAGAAGTTGCTGGAGCCGGACCTATTACGTCGGCCACATATCAACGCCGTCTGCAACCACGCCTGGGTCAACGTGACGGCGCCATAGCCACTCCACTTGATATAGTCTAATATGAAATTAATAAAAAAAACTTTTTTAAAATAAAACGTTTTTAATCGTCTGCGATGGCAGACGATTATTGGTAATAAAAATCTTCAAATTCCTATTTGGAATCAAATAATTTGAATATACTTTGTTTTGTTTTTTTTAATATTGAAAAAATTATCGTCTCCTTCAAGTTACCTTTAATACCCTTAAAACATTGTTAGGAAAAGGCCATGCTTAATAGGCTGCGGTGGCAGATAAGTTTCATGCTCAATTATTATGTTATTGTGTGATATCCTGGGACGTACAAAACATATAATGCGATAATAAAAAAAAGATTAAACAACTTAAGTAAATTGTCTGTGTTTGCATCTGTTGAATTCTACGGGTACATGAGTTATATTACGTTTGACGTATCGTCTGCGATGGCAGACGAGTTATTTTCAACAAAATCAATTTACTACTCGGTAAAATAATTAATATTCTGGTCGACCAATATCACATAATAGATCAAACGGTCAAACAAATTATCGAAATATTTTCTGAGAAGAAAATGACTGGTATTTTAATTTTTTTCCCTATAGGAATACCAAATTAGACTGGTGAATGGACGCAGTCCCACGGAGGGACGCTTGGAGGTGCAGCTTGGCGGGAAATGGGGCGCCGTCTGCAGTGACAACTGGGGCATATTCGAGGCAATGGTGGTGTGCAGACAAACTGGACTGGGGTATGCCCAGATGGCCGTCAAGGTGAAAAAAAAACCTTGTCCTCTATGTAGCATATAAAATACCCATGGTTAACGAAGAGTACTAGTATCAAGTTCATTGATAGACCCTCTTTCCAAACATTCAGATAATTTATAAACTACGGTAGAGTAAGGAAATACTTTGACCCTTCGTATAAGACACAGTTTCATTTTACATATTTTCTGGTAAAAACCTGAAAAGATTCCAAATATTTCCTGCGACCATGAGTATATTATTTAAAGTTTGAATTCCTAGCTGGGTATAGTAAAGAATGTGAAGGCAAACACAATCTGTAATGGTCCAATATAACACTCTGTGTGATTCCATTTGGTTTTGTCGAGTAAACTTTTTAAGATATGGATTATGTAAATACCACAGCTAACTTTTGATAATAGTGTTTTAAAATCTTAACACTTGATTATAAAATATAAAAATAGTAATGTACATCAATCTGATAGACCCCAACAGGAGATATGATAAGGAACTGTGTATATTTGATATGATTTTCTTTACTGAAAATACACACGCCCTATATATTTTGTACTAAGTTTCTGACTCACTTTTGTTCCATTTCAGCAATTTACAGTAAGTTAAATGTTAGTTTTGTGTAATTTAATCGATCTAAATAAGTACACTTATTCAAATTATGATTCATCTCGACAGGAAAGGAAAGAGTATTGATAATTTAGATAAGTGCACTTATTTCAATTCTGCATTCTCATCAAAAGAAAATGGGAATATGTATAAATAAAATAAGGCTTCCGTTTTCAATTTGCTTTACACTTTATTCATTCTTTCAAACTGGGTAGATTTTTTTCACCCATTTCAAGGAGGTTCACTTGTAAAAGTCCCGGTATTATCATATAGATGCTATTGTATTGTAGAGATATGTATATATATATATCGTGTATATTAAGCAAAAAAAAACAACATTTGATATACGTCAATACATTGGTTATGCTTATCGATACCGATTTCTTTTTTCTTCTTTTTTTCATATATTTTATCTACATAAATTATAGAAATGTGATTTTATTGTAGGCTGATTCTTTTGGTGGTCAGCAACTGGACAAAATTCTTGCAGGAGTCAAGTGTGATGGTTCAGAAAGTTTGCTGTCTGACTGCTGGCATGAACAGGTCGGTTCTGTGGTGTGCCCAGAGGCTCAGATGGTGGCTGGCGTCGTCTGCACCCAAGGTAACACACACATCACCTCACAAACCTCATTCTAAGCACTTTATACTGACGTTTTGGGGTTAGCTTTTTCCGGAATTATAAATAGATATTTTTTAAGAATTTAGATATGTCAGATTGATTTATAATATTTGTACATCAGACGTATGGACCCCAGTACACTTTTTGAGCTGAGCTTGAAATATTTCAGATTGACTAAGGGGCGATCCATTTGATTTTTGTGGGGTGGGGTGGGACAGCAGTACTGGATGAATAATTTTTTTTTCTTTGGTAGGGTGGATGAATAATTTTTTTTTCTGGTGTGGGGTGGGTGAATAAATTTTTTTTCTGGTGTGGGGTGGGTGAATAAATTTTTTTTCTTGTTAGGGGCGATCCATTTGATTTTTGTGGGGTGGGGTGGGACAGCAGTACTGGATGAATAATTTTTTTTTCTTTGGTAGGGTGGATGAATAAATTTTTTTTCTTTGGTAGGGTGGATGAATAAATTTTTTTTCTGGGATGGGGTGGGTGAATAAATTTTTTTTCCAAAATCTCCCACCCCACCCCACAAAAATCAAATGGATCGCCCCTAAGATCTGGACCTCACATTGATGTCCCACGTACGGACCTCAGTACACTGTTTCATTTCAGTGTGAAGTTGAAATATGTCAAATTGATTTATAATGTTTAAACCTTAGATTTGCGGCCAATCTGAGGTCGATGAATTCCTGGATCTCAGATTGACGTGCTATGTAGGGACTGTTTGAGCTGAGTGCGATGTTGTTGTGCGTTGTAGCGTTGCCGGACCTGGTACCTAATGCCACCTTACTGCAGCAGTCTGCCTACCTGCAGGATCGCCCCATGATCTACCTGCAGTGCGCCATGGAGGAGAACTGCGCCGCCCGCTCAGCCTACACCATCCAGAAGAAACTCCGGGGTAAGTAACACCAATATCCCTCCTGCACTGCAGAACACACAGAAACCACAACTTGTTTGCCAGGGCTTGGAAGTATTATCATAATCATATGATTAAAATATAAAAAGATATATCTTCATAATTCGTTTATTAGTGAATAATCACATTCTGGTTTCAGATTGGCAGATGCATCGCAGGAGATTGCTTCGCTTTTCTAGTTCTACATGGAATTTTGGGACGGCTGATTTCAGGCCATTCTTACCCAAAAACCACTGGGAGTGGCACCTCTGCCACATGTAGGTCACTCTCACTCACTCCTCTTGACCATATCCACATATTTTTTTACTTCATTTAATTAGAAGTTTAGTTCATATACATCTTACATAAACTGTCTCCTGAATGACTCTCATCATACTTGTAGGCACTACCATAGTATGTCAATATTCGCTCATTACGATGTTCTTGATCTCCATGGCAACCGCGTCGCTGAGGGACACAAAGCCAGTTTTTGTCTGGAAGATGTCAGATGTCTTCCTGGCGTAGAGAAAAAATACGCATGTCAAGGATTTGCTGACCAGGGTACATACACATCATTTATTTGATTATAAATACAAATTCCATGTATGTTTTATGAGTCATTGACCCCAGTTGATTTGTTTCAGGTATATCAGTGGGTTGTGCAGATGACTATCTTCACGATATTGACTGTCAGTGGGTCGATATCACAGACGTGCCCCCTGGAGACTATAAGTTCAGGGTGAGTAAGTTAGACATTGACAAATAGTGGAAATATTCTGATCTTTGTAAATAGTGACGAGTAATCAGCACGACACTTAAATAAACTGTTACCATCACAATACAACCTTTCCTTCTGTTTTGAGGGTTCATACATTGAGGACGGGATTGACGTTCAATCAAAGACACGTGGTATTGTTATTAGAATACAGAAATTGGTGAATGATAACAACAATAGAAAATAAACACAAGAAACTAGCTTGTTATTACAAGTAAAATGTCTTTTTATTTTAGGTTAATATCAACCCGGAGTTTAACGTGGCCGAGTTGAGTTATGATAATAACGTGGTGACCTGTGATCTGCAGTACACTGGCTTCAATGTGGTAGTCGGTAACTGTGTTTTAGGGGGCATATAAGGATGCTGTAATCGAGAACGCTGATGTGAACTCACTGTTATGATCTATAAATCTGTAAAGGAGTATGTTATTCGGCGGGCAAGTGTGTGCTTGGGTTAGTTATTATTGTGTGTTTCTGAAATGAAATTTGAAATGTACAGAATTTCATTTTATTTATTAATCTTAATGGTTGAATATGTTTCAGCTCAGAACTTTGTCATGCAAGATTTTTCATGGCAAGTGCTTTGCTTATTTATATCGTACTGGTTTTTCCCTTGATCTTTACTTTATGGTGAGACATATTTCTGATTTGTTGAAAAATAAGTTAAAACATGAGAAACACGCGTGTGTACGTTTATTTAGTTGTACTCAACCTTCTAGATGCACACTTCAAATAATTATATATTTCTGTAATCATTATAAAAGAAACCCTGTAATGGCCAAGTGAAAAACTTATTTAAAGCTCGTCTCAGAATTGTCTCTGTAAAAATAAACATAAATACAAAAGGAAATTCGCTTTCTTGTCTTCTGTTAGGGAGGGGAGTCTTTTTTTTATAATTTCCAATCAACCAGAGATAGAAATGCAACAAAAGAGAGCGATTGGAATCATTTGTTTACTGTGAGCCAATCAGATTTCTCCTTATGTAATTTTTCCAAAACCATTTACCAATCATTTTACAGCTTACAAAATTACCTTTATCGATTAGCCAATCAAAATAAAGAAGTAATCAATTATTATCAAAATTCACCTGTGAGCCCTGTCAGAAAACAAAAATCAGAAGTAAGAGCACCTTGTCAAATACCATTTTCTTAAGTGGTAACCATGGTAACAACACTTCGCTCCCGTCGTCTGCGCGGCGCTGGGGGAATAAAAGGCAACAAGAACATTCACAGAGAATTGGATGCTGTTGTAAGTACAGACTTTCTTTCATTACAAATTGGACATCGTGCTGGTCGTCTTTTCAAAAAAAGAGTTGTCTTGTTTTAAAAAATGTCAATGATTGGACATTGTGCTGGTCGTTTTTTCAAAAAAAAAGAGTTGTCTTGTTTTAAAAAAAGTTTTGGTCGTCTTTTATTTTCAAAATTTAATCTTTCATTTTGACAGTGTTGGTCGTCTATTAGTAATGTTGATCTCTTCATTTTGACAGTGTTGGTCGTCTATTAGTAATGTTGATCTCTTGTGTCAATGAACAATCATATATATATAATGTCGTGTTGATGGG
This sequence comes from Amphiduros pacificus, assembly GCA_949316495.1. NCBI lineage: Eukaryota > Metazoa > Annelida > Polychaeta > Phyllodocida > Hesionidae > Amphiduros > Amphiduros pacificus. Next base: position 8,086,447 of record OX439000.1, read on the forward strand.
TAGAACAATTGATTTGTGTTGCAGCAACAATAAAACAATAGATCTGATCCATTGCTGCAACAATGGATCAGATCTATTGTTTTATTGTTAATTGCTGCAACACAAATCAATTGTTCTACCCATCAACACGACATTATATATGATTGCAGCAACAATAAAACAATAGATCTGATCCATTGTTTTATTGTTGCTACTACAGTAATAATAATAAAACAATGGATCAGATCCACGTTAATAATAATAACAAAACAGATCTGTGACGGTCACATTTGAAATATTAGATATATTTTTCAGCTGAAGCGCAACCGCTCTAGGAGTGCCAAACGCCCAAAGCGCAGCCGTTCCAGGAGTGCCAAGCGTAGCCGTTCCAGGAGTGCCAAGCGTAGCCGCTCTAGGAGTGCCAAGCGTGCCAAGCGTAGCCGCTCCAGGAGTGCCAAGCGTAGCCGCTCCAGGAGTGCCAAGCGTGCCAAGCGTAGCCGCTCCAGGCGTAGCCGCTCTAGGAGTGCGAAGCGTGCCAAGCGTAGCCGTTCCAGAAGTGCCAAACGGGCCAGACGTAGCCGCTCCAGGAGTGCCAGACGTAGCCGCTCCAGGAGTGCCAAACGCAGCCGCTCCAGGAGTGCCAAGCGCCGTTCCAGGAGCCGTCGCTCCCGAAGCCGCAGTTCCAGCAAGGCCGCCAGCAAGGCAGCAGTTGCCAGCCGTCCCCACACCCGTTCCCAGGGCGCCGCTCCAGCTTTAGTCCTTAAGTTCAAGGTAATTAATTCGTAGATATTTGCAGTATCATGAAATATGGCCGTTCTTCAATTTTATGCGCCGTCTAAACAATATCATTATTTGCAGGCAAGGAAGGCTGGCAAGAAGGCCCGTCGCAGTCGCAGCAGGCGCAGCCGCAGCCGCAGCGGCCGCCGTTCAAAGAGTGCCGCTCGCCGCCGCGCCCGTAAGGCAAGGAAGGCAAGGAAGGCCCGCAAGGCCGCCAAGAAGGCCCCCAAGAAGGCCGCCGCCCCAGCCCGCCGGATGAGACTGCGTCCTCGCCGCCGCTCTGGCCGCAAGTGAGCGTCCCCCGACCCTCCACGTCTCCCCAGTGACAAGGACACTGGCGCTAGTATCATAAGGACTACTCCATATCAACAGAATAATCCAATATTAAATAAATAATATTGCCGAGACTCGTGCAATTCTCAGTCACATATGCTTTTTACACTATTGTGTTACACCTAATAAAAATAAAAATAGTAAAAACCAAACAAATGTAGTTTGTCTTATTCTTTTTCTATTATGAGCCTGAATAGTTTTACGGTTTACTTCCATTTACTGTTTTCAAATTACACTAGACCATTCATAGCTGGCACAAAATGACCCTATCGTTAGTTAATTTGAACTTTCTATCATTATCATTGACTGAGTTACAGCCCCCTCCCTCGTGGACCTCGGCTGCTCTCTGACTGGTCGAAATAACTGCCATTGTCTCCCACCATTGTGCGTGTGGCACTCATAGTATTATTATTATTATTAAGATATTAAAATTAAGGTCATTAAGCTATTATCAAAACTGAGGTTAAGAAAAGTCATACAGTCCATGTTTATTTTGAAATGTGGGTCCAGGCAAAATGCTGAATGAGCAATCATTGCATTGAATGAAGGTAAATGCATACTAATCAGACCTATGCTCTATGATAAAACATTTGGAACTATAGCATTGCACTGCACATATTCATAACTCATCTAAGACCATTTCAGTGTCATTCTTAAACCTGGAGAAAATCTCATTTTATCAATTGCAAAATCTACAAAACGGGTTTTAGAATGACACTGAATGGATGAGTTATGAATATTTCCAGTTGAAGGGCTGTGGCGCAGCTGGTTAGAGCAACAGCTTACTAGCACCAGTTCCTCTGTGGTGATCCAAAGGGTTTAACCCGTTGTCCTTGTAAATCTGTGACCGGGCAGGTTGTCATATCAAGGACCTGTGACATGACAATTCAGTGAGGCAGTAGTATATCTGCTATAAGTAGGTCTCATCACGAAATGACTGAAATAAAGTTGAAAGTGATGTAAAACCCTAAACAAACAAATCATTGACTGACCCTGAATTCTGATAAAAAATAAAAATAAAAAAATTCATAGACTGTCAGACCCCGATAATCAATAATGTTCCAAACTTGATAATTTTTGAAATCATGGGTTTTCTCTTGGCCCTGAACTTCAAAATCAAATTCCTGGGTTTTTCATGTTTCCTAGATAATGCAGAGACCATGGCAACCAGAAATCTAACTTATTGATGGTTGGTTAAAGTGCAATCGATTTTGACATTGAAATATTCAGCATTAGAATTTATCATCTCTAATTATGGAGAGGAATAAAAAATTATGTTGAGGTGAAAACTTCCTGGGCGTTTAAAAAAATATCAGGATTATCGATTCTCAAATTGCTTTCAAGGATTATCAATATGCTGTTTTGTCACATGTATTAATTTTCATGATGCTGTCTAATGTTTCATTTTGAATTGACTCTAAGCTTGTCAAAATACTCATTGCGTAACATTGACTTGGAATAATATCTTTAGGTTCAAAGGTTCTCAACCCTAGTATACCAACCGATCCACTTTATTAAAGGCTTTGAGACCAGAAACAAACAAAAAACTAACACTGCCCTTTCCAAGATTTGATGAAATAAGCATGGATAATTGAATCTTAAAATTTACAATGAAATATAAAATTATGGATCATCAAAGAGGGTGCATTTTAAATGAAATTTTGGATGTTTCGATTTTTGGCAAGCACTATATTCTAATAGTCCTGTTATCTTACTTTATATTATAATCCTGATAATAAATCCTTTTGTCAAATAATTGACATCCAAATCTATCTTTTGTTTATCAAAGCTAATCACCATCTTCTGCCAGATTTACTACTCTGCATATCATAAAACATTGTCAGGGACCAATACTGCACCTAGAATATATATATTTTGTGTGTTGGCATGTTGAAGCTTTTCTTAAATTCAAAAATAGGGTAGGGAGGTAGGGAGGCACAAGCCCTTATTGTCTGGCCTATAAGGATGATCCTAAATTAATGCATACAAAATGAAAAGACAAATTTCCAAGTTTGTTACTCCGTGGTTAAAAACTCATTTACCCATCATACCCATCACGTGATCTATCCTATCCATATCCGCTATATCTTGGTGTATCAACAGTATATAAATATCTAAAATAGATAAATTCACAATATGTTGACTTTTTCACATTTTCTTTATTCGGGTATCATGTGTAGACAAAATCCTAATTTCAATGGCTGAATACCAAATTTTATAGCACAAATTTGAGTAAACACATGTTTAAAACAGCAGAATTGTGGTATATGATGAAACGATTTACTCTGAGTATCAAGAAATGCACTTAGTTAACATTAACACTTTCTATAGGCATATGAAGCAGCATAATATCAAACAATCCAAATACACATGCAAATTATCAAACCATTATGTTGAACATATAAATATCCCTTTAATCATGATATCAAAAACTACAATAAAATCAACATAACACAAGGTTTAATAAAAAGAAATATTTGACATGATAATCTTAACAAATGATAAAAGTAATGTCTGTTACAATTAATATTCAAACTATGGTCATCAATTACCACGAAGCAAAGATGAATATGGTGATAATACTGAATGTTCCATTTGTCACCTGCTTGGCCGGTGAATTCATGTGTGTAACTTGGAGAATATCACTTGCATGACGGGTGTTATCGTGTATAAAACGGAGGGAATGTCACCTGCTAATGGGTGGTCTTCAAGTACATCATTGGCTTGAAGGGTGATCTTATGTATGCAACTGGTGGAAATCACACATTTTATAGGTGATCTTATGTGTGCAACTGGTGGAAATCACACATTTTATACGTGATCTTATGTGTGCAACTGGTGGAAATCACACATTTTATACGTGATCTTATGTGTGCAACTGGTGGAAATCTGTGTGCAACTGGTGGAAATCACACATTTTATACGTGACCTTATGTATGCAACTGGTGAAAATCACACATTTTATAGGTGATCTTATGTGTGCAACTGTGGGAATAACAACCACTTGGGCGATCTCAGGCACACAACTAAGTGCATATAATCTGCTTGATGAGTGACTTTGTTCTTGCAATGAGGAGTATATCAACTAGGAATATATATTCTGTTTGATGAGAGATCTCATGGGCGAGATCATGAGTACAACCAGGAGAATATCATAAACTTGGACTATATAATCTCTTTGATGAGAGATCTCGTGGGTGAGATCATGAGTGCAAGCATAAATCTCCAACTTTATGATCTAATAGGTAGGTGCAATCACTTGGTCTGAATTGTATCAACGGGGCCCAAAAAGGGATCAATTTTGAGACATTGATAATGTGCATCAATGGTTTACATTTAGTAATATCTTCATATTTTTTTATCATGTTCACAAGGTTTTCAGATATCAGGTCACTTGACCTTAAAATGACATTGAAAAAATGAAAGGTGCATTGAACATCTGTCGCTTATAATTTCACTTAAATGTCAACAATGATTTACTTTGTAATGTGAATGTTCACTGGGTTTCAACAAAATAAGATCATAATTTTAAACGTTGAAAAACCATCAGTGTAAATGTTTACAGTGATGTCTACTACATCTCTATTTATCCAGGTACTGGAGCAGTTTGATTTTCTTGTGGAGGTAGTGGACTTTGGCGGGCTGGTCACAGGTATGAAGCTGTTGCATCAGCAGTTTCAATATAGCGATGTCATTGCCAGGTGAATCAGGGTTCATCTTTGGTACCAGAATCTCTCCCCACACCTGTAACCACACAATGTATACAGCATTCATCATACATGTACTACACTCACCACACAAGTATTGCATTCAAACACATCACATCAAAACACATAGGGCAATAACATTTTTTTTCTTTGCACATAGGGAAGTTAATTCAAATATTTTCTTTAAATACAAGATAACTTTTTTTGAGAATATTTTTTGAGAGTAAGCAACACAATTTAAAACATATTGATAGAACTCTGAATCTTTTATCAAAATGATTATCCAAGTATCAATGTTAAATGTACTTTAGAATTTTAACATCCCTAGAATAAAATAAAGTTGACACTACAAACCTTGGCTCTGTTCCAGAGAAGATTACGCAGTTCTCTAAACTTCTGACTCCCAGATGGCGCATGTGTTTTGATCTCAGCGATCCTTTCACAGCAGTGCTTGAGGTAGTCATGCTGCCACGAGCTGACTGGCCTCTGTAGTTGCTTGAGGTTCTCCCCCGGTAGGAGCACATCCACAGGGCAAACCAGGAGTTGTGGATGGTAGCTCTGACTCTCAAAGTAGGTGATGTAGGATTCGAGTGAGATGTGGATGTCTGCGGCCTTCCTGGCCAGAGTGTCCACCGTGGCCTGCATCATGTGCTGCTCCTCACCACTCAGCTTCTCACCCTCATCCTCCAACCTTGACCTCACAGACTTCCACTCCAAATAGATCTTGCAGAATTCCTGGTAATGCTGAACCACTTTCCTGTCTATACTTTTAAAGTTTTCAATGCTGAGAATGTGATCGGACATCTTTATTTTCATGGGTGGGTTAGAATATTTTGAATATGTGTAGTATCCTGGTTGGTGCTTCGAGGTTCCATAGGAGACCATGGACTGCCGACCTTGGGATGACCTTGAGAAGCCTAACTCAACCTCTAAGCTACCATGACGAGAGTGTTTCTTCTCACTATTTTCCCTTGTATATTGCACACACTTTTCAGTGTGATCTGCTTTTTCCTTGGATTTTGGTTTCTGAGCTGGAGCCTTGTCTTCTTGGCTGACAATGCTGGTGTTAGCACCTCCTTTCCCACACAGCAGCGATTTAAGGTTTGGGAAGACACCTCTCTTCTTCACACGGGATGGCGCGCATCCTGACTTGATTAAGCTATGTTGAACAGTAACTCTAGGATCCACAGCTCCATTAACTGGCAAACTTAACATCTCCTTCGGAATCACAGCTCCACCTACTGCCAAACTTGACAACTCCTTAGGAATCACAGCTCCACCAACTGGCAAACTTGACAACTCCTTAGGAATCACAGCTCCACCTACTGGCAAAATTGGCATCTCCTTGCCAACTATCTTAGGCTCTGTCTCTTTTTTCTTAAGTTGTTCTAACTCTGATTTGGAGTTCTCTTTAACTTGACTTTCACCAGAATTAATTTGGTCATAGCCTTTAGTACTGTATCCTAAATTATCTATTCCCAGTCTAACTGCTTTCCTGCTGAGCGATGTTTTGTGTTTCCTGATAGGAGTTCTCAGACCCAGAGACTCACTTTGTATTGCTCTTACAGGAGCATGCCTTTTACTTTTCTGTGTCCCTTCTGGACTCGAGTCATCAGTAGTTGTACTTACAATGGTCAAATTCCTGCCAACCTTTCGCCTTTTTGTAAACTTTGCTTTACTTTTTTTGGAAAGAGGCTTTTTGAAACCACTATCTATTTCTAGTGGGTCTGTTGGTATAATAAACCTTCCAGTATATTGACCCTGACTCTCTTTTGACCTGACTTTATAAGTATCACATATTCCTTTAACTGCAATATCTGTAAAAATCTCTTTCTTTTCATTTGCATGGTCCACCAAATTTTCGACATCATAGGACAGCCTCTTGGCATCAAAGTCCACCAGTTCAGCACCTTCCTCCTCATCCATACAAGTCATGTGTATGTCCTTCAAATTCCTACGGAACCTCAGGGAAGCTTCCACTGGAATGGAAGGAGACCTTCCCCATTTTTTCCTTGGTTCAAAATTGACTAAAGGTTTTCCTCTATCGCCTATTTCTGTATCAAGTCGGAGTTTATACTCTTTTTTTTCTCGGCTTAAAACAGGTAAAAGCTCTTCACTTGATTTGGTGTCTTCAACATTTGTGACAGGAATGACTGGATTGGCTGTTTTAGGGATTCTTTCCAATTCACCAATTAAAAATGCTTTCGTTGATGAATTTTCTGCCTTGGTTGTATCTGGAAAAAGCTGTACACTTGGGGTGGGTAACCTCACAGACTGTGCCAGTTTAACAAAGTCTAATGACTCTCCACAATTCTCTTGAGAAAGCAGTTTCTTCTTTCTCTCAATTTTGTCCAAAATGTAATCTAGTTTGAGCTGTGGCTGTGAGCTTTGTTTGTATTTGTCATGCAGTTTCTGTAGCAGCTCTATTTCATCACCAGCACATACGTCTGGCAACGGTGGAATCAGAGCTGCCGATTCGAACATTCTGCTCCTCTGCTCTTTGAGGTCAGCAAGTCTTGCCTCTGCCCTACCTCTCTTATCTCCTTTCTCCATTTTTCGTATTTCTTGCCACTCAGATAAGATACAAGTGGCCAGATTGGACAAATATTCGATTAGAGCCTGACTAGGTGGACACACGAGACTTATCGGCTTCTCTCCCGGGAGCAGAACTTCATATGGAGATAACACCATTTCTGGAGGGTATGTGAACACTTTTTGGAAAATGCCAACCCCCAACTCTAAAACTATTTGTAAATTCACTAATTCTAAGGTCATGTCCATTTTGCATTGTTCAGATAGTATTTCACCCTGGTCAACGATTGCCTGGAGGTCCTGCACAAGAGTGGTGAACTTAACAAACTCCTTACTGATGTCATTATCAATTTTGGTCATTTTTTCTGGAGTAAGCTGTATTCTTGTTTCATCAGTCGGTATAAATGTGAATTGCTCGAATGACTTCTGGTCATTTCCACCTTGTTGTAGATGCCTGGGAGACTGACAGGCCAACTCTCGCTTTGCAAACATTTCCAGGATAGCAAATGTTTTCTTTGATTCTTCCACAAATACAACATCTGAAATATGATCACAATGAAACTTTCTCACAGTCTTTATCATTGGCAGGACACATTCTTCTAATGTCTGCTGCATGTGTGACAGTGGTCCAATTTGTAGTATTCTATTTTTCTCTTTCACTGTTGTGGACCTCTCTTTCAGCAATGTTGCTATTTCTATCAAGTTGTCTGATTGTTTTATGAGCTTATCAAGGTTTTCTGTTTTCATTTTGAGTTGATAGGCTAAGTGGTACTGAAGACTGTTAATGGGTTGAGGAAGGACCAGCGTTTCCTCACCAGGGAGTAAAAGGTTTGGGGGGCACATTAACAGGTCAGCAGGGTAGTCATAATCCCCTAGATCTCTTATTATGCAAATTATATCCATGGAATTTGTCCCTATGTCAACAGCTTGTTTGACAATGTTGAAGCTGTCTTGTGCGGTGGGGTGGGAGATGTCTAGACACTGCTGCAGCTGTCTGATTTGTGTCTGCAGGAGGTTGTCTAGATTCTTCAAACTTGCATTGAGTGAATGATACTTAGATTTGCTCATCTGTGTTTTCGTTGTTGTTTCTTTTGTTTTTTCCTTCTCACTTGCAAATGCTAGCAAGTCCTTGCTATCTTTGAAGGCACATTTCACCGAAGCCAGATCTGCATTTTGTTCATCAGTGGTAGGTTTAGGCTTTCTTTCACATTGAAAAGACACAGGACTTATCATGGCAATTGGTACCTCTGAAGACTGACAATGAGATAAGATTGATGTTTTTTTCTTGTGCTCTGTTGAGAATTTGGATGTGATACCTTGTGCCTTTTCTCCTAAATGTCTCCTCTTCACTGTGTCAAATCCAGCAAGAATTGGCTCTTCTCTAACACCCGTCAAGTCTATTACATTATCAGGAAAGCAAATGGGATCTTCTTCCTTTTTGCATTTAAAATCAAGATCTGTGTTACTCTCAATGTTTTTAGTTTCACTATCTTCAGTCAAATCAATGATATTGAGTTCTTCTGTTTTGTATACATTGTCAAAGGCTTTATCAATCATTCTGTCATACATTTCACACTCATCATTTACTTTGTCTGATATACAGCTGCCTGGATTCAAATACTTTATATCATCCAAAGTATTATCATTTTGTTTATCTGCCTCGTTCTTACTCCCCTGTTTTTTCAACAAATCACAGTTTTGTCTGCCTGTATTTAATGAAGACGCATCACATCTTTTTTGTAGAGTTTGAAATAAATCCAAATCTCCCTGTAAGATTCTTCCAGGATCTTCTTTTTTCTCATTTGCTTTATCAAGGACAGTTTTATTGTCTGTATAAGACTGTAAAGTTTCTGCATTATTCCACCCTTTAGACACTTCTCCTTTTTCTAGAACAGAACTCTGTCTGTGTACTTTGGCCTTTAGTAATGCATGTGATTTCTGTGGGTGAGATTCTTTCCAGGTCTGTACCGACTGCATGACAGATGCACAGATGTTGCGCACATTGTCCGAGTCTGGGTTCTTCTCGATGGCTGGGATGGGATTACTCGCAATACTTGTCACCCTCATGGAGAACCCACTACCCTTCACACTCACAGAAGGTCCCCTCAGAGTTTTCACTTCCCTGTTCTTATTATTGTCTATATTCTTAGGGTTACGATCGGTTGGTGTTAGGTTTCCACTGTATGGAGTGTCCTCAGACTGCATGGTAAGGATCGCCACTGGCAGACATTGTCGCGGGAACGTACGCACATCTCCATCGTCGTTGTACTCATAAAGATAGACCTGCAAACAAAAATATCAGCATCACTGACTCACTTTGCAAAGTTTGTACAGAGTTGTGGTTCCCTAAATGATGTTTAAATTTGTTAAAATCTATGAAAGATGTTGTTTAACTATTGATGTTGTTACAAATATGGATGATTTTGTTAAAAATATAAAAAAACCTATTCATGACTGTTACTCAACAGTAACCAAAAATAATCTGACTCCAAATTTGACATGGATGTAAATGATGTGTGAAAAAGATTATATCTGGTGAGAGAACTGTGTGATATTTGATTGGATCTTGGCTGCCATGCTGAGACTGTTGAGAAATGTTCATTATTTGGGTTTCATAATATGATATAATGTAATATTTATACAGTGCCAAAGATTTATCTCATACCAAAGATTTCTTAAAAATGGCATCTGTTGAATCTGTGGGTTTGGCCTTGGTGGCACTGATGTGGCATTCGTGGTTGGGGGTGGGCTCTAGTGGTAGGCCTCGCTCCTCAATCTGTATAGGAACCCGCTTTGTTCGCCCAAGTGTCACCTTCAAAATAAAGTCCAACATGGTCGTCATCAAAATATTACTTGAAATTTAACTATCAACTTTCTTTCCAAATATAGTCAAGTTTATTAACTTGTTTTTTTTTCACATCAAATTAGATCTATTGATGAAAATATATTTTTATTTCTTATATTTCAAGTCTAACCTTGCACATGATAATCCTTGGTAGTTCTCCAGATGTTGAGGTTTTGTTCAGAAGCAGGTCACCATGGCGACACAAGTTGACACCAAGTTTACAATCCCCCAATGCACTGACACGGGAAATGCCGATCCTGGGACCATGGATTGTCACATCTGTGCACATCTTATCATCCTTCACCAAGAGGAATAAGTGAGTCTCTAACAAGCTATGCTTGCCCACCTCTTTTTTCAACTCACTTGTTTTTGATCTGTAAACCACAGAATAAGAATTAGAGGCATGCTGATAATATGAGTGACAATTAAAATACCAGGAGAAGACTTCATTCAGGTCCTGAGGCAATAAGTATATAATCATTCTGTATCAAGCATGTATTGCATTCATATTGGGTGAACCTCTTTGTGAATGCAACGAAGGATGAATTCTCACTCCCTGAGTGGGTCATGTTTCCAACTGGGGTGTTAAAATTTGTCATTCATGGGAGATTTTTGTTGACATGCAAACTTGGCTCAAGAAATAAAAACATGTTGATTTATATATCAGTTTAATTTTCAATATGTTTATTAAACCTGTAGGTCTTTCTATCCTTTTAATTGAGAGTCGCAAACTGATAATTTTATTTTTACTTTACACAAATTTGTTACTAAAATATTGAGGTAATATTATCCTTTCATAGCATACAGAATGGTAGTCATCAGATTAGCTGGCATGTTTGCAAATACCAGAATGCATTGTACATGACGCAAGAGACACCTGGTGGATCACAAATGTTGAAACTCGAGAAGTGAGAATTGAGGTAAATGATATTTCATTTTAAGTCCTTTTATAAACCAAAAAGTATCACTTAAAAGGAATAAACATGTGTTTTGTTGTGTCTAGGCAATTAAATGAATTGTCATTCATCTCACTTATAATGACATATATATATTCTATCATACCGAAATAGGCAAATAAATCTTATAATAAACTGGACATATTGAATATTAAGTTTGTTTTGCCAAAATAACATTTCGATGGACTGTGTTTAGTTCCTGTTGAAAAATAATTTGAGAGGAACTTAATAATGAACAGAATCTATCAGAATATGTTACTTATCATAGTAGACTGGTTTTAGATTGCATTTGAGATGAAAGCTCTTAAATGTGGTCCAATCCTTCATATAATTAGGTTCACCATTGGCCATATCACTTTTTCAAAATCAGTTTCAAATGAATAAAGGACAATATGTAGATTCATTGGTTGGTTCTTCAATTAGATGTCAATATGTCCACTTGAGATATGGATAAACAGGTCATACCTGTATGCTGATTGAAGTGATGGGTTATTGATGCTCTTAATTTCAACCGTTTTCCACTTTTTCTCATGATGATAAAAAGATGAATTCATTGTGAAAACAAAGTCTTTTCCTTCTCTGCTTTTCAAACCACACTCTTGTAATAAATGATCTGTAAAGAAAAGATATGATTTTTACCTATTTAGATCAGTTCACTGTTCCCAGAATAAAAAAAAATAAATATAAAGTTAAAATTGAATACTCTTTTTGTTTGTAAGGAAAAATTGTTTACCTTTTGATGGATTTTTTGGGATCTTATAACCCACAAACTCATCCATTCTGAATCTGAAAATAATATTTAGATTGAAAATTATTTTTCATTTCTAATTTGGTTGAGTAATTCGAATAAAATATTTTATCATTGAATTTGGTATTCAGCAGGAAAAAACATTGGTAACAGGGTGTGGTTGGTGCTTGAACATTTTTGGAAATTGCTTCATAAATGATAATCTAATTACTTTCCTAGAGCAGACTTTAGCAGATGATAATTTTGAACAATCAAAATGCATATTACATATTTTAATTCAGCCCTAAATTGTTATCTCTATTCTCATTGGCTAATATTTATAATACTATTCAAAATCGCAGCCTCCTTGACAACTCAGTGAAAAGTATTAGATTTTTGAAATATCATAACAAAATGGGCAAAAACCTGAGCCTAATGGAAATATATAGAATTGGTCCTCTAAAAATGCAATATATTTCCTACTTATTGCTAAGAACCTCGTTTAGTGGTTTCAGAGAAGAAGTTGGCAGACTGCAGAAGCTCTGCTGACATAGAGGAAGGTTTGTGTTCAAATAAACAACAGAAAAAACTGATGAAAAAGGCATCAATATCACAGTCATAGACTCATCTCTTCACACAATTTTTTATTGTTATTATTTATCTTAAAGACTTATTCAACTTTCATTGAGAAGAAATGCTTGACAAAGTCATGATGACCTGGGAACTGTAAACATCTTTTTTCAGATCGGATATAAATGAGGTATGCTTTGACTGAAAAGGTTTGGTTCAGGGTCGAGACAAATCATTTCATGTGTACAAATGTTAGGTCCTGCAATCAAGAATAACCAATTGTGACAGAAACAAGACTATATTTGTGAATATTTTGGCATATGGCCGTAGAGTATAGAACTGCAATTATTTCTTAGTTTTTATTAAAACATTGGGATCTCATCAAGTTTGTACAAGGGCAAGTTTTAAAGGACCTTTCCTGAACCCTACTCCCCATAGGGACAACTGACAAACCTGGAAGAGTACAGTGATGACCCGACTGAGGGAGGAGTGTGGTTCCTGAGAACTTATACTTTGAGTGTGAACACCACTGGGTTATAAAACTAAAGTAAACTTGTACGTTTTGAAGCCAAAACTTTCAAGACTGTTGATTTGGAAGTGAAAAGATCTACTGAAGTAGATTTGAGACTAAAACATTGAAGAATATCTTAAACTATAATGTATTGAACTTACCAGTGCCAAAGATCAAATCCTGGGACATCAACAGACAACATACATATCTAAATCAACTGCATATGAAATTCTGTTCCCTTTCAAAATTCGATTTTGATAGAACTGGGAGAACTAGTGCCATACCATGATGCTTTGAGACTCTGGATAACCGACACTCTCATGTGGAAGCTCTCATTTCCTATTGATCTAAAGTGGGTGATCGAGTCAAAGACAATTTTCCCGCCGCGCCACTCACCGGGAAAATATTTTATTTCATCTTGTAATCATATGTTGCCATGATGTACTCTTTTGGACACACCTGTATTGCTTGTATGCGTCAATGGGCGACTGACCAACGATAGAACGTTAATGGGGCCTCCCTTATATTACCACGATTTCCTGTTTGCCCTTTTCCCACGCCAAATTATGGAGTAGGGGGCGTGGTTGGGGAGATGTTATTATTGTTAAATGCTGAATCTTTTTTTTCTTCTTTGTTCTAGCGGTTAAACTGCTAAAATTATTATTGCTAAACCATTATTTATGAGGTAATTTTATATGTTTAGAGTGTGAGCTTATAATACTCATCAGGTTACATTATTGTTTTGGATTTTGTTTGGGGGAGACTGGCTATTAATTAAAATCACACTCTGAGGCAAGGGACCCATCAAAGTTGTTAACATAATTTATTGAGTTCTTTGATGTACTACATTTACTTTTCATAACAATTTGCTAGGAAATTGCATATCAGTATAGCAATGTGCAGTGATTGCTTTGTTTCATGTAGTCCAATAAAATTGTCCTTTAATAGCCCAATAACATTGTCTCATTTAACTTTGAATTGTCTCATCACTTTTAGTTTATAAGGTCTCCTTAATGTACTAAGCAGAGGGCATCCCAGTTACATATCCTGGCTGAGTACCTACACTGAACAAGAGGGCATCCCAGTTACCTACTCTACATAGGAGGGCATTCCAGATATCTACACTAAGCAGGACAATCGACTGAGAATACATTCACTCAAGTGCATCCCAGGAACAATCTGGACTAAAACTGCATAAAAGGTCATGACACTGTGCATAAAGGTCATCCTAAACAAACTGTATTAAGTATGAAATATTTATAATTGAATTTGAAGGACATTCATAAAAACATGTCTACATCCATCTTTATCTAAAACAACAAATGATTTGACAATAATTTAGAATTATTAGTATGTGATTATGATATGATAGTGTATAAAATCAAGTTTATAATATATGTTTATCACTTTTGTTAAATGTATAAAATGTTTTGAATAAACACAATAATACCATTAAATACAATATTATGTTTCATTTCTGGGACAGAGCATTAAACACAAATTTGTGTTTCATTATAAAACACATTAACTTGTTTTACCAAATGTGTTTCAAAAACTTTTACGTACAATATAGTGTTTCAAAATCGAGACAAAAATGTTTTATTTGACACACATCAATTTTGACAGTGTAGCCTTATAAAGATGGGAATAATAGACAAATAAAGTTCCTGTTTTTGGTGTTTAGGCAGGCCCATCTTGATTTTAAATTATGAAGATCTAGATGATGAAAATCATAGTACCTGGGCATCGTAGGTTTGTTCCCCTTCAATGCTAAAATAAAGTAATTGCCATAGAGTTGCCAAACTAAAACGTGTATTAAACCCTAAATGACAGGATGACCATCACAAGTATTGGATGGGAAGGAGATAATGTAATGATGTCAGGCCTGATTATTTTATTTCTTATTAGAAAAGTGTGACATTTTATGTAGTTCCTCTGGCAACTTTCCATGCTAACATATTGATATAAAAATTGAAGGGAAATATTAGCTTTATTTCAGACCCTTTGGAAATATTGACCAATGGTAATATCAATATAATTCTCAAGTAGCTGAAGATTGTCATCAATGATTCATTCAACAAAACATAAATCAGTACAGTGATGTCAGGTATATTCCAGTATGTCAAAATGTTTTGTTCAAAGAAGTGAGAAAATCCCTTTCCACCCCCACCCCCAAGATTGAAACCATTCCTCACAATAGAGGCACATAATTGAAAACACTTTCTGGTTGCCTGCAAGATATTTTCATTGAATATGCACATCCAATTTTAAGATTTGCTATTTTCGTTTTGACAATCATATCAATTTTAACACCAAATTTTTTAATCTTATGAATATTTTTTTACTAAAAACCCCACTTCTGCGGCCAATTTTATTTTAGATTTCTCAACTGTAAGCAAAATTCCAAAATACAATGTGTGATTAGTTATGTTTTCAGTAATGTGTCCCTTAAAACCAGCCATCATCTTATAAATGTAAACCAGTCATAATTCAGAGAAAATCAGTATTTATCAAAGCCAAACCACACAGATGCATCCGATGTTGGTGCCATTATGGAAACCATGAGTTAAAATACTGAGAAAAAAATACCTGAATAGAATACAGGGAAGGTGTGAACAATGTTGTATATAAAGATATGATATGAGTGCAAACAAATTATGAAGAAAAATCACAAATAAAGATGCACAATGCCAATGTGTAGAGGGTAAAAGGTATCTCCCCCCGGTGGGATATAACAGAAATTAAACGTTCAAATACCCTTTGGAATAAATTGGTTTAAAAATTATGTTATCTATTCATACATTTTTCTCACTTGAGTTGTTAGAAAAATAAAGATTTGAAATAAAAATGTTATTGTTCATACAGTTTATTTAACTTGTTTAATATGAATACAGTTGCTTAATACTAGTCATGCATTATTTCACTCTTTTGAAGCTTTGAAGCTTTAATGTACACCATTTATGCTAGGAATACAAAAATAATGTTTTATAAAAGGCTACAATTCTAGTCAAATGACAACTAAAGATAAACTACAGAGAGCATGGGCACAGAAAAATGCTGCTTAACTAAGTGAATATAATACTGTACATTTTTTATAATGTTATATGGGGAAAATGACAAACAATTTTGGGATCTTTGCCAACCATGACATTTACAACCTGTTTCAGAACTTGCTCTCCTGTTTCTTTGCTCTGGAAGGTCTCTGCTTCTTAACCATCTGTACACAATTCAAAGGAAATATTACAATTAGAAAACAGAGTAAAACCACATTTCATTGTGGCACTCTTAAGTTACAATATTAAACTGAGGAGAGAATAAGTAAGTTTGACCTAATTAATGTTATGTTCAATTAAAAATATAAAATAAGAGACAAGTACAGAACAAAAAAAAAAGATTTCTTCACCGCAGATATAGCATACAAACTTTGCATTAAATATCAATATAATTGATGATTAATTGTGGATAATATTCAGTGAACAAATAAAAGGGTAATAAATGCATAAAATTGACCTGCATAATATAAATTTACAAATAAAATTACATGTAATAATCAAATTGAATTTGTGCAGTGGTAAAACAATTGACATATTCATAACAATACTACTAATTATATGTACAATAGAAGGCACACTAGGTTTGTAAAAAAAAAATACAAAATATTTAGTTTAGCACCACTTGCTTCTCCCATAATCTTTGCACATAGATGGCAGCACCTTTCATTACCATTTTGACCAGATATAATAGAAAGCGAGCATTTCAACTGAGGACGGATATACTGACCGAGTATAAAAGTGTCAGCAGATCAAAGGCTGTCACATGTTTTCATTGCAGGAATCCATATTCATCAAAGGCAATGAAATACAAAGTCTTATAGCTAAATTTTAAAGTTAGATACCATGAGATGGTGACAGATTGA
Source organism: Amphiduros pacificus (assembly GCA_949316495.1). Classification (NCBI taxonomy): domain Eukaryota; kingdom Metazoa; phylum Annelida; class Polychaeta; order Phyllodocida; family Hesionidae; genus Amphiduros; species Amphiduros pacificus. The sequence continues at coordinate 8,103,300 of OX439000.1, forward strand.
GGGATACTTGACAAGAAGATTGTGCAAATGTTGGGCAACAGATACTCCTGAATACTTCTCTAATGCACTCTCTGATTGCATCTCTGCTTATAATTGCATCATTAGATAAAAAAAAAATCACATTTTGTACACTGCTATACATGCACAAAATAATACACAACTTTTGCACTGTTCACAACTTGTATCTAAATTCACCTGGTATCATTATGTATACTACATAGGTTTCAGTCTGACATCAGGTACTTTGCAATTTCAGCACATGATTTTCATGTTGTGAAAACCTCCCACTTCAATCATAATGTACATTAATTTGCCACTGTGTGGAGTGTGCATAACTACCATGCTCACAAATATTTCAATTATGTCTTCCTCACTTTTTATTTCTACCAATTCCTACTTTAGTCTGTGATAAATATTTTTTCTACTCGGTAAAATATCTTCTTCACATGTACATACTACTGACTTGCAAATTTCAAAATGTCTTCCCCCTCCAAGGTCGCTATGATACAAATGTTAAAGTTACTTGTTCAGAAAATCTATTCCTGCTTTGACGATTCGCCCAGTGGCAACATCCAAAGCACTTAATTTGATTTCTGTGTCACCGAAAGTCATCCGCGTTTGAATTTCCCTCCTTTTTGGGAGATTCTTAGTGTACTGAATATCTGACAAGTCCAACACGAGAGTACCACACTTTTTCACTCCAGGGTCTGTGATGAATTTGACATCACTACGTTCTGTGGTGTATATATTAATGATGCTCATCTTCTGGCCTGGTTTGGCTGGGGTGTAGCTGCGAAGCACGGTGTCGCCCAGTGCCACAGGCTGGTCGCAATGCACAAACTTGTCAAACACATCCGTGCACCACTCCTGGCCCTCCTTGGAGACCATCTTCTCCTTCGGGTGCTTCTTGGCATTGTAGCGATTCAGCACTCCGACGCCGTACGTCAGCCGGGAGCGACGCACATTCACCACAGTGGGGTCCAAGCCAAAACACACTGCACCTGTAATAGGAACACAAAATCTTTATTGTAATAACAATCAAACTAATTAACAGAGCTGTTTGATATATTTCAATCATCACATGATAAATTGCTGCCACAATATTTATGCATTGAAATGTATTGGAGCTTTGTTTTAAAACAAGGGAAATGACATTAACTGAATTTTGAACCCTGAGTGAGATAATCTTTTAATTCTTATCCAAGATGTTTACATAATGTTTTAATAAATGTTTTTCTTTGGATAAAAGTCTGTTATTGAGGATATACGCGTTAAACACCTATGCACAGATATGATGAATGCCCCCCCACTTTAATCTATCACTTATGTTTAAACTAACCATATATTTGGTACAAACTATCATTTATTGCCAACTAATGCCTTAATCAGAATTGTCTGAAACCATTAAGAGACATATGCAACATATTGGCAGTTTATAATATTATGTTTAGATTAAGGCTTGGAGACAGCCCTCAAAATGTGATAAAGTTTGCTGACCTTTGAGTATAGTGAGTCCGACATCCTGTGGTATGATGATCTTCATGAGATGACCGAACTCCTTCCTGATCTCGTGGTGAAGCACTGAGGACTCAGAGAATCCTCCCACCAGAAACATGAACTTGATGTCTGTAATAACATCAGCAATCACCAGTCATTAAACATTCCATCAGCCCAAATAGGGTAATAATATAAGTTAGTGCATTTCTAATTTTAACCTACGGTAATTCAAATTCATAGTCTAGATATTATCGAAGTATAAATTTTAAACTTGATACATTTAACCTAGATCAATCCCAGGTTTAAGATATGTGACTTACCCTTGACAGTTGGGTTGTTGAGGATCTCCCCAATGGCATGCTTGATTCTCTCGAGAGTACCAGCAAAGAGTCTCTTCATGGCATCTGGAGAGAGTCTGAGCATGCCCTGTGATGACCACCTGATCTCCTTGTCTCCATACTTGCGGATGGCACTCTCCACTTGACTTCCCTGAAATATCATCTAAATGAGGACTCACGCAAAACACTTCATCAACATCTAAGTGCCGATAGAATCATATCTGGATTATACTGATCTTTGCAAAATAAATATGCAGTCTTTAGTTTAATTTCTCAGAATAAGTTCAAATGGAAAGAGTTGGACAAGTAATATACCGGTAGTTGTTTTGGATGTTCAGATTATAGCATTTTAAATGCAGTTGTTTGGATGTTCAGATTATATCATTTTAAATGCAGTTGTTTGGATGTTCAGATTATATCATTTTAAATGCAGTTGTTTGGATGTTCAGATTATATCATTTTAAATGCAGCAAAGATCATATATAATATACAAAAAATTAATCACACTTCAAGCCGCAATGCTATTATATTATCACATACAGATATAAATTGTACTCAGTACCTGTATGCACATATAAAACCATATCAAATTCCCAGGTATTCAAATTTAACATGCATAGAAAAGCATACATAAATTTAAAATTTCATCGAAAAACTAAAAAATTCAAACATGCAAAATCAATATTGGCCTGTTCCATGACATTTTAAAATGATGGTTTAGTATTTAAATCTACATGGAGATATACATATATGTCTGATATATTGTTTAACAAATTAAGGTTTCTATGTTTTTGGGGAGCAGACGAAAAAAAAAATTATATTTTACATATGCCTTTGGAGATTGTCCTGGCAAAATGATTTGCATCTAGAACGGAGCAAAATAAAAATGTGATAAATGTAAGGGGGTCATAGAACAACAACCCACCTTTAGGTTATACTTTGTAGTCTAATGTACACCAAATTTCAAGGTTGCAGAGGTATATGGAAAGAAATTATATACAATACAACTTTAACCCACATTACAAATCCTTGCATGCTTCAATTCATTAATTGTGTTGATAAAATGAACCATCCGTATAAAATGATGCACAATATTTTGAACATTTTCAGTGTGTACAGTTATACAAAAAGTGACACACATCAAAACTAAAATCAAAATCTAATGCAGCTATTTTGACCAACTTTATCAGTGCATAAAAAGCAATCTGCTCCAAAAAAAGCAAGAGTATTTCTATCAACAGACAGAGTGCCATCTACTTTCAACTTCTGAAAAGCAAACATGTTTCATCTACAGTTGGACAACTAACTCACCTTGAATTTCTTGTAGTAATCAATGAAGGAAAATGGCAGGGAGACGTTGAGAGGGTTGTTTTTGAAGGGACTAGCAGCACGTTTACGAGACTCAAACGCAATCATCAGATCTACATATCCAGCTGGACGCTTTGTTTTGAAAGCATCCATAAATTCCTGGCCAAAAATATTCACAAGTAACTTCTCAAACTCCAAATCCACACCTAAAACCAGACAGAACACACATGAAAAGTTCATCTTCATTCAATAGCAATGCCCAGTATCCCATGCCTTATATATAGGCCGTATACTGGTTATTTATGCACTTTTTTGTGATATGAATGATCAGGGAAAGTTGATAGGGAATGGAGACTAGATGATAATTATGTTTATCTAAGATAATGAGAATTGAGAATTTGCACAAACTTCAGTGCTTCGCAAACAAAGGGACTTGATATCTGGGGAGACGTACCAACAGAGCCATAAGGTCCTCCAGTGGCCTTGAAGAGTTCAATGAGGTTGCCGTGCTTGGCTTCCATTTCATGCACAGTGATGTCGACTGTTCCACCACCACAGTCCACCACGATGTACCGGGTTCCTGCCAATACACAAAGTTACAACTGTATGACATATAAACACTGGGGTATAATACATATATGACTGTGATATTCTATAATATAATCCGATATAATCACACAAACTATTTTATCTTGTTCCAATAGTGATTTGGATTGGATTAAAATACTTGAAAATGAAATTGAAATAATCTAGTTTATGTATTTTTTTACATCAAACTCAGAACCTTTCACAAATTATGGGAATTACCTTCATATTAAAAATGATAATTCTCTGAAAATTGCTATTCATGATGTTACAATTTTAATGATCTAACTTGTTCTACAATCCTGACACTTCTTGATTTCAATCTGTAAAACCTATGTGATGCCAGAGTTAAACTCTGTTCAGGTCTACAAACCTGGTAGTTCCACCTCTGATGCCAGAGTTAAAATCTGTTGAGGTCTACAAACCTGGCAGTTCCACCTCTGATGCCAGAGTTAAGCTCTGTCGAGGTCTACAAACCTGGCAGTTCCACCTCTGATGCCACAGTTAAGGTCTACAAACCTGGCAGTTCCACCTCTGATGCCAGAGTTAAGGTCTACAAACCTGGTAGTTCCACCTCTGATGCCAGAGTTAAGGTCTACAAACCTGGCAGTTCCACCTCTGATGCCAGAGTTAAGGTCTACAAACCTGGTAGTTCCACCTCTGATGCCAGAGTTAAGGTCTACAAACCTGGCAGTTCCACCTCTGATGCCAGAGTTAAGGTCTACAAACCTGGTAGTTCCACCTCTGATGCCACAGTGGAAGTGTCGAGCACCAGAGTGTTATCATTGGTGGTGTCGTCCAGTGAGCCGTTGGTGGAGACATCAGCGGAGGGGGGGAGGGGTGGTGTGAGCTGACTCAGGTAGATGTCAGGGACTGTTGGACTTTCTGTAAGAATCACACATCACACACAAACTACAGTTAGATGCACACTATGCACACAAGACATGCTTTTTGTTCATAAAAGTAAATCCAGACGAAGCACAAATTGAAACAAAAATAAGAGAAATTCAAAGGAATAATCTATGTTGTGAGAAAAATAGTCTAGTTAGTTTAAGTTATTCAACAGAAGGTACTTTGCAAAGAAATGCGAATTAAAAAACAAAGTATGAGGAAAATAATGAATTATTTGTGAGCTTTTGGCCTTTATAATGCTAATTGTGTTAAGAAATAAAAAGAATATTTGATTACAGAAACAAAGAACATTTTCAATCACACATTTCAAAAGAAAGGAAGCAGTTTTAAAGAAATATGATTGTGGATTATTTGATAGTGACATCCTGACAGTCCAAGGTCATGAGACTAAGCAGATCAAGGTCACATGATACATTAGTTCTAGCCTAAACAATACCAACCTGATTTAAACTCATCAGAAACTTTGTCCACATTCAGAATTTCGGGAGTGGGGCTCCGTTTGGGTGTGAGTGGGTGTTTAACAGGTTTTTCCGGTACAAGTTGATACATTCTGAGTTTTCTGCAGTAGATGGAAGCTGCCTCTGGTTCCAGGGCAATCAGCAGCTGGTCTGGATACTCTGGAGACGCTATTCCAGCCTACAAATATTAGACATCTCTTTGTTAACAGCCCACAAATCACAAACTATAATTATATGGCTTGAAAAAAAAAATTATTTTAACATAACAACATTATTCATATAATTGTAAGCTTTGTTTAAAATATTTGGCTGTTTTCATCCTTTTATGAACATTTCGTGTGTTAAATATGAGATTGAGAAACCACAGTACTTAGTGCGACCCATTCTGGGATTAATATTTTCAATTATTATAATTATATTTTTCATTTATTTGATAATTGAGTGAGTGTAATGACGTTGAAAATGTGGCTGATTTCTCTCAAGGAAATAGCATGTCAAGTGTTATGATTTAAACCTTGAGACTCAGGGAAGGGCGTGAAGCTCAGTTTCAATAAAAACATAAATTGCTTTTCTTTAAAAAAATTGCCATTTCACTCTACAAACCTGGTAGGCAGCTCAGTTTCAATAAAAACATAAATTGCTTTTCTTTAAAAAAATTGCCATTTCACTCTACAAACCTGGTAGGCAGCTTTCCTCATGAACTGTTTGGCTGGAGCCTTCCATATGGCAGGAACTGTGATCACCCATCGCACATCTTCGTTGAGGATCTTGGTGGAGGATTGGTCGCTCAGCTCTTGTAATGCATGCTCTTTGAAAAACTTGAGGGCGTGTGAGAACACCAGCAAGGCTGGCATGGTCTTGCCATTGGTGGCCTTCAGTTGTGTGGAATTGTTCAAGTCCTGCAATCACAAAAAGGTAGAAACCAAATGTAAAACATTGAAGTTTTTCAAACTACAACATATGATTTCCACTAGGTGGAGCCTTTGTTCCATTACACTTGTTGCCTGATCAACACATTTTCATTGATAAGATCCTAAAACGTGGTGTTTGACATGCTCAGTTGTGCAAAGTGTAATTTATTCTCTGAGAGACAATAATCTTGAGTCATAGGTCTCTGACCCAGTGAAATACTGATTTCAAACTACAACTCAAGTTTTAAAAATTAAATGACAATAATAATCAAATAAGTATGATTGCAATCATTTATATCTATTGATTAAGACTTGGGCATTTGTTTTCAGGTGCCTTATTTTACATACCCATGTCCTTTATTTATTCTTACATTGAAATACATGTTTAAGGGCCTGGTAATTTGACCGATTCATCGACCAATCAGATTGGAGCTGCATTACTACTGTGTCGAGTGAGTGAGCATTGTTGTTGTTACCCTATTCAGCTGTGTCTTGTCAACACTTTTACCACATTCCATGACATACCAATGGAAATGAGAAATCGGGAGCACAGGCCAGATATCTCCAGGTTTCGGGTTTGGGTGCCAATTTTCAGTGGGATTACATGCAGTGACCTGGTTCAGATAAAAGCTACATGTTATGCTGGCAATGTGTGTTCATGCAACCCCATCCAGGCTGCCCTTGCAATCTGCTTGCAATCTTCTTGCAATCTGATTGCAATCCCCACTCTCACAAAACTTACAAAGATTCCTTGCATACATACAAAAAGAAAAAAATTGATCCACACCGTTTTTACAATAGCCTGAAGCTCCTAACCCTGTATCACTCGTAATTTTTGGATTTCAAGAAAGAAACAAAATTGGTCATCCACCTCCATTATATATCAAACAAGCTCTTCCCTGATTAATGTCGTAACCTAATGCATCACTAAATGACCTTAATATTGATAAGTCCACTGATCAGAATATTACTGTAACTTAGAATTTGTGGAATGTACACAAAGAGAGACATATGACAATAAATGTAAGACATATAATGATAGAGTCGCGACATTACTGCGAACCACAGAGCATCACTAATATATTAACATGTCCCGCAGCTTGGCTCCGGTCCATGACATATGTAAACATTAGAGAGTTCCTTTGAAAGGTGACCCTCAACAGTCGCAAGTACCTGGTAGACTGACAATATTCCTACCATTGTCTAACCACAGAAGCACTTCTCTATTCTGTGCAGGTCTCAAACAACGGCTGGAATCCAGTGTAATATCTATCAACTACTTGAACCAGTAAAGATGTACTGTTATTTATGCATAATGTTTTTTCTCTTAGAAAATAGCGTTTGGTCTGCATGGACAGAAATCATCAGTTTATCTGCCCTATACTAGTTTATTATTGTTACTATATGCTCATCAAAATATTTATGAAAAAATAATATGTTTTCTCTTTCATGTTATATGTTGTGATTTGTGTCAACACATCTGTAGTAGAAAATTCCCTAGTGTTGGCACACAAACAGTGGAGCTTGCTAGCCACACCTTGCCCCTGGTGATGTCTCGGCTCGCTCTGCGAGACTAGCTCCTCCTTAGCTCTTATCTATCACTAATATGACACACGCTGATGATTAATGGTGGATCAGGGTCCACCGCATACCCACATACCACACACATTCCACCGATCCCAAATCCCCGCCCAGAAAACTGCAATAAACTCTCACATTGACATCCAATAATTTCTTGCATAGATTTTAGCTCATTATCATATCAGATCCCACAATAGATCTATTATGATAAGACACTGCACAACACAGACAGATTTGTTGCACCCATGCCAAGGATCAAACATAAATATGTATATAAAACACAGGAAAATGCAAGGGAATCAAATATTCTATTGTTATACTATCCTCCAACATATATTATATATATATATATATATATATATATATATATATATATATATATATATATATATATATATATATATATATATATATATATATATATATATATATATATATATATATATATATATATGACATATATTCATATACATTTGCACTACTAGACATACACATTTTATAAATTCATATACATTTATACTTTATATAAAAAAAATTAAAAGATTAAAACTTCAAAACAATATGACACTTCTGTTTACCCCCTGGACATGTTATATTGAGATGAGTCAGTGATTATAAGATCAAATATCTGGGATCAGATAAAACAATGGAGATGTTGACACCTGTGTTACCTGCAGTGTTTGTACTGTGCAAGCTGAGAGCATCCTGTAATCTACCTCAGCTCCTGTCCTGGCACTCAGCCAAACCATAAACCCATTTATGCTAATTTTCTCAACTTGCTGTGAAGGTTGTTGATATGAAAATGTTCTTTTCCGAAATTTTTTGCATGTATTGTATTATCATGTATATGTTGATAAGAAAAAAAATCAAAGCTCATTCTTCCAAGATATACCCAGATTAAATGATACACAATCAACACAAATTTATGTTTCCTGTATTATCCAGTTTTGGGTTACGTGAACCTTGTCACTAAGAGGGTCTATCCATTTTATATCTCCATTATGAAATCTCATGTATAATTTCTTGTCTCTTTTCACTTTATTCCTATGAAAAAGGCCCCGAGACGGAAATGTAGCAGTGTAGTTTCTGATAGGCATTATTCACCCAACAGATAAAGCATACCCACTTAATGTAGACAAATATAAGGTCAATCTATGAACTTGTTCCTTCATGTTTACAAGTGTGGGGTATGATCTGGAAAATGTGGCCCTGTGGAGATTTCAACACATAACCTACTCCTCGAACATTATCCTATATTTTAATATTTCATACTCCTAGCTTTTCGCAGTAAAGACCCTTTCATCTGCCAAAGACTAATTAGGACCAGACCAAAAAGAAGGCTATATGATTGAAAACTGAATATTGTATCTTTATTTTAATATTATGCTAAAAGTCATGAAGAGTGCCATTGCTATGAAGCAATGTCAACTATGCATCCACTGACTGATATTAATGCCAGATGATTCTGTCCAAAAGATGGAGCCACAGTCCCAATTCTGACCACCTCCTGGCATTCCACTGACCTTGAACTCTGTCTAACTACATATCACTGCCAAAGGGGCAGCTTCAAATTCCCTTATGTGTCAAAATAAATCAGCAAGTTTTGAAAAAAAGATGTCAGTTCTGACATCTAATATCAAGGGTACATATGACACTGTAATGACAGAGTCAAGAAGAATGAGGATGCCTCCTCCCTGATGCCAGCATTGTCTCATACCAACAAGCCTCCGACATTTCTGTGGTCTACACTCCCTCAAACATCTCAGTCAACAGCTTTGTTAAATATACAATCTTATCCGAACTATACATTATTTGACTTAATATTTTACAGTTTAAACTTCCAATAATAATAGAATCCGAAATGGTAAATCACTTGTACAAATGGGAAATATCAACACAATTAGTGTGGTTGGCCAATTAGCCGGCCCCTCCCCCTTCCTCCTCGTTGCACCATGCATGTTTGGTGGGCAGACATTCCACACATATCTGAGCTTCACATTGCTCTTCAAACTCATTGCATTGCTAAAGTACATATATTGCCTTTACTCAGGAAAATAAACCAGGAAAAAAAAAACTAAACTGCAGACTAAAAACCAAACTGCAGACCTCACAGTACCTAAGCACTATGGCATGCGAGGAGATCTTGTGATGTATTATTTGAAAATGATGACATATTTGGGTGGTGTAGTTTGGAAATGATGCTTTTGAGAGTGGGGAGGTTGACAGTGCCTGAACCTTATCACCCCTGTCATCTCCATTTTGATATAAACCAAATGTGAGCCCCTCTGTTTCTCCGAACCCTGGAGTCAGACTTACATACTGCTCACTCACATTTCAATTTCTGTACATTCTCTCTACTAATTTCCTCCCTGTGATATTTGTTGGCATCATGTGAATTTCAAATCATCTTATTTGGCTTGTATAATTATGTTCAGCTTGAACTTTCTTCTCTTGTTTCTGTCATAAAATACAACCCCCTACAACTGTTCTGAAGTACTGTATCAACTTGCAAATACTGTGTGAAAAAAAGCCTACAATCCTGTGGGACATAAATGTGGGATATTAAGTGTTTAAACAGAAGAATGTTTAATTCACCACTAAATCATCGTTTTTCTGATAATGTCCTATGAAATGTAAGGCTCAATTGAAGAAATCAGTGTCATAATAAATCATGTTCTAGCCGCAATTCTATGATTTATGCTCTGAACTTTGGCCAAATGGCCCAATTGTGCAGCAATTTGAGACTGCCCTGTCTACATCTTCATGTAATATAGATAGAGTAACTCAGAAATCGGTCAAGGGAACTCAAACTTTGTGGTTTCATATTTTCTAAACACAGGAAAACAATTTGAGGTTGAGTGGATATTTACACTTGGAGGATTGGCGTACAGTGGTGCCACCTACCTCCACACTTGCATGGATACTTCCCAATGAAATAAAGAATCTGATCTCCAATCTAATGTAATGTTATGACAACCTGAAATATCAGAATTATACGTATTGTCCTAGAAACCCTAATCTCTAAACATGCTGTGCAGAAGGGACATTCCAACATGGAGGTCTGTAAGCTTATCCACAACTTCTCCATTTCCAAGGGTCACCACTTAAATCACTTGGGTTTGGATCTGTTCCAAGTGTCCTGAAGCTTGGTATTTTTTTCAGAATTCTATCCTTTTTTGACATATTGGTACAAATATATGAGTAAAAATAATGTAGTGATAGTCAAAATGGAAAGTATGCAGAGACCTAAATTTGTGAAATATCTTCAATAACTAGGCCTATTAATTCTTCTGGCCACACAGATATTATATAAAGTTATTTTATCCCCTGATGAAAAACAAATATTTCATTTGGATGTTGCTATATTGTATCATGATAGATATCTCAACTTTTATCTCATTTTTTTCAATGGAAACAAAGTAGAGAACAGGGCAAGTTGACAATGTTTGCTCTATTTACACTTGATGACTAAGGGTATTTTTTCAGGTGTAATTTGCTGATCAGTGTGACAATCTGCCTTGCAAATGAGCCTCTCTGTGGTTGGGCAAGGGCAGTTGCCATGGTGATGACACAACTATCATTCAGACTTTTGAGGCCGATTAATTGAGAAGAAAATAACTCATAATCCAAAAAATATCCAATGATTGCAGAATCCAAACAGCAAAAGTCAATTTTCTCCTATTTCCTTTCCCTGATATATATGTACAACTAAATAAACGTATTACCCCGAGTCAATGTTTTACATCATAACTCTATCCACAGCACTGAGGTTACAGCCCCAGCATTTTTCTGCAATCCTAAGAATGAAAGATGGTTATGAATATTTTCCCCCACTGGCCATGCATAAATAATCTAGAGCTTTAAAGCACTATATAATACTCAATCTGCCATACCCAACATTCTTCCACAAATCTGGGTGACCCTCCATCACTCCCAGTGGGTCTTCCAAAAATTCATAAAAAGACCAAAAACCATCTGATATCATATCATTTTACTGTAAACCCATTACCTTGATTACATAGAGATACATTCTAAGGATGGAATATTCATAAAACTTATACAAGTTTCCACACAAAAAATTGTGTCATTTTTCGATGTATTCCCTTATCTCTTAGGCTCACACAACATAAAAAAATATAAATATATTTGAAGATGTTTTAAATTAGACCCAAGCTGTGGCTGACACAGGTTACATGTGTCCTGGCAGATGCCACAGGTTGTAACATTCCCCTGCATGGCTCATGGTAAGGGTTGTCCTCAGTGTGAGTACATGTGTCCTGGTAGATGCCACAGGTTGTAGCATTCCCCTGCATGGCTCATGGTAAGGGTTGTCCTCAGTGTGAGTACATGTGTCCTGGTAGATACCACAGGTTGTAGCATTCCCCTGCATGGCTCATGGTAAGGGTTGTCCTCAGTGTGAGTACATGTGTCCTGGCAGATGCCACAGGTTGTAGCATTCCCCTGCATGGCTCATGGTAAGGGTTGTCCTCAGTGTGAGTACATGTGTCCTGGTAGATGCCACAGGTAGCAGCATTCCTCTGCATGGCTCATGGTAAGGGTTGTCCTCAGTGTGAGTACATGTGTCCTGGCAGATGCCACAGGTTGTAGCATTCCCCTGCATGGCTCATGGTAAGGGTTGTCCTCAGTGTGAGTACCTGTGTCCTGGCAGATGTCACAGGTTGCAGCATTCCCCTGCATGGCTCATGGTAAGGGTTGTCCTCAGTGTGAGTACATGTGTCCTGGCAGATGCCACAGGTTGTAGCATTCCCCTGCATGGCTCATGGTAAGGGTTGTCCTCAGTGTGAGTACATGTGTCCTGGCAGATGCCACAGGTTGTAGCAGCCCCACCCACCTCATCACTGGCAGCAGGAAGATATTGACCCCACAAATAGATACACACATGTGCACCCAGGTCCCTGTGTTTGTTTACACCATACTACCTGCTAATAACAGGACAAGAAACACATTCCAGGACAAACCCCACAGTGCCCACATCCACATCCCCCTTACAGGGAAACCTGACAACAATCACATATGTTAGGGCCACAGCAAACTCAGAGAGCCTTTATATTATCCACCTGCATTCACTTTAATTTCCACATTTTCTATGTTATACAAGAGTTTGAGTTAACATTTGTGAAAAGGAAGGCATTTAAATTATGTACAAGAAGCAGCAACTCTATCCCCAGATTGAGTAAGAGACACACCTCCCTTGTCTCTAGCTTTACTTAACATTCCCAGATTCACATAACAACACATTAACTCTATTCTGTAGATCCTCCAATGACATTTAGCAGCCACTATTATCATTTAAACCTTCACATTACTGGCTTATGATTGGCCAAATATGCTTTCATCTTGCCAGACAGTACACTGTACACTACATGTGCCTCCTCTGTTTTATCTAACAGTTACACACTGATATTAACAATAGCTCCAAGCATATTTACTCACAATATGGAGATGAAAAATCAGTGGGTCACTTTTTTTCAATCAATATGTTTTGAATATCAAGTTCAGAGGGTAAGTGGTGGTTGATGTTCAGAGCTGGAATATTTAGAACCACAATGCCCTGAAAATATCAGTCTCTAGTAGATGTACTTATTTCTAAATGTCAGTAGAGCCAAATATCAACAGCAGCTGTTTAACTTTCTCTAACATTTAACAATGTTTCTTTTAGCCAGAACTTCACATTTCTTGCAAGTACACACCTGAACTTCTACCTTTTGATGTATGTTTTACATGGCTAACTTTCTAAAATGCACTGGTCTCACACTTTTTGTGCATCCATAAACTATTGCAATACCCAAATCCATCATGAAGAGAGAGACGTTTCTGTCTGTTCTTCATGATTTTCATCTGTTTAGCATAGTCCATGGACTAGCTCTTTGCTAAGCGAACTCTTGAATTGTATAATTGGAAAATAAAGATTTGATACACGATGGTGGAGTATTTGGATATTTCACTATAAGAATGTGGATGGTTTCTGTCTTTCAGTTGCCCAGTTGTATATTAGTGATGATTAATGACATTCAGGTTTGACCCCACTATGATGCCCAGATGTCCCAAGCTGGCAAGCAATCACTGCCCCCATAATAACTGCCACCAACCCTCTCTCACTTGTTGAATTCTATGATTGAGCCCACCCTACACATCTGGGACCCCATTATAGCAGCCTCAGAGAATTAAGACTTTTGTCAGCAAATTGTTACTATCTTGAAAACATTAGACAGTGGTAAAAGCAATGGTTTAGGTATTTCAATGTTAGGAGTAAGGTATAGATCCTGGGTGGGGAGAGGGGCTGAATCACACTGGAGCCTCCCCAAGCCTCTTATTATCTCTCAGATGATTTACAGCTTCTCAAATATAAACTCCCACTACTCTCTTGTGTCACCCTGTCACAAATATTTACCTGACCACATAGCTCAGTTCCTGAGAATTATCCTTAGATTTCTGTGCTGATAACAAGGGAATATGAATTTAAATGTAAGACACAATATTTAATGGGATATCAATATAAGCTTGCTAATTAGCTCATTCTTTACTTTGTGGTTTTTTTTTATCCATACTAAGAAGCCTTCTTTCCCACAGTACAACCAGGTTCACCTTGCAGCAGATCCCTAAAACAAAGTTCTTAGTATCAAACTTCTGAAACAAGATAAGTTTGCCCACCAGGTGGCTATAAACATCCCATAATATTGTCATCATTAGAAGGGCAGGAGGATGATAGAGCATGGAGTGGGGCTGGGGGTGACTGGTATACAATCCTCCTGGCCCTACCATGAATCCAAATACCTCACCCATCATGCTTATGAATTATTATTGTGGTTCATCTCAAATATTTCATGTTTAGTTTAATTTCTGCTCTGTGTTTCTGCATCTAGAATGTGATTACCCATGTGGGAATATTCTTATATGGGATATATGAATACCTGCTGTTCTTGACTCATGTTTTTGATTATCTATCTTTTTTATTCTCTGTACTAATCATCACCTGACTTCATTTAATGTGCAGCTAGTGTTTTCGATTCTATTCTATCTATATTGCTGAGCCACATGATGGCATGCCGAGGACATGCCCCCGAATGTGTTTTTGATGAAAAATCCATCCAGTCATAAAATATGTCATCTTGATTCTTGGTGTTAACGGTAGATTTGGTGAACTGCTGTTCCTCCTGATGGAGAATGCTGTCACCCCAGCTCCCACCCAGCTATACATCACCCCAGGCTGGGGGTGGGGCACAAGGTAGAAGCGGGTTTTTATAGTGAAAGGTTTATGCTGGGGTGCCATGGTGTGTCAAGTGTTATGTCTGCACATAAACAAAGCACCTGCATTTATCAGATGTCTCCGTTCTACACGCCATCAGTCTTACCTGTAACCCTCATACCCCATATACCCCCCTCTCCTACTTGACACCATAATTACCTCTGCATTTCATCTAATAATTTGTAGTTGTTTTAGTTTTTCCAACCAGGTAGAACACATTTGCAGTAATCAACATTTTGGCATGAAAAGGCAATGGCACCAACACAACAAATAATACTTGCTTGTGTTTCTCATTATAAAGAATGTCCTAAGTTGCTGAGACGTGGGTCTCTCAATCTAACTCACCCCTTCAGAGGGTTGTGATCTTTGCCCTTTGTCATTTACCTACACACCCATCTAATCTCAAACACAAAAATGTATGTTCTGTCAAGGACCTGTCATTGTTTATAGTTTTAAGTATTTTTTATTTTAACTGATGAGTTAAAATAGTCTTATCTGATATTAATTCATTATTCTGATATTAAGATGACCTTATTTGATATTGAAGTGGCCCTATTTGCTTGATATTTGGGTGGGCTTATTTGCTTGATATCCAGGTGGCCTGATTCCCCTGATATTTGAGTGGTTTTATTTCCTGTTGTTTTTTTAAGATCTGAATGTTGCTCAATATCACCTGATTTCTCTAGACCTATACAATACACTTAAACATTAGTAATACATTGCAGAATCTCCCATTCAGTACTAATTTACCCTTTCTTTTGGTCCCCTTTTCTATAAGCATATATATATATATATATATATATATATATATATATATATATTGCCCAAGACATCAAATACCAGGATCAAATACTGGTATTTTCACACTATCTAATTGCTTGTCTGGTAGCCTTTGGTAACCCTAGTTTTTATTCTGCTTGTGTTCCCTGATACTTATTCTGGGTGGCATTTCTTGTGATATTTTCCTTACCAACAGATCTGAGGCTTACATATTTATCATTCAAGATATGCTGTAAATCAGCGGTTCTTCAGGTTAGCTTACATTTATGCAAATGTTGGTCTGTATCCTTCTAGCAGTGTAAGTACTGGTCTCATCTAGTAGTGTAAGTTCAGTCTGTCTCATCTAGTAGTGTAAGTTCAGTCTGTCTCATCTAGTAGTGTAAGTTCAGTCTGTCTCATCTAGTAGTGTAAGTTCAGTCTGTCTCATCTAGTAGTGTAAGTTCAGTCTGTCTCATCTAGTAGTGTAAGCTCAGTCTGTCTCATCTCGTAGTGTAAATTCAGTCTGTCTCATCTAGTAGTGTAAGCTCAGTCTGTCTCATCTAGTAGTGTCAGTCTGTCTCTGCTATTCCATTGTCAGTGATGTTCTCCATTTGTCTGAATATACCTCCCACAGAAGAGAAGATAAATATGTGTGTGGTGCCCTCATCAGCACATCTCTGTTATTAATGTAAATAAGTGAATTAAAATATAAAAACTTTTAAAATATTACATTTCAAGCAGATTGTCAATTTAAAGCTAAAAAGTTTCCTTATTGATATAACACAAACAGTGCACAGAAGGTTTCTCATTTTTATGGTTCAGTCCCACAGAAGATTGAGCACTGAGAATGTTACCATAACTTCCTCTGCTGCATAGTTTTGGTGCTTTTTCTGGGACCATCTATCTCGCTGAATCATCACAGATATCAAGTTCTTCATTTTATTGCTTCACTCTGGTATCAGATCAGCTGAAGTATGCCATTAAAGCTTGCTTGATCACAACTTTTCCTGCTTCTGCTCAAGAGTAGCATATCATTACTGACACAAGTGGAATATCTGACATCCTGGTGGACCCATTCTCATATGATATCTATTCCAAATTATTTTTTATGGCTGGAGCTAATTTAGAATATATGATTGATTGAGGAGTCAGATTGAGGTCTGGTAGCTAGGTGAGTCAGATTGAGGTCTGGTAGCTAGATGTGTCAGATTGAGATCTGGTAGCTAGGTGAGTCAGATTGAGGTCTGGTAGCTAGATGTGTCAGATTGAGGTCTGGAAGCTAGAAGAGTTAGATTGAGGTCTGGTAGCTAGGTGAGTCAGATTGAGGTCTGGTAGCTAGATGTGTCAGATTGAGGTCTGGTAGCTAGATGAGTTAGATTGAGGTCTGGTGGTAAGATGAGCCAAGTTGAGGTCTGGTAGGGATATGAGCCAAATTGAGGTCTAGAGGCAAGACAAATCATCCACACCACACCCTGGTCCTTTAATTGTGGCAAATTAATGAAAGAGTACCTCTCCTCTACAGTGACATGAATGACCACAGACACAGTGACCATTAAATGATGTCAGACCTCTCCTCTATGGCACCATGAAATGACCAGACACCATGACCATTAAATGATGTCAGACCTCTCCTCTATGGCACCATGATGTGACCACAGACACTGTGACCATTAAATGATGTCAGACCTCTCCTCTATGGCACCATGAAATGACCAGACGACACCATGACCATTAAATGATGTCAGATCTCTCCTCTAAGGCACCATGAAGTGACCACAGACACAGTGACCATTAAATGATGTCAGACCTCTCCTCTATGGCACCATGAAATGACCACAGACACAGTGACTATTAAATGATGTCAGACCACTCCTCTATGGCACCATGATGTGACCACAGACACCATGACCATTAAATGATGTCAGACCACTCCTCTATGGCACCATGATGTGACCACAAACACAGTGACCATTGAATGATGTCAGACCACTCCTCTATGGCACTATGATGTGACCACAGACTAAGTGACCATTAAATGATGTCAGACCACTACTCTATGGCACTATGATGTGACCACAGACTAAGTGACCATTAAATGATGTCAGACCTCTCCTGTATGGCACCATGAAGTGACCACAGACACCATGACCATTAAATGATGTCAGACCACTCCTCTATGGCACAATGATGTGACCACAGACACAGTGACCATTAAATGATGTCAGACCTCTCCTCTATGGCACCATGAAATGACCACAGACACAGTGACCATTAAATGATGTCAGACCACTACTCTATGGCACCATGACGTGACCACAGATCTAGTGGCCATCAAATGATGGATGATCTCTCAACTAAGGTGCCATGAAGTAACCACAGATCCCATGAAGTGACCATAGATCCTGTGACCACAGTATGATGGAGGACCTTTCTGCCATGGTAGAAACAGTGCAAGACCCCATGTAGTGACCGGAATGTGGGCTGCCAAATTATGACAGCAGTCTGTCGCCAGTTCAGCCAGGACATTGGGCTTATGCCCAGTGGGATAGCTGTAGCCAGGCAGGATGACTACATGCTTGACATCCATCCATCTACTGGCATTAATTACACAAGACATCACAGCTTGAAACACAGCAATCAAGTGGACATAGATGTCACTTCTTGTTTCTTGCAAGCATCAAATCTCTCAAATCCCCCCAAAAATATTTGAGAAATTTGGAAAGACGAGCTTTATTTCAACCACTACCTTCTGGATATCTCATAGAACAAAGTTGGTGAAAAGAAGAGGCATTAACCATATGGAAAGCTGCTAATATCCCATATGCCACCAATATGTCCTCTGAGTGACTACCAAGTGATCTGACCTTTGTTTCACCTTTGCATCACCTCTTTGATAGATCTTTGACATCATATATCTTTCCACTGACCTGTTTAACCTTCATTTAAAACTTGTAACCCTGATCCTCATAAACATGTCATGAAAGCACTGGTCTTTCTTTTCTGATTTCTCCAGTTATCTATTCCAATGGTCCACACATTCATTATGAAACATTACCTCCATGACAAAAGTCTATATCATCTCTTAATATATGCTTCCAGCATCCACATCATAATAGTCTCAAAATAAAGTTGACTTGGTTTTCACACCCCATGGTGTTTCCATATCTTTTCTGTGCATAAATTCTGGGAGAATGTCCATTGCATATGGCAGTAAATGCACAGTCTGTCTCCCCCTGGTTTCTATATCATAGAGTGTTTTACTTATGCCTGGTCATATTACATAGAATTCGTGCTAATAACATTCCCAGAATTTGAAATACACTGTAAATGTATGTAGCCTCATTACTTACTGAGTAACAAGGAGATATGTCTTGCAAAATGGTCAGTTTTGACATCCTGGGAAATATATGAGAATTCCTGCTGTGTTAATGTTTGCCTCGTGATGGTGAATATTAGTTTCCATATCAGATGTGGAAATGATGAATATAACCAATTTTCCAGATTTTAAACACCGAAAGTGAACCGTACCTGTCATTAGCCTGAATGAAGAAAATGTGTGTTGCTATTTCAATTGATATACCAAGAACCTAAAGATTTTAAGTGTCTTCCCTTCCACTTTTCAATACTATTCCAAGATATGGGAGATGAATTGACAACACAAAATTGTTCAAAAGTGAACATTGATTGGCTCTTCTCTGTTTCAGAGAGGGATGTAGTTTACAGAATGTAAAAATTACATTAACCTGAGCAAGTGTGGTTTGTGGTATTCTTCAGGTCAATTCAAATTCCAATCCCCCCCTTGCCTCTGTACCCTGAACCCCTCTGTGCCCTGGACCCATCTATGCCCAGGACCCCTATATGCCCAGAAGGAAGCATCTCCCAGAGTGAGGCTGGCAGGAGGGCCTTTCTGAAGCAGTCATATCTTTTGCTGGTGACAAGACAGAGAGGTGCAGTGGTGTGTCTGACTGTGATCTCAGTGAACCTGTCCAGCTGTCTGATGTTGAAGGTGCATCACTCTGGACCTCAGAGGACCTCTGTGCCAGGTGGGAGGCCTAATTACATGGTGTAGGTTGGCAGTTGCATGGCTGGCCACAGCATGCTCAGGTCCTGGGTCACGTTCTAATAGATGATCCATGGCTTGTTCAATGTTGACCAACATGTCCTGCTGCAATCTTTTCCAGATTTCTCTCTCAGCAACCAGATTAATTACATCAGTTACTTGACCAGCCTGCTCTGTAGTATGGGTGGGGGTAATGGGGCTGACTTGACCAGCCTGCTCTGTAGTATGGGTGGGGGTAATGGGGTTGACTTGACCAGCCTGCTCCGTATTATGGGTGGGGGTAATGGGGTTGACTTGACCAGCCTGCTCTGCAGTATGGGTAGGGGTAATGGGGCTGACTTGACCAGCCTGCTCTGCAGTATGGGTGGGGGTAATGGGGCTGACTTGACCAGCCTGCTCTGTAGTATGGGTGGGGGTAATGGGGTTGAGCTTTGTGGTGTTAGTGGGGGTGGAGGGGTCGGCCAGCATTCCCTGCAGCATGTGTGTGTGTAATGGGGCTGACTTGACCAGGTTGCCATGCAGCCTCCAGCCAGCATGAAGCCATGTTTATGTGGTCAGTGAGGGTCCTGGAGGGGAGGGCTACCAATAACCATTGCCACATTTGTGGTATTGTGCACTATTATACCAACCAACCTCAATCTGTTTCCTGCTTATTTTCACTAACCACAGTCTATTACTATATAACTATATAATGCCCTATTTCATAATTCTCTTCAACCAATAATTCAGAAGTATCTATAGAAGAAATACAGATAATAAGAACAAAATATCTCCTTTATACATCCAAATTTCAAAAGATCACTGAGATCAGGACCTCCAAATGGATTAATTTTGATTGACACAGCTGAGGTATGACCTCCTGTGTGGTGAGTTTTGTAGTTAGTGTCCGTCAACATGGTCATGTTGGATTCCAGGTGTGAAAACTCTACCGGTACACAAGATATATGACTGTGTGGTCAGAGGTACATGGTCAGTGCCCTCCCCAGGCCCAGCATACACACTCTATATCCTCACACTCTCCTTTGCAACTCACACAGTATTCTCCTCCCTCCAACACTATCAGAGCCCAAGTAGAGGCTACTTTTTTCTCTCTCTATCTTTTACCATTGCTCATTAATTCTAAAATTATAAATTAGCATGTATTTGACAAAAACTGACAAATTCAAATTTTTGCATGTGTCGTGCATTACATATTACTCCAGCAAGTCTGATAAAGACAGCATGGATGGTGACAAGTGTTCTCTGGCGTGAATGACCTTTCTTTGAAGAATGTCAGACCTGTCTATGGGTGGCAAGGACATTATATAAATCAGCACAGTTTTTATAAGTTTTCAAGTGTCTAGTGCCTTTCTGTCCTGTTCCCTGGCCCAATAGGATGCCTCATAGCTTTTATAAATATCTTGCAAAGACTTAACAGTGGCATGCTCCATGCACAAATCACATCCAAATGGGTCCAAATATGTTTCGGGTTATCCTGTCCAGGGTCCTTCACATTTGTCCTTGTCTCCTTTTATCTGAAGTGCCCAGCTTATGAAATACAGCAGGTTTGTTATTTACATCTCATGTCACCTGTGAAAGATATACATGTCTGAAAGTGGACAAAATATTGAGTCGTTTAACCCAAATAGTATTATACATGACCAACACGAGGCTCTGTTCAGTTTTGGTCCAGTAGCTGGTATATGTGGAGTATGTTTCATACAGTGTTATGGATGTTCTGGAGGCAGATAATTATGATAATAATCAGCACTGGTTCCTGGTACTACACCTCTCAGAACTCGGGGCAGAACTGACCAAGTGATGCCAAGTACGAGGAAACATAAAAAAATCCATCCTGTTGTAATTCTGAGTCCTGTTCACAGGTAAAAGGTTCAGGAAGAATTTGACCTGTGCTTTGGCCCCCTCTCAGATCTCTGCTGCATCTGCCATCTTCACCAGGTATAGGGCTCGTTAATTCAGGACCTGTCCGGCTGATTGCTGTTCTGTAACCTTTGACTGTGAAAAAATAATCACCAAAAGAGCAACTGGGCCAAGCCAGATGGTTCAATCTTCTTTGAAACTATGTATTTTGCAGAGGTTCCTGTCAAAACCATGTGGAACAATTTCAGAAATGAAACGCTTCCTTTTATGATGTCACTGGCACATGTAAAACAAATAGCATTCATAGCACTAGTTAGCATTCCAAAGGCATAAGGATTATTAAAATCACTTTCAGATTGTTTAAAAATAAGATCACAAATTAGCATACTTATCAACTCCATATGATTATGTGAATGGCAAACATACAGCAGCATTTAGATATGAAATAAAAAGTGGACGAAAGAACATATATTTCTAAGAACTTTGCCACTGAACTACCCAGATGTGCAATGTTTTTTTTATGGTTTATGACATTATATTAATACAATTGAATTTCTATTAGCATGTCTTTTTTGATAGTGTCCTTGTTCTCTTGATGACTTAAAATATATAGTAGCTCAATGGCAGAATTTGGGTTTGTTGGTGAAACCTAGATTTAAGCAATGCCTGGATTCCTAGAACTTGCAGCAAGATCAAAGAAGCCTCCTGGGAACTCGTATTAAACTTGGAAGAGAGGTGTACTTGACATATGGGTCAGAGTGGTGGGATCACACGATTTCACCACCTCTGTAGTCAGATCTCACACCATTTACTCCATGCGAATAATTCACAAATTGTGAGAGACATAAAATTGTGATTGATTTATTTGCAAAGACAAGATAAGACTGCAAACAGTTTCACTCCTTCTAGGTTGATCTATGTACACTGACAGAGATAGGACCACCATCATCCATTGCAGCATCCTCCTATACATTCAACTGAGCATGATCACCCTCTGCTCTACCCTCCTATACATTCAACTGAGCATGATCATCCTCTGCTCTATCCTCCTACACATTCAACTGAGCATGATCATCCTCTGCTCTATCCTCCTATACATTCAACTGAACATGATCACCCTCTGCTCTACCCTCCTATACATTCAACTGAGCATGATCATCCTCTGCTCTATCCTCCTACACATTCAACTGAGCATGATCATCCTCTGCTCTATCCTCCTATACATTCAACTGAGCATGATCATCCTCTGCTCTACCCTCCTATACATTCAACTGAACATGATCATCCTCTGCTCTACCCTCCTATACATTCAACTGAGCATGATCATCCTCTGCTCTACCCTCCTATATAACTGAGCATGTTCACCCTCTGCTCTACCCTCCTATACATTCAACTGAGCATGATCACCCTCTGCTCTATCCTCCTACACATTCAACTGAGCATGATCATCCCCTGCTCTACCCTCCTATATAACTGACCATGTTCATCCTGTGCTTGATCTTCCTATATATTCAACTAAATATGATATGTTTGCTTATCCTCCTATATATTCAACTAAATATGATATGTTTGCTTATCCTCCTATATATTCAACTAGATATGATATATTTGCTCTTATCCTCCTATACATTTAACTGAGCATGGCCAAGTATCGAGTGCACAGTGAGCATTTCAGGCAGAAGCTTCACTGCCAGCAGACATCTGCACACCACAAATTGCTCAATGCCCCAAACATAACCAGACAAAGAAATATGGCTCCATTTGAGAAGTGATGCAATTTTTTTCTGACTTTATGTTTACAATAGATTAACAACAAACTTGATGATAAATATATAATATGAGTATGCTTCCGGTATCACAGTGGGAGGCTGACAGCTGTCAGCAGAAACCTGCGGCATGATTCACGTCCACAATTCCTTCAGATTAAAATTGTTAACTGTATACTAAAACTTCTAATAAAATACTATTTTTTAGATTTTTTAGATATTCATATCCATTTAGCAAAATCTTGTCTGTTTCACGTCCACTATTCCTTCAGATAAGACTTGTAAGCTGTATACTAAAACTTCTAATAAAATACTATTTTTAGATTTTTTTAGATATTCATATCCAGTTAGCAAAATCTTGTCTGTTACTATTAAATGAGATCAAACAGATGGTTTGGTTTTTAATTTTATTTTTAGTGAGTCATTTCTAAGGAGAAGTAACCCAGCTAAATCTGCTATGTCCTTGCTATATGAGGGTGGTTTAAACCTGCTGAGGGCACCACCTATCTCTGTTCCAATTTAGTCACCATGACAACTTGCAGGTTGTTTTTACAACAAACAGACATGCACCAACAAACACTGCCATGTGCTGACAACACATGAACATTATATTTCAATCACCTTCAATTTTTTTAAATTATATTTTGTAAAAAAAATATTTTGATGTATGTGTTTTTGATGCAATGTATATTTTCCTGGATGTCATTTAAACATGAAAAAGAAGATATTTTCTTTAATTTTGTAAATGTTTCAAACTTTAGTTTTTCCTCTTATGATCTCATCAGCCACACCAGGCAAACTTGGAGATTAAAGCTTTAAGGTTTCTACAAACAATATTACTCATCCATGTCTCAGCTGACATCACCATTAATCCATGATACGCCCTTGTGCCATATGATTACAGTGCCCCCTGGTGGCCGACAGATGGTCGCCAGGTATGCTATGCTACCTTCTATACTTCTCTGTGTTTAAAATCATCTATATAAATACCTATTAACGAGAAATCTAATATTGATGGATTTTATTGTCTTAATTTACCAATATACTAAA
The DNA here is from genome assembly GCA_949316495.1 of Amphiduros pacificus. Taxonomy (NCBI): domain Eukaryota; kingdom Metazoa; phylum Annelida; class Polychaeta; order Phyllodocida; family Hesionidae; genus Amphiduros; species Amphiduros pacificus. Next base: position 8,127,652 of record OX439000.1, read on the forward strand.
CCAGGTGGAGAATCAGCTTTCTAAAATTAAACCTTACTAATATGAGATATAATGAGGATGTGTGTGAGTTTGCAAACTGCTCTGTGCTTTGTATGAGAGAGCCACATGTCCGAGGTAGAGTGAGTGAGGTATGGGAGGAGGCACTGAGGAGGTCCCACCACCCCCAGACTTACCACTCCGGCATCTCTGTAGGAATAATTACTTCTCCTGCTCATATCTGATCAGATGTTCCTCATTGCCCATGCTAAATTACCGTGACTTCATTCTCAATCTGCTACACAAATGCAACCTCATTCTCATGTGATAAACATATGTTATCAACAATGCAATCAATATATCATGAAATGTCATGAAACATAAACAAATTTGCAGTAACATAATTGAGTAATAGCTATAATTTTATACATTCATTTAGATCTGCAGGTATAACAGTCACCTGGCAGGGGCTGCAGGTATAACAGTCACCTAGCAGGGGCTGCAGGTATAACAGTCGCCTAACAGGGGCTGCAGGTATAACAGTCATCTAGCAAAGGCTGCAGGTTTAACAGTCACCTAGCAGGGGCTGCAGGTATAACAGTCACTTGGCAGGGGCTGCAGGTATAACAGTCACCTAGCAGGGGCTGCAGGTATAACAGTCACCTAGCAGGGGCTGCAGGTATAACAGTCACCTAGCAGGGGCTGCAGGTATAACAGTCACCTGGCAGGGGCTGTAGGTTTAACAGTCACCTAGCAGGGGCTGCAGGTATAACAGTCACCTAGCAGGGGCTGCAGGTATAACAGTCACCTAGCAGGGGCTGCAGGTATAACAGTCACCTAGCAGGGGCTGCAGGTATAACAGTCACCTAGCAGGGGCTGCAGGTATAACAGTCACCTGGCAGGGGCTGCAGGTATAACAGTCACCTGGCAGGGGCTGCAGGTATAACAGTCACCTATCAGGGGCTGCAGGTATAACAGTCACCTAGCAGGGGCTGCAGGTATAACAGTCACCTAGCAGGGGCTGCAGGTATAACAGTCACCTAGCAGGGGCTGCAGGTATAACAGTCACCTGGCAGGGGCTGCAGGTATAACAGTCACCTGGCAGGGGCTGCAGGTATAACAGTCACCTAGCAGGGGCTGCAGGTATAACAGTCACCTAGCAGGGGCTGTAGGTATAACAATCACCTAGCAGGGGCTGCAGGTTTAACAGTCACCTAGCAGGGGCTGCAGGTATAACAGTCACCTGGCAGGGGCTGTAGGTATAACAGTCACCTAGCAGGGGCTGTAGGTATAACAGTCACCTAGCAGGGGCTGCAGGTATAACAGTCACCTAGCAGGGGCTGCAGGTATAACAGTCACCTAGCAGGGGCTGCAGGTATAACAGTCACCTGGCAGGGGCTGCAGGTATAACAGTCACCTGGCAGGGGCTGCAGGTATAACAGTCACCTATCAGGGGCTGCAGGTATAACAGTCACCTAGCAGGGGCTGCAGGTATAACAGTCACCTAGCAGGGGCTGCAGGTATAACAGTCACCTAGCAGGGGCTGCAGGTATAACAGTCACCTGGCAGGGGCTGCAGGTATAACAGTCACCTGGCAGGGGCTGCAGGTATAACAGTCACCTAGCAGGGGCTGCAGGTATAACAGTCACCTAGCAGGGGCTGTAGGTATAACAATCACCTAGCAGGGGCTGCAGGTTTAACAGTCACCTAGCAGGGGCTGCAGGTATAACAGTCACCTGGCAGGGGCTGTAGGTATAACAGTCACCTAGCAGGGGCTGTAGGTATAACAGTCACCTAGCAGGGGCTGCAGGTATAACAGTCACCTAGCAGGGGATGTAGGTTTAACAGTCACCTAGCAGGGGCTGCAGGTATAACAGTCACCTAGCAGGGGCTGCAGGTATAACAGTCACCTAGCAGGAGCTACAGGTATAACAGTCACCTAGCAGGAGCTACAGGTATAACAGTCATCTAGCAGGGGCTGTAGGTATAACAGTCACCTAGCAGGGGCTGTAGGTATAACAGTCACCTAGCAGGGGCTGCAGGTATAACAGTCACCTAGCAGGGGCTGCAGGTATAACAGTCACCTAGCAGGGGCTGCAGGTATAACAGTCACCTGGCAGGGGCTGCAGGTATAACAGTCACCTGGCAGGGGCTGCAGGTATAACAGTCACCTATCAGGGGCTGCAGGTATAACAGTCACCTAGCAGGGGCTGCAGGTATAACAGTCACCTAGCAGGGGCTGCAGGTATAACAGTCACCTAGCAGGGGCTGCAGGTATAACAGTCACCTGGCAGGGGCTGCAGGTATAACAGTCACCTGGCAGGGGCTGCAGGTATAACAGTCACCTAGCAGGGGCTGCAGGTATAACAGTCACCTAGCAGGGGCTGTAGGTATAACAATCACCTAGCAGGGGCTGCAGGTTTAACAGTCACCTAGCAGGGGCTGCAGGTATAACAGTCACCTGGCAGGGGCTGTAGGTATAACAGTCACCTAGCAGGGGCTGTAGGTATAACAGTCACCTAGCAGGGGCTGCAGGTATAACAGTCACCTAGCAGGGGATGTAGGTTTAACAGTCACCTAGCAGGGGCTGCAGGTATAACAGTCACCTAGCAGGGGCTGCAGGTATAACAGTCACCTAGCAGGAGCTACAGGTATAACAGTCATCTAGCAGGGGCTGTAGGTTTAACAGTCACCTAGCAGGGGCTGTAGGTTTAACAGTCACCTAGCAGGGGCTGCAGGTATAACAGTCACCTAGCAGGGGCTGCAGGTATAACAGTCACCTAGCAGGGGCTGCAGGTTTAACAGTCACCTAGCAGGGGCTGCAGGTATAACAGTCACCTAGCAGGGGATGTAGGTTTAACAGTCACCTAGCAGGGGCTGCAGGTATAACAGTCACCTAGCAGGGGCTGCAGGTATAACAGTCACCTAGCAGGGGCTGCAGGTTTAACAGTCACCTAGCAGGGGCTGCAGGTATAACAGTCACCTAGCAGGGGCTGTAGGTATAACAGTCACCTAGCAGGGGCTGCAGGTATAACAGTCACCTAGCAGGGGCTGCAGGTATAACAGTCACCTAGCAGGGGCTGCAGGTATAACAGTCACCTAGCAGGAGCTACAGGTATAACAGTCACCTGGCAGGGGCTGTAGGTATAAAAGTCACCTAGCAGGGGCTGTAGGTATAACAGTCACCTAGCAGGGGCTGCAGGTATAACAGTCACCTAGCAGGGGCTGCAGGTATAACAGTCACCTAGCAGGGGCTGCAGGTATAACAGTCACCTGGCAGGGGCTGTAGGTATAACAGTCACCTAGCAGGGGCTGTAGGTATAACAGTCACCTAGCAGGGGCTACAGGTATAACAGTCACCTAGCAGGGGCTGCAGGTATAACAGTCACCTGGCAGGGGCTGTAGGTATAACAGTTACCTGGCAGGGGCTGTAGGTATAACAGTCACCTAGCAGGGGCTGCAGGTATAACAGTCACCTAGCAGGGGCTGCAGGTATAACAGTCACCTAGCAGGGGCTGCAGGTATAACAGTCACCTGGCAGGGGCTGTAGGTATAACAGTCACCTAGCAGGGGCTGCAGGTATAACAGTCACCTAGCAGGGGCTGCAGGTATAACAGTCATCTAGCAGGGGCTGTAGGTTTAACAGTCACCTAGCAGGGGCTGCAGGTATAACAGTCACCTAGCAGGGGCTGCAGGTATAACAGTCACCTGGCAGGGGCTGTAGGTATAACAGTCACCTAGCAGGGGCTGCAGGTATAACAGTCACCTGGCAGGGGCTGTAGGTATAACAGTCACCTAGCAGGGGCTGCAGGTATAACAGTCACCTAGCAGGGGCTGCAGGTATAACAGTCACCTAGCAGGGGCTGCAGGTATAACAGTCACCTGGCAGGGGCTGTAGGTATAACAGTCACCTAGCAGGGGCTGCAGGTATAACAGTCACCTGGCAGGGGCTGTAGGTATAACAGTCACCTAGCAGGGGCTACAGGTATAACAGTCACCTGGCAGGGGCTGCAGGTATAACAGTCACCTAGCAGGGGCTGCAGGTATAACAGTCACCTAGCAGGGGCTGCAGGTATAACAGTCACCTAGCAGGGGCTGCAGGTATAACAGTCACCTAGCAGGGGCTGTAGGTTTAACAGTCACGTGGCAGGGGCTGCAGGTATAACAGTCACCTAGCAGGGGCTGCAGGTATAACAGTCACCTAGCAGGGGCTGCAGGTATAACAGTCACCTAGCAGGAGCTACAGGTATAACAGTCACCTAGCAGGGGCTGCAGGTATAACAGTCACCTAGCAGGGGCTGCAGGTATAACAGTCACCTAGCAGGGGCTGTAGGTATAACAGTCACCTAGCAGGGGCTGCAGGTATAACAGTCACCTAGAAGGGGCTGCAGGTATAACAGTCACCTAGCAGGGGCTGCAGGTTTAACAGTCACCTAGCAGGGGCTGCAGGTATAACAGTCACCTAGCAGGGGCTGTAGGTATAACAGTCACCTACCTAGCTGGGGCTGCAGGTATAACAGTCTCCTAGCAGGGGCTGCAGGTATAACAGTCACCTAGCAGGGGCTGCAGGTATAACAGTCACCTAGCATGGGCTGTAGGTATAACAGTCACCTAGCAGGGGCTGCAGGTATAACAGTCACCTAGCAGGGGCTGCAGGTATAACAGTCACCTAGCAGGGGCTGCAGGTATAACAGTCACCTAGCAGGGGCTGTAGGTATAACAGTCACCTAGCAGGGGCTGCAGGTATAACAGTCACCTAGCAGGGGCTGCAGGTATAACAGTCACCTAGCATGGGCTGTAGGTATAACAGTCACCTAGCATGGGCTGTAGGTATAACAGTCACCTAGCAGGGGCTGCAGGTATAACAGTCACCTAGCAGGGGCTGTAGGTATAACAGTCACCTAGCAGGGGCTGTAGGTATAACAGTCACCTACCTAGCTGGGGCTGCAGGTATAACAGTCTCCTAGCAGGGGCTGCAGGTATAACAGTCACCTAGCAGGGGCTGCAGGTATAACAGTCACCTAGCATGGGCTGTAGGTATAACAGTCACCTAGCAGGGGCTGCAGGTATAACAGTGACCTAGCAGGGGCTGCGGGTATAACAGTCACCTAGCAGGATGTCTGAATGTTTAACATTCACCAAATGGGATTTTTTGGTTTAAGTTTAGTTCATGTCATCCTCTGAAACAATTGAAATACATCAATGTTAAAGCATGCACACCTCCAACCCCACTGGGTAGCACATATTTATTTGCTGTTTAGTGTTAGATGGAGTTTTCAGCATTATCTCCACAACAAATTGCCAAACAGGAAAGATTTAAACAGTTCTGAGCTTGTGAGAAGAAAATGAAGGTAGTTTTGTATTCTAAAAGTAGATTTTAGTGACATCCTATCCCTGACAATAGCATGGTTGACTGTTACCATTACTTATGAACTTTTCATGCTGTAAAGTTCCATACAGACACAGGAATAACATTCATAATTGTACCAATTTTGCACACTTCCCAATTGTAACATTCTCCAAGTTATTTATATGAGTTCCCCCATTGACTATCAAGTCGGTTTTACAAGCTTCTTGATCAAAGATACCTAAGTCATCTGTTGGGGCAGTTTTTGTTCTTGGAAAAGGGATCATGATTGCTGTCTCACCATTTGTTTACAACATTGGGAACACACTTTGTGTGCTCTTGCGAATATTAATAATGAGCACTAACTGCTTTGAGAAAATTGCTCACTTAGTCAGCCATCTTCCTTGAGGGAGGAGACTGAAGCTGAGTAAAATGGCATGGATAAAAAGGTCAAACAGCTCTGAGAAAAATTACCATATAAGTCTGTTAGTGTTAGATAATAGTTCTTGAATGCATCTATTCTCATTATTTTTTTTATATTGGCTGCCAAATTTTCTTGAAATTGAACCAGGGAGCTATCATTTTTCTTATAATATCTATATTAATAGAGTACTTCAAATAACTGTCACCTTGATTACATTTGGCTCTAACCTTGAGTCAACCCTTGAGCTTGTATTACATCTATAGGTTATTTTGATCATTTTCCAATCAGCCCTCTGAGCCCCCTAAGTGGCTACAATTGCCACCAGCACCACCTGGTAACAAGGAAGCAAACCAACCCTTGACCATGGGACCTCAGTTAGCCAACAAGGTCAATAGAACACTTGTGGCCTCTGTTGATGATATCAAGAACATAAAACACTTAAGCAAATGTATAATTATTTTCTTCGTGAAAAAAACACTATAACATACTAATTATAAACACTTTCAAAACAACATTGGAAATTCCAGGATTTGTGCAGGGGTTAATTCTAGTACAGACTGTGTTTTTTGTTGTTTAGTGATAAGGCATGTTGATATTAGCCTGCTACAGTGCTGAGCTACTACAAGACCAACCCTGGTATGGGATGTGTACATTCCATTCCTGATGAATGTGAACCATTAAACACTGCACATTGCAGCCAATACAAATACGACCTTTAAACTGTTTCTTTTTATAGGTAATAAGGTATCTGATAAGGTTCCCAAATCCATCAACTTTGAATTGCTGTTTGGTACTAAAATGACATCATTTACTGTCTAAATATTTTCATTGTGCATCACTTGTTTAGGAGCCAAAGAGTACAGTATTTCCATATCTTTCCAGTTTAATAAAAATCATGAGGACAGTGGTCTAGTGCCAGATATTTAACCAGTTCCATGTGCATATCCATCATTACCCTTTTGAAGATGACAAGTAGCAATGCAGCATAAATCTGATCTGTTCTCTCACTTGGTGGGAAATTCATATCTGCTCTGACCCCTGGAGCAATTCTATTTTTTGTGCAAAGAATATTTCTTGGCAATGAACAACATTGGTAATTATTTAGTGTCTGTCAACACTCTGCATTGATCAATCAGCAATTGCAAAGATGTGCTATTGTTCATTATATAGGTCAATGCCTCTTCCTCCATATAATTGCAAATTACTGGTTCCTAAGTGTTCCTCGAATTCAATGATATTGTAATCAATGAACCTGTGAATTCTGACTTTTATGGTCTAACCCCCACTGCAACAATCAAATAGTTGACTTAATTTCTAAAACTAAACCTCTCAGGAACTGATCTTAGTTTTGACATTAATCTTTTGTGCCAGGTTACTAAATTAAAGCTGATTAGCAGAACTTACCAAGACCCACCTGAACTGGGTCTACTGGCAGACAGAAATGCTCTAATGTATAACTATTGTTACTTAGTATGCCCAATGAGAGACTGCAGTCAAAGGTTCATGATCCAAGTGATCTGACATCTTCACATTGCAACAAACTGTAGCCCCAAAGAATCATAAATAAATGTCATAATAGTTTGTGACCACCCAGAACAACAGTATATGTCCTTCCCATCTGTAACTGGTGGTGCATGTAACTGGTGGTGCATGTAACTGGTGGTGCATGTGACTGGTGGTGCATGTGACTGGTGGTGCATGTGACTGATGGTGCATGTAACTGGTGGTGCAGGTAACTGGTGGTGCATGTAACTGGTGGTGCAGGTAACTGGTGGTGCATGTAACTGGTGGTGCATGTAACTGGTGGTGCACTTAATCCATCCTCTCCTTTAGGGGTTTAACAAGAATCTCTTAATCTATGATCATTTGTTTGACATAAGTTTTAATCAGGCCTTTGATAAGCTTTAATCAGACCTCATTCAGATTTCAAACAGAAGTAGCAATGATTATCTTGTGTCTTACAATTTATAATACCCAAAGGCATCCAGATTCCAAATGATTTCTATCACTCCTATAGAAGAGAGAAACTATAATTATATTGCTGACATCTGGACTTTCTCTCCTCATACCAAACTGTGACCATACCACAAATGCCCTCAGGCTGAAGTGTGACCAGCCAAACCTACTGATAAAGATAGAGATCAGTTTGAAGTGTAAAAGACTGGTATATGTTGGATCTGTTTGTGCCATCTCTTTATGCCACACCCCACAACTTGACCTCTGACCTCTCACACTCACAAACCACAAGCATCATGGGATATATACACATTAACCAATCAGAAAGTGGTCCATAAACCCAGTTCTGCCACACACCCTTATTTTGAAAATCCCACATAAAACAAGGTTTTCTTTACCATTTTCTCGAAATATGATGACCGATCTTTATTTTACTTTGACAAAAACATGTTGCTATCAAAATATTCCAGTAAAGTCTGACCCTAAGTGGCCTTCATATCATTTCCTTTTCTTTGAAAGTGATCTGCACTGATGATGTGACTGGAGTGGTTATCATGAATCCCTTGCAACTTCGCACCACAAGAAAACAATGCCTACCCCGCTTCAAGCTGCCACCTCACGAATGCTCCCAACATATAGGTATCATGTATGTTTTTCCTAACAATCTGATCTGACTAAGTCTGGCTACCATTGAAAATGACAGTTGAGACATAGCAGTATTACTCTGAACATCTCAATCATTAAAGGATGATTCACCTCACAAAATCATTACCCAGTACATGCTACATGTTATTTATGGTGAATGTTTCAGATCATTGCTCTATGGAAAAACATTAAAGATACTAAAACTATTAGCTGCATGTGGCTTAACTACCTTAAAATATAAACTAGACCTGAGGTATACCATAATATGTACTCATTTAAACTAGTCCTTTTTCATGAAACAAATATTTCTAAAAATGATAACCTCTTGGTTTAGATTTTATTTTCCATCTTACATATTAAAATGAAGGTCAAACGAGCAAAGTTCTCCAACATTATAATGGCTAATTAAAACTGACCCATATTTCTCTTTTGAGTAATAAATCTTGTGTGTTTAGATAATCATATTGTTTTGAGTAGACTGCATGGCACCACTGTGGAATTCCGTTTCTGTTTTTCATCAGTCCGTGTCACATTGGAAGATTCTACGAGAGAGGGTGTCCTCCAAGGCACTCAATTCAAATGGGCAAGTAGAACAGCCAGCAATCCATACCATAACTCTACCTAGCAAGTAGAACAGCCAGCAATCCATACCATAACTCTATCTAGCAAGTAGAACAACCAGCAATCCATACCATAACTCTACCTAACAAGTAGAACAGCCAGCAATCCATACCATAACTCTACCTAGCAGGTAGAACAGCCAGCAATCCACACCATAACTCTACCTAGCAAGTAGAACAGCCAGCGATCCATACCATAACTCTACCTAGCAAGTAGAACAGCCAGCAATCCATACCATAACTCTACCTAGCAAGTAGAACAGCCAGCAATCCATACCATAACTCTACCTAGCAAGTAGAAGAGCCAGCAATCCACACCATAACTCTACCTAGCAAGTAGAACAGCCAGCAATCCACACCATAACTCTACCTAGCAAGTAGAACAGCCAGCAATCCACACCATAACTCTACCTAGCACGTAGAACTGCCAGCAATCCATACCATAACTCTACCTAGCAAGTAGAACAGCCAGCAATCCACACCATAACTCTACCTAGCAAGTAGAAGAGCCAGCAATCCACACCATAACTCTACCTAGCAATTAGAACAGCCAGCAATCCATACCATAACTCTACCTAGCATATCAAATCATCTCTGCATATTATGTTTTTGAAAAAGATCAGTTTTATACCATATCGTAACAACATTATATATATTTCCAAAAACTTCCCACCAAAGACTGTCAAATTTGTTATTTATGATTAAAATATGATAATTCCCATGAAGTAATATAAAACAAGGCATCATTAATACACTATTTTTTGAATGGCAGTTATTCAGTTTATAAGCTGCTTATCATGGTGACATGTGTGGCTTTGTTTTGTTTAGATGTCTTCATCTTATCTCCTTGTTGACATAAAATCTCATCGGTGGCTCAGGCATATGTGACCTTGGCTACCTGGGTTCCTCAAACATGACTAAGCTCTAACATACTGACTAAGGGGCTGTGCTGTTCTCCCCTATTACAGACACTGTCCCCTGTGAAAGAAGCCGGGATATATACATGAGGTGGGACAATGGGCCTCCTTACACACTTCAATATATGTTTTCAGTTGAATGAGCTGGAAATGAATGTTTATGGTTCAATTTTGTAAAATGTGCTATTCACTAAATGTTTTCGTTTTGGTCCAATATCTCTTTTTCTTCTCTGACAAATCAGGCTGATACTGTTTCTATCAGAAATGAGGAAAAGTTTGATGTTCACATTCTTCAGAAATGAACAGCTTTAGTGTTTTTATATGTATCCCACACACAGAGTCTGTTTTGTAAGATTCTGATATGGGGTGGTGAACGTGTCAGACAATCAGGCAAAGAAATTCTAATCTCAAACAAAACTCTCATTAGAAATCACCAATAAACATCTGCATCATTTACAAAAACTGCAGAATTTCAGAAAATTTGTCTTAATGAGAAATTTTGAAAAGAAAAAACTATCATGTTAGGTATTTTGATACAATAATCACATTATTAATTTTTAATGCGGCATACCAAAATGTGTGTGTGACCCTTTAGTGGAGATCTTTACCACCCTTGTAATCTGATGGTGTAACTTGAATACATGGCCTGACACATGTGCCCAGTGACCTTGTTACATGATGGAATGTATCAGCCATTCACCTCTAATACAATGATCTTGGGGTAGACCTCAGCTTTAAACTTTGAATGGTATAAAATGAATAACACATATTTAATTCAAGGTTCACAAGAGTTCATCCCATTGAGGCTATTAGTTTACATTCATATAATAAGATCTGATGATGGCGATATTTGCCTCCAGATATTGCTTCTCAATGTTGGATAGTTTTCCATGCGCGTTTCCACAATATTAGGATTGGAGGTTCGTGTTGGTAACAGTCCTGGTCATGGAGTATTTATTTGCTAATCTGCAGCATCATAACATATCCACTAGAAGATTATCACTTATCCTAATCCTCAAACACACTTACTTATCAGTCATAATCAAACTTCCTCTGACTATAAATATTAGACTCAATAAGTCTCCATCATATATCTTGACTTGGTTTACGATAGAGATAAATCCGCAAATAAACATGTGATTACATTACATTAGCCAATCTTATTCAGTATTGCCTGATAATCTGCAGCCTTTATTGCCAATATAAAATATTCATAACCCTAGAAATTTGATCATATCAATTTAATAAATTCAGAAGCACTTGAGTCTGCTTTGTACTTGCTCATTAATCCATGAAAAATTAAAACTAAATGGAACTCTTGAATGGGGCATAATTACTTTTATTGAGTAATTAATGATAGGAACCCTATCTTTCAGATGTGTAGGAATTATTTCTTGTTAAACATTTCTTGTTTTCCTTGCAAATAGTCTTGATCTATGTTCCCGTCAATCAGTAGCCATAAACTCAAGGTTATTACCTAATGGTGTGCTAGGTGGCAGCACCTGATATCTATTATGACTGCCACCTAGTGGGTATCTGTTATATATCATTGGTTATCAGTCAGGGGATCCACATTCCACTCTAAGTGTCCACACAACTCATAACATTTCCATCCTGTCTTCCTCGAGAGTTCACTATGATTTATAATACCAAGCTGAATTAACTATCACTGGACAATAAAACTAGCAGTATCTTGTACATCATATTTGTCCACTATATATCAAAATTTTATGCGCGACAAACCTTTTAGGCCAAATTTTGCTTAAAGTAATATTGAAATGCAACTTTCATTTGAGAAAGTACAAAGGATCTTAAACCATAAAAAACTTGTTAGTTCCATGATAACTGAAGCCAACTTTTCTACTTTATGCATTTACAGGACTGAGTATTTTATATTCTGGTATACTCCACATCCTTTCCACTATCTCAGTGTGTCAATGGGCTTTCTAGGGCTAGAAGGACAAGTGCCCAGATTAGCATATGACCAATTATGTGAAAATATCTCTACAATAATAGGAATATCATCAGCTAATAAAAGAAGAGTTTTGTACCACTCCTACTCATCTCTGACCATAGGCATGAACTAATCAAAAAGAAATGGAGGACAGTAAGAAATAAATGGACATCTCAGAGGGGTGTGACCAGCATAATCTCAAAATGAGGCTGGAACAACTTGATCCAAATCAGCAAACACCACAAAGTGGTCAACCAGGCTAGTGTGGCCTCTGAAAACATAGTTCAAATTCTAATGTGCCACACCACCAGGATTACTGGCTGCTGATGGACTCGTCACTGGTCACCCAATATCTCAGCATGGAGAATATATAGAAACCATTCTCCCCACTTGAGAAACAAATCGTAATGTTAGCGCCTGCTATTTCCAAGCTACAGGTTTTACATTGCTAAACAAACTTTGCCCCTGACAAGATGCAGGGCGAGGCTTGAAGCAGATACATCTCACGAGTGATTAGGTCTGTTTCCCAAGTGTTTGTGGCAAGACATTGTAGTGTAGCCATGCTAGGTGCGGGCTCACTGTGCAGACGATGAGCCAGAGTGGTTCACACTTAATTGTCTACCCTTGTGACGACAGCTCTCTAACATTGCACAAGCTCTCCCTGTACAGAAAACAACTGTAAACCATTAAAAATCTACATATTTTCAACTGAAATGAATCTAAATTATTCTAATAATTCTAATCTCTAGTTGTATGTCAAATTATACTCACAGTGTAGAATTGGCAATGTTTTATGATCATGAATTATATATCTATATCTGATCAACAATTATATATTTATATAGTTGTTACAAAATTCTGTAAAATTAGACAAACATCTGATTTAAGAAAATGAGACTAGTCACACTTGATAATACCCTGGATCTATTGGAGGGGATGAGTTTTATAAGTGTGTGCTGAGACCACCATCGATGCTGGGGTAGCAGGTCAAAAGTCACATTAATCTTTTGCAGACATCTTTTCGTGAAGTATTAACATTTTCCAAAAAAAGAATGAGTTTTAATCTCTACAATGCTGCATAGAAAGCACCTTTGTCAATATATTTCTTAAAAATAGGTTCAGCAGCAAAAAGACATCAAAATGTTGACTCGAATATTGTTTTTATATATTTGGCAAAATGATCTAATGCAGGTTGATATATTCACATTGGAAACCAAATTATGGATAAACATGCATCATTACAAAGCTTGTTGCCGATAGCAACCCCATGACCTCCATGTATCACCATCCCTTGGTTGTCAAGGCAACCAGATAAAATATGCCACTGGTCTCCTGTCCAATAACTGCTGGAGTTGGTGGAGTATCTCTCACCAACTATTTGCCCCAATATCCTAACACGCAGCAGCTGTTGGCAGCATGCCAACATCTGACCTACTATTCTACAACCTCTCCTACACGCCCACTATTGGTTGCCATCTTATGGTTACCATAGCAACTAACATAGTATCTGTCACTATCTGCTCCAGACATGAATTCTCTAATGAAATCTTAGTGCTTATCTCACAACTTGCCCTGATATTTGTTGTACTTTTGGGACATTTTCATGGATCCCTTCGCCAGTCTTTTAGTAGCTGTAGAGAGGTGAACTGGCTCCTGATAAAATGGCAGGCAAATCAATGTGGCCACAGGATGAAAGGAAGTGGTCGCGTGCACAAACAAGTTTTATGTGGCAATATTATGTATGTTATTTCTCTGTTTTACAAGCTCATTTAGGGATTTGGTTTTAAGATTATATCACCAGTACAGCTGCTGTGCCATTTGTATGGCATCTTACCACAGATTAACAATAATCCTTGAGAAAGGGTTTAAAACAATAATAAATTATTATTTTCTAACAGATTTGAAATATCTTCTCTGGACTTTAATCAAATTGAAAACATTTCATTTGGAACCAAATAGGATACAATTACCCTCCCTATCTCCCCCTCAAAGGAGCCAGTATGCTGTCATTAAATATTTATAAAACTTCTTCCTGTCATATTTGTTTGTGTAGGTTTGTTCTCTGGCTGTACAAGACAATTTTAAAATATTGTTATCACTCAAAACAATGTATACTCACAGCATTATAGTGGAGAGCCATCTTGAACTTCTCAAAGTAGAGCCACTTCTTGGCCTCCTGTGGGTCCAGATCATGGTAGAAGTCTCGGGCTGTGAATCCAAACGAGTGGAACTTGCCCTGTGGGTCCAGAAGGAGACATGTTGGTGTTTTCTGGTTGATGACCCCTGGATCTCCTCCTTCCCACTTCCGCATCATGTGAATGCTATCTGGGTCACGCGTAAAGCTGAATGCGTACCCACTAAATGTTGTACCAAAGTCTATGGCAACGACAACGAAATGTCCTGGTGGTCTGGATGGGTCCGAGCCAGTGCCTGAATCAACTGAGCTGCGGTGACTACGAGCAATTGCTCCTTCGAAACTATCAGCATGTGAATTGATGGGTGAATGTTGGGAAGTACTTGGAGTTGCTGGTCCTGGGAGGAACATTGTAGAGTTGGGACTGCCAGTTGAAGGCTTTGATGATGTGGAACTTGCTGGTTTCTCATCTGGTACTGTTATACTTTTGGGCCGGGTCTCCGTGGTGAAGATTTCCCTGTGCTCTGTGCCTACAGAGGTCACCTTTGTTGTTTCGACCACAGTTAAGGTTCTCGTAGGACCCTGCTGCAGTATCTCCTGATGCATGGCATAGGCCAACTGTTCTGAGGCTGCCATGTCGTCTGAGGATTTATCTAATTCTGACGGATCTGTTTCTATTGGAATGAATTCCCTCTTTTCTGGATCAGGTGTTGATGAGGACAATGGTTCACCTGCAACTTCCTGTTCGTCTTCTTTCTTTTTCTTTTTCTTTGACGGCTTCTTGGCTCCCTTGTGTGAGAATATTGAGAAGAATTTACTGGATCTTTTCTCAGTGTGTTCTTCCACTTTAGCCTCTGATTCAATAACTTGAGTTTCTACCTTTTCTATAATCTCTTCCTTTGTTTGCTGTTTCTCCTCTGTCACATCTACTACCTCTTGGTTCTCCACTTTATTGGATTCTTCTGGAGCACTTTCCTGAACTTGCTCTGATTCTGCTTTTATTATTTGTTCTTCAATCTTTTTGTCTTCTTTCTTGTGATGCTCTTTATGATGAAAGAAAGAAAATATTTTGTGTGATTTGTGACTTTCTTTCTTTGCTTTCTCTTTATCCTCAGTTTTTATCTCTTCAGTTTGTTTTTCTTCCTGTATTTGTTCCTCTGTTTCTGTTATCACTTTTGTTTGTGACTCAATAACTACCTCTTCCTGTTTGTCTTCTGGTGACTCATTAACTTGCTCAAGTGCCTGAGATTCAACCTTTACTGATTCTTCTTTCACTTCCACAACCTGTTCGTTTTGTTCACCATTCTCTATTATGGTTGTTACAGTTGTTGTTTTCTCCTCAACATGAGCACTCTTCCTCTTTTCTTTGTGTGTAAAGAAAGAAAAGAGTTTGTGAGATTTTGATTCTTTATGTTCTTTCTCAACAATCTTTTCTTCAAATTTCTGAATATCTGGTTTCTCACTCTCTGAGTTCTCAACCTTTGGCTCCTCTGATATCTCAACCTTTGATTCCTCTGATATCTCAACCTTTGGTTCCTCAGGTATCTCCACCTTTGGTTCCTCTGATATCTCAACTTTTGGTTCCTCTGATATCTCAACCTTTGGTTCCTCTGATATCTCAACCTTTGGCTCTTCTGATATCTCAATCTTAGGTTCCTCTGATATCTCAACTTTTAGTTCCTCTGATACCTCAACTTTTATCTCTTTCCCTTCTACTTCCTCTTCCTTCTCGCTTTTTTGAGTATCTGACTTTTCTTCCTCTGTTTTAGACTTAATTTCTTCAACCTTTTCTTCAACTTGTTTTACTAACTCATCTCCTGTATTTGGATCTTCGTTTTTCTGCTCAGGATTTACTTTTGCTTCCTTTTCTCCTTTTTCTTTATGGGTGAAAAAGGAGAACAGTTTATGGGACTTATGTTTTTCTTTCTTCTTAACTGTTTTCTTGTCAATTTCTACTGGTGTATCCTTAACATCAGTTTCTGCATGAGTTTCTTCAACCTCAGTTTCCTGTTTATTTTCGTCCTTTGCCACCTCTTCAGAATCAATTATTTCTTTAACTTCTTTCACCTCTTCAGTTTCTTGCTTCTCTTCTATTCTCTCTTCTTCTTGTGCAGATGCTTCTGTTTCTTCAACTTTTTGGTCTTCAGCCTTGGGCTCTTTTTTATGTTTATGAGCCTTGTCTTTGTGCTTGAAAAACGAAAATATTTTATGTGATTTGTGCTCTTTCTTCTTCTCTATATGCTTTTCTTCATCAGTTTTCTCAGCAATGGTTTCTTCATCAGCATCTGTTTCTTTTTTCTCAACTTCTTTTTTGTCTTCAATAACCTGCTCTGTCTGCTCTTCAGACTCTTCTGTGGGTTTCTCTGCTTGCACAGATATTTCTATGCTTGGTTCAGGAGCATCTTCCTTCTCTTCAACCCTTTTAGTCTCAGGTTCATCCAGATTCTCATCTATTATTTTATTGTCTTCCACTTCCTTTGTCTTAATCTCCTCTTGAAACTTTTCCTCTTCTTCAGGCTTTTCCCCTTCTTCGAGTTTAATGTCTCCCTCAAGCTTTATGTCTTCACTTGACTTTGCATCTTCTTCAGGCTTTGTATCTTCCTCAGGCTTTTTATCTTCCTCGGGCTTTGTATCTTCCTCAGTTTTTGTATCCTCCTCAGGTTTTGTATCTTCCTCAGACTTTGGATCTTCCTCAGGCTTTGGATCTTCCTCAGGATTCAAATTTTCCTCAGGCTTAGTAACTTCCTCTGGCTTAGTATCTTCCTCAGACTTGAAATCTTCTGGATTTGTTTCTTCCTCAATCTGGTTATCCTTTTGTTTCTCTTCTATCCTTTCTTCTGGATTTATTTCACCTTTATCTGTATTTTCAGGTTGGTCAACTATTTGAGGTTCATCAACTTTATCTTTATTATCTTTGGGTTGTTCTGGTTCTTTTAATTCTTTTTCTTTTTTGGGTCTGGAAAAGAATCCAAATCTGTGTTTGTGTTTATTTTTCTTTGGCTTGCTACTTTCAGATTTGATCTGTTTATCTTCAGACTCAACAGGTAATTCTTCCTCTTTGACCTTTTGATGATCGTCACCTTCTTCAACTTTATCTATGACAATTGGTTCTCCTTCATTGGATTTTGGTTCTTCATCAGCTGCACTCTGTTGTTCAGCTTCTGTCTCTTGATCCTTTGGCAATTCTATTTGTTCACTTTTTGTCTCGACAATCTCTGGTCTTTCTTCTTGTGTTGGTTCACCTTTCTTTTCTTTCCCACCAAAAAAGGAATCAAACAGTTTCTTAGCTTTAGATGGGCTTCTTTCTGCCTTTTTGGATTTAAGCTCTTCTTTGCCTGTTGCTGTATCTTCTGTTGACTCTGACTTTACCCCTTCCTCAGCAGCAAGATGTTCTGTAATTTCCGTTGCCTGACTCTCGTCTATCAAATTTGTATCAGTGGTTTCTTCTGGTGCCTTCTCTTCTACAATTATTGGTACTTCTTGCCCTATCTGATCATCATTCTCCTCTGTAGGTTTACCTTTATCTGTAGCTTCTTCCTCAGTGTTGTCTTCTGGCTGAACCTTTTCTTCATTTGTGGTTGCCTCTTTGTCTGTTTCTAATTGTTCTTCTACTGCTATTTCTTTGTTTTCATCAGATAATTTTGGTTCTTCTCTCTGTTCCTCTGGTTCAGTTTGTTCCTTCTGTTTTTTCTTACCTGATGACTTCTTCTTCTTCCTTTCTAACGTTTTGTCTTTTCGACCAAACAAGGCTAAGAATTTACTTGGTTTAGAAGATTTACCCTTGGCTGCTTCTTTAGCTTCAGCTTCATCTGCTTGTTCACCTGAGGTAATTTCTTTATTTTCCTGTGGAGCTTCTCCTTCAGCCTCTGCCTCTACTTTTTCACTTTCATTTACAGAAGTGTCATTTTGAATTTTATCATCTGATTCTTCTTGGTTATTTTCACCATTTACTATCTCTTCATTTTTGTCAATGTCTGACTGAGGTGATTCTGGTTCTGTTTGAACAGGTGCAGTCTCTTGAATAGGTGAAGTTTCAGGTATTTCTCCTGATTCAACACTGGGAGAAAGTTCCTCTATTACTGGTGAACTATTCTCAGCTAATACGTCACTGACAATATCACCTTCCGCTTTCTGCTGGTCTCTATTTTCTTCAAGTTCGATAGGGGTCTGTGAGGTAGTAATTGTATCTGAAATGTCACCCTGAGGTGTTTCTCCTGCAACTTCTGATTCTGGCTGTTCTATATTTTCAGGTTGGTTGTTCTCTACTGAGGTAGCAGATGTATCTGCTAGGGCATCACTTATGTCATGAGCATCATATGCTTCCTGTAGGTCATCAGCAGCCACTGGGGGATTCTCCTCAGATGACCCGTTTATCTCCGGTTCTGGGCTGTGTCTAGGTGGAGTGCCTGGCACTGGGTCGCTACACACAGGAGGCTGACTTTCACCAGTGAATGGTTCCTCTTCCTTGATGTGGTTATTCTCGTGGTTATTTTCCTCAGCCTCTATAGGGGATGATGCAGATACAGCTTCCTCCGAAACACTGGCAGTGATCTCCTCAGAATTCTGCGCCTTCTCTTCTCCACCAGAACCTGGAACCACACAAGAATATTGTCTTACTCAATAATGCATTGTTATGGATATCAAGTTTTAAAAATTATTTCACTCAAGTTGGCTGGGATTTCTTTCTTTGTTTCTTGTAGGTTTCAGCTGAATATAAATAAACTCTTCTTGACTTCCAATTAGCACACTTACATTTCTGTTAAAATAATTACAAGGACATTAAAAACAGAACAATTGACCTGTAATAAGAGAAGTATAAATATTAATTTGAAAGGAAATGAGTTAATGGTCAGTTGATACAGTTTTATTTTTAGAATTATTTTTTTAGATTTGAGCCATACAGGTTATAAAGCTTATCATTCTGAGCAGACTTCAGACTTCCTCTTGCTTTTTTTAACAATTGCTTGGTTTTATCTATTGTTTGGGTTAATTTGCCTTAAATTGTGGAGAATAGAGAAGACATATTTCCAGCTGATGAATTCTACATGAAAATGTGATATAGCTTTTTAGAAAGGTTCATCAGTTGAAGGTTTATATAAGTTGAAATGTTATTAAAGAGTGTCTATATTCTAAGACATTAACAAAACAGGGAAATAGGTTATAAAATTGTCAATAACCTAATCCCTAAATTTTTCATAACTAATTCTCAAAAAATATACAGAATGTAGGATGTCATGTGTATAAAAAGCAATAAGTTATCACCTTTGAACTGTGCAGGTTGGGACTACCCAGAAGTTGCATTTTATATTTGTAACATGTATATACATCAGAGAATCATGCCAAAACTTGTTTTTTATGGCTACATGATTACTTCTTGGTCAATATCCTAACTCCACAACACATAAAGGAATGTAAATGGTCATCTTAGGAATCTGCCTTGCAGCCCCTTGTGAATAGAATAGACATCACATATGGCACCAGGCAGGACTGGATGTGCCAGATAAACGTCCAGCTTATCACATAGACAGTCATAATGGCTGCTTGATGGATCCTAAAGTATGCCCTTGTGGCATGAATGAAATAGTAATTATATTGGACACAGGAAAAACCTACCTCATTACCATAAATACTGCTTTTCTCCTCTGTAAACAATGGGTTTTACAAATAAAATATTATATCATGTTTGCAATCTATATTTACTAAGAATATTAAGTGATTGTCTCAGAATTGTGGATAATTTCTTTCTATGTGTCGTCAGTAGAACATAGTAAAGCAGTACAATGATAGGTACTCATTCTACTGACGATTGGCATCTGAGTTTGTTCTCTCCAAAGAGAACCTTGATTCATTCTATCACCTGTGTGCCATGAATTATCATGACTTACTGATCATACAAATATCACAAACCATTTTCTTTTACCAAAGGAGCACACATGAGAATGCAACAAAGATACATCCATCAAACGGCTGAGATGCTACAAATGTTCCCATGCCTAAACAGTGAGGAGAATTTCTACACACTATTCCTCAAGTCACTCTGTGTATTTGTTTACATTCTTACTAATATTGGCTGCCAGGTTCTAGAAGCTTTTGTGGGGCTGCCAAAAAGGCAGTTAACAGGGTAATACTGGGGTATAAAAATGGGATATCTGATGTTTTGGGTGCTACCTTACTACTAGCATACTGTAACCTTACCCTTCTGTTTAGGTTCCTTGAAATAAAATTAATAGGTAATATAAGTAATAGTGCTAACTATTGGCTTCACTCATCTAATAATCTCATGTAATTAGATAAATTGTTTGACACATAATGTTGTGCTTTGATGTGTTGGTAAGAAACTTAACATGATGGTGATATGTGATAAACACTGTCAATGCTGAGGTCAGAGCATTACTAAATGTACCATCTATCCCATCATGATACACACTGTCAATGCTGAGGTCAGAGCACTACTAAATGTACCATCTATCCCATCATAAAAATACACACAGTCAATGCTGAGGTCAGAGCATTACTAAATGTACCATCTATCCCACCATGATACACACTCTCAATGCTGAGATCAGAGCATTACTAAATGTACCATCTATCCCACCATGATACACACAGTCAATGCTGAGGTCAGAGCATTACTAAATGTACCATATATCCCACCACGGTACACACTGTCAATGCTGAGGTCAGAGCATTACTAAATGTACCATCTATCCCATCATGATACACACTGTCAATGCTGAGGTCAGAACATTACTAAATGTACCATATATCCCACCACGGTACACACTGTCAATGCTGAGGTCAGAGCACTACTAAATGTACCATCTATCCCATCATGATACACACTCTCAATGCTGAGATCAGAGCATTACTAAATGTACCATCTATCCCACCATGATACACACAGTCAATGCTGAGGTCAGAACATTACTAAATGTAGCATCTATCCCACCATGATACACACAGTCAATGCTGAGGTCAGAGCATTACTAAATGTACCATCTATCCCATCATGATACACACTGTCAATGCTGAGGTCAGAGCATTACTAAATGTACCATCTATCCCATCATGATACACACTCTCAATACTGAGGTCAGAGCATTACTAAATGTACCATCTATCCCATCATGATACACACTGTCAATGCTGAGGTCAGAGCATTACTAAATGTACCATCTATCCCACCATGATACACACAGTCAATGCTGAGGTCAGAACATTACTAAATGTACCATCTATCCCACCATGATACACACTGTCAATGCTGAGGTCAGAGCATTACTAAATGTACCATCTATCCCATCATGATACACAGTCAATGCTGAGGTCAGAACATTACTAAATGTACCATCTATCCCACCATGATACACACTGTCAATGCTGAGGTCAGAGCATTACTAAATGTACCATCTATCCCATCATGATACACAGTCAATGCTGAGATCAGAGCATTACTAAATGTACCATCTATCCCATCATGATACACACAGTCAATGCTGAGGTCAGAGCATTACTAAATGTACCATCTATCCCATCATGATACACACTGTCAATGCTAAGGTCAGAGCATTACTAAATGTACCATATATCCCATCATGATACACAGTCAATGCTGAGATCAGAGCATTACTAAATGTACCATCTATCCCATCATGATACACACAGTCAATGCTGAGGTCAGAGCATTACTAAATGTACCATCTATCCCATCATGATACACACTGTCAATGCTAAGGTCAGAGCATTACTAAATGTACCATATATCCCATCATGATACACAGTCAATGCTGAGATCAGAGCATTACTAAATGTACCATCTATCCCATCATGATACACACAGTCAATGCTGAGGTCAGAGCATTACTAAATGTACCATCTATCCCATCATGATACACACTGTCAATGCTAAGGTCAGAGCATTACTAAATGTACCATATATCCCATCATGATACACAGTCAATGCTGAGGTCAGAGCATTACTAAATGTACCATCTATCCCATCATGATACACAGTCAATGCTGAGGTCAGAACATTACTAAATGTACCATCTATCCCACCATGATACACACTGTCAATGCTGAGGTCAGAGCATTACTAAATGTACCATCTATCCCATCATGATACACAGTCAATGCTGAAATCAGAGCATTACTAAATGTACCATCTATCCCACCATGATACACACAGTCAATGCTGAGGTCAGAGCATTACTAAATGTACCATCTATCCCATCATGATACACACAGTCAATGCTGAGGTCAGAGCATTACTAAATGTACCATCTATCCCATCATGATACACACTGTCAATGCTGAGGTCAGAGCATTACTAAATGTACCATCTATCCTACCATGATACACACAGTCAATGCTGAGGTCAGAACATTACTAAATGTACCATCTATCCCACCATGATACACACTGTCAATGCTGAGGTCAGAGCATTACTAAATGTACCATCTATCCCATCATGATACACAGTCAATGCTGAGGTCAGAGCATTACTAAATGTACCATCTATCCCATCATGATACACACAGTCAATGCTGAGGTCAGAACATTATTAAATGTACCATCTATCCCATCATGATACACACTGTCAATGCTGATGTCAGAACATCACTAAATGTACCATCTATCCCATCATAATATACACAGTCAATGCTGAGGTCAGAGCATAACTTGACGTACCATCTGTCTTGTCATGTTCTGCCTGCAATACAGATCATGTAACTTTCCCTTAAATAATGCAACAAAAATCTGGGGCAGCAAGGACCAACAGGTAAATAACATTATACTATCTATCCTAACATGATAGTGGCTTACATCAACAAACGTTCCAATATATCTGGTCAAGTATATACAGGTAAATATAAGATATGCAGCTCCATCACAATATATTAGAAGCTGACCAATCTTTCTCAAACAAAGTTTTTTTATATCTTATTTCTGATATATGCTAAACTTTGTGCAATGAAATAAGTAGTCTATTGAAGACTTGAGCAAGATGTTTTTTTTTTAAATAAGTGACAAATAACAAATGAAAAATGTAAAATCGAAAGATAGAGGCAGATAACCAAAGTGAAAAACAATGGCCGGGAAAATATTAGAAAATATTTGGAAATACAATCAGAATTATTTAATAACATTGTTTTGTGACAAGACAAACATCTGGTTGGGGAAGACAACAGGTAGAGGTTAGTACTTATGGTTTATTAAGAGTGCCAGGAGACCAACAGGCGGACAACTTGTGTTGATGTGTGCCTGAACAATCCATCAAGACGCCCTGGTGATATACTGGCTTGTTTGGTCCTACCTTGTGTTCTGCTAAACACCATTTTACTCAACCCCATCTTAACACTCTCTCTCAATTTAGTATCTCAACTCAAGATCTCAACTAAAATCTTGTTTAATATTTTATAATAATTTACATATAAAAATTATTTTAATAATAATATTTCCATTCTCTGATTCGAAATTGGTAACTTGTTATTTTCTGTTTGTTGAAATGTTTGTGGTTTTGTGTTGATGTTTTTTTATGGCAGGTACTATGCCTGAGACATGCTGAGGAGCAGCCAGCCGTTTATAACATGTTACATCAACTTATGGTCTGCAGGGCTCATTATGCTTCAATGACCATATGCATAGATATCAAACAATATCGCACATAACATGAATGTCATTCCTTTTTTATATTTTTGTTGATTGGACGCATCCGTATTAAAGAATTAAGACAGATCTTTTGTGCTGGTTCACAAGTTTGACTCATATCATGGTTGAAAACCATTTTTAAATGTCCATGTTAATATATAAGCATCATTTAATTTTATTCCCTCTGTCCAAAAATGCAAATAAATGTATCAAATACATTTCTTATTCGGGTATCATAAATACATATAATTAGCTAAAAAAATAAAGATGTTTAAATATTTGAGACCAAACAGGAAGTGTGCTTTATGGCATATTGGTGTAACAAAACACTTGGTGAAATCAAGATTTTCAATTTGTGATTTTCCACAGTTGGTATGGGGTGCAAGTATTGGGTGTGGATGTCAGGTGTAGAGTTGCTTCAGATTGCATTGTTTGTGTGACCTCAGCCCGGCCAGGCCAGCATGCTGAGGTCGGGATACTGAGGTCGGGATGCTGAGGCCAGGATGCTGAGGCCAGGATGCTGAGGCCAGGATGCTGAGGCCGGGATGCTGAGGCCAGGATGCTGAGGCCAGGATGCTGAGGCCAGGATGCTGAGGCCAGGATGCTGAGGCCAGGATGCTGAGGCCAGGATGCTGAGGCCAGGATGCTGAGGCCAGGATGCTGAGGCCAGGATGCTGAGGCCAGGATGCTGAGGCCGGGATGCTGAGGCCAGGATGCTGAGGCTGGATTTCATTTATCATATTTGCTCAAATAGTGGCACTCTGTTGTCATATCTGACATATCATAATACCTGATTTGCTATGAGAAATGCCATGATCCCTGTCTAAACATGAAAGGACAGTGGTCAATCCATGCACAACAAGAGGTTTTATGTTTGACAGTAAATAAATATAACCACCAATTGAGGAAATCAGCTAAAATATTAAAATTTGTCATTTTTTATTAGTAATTCTCATTACAAGTTTTCATAGAGACCAATCAAAGTGAATAGATATCATTTTCAAAAGAATGGACTGTAACTAAGTGTTACCTATGATAAAATACTGCAACAACAATCAGAAATGGTCAGCTATTGCATGATTCTTAATTTTCTGTAAAAGACTGGCCTAAAATGCTCAAACTTCCAAATTGTCATCTAAACTGTGTTTACCATCATGAAACTGTGATTCTAATTTACTATGCAGACATATCTTTAAATGAAATAAAGATTTACAGTCAATATGAAGCTATTTTTCATTTTTTGTGTTTGAGGTTTATCAGTAACTAACCTAATTAGTCTTTTACACTCTGTATTTCCATGTGGTGTATGTCACAGACAGAACAAAGATTAGTGAAACATGAGATACTGATACAGATCAGGAACCTATATGGAGGTCTACTATGAGTGTAGCAAAAATAATATTCCCTTATAAACAACTCCCTTTGAAAAAAGTCAAGTGCAAAAGTTGAGTCGATATGCTGCAAAATCCAAGAAACTTCCAGACACATTTAATGATGCAAACGATACTATGGCTTCAACCTTGGTAGATTTATGATCATTTTATGACCAAACAACAGACGAAGTCTGGACAAAAAGAATTAAGTTGCAAGTGTTTAAAAGATAAAACTTACCATGCAAAGTTAGAGAATAAATTCCATTTGTTTTCAGCTTGTGTTTGACATTCAGCCAAACATGTCTGCTGTGCTGCAGGCCAGATTACAAGAATGGCCTAAATCTGCATGAAAGCTACCTTGCTCTCTCCCTCCAGACCTTTATCTTACCTGAATCATTCAGCCTGACCAAGTAACAACACTTCCCACGAGAAATGTGAAGAAAGATTAAGCTTTTTTGCACCTTTTCACTCTGAGGGTGCTAATTCACTCATGGGTCTGTGACTCGTGGATCCTCAGAACTGCTGACTGAGAGTTTGATGAGTACAATTTATATCATATTTCTTATAATCATGGATTCATTTGGCTTACAAAGGAAAACAGTTCTACTCCCAAGCTTTTACATTAGATCTAGAATTTTCCGGATTCAAAGGATTGATTCTATGTTGACAGAATATTCCTAAAATATGTGAAGAAGATGAAACTCAAAGATGACACAATTATTCAGTAACCCATCATTCTCAAGTATTTCACTTGGTAGAGAGTGGCAGTTCGCATATACACTTGAATGCAAAAAATCTGTCCGACATGTTTACGTACCTCGTTTTCCAAAGGCCAGCTGATGTTGAGATACAAGTGTCAAAAGTGATACAGAAGAGACATCAGTAATTAGGTCAGATTAAGAGAGAGAGGTAAAGAATTAGCCACTTCCTTAAATGCTCGCATCTGACACCTCAACGTGATGATCCCAGCTCTTGTGACTGGTAGATCTAAGCCCTCTGTTTCAGCATCAGGGCACACAATCTAAATGTCTACCCATATAGTGCAGGGACCATATCCTAATCGACACATCCACATTGAAACAATTCCCCTCTTTTCCACCCATAACCCTGTTAGAATATGTGCATATACATCCTATATTTTCTCCATTGAAGAACGCCTATAGAATTCAGGAAGTAAATAAATTCTAACCATTTGGGATGGGCATTTTGGATTTTATCTATCACTTTGGGGGTGGATAGATTTGAGAAATTCCCCGGCATCATGTGATAGGAGCAGCCCCCTCCTGCCTCCGGGGTGAACCTTATGGCTGCTAATGTTTCAACACTGATGAGTTACACCCCTCAAAGCCCAGGCAATTTCAGATTCCACTGACAATTTTGGATTCCAATGATAATTTGGAACCGACAAAAAGATACCACTTGTACCTGTGTGGAAGGTGTAAGGAAACGTATGTGAGAATGCATACTGATGTACTTACCTAGGAAAGTGGCCAAGAAGTCATCAAAACTGTCTTGTTCCTGACTACACTCTTACTCCAAATGAAACTGATACATACCTCTGCGCTCGCAGGGAGTTTGTTTGGCCAAGGTGGAGTCTAAAGTCTATTCATGTCTCCCTATCAAATGGTTTATTTTTCATGAGTTTTACATGACAACTTTGTGAAGCTGCTTTGACTCGGACTCCCACATCTATGGCAACAAGTTTGTGTTTGCCCCACCAAGGGACCCTTCATTTATGCATTAGAAATGGGGAATTTATTGTACATGCTTCACGGAAGCTTGAGGCTTGAGGAAGAATAACTAATGAATCTGATTCTTTTTTTACATTATACAGTAATGTAATCAAAGGTCAGAAGTAATAAAATTCTGTTTGCTTTGCCATTGGCAATTCGCATATTTTACCAAAATTTATGTGTGCAAATTGTATGCTAAAAGTAATTCTTTTCTGTCTCAAATTCAACGATCTCTATTTAAATGATGTCTAGATATAAGTATGACAAGTCCCTGGTGATGTCTTGTTTGAGGGATTATGTGTCTGGAAGGGTAAGTCATCTTGGTCTAATTTAGGTGACCCCTGCGATGGTAGGAGGATGAAGCATTCGCCCACATACAGGTCCCCCCAGGTATGTAACCTCTACTCTACCCACTGTTTGGCCAGCTTAATACTCACCAAAGCATCCCACCCCTCACAAAATATGACCTGCCACATGTAGCATCCATACTGACTTATTGTCTTTCATGTAGAAAAAATCTAAAGGTCGCAAGTTATCCATGAACCTCCCACCAAAAATATGACCTGCAAACAGCATGAACTGTGCCACCACGCCCTGTTTTTGTTATAAAGGTAGATATTTCATCATTTTTGATATTTTTGATGATTAATCTTATTCTCATTACTTTAATAATACACATATAAAATATCATAGAGCACTAAAAATATGTCAAGATATTTCGTAGTAATGTCTAAATCAAATATCTCTGTGATCTATAATATATGAAGGTTACAAAAGCAGTTGGGTGTGTCCAAACAACATGTTGATCATGTTTTCACACCTAACCTGCAAAGACAGGCCCATTACTAATCATGACACCTTCATATCTAACTCATGTGTCAATGTTTTCATTGTTTATGTCTTGCTTTCTAAAAATAAATTATTTTTCAAAATAATCAAGAAAAAAGACAAAAGCATTCATTACAAACATAGGCTTATCTCCTTAGAGCTATGCTGATCATTGCTTTTTTGTAATGTTTGCGATTTTAGGTAATGAAAATGCATGTTATATTGTCACATATTGAATTTTTATCTCGATTCCTATTAGCTAAAATTTGTTATGTTGTTCAAAATGGTAACCTCCTTGACAACTTAGCAATAGTTATTAGATTTTTTTTTAAATCATAGAAGAATAGAACAAAATCTGAGCCCAGAAAACAAATAGAATTAGTCCCTTAATGATGCATCTTACCTACTTATAGTTAAGAACTACAACCAGTAGTTTCAGAGGAGAAGATCAAAGTTGATAGACAGAATGACAGAAAATTACTTCCCCCCCCACCACCCCACCCCAAAAACTATGCTATACATAGCTAAAAAATGATTCCTACAAATTTATGAGGGAATATTGGTAATATTATTGAACAATAATTAGATGGCATTATTAATAATAGTCTGTTCATATTTAAGTGATACATACTGATCATAAATGTTAATCATAACATGTTTTCTTTTCATAAAAGAATATACAAAATTTTGGAAGGAAACTCTTTATTATGGAACATTTGCAGGTGATTAAATAGATGAAAAGGGAACAGCAGCAAATATATTTGCACCTTTTGTGTTACCTGGAAAATCATTTTGATGCCAAGCTGTGAAAGCACCACAACCAAGGTGGCCGAAAGTTGGTTGAATATGCTATCAAAATCTCTTAAGGGTCTAACACATAATGGTCGAAATAGAATGAATCAATGAGTGGCAAGTACCTGCATCTGTAGACTGGGCCCTGATCATAACATGATATGATATCCAGCAGAGCACAGACAGACATCCGGCCCATAGTAAACCCTGCAGAATCATCCAAAATGCACTTTTGTTCTCAGAATATCAGTATGTGAGAAGGAAAAGACTATGTTAAATTATTTTCATAATCACAGATATCATATCTAGTTTTGTTCAGGCCAATGAGGCCAGTGTTATTTGATATATAGTTTCACTTAAACCATGACGTGTACTCCCCTTAAGAGAAATCAAGCACTTTCTCAACCAACATTCGGCCATCTTGATTTCTGTTATGAGTGAACTCATTGAGTACATATTAACACATTAACTCCCTATGAAATTAACATCCTACCGGACTACTTTCCATATGACTTCTCCAGAAAAATGTGCACCACTCCAGTAACTGATTTTCTTTGGCTAATTTCAATTCTCTGTTTAATGTGTTTGAGTTAAATATATAAAATGTGTATGGACATTATATGACACACCTCATATTCAATATAAATTATTACATGCTAACCTTATATACCTACCTTCAGAGAATCAACTAGAAAATGGTTAGATTTAAATGAGAGATGAGTTATAGACATCTGTTTCTTTTTATCGATTTGCATTACTATTGATATCATCTTAGACAAACATATTTTTGGAAAATTTTACTCTATACATTTAATTTAGGCTGTTGTGTGAAATAACAGAATATCCCTTTATAAAAATAACTTGATCAAGTGATAAAGATGTTGACTATTTGTGTGATTCACCAGTGAGAAGGTCAAATCATGCTAATCAACATGGCTCAGTGGGTAAGACATCTGTCTCCCATGCTAAAGGTCTGGGGTTCGATTCCCACCGGGAACAATATATTTTTTTTTTATTCATGCTGAAACTGAAATCTTCATTTTGAAGTTTTATATTCGCAACATGCACATCAGAACATATAGAATTGAAACATTTTTTATTTTGATAGAAATTATAAAAAATAATGACGACACAATAAACAAAGGTGAAATCTTCAAAGGTGAAATCTTCATGTTGGGGTCTTTTTAGAGCAGAAAGAAAGTCAGAACACATAAAATGTGTTTTTTCTTTTGTTTTTTCTTTTGTTTTTTCTTTTGTTTTTTCTTTTTCTTTTTCTTTTTTTTTTGGCAAATGGAGAAAATACAAAAAAATAAAATAAAATGTCTTTATTAGCAAAGAAATGGAACAATTTCAATTTTCATACAATGCTGTGACTCCAAGTTTTCTACAGTACTGGCACAGGGTGATACATGGCTCAGTGGTTAAGATGTCTGTCTTCTATGCTAAAAGTCCAGGTTCGAATCCTGGTTGGGAAAAGTATTATTTTCATGCTGAAGGTGAAATCTTAATATTGGGGTTCTGTTTGAGTGATATGAATAGGAAACATAAATTGATTTGTCTATTGCAAATGCAGAAGAATATAAAATAATAGAAATGATTTGATACCCCCTAAAAATGAAATCTTTATATTAGAGCTCTTATTGAGCAATTTGCATATCAGAAGAATATAATTTTTGTTATTTTATTTTGCAAACATAGACAATATGAATAATACTGACTTTATATAGTGAACAAATATAAAATCTTCATACTGGGGTAATATTTGAGCAATATGCATGTCAGAACATATAGAATTGGATATGTTTTTTGCCAACATAGAAAATATTAAAAATAGTAATTATATGCAGAAAACAAATATGAAATCTTCATATTCCAATTTTATTTCAGTTTAGAAAAAAACGAATTATAACATGGATCCAATTTCAAGAATTTATCATAGACTTTAAACTTTGAGTAAGTTGATCAAGAGGCCAACCTTGAGCATCTCTGAATAAATCCAGTGCAATGCAATAGTTCCCAATGTTTCAGCATTATTATGTGTCTCACAGGTCTGATGATTTGCTTTGACCTTTTCTTATGGCAGGATTGCTCACTCAACATTTTGCCTGGATCCACATTTAAAAATAAACATGGACTGTACCTATCTAAGGTGTTGTTACAATTCATCAACACTTAAAACATACCTGCAAACAATGCTCATTCTTAAATACATTCAATCAGACTGGTATATTATATATTCCAAAACAATTTTCAAGATCTTCAAAATGTGTAGTTGTCAATATTTGACCATATCAGTCACTGACAGGATGGAAATCAACAGGTCACATGTCACCTGTATGTGCATTTCTCTGTTGTCCAGTGAGATCAGCCAACAATGCATGTATTCATATGTGCAAAGATCACCTCTTGGAAATGGTGTCGATACCTCTAAAATAGTTCTCTAGTTTCACAGTTGTTTAAACACTACTAACAATATAGAATTAGAATTTCTGTATTTGAAATAAATTCAAATATTGCAATCATAATTTTAATTGTCAAATAAAACCACAATTTGAATAAGAAACATGTGTAGTAATAATGCTCAGATGTGTGTACAGTGATTTGCCCACTATTTTTGACATGTGAAAGTGACTACACACCCCACTAATCTGAGTACTAATCTCAGTAAGCAAGTGTTCCCAGCAGGATGCCAGCTCATATTTTTAATCTCTACCTACGGTACCCTTACCTGAGAGTTTCCTCTTTTTGTCAGGTATGTTGGCTTAAGGGAAAAACACGTAATGAATTGGGTTTGATCAGACAAATAAACAGGCTATCAAACAATAGGACAATTATCAATTTAATTTCAAACAAAAATTGCTAATCACTTGGAATTTTTATAGGAATTTCATAATCTTTTTCTATTATGCTTTAAGCTGATCCTAATGCAAAGAAATTATCATTTAATATTTATTATTAGTGTGTGCATAGATGAGGATTATAGAAACTACAAGCAAAACGCATGGCCTTAGGGCTGCAATAGGTCAAGATAAGTGTTGATGATAGGGATTTAATCCAGTGCCATATCAATCCTAATATCTCCTGAGCTCAGATAATGCCCTGGCCATCATCACTATTCTAAATATCTCCATATCTATGATATTTGCCATGCCTGAAAAGGTTTATATTTTTTATTGATGTTGCCGTAAAATTTGAGGTTATTTCATTTTAGAATTCTTACATGTGGTTTTCAAATCACTCTTATACAAAAAGCGCACCAATTTTTTTCATACCTAATTTCTTTTTTTGCTATTTTCTGCCAGTCTGAAGAGTTAAAATAACTATGACAATGAGGTAATTCTGGACTACTTTTCTTTAATATCTGACCATTAAATCCAGAAATAAGCACTCATTACAGCATCATGTATTATATTTTTCCCTTGGTTGGGCCAACATTGCAGATTTGAACTGTTAAACATTTGGAAAGCAGCACTGTTGACAATAGATGTACACTACAAAATAATTTTTTGATTATTGCTGATATCTTGTCTGTGCACTGCTGGTTGAAGACATGTATGTGATTGTCCATTGACTGTCTGTCCAGAAAACACTCTCTGCTAATGCTGGCTATCTCATCTTAACTATATCAGCAAATAACAATATTATTATGGAGATATTAGAATTTATTTCTGTGCCGATCACACAAGATTTAAACGTGGGATTTGTGAGGAGTATGTAGAAGTTTGCAGCCTTCTCCCATATCATAACATGGCATAAAACATGCAGTGTTATGCAGCCCTCTGTACACAGGCACTTTCTGGGCTCCTTCCCCTTGGATACATGGCATCATTGGGTTGCAGAGAAGCTTCATTCTTCCTGACACATGAGACCTCAACTTATATCACTCCCTCATACCAGGCCAACTCAGAGAACCCACCATTTATTGTATACCATGTATGGTTATTATCTTGCAAAATCATACATTTTTTTTCATACAGATTCCTGAGTGTCTGTAATTAGTTTTGTAATAGAAATATAGCGTTGATATATTTCAGATTACATGGTAATTTTTTTATCATAAGAAAAGTTGAAAAATGTAGAGCGACTTTTGAAAGCACATAAGCAATCAGGCCAATGATGTTGATGTTGATGTAAATCTCTTAAAATATTGAAAATATTTGAATACTGCATGGGAAATTTCTTAACAATCAAATTAATGATGAATTACATTTCGCTCAGAAGTTCAGAATCTAGCCCACATCATTGTCTGACTGACAGGAATGTCAAGTTGAGACTTAATGCCACTTAATGCAAGTTAATATTAATAAGATAATCTAGACTATCATTAAGACCATTTGGGAATGCCATACCTATCTATTAATATTGAACACATGTTTCCGGGTAGTAATCTGTTGCTGATGGATTCACGCCTAATGTCTCATTCATTTAATCTATCACAGTGTTGATAGGCTGAGAAATGTCATATATCATTCCATACCTAGCATTACTGGCGGCAGAGCCTGCCCGATGTCAGAGTTCTGTTCTCTAAGTGGGACAAAAACAAAATAAAAACAGAACATCTTCAGGACTGGGAAATACATATAATCCACCAATAAGATGCTGAGATAAAAAGATCAATGGTCTGAGCAGGATGAGATATAAGATGATACTTTGGCAGCAGACTCCTATCCTGCTGCTGAGGATTAGTTAATCTCTGAGGGTGAGGATAATCCTGGGGTTAGACACTGTATACACCTCTGTGTATGGGAGCTGTTATGTCACTCCGGGAAGATAGAGTAAGTCATTTCTCACGTCAGGTCCAGCTTCCCATACAACATACATGCTTGCCCCTTTCACAGCACAGAAGTCGGCCATTAACTTTCTGCAAGGCTCTCTACTACGACAAAACAAAACAGTTCAATCTCTCCAACCACTCTTTCAGCAGAGTTTGCTATCTTTTAGCAGAGTTTGCTATCTTTTAGCAGAGTTTGCTATCTTTTAGCAGAATTAGCAGAGTTTGCTATCTTTTAGCAGAGTTTGCTATCTTTTAGCAGAGTTTGCTATCTTTTAGCAGAGTTTGCTATCTTTTAGCAGAGTTTGCTATCTTGTAGCAGAGTTTGCTATCTTTTAGCAGAGTTTGCTATCTTTAGAGGTTCCAAACTATGAAGATTTCAATGATTTCCTGTAGTCATTCTGTCTGTGTGGTTTTTACAAAGATGTTGTGTCTAGTAACACTTTATAATAAGGTCTATCATCTTTAACATAACAACAAATGTCTTGGAATAAAGTGATCATTTTTAACAGAAATTATCAATGTATGTAACTTTTTGCCCTGATGTCCTAATTTTTTTGTGCAATTTATAAAATATTTGAGCTAAAATAAAGAAATAATTCCTGTCATACAATTCCTGAAATACAATATTGTTTGATCATTTTTTTTGGGGGGGAGGTTAAATTTGAGTTTGTATTTGAGAGATTCTATCCCTTTAGACAATTCCATTTTAAAACAACAGTTATGACCAAAACTGTAATGCTTCACCAGTACACATATAACATGGTTTTCCTTCAAGGCATCCAAATTAAAACACCACAGATAAGCATGATAGTGGAAGTTCGATCAGGAGAGACAGATCTTAGTATTAAGTGCAATATTTGGGACGAGTATAAATGGAAGTTGGCGGTGTATATTCAGAACGATGTGGAATGGAACCCTCTGGAGGTAAGGAAGGGATCTGATAATTATATTGGCTTTATGGGGTAAATATACAGAGGTAAATACAGAGGAGTGTCCATTGAACTGGCCATGGATCCTCACTTTATCATCCTAAAGATACTCTGAACCTAATTTGATCAAAAATTTTCAAATTTCCTTTTTTGTATCTATTGATTCTATTCGCATCAAATTGATAAAAGATAATGAAGAAAAATAAACAAATCAAGAATTATGTCATGTATGGAAATCCTTCAATCTGCTATGTAATGCATGTTGCTGTAATAGAGAGAGCAGTGATTTATAGTCAGATGGACACTTGCCAGATCTGAAGTCCGAGTCCTGAGTGTGCATTCATTGAGGGTCTAATATCATGGCCTAATCCACAGTGAGTGCCCCACAATCACTCCATATCAAATGATAATGACATTCACTGATGAAACAACCAAGATGTATAGCTTTTCAATTGTTTGTCTCCATGTTGGATTTGAATTAGTTTAATGCCTGAAGTCTTAAAAAGTAATAAATTAAGGGAAGAAATGTAATGCAAGTTTCATTTTCAGCTGTGTGCATATGCTTATGTCTTGATAAGAGGTCATAGGTCACTTGTGTGACATATTTCACAGATTATATTGATATAGTTTCCAGCTGAAATGTCTTAATCAAAAGAATGACATATCAAAAACCACCTTGCCCTATTTTGTTATGTTCTGACCCGTCCCAGAGCCGATATGTGAAGAATGCATCTATTGTTATACGATATATTCATAACTAGTATCTTTTGTGAGTAAGATGGAATTACATTATGCATATTTTGAATTCATCCAGAGTATGATCTGCTATGTATGTTTTGTGGCACAGGCTGGTACTACAAGCTATTACAAAGAGGGCACTGACTTACTAATCTCACAGCCCCTGTGATTTATGTGCAAAATGCCACATACATTGCAACAATCTTAATACACACAGAAAACAATGTAACACATAATTGTTATGTCCGCTCGCAATAATAAATGGCATTCCATCTACAAGTACGTAGACAATACAAATTGTCTGATTGTTTTGATAAATCCAAGAGAACACTTGACTCTTTCTCTATTTAACTGCCTTTCATCATATTGAAAATAAGATAAGAGAGATACAGAGCTACGATTAATACAAATCCCAACTAATTACGGAATATATTCATACAGAACTAGAACTAACTCTCAATGTCTTATTCACTCTTTTAAACAAGCCATCAAACATGTGACATATTTTCCATATTATTTCTTCTTTATATTTGTTGAGGTTCAGTCAGAAATATTAATATCCTGGGGCAGAAATAAGAAAACTTCTAAAGAAAGCACTGAAGTGCCACCTTGTGTTCAGAAGTGTGTCACTTCTTCCGATGTATCCTATAAAATGTTCACAGAGAATATTTGAGGTGTGATTCATATGCTGAACACCAGGTGCAACTGTTGCTATGACTACTTGAGAGCCCTCTTCATTTGATCAATCTCAGAGATATCACTGGAAGAAAATGCTAAGGTGACTTTTGTCTCATTAAAATGTAATGGGACAAATTCAATGTTAAATGAGAAACAATGCTATTAGGCTAATCAAGGGCATTTTAGGCCTATAATCCTATATAAAACAACAAATCACTGTACATTACTGTACTGAGATGCAATTTCTTTGTAAAATGGTGAGCACAAAGTAACTATGTCGTCCACAACCAATTATGTTTCAAACTTTAATGGGTCCATTGTCCCTGAGGAATGGATAAGAATGAGACATTTGTGATTTTAATAAGCTACTGGTTTATGTTTCCCCCAAACAAGATTCCTTAATCAGAATATGTTTCATTCATATTTTCTGAGACAAAATTGCTGTTCACTTTCCAAGTTCGTTTAACCCTTTATGATCCCAAAGAGAAAGCATAAAATATTTACAGAAATTACCATGCACTGGGCTTCACATGTTCTTACCAACTGGTAAGTGCAACAGGTAAGTGTTTGGAGCTAATACTTACCATGATTCTGCATCAGACTGCAATCAAGGTATCTGACCATACAGTACAGATGTGTAACATGAAAACACCAAGGAAATATCCAAAACAAATGTGTGGCAGTCAAAGACAGATGACAGAGAAGAATAGTAAGTTTCCATACCAGCATTAATGCTTTCATCAGAGGGATGACATGTTTGTGTATGGAATTATAATTGTGTGATCTTACTGCCAGGGACAAATTAGGATGTAACTAGGATAATGAATGAGTTCTTATGCCAAGTTGGAAGGTGCAGGCCTTTAGGGCATCATTTTGATGTCACTTAATTGATACTGTAATGTAGAACATGACAGAGGCATTAGCCTGGAAAATAAATGCAAGCATGTACATGCAACAAGTGGGATGTTTTGATTCATGTTACATAAATTATAACCCGCTTCTCTGATGATGACTGTCTGTGCTTCTACACAAGTTTATCTCTCAAGGAGTATCAACATATCAATAAGTGCATGGCCGGGCAAAGGATATGCATATGTAATATATACTATTGCTTGTCTTACATAAGCAATGATAACCTTATGACTTGAATGATGATTAATCAAGAGGGACCTTGATGTGTCTGATCTCAAGCACTGAGAGAGCATAGCATATAATATAAGGATAGCGAGATACATGAGGCTGCTGAGGACACATGCCCCTGTCATGAGAAGGGGGTGGGGCTGATAGATGCCCCATGACAGCTGATATTCTGTTATCTGCCCAGTTCATCCATAGATAGATGAATCACTAAACCCCTCTATATTCTTAACAAATTATATCTGTGTTTTAATATGAAGGACACCCATACAATTTTACAAGTTTTCTCCAAATGGACCCATTTTTTTAAAGTAAATAAAACTGTTGATTTAGCAGGCAGGGTATCGATTATATATAGTATAAATTAGTGGGTTTGCTCAGTTATTTTATTCACACCAGGGTATGTTATCATCAGGTAGACATGTGTATTTCATGATCAAACTCCCGGGAGAGTGCCACCCTAAATAAACAGGGAGCTGATAACATCAGAGGAGCAGGGAT
The DNA here is from genome assembly GCA_949316495.1 of Amphiduros pacificus. NCBI lineage: Eukaryota > Metazoa > Annelida > Polychaeta > Phyllodocida > Hesionidae > Amphiduros > Amphiduros pacificus. Next base: position 8,164,759 of record OX439000.1, read on the forward strand.
CACCACTACTAGACACTGGTCATATTCTGCAAACCATGGAAACATGAGGCATGTAAATACCTGCCGCTGAATTAAACCACCAACACCGCAATCCTCACCACTGACACTCAAATGTTCATCAAGAAAATATATGTGTTGCATATAGATCATTAGCAGACTACCATGCCATCTGGTGTCAAAACTCAATTCGTTAAAGTCTTCAAAATTTCTAAGGAAGATAGATCTTACAAGTTATTTGACGGGTCTCCCCTAGTAGAGAATTTTGTATGATGCTGACCTCTGGTGAGCTGTCCCGTCACCGCACCAGATTGCCCTCATCATTTGTATACTAACATTTTGGGAGTTGTTGGCAGCCATATGGTCAGTGGACCTGTATTTGTTGAAGCGAGACTGGGTCAGCTCTGGTTAGCTGGTAATCTGATCTGCTTGCATGCATACATGTGCGTGTGATAAAACTTAGGGGTCATATCAAAATCAAACCTTAATATTACTTCCACAAGGATGACATGCTGTGAATTACACCTCAAACTGTATCACATTCTAACTTGTGTATGTCCTGAAGCACTCACACAAAGAAACCAGCATCTGTCTTTATCCAGTTTCAAAGAGTAGGGGATTAATACCAGTAGAAGAAAGCAAATATACCAAGAAGAAGGGGGAGATAGTGGGACCAGCTGTGCTCACAGTGTTATGAGAAGGGCCCTGCATGACTGCTGCTTGCCAGAATGGGCCACAAGAAGCTCCTGCAGAGAAGTGAAACACAAACTGGGCCTGTACACTGGCACTGAGATGTGGCTTCGAGCCATAGGACAGGCACATACTTTGTGTGCAAATATCGCTGCATCCTCTCATATATATATAACATTGTACCAAATACATCAATTACTGGGTTCGGAAGCTGTACATTTTAGGCATTTCTAACTGATTTCCTTTCTTACTTTTAACTTATTGTACAGAAAAACATGAATTTAAACTTATCATGGGTATTCCTAAATCATGTCAATATAACATTTATTCAACAAAATATAGCGTTGAGGTGATGATGTGAGTTTTAAGTATTTCTTATTGATTTCATTTTGCAGTTTTAACTTTAAATAATAATCATATATAAACTTATCAAGGGTAATTCTATTTCATGTAATTATCACATAAATTAAGCAAAATAAAACGTGGATGCAACGGCCAATGGTGAAGTGACCTGAAAGGAAATACAAGTTGAATGGAAATACAAGTTGGTGAATGTTTGAAGGCGCGTGCCACGCTTTGTGCCCTGACCAGTTAATTGAGAACTCGGTACTGACCAGCATCCTGCGGCTTCTGTTCCCACACTCCATCCTCCACGTCCCCGGCACCTGGGCTCTCCCCGGGCTGGCCAGCTTCACCGTTGACCGGACCGTCCATGCTGCCTCGTCGCTGCTCTGGGGCGGGAGCTGGTGTCTTGGAGGGCGGGGTGGCATCAGATGCTGACCCTTTCCCCGCCACACTCTCCCCATCCGCGGCGGCAGGCGCATCCCCGCCGCTGACAACAGTCCCGTTCTCCATGTTCTTGCCACTGGGCGAGAGTTGTTGAGCTCTCCCTGGAGAGGTAGAAGTAGAAGCAGGGTCCACAACAGATCCGGGCAAGTACTCCAAGACGTAGGGATCTAAGGGCTGCCGCGATCCTCGGGGCCTGATGGAGAGTAGTTTGACGGGTGAATGTTCGCTCTTCCTGCCGAACTCCTTCTCGGCGTCTGGCACCGCAAGCTCCGCCTCCAAGACTTGGCGGTACTTCGACCCTCTTTCCTTTAAGGAAGTCTTGATGCCTACGTCACGAGCTTTGCGCTCCGGGGTCGCCATCGCCCCAGAAATATTTACGAAATCTGAGTAAAATTGATGTCCTCGGTGGACAGCATCAGTTCAACACTGACACACTCGGGAGTGATGTGAACAAGTGTCCTTCATACCTCAAACTCCTTAACCAACACCAGATAATATCAAACATATATTCCTCAGCTAATATATCATCACTTATGATTCAGTATCATCCATTGTGACTAATAATTTTATCAAAACAATGAGTTCACGCAATGCTATTCCAATGACTAGTATTTGGGATGGAGAAAAAGTTTTTCTCTGTCTCTCTCTCTCTCTAAGTGGAGTGACCGTTATCAGGTAGGTAGTGTGTGTACCTGAATTGAACAACATCATTTAGATCTTATCACAGGTAGGGTGGCCCTGAACATGGATATGCAAATGTGTAAACATGAGCGTACAAAACAATGCACATTTATGAATCAGTAAGACCAGTCCATTTCCAAAGGGTAGGAAGCAACATCAAATACATGCATGATATAATATATGCACATATTCATAATATTACCTCTGTGTGTTTGTTTGTGTATATATATATATATATATATATATATATATATATATATATATATATATATATATATATATATATATATATATATATATATATATATATATATATATATATATATATATATATTAAGCAATGATGTGGAAATCAGTATTAAATGGGGCATATTAATTTTTATGCATATTTGTATAAAATGACAAAAAAAGAGATAAAACACAATAGATGGCATGTAAGAATCAAATGTAAAACTTATATCAATGACACAACAATTATGGTGTTCTTTGACATGTCATCACAAATTGCTATATACCCCCAAAATGAGCACTGTAGAATATATGACAACATCAGCAATCAACTGAAAAGACCACAGGATTATCATACATCCAAGGAAATAGTTCTCAGAGCAAAAGACAAAAAAACATAGAATTGTTCAGTATCTTCCAAAATATTTTAGACAATGATGGTTTAATTCTCATCTTAGCATTATTTTATTTATATTCTTTAAAAACAGAAAATTACAATGTTTAATTAAAACTTGTGTCATTTCAGGAGTGTTATCTGAGAGCAATGAAAAACAAGAAAAAAATCTGCTCTACCTGTACCATGTATTGGAAAAAAGGAATAAAAGATTAAAAAGCAAATTAGAAAATGAAAAACAAACATCTATACAAATAAAACAAAAAATAAAGAGCACAAAATAAAACTAACAAAACAAAAATTATGAGAAACAAAACAATATTAAACTTGACAAACAACTCAACCATTCAAAGAAAAATAAATTAAAACGAACAGAATTAAAATGTAAGAAACGAATGCCATTTGAGTGCAGAAAAACAAATATATATTCTCGAACAGGATGTTCCTGTTAATGTAAGTTTGTATAGTGATGCCAGGGGGTGGGATGTGGCTCAGTTGGTCAGACATCTGTCACCCATGTTAAAGGTCTGGGGTTCGAATTCCGTTTGGGACAAGTAGTTATTTCATGCTGAAAATGAAATCTTCATGCTGGGGCTTTATTTCAGTGGCATGTCAGAACATTTGAAACTGAATTATTTTTTGCAAAGGCAGAAAATATGAAAAATAATGATTTTTTACTGATTAAATACTGGTGTTATATTTGAGCGATATGCATGTCAGAAGATTGAAAATCGATATGTTTATTGGCAATTGTAGAATATCCAAAAAACAATGACTTTATGCAGAAAACATAGATGAAATCTTCATATTGTGGTTTTGTTTAAGGGATATTGGAGCTCAGACATGTTTGCAAATAAGCTGTAACACGAAGGCTATAAAGCTGATGATTTCAAGATTTAATAATGGATTTTATACTTCAAGAAAGTTGGCCATTATCAAAGCTCAAGCATGTACTTGTACAGATACATGTGGACGTGAAGTGTGGATCTGGATATTTATTTTACCGAATCTTTGAAATCCAAACACCAGGTGGCACAAACATAAGCCTTTCCTCCTGGTGTCAAAGTTACTCGTGTAAGGATTTATATGGACAGTGCTGCCCTCTTCATTCCTTGTTATGTATGCCCTAGTGCCACCTGTTAGTGAACTTGCACCGCCCAAATATACTTCCAGGCCTCAGGATGAAAGACATTGATATGGTATCCCAATAACTTAATGTCCTATTTTCAATCACAGCATTATATCATCAGATAATTCTTTCAGATAAATATTTTGTAAGATAGATTTCTTTCTGGCATTATGGGTACATAGACAAAGTCAGGAATGGAAAATTGCTGGTCAGATTAGAGATGGCATTCACAGATAAAGCAGTGAAAAAGTATCAATCCTCATAGTTGCATGCATCAGTATTTTACATTTTTGTCAAATGGGATCTATGATCTATTTATAGAATTAGTTACCAGTATGTATTGTTAGGGGCGTCAGCTGTGCTTAAATGTTTTTTTCTTCAAAGGGAAGACTGAACTTTTTGTTTTACTCAAAATATTTTTTTTCCTCCATTACCTCAGAGATTCAGGTTGATGCAGACAGGGGTAATTAATGTGGTGATTGTCTGGCGAAGAGATTATTATATTTCATATTTGTATCATCTATGGTGTAGGTGGCAGCACTTAAGCACAAATAATTCATATTGGTGGATGAATTATTGTCAATTTCCTTTATGTAAGGCCAAAATTCTATTGAAAATAAATTCATGACAATATTTTTCATTGTAAAATTTATTAATCATATTCAACAAAACTGTACATTATATGAACACACATAAATACTTGAAACTTCAATTATTATCTTATACCTTGATGACTTTCTGCAAACAGTTTAAACTTTACAAATATTTTTCAATTTCACTTTGAAATTTCTACCAGCTTGACTGAGGTTCAGATCCCTCTTACAAGGAAGTATGGACCCTCACAGCATAAAAAAGTTACAATGTCAAATTAAAAGACATCAATGCCTCAAAGAAAACTAGAATGCTGTGATTTATGTTTTATGATACCTGGGTTATAATTGCATGCTGATATATTTGTGACTTTCTATAGATTTGACAAAATAATTGATTTTGTTATAACATGAAAACATATCCTGTTTGTTACAACATGGAATATTTTCATTGATAGTTTATACTCTGCATATAAATTAAGATGAAGCTTTCCACAGACTTGTACATACTGTGTCAAACATTGTAAATGCTATATAATATTAACCAAGGATTAATACAGCTTTGGCAGTTACACAACAGTATGTCCTCTATGATACATATTCTACAGAAATAGATGCCCATTTGATAATATTTATCCCTTTGGATTTTTCACAGATTTCTGATATACAGTACAATAATAAATAAATACAATGCTTTTGGATTATAAAATTATATTGATACCTTCATTTCAGCATTTTGACACATTTTGTCCAGCAAAAATAGTTAACTGGTGAAGAAGCTATTTTGATTATTTGCAATAATTATGTTCAGCAATTTGTTTTTAAAGCACCTTTACAGAGAATAAATAAGCTTATATCTTAACAGCATTATTGCTATGGTTATAATGGAAGAAGCAATTCTGCTCTGAACTAAACATAATATGTCTCAGAAAACAGACCTGTCAGCCCAGATTGCATCTATAGGCCCCCTGCCAATCTCTCCGACCAACGATTAAATATAGTGGAGTTGTACAGTTCTGGTTCCGGCAAAGTTGTACAGTTCCGGTGTGTACTTTTCAATGAGGAAAAAAAAACAACATGGAGATCGGCAATCGGCCTATGTAAACATATCTAATCTCATCCTCTTTGTAACTGTTGCTTATGTGAAAGTAAATCAAAATGTATGAAAACCCTATCTACTGCAATATCCCTGTCAGCTATTTGATGGATAACTGTGTATACTACTGACTATAGAAACTCTTTTCTTTCTTACACATAATTCACTTGGAAATATACTACATATGTGTGAAAAATATAATATCATTAAGAAAAATCAAATATGGATCATAAGTTACATATTTTTGTGGAATATACAAATAAGATAATCAATGTATGTTGCAAATAGTCAGTCAACTCCCACTGTGGCAGAAATCATCATGAACTTCTTGTTTGTATATATTCACTTGAACCATAAATTTGACAATGTTTGGTTGGGAGATGACGAGCCATTCAGGCAGCCATCCCAGCAGTGCACAGCTTCATATTAATACCGTAGAACTACCAATAATCTATGAATCAAAACAGGAGGAGTGTTGCAATCATCACGTGATGACCACTCCTTTCTGAACACAAGGTCCATTCTCACCCTCCAAGAGGGCTGGCCACAGGACTGACCGGATCTGCTTAGCGTCTGGATCAGAGGTGTGAAAGCGAGTGTGATAATCCACGTCAAACTGGCGACAGTCATAGTCCACAATGAGAGGAGGGTTTTGTGATACTAGCGACCATGCTATGCGGACACATTCCTCGATGTAACTCTTGAGGGCTGCGCAGTTCTTGAGGCTAGGATAGTCGTACAGGGTGGCCCACACTTGATTACAAACCTCCTGAAATACACAAAACATTTCTTTATATCAATTTTTGGCAGCTTTAGAGCAGCTTCTTTTACAAAACTGTTTTTTTATGGATCATATCTGATTTTATCTTATGATGGTGGTATTTATGCACAACCACATGTAATTATACAAAAACATTCTCAACTCTTCCCCAAAAGCTTTTAATATGGACCTTTTTTTTTGCCAATCATTTATGTATAATTAAAAATATCGGTCATCAAGGTGACTGTTAAAATGCAAAATTGGTTCATTAAAGAGTTTAAGTAGAATGTTTAAAGGAGCAGCCTTGCTAAATGCCTTGACATACACACCGGATACACAGACTGACATAGTGTCAACCATACCCTTACTCACCTCCATCATTTAGCTATGAGTAAAAAAGATTAAGAAATGTTCTTGTCCCTGTTAAGATGGAATAATATTCTTGAAATCCACTCAAGAGGAACTAAGGTGGAAAACTGCCAGACTAAAGGAAGTTCTGCATATTCTGGAAAAGCTTGTGTATCAATATATAAGATGAGTAAGATACAAACCTCTGAAGATGCAGAGATATCAAACTTCTCCACAGTTTTCCTCAGATATATTGTGATCATATCATCCAACTCTTTGCCCATAGTTGTCATGGGGTCTGTGTCTGTGGGGTTTTTGGTTTCAGGAAGACACAACATTTGGCGTATTTTGTGACGTAATTGTCTTTGATTTTGTTGAGCTGATCGGAAGGCGAGCTGAAATCAAATAAATGGAGATATATTCATTCAATCTGGATTAGAACTCAATAATAATTACAACAAAATCTTTTGAAGAAAAATTAAAACAGAAATAAATGGCCATACCACAATAACAGAAAATAGGAGTTTTCCTTTCAGGTCATCAAATTCGGCCATTTCTGGCAGCTCATCCAGTGCATCAAATGCATCTAATCTGGTCTGAGAGTACAAGTTTCCATAGCGACGCACCAGCTGTGAAGGCCGATTCTCACCCAAACTGAGGTCCTCAAACTTTGAACCCCTTTCCAGCTGCTTCTGGGCTTGTTCAGATAATCTGTAAGTATGATGTTTGAATCATATAATGCATTTCTGGTTTCTTATAAATGCACCGCTAAAAAAAACATTTGTTTGTTTAAAATCCAGGGGACAGCATTGTAGATGTGGTCGGCAGTACCACCCATTGCTTTTATGAGTAATTTTTGTGCAATAAAAAGATTGCAAGAACAGCTGATTGAAACAAACAATGTCAATGATATTCGGCCAACAAAAATCAGAGTGATTGACATTATTAACATTATCATATCATAAGAGTTTGTGTTCAGTGTAATCGCATGCATTTTCCTGTCATTATAGCTGTAACAGTGGGGGAAGTGTATCGCCTACCTGTCCCTGAGGACCTTCTCCCGTTCCTGCATCTTGGTGATGGTCTCTCGGCATCGCACCAGCTCCTTCTTCAGGGTGTGTACCTCATTGCGCAGGAGGTCGACCTCAGCCAGGCTGCCCACGCTGTCCCCGGGCAGCAGCGACACCGAGGAGTTCTGCAGCACCGTGCCATTGGTCCGGGAGACCGGGATTGTCGTGCTGTTATTATTGGTGGCATACCGGATGTCTGGAGTACTCGCACCTTCACACAAAAGTCATCAATGAACACATTATACTCAAACTAGTGGTGCAATACTACTAAAATTTTCAAAATTGATTTACCTTTTGAAAAAAAATGTTTATAAAGATTGATCAAATAATTTGGCAATGCCATCTTGGGAATTGAAAAGCACGTAATTTTACTACTGTGGTGAGAATCCAGCGAAGCAGCAGGCAATGATTTGATTTATTTGTATCTCACTTACTTAAATTTATCATATTAGCACTGTAGCAATATATGCTAGGTTTGGTGAGAGTTGGTGCTGGTAATAGTGGTATATGAAGTGTGAGTTTGCTTCCACCACATTTAAATGGGAAAATATCACATAGAAATCACAATAATAATACTGCACAGAGCTTGTTGATAATGCTATGGATTTTTTCATTTAAGGATAAACAACACAAAGCCATGAACCAAAGCATTAATTTATATAGGTAGACACCACCAGTAATATATATCGCAGTGAGGGAATTGCACAAAATAAATAGTGAATTTTGCTTCTTTCTGCATACCTTGCCTTCTGTTCCTGAGAAAGTCTGAAGAACAAAAGTACAATCTGAACTTTCTGCCAATCTGGGTGCTGATACATCATAACATTCAAACTGTGCCCAATTTGGTCTTATATTTAAAGGCATCACGATTAACAATGTTATCACAATAATGTCATAAAGCAAACTGAAAATGATGCAAGATGTTAAATTCTTTAATGACACTTAATGCTACTTACTTGGTATTCCTAGACCTCCTTTAGATTTGCTGATGTTGTTGATCTGTGTCTGGCTGCCATGGTTACCATCAACCCCAGACTGGGCACTACTGCTTGCTGAAAACATTAAAAAAAATAATATCTTGCATTTGATCTGTTTTGAAAAACATAAAGTGCAATATTTGTGTCAAGGAAGACAGACAGAAGTATGAGCCAAGAAGCAGATCACATAGTTTCTCCACAGCTTCAAGGTATAAAATGTGAAACATCCGGTCTTATCATATGGGTGAACAAATGATATCATTCTGATTCTCTGGGAAATGTGACCCACTTCATACCCCACAAGACCTTGACCAAATAACAAGCAACTCTGGAGTAAAAAAAATGCACATCAAGATTTCTCGCCTAATAGTTTGTAAATAGATAAATAAACCTATTAATTGCCAATTTCCTTGCTTGTTAAATGTGCCAACACATTGAGACAAAGAATTGAAGGGTCCCAAACTGAACCTGTCAGCAGCAAATATGCCGAATCATACAAAGGCAACATTGTGCATTAAGAGTAGAACTTTTACATTTGAAACAACACATCTCATGTAAACATGACCAGTAAGATACACAAATACGATACACAAATACGCCTGTCTCATAATATATGTGATGCATGGCTCCTTCCCAAAACCAACAAGTGGCTGCTTCCAGAAGGAACTGACCAAAAAGACACATGGACAATTTTTGTCATATTTTTACACTGCAAGTCAACTACAAAGATGTCTGTCAGAGGTAAATCTTTCTCAGTCTCCCTCCCTAACATAACTATCTAGGCTTCCCACTGGACATCAGCAGCAAAATTAGTTGCCAAGTTGAGCCACAAAATAACAAGGGATGATGGCCTGAAATTGCAAGGTACAGGGCAACCAAAATTAACCTAATTAAATTGCTTCTTGAGCTCATTTTGACCCTCAAATTTAGCAGCACCACAGATTTATTTCATGTTGTTTTATATTTAAAACATAGAATTTGGATGATTTTTTCTTTTTGAGCCACTAAAACTCCCAACATTTTGCTGGCCAATTGGACCACTACAGCAAAGAATTTGAATGGCCAAATGAAGGATCTAGTGGTCCCAAGCCAGTGTTTATGTCTGAATATTTGCCTGACAGGAAGACCTACCTCAGTTTCCTACCCTTATCAGATTTATCATATCCTTCACAGAGGTAGATACCCCCAGGACCGCATAAAGACATGAGTTCCTGATACCCCCCAACATAACTATTACAGAAAATTTGTATTGACACAGAAGTATATATACTATGACAACCCAAAAGACCTAAAAGCATTTGATTATGCAACTTGATATATGTATTCCTGGAGCAGATCTCTACAATACCCTAATCATCCCGCCTGTCATATCTATGCTCATCTTTGTGGCCTTGACTATTTATTTTTGTTTAGAGTCAGTACAAGTTCAGATCAATATCTATCACAATGTCTGGCTGTGTTATAATAACATTCTGATATCAGCTGTAGTCATCCTTAAAAACCTGTTTACTTTATAGTTTATAGTATAAATATTATTCGAGCAGTGACAGCCAAATGATGTTTTTTCACCATGTGCTAGCAACATAGCCGAAGGATTTATTTAATTGTCTTTGGCAACACACAAAATTGTTGCACCTAAGGCTTCATCATAATTCTCTTTTTTCCAACCTTCATTATTTAACAGATTAAAATGTTTACACTTCTTTAATTGACATGTTTACACAAACCAATTTGTCGACATAGTGAGGAAGATGCAGATATATTACCACTGATAAAAAAATAAACCCTCCATTTATCTCTTTCCTGTAACACATTTGATACCAAAATAATTCTCTTCCATCATTCCATGGTATGCCACCTTTTCCCTCTAGAGGGCGGCAATCATCAAGTGACCTGTGTGTTTTGCCTCTGGGGTGGGGGAGACCTGTGCCACTACTTGACCTAAATCATTTTTCTTTCCGGCCTCAAGCGCTGGTGTCAGCAAAAAGTAGTAATTCTTGCCAGACAGATAAGATGTGGTCAAAGAGGCAATCTCCTCTCACAACATGCCCTGCTTACAAGATATGTTATCCGCCAGGCATACTTTTTGTCAGCCAATTAGGAAAGGCAATGCATTATTCTGAGGCAAAGTCAGCAGTGGTTCTCTACCCCATGGATAAACCTTGTGGTTACAGGTGAATCAATAACCTGGCCTGTACAGTTCACAATATCTGCCCATACAGTTCACAATATCTGCCCATACAGTTCACAATGTCTGCCCATAAAGTTCACAATGCCTGTATTCAACAATGCCCGTTCAGCATGCTAGGCATGGGTAGTGTATGCTCTGCCTGGATAGTTCAGCATGCCTGGCATGGGTAGTTCTGTATGCTCTGCCTGGATAGTTCAGCATGCCTGGCATGGGTAGTTCTGTTTACTCTGCCTGGATAGTTCAGCATGCCTGGCATGGGTAGTTCTGTATGCTCTGCCTGGATAGTTCAGCATGCCTGGCATGGGTAGTTCTGTATGCTCTGCCTGGATAGTTCAGCATGCCTGGCATGGGTAGTTCTGTATGCTCTGCCTGGATAGTTCAGCATGCCTGGCATGGGTAGTTCTGTATGCTCTGCCTGGATAGTTCAGCATGCCTGGCATGGGTAGTTCTGTTTACTCATAGTTGGATAGTTCAGCATGCCTGGATAGTTCAGCATGCATAGACTGGATAGTTCAGAGTGCCAAGACTGGTGATTTCATTATGCCCTGGGTAGTTCAGCATGGCCAGCCTGGGTAGTTCAGAATGTCTGGCTTAGATAGTTCATCATGCCAAGATTGGATAGTTCCGCATGCTGAGACTGGGTAGTTCAGTATACGAAGCCTGGATAGTGCAGATTTCCTGGCCTGGATAGTTCAACATACCTGGCCTGACTCAGAGAGTATGGCATGTCCAGAAATAACAAACTATTCAGACTGACATGACCTTTACAAGCTGTTCAATCACAATTTGTATTTCACATTTCCCCTGTAATAATAAGATCAGATAGGCTCATAATGCCTAAATAACATAGGATCCTTACCAAGATTCAACATAAACATAAACTTTTTATCATTTTATAAGTGATGACTGGCAATCTCAAAAATCCATAAACTTTTTCCCAAAATTTAGTTATAAGCAAACATTTATTTTGCACAATGCACAACTGTGTCAGAATGATAGGAGCTGGGACAGACAGATGAGATGCCCACTTCAAAAAATTCCAAAAGTTATCAACTCACTAAAAATGTATTTATGAGGAGGTCCAGATCTCGATAATATAAAACATATTTGTGATTCTTGTACTATGCAGTATCCAGGTCAGACAGCCACAATATGAGCAGTACAATCCCCAGGACAAGACTGAAATCGGATCCAACTTACATGATTAAAAGACATTTTTTCACTGATTGATAATTCTGAGGTAAATAAATGCTATGAAAGCCTTGCCATGAACACATGATAAATATCTCAAACTAATAACTTCTTGGTAGATGTACATTCTTTTGCACATGACCAGAATGCCCAACAAACATTGCTATATTTTTATCAATTTCTATTTTTTTTTCAATAAATTTCCTCAGTGCTCCACAACAAAAACATTCTTTTGATGTGTGCCTATAAACAATATATATTATGGGAGATCAGATGCAAACTAAGAGGAATGTGACCAGGGATGATAATATCCCCGAGCTCGACAGTTACATGCCAAACTCTTGACCCAGGGACCTGGTAGGAATCTGTGAGTTAGAAATTTCCTCTGTCTCATATATCCTATTGGATACACAGACAGTATTATTTGGTTGATCTGGTGAAGACACCTCAGTCATCCAATAGGAACGAGAACATGGGCAAATGTATCTAACCGTCATGGGCATCTTGCCAAAAAGACAACCCTCCCTGTCTAAAATCTCGGTTTCAAAATACATACCAGACAAGATGTATATAGATTAGGGTTCCCAGATAGAAATAAAACTCAGATAAAATGTAAGAAATTGCTGACAAACCTGGCAAGTATGGCAGATCATCTTCATCTAATAATCCATTTTGCCCACTTTGTTTTTGTTTGGCCAATATCCGAGCGCGAGGATTGAAACATGACGTTAAGAGCATTGCTGGCGTCTACATGTGGGCCTCTCTACCTTGTGGGCTGATGAAGGGGAACAGTTTACCCTCCGCACTCAGCTGCTTCTCCTATCCAGGCCGAGCCTAGGGTGCCAGCGCTTCACACACACTGCTAGGGCACGGGGTAATAGCTTCATGTTTCATATACAGTTGTGATAATTCTCTGATACCAATAATAATTTGGAATGCTAAATGAGGCATAAAGATAACAAAATGTCAGCAACACTTGCATGAAGCATTAACTGTCAATGGCCATGAATTATGAGATTCCTTGTATAATCTGTGATGCCAAGAGTGGCATTTCTTCCCCATACATCCTTTGTTGTGTACTTAGTCATTATAATCTGTGTATATTGCTTTGTTGTGTACTTAGTGGTGTCATCATAATCCTAACATCACACATATATGACTGAATAATGCACTGACAAGAACAACTATGATAGATTAGCTTGATTAATTAACAACAAAACACATTTCTGTATCCGAAACCATGTGATGAGAGCTAATATATGAAATATAGACTGCTATTTGTGATCCAGGGCAAATAGTACACAATATGCACACATAGTTGGCACAAGTACAAATGTGGCATAGTGTGTGCTCTATGGTGCAGTGGGGATGGGCGGGGCAGGCTCACACATTGCTGGACCGTCCTGTCCTGGGTTATAGTCTGACTGCCCATCTAGGCTGGGTACATCTGTCAGCATAAATGAATACTCCAGCAGCAGAAGTGTCAGCTAATAAGTTGTATGTTGCCTGCAGGGGAATGTTGGTGGCAAGTCATGGAAAGGGAGGGAGCATATCATTATGTCATTTGAGACACTCCAATGGACATCTAAGAGTCTCATTACTTTAGACTTCTAGGATATATGGCTTATTAGCATTCTATAGAACAACATAAAACAATAAATAAACCTTATAAGTATTACATGAATATCAAGTGAGGTCAAAGTGTATGAATACTTGTATACAATAAAACTACAGTTGAAGGTATGAACACTAATACACACAATCAAACATCAACAAAGCAATGTTGAAATCAGGGATCATAGAAAAAAGTTGAATGGTTCTGATATTGTTTGTTGATATTTTGGCAGGAAGTTATGAAGGATGGGTACCAGTGAGGAAAGGAAGTGATGACAGCCGCACTGCTGATAGGTCACCAGTAGGGAATGCACAAGCGCCTCCACCTGGGCAACACACTCCTAACAGAGGTCCAGATAACCTGGGAGGACCCCTGGTGGGCATTGTGTGCACTGCCTGGAGCGAGACCGGCTACTGATGCTGAGAGCACAGGTGATGAAGATGGGGATCAAGCTGGGCATCTTACACTGATCACTTTACCAGACATTTGGCAAATAATGCTTTGTGTGTGAATCTGGAGTCTGGATAATTGATGTTCTGATGAAAACACAAAGACAAACTTCCCAATGTGATGTATTCTATCTTGTCTATCTCAGAATCCATTATTTAAGATATCAAAAAGAAAGAAGCTACCACTCTGATTATTTGCAGCTTTCACCTTCTGATTCTGACAAGCAAGCAAAAAGTATATATCCATCAGAACCCTGTATAACCATGGGCATCACTTGTCATGCTAGGAGATGATTGCCGACACGTCGGGGGATCATTACAATAACAATGTTTATCCCTATGAAGTCACCTTGTACATCTCTGTCAAGTAATGAGTGTCTGTGTTTCTGGTTTGTCTGTCTGTCTGGTATTTATACCACACAAGCTCCAGACCTTCTCGTTGTAAGAGCTGTTTTAGTTCATCAGACTGTCATTCTTCACAGATCTTGTCATTTTCCACTACTAAAAAAATAAAACAAACCTTTCTCCCTCACAAAAAACCACCAATTTTTATAAGTAATACAAACATTTCTCCATGTTTTACTGACATCTCATTAAAACAGTATTGTGGATTATGCATAAAAGATTTGAGTACCCAATTGACTTTTCAATTGGCTCACCTCAATTGATTCCCCTGGTCAACTCTCAGGGAAGCCTCCATGCCATGCTGATAATTCGGATAGAAGCATATTCCCCTGCTGACCATAACTACCAGTCCTAAATGTAATAGGGGCAATTCCCTGCACAGCAATAATCTGACAAATGAGAAAAGTCTCAACACTTTGTTATTGAATCAATGTTTCCTGGGTGCCTTGCATAGTGCTGGTGAAAGCTAGAATCAATAGTATCAAACAAGGCAGGAAACTATATGAATCGGGGAAATAACTTTGTTAGAATTCACAAGAGATAGTGCAGACTGGAAGCCAGATTGCCTGTTGTTTGGCAACTGAATGGTTTACCAATGTCAAGTTTCAACCAAAATCATTCATCGTTTGGCACTTTTTACCCTCCTAAATAAATTCCATTCTCTCTGAACTGTCCTTATTGATGTATTATGTTAAATCATATTATAAATCTGTCATATCTTATCATACATTTGAGATTCTCATTTCTTAATGATTGTGATTTTTGTGATGTCTGTATATATAATATTCTGTGGATTGCCCAATGTGGAATTATTCTGCTGGGGAGTTGATGTGTTTTATCTGTGTTGCCTGGTCCCAGCAGGTCTATGTTCCACTTCACCACCCGGTAAATGCAACCATCTCTTTAGTCTGGCTTCCTCTCACTAACTAGCCCATATTTTACTTGTTTTTTCAAGTGATTCCCAAGAAAAAGGCAGGCTCTCTATGACTGAGCACGTGCCTGAGAGTGATTACTTCCACTTAAAAAGTAAACATAGCCCATCACGTTCTGGAATGGTTTCTAGGATACATCAACATGAAGCGCCATCTGCCCTTTGATGGGGCTGCCACAGGGCAATGTGGGCTGGCCCTCCTGCATACAACCAAAGCATTTTGTGCAAATCAGACAAATTTTACTTCATTTCTGATCATTCTTTTTTTTTCTTTATCCTCTTATAAATCAAAACATGATTTTAGTGGGGTATATTCTCCAACAATTTTACTGGGATAGGACTTAAAGCGATCAATCCTGAACACTAGGTGATAACTTGTTATATTCAAGATGGAGACTCAGAATCCAAAGCTCATCCTTGCTTTCATCACTTGTGCCATCCTCATTCTGTTTGCTAAATCAGGACCAGAATGGATTTAAGGGTTGTTTGGTGTCAAGAGGCAATCAAATTCTACAGCCTTGCTTCCACGATAAAAAACAAAAGCCCCCAGTCTGAGCCTACACACAAACCAGTGCATGGTTTGGACGGCATGTTTCAGTCATCCTTTAAATTGGCAGGAAACATAATTCCAGAATAACATTTTTATTTCAAAATGTGTTCCTTTTCCTGGAAAATCTGCAAAAACTATTTTGCACTATTATACATTTCAAAACATTGTGAAATTGTCTGTTCTGATAACACCCAATCACCATTACAAAAGTGCAAAAATCTGCATTTAGCGAAAATTGATAATATTTATGCATATATTTTACTCTAATTAAGCCATCAACGGCACTGGAGTTTGTGTTTATCACTTCTGATCCCCTTCTCCAAATATTGGCATTATCTATATCATCACCTGTAAGCTAGTGCCCCCTGGTGGGATTCTGTGTGATGATGGAGCATGCAGCATCCCAGTGTGGGAATGTCACGCATCCTGCTCCATACATCATATCTGCTCACCTGTCTCCAGCCTCCAAACTTTACAGATTCTGTGACATTAAGGTACCCACCCCCTCTGATATCACACACATTTACCTACATCAGAAACACTCTTTAGGGTGTGTAATACATTCCATAAATATAAAGTGACCGAACCCTTTTAGTGTACATCTGTATTATGAATGATTCATGGAGTGTATACTTTATTCTTGCCTCCTGATGCTATCGTTGTGTTGCCATTCAAACCTCAAGTCGCCATTTATTTCACACATTTTAAACAATAAAATTTGGTAAATGTTCTCCTCTTTCTAAAGTCACCAGATATTTCCATATTGTATATAATACAAAAGGTTTTGTAAAATTACCCTAAAGTTTGAAACATCCTTATGACTATAAATGAGAATACAACATTCATTATGATATCTTATGTTTTCTGTATTCCTCCTGCTGAGCGTGGTCCCCGTATGTGGCCTCAAGCTGCTCACCTGCTCCATTAAACCATGGCCAATCAATATCTCAACCCTTACCTTTCAGCAGCTGATCTTTCTTCCTCTTCTTGACCCATAGAGGGCGCACCTGAATTCTCCAGCAAAATTTCCACATTTTAGTCAGAGATGAGAAGGACTTTGTCTGAGCATTAACATGTGGATATGCTGCCATTCGGTATGATGTCCACTCTGCCCATCAAACTCCCATCCACACCTACCGGTAGGTACCTCTCACCAATATCAGCTCACTGCCCATCACTCAAACCAACATAACACTCTGACTGTCTTACTATGTTTTGCCTTCCCTTTACATACTTAATTTATCCATGTTTTATCCGAAAACCCTTAAAAGACAAGGGAATTAATCATAACACATTATAATATTCAAAAATAGTCATTTAAAGAATCATAGAACATAAAGGAAAGCATTGATTTTGGGGTGGATATGGCAATGGAGGGCCGTGGTGGCAGTCAGAGGGTCCATCCCTGCCCTGTGGATAAGAATAACAATCATACACACCTGCCCCCATTGATGTATATCTAACATTTCAGGGTCTTGCACACAAGCAAAAATAAAGCCCCAGGAAAATCCAAGATCATTTTTCTATGATTAAGACAGATGTGTATTTATACAACAACATTTTCATCATGTGCAAAGAGAATGTCTATATAATACATACAATAAAACATTTTTGTTCTTTCTTTTCAGCTATCCCAAAGCAATCTAGTGCCTCAACCAATTAACAGGTGGGGCTGCAGTGGATGATAAATGAGGACAAGTGTGTCCCTGAAAGATTAGCACCTGAGCTCAGAGCTTGTGAGTAATACCACAGGGATCCACTGCCTCCGTGATCACCACATAAAACACTCACATACCTCAACATGTGTCCCACAAAAATGTATTCACTTGTGAATTATTCCTAAAGGAGGAATTCACTATCCATAAATATACACAAACCAGATCATGTTTAAATGTGCAATTCCAAGCTTTGAATGTGTTATTCCAAGCTTTGAATGTGTTATTCCAAGCTTTGAGTGTGTATTTTCCTCCCCCCTCCACCATCTATCTTTGTGAGTTATTACTCATAATAATAAGGAATTGTGATTGGATAAATCTTGTAAGAGGTATCTATAATGTATCCAATGTTATTTGAATAATATACCCTAAGGTCTATCCAGTGATAAAATACACACATTTTGTTCTGTTTGTTCCTTCCCAAATATCATATTTATCATGATCATCACTTTTTTCAGAAATATACCAAGTTTACTGATTTTCCCCAAGACTTTAAGACTGTTAGTCTAAATCTCACAAGAGAACCCACCTTTCTCTCAGGAGAAGGCTCATGTTGCCTGCAAATCTGCAAGTTGCTGAAAATGAAACCATCTTCAAAGTGACCTTGTGACCTCTCATGACTGCAGATATACATTTAGAGCTATCATAAATATATGAATGTGAGGTGTTCAAGCGTCTGAGAGGGTGGTCTGCCATGTTATCTAGCGCCATCTGGTGAGGAGAAGCCATCTGGTGGTGGAAGAAGATTCCACCCTGGTTTACAAACATGAAACCTAAGGGAAGATAGACAGCTTAACAACAAATGACCACCGGAAGATATAGATCATTTCTCAGCTTGTACATTACCAAAAGTGAAGGGTCACTTGTGAAACGGCCAGAAATCTGAATGGGGCTGACCCAAGAGCAACATGTTTGGAGTCCATTCTCGACATGGACCCATAGCAGGGATAGCACTGACGTGGACAAAGACCTCATGCCATGATCATGATGTTTATTTTTTGGTTTAAAGCCCACTAACTTATGACCCTTCCTTCTGTAATAACAACAACATAAAACTCCCTTGCTTGAAATGAAAATATTATTCATGTAAAATATCATGCTTCAAAATAATTCTCAAAAAGTACCTGTGACCTCTAACCATTTCCACAAACCACATTTCATTGACAGTTTCTACAATCATAATATTTTTTTCTTTAATTTTTTGCGCAGACTCACCAAGCCTCCTGCCGATGGCGAGCTGATGGTTGTGCTCCTCTGACCAGTGCTGCCCCATGCTCATATGTAAGTTGTGGAACTCCGTGTCCTGAGGAGGATAATAGCGCTGATGCTTCCTCCCCTTCCGCAACAATCCACTCAATGTTAACAGAGGCATTTAGAGCTCACTTTTGTTTATCAAACCTAAAAATCTCCAATCTTGTTCTCTCAAAGAAGACCAAAACTCTCCCGCCAGAACAAATAACCAGCTGGTCCAGTGCTGTAAATATTTTCACCAAGATGTCCAATCTGTGAGTTGTTGCAGTGTTGTGTGTGAGGTGCAGAAATGCCTGTAATTGATCTGATTAATTATCACTACCTCCAAGATGTTCTCAATAGGTCCCTTGTTGCCTGACACACTGCATATTCCACGTTGATGGTTTGTGGTGAGGATGCAAAACAGATAAAGTTTCTGGGGCAGGATGCAGTCATTCAACCCAGCATTTCCTGTGAGAGTACCTCAAAACAAACCCCCACTTGTGTTTAGTCCACAGGGACCTCTCATCTGTTATTCAATTTCTCCTAACCACGGGCACCCCTGCTTCACCCAGGGAATCTGTCTCCAATCAACTCCCTGCTTACAGCTGATGTTGCTGGGTGCAACAATTGGTGACAAAGGATTGGTTGTCAGTTACCAAAACCAGCATGAAACCAATAGCGCCAATGCATACAAAAGGCACTTTTGACAAAATTGTTCTTCAATAGCCTCTAGAGACTCTTAAATTTGATGTTTTGTCTCAAATCAAGCAATTGTTTTGCAATTTGTCAAAAACTTAAGTTTCTGAGATGTTCAATACTGAAGTTACGTGCTTTGACAATAATACATGTGTTAGATAACTCCTCTTGCCAATTTAAAGATTTTAAAAACAGATCTTGTGGAATCACAATATGTGTATCACTTGCATCCAACTGTCAAAACATATTTCTGGAGACAGATCATGTCAATCTTCATGTAGAGATCTATTCAGCAGGAAACATCATATCTCTGTTACCCTCCATGTAAATGTAGCACAAAGTTATGGAAATAGGCCCTGTGCATCCTTGATGACTCACAGCGGTCTCACACTCCAAGTCTCTGCCAACTTTCTCCTTCTATAGACAACTCTCACTTTGGGTCCAAGGATATAGAATGGACCTCACTTAACTCTTTCTCACCTTTAAAAAAACACAAAAACACTGCAGCATACATGTCCTGTAACCATTAGTTTGAAAGCCTCATATGTCTTTTTTCCTGTCACCCATGTTTAAATCAAACAAGTATGGACAACAGGCTTCGGGGCACACTGTCAAAGTGTTGAATGTTCTCTGCCTTTTGGTCACAAGAGTCCTCAAAATAAAACTTCCACTTATGTTCTCATACTGACACATACTAAACACTTTCCAGGGTTGTGCATTCCACATTTATCAGTGACTTTCTGTTTCATGAACATCTCAAGTGAACCTCTAATAACATTGCTTCTCTGCTGACTGTGGATGGATAGAGAAATA
The DNA here is from genome assembly GCA_949316495.1 of Amphiduros pacificus. Taxonomy (NCBI): domain Eukaryota; kingdom Metazoa; phylum Annelida; class Polychaeta; order Phyllodocida; family Hesionidae; genus Amphiduros; species Amphiduros pacificus. The sequence goes on from OX439000.1 coordinate 8,185,297, forward strand.
CTAGTGGTCACACATCACACCAACGGAATCTGTACTCCCACTTCTGACCTGGTTTGAAGGATACATGACCCAAATATGGGATGACCTATACCATGCAGAACAAATCTCTTGTTGCCATGGAAACAGAAAACTGTAGCTTGTGTTCTGTCAATCATTAACCATAGGCAGAACATGCAGCAGAGGCTTATGAGATGTAAATATTTTGGTTCCTATGGTGAAAGTTAATGAAGCTCAATTCCTTGGTGAAGCTACCCTTATATATCAACTCTGTCTCATATTACTACAAAGATAACCCAGTCACACTCAGTTTCCATGTTATATAATTTATGGCCTGACAGATCAGGAAAGGTTTACATGCTCTTCATTTTACATTCTTCATTGTACATTTTTGAATACTATAGTAATTAAATCTGCTATATCTAAAATAATCTATAACATTACAGTCATGTGGGTAATTTAAGAATCTGTAACAGCAAAAAGTGGTAAGTCTGAAAAAAAAGAGAAAAGTATATTGATAACCAAAGTATTTTTAGCAAGTTAGAGAGTCTGCACAACAATTATGCCTCAACCCACTGAAAACAATCACACCAAGGTCTTGAGACAGTCATTATCAGAGAGATCCATTTTTTGTCAAAGAAATCTATAGATCTATAAAGCTTGGTGACAATTCAAACATTTCTGATTTGGATCAATTTAAAAATAGTTCACAAGGTAATTATTATCTTGACTGTTCTAAATAGTACAGGTGTCAAACCAAATTTTCATGTATCATGAAAATTTGGTCAAACATGATGCTGACTGTTATAAAATTTTAGAAACTACGAAGTGAGTGAAGCTCTCTGTGAGAATAATTCTATTTCTGGAACAAATACACAAAGTAATTTTCCAGGTCATGGACATTTAACAAACACAAAAACAAGGATTCATCATCATAGATTTCATCTTCAAACTCTATTTGTTACGAGTCCTGCTGGGATTTCAACCAACAAAAGTGGCCTCCCTGGGTTTTACAGAGAATTATGTGGTCAACATCTTGTCAGACCTGGACAAATGACTCTCTGTAATAGCCTTGTAATTGCCTCAAAATGTTGCAACCATTAGTGCACTGTGAGGTGCTAGGATAAACTATCCAGAGTCTCGTAAAGCATGCTATCTTGTAACCTCCATGTATCTATCAGCCACCCTCCCTGGCATACCACAATACTTATAAGTCAATTCTTATGCTATCTTATTGTGTTCTTATGTTGTTTTATGTTCTTATGTTATCTTATGTTATCTTACAATGTTATCTTATGTTCAGTATAATCATTACTGGGAGTAAAAGCAAGAGCGGAGATGATATGTTGCGAGTCAATCATAGGACACCTTACTCCCTCTAGTGTTCAACATCCTTCAGTAGTGCCCCCTAGTTGCAAACAGTATATTCATAGTGGAATCAACATGCACCCAGTAAGGATTCTGATATGCAAAGTATGTTTGGTTCAGAGGAGTAAGAAGCATATCAATTAAATAGTTTGATCAAAATCACTGTGCTTTAACTGACCTCATAAAATTAAGATCAGGTTTATGACACCAAATCTATGTGAAATTAAACAAAGTTTAACTCGTGTCAGATGTAGGAGTTTGAGAGCTGCAGAATATTATCTGATTGGTTTCCCACCTTGACATACCTGTCCCTAAGGGCAATACCTCATGAAGTATAACTGAGGGTGAATAATAAATCTGGCAACAAATTATGGTGAAGCATCACAAATAACATTTCTCATGCTGTACAAAGAACAGGGGATATTCTCATGTTAAAAAATTGACAACAATTGATCACAACTAAGAGTAATTTACAACTCTGAGATCACATTGATCACTGTATTACAGGTATAGCTATAGAGAAAGCAAATATTTCCATTTCATTAATTTTTTATCTTTATAATAATAGAACATCGCAAAATTGTGACAAGAGAATGTCTGACCTCAGCGATCAGATTACTCCCAGGCCTGCCAATTGATATTAAGTTCTAAGCAATCAGGATATATGATGATATATGATGCTGGAAGGTATAGGAAACTGGGCAGAAATGAGCTGCCTCATTAGCATTATGATGCCTCAAATGGGACACCCTGTTCAGGATGGGGGCTTGGTTACCATAGTGATGGTCAGCTCTGAGTATACCATCACTATGGTAACCAGCAATAAATCTGTGCAAAGGGTCAACTTCGCACTTTTTGTGCTGGAATCTTGTCAATGGTATTATATCTTTGGAAGGGAGATATCACTTATCATAATGTGTTAAGCAGCAAAACTAACATCAAGACTACATGTCAATGTTGCAAAATCAAAACTTTCTGTGTTAATCATATGCCCTGTGATTCCTGATTACCTGCATAACTATACTATTTAAGGTTCATTCTGATGGGAAAAAAATCAAATATCTGAGTGTCTGCTGCAGATATGAATGACTGCCAGCAAGTTCTATATAAGACAGAGAGATAACCTTGGGAGATTAGCATAGTTTGCGAGATTATCCACTGCTGTCAGGTTGAGCAGGGCCATGTACCTGGATGGAATGTTAGAAATCCGCCGTATGCCACTGTTCTTATCACATCTCAGACCTTTGCCATCACCCCACCATTATGCCATAGATAATATAACACCAATATCTCCTGACCTTTGACATCACCCCACCATTATGCCATAGATAATATAACACCAATATCTCCTGACCTTGTACATCACCCCACCATTATACCATAGATAATATAACACCAATATCTCCTGACCTTTGACATCACCCCACCATTATGCCATAGATAATATAACACCAATATCTCCTGACCTTGTACATCACCCCACCATTATGCCATAGATAATATAACACCAATATCTCCTGACCTTGTACATCACCCCACCATTATGCCATAGATAATATAACACCAATCTCTCCTGACCTTGTACATCTCCCTGCCATTATGCCATGATAATATAACACCAATATCTCCTGACCTTTGCCATCTCCCCACCATTATGCCATAGATAATATAACACCAATATCTCCTGACCTTTGCCATCTCCCCACCATTATGCCATAGATAATATAACACCAATATCTCCTGACCTTGTACATCACCCCACCATTATGCCATAGATAATATAACACCAATATCTCCTGACCTTGTACATCACCCCACCATTATGCCATAGATAATATAACACCAATATCTCCTGACCTTTGCCATCACCCCGCCATTATGCCATAGATAATATAACACCAATATATCCTGACCTTGTACATCACCCCACCATTATACCATAGATAATATAACACCAATAATCTCCTGACCTTGTACGTCACCCCACCATTATGCCATAGATAATATAACACCAATATCTCCTGACCTTGTACATCACCCCACCATTACGCCATAGATAATATAACACCAATATCTCCTGACCTTGTACATCACCCCACCATTATGCCATAGATAATATAACACCAATATCTCCTGACCTTTGCCATCACCCCACCATAATGCCATAGATAATATAACACCAATATCTCCTGACCTTGTACATCACCCCACCATTATGCCGTAGATAATATAACACCAATATCTCCTGACCTTTGCCATCACCCCACCATTATGCCATAGATAATATAACACCAATATCTCCTGACCTTGTACATCACCCCACCATTATGCCATAGATAATATAACACCAATATCTCCTGACCTTGTACATCACCCCACCATAATGCCATAGATAATATAACACCAATATCTCCTGACCTTTGCCATCTCCCCACCATTATGCCATAGATAATATAACACCAATATCTCCTGACCTTTGCCATCACCCCACCATTATGCCATAGATAATATAACACCAATATCTCCTGACCTTGTACATCACCCCACCATTATGCCATAGATAATATAACACCAATATCTCCTGACCTTGTACATCACCCAACATTATACCATAGATAATATAACACCAATATCTCCTGACCTTGTACATCACCCCACCATTTCGCCATAGATAATATAACACCAATATCTCCTGACCTTCAACATCACCCAACCATCATAATGTCATCATTATAACACAGATAATATCAATCATAAATATCCACAGTTAACATGGTTAGTCTTTATTAAATGTGATTTCTTTATGTCAAATGAGTTTGTTTTATTTATTTGTATCCTTTTAGTATGTAATGAATTGAAGAAAAAAAGATCACGCAAACATCATAATGCTCTATTTATGCAACAAAATACATCATTTTTCCCAAAGAAGGTCAAATTGACCTGTTTTTTTCATGCTGATTAAGATGCTGGAATGGAAGCTCTCAAGAATTAGTTTAACAAAGCTTGGCAAAAAAACCTGGAATTTCACCCTGAATATCCGTGACAGCAATATAATTTAATTAGATCAAACATAGCTGGCATTTTCTCAGTTGTTTAATGATTTATCTCTATTATTCATTCTGAGAAAGCCATCTATGAATTGTTGAAATGTAGACATGTGGCGATCACCTCTTCCCCATATTGTTACTATGAACACTTCTTGTAATCGTTTGTTAACTGTTCTCTGATTGGTTGAACTTTCCATTGTTTCCCACATTGTCTCCTCTGCGGGGATTGGTCAATTAACCAGATGTTTATGCAGCACTCATAGTATTATTATTAAGATATACCTTTATCCATATATTCTATAATTATTTCAAAGCTGCAGATTTTCCTTTCTTTGTAATGATGGAGGGACATTCAGTTCTAATGTTTGGCATTCTACTCTGAATTAGAGGACAGAAACTCTGGTATCATTGTTTATTCCTGCTCTGGATTTTTCACACCTGCTTGTTAAAGAAACATGCCTATTTGTTTCTTGTTTAATTAAGGTATTGTCATTTATACAAAAAAAACCACTGAATATTCCTACTTTATGCATCCTCAACATTGAGATAAACAAGAAAGATTTTAAAAAAATAAGGTTATGTGCTGTGAACAATACATATGATGTGTTTATTTCACACAAATTTTGTATGAATCTTGATTTTTTTCTTCTTTTGTGAGTGCGTACATATCTGTATACGTGCATGTGTATATATGCATATATCAATAGTAATCTGGGTAAATAATATCAAATATATGGATGGTTTTGCAATATGTTTACATGATCATGAAAAGCATGTGTTTGGAACACAAAGACCTTTTCATTATAAAACATCTTAAAGACAGCCAATCCAAATACATAATGTGCTGTTAAAGATCAAAATAAGAATTTTTAAAAATATCCAAGCCTCTCATTCTATTTATGGTAAGAAATGTTAGTGTAAATCAATGTGCACAGGGTTAAGTATTCCCACTCCACACATAGAAATATCAGTCTCAATATATATCATTTCTGTGTTTCCTGTCTCCATTTTACATATATTTTACCAAGCAAGTTCTTTCACTATCACCCGACAAGTTAGATGCTTGGTGGATATTACCAAATAATAGATAGATTACTTTGAAAATAAAAGCTCTTTTTTGTACTGTACCTAAATTTATTTAATTTCTTGGAAAAATAGATCTACCCTTGACAAAATGTGTCATGTATAAAATTTCATCTACAAGACAAGAATCTATCTGGAATGGAATTTCTGCTAAAGAAACTCCTTGTTATGGACAGAACCAGGCAAAGGAACTTTACAAGTCAAATTATTTTGCAGATGAAGCTGTAAAATCTGTCCACCCAGACATATTATGTGGGGCATTACATTTGCTATGTGGTGTATGGTGCCAGAGAAGCTAGAGCCTGTGCCCCACCCCCATCATCAACAAGATACATACACATATGTGTACAGTCAAAGTACTTCTACTCCACTTCAGTATCACTCACAACATCATTCACCACTCATTACGTCTCTGTAGGTTTTCACTTGAAATTGAAAGAGTTTTCAAACCTACCACTTAGTTCTGGCTCCATCTTGGACTCCATCTCTTCACAGCTCCCGATTCCTATAACCCACAATACCTCAACCTTCTACCATTATTTAGTCCATTGTTGTTTCTGAGAAACAGTTCAGATTGCTCCTTTATACACAGTGTTAGAGAAGGATAGTATTGTGAGGGATCTGAGCAGAGAGAGCAGGATCCATGGTGTGCCTGGCTAAGTGGTTGCAGTAGGTCTGAGACTGGGTGCAGGCTGGACTGACTCCATACAGCACAGTGCACAGATACAAGGCTATCATCATACCCTGAGCTGCAGGCAGGCATTAACTACCCTCCCACAACACACCCCAGGCTTATACCTGCAACATTTCACCACCCTCCCCAAACAACATGTCAGATGCTATCATATAAAATCAACTAAACTATATCAACAAATATTTTCACAATCATGAAAGTGGGCTGCTATATTAATGACTAAATATATCCAATGTCTCCACCGATAAAAATGTGTTAGGTTTTACATTAATCAAGAAAAATATATGGAAATATTGTGTAATCAGTGTTGTTTTTGGCTTGTCAATATATATAAAAGCATATAAATAATATCACATCCTGACACCATCAACTTGTTATATTTCTAAAAAGTATTTTTAAAGAACAAAAAGTTAGAAATCATTTATGACTCGTATTTAAAGGATTGACTGATCCTAAAGGCAATATTATGTCAGGGCAGGGTGAGGGGTCTGTCGTAAGGGGTCTGTTGTGAGGGGCCTGGGGTGAGGGATCTGGGGCCTGGGGTGAGGGATCTGGGGCCTGGGGTGAGGGATCTGGGGCCTGGGGTGAGGGATCTGGGGTGAGGGATCTGGGGTGAGGGATCTGGGGTGAGGGATCTGGGGTGAGGGATCTGGGGTGAGGGATCTGGGGTGAGGGATCTGGGGTGAGGGATCTGGGGTGAGGGATCTGGGGTGAGGGATCTGGGGTGAGGGATCTGGGGTGAGGGATCTGGGGTGAGGGATCTGGGGTGAGAATCATTAGTCATGGAGGGTGTTTGTTTTGCTGACCTGTCACTGGCCCTACAGTTGTCCATCAGTACCATCCATATCTCTCATTGCTAATCTACACAGGAGACAGGGCACCCCAAGATTTCCCAAGTACTGCAGCTTTATTCTCCCAATTTAGCACATAAATCATGCCAAGTTGCAAAAAGGAGAGACCGACCAAAAATGCTTGATAAGCAGACTGCGAACTTTAACATTTCTGATTTTACTGAGACTTCCTTTATTTTTTTCCTTTGAGTATGGAATGTATAAAGCATGAAGAGTAGATGTGTGTATCTCTGATAATGTTTTGCCCAGATTTAATAAAAATAGAGTGTGAATATAAATCATAGACACAACTATGAATATGTTCCTCACAACTGCTCACCGAAGTGATCAGCACCCTGTCTTGTTTTCAGCATAGACCAGAGGTGGTTCAGTGGTTTCCACAATCTCTTATATTTGTACATATAATAAAACAGTCTCTAATCTCGTAAAAGATTTAAGGCAACGTTATCCAAAATTTCTCATAAGATCTCCCCCCTCTTTGTCAATCTGAGGAAAAGATTTACTTTCCAATAGATAGAGGTATGGAGCAAGTGGTAGAAAGGTTCCAGGACACAGTGGCAGCACCTTTCTTTAAAATTCAAGTACTGGTTTTTTTAAAAACCACTCCTCATCTGAGGTACCTCTATGCAATCTGAATTATTTTCAAATGGTTTAATCTTATTCCATCTGTTTTAAAACATATTTATGGGAGTTGCTAAGGAGTTCTTAAATGTATATATTCCTGTAAATCTTGGCTGAAACACAGGGAAGCAACAGAAAAAAATCTCCCTTTCTGATAAATTGTTTAACCTAGCCAAATGCACAGCTCAGTTCTATTGTTAGCATCATAAATGATGAACAAGTAATTAAAATGAAAATGTGACATAATAATTTTTGCTCTCTACGCACACAAAAATCTAAAACAAAATCTCAAACCAAAATCTCAAACCAAGTTTGTACTACAATATCTATAAAACAAGTAGATTTACAGATAAATTCTTTACAAGGGCTCTACAGCAATCTGAAATCATATTACTAACCAAAATACATTGATTTGCTTTAACTTTCTAGTTGTGTGATTTTTAAGTACCATTTTTTATATATTAGTATCTTTTGGTAATTATTGGACAAGAAAATCTCCAAGAATATTGTGAAATTTTAATGATGAAAAATTCATGATCAAGACCTGCAAATATTTCTTATTTGGGAATTTTACATCAATAAATAGCTTGATCTGTCTGAACATGGTCAAAACTATATAAAAAGCAAACTATGGACATATATTTTAATGAAATCTCCAAAACTGGCTTGATTTACAGAGCTGAAGTTCATAGTAGTTTAATCAAAATGTAGTTAAAGACATTTTGGAGGAGCCCTTAACCTATATGCCCCTGTTATAGAGTGTTTGAGCTCAGTCAGCACAATGCTAATTGCCACTCCAACCTGAAGGATTGAGAATACATTAACTGCTTACAAAATGACATAAGGGCTTGGAAATAATGCTTTTCTATTATAATAACTTTGCTGGGTTGGTAGGTCTTTTAATCATGAACAGTTGTACATAAAACAACTAACACAGATCTGCAGGCTATTTGATACTCTTGAGGAGTTTAATTTGATACTCTTGAGGAATTTAATTTCTACCCGGAAACAAAGCCTATCATTCCTCCTTATCCAACAATAAAGCTTATATTCACCATACCCTTTTATATGCAGTTTTATTTACTCCAATCCTAACGTGAGAATAATAAAATGTTAATGATGTACAAGCCATTAGGGGATGGTTCTAACAGGTGTGAGATCTCACTTCCATGATGGCACTCTCAGGAGATCAATACTATAAAACATTAACCAGCCCCTATTCACGCCAATATCTTTCTCTTTATTGCCCTCAGGGGAATGCCAATACTGTAAATTTTTACAAGCTGCTAATTATCCTCTTTGTTTTTGATCACTAGATAAACACATCCAAAATATCAACAGACGGATGCTATATTATATATGAAGCATCAAACAAATCAAATTAAACAGATAACAAACATACATTGAGAACAGTAAGGAAATGATATTTTAGAAAAATACTAATTCACATATAAGCTAATAGGCATGTGAGGGTTCGGATGATGGAGATCACCTGTCTGAGTGGGTTACAGGTGCCTTGGACAGGTGCCATCCTCACCGGACACCTGGAATGTCCTGTCATACCGGCACTCATCCAAATAATGTACCCATTGTGCCACAAATTATCTCAGCACCGTTATGAACATAAATTTACATCTTACTAACATATATTAAACAAACAGGATGTGATATTCTATTTAAAGAAATCGTGTGTTGCTTCATTATCATGTCATTATCCATGATTTTCAAAAGTCAAATTTAAATGTAAATTCATTCATACATTGCATCAAATTCGTGCCTACAATATCCTAGGAGTTTCATTAAATCTAGAATAATTAGAATACAATAGCATGAAACAAAAATTGAGACTGATATTAAATAACATTTTCCAGAGAAACTCTCAAGTGGGGCTTTGGTATCATACCAGTATCTGTCAAGGGAACACATGACTTGCTTTATCTTAATCAGTTTATAAAGTTTCAACTCAGTCCTACATTTTGGGTGTGTTGTCCTTGCATTGACACCAACTTGTTTACATTCAAAAGGAATAATAAGTTGTTTTTAAACACTCAATCAAATTTTATCAATGTCATAAAAAAAACTTGCCAATTTAATAAGAGTTTAGCAGCTGTTTTGTTCTTGTTGTAACTCATGGTTTATTTTAGATTTCAATATTAATGTTTTTATGTGTCTGGCAGTTAAAAGTTTTAGTAATTCATTAACTATTCTCACGAAAAAACATGCTACCAAAGAGACAACTCCACAAAAACTCAAATCTACTTGAAACTATATTTTAATGTCACCTCAAAACTCAGTTTTAATGTCACCTCAAAACTCAGTTTATAAATGTCGCCTAAAAACTCGAAATCATATATAAATTTCTTTTATTAGCTTGTGAGATGTGGATGGATATAGGTCAGGTAAAACACATGTATTTTTCTCCTTCCCAACAATGCTCCCTGCCAAAACAAACTAGCACCCGAGGGCAAAATGCCTGACCCACAAATTACCTAGGCCACTAACTATGCTAGGTGATCCATTATTTATCTCATCAACACTTTCATTAATACTTCCAAAATAGCTTTTGAAGAAATTAAGAAAACTTTTCTCCACATTGAATCTAAAATAATCATATTTCATTTAATAAATGCTTTTTATGGTCCTTCACCTTTTTGATCAATTTATGAACATAACTTGTATTCATAAACATGAAATGACTCCAGAGTTCATATTATATTGTTATGGCCCATACACCTGCAAAGTTTTCATGGTTTAGTCATAATAGAGAACTTATAAGGATGATTGTACCATGAAATCCAATGGTCAAATATCATTGTTTGACATGCATGATTATTTCCTGTGAATAACGTCAGCCCAGCAAACAATGCTCCATTACCACTGAATAAATGGACAAGGTGATATACTGATTATTCTATGGGCAGAATATTAGTTTTGCTAATAGAAACAGGATTCATCTCAATACAATTAGTCTGTCATGATCAAAAACACAAATATATACCCATTCCCTATTTAGTGAGCTATGCTGAGATTTTTTGTATTGAAACCTTTTGGCCTTTTAAATGCAATAATATTTTTTTATGTTAAAGATAATTAGAATAGATGTTTCCAAAACACATGATAGACTTAACCATGCAGGTAGCATCTTTGTTTCCATGGTTACAAACGTGGTAACACACATCCAAGCATTTGAAGCTTGGCCTGACAGATACCAGCCATGGATCTATCACAACCACATCTGTCTGTCTCACTGAATTGTAATTAAAATAGCCCAGGTCTAGCTTCAAAGAACTGCGAGCAGCCTCTGGTGAGAGATGCAGAAACAGGGTCATGTTAAGGACATGCCTGGGGGGTTAAAACTACTGAAATATAGGCCGATGTAACGGAAACAACAGCTGAGACAATATGTTAGTGTATAAGCTATGTGTTACCTGGGCTCAATAATGCTGAGGCAGGCCGTGTTGTTATCCACTTCTGCATGTCCAATCCACTCAATTATTCCTGTAGTGCCATCCACGAATATACTGAGTGTCAACTTGTTGATGACTTCCAACTTTCACCTTCAAGTGTTACATCTTGATAGGGGAGACATTTCCTGTGATATTTGTAACTATTAGGTTGTTTCTCTTGCCAGTGAAGTGGAGCCCTGATAGCAGGACAGTCAGCTCTCTCCTAGGTAAATATCACCTGCGCTGGGAGCACCTGAGTGACCTAGATTCCAGCACTCATGCCTGGGATCCACCGCTCATCATACCAGCTCCATATCTCTACTCCTAATTATGTCTAATTACTCCTCGCAGCAAATAGCTCTTGGTGGGATGTCTTTACACTGTACATACACTCAGCTGACTGAACAATCACACGGCAGAAGGGGCGTGTCCTCTACAGCTTGATTGCCACAGGTTCTCACAGGCTTTGGCTCTCACTTCTCTGTATTTATAGCCACATACATGTGGTCCTTTTGCCTCAGCTTGGATCCCTCTCAAATGTATTCACCTCACACTTCAAGCCATTATCCAGAAACTTATTTTCTGGGCGGCGGTATATGGGTATACTATTGGGTGATAGCAGCAGCTGGTGACATGTAAAGTTGAGATTAAGGTTTGTTATATTATTGATGCACAGTTATAGCAGTGTTGGAGACATGCAACAGGCTGGCACACCCCACCTTTCATCACACTTTTTATAGCCTCAATAAAACAACACATAGAATGGAAAAGTTCACAAATTATAAGTATTCTTAGTATAAGTCATGTAATATGATGCAAAGTTCTCCAATATATTCTCTAAATTCATAATCCAATTGTTCTTTGAGAAAATCTAGATCCTAATAGATCTGCAGGCCAATATTTGCAAACCACTACTGATCAGTTATTGATGATATTTCCCTCAATATCTTTATATGCATACTGCGACATGAAGTTATCTTTCCTATGATTACACAAGCTGTGCCCTAATATATACACTGCTACATGAGCTGAGATCCACCACTACCCCAGACAATGAGCAGTATGCATTTATGAAAACACTATCAAATTCCAAGTAAAATACAGAAATTTTCTAATAATATTTTAAGGCACAACAATCATAACTCAGTGGGGGATTTTTAATTAATATGAATGCTAGTTTTGTGAGATAATCCACTATTAATGAATCCCCTTCCCATGGCCTCTGCCCCCTTGCTTCAGTGGCACCCCATGGACAGCCTCTATGGTACAAAAACACAGGGTCGGCCCATGCAGGCTTTGGGTGGGTGCCAGGGGAGGATGCTAAGCTATTCATTAGGTTTTGCCATTTTACACATGCTCTATCATAACATACTGGGGCTCCACTCCTCATATGATTCTATTTCCTTTATAAAACCCCATGATATTATCCATGCTGTACAAAATAGATGCAATATATCAGATAATAATTAACCTGGAAATTTTCCTATCACATTACCATTTTTTAACCCAATACCAAGATCACAGTTCCCACTGGTAATTACTCCGCACATAATACTCTCTCTGTGGTAATCAAGTAACATATTTCCTCTTTAGTATTGTGGTGTAAAATTCCCATGCTATCAGCTGGGAGATTTGACAAGCTAATCAGTGAAGTTAAACAACAGGTCAGGGCAACACAAACAATTGGAGGACAACTACCAGTTTTATCTCAACAATTTAGCATCTACTACCATACGATTCCCAACATCTCCCACACATGTGTATTGATCTCATAACCCTTCAAGTATCCTTTTTGAAAAAAGATTCCACTTCCATAATCAACATAAACTTGACGAAGTGGTCAGATTCTGTTGTCTATACTGAGACTAACATAGATCCACTATAATACATGTACCTTTATCTAAGATCCTATAAAACTAAAAGGCCTGATGATACAATAAAATAATTGAGATTTATCTGTTTGGCAGAATACCTCTTTTCAGTACTTTCTAACATTCAGTTGTTCCATTTTTCTGTCCCATTTGTTGAAAGCATCAAAATAGATGTGCCAATATATATTTGGCAAAATAATTTTAATGGTTTAATGTACCATTGTGTAAGCATGAACACTGGTTGATTTTTTTTGCCCTGAGTCCCTAGATATTAACCTCAGACAACATGATTTATTTGTTTTCATGCTCACTAACAAATTAAACATTAAATATTTTCTGAGAGCAATACAATGCTCTCAGATCTCTTTATTATTGCTCTGAAGTTGATTTGCCTTTTAAGAGATAAGTTTATATGACTTAACAGTTGTGACAAGGGCATCACAATCTGGTCTTCCAAGTATATCATACCAAAAAAAATCTAAACTTCATTTGATTTCCTTCCCTGGCATCAAAATTGGATTTGATCTGCAAAGTGGTGACATCTGGTGGGTACAAGTAAGAATTTTGGCAACTAGGTGGCACTACCAGTGCATTACTCAACACCAGCTTTGGTATCAGCAGCCAGGTAAATTCCCCCACTCACAGCTCCACCTGCTCTACAACTATGGAGCACATCTCCCCCGTGACTCATGCCAGATTAGTGTGAAGATGCAGACAGGTATTGATGAAGGAATTCCCCATTCTTATAGCACAGCGTGGGCCATTCAATCATCGTAAACACAAGACCCGCAATGAGCTGGCTAGGATGCCCGTCTCATCAAACTGCTGCCAAATCTCACATATATTTCATAAATACCTCATGTATCCAACAGAAAATTTAAATTGGTCTAAATGTTTTTTTTATATTCATATTTTAGTGCAAAAATATCTTTTTGTCATGAAGTTATTTGAAATTTGTATAAAAAATACAACATAGAAACTGATTTCTGGATCATATCTTTAATATACAGTAAAGATTTCAAATGTGAAATGTATTTTTAGTATTGGATATTGCTTGGAATTTTACACATCCTCTCTTCCCTAACATGCCACACAAGAAAGTATGCAGATCAAGAAAAATCTCTTGTTTTCTTTAGATGACTGGTTAGAATGGTTGAGTTTGTAATGGTGCTGGTTGGGCACGTTAGACTCTGGCCAGACCGTCCTTATACCTTGCATGCAGCACTTGCCAGGTTCTGATCAGCATCAATAATTCATAGCATTTATACCCTGGCATCCCTGCCAAGGTGCGCCAATCTTCATTATTTCTGTCCTATTTCATCCCAGATCTAGTCCATGTGAAAATTCTGATTTAATTTCTCTGAAGTAAATGTAAAGAAAGATCATGGCTTTATTTTCTATTTTCCTGCCCATATAAACCAAGAATGGGTGACAACCTTGCTATTTCTGATAAACAGTACAACATAATGTAATCGAAAGACAGATAAAGAAGGGAAAAATAACAAAAATAAAAATAAGTCCCAGATACAAAAAAACTTTGGTACTAAATTTTATTTAAATTGTTTTAGTTAATCTTAATTTATTTTTATTTTACCTTTTTGACATCAGGCAATTCATAAAAAAATAAAATTTAAAGTAATAATAACAAATAGAAAAAAAGAAGAATTGGGGGGAAATTCTGAAAAGGCAAACATACCATTTGTTTCAAGCAGACAGATATCTGAATAGGGTTGAAAAACTAAAAGTGAATTGGATTTCTTTTTAATAAATACTTTTAAATAAATTGTATATCAAATCTTAAATTTATATATGTTGTCATCTTATAATAAATTTTGACATGATGATAGACAAAAAAGTTGAATGTTTTCAATAAAAAAAGCCAATTATCAAAATTCTATATTTGAGCTGAAATTGATGGCAGGAAAGTTGAATGTGAAAAAGGTCTACCTTTGTTTGTTTTGATTTAACTGAAGCCTCATCAGGGTTTTGTCCAGCTTTTTTTTTTGGGGGGGGGGGGGGGGGGGGGTACATAAAATTTCTTTAAATTAAAGAAAATAAGCAAATATTGGCAGTCAGACTGGAATGAAGATTTGTCAATTTGATGTGGATGTGTTTTGAAGTTGTTGCAGAAATGATTGGGCAGTGATCACATGTCCATACAACAGATCCTATAACACAATATAAGGTCAAGGTTGTTACTGCCTGTTCCCCCTTATCTTAATAAGGGTACAATTCATTGACAAAAGTCATTGACAAAGGTTTCTATGATGAATATGAGTTAACTGAATCAACCAATTAAATCTCTGATTGCCTTCAATAATTCTACACTGCACCCAAGAAGTGCTGATTTTCATGGTGGAAGGGGACTTTCAAAGTTTGATCTCACACTTGATTTGATATTTTTTATTTAAGATCTTAGCTACACTGTTTATATGTTATGGGCACTCACAGGTTATGCATTATAACACTCCTGAAGATATATGCCTTCCATAACCAATAATTATACTAAATACAGTTACAATCATAAAAGAATTACATTAGGTCGATTAATGCAACCATAGCTGAGTTAAGAGCTATATTTTCACACTGACCAATGAGAGCACACTCAATGCTTTTGTAATTCATCAACAAAAAGACACTGATTCAATACCCATCTCAACTCTATTCATCATGAAAGGTCCCTGTGGTAATTTAATATTGAGAGAGAGCTGAATGGACCCATTTAATTTCACATTCTCAGATTTTAAAACAAAATTTATAATATATGGAATGAAAAAGAATTTTATAATCATATATATTCAAATGCCAAGAAATTGACCTCTAAATAATTTTCAAACAAATGAAGATTTAAAGCTCAATGTTCAGGATATAATGCTAAAGTGACAAACAATATCTTCTGTTTTATGAACTATATATATTTCAACCAGGCAGGACTTAATAAATAACAGTTTCCCTTTCATCTCCTCTTTCTTACTTCCCACATTCAACAAAATATCAAAGTTTTGAAAAGGACAAATGATGCTTTAAGATTTCTAAAGAATATTATCTTTTACACAAACTGATGTTCATCAGTGGGAGAAATGTGGATTTTATCATGTTCCAGGGTTTATATTTAGTAGCTTTTCACAGATATGTGACTGTGCACTGAAGCATAACTTTCACCATACAATACCATTCATTAAAATAACAGATTTGACATCAATTTATTAATCACCAAAACATTTTTCCTTCAACAAAAGCACCTTCCAGGTGTACAGATCAAAATGGGGTTTGAATTGATACTCAAACTTATATCTGTGAATTAAATACATTTCTAGCGTAAAATTATATTATGATATAAATGAACAGCTTCCATTCTATGCACTTGTTACAGTTGTTGCAGTACATCTGAACTAGATATATGACAAAATATTCTAAGATGATCTATGTTAGATTATAAACTCAATAACCTGTTGTCATGGCAACATGGTATTCTTCTCATAGTTTTACTTCACTCTGTAAAAAGACATCCCCAACAGTGGGTGGGTTGGGAGACTGATTTGCACTGATTTCCATATTATGCATGTGATCATGTTTTTTTCAAAGCCGCAATAAAACTGTGTACAAGGGGTACATGGAGGG
The DNA here is from genome assembly GCA_949316495.1 of Amphiduros pacificus. Taxonomy (NCBI): domain Eukaryota; kingdom Metazoa; phylum Annelida; class Polychaeta; order Phyllodocida; family Hesionidae; genus Amphiduros; species Amphiduros pacificus. The sequence goes on from OX439000.1 coordinate 8,201,896, forward strand.
AAGACGTTTTGACTATGCATGCAAGTATAATTTGCCCATTCATCATGCAAGACTGGATCGTGTGATAACACACTGGCAGAACAAATTGCCAGAATGTCCACTTCGTACCTGTGACAAAATACTGACAATTGTAGAGGTTACACAGCCCAATTAGGCCAGGGCATCACCAGCTGTGCTTCCCACTACACACCCCCCCCCCCCAAGGCTAAACCAAGCACCGTCAGTCACAACCAACTGTCATCATACCGACAACCTTCAAAGACTTTCATCTGTAAATTTGCATCCACTTTATTCCATTTCAAATCTCAATAATCAAAGTCCATTTCAAATTCAATATCTTGACAACTTCCACAATTTATAGCAATTTGACAGGCCAAGAACAATAAATACATCTCCGCTGTACAGTGCTAGAAAAGGTTCATTAACATTTTTAAACATAAGATGTTCTTTAGATTTAAATATGTTAAATATTTTTATTTTCAGATAATTTAGTATCTTCCCTTTGACAAGATTGAGTGCAATCTTTTCATCTGTTTCTCATCACCCTCAAATATTCGTGGCAAATATCTTTATGCAGTTTACAATGACGCACCCCAGCTAGATTTTCGATAATCATGACTGATACCATAATTAATATACAGCGATATAACACTTGATTAATTACAAATCAGACACAAAGTCCAAACTATGTTCAATAAAGACATTTGCTAAGTCTCTGAAAAGAAACATTTCATTTGTTTGGCCTTACTTTAACAGTGGAGACTATTGCATTGTGATGCTACCAGGATTCTCTGATTCACATTACCATGATGACCTGCACAGCTCTATTAGCTCAGGTAAAGTGGCAAATTACACCACCCACTCACTTCCTACACATCACATCCACATTACACCCTCAATTTCCCTTTCTAAATAAATACTCTCTGTTGAAATCTAATTTCACAGAATAATAACTTTTCCAAGTTTGAGACTTCTCAAGTTTGATTATTTCCTTAACTCATCTGGACTTGGCAAACCTGGGCTGTCAATAAGAAAGTTGGCTCCACAGACTTTCCTTATCATTATGTTTTGAAATATATAAATTAGATCATGATCACCTTTCTCTATTAAACTCATTTATAACTCATTCCAAATTCCACACTTCTCGTGAGCCTTCTCCATTCTGCCGGAAGTAAACACCTACAATGTTTGATTTCTTGGCAAATGGAGAATTTTCGCCACCTTTCGATGGCAAATGTTCTGAATGCTTCATAAGATGACATAGTTGTGGTTCTGCCCCCTCTGCCTTGGTGATGACAACAAACATCTGCAATTCCCACATTGAAATCACTTTTCACAAAGATCCATCATGAATCATCCATACCATATTAGTCCTAATTTGCATGCTCAAATACAATCCTACCTGCTTCAACACACTTTTATGGCTCAAAATATAAAAAGGGTTGTGTTGTCAGCCCCCAAACCAAATCTGTTATCAATATCAAGGATAAAGATACTAAATATAAATTGGAAGTTGAAGGAAGAACCAGTTTTGATTACATACTCATTTTCATGTCAAGTGCAGGTTATTCATTACAATTCTATGACATAATACAAACAACATTGGGATGGCATAATTTGGAGGTGCCCCCTATATACCCCATTGTAGCATATTATGGTGCATAATTTGGCTGGTAATCAAACTTCTTTTAATGTTAATGACACCCTGCCAGATTTGTTTCCATGGAATGGGACACTCTGATTGTTATGGATCTGTAATGTTGCCAATTCATCAAATTATCTTGTCTCCACATGCTCCATTATTAAATTATTTTAATAGCACATCCCAACAGATAATTGTCCAAATAAACAACCTCTTAATTGCATCATACTTGATTCACAAGTTACATTTGAACCTTCCTACACAAATATATCACATACCGGGGTATATTTACAAAAATTGATTCTATTCAAGATATGAATCTAGAGAGATGGAATGTCTTACCTGTAGAAAAACTGTCTTTGGAAATGCCCTCATCTTCATCACTATGGTAACCATTGGTTGCCATGGCACCTGAAACTTGATCAATTATTTCCATAATTCGAAGAAAACTTTGTGAATACTGCTGAAATATTGGTGTTATCACAGCACTCTTGGCAAGTCTTCTTTCATCAATGTCTTTTCTCAGTTCTGCAAAGTTAAACAGCACCTCTTTATCTGACTCAATACGCTTCTCAAGAACTTTCAATAGACCCGCCAGATAACTGTTTGTCATGGCTGGTTCCACAACGTTGAGCAAAGTCTTATTTTTTATGAGACGTTCTTGGACTTCCAGCTGGTTGAGCTGCAATAATCTCTGGTGACTGGCAGAGGTTGGGGCAGGGCCTTTGGTTACAGAACTTGATATGGGTGTCCGATTGACAAAACTCGACTCCTCCAACTTTTGTATCACAATTTTTAACTGCTGTGCCATTTTTTGGAATTCTACCTTTAATGCATCATGGAGATTCATGAGTTTCATTTCTGATGTATCTACCAATCCATGGTTGCCGAGCCCCTGTACACTTTGTTCCAGTGAGAGCTGACGCTGTTTGAGATTGGACTTTATAGTAGGACTTACATAGGTAACAACTCTGAGGATATTTTTACATACAGGTAAATAGTATTCCAGTGTGTTGACCTGCTTCAAGGCTAATGGATCCTCGAAAGATGTCACCCACTTTATCAAATGTGACACTACTTTTTCTGGTAGCAGTATACGACTTGGGAAGTTTTGCACATCAGCATTGTAAAACTTGTAATATATTGCATCAATGATGACCAAACTGTTGGGAATTCCTTCAATTATGACCTCCATCGGCAGCTCTGTCAATATAGTTTTCATTGTCACATAACTCAGTCTCTGTATCAGAGAAGCACACTCATCATATCTGCGAGTCTCAAATAATTGTGCTACCTTTCTTATGGCAAATCCGGGATTCAGATCCTGTGTGTCCATGGTCAAAGATTCGTCTCGGAATCCCTTAATCCATGTGCCATCCATCCAACAGCTCCAGCCCAGCTTGTCTACCGCGGGACGCTTGTGTGGCTCTGCCGCTCCCCGCAACACACGAAGTTTATCAGCTGCCACTTGTTCTGTTGAATTCATATTGTGCTTGTATGAGTGAGATGTCATCCGTGTCGCCGAAGGGGCGACTATGTGCACTGGACCATGAAGTTGTCAACTACCCCCCATTATATCAGTAAAATGTGCCTTATTTATTTAGCATCCACTTTTTATATCATGACATAAAATTATCAATATTTTGTATAAAATACTGATTAATGCAGTTCCTCATAGTGAAATGTCATAAATTACATATTTTTTCCCTGAGAGTTGAGTATTTAAATATTAAATCAAAACTGTTTTGTAATTCAGCTTATCAAGCTGATCCATGGTCAAGTCTAGGCTAGCCAAGCGAGCTGGCACCTGTGTTTGGTATCACTGCCTCTAGTACTCCCTTCCAGTGAGCATCACATCCACAGCAGGATCACTTGGTGTGCATATCCCTTGCCTGGCCCTTGCACCTCTGCATTTTCTGCAGACAAACTGGACCTTACTGGTTTCTGCTGAAGGACAGATCAGTTCAGTTGTTTTGACTATTGAAGCTTGTAATCCTTCTGACAAATGTGAAGAATAACTCATATGCATTCTTTTGTTACCTGTTTGCACTGCTATAGTCGTGTGGCATGGCTCATCAATAAATATCGTGCCAAAACGAGGAAACTAATCAACTTACCAGGAATCATGCAGCCCGCCAGATCGACCGGATATTGAGAGCGCACCACTGACACCTGGTGGATGTGAAAGTAACTGCTGACCATGGAGGTGAGGCTGAGGCACAGATGCAAAAATCTAAATCTGCAACTAGTTCCCCTGCAATTTTGGCCCCCCTTATTGTTTGCTACCCCGCACTCGTCATCCCTCTGTGCTATAGTTTGTCACCTGCAATCATCACCCCTCTGCTGTAGCTAGTCCCCCTGCAATTGTCACCCCCCTGTGAGCACTATTGCTAGTCCCCCTGCAATTGTCACCCCCCTGTGAGCACTATTGCTAGTCCCCCTGCAATTGTCACCCCCCTGTGCTATAGCTAGTCCCCCTGCAATTGTCACCCCCTGTGCTATAACTAGTCCCCCTGTAATTGTCACTGCTCTGCTGTAGCTAGTCCCCCTGCAATTGTCACCCCCCTGTGCTATAGCTAGTCCCCCTGCAATTGTCACCCCTCTGCTGTAGCTAGTCCCCCTGCAATTGTCACCTCCCTGTGCTATAGCTAGTCCCCCTGCAATTGTCACCCCCCTGTGCTATAGCTAGTCCCCCTGCAATTGTCACCCCCCTGTGCTATAGCTAGTCCCCCTGCAATTGTCACCCCCCTGTGCTATAGCTAGTCCCCCTGCAATTGTCACCCCCTGTGCTATAACTAGTCCCCCTGTAATTGTCACCCCTCTGCTGTAGCTAGTCCCCCTGCAATTGTCACCCCTCTGCTGTAGCTAGTCCCCCTGCAATTGTCACCCCCCTGTGCTATAGCTAGTCCCCCTGCAATTGTCACCCCTCTGCTGTAGCTAGTCCCCCTGCAATTGACACCTCCCTGTGCTATAGCTAGTCCCCCTGCAATTGTCACCCCCCTGTGCTATAGCTAGTCCCCCTGCAATTGTCACCCCCCTCTGCTGTAGCTAGTCCCCCTGCAATTGTCACCCCCCTGTGCTATAGCTAGTCCCCCTGCAATTGTCACCCCCCTGTGCTATAGCTAGTCCCCCTGCAATTGTCACCCCCTGTGCTATAACTAGTCCCCCTGCAATTGTCACCCCTCTGCTGTAGCTAGTCCCCCTGCAATTGTCACCCCTCTACTGTAGCTAGTCCCCCTGCAATTGTCACCCCTCTGCTATAGCTAGTCCCCCTGCAATTTTTTCTGTTCTGCTATAGCTAGTCCCCCTGCACTTGTTACTGCTCTGCTGTAGATAGTCCCCCTGTAATTGTCACCCCTCTGCTATAGCTAGTCCCCTTGCAATTTTTTCTGTTCTGCTATAGCTAGTCCCCCTGCACTTGTTACTGCTCTGCTGTAGATAGTCCCCCTGTAATTGTCACCCCCTGTGCTATAGCTAGTCCCCCTGCAATTGTCACCCCCTGTGCTATAGCTAGTCCCCCTGCAATTGTCACTGCTCTTCTGTAGCTAGTCCCCCTGCAATTGTCACCCCCCCTGTGATATAGCTAGTCCCCCTGTAATTGTCACCCCCTGTGATATAGCTAGTCCCCCTGCAATTATCACCGCTCTGCTGTAGCTAGTCCCCCTGCAATTATCACCCCTCTTCTATAGCTAGTCCCCCTGCAATTGTCACCCCTCTTCTATAGCTAGTCCCCCTGCAATTGTCACCGCTCTGCTGTAGCTAAAATTAGGACTGGCATGACATTGTACCATTGTTCTAAACCAATTTGGGTGATTCTGCTGTATAAGCACTTCTTGACTACTCACAAAAGGCATTAAAACTTAAATAAAATCATCACAAAATTTAAAAGATTTCCTTGCAGTTGAGTGTGCAACAGCATTTTCATTATGATGGTATGATTTTATTGTAAATCTTTAGTTTTTACTGCGATACTTATGCCCCAAGTCTGGATTACTCCACATCATGCAGTCTTAAACTGGGGCACCCTCCTGTGTTAAAATTGGACAAAATTCTTGTTGAAATGCAGTTCTAGAGGATCATCTTATTTATGTAGCTGATGATCAGGTTATTTATTCAAAGATTTGGATGTGACAGTCGGTATTTGAAGATTAACGATTAACGTTTAATTCTGGCCATTGTACACCATACAGCAATGCTCAGATTTCACTCAGATTGGTTGTGATTTAGTGTCCAGCTACCAGTATGTTGCGATCATCTGGAACGATTAAGCGTCCTGCTGTTGTGAGCATCCAGAATGACGTAAATTGTCTGGATTGATCCAAAGCTCTCCCACCCCTGAGCTCCTCTACTGAAAGCATCTTCCTTCAGAGATGATGCAGCCTCTGTAATCCACTACCCTTAACAGCTATGGCTGGGTTTTTTCTTTACAACTACTCATCAGTCAGAACTACCTGGTGCTTCCAAAGACATGACCTTTTAAGCCAAGAGTCTTGTACAGGACCTAACCTCATAAAACTGACTTTGTACTTCTTGTCTTCAGGAAGGAAACACATTTACTTCATATGGAGATGAATTTCTCTTTAATGGTGCTAGATTTAATTTTGCCCCACAAAGAACAAGTGGATTCCCTAACTCATGAGGGAATAAAAGTGACACCGACCCTGCTTTACCCAATTTTTAAATTATTATCATGGATCTCAACTCAAACTATAAATTGAGATCACTATCTTTACTGGATACTTAATCATCAGCATATTTAGAAATAATAAAGAAACGAGGTGAACAAACCATTAGTTTGTAACTGGGTAAACTTTTATTTGTGTGGAGGAGAGAGTAAAATACATCAAGTATTCAAATCCAACAACAACAAACAAGGAAGCAACCACTGTTGGGTTTTATCATGCAATCTCAAACCACTTCTGACTTCATTGTGTCAGCAAACCTTGTTTGAGTCTCATCCACCAGATGGCAGCACAGCAAGCTGCAGTCAAACACTAATGTCACCTAGTATTGCCCCCACAAACTAGGTGTAGAGTGTTTGCAAGTTTTATGTTGGCGCATTTAATACATAGTAGTTAATACATAGCAGTTATTCAAATGTGACTGTATCCTCTAGGTTTGGTTATAATAGGCACAGCAATCTTTTTTTCTACACACTCAAAACCAGCAGCAAAATGTTCAATTCCAAGCCATTATATGCCAATTAAATTGCATCGTCTCTGCATTTACTGCTTAACAGAGTTCAGCATTACATTTTAAATACTCAACATCATCATCACCTTCATTTTCATCATAATTTTATCACTGAATGCGATAAATAGTATATAACATGATAGTATACTCAAATACTACTCCGGCACATCTTATATTGCAAAATTGTATTTACTCTTGTCTGTGCATGCAGCCCACTATATGTTTACATATGGGCTTATAGAAGCATCTGCTCTCTTTATGTACAAGAGCAGTAAGATTCTTTTATATAACGGGTACATGCAATTTTTAAAGTAAACCAAAATGCTGTATATATAATTGCAGATGTAGCAACATTTTACAACCACAATTTGTGATGTATAATTTAATGGCGGGGTAAACAAATAACCCCAGACTTTCAATGTCTTAAATGACATTTCCCAGTAAAAATTCAAGAAATCCAAGGTACCCTCTCAGATCAATACATCTTAAACAATATCATGACTTTCTCAGCAATATCAGTATGTGTTACAACATTTCACTGTTACCAATATTTTTTCAGAAAATATAAGTATTCCTGTAGTCCCCATCTGAAAAACTTAATCACTTGCAGGTTTGTGGGCATTACTTGATTCTACCATCATGAAATTAAGGACAAAAGCATCAATACGATATCAATATTCAAGTGCACCTTCCATCACTTTAATTATTTTAAGTAGAATTTGTTTTTCCACCGATATAGTTTATAAATATTAATTACTGCCAAAAATTTTCAAACATTCTTTCTGAATGAATTTCTGTGCAAGAAGCGTACTCATAACAATCACCATAGACAATATGTATGAAAGACAATTGCTGCAGTGTTACCGTGGTTACATTCTCTACTTTGCATAATCAATCCACTCATTGCACAGAAATTTCTAACCATATGCAAATGAGAGCAAATCAGAAATTTATTATTCTCTGAGGTGCATTTTTTGCAAATTGTATAAATCATCAACAATCAAATCAATCTTTTCTGTAAATCATTTATACATGTAAAGGGAGAAGGTCATTCAAGGATCTGAAGATTCATGGAATGGTTATCATTGTGACCTGTACACAATTCTCATACTGAATATCAGTCTTGGCAACAAGTTCAAATATTTTGCTGTGTTGTCAAAGCAACTTTTGACATTTTTTGGCACAAAATCATATATTATATTACAAATCATTAAAATCAAAGTCAAAATCAAAAAGTTAAATTTAGATACATCAAACAGTCAAAATATTCCTGTGACTTCAGCAAACTGTAACAATGCTTATCCTAAAGATGGCAAGATTCTTCACCAATCTGTGTATACAAGTCACAATGAATGAGCATTCTATCAATGAAACATTCAAACAATCTAGGAAGCTCTCATACCAGGGATGGGTGTTACATGATATGGCAAATCCTGTATACTTTGTTTTACAAGTCTTACATTTGTGCCCTGGCAAGATAAAATAACATCTTACATTCTCCAGACTGAAAAGATGCATGACCATATCCTATTCTCAAAAATTGTTTGCCACAAGACATTTTCTTCGCAGTCTATGTTAGCATTATCAGAGTTACCAAACTTACAATTAGCCAAAAAACTAATAAGTGACAGTGGTTCACAGCACTCATTTCTATGTTTGAAACGATTTTGATTATGGTTGCTTCACATGCTGAAGTTTCATCTATTTCAAACAAAGAAATGAAAGTTGCAAAATTAAGCACAGTATGATTTAAGACAGAATTATAATTAAGTAACTGTCTAATTTAGCAAGCTGTAGCATTTTAAGCACAACTGACGCCTGATTTCTTCTTCTGGAAGATGTCCTTCAGGTTCATGTTCACCTGCAGTCTTTCTTTCTTCTCACCTGGTTTTGTATCCATGCAAAATCTACAAAATAAATTACATCAACATTAAAAAAAATAAATTAGACAAGTTCAAAATTGCTTAATATCATTTTCTACCTTTTTTGCAGGCAATCCAGAATTTTATTATTTTTGATAATTACTCTTCTGAGCAGATCCTGGGTTCATACCAGGCTCTGTGGGTAAAGGTAATCACATGCATGTGATCAGAGATCTAATGAGCTTGACCAGTCTGTCCGGGAACTCGATGGGGGACTGACAAACAGTTACGCTCACAAATATGTGTCAGTTGCTGCCTTGGATTTGCATGCTGGGGGAAGTCAAATTCCTGCAAGTTTATTGGTTGGAGAAATAGTTATGAATAAAACCTTCTTCCCAAATAAACACTCAGTTCTAAATCAACAAAAGTGTCATCCCATATCAACACCCATTGCCATCATGAACTGAGTGAAAGGGCTTGTTTTGATGTTGCCATGCACACCATATGATTCAAACTGAAATTTTGTCAGCAGATTTATAATTTACTTTGTCAGACCATCTGTGATCTTGCTTCAATTTTCATATATATGCAAATTATTACTGCAGGATGGTTTTGCAGAATACTAGTGGCATGTATGATCACTGTAAGTACTAAATTTCTCTTGCTCTTTACACAAGAATTCTACAACATTGTGAACACTTCTCAAACCTATACTCAACTCATCTTTCAAGGGTAAAGATGGCACATTTCAACAGGACTAATATTGAAAAAGAGCATTGATTATAAGTCCTCCACACTTTGGATGGTCACCATGGCAACAAAAAACAACCAATCTCTGCAATAACCTAATCAGATTGAGGAAAGGTGCCCAGGAGTACATGTGTACAATATCTAAGCGGAATGTTAAACCGTTCTGGCTGTATAATGCACACAAGCCAAGTTGGCGACATGTTTGTCATGGCAACAGAAATTGACCAATCACAGCCATTATCTAATCAGATCAGAGGAAGGTCCCAGGAGTGAATGTGTGCAATATCTAAGGTAAATGTCAAACCGTTCTGGCTGTATCATGCACACAAGCTAAGTTGGCAACATGGTTGTCATGGCAACAGAAATTGACCAATCACAGCCATTATCTAATCAGATCAGAGGAAGGTCCCAGGAGTGAATGTATGCAATATCTAAGGTAAATGTCAAACCGTTGTGGCTGTATTGTGCACACAAGTAATTTGCCATGGACACACGCATGCACACAGCTCAATTTAATGTCCAAGACTACCTCCCAAATACCAACAAGACTACATCCCAAATACCAACAAGAATGCTTTCCAATTACCAATAAAAATGCTTCCCATATACTAAGAAGTCTACATCCAAAATACCAACAAGAATGCGTCCCAAATATCAACAAGAATGTGTCCTATATACCCACAAGTCTGCCATATATTAACAAGAATACTTGGAACCATATACCAATGTACCATCAAGACTGCGTCCCATATACCAGTGAGAATGTGTCCCATATACCAACAAGACTGTCCCATATGTCAATAACAATGTGTCCCATATGTCAATAACAATGTGTCCCATATGTCAATAACAATGTGTCCCATATGTCAATAACAATGTGTCCCATATATCAACAAGAATGCATCCCACATAGAACAAGAATACTTAAAACAGTATAAAAACAAGAATGCATCCCATATACCAACCTTTTGAACTCCTCAATCTCCCGTTCAAACTCATCAATGTCTCCATTGTCAAGATCCAGGTCCACACGTGGCTTGAAGATCTCATCTATAAAACATAAATAATCAAAGAACATTATTTTCCATTATTATCAGAGATTCTTCCTATTTTAAGTTGCCCCTTACCCATCAATTTATCATGCTTCTCAACTTCATAAAATTCTGAAAATTAATGTGATTTTGCAATAACAAACAATTAAATAGGAAGAAAGGATGGTGTAAAAAGGGAAAAACAAAAAGGAATTCATAACTTTGCACTGGCTTGAAAAAGTAGTTAAGAAATGCCAAATCCAGTATGAAATGTGGTTTACTTTGTTGCTTGTCATTAATTAGCCTGTTTTAATCTGGCAGTGCAATAATGAAAAATATGAAAGGGTCTAAAAAGATGCCAGTTCTGGCAAAAAGTTTCTTGCTTCAGGCAAGATCATGCTCAAATTTCAAACAATGGCCATATCATTTTTATTACCTGGAAAATGTATAATTTGTAGGCATAATTCTTAATCTATTGCCCAGATTGTGAAAGTAATTCATGCTCATTAAACATTTCGACGGAAAATGGAAGGTATACAAGCAACTTTCATCAGGCTTACCTAGATCATCTGCATGCTTGTTCTTTCGCTTCGGTCTTTTGGATTTAGCTGTTCCTCTTGAATTCTGAAAGAATAAAATGTTAAGAATAAAAACTAGGTGGTCAGTGAAAACAAATTCTTTTGTTTTCAAGAGTTTTTAATTTCCTAAATTTTGATAGTTAAATAAAGCATTTTTCATAGATAACAATGCTTTAATTCACAATTATGAATAACAACTGGCAGATATTGCATATACTGAAGAGGTTAACTATAGAATCTATTTTTTTTTTTAAATGGAAACAAATTGAAAAAAAATGTGGAAAACATACAGGATCTGTGCTCTTTTGCAGACCCAAAAGGCATAATTTAAATATAAAAAAATAGGTTAGTACAAATGTTGTCATTCAACTCTTTCGGTGATTTTCATTCTGTCATTTTGAACAAGACCCATGCTATTTTTTTTCAGAAAAAAATAATAAAGCTGTGAAATTAAGGACTAACCTGGTCATTAGTTTTGGGTGGTGAGCGGTCCTCGGAGCTAGCCTTGGATCTGGCCTCTTTTGCATCTCTGGGGGAGAGTGGTTTGGCCATGCGCCTCTCCTCCCTGGGCATGCCAGGGCCGCCGTTCCTCACCTCCTGCTGGTGGTGATGCTGGTTGCTACCATTCATCATATGAACATGATTGATCTGCTGGTGTTGCTGATGATTGTCCTGCTGGGGGAGATTTGCACGAATCTGTCTGCCCGGCTGGTTGACGGTTGGGTTGCTAGCCGGATGTTGATTCTGGTACTGCTGATGTCGTTGTTGAGTATTAGGAAGTTGTTGATTCTGCACATGTTGCTGATGTTGTTGCTGTGTACTCTTCTTGTTGTTTTTCTTCTTTGCTTGCACTTGCTGTGCTGCAAGATGTTCTTTTATGAGCAGTTGATGAACAGCAGCTTGATGCTGTTCAGCAGCTATTTGCTTGTTTTGTGCAGCTATTTGCTTGTTTTGCGCAGCAATTTGCTTGTTTTGTGCAGCTATCTGCTGTTGTGCAGCAATATGCTGTTGCTGTGCAGTAATTTTCTGTTGTTGAGTCGAAGATGTTTGTGGTTGTTGTTGGTTCTTTGTGTTGTTGTTGGTGTGGGTTTTGTTGTTGTTTTGGTGTTGTTGCTTGTTTACTGGAGTGATGTGTGTCTGGTTTGCCTGCTGCTGTGCCCGTGATGTGAAGCTCGCTTGTGGTTGCTGTGAGCTCAGAGATGCTTTGTTCCCTGTATCTCCTTTACCGTCTGAACTCCTGTTCAGAGAGGGCGCTGGTGACTTTGGAGAATCTGGCTGCTTGCCATTACTTTTCTTTGATTTGTCTGGCTTGAGACTGCTTGTGGCATTGATGTTTTCCTTTTTAGCACGTGGTCTGCTTGCCGGATTTTGCATTCCACCATTAACATTTACACCTTCATTTGGCTGACTTGACTCTGATTTGGCAATGTCACACTGATTGACCACCTTAGCACTGTTGCCTTGGCGACCATTCTTGTTGTTATGACTTGTGCCTTCAGTGGGTGAAGTTCTGCGTTGTTGCAGATTGGTTTGGTTTTGTGAATGTAGCTGGTTGTTATGCACTTTTTGCACCTGTAAATGGTTGTCCTTCCTGTCTTTATGCTTGCCCCTTTTCTTTTTGGAGGTTTCTTGATTCAGTAACTTTCTCTTTGCTTCTTCTTCTGCCCGTCTTCGTTGCTCTTCTGCTAACTGTTGTGCCCTTTCCTCGGCCTCACGTCGAGCTTTTTCTTCCGCCTAAAACAAAAGTCAACATGAATTCAGGAAACATTTTCAGAAAATATGCATTTTCTCCATTATTACTCACTGGTCTGATTTTGTCTTTTTACAGATGTTGACAACTTCTTTTTTCTCAGTAACAATTAAGTAATGATATTATTTTCCTATGATGTGAAATCCATCTTTAAAACATTTGAGTGCACAAAAGAAGGTTTGTAAAGTGGTAACTACCTTATACTCTTATAACTTTTCACTTAACGCTCTCTCTAGACTGTCATTTGGCTCTACAGTGACGCCACTTTCACTTTGTTTTTCTTTATTGTAAGATATATTTGCATACCTTTCTCTGTTTTTGCCTTGCCCTCTTGGCAGCCTTGGCATTTAATTTCTCAAGGTTTTTGTCATCTTCGTCTCCATTGATAAATCGGATAAGCTCATCTAGGCCTCTCTGGTCCTCCACCTCTTCTGGCTGGGGAACCTCTTCCTCTACCACAACAATGTTCTCTGGCTCAACACTACTCCCCTTTTGTTCATTTTTCTTCTTGAGACGCAATCTTAGCCTATCCCTCATCTCTGCATAATTTCTGCTTGTTGGGGCCATAGGCGGCTGAAAAAAACAAACATATTTCGAAATGTTTATTTTCTTATTTAAAATTTTCATTAAATCAGATTTTAAGCACTTTTTGCTTTCATAATATAAATGTTTATATTTGATTTAAGGGAGATAGCTTGTATGTATTACAGCATGATGACCACATTTTAGAGATTTGGGTGTTTAAATGTATATTTGTCTGTGACCTCTGTGATTTCTAAAAGCTTTGAAGAATATGTTCTTATGAATAAATTGGGTTGTTAAAAAACTAAGAACAGCTCTGAATATTTTTTTCGAATATTATAATTTGTAACTTAAAATCCTGATACTTACATTAGAGTGGCCAAAGAATTCACAGTAGCAGCAGTCACAGTATTTTCCATCTTTCTGAGCTGAAGTGGACGTTGATGAGCTTTGCTCTGAGCAGCTATCATCCACAGAGTCATCCTCATGATGCCCATCACAGTCAGGATCCTGACACACAGTAGACGTACCCACCGACACATTGTTCATAGCGCCACCTGCCCCAGCAGCATTGGCCAAGTCCGCCTGGGGGTTGCGGGCTCCGGCCAGTTGCGTTATGGGCTGGTTATTGTGCATGTGGGCATGATTGCAGGTTAAGGGCAGGTTAAGAGGTGTGGCTGCACCTGGGTTCATGTTGACTCCACCCATCACAGGATCTTTACCGGCACTGATAGCAGCTGACCTTATCAGCTCCGGCGTTAACTTCATTGGTAAAGGATGTGTCGGCACAGCAGGGGCTGACGTGATGGTATTAGTGCTGTGAGTACTACTAAACGAACTGTGATGAGTGTGCAGAAACGGATTGTGCTTCAGACAGTGGTCAGAATGGGGAGTCTGAATAAGACCTCCATTGTTTGCCATGGAGTTGGACAACACCATGGGAACTGATGAGTTGCTTGCCAGTGATGACACATTTGGCATCATGGGTACCTTCTGCCGGGTTGGGGACTGAACCGGATTGAGCAGAGCGTGACTCTGGGCCTTCATGCTTTTGAAACAAGCCTCAGTATGTACATGTTCATTGCCCTGGGTACCAGCTACCGTTGTGGTGGTCAGAAGTGCATTACTGGCCGTCATAGTGTTTGTCATTTGGGAATTCACCACAGGCAAGTTGGCCAGGCTTGCATGCTGCAACACTCCTGAAGATTTCAATCCACTTGCTAAAGACGTATCAGCAGAAGACATAAGTGTATCACCAACAAACTGTGCTCCATTCATTAACGGCGGCACAGGGCTAAACAACTCACTACTCAGACTACTACCAAACTTATGGGGGGCTAACATAAGCTTTGTAGCATCATAGCTATTGTCCCAATCACCATACGCATTATGAATATGCTCATGTAATGCCTCATGAGAATCTAGATCGAGGTTATATGCAGTGCTGTGCTTCTTCTGTTGTTGGAGTAGATTCTTGCCCTGCGGCCTGGCTCCATTGTGGAGCTCATAGAGGTGAGGCTGCATGACTTGTCTCATGTGAGGCGCGTGGTTATGCATGCCCGGAGAGGTGTGCAGGCTGTTGGAGCCATGGATATGTGGATAGAGATGTAAAGCTGCTGGGCGCGGAGCAGTGGGCAGCTGCTGCGGTAGTGACGTAGCTACACCCTGCCCTGCTTGCTGCAGACACGCATGGCACTGACACTGGTTAGATGCCTCCTCAACCTGTTTGGCCTGCAAATACAAAAACTCCAAATTTAATAATCCCCAATAGCTATTTTTATACAGAATAAAACAGTTTTAATTTGAACATGAAAATTTGACCATGACTAAATGTTTGAAAGCTATGGTTACCTGTTCGACTTTAGCCTGTGTACAGTGAGTACAATCACAGCTTTCAACTTTCTGTGAGTTATTCTGCTGGGGTATGAGTGGCCCTAACGGTAAGGGCAGAGCCAGCTGAGATAGTGCCTGTCCATCCAGCTGATTCTCACCTCCCAGTTCCTCAACCTGACCTAATAATTCATCCTCATCAATATCATCTTCCTCCTCATCATCTTCTTCATCTTCCTCATCGTCATCATCATCCTCTTCCTCATCTTCATCATCTTCTGCATAATCCTCCTCTTCTTCGTCCTCCTCTTCCTCTTCGACATCCTCATCACCTCCTTGCTCTCCTTCTTGCTCATCCCTTTCTTCTGTAATGCTTCCATGATCAGACTTGTTGCTGTCATCAAAATGGTCGCCTTGCTCATCTCCTTCAAGTTCTTCTGGGATGTCATCATCATCCTCCAATCTACAAATTAAAAAATTTTACTAACCTTTCTACAATTGTGCAGATGTAGTGTTACAGACTATTGGTGTGATCAGAAAAACTGTGGCTATTGTGACAATTGTGCAGAGTATGGAAATATATTTAAACTGTTTTGAACCAATAAATAATGGCAGAATGAAAAGCACCACAAAACTTTGAACAAAGCAATGACATTCTTGTTCTTATTTCACATCAATTCATATGAATCACAAAAACTTACTCAAAGTTTTCTGGACAGTCATCAAAAGGTAGAGTGAGCCTTTCTGGGTCAACTGTGATGGGACTTGATGATCCACTGCTGGAGCTTGTGCTGGACATGGAGGGTGGCGTTACATCAATAATGTAGCGAGACGGGTCGTGAGGGAATGCAAGAGGGTTATGAGCCGGCATCTGCTCCGCAACCTCTGGGCTGATGATACCACAAGTTATCATGTGTGAGATGGTACACTCATCACACGAGCACCTTAAAGCAAGAAATAATATTACAAAATGTAGATAACCATGGACTGTTAAGAAAATGTAGGATGTTTCTGTGATTATTCTCTAAAAAAAATCAAGTAACTAACCTTTTTCTATTACAATTTGGACAGTGGCATTCGTCACCTACAGGTTTGGTTCCCTGCAGGATATGTCTCATGGTCTCTGTAAACTGGGCCTCAAAACTGAAAAGTCACCAGACATGATAAACCTCAGTGAGTCATCTTTTAATAGCATATTGCATCATTCTAAGGTATTACAATTAACTCTGTTATTTGAAATGCATTAATGTGGTTTAGTGGTTACTTTCATAATTTGAGATAGATTCCTCATACCTCCCATTTATTCCCCACCTATTTATCTGAAATATTCTCATGATAAAAAACTTACTCGTGAGTTTGTGTGTTGCCTCCACCTTTACTCTTCAGAACTTGTTTTTCCAGAAGCTTCCGCTGGGCTTTGAAAAATTCCCAATCTTCTTTCAACATTTTCTGCTTGGCTTTTAATGTTGCCTAAATTAAGTACAGCTTATTATTATAAAATATTATTACTTTTATTCAAATCATAATGATTGAATTTTGTTATGATGTAAATTACTTCTCCAGGACAAAAGTAGATATATTGCCACCATTAAAATGATTAAATTGATCTTAGTTTAACCACAATGCAACAAAAATGTTTCTTTTAACATATAGAACAGCAATATATGAAACCTTATATTCAAGAGTACCCACAGGCATCTCAACAAAGGCCCTCAGTTATCAAAGAACTATATATTTAATGCCTCCTTGATATAATTATATAATTATGAGAATTTCTTCGATTTATGAATTGTGTTTTAAACTTGCACTTGCCTGTTCTTCATTGTACTCATCAAGCAGTTGGTGGCAATCACGCCAAACAACAGATATCACAGACATTTCATCATCAAACTTGAGGTATCGGTGCAGAATGTTTGGATAGGTATCTTCATGGTATGACTCCTTGGAGGCAGCACCAAGTCTATAGAGAGAAATGTCAAATCATTGATTCAGTAAATAGTTTATATAAATGTATAATCCAGACAAAATGTTAAAGTTGAGGGTCTCTGTATGAAGGTCAAGGGTGAAATCTTGAGGTATTTGGCCGCATGGGTTTCAGTCAAGGTCAGTATCTGTTGGTAACATCAAGTCCATTCTGTAACTGGCTGGGAAGATTTTATGTGATAAGGATTTGAAGATCAAGGTCACATAAGAAATATTGATATACACTTATTCCAAAAATGAATTAACAAGAGATGCAACAAAAATATTTAAGTCACTGCTCAAAAGTCAAGGTCCATCTGAACATAAGAATGACAAGGTACAGTTTTTTGTTTGTAGCAGCACAGGCATCTAATACATTTTTTACTCTCACAAAGTCAATAGCCACCCCCTTTTTGGAGGATATCATTATATAATATACCAAGGAATGCAACACAAAACAGATTTCTGTCCTTAAACATCCTTTGTTCTAGAGATGTGCAGATTTCTGACTTTCCTTAATGTTTATGGGTTAATAATAATTTTTGGCCTGATGAAATTGGACCATGAGTTATATGTAAATTAAGATGATGTAGTTTGTGAGATTCTTTGATTTTGGGACAGTGAAATAAGAATCTTGCTTCCTTATGCCAAATCTGGCAGTCAAAATCTTTTTACTGCTGAGCCCCACATGTAGAAATTTAGGGATGGTTGATGACAAAAATCACAGATTGACGAAAGCAACATGTGGACACCTCACAGGTTAAGTATTACATGTTATTGACCCTTTCATGATACTCATTTTTGGGCCTTAATTAATTACAATTATTTCAATATTTGAATAAAAAATACAAAATGCTGACATTCAACTTGTCAAGGTCGAAAGTCAAACCCAGATTAAGTATATTGAAAATAAATTATAATTTTACAGTTTGAGGAGATCAAGGTTATGTGAATCTTGCCTCTCTACCTCCTTCCTATTGTCTCATGACAATAAGCCCGGCCATATATCTGGGCTCAATAGAAATATCATAGTGTGTATCATTATGATGTTGGTAGGTGTACTTGCCTGAGTTGTGTTATAAGCATGGGTAGACTATTCTGCACCACAGGGTCGCTGTATATGATACTCTGGAACATGTGCTTGTTGTGAAGCTCCCACGTCAAGTTGAACCTCTTCAAGTGTTCCTGTTCCTATCAAATAGTTTATTCTTTCTCAGATTCCACATTTAAACAATTTCTAATTTTCCCCAATATGAAATTTATTTTTGCCCAAATCAACTAGAACGAGGAAGTGAAATTTTTAACATATACAATCAAATTTGTTGTGGAAATCCAACACCCAAACCAAGGATTTTCTCAATAGATCATGGAACAAAAGGAAAAAGTATGTGACTCAATTGTGAAATGAAATGTTTGTACACTAATGAAGCCAGATCTCCAAATGTTTTTAGCTTTTGACTTGCAACCCCCTATGTTTTGATCTGATGATGTAATCATTATGTAAATAAATCAGATCCTGGAAACTGTACATGCATATCATTTGCATTCAATAAATTAGGACACAAGTGATATCTGAAATTCCAAAATAATTTCCCAAAGTTCAAAATTGTGATTCAGAGGACATTCCTGCTCTTTCACTTGATTTAATGACGTGTTTAAAATGTCATTTTAAAATGGGTAAATAATTTCAAATTTACTGAAGATTTTCTCTGAACATTAGAGACACATGAAATGTGTTATATAGGGACAACACTACTTTTGCAATCTATCAAATATACACTTAAAGCTAGTTAATAAATACACTGATGTATATAGATCAAATTATTTCAGCAGCTGATACTTATTCTTGAGATTTGAAAGTGTTCATGGTTCTCAATGAGGAAACAGCTTTAAGTTCTACCATATCCAAATCGCTCAATGTGTGGAACATACCAATTCATTGAGAAAAGATGCCAGAGTCTTGGCTGCTGTACATAAATTGGAGTATTCCTCAAGTAACATGGCCACAAACTGCTTGGCTTGGAGTGGGGTTTTGTGTCCCGAGGTGAGCTGCTTTAACAGCCTGACCTTCATCTCTATCACATACTCCCTGCCCTGGGACTCCAATCTCTGGTACAGTTGATGTGGGTCTCTTGTTGATAATCTAAAGGAGACAAATCAAAATAATAATCAAATTTTTTTCACTTCTTACCACAGAACTCAACTTTTTAAAACATTCCTATCACAAAAACAATAACTATCATTCTCTGTAAATGTTTCCTGAACATATAATTTGAAGAATGACATTTAGTGGATGAAGGCACATATCTGACCTATGGACAAGTTCCTTCATCTTGTTGATGTCAGGTAAAGCAGATAAGTGGGCATCCTGTTCAAGTGTGTTCTCTGAGAGTCCGGTGCCAGCCTCCCTGTAGACGCACCTCACCACGTGCCGCAGCTCCATCCAGCACTGCTGTAGTTCCTGTGTCTCCTTCTCATGCTCAGCCTCTATTTGCCTGCAACAACAAGTCAACACCTTCCTATTATCGCTGTCACCACACCTATTGTTATCTAACTAAATGTTACAGGCCTCGACATTAGCCAGTTGCCCGCTTGCCCGAGGTATATTTCACACCTGTCGGGCAAGTCTGGGCAACTTGATACATCTGTTCCACTTGCCCGGTGGTCAAGTACTGTAATCTGTCCCCAATCAAAGTACCCCACAGAGAACAGAGAGAGCTGCTGACCACATCACAGGGATGACACCTGATTAGAGATAACTTTGTGTCCAAGCTCCGTTGCCCTTGGTATTACCCCTGCCTCCCAAACCCTGACCAAGATAAAGTTATGGCATGCTGCTAAATATATATATTTCTCAAGATGGTATTTCACACAAAGCACTGTATCGGGAGGTAGAGCTTATCAATTTCGCACATTTTGGTCTTTGTCAATCATTATATTATCCAGGAAACATGTACAGTTGATTTTAAGTATGATGAGTAACAGTGGGGTATATCCATCAGTAACACTTGACATTACTTAATCTTATAAAGTGATAATTGTAGGTTATATTCTTACAAGATTGACAATTCAGGGTGACATTTTTACTCACAAGCTCAAAGTCTTCATGTATTTCTCTGCTTAAAAATTGAACTCCTGAGTTAGAAAAGGCCCTATTCCTATTGTTGTTATATCCAAGGAACTAAAATAAGAGTTATCAATGATATAAATTGGTCAAGAATTGACTGAGCATTGCCAATTTTTATTTTTTCGTAAAAATTTGGTACTTATGCATATGCACAAAAAATTGTAACAAACTTGAGGTCACTGCATGCTATTTTAAATAAAAACATGTACTATTCATTTAAACTTTTTCAAGCCAAATATTGTGTATTCTATGGGTTATATGGGCATTTTTTCTAATTATCAGCCAATGTTTGAATGTACAAATCCTATAAGTTTTAGTCCTATACCATATTCAAATATTGGGACAAAAATTCAGGGCAAGTGAATTGTAATTCAGGGCAAGTAGATTTTTAAATTTACTTGCCCGGTGGGCAAGTGGATCACAAATGTTAATGTCAAGGCCTGTGTTAGTATCAGAGTTCCTACGTGGCAGAACCTGACCATTTTCAAAATTTTTCAGGATTCATGAGTTTTCAGGTCCTGCAACTTGGGAACAATGTAGTATAGATAGAAAAGTCTGCTGATTGTACATCTACAATATGATAATTCTTCACTGTTCACGCCTGAGTTTTACCTTCGTTCAGTGCAGGCTTCACATGTACAGACAGTGCCGTTGGCTGTAGTGGGTTCAGCACCTCCCAGCTCCGACATCAGTGGCAGTGGCCCATCCATCCTCAAATCAGGTTTCTAGAAAAATTTTACATGTCTCAGATATTCTTAAATGTAGTCACAGACAATTTACAAGTGAACCAATCCCGGACTGATTAAATAACAAAATATCCTACGAATTTGTAAGCTTTACTCATACACCCCTTAAAAAATCTCAGGACTTGCAGGCTTGCTATTCCTTGTTGACATGAAACAAGTAAAAGTGTCCTCATTGGCCTTTTATACTCACAAGTAGTGCTGATTCTGCAGCCCTTTTCTCTTCCTCTTCCACTGTTCTTCTACACTCTGGACACACCCACAGTGGCAACTGAAATACCCAAAATATCCTGACAATGTCTTGTTTTTTTAGGTAACATAATAACATGTGTACAGCCAATTACAAATTTTGTTATTGTGAAATAATTTCTTTGTTGTATGATGCAATGATTTTTGTCACACTACACAAATATGTTGGTATAGTATTTATTTAGAATATCTTTGTTGTTTGAAGGTATGTGTATAAGGATTGATGAATTGTCAAAACATTAAGTGCAGCCCATATTTGTATTAAATGTGGATCAGGGCAATCTTGCCATGAGTGAAAGTAAATGCATATATAATCAGACCTGTGAGACAAATTTTAAAGCATTTGGATATATTATATTGCACTGGATATAATCATAGCTCTTCTCATGTCATTTCAGTGTCACCCTGGTTCAGAGGAAATCACATTTTATCAATTGCAAAAGGGAAGTTGGTTTTTAATTGTTTTCTTTTTGTTTACCTTTTTGTAGACATTATCTGTCTGCTTTAATATGGTATGCATATATATATTTTAGCTTGGATTTATGCATAGCTCTCTGAATAAGGTCAATCTTAACTCCTTTTAGACTGGCTAAATATTGGAAAATAAGAGATTCCCCACATGAGAACCTCCATGCACGACAGGATCTTTAAACTGATTTATATAAGTTAACAATTGTCAACTAGCTGTGTTGATTGTTAATATTCACCTGTGCTAATGATCCATTTTCTGATCTGCTCATATCATCCTCCCCATCTGCAAATAAATAATTTCCTCTTTATGTTAATTTTTTTCCAGTACCCATGCCCAAATAATATTCAGTAAAACTCTGTTTGTTACTTTGATGCTGAATCAAATTATCATGTGAATAGTATGCACGGCTGAGGTCATATTTATATAAATTTATATAAAGGAACATCACTCAAAAAGATTCTTTGCATTTGAAGCTTGAATATAACCTTATATATACACTCAATTCAACTGTTGAAGACAAGTATTAAATGTGACCACATGAGGTCACACAGGGCCATAGCATGACCGTTACATGCCATACATGACTGAATAGTAGCACATAACAACTGTACATGATGAGATAAAATGTTTACCATGTGTGACCTTAATGAGGCAAAGTAAAGCCCAACCAAATAGATGTTCAGGCTCAAACTGTTTATGTAACTTGATATATATTTTATGACATACTAACCTATATTATCAAGTGTGGCTGAGTGTGGGCGCTCACATCGGCACAGGAGGCATCGCTCCACACCAAGGCATTTATCCACATCCAGGTAGGGGTTGGGCCCCAGCGGGGATAGGCCTGAACCAAACGGTTCATCACTTACTTCATCTATGATTCTCTGCAACTAATTAAAACATAAACATTTGCAATAAATATAAATTTTTATGTGTTAAACATCTGAACTCATTTAATCAATGTCAATTAATTTTGCATGATTGAACTGTGTGGTCATCTCTCTTTATATTCTTTTGATCTGAAAATATCAATAACTCTACTTTCTTCAAATGTACATCATATATTTTGTTGCATGTCCAGTTGATTTACATATTTTTCACATGAAGAAGCTAGGATCTGAAGATGTACAATAAGAGTTGAATATAATCACATTTCTGTGCTGTGACAGTATCAATGCACAGTCACAGTCATGTCTCAAGCGAGCCACTTAATACTGAAAACATTGGTCCCTCCCACTCATCCCTTATATGATGCTCTATAATGTTATAATTAATAAATACAGCCAGAATAAGGCATTTTCTTGGTTCGCAAAACAATTCATGTAGGTAGATTCAGATTTCGAAGCATTTCTTAAATTTGAGTTATATTTATATTGACATTAATTGTGATGATAGTGATGATGATTATGATGATGATGATGAGCACACCAATGTACAATGAGACCAACAGCCTGTTGTCTGACTATGACTCATACACTCATATGGCCTCATTTCTCTCTAATGTCTATTAGCATCAAAACCCACACTCCTACACCACTTAAATATTGACTGGTTCAAGCCAAATGTACCATTTGAACTGAAGTGTGGTGGTAAAGTTATTTTTAAGGCCATGAAATCAAAAAAAGATAAAATGACCTGGATTATAAGTTCTAGTCAATGTTCATGATAAATATGCACATGTTTTGCCATGTTTGATTGTCTGAGAGCTGCCAGTTCACTGGAATAAGCATGAGTAATATTCACACACAAAAAAGACAAAGATCAAAGGAAACTTCACTGCTGGTCAAATCAAGACACCAGTCAAACAGTTCCATCAAATGTTTGCAAAGGAAATAACTCACTAATAGATCTATAAGACAATCAACATGAAATGGTCTACGACAGTGATTTATTATCCTATTATTTAACCAATTCCATAAATATGTACATCTCCAAATGCTCTTTACCATGCTAAATGGACCATACTTGTGCCATTAGATAAGGAAGCATATCATACTAGGAGAGGATTGCTACATTTATCAAGTTTTACAACTTTATAATAGGTTTTAAGATGAGACCTCCATAAAAATCTCAAACCCAAATATGTGAGCATCCATGGATGGGTGGGTGGGTGTGATGGAGCAGACATCTGGCAGCTGCTGGTGTTAGTCGGTGTTCTGCCCTCTCACCCAACCTCAGCTCGCAGACAACAAAGGCCAACCTCTGCACCCACAAAACATGTACAACTCACTGGCCTCCCTCACATCCACATACACAATGTGTTTTGTCCCAGCTAGTGTTCTATATTTACAAAGACCTTCCTTTCACCCACTTTTATTTTGATAATAGTTTGTGCAGGAACGGAGATTTGTACTTTTTACCCAATTTCACCTTGATCATGTTGATTTGTCCTTGCGAAGTTGCCAATAACTGAGTGTCATCACAATCAATCAAGGTGTCTACATCTACTTTATGTAACTTAATCACAAGGCCACAAACAATATTAAGAACAGGACAGACTCAACATTTCCTCAAATATGATGAGCAATCCGAATATATACAGTGAAATTCTAAGGATAGTTGGATAGACCTTAGTGCTACTCTACAGATTGATACTTCTTGCCAAGTTCTTGGAGGCTAAAAAGTATGATAGGTGTAAAATAGAAAATCTTATCTTAAACCCTGTATTTATCATAAAGCATCAATGCAATTTTATGCACATTCCATTCATAAAAGTTAACATTTTAAGTCAAAATGAAACTTAATCTCTTTCACTTTCAGACCTTGACATAAAGAGAAACTTGGTTGCCCAGATGGGCCACGAAAGCATGAGAAGTGGTTGTCTGAGGTTTCAAGGGACAATAGGATGCCTGATATAATAAAGAGCATTGTATATAAGGCTGTATATTGAATAGTGTATTAGTGGGGGTTAATTGTCCCTATCAAAATTTAAAAGTCCATTGATTGTGACATGAGACAAATATCTATCAAGGATTAGAATAAAATCACTAAAAGACCAAAAATATGGTTGTCCAACTGGGCCACTACAACAGAGTAATCACTGGCCCAAACAGAGGATCTGGTAGCCCTGCACCACCGGGCCAATGTGCATGTTGAAATCTGATTTTTGACATTTTGCAAAGGCACATGCTTTATTGGCAATTCATTTATTCAGATAAACCAATAAACAGTGACCATGTAATCCATCATATTTGAAAATCTTAAATATTTCAGCCATGTCTCTGAAGATTTCAGATCAACCTTTATCAAAGAGAATAGTTAGTTTAGTTTATATAACATACAGGCCTAGCATGTGAATTGTGTCATATAACCATGTTAACCTTCCCGCCCATATAACATGGTCTCTGCCTGGGTCAATGCTAATCTATACAAGTGTTGATGCTTGTTCTGACGGAGGTTAATATTCACATCATTAAGTAATTTACATGCAATGAGTAAACAAGGTGGTGCCTGATGGTTGTGAAGGGTTTGCTGGGTATAAGAATGCTATGCCTGCCAGACATCCAACTGGTCAGACACTGGGGTTGAATCCTGTAAATGTGTAATAGGGAAACTTCACATTCAATATTGGTGTCTGCAATCCCCCTGCAGTTGCAGGTTTTTACTCCAGTCTGGCCAGCACCACAGTGTTTTCTGTGCTTGGATCTAACCCAGGCATTATAGTGGCTAAGCTACTAGGCATACCAGCCTGTGTGATAAATGTATGCAGCCAGTCTGACTGGACTGCAAGCATACACACCACCAGGTCTCTTTGCCTCACCACCAACACTTCTACCTTTATTGTGCACAGGAAAACACTGCAATTAAACAATGATGCTGGTTCACTAAGTGCTAGCTAGCATACTGACATTCATCACTTCACTTAATCATGTTCTTATCACTCCCTTCATCTTCATCTTCATCATCATCATCATCATCATCATCATCATCATCATCTGCAGGGATGTGATCAATTTGACTTGCATATAGCTTTAAAGTATGAAAGGTATATCAATTCAACTGCTTAGAATTATGTCTCATCATGTCAAAAATGAAGACATATCGTCTCTCGAGAAGATAATATAATATAATATCTGCAAAAATGTTTATTGGGTTGATTCAATCAAATGTATGAAATACGGTGTTTCATTAGATTTCTGTTAGTCATGTGTCATAAACCAAAAAACCTGTAATGATTGTTGAGTTGATTTTGAATTGATATCAAGCATGTTTAAACATGATAAATAATGCAACACAATAAGCTTAATGAAGATATATTATACTTTTTTTGTACCAATTTGGACTTTATATCACCTAGTTTTCAACATTGTGTGGGTGTGATATATTTAACTGAATGTGATATTTCAGGCCCCTAATTGGATACATTTTGGAATAACTGTACCCACATATATATATATATAAAGAAAAAAAATCATATCAAAACAATATTTTAAATATTATCAAAGCTCTGCATATACCAGTTCAGTAATAGCACTTCACAAGGTATATTTTCCAAGGTACCTAATCACACAACTGGCTAGGATGTAATAAATACAATTTGTAATAATTATCATCAGCACTGCCATTTCTGCCAACATTTTGGACGGTCCATCCTATAGATATCAACATGATCCTGATATACACCCAAATAATACAACACTGTTGCAAAATTGGTATTCAATATTGCCTTAAATGTCTGCTTAAATTATTTTATACAAAATGTTCCTCTGCAATAAAATAGCATGAGTTCATGAATAAGCCTTTCTATTAAATATCAGAAAGTAACATGAAACACAGCATAAATGGACCTGTGAATAACTGTCTACCGTGATAAAGTATCCAGTAGGAGAACCCTGTATAGGTCCTGTGACCCTACCCATGCCTGATCACAGTTCACAGTTAGGTTCATCTAGCAATCAGACAGAGACTTACCAAATTCTGGTGGGGATCAAACCTACCAGGATCTATTCTCACAAAGCGCTCTCTCAAATGTATATATCAAACATACTGGTAAATATGGGAATTAAAATGTGTTCAATTTATACTGGTTAAGACATTTTCTCCTCAAACTGTGAGGACTTATTCCCACAATAATCTTGTGTGCAACATCAACAATTTTGTTCAGAAAATGAAGATAACTATATTCACATTAATTAATAATTACAGTATTTAGTATCAGGTTTCCTCAATGTATATTGCATTTGAATACAATTTCCCAAAAATACGTCAACTGCAATAGCTAGCAATGAATACAATATCTGACAGGATCAGATTTCTATGCATTTTGCCATCTGACAGTCATTTTATCAATATTCCTGAAAACATTCTTGAGAGTTTTCATCGTTCTCAGGTAACTAAGCCATGATCTGTGATTTGTAAAAACACCTTGAATATCATAAAGTAGTCTAGTATTTTGCTTTTATTTCTGAGACCATGATGAAATATTTTGGATTTCGTGCACAGAAAATTCATATGACACAGTCGTTTAGAGGGACTTTCAGAGTAGGTGGAGCCACATTCCATAATATAGTGATTTGATTGGTCACCATGGAATGACCTTTAATTGTAGTATATTTTCTGGTATTTCTAATATTGTCAAAGTCTCAAATCCCTTTTTGTATTCTTTTAAAAATACAATTGGTCAGCATAAGAAATATCAAAATGTGGTAATATCTTTAGAAAATCATAACACACCAATAAATGGGTTATTTGCTCCCATCCATTACTATCTATTCAAAGTATCTCATCAGCAAATTAATCATGTCAACATGACTTCATTTCTTACGTAATTGGGCAATACAACAACATAAATTTCCTGCTGAATTAATGTATAGGGTTGTCATTGTTTAAACTATTAACTTAGAAAAAAAATCAATTGACAAACAGAGTGTGAGAACAACAAAGTATCCATGCAACGTTTTTCACTGATTGATTAACATCACAGATCTGAAATATGTTATATGTGTTCTGAGAATAACACTGTCCAGTTATTGTGAAGAAAAATGGCAATTAACATTTGGAGACAACTGCAGGTGAAGAAAACAACTTTGGAGCAAATGACAATTTTGAGAGTAGATTTTCAAAGGTCCAAAACAAGTACTTTTCTTTATTCCACTATCTCTATACCCCAGGGACATATTTTGATCAAACACCAACATGAGCACTGATCAAAAATACCTCTTCAGTATGGCAGAATAAATAATTTGGGTAAGGTTTGATGAGGTGATTGTAAACCTTAATATCATTTCAATTTACCAGAGGAATAAATTTGTTGTATGATAATTAATATACATTACTGGTATATACAAAACATGTCTGTGGGCTGAATAGAATACAGGGAAAGTGTGACAAATTATTTATTTTGTTTACATGTAAAAATATATGGTGTGAAGTTGTGAACAAAATATGAAGAAATGTTAACACAGACGCATATAAGAACATCTGCACTTTCTTGATTGTAGGTATGTAGACAGTAATTCAGTAACATGTCTCACCTTCCTGTGGAACATAATGAAATAAATATATTGAAATAATTAATGATGTGTAATTCAGTGTTGTAGCCATAATTATTTGGGGATGAAAGAGGGATCCACATGGGCTGCATGGCAAATGTGGCCACCAACACCAGAGAGGGCACAAATTACAACCCACTGCTGTTCTTTTGAATGTTTGCTGTTTGTATGTTTCTCAACACTGTCTCAGTTATTTCATGATGAGTACTACGTACAGCAGATATAATACCTCACTAAATTATCATGTTGCAGGTCCTTGACATAACCCATCAAGTCACAGATTTGGAAGGACAACGGATTAAGCCTTCAGGCACTGACCTTGTTTCAAAAGAGAAACTGTAACATGAACACTATTTTGGTCGGGATTCAAACCTACAACCTTTGAATCATCATGGAGGAACTGGTGCTGAAACATTTACGCTCTAACCAACTGCACAAGGCCTGTGGCCCCTCCATGGCGGTTCTGGGGCATGTTCCCCTAGGTTTTTTGATAACAGAAACATTCTACCTTGTTGTACATAATTGTATGCAAAGTTTGACATGTGTCAAAATTAATATTTCTATTCCAGTCACTCCCAGTGGCAGAAGAGATTATTTTTTAGCTTCTCCTTGCTATTTTAATCAAATTATTTGTTTCAAATTACTGATTCTTTAATTTTCAGCTACTAATGTGTATTACACATGTACATGTACATGTATGTCAAGCTGTCTGTCACTTGAGGGCTTGAGACCAGGGTACTAAAAACAGCCCCAATCTGTGGCTCAGTATATTTCCAATCACTGGCCCATATGCCTTATTCATAGATTTTTTCTTCTTTTCACTAGCCAAGTCAAAATTTATATGACAATGCTGTCAGACTTGTAGTTAAATGTCAGAAACTACCCACTTTCAATTATGACCTACTTCTGAGAGAATATGGTTTAGTAAGTGCTGTTTCACAACAGTGAGCTCTTCTGTCCTGACAATACAATTCACAAGAATGTGAATTTCCAGAGTAAGAAAGCATGGTCAACTCATGTCATTCACAGAACCATGCTTGCTACAAATTAGCCAGTACACTCGTTCTGATTATTATCATGACAGTACGAGTTACATTCCTTTCACATTCCATTGCACCGAATTTAAGTGACATTGGCCTTATTCTGCGTACCCAAAGAAAATACTTCCCTAAACATAATTTTGCAACCGAACTCAGACGTTCAAGTGGGTACTTTTGGTACTGTCCACATGTATATTACCTCTGGGTGAAAATTAGAAGCGCCTGAACTTGTGACTGGCGTTTGTTGGTCAGGAAAATTTGTTGCAGAGTTTGTGATACTCTTGGACGTCTTCTTATTTCTCCTTTTTTTCGCCCTTTTTGCCTCTGTCCCACTCATGTTTTCCATCTATGCCTTTGTTTATCCTTTGAAATGTATACAATCGTGTTATCACAAATTTCGCTATCTCCGTTGACGGAGAATTTCACGAAAATCGTAGTAATGTTTTCATGTTATTACGAGAAACCAATATGGCGGATTCTTGTGCTGTTGTCCCATAATGCATTGCGAAGTTGGCGAGATTTGGACAATCCGTCAGATGTCGCCACTTTCTCACACATTTAACTTCATGGGAGGTGACAAAGTGTAATAGATTTTATACACTTTGGGTCAAAGCATCTTGGCCAAGCGTTGCATGTAGGTTTAGATGTTATAATTACCTTATTACACTTCTAAATTTACGTTTATTGGCTCACAATCGACAATGAATTACTTTGCCTAACTACAAAGAAGTAAAAATTATACAATCATACTTATCTATATAGAGGGTATGAAAAATATACAACTCATGCAGTCCCAGAACCGTTTGACTGTATCATATAAATTAGATTACATACTTTCTACTCCCAATATTAACTTTACATCCAACAACACAAATTTCCTGCTAAATGAATTTATAGGGTTTTCATTGTTTAAACTATTAACTTAAAAAAGTCATCATCTAATAAAATTTCTGTTTTTTTTTTTATTTTATTTTTTTATTTTTTTATTTTATTTTTTGCTATGCAATTCTCAATGTTTCTTTTTATCTGAACCAAATCTTATATCCATATTTGCTTACCACCCCTGGGTGCGCATGTCCTCATATCTTTGCTTATCCTCTATATGTTTCAGAATCTATTACTTTATAGGAAATTATATAATGCTTTATTTACAATAATTTACTGGTTACATTTTAGTATGAAGATAATGTCGTTCTCTAACAATAACTTCCTGAGAACATATTTGCATGAATTTGTGACAGTACATTTTAGCTGAGAGCAATATAACTATATTATTATTATTGCTCTCAGATTTTAGATATGAGCTACGAAAATCGATCTTTCAAATCACATAAAAATGCTCAATTGCAACATGAAAGGAACACAAAGAAATTGAAATTGTTCATGAATTCGAATTAACAAGGTATTTTCTGTGTCTAGTTGTCATATAGTTTGGATTTTATTATTATTATTATTTCTTCATATTCAATGCAAACAGTAAGACAAATTGCCCCATTCAAACAGATTTCATACACCTGAAAAATCTTTTCACAAATTGTTTAGAATCTTTATTTCACCTTTCTTAGAACCTCTCTTTGAAAGTGCCATTGCTGAGATATCAGTTTTTCCAATTTGTATCATGATAAGAATATTTAAAAAAAAATCTAAATGGGAAGAGGGTGTATGTTGGGTTAAAAGGTATGTTTTTTATTATATTTGTTGCTCATGCATGGAAAACTGGCCCCGAAAATGAATTGGGTAGAATGTACATACAGATGTGCCGTTCGAAGAAAGGCCATTTTTTTCATGGTAACCTTTAGCTCAAATGATCTTTTGCAAGATTGCAACTCAAATATATATATTTTTTGTTCATTTCAACCCACATTTTTTTGACATATGAACAATTCTTAGTTTTTTCTAAGTAATGTTCACGTTCTTAGTTTTTGTTCTCACTGAGAGTTTTTTCAACACCTCCTTGAATGATTAATGGTCCATTCCTTATCTCCTCACCCCTCACCGGACCGCTATAAGAACTTCACACCTCATGACAACTTTACATTTTGTCTAAAGAATTTGAACAATATGCAACATTCAAAAATACTTTTCAAAGGATTGCTTACAGTGGTGTAGCCAGGATTTTCTGAAGGGGGGGGGGGCTTAAATCTGGATATGTTGGGGTCCATGACTACTTGCCCACATACCTATCCCCACATACCCCCTTCCTCCTTTGCAGCCCCAAAGTACTGGTAATTTTTTTTTTAATGTTGGGGGGGGGGGGGGGGCTGTAGAAACACCGAGTCATATGTTTTTGGAACAAGCTGGAACTGATTATATTAAAGCACGTGCACATGTCAATAATCTCAGTGAGGAAAAAAGAATTAGGCGATAGAGGCATATCAGTGTGTACTTCCCTCTACATCTGAAAAAAAAAAAATTGGGTAACCATCTTCGATTTTCAAAATGCTTGATTCATATAACAAGAGAACGTTAACTTAAATAAAAGGCATTTAAATATCTCTGCTTAAATCATCCCTTGTTTTGGAATAGTTCATTGGAACTCTTATAATTTATGTTCTCTGATATCGATTGAATCTATGAGAAAATACATCGTTTGAACAAATATGATCAAATATTAAACTTGATGATCTATACCACTCTGAAAATTTTGAAGATCAAATATTAAAGTCTATACCACTCTGAAAATTTTGTAGATCAAATATTAAAATCTATACCACTCTGAAAATGTTAAAGATCATATTTTAAAAATCTATACCACTCTGAAAATTTTGAAGTTTTATGTTTCCAAACATATATGGCAGTGATAGAGAACAGTTAGATCAGGCTCCACCAAATCAGTATTTCTGGAGAATTGATTAATTCTGCACTATTGTTTACTGAGTTTCAGGCCCCCTCCTTACGTCCACAACTTAAAATATGTTCATAAGGGATAGTAACAGTCAAGCAATTGACTTACAGTAAATGTACTTTGATAATGGGGTTTTGTTATCTGCTTCCAAGCTTCTGTGCACGTCCCCTGAAGAAAAAAAAAATTCTGATGAATGAAATTGGTGAGTATGCAATCAACGCAATCAAATAAAAATGAGAGTTCAATATCACTATTGTTTGTTCGTGTGTATTGGCGAGATAGCATGGTAACTATGCGCTGATTGCGGCTAATTAATGAGTTGGTGTCATCACTTCCTTGCCGCCACCCAGTGTTTGAAATAATGACGTTTCCCTGCTTCCGCGCAGACTCGCTGAGTCTCAGAAGCACATGGACTCCGCTCACTTCACCGTGGAGACTGTCAGCCCAGGGCCTGGCTCGTTTTGCACCAAAACGGGAACACGACCGGGCGTACTGTCACCTGACAGGGCATACTGTCACATGACCGGGAAAGCTAAGTCACGTGATCGGGGTCCCGATCCGCCCGCCCAGCTTGGCACAGGGACGATAGGGCGGCCCGGCGGGAGAATTTTGGATGCGCACGCAATGGCCCTAAAACAAAACGAACGCTAAAGTTCTCCCGATTCCGGAAACAGAATTATCGGGCGTACGGTATGCGCAAAACGTGCCAGGCCCAGCCTTTGTCAAATAATTCTTCAGTTTTGGCCGTTGTGGACGTGTTAGAGGTAAGTAAGAATGTTTAATATGTAAACAAAGATCACAAGAAGCAATTGATGTAACTTAGAAGGCATACTTTATCTTAAAAATCATCGAAATAGCGAAATCAAATGTGCATTCATTGATGTTTGAACAGTAATTTGACAACACTCAACAGTGGTTGGGTTGATTGCATTGACAGCCTATGAAACGTGGTTTAGGAAACGCTTCATTTATCCCATTGTCTAATGTACATCACATTATACAATGCGATGTAATGTTCTATAAAAAGAAATTTATCATGATAACGTTTGTTTTTATCAAAGACAAAATGGTGAAATAGAATTGTTAGAGAATTAGATGAATCTCCCGCCATTTCTGTACTAAAACGAGTGATGAGGATCGAATGTGAAGCTTTATGCTATGGCCATGTCACAGGGTACAGCTACTAGCCAACCGCCTCAGTGATCATGACGTCTCCTTCACAATTCTTGCCAATTTCACACAAAACTATGCTATAGTGCATGATACAAGCTACAGGCTGAGTGCCAGGGACTTTGACAGCAATTATTAAATTTCTCTCCCTCTATCTGTACATCTTTATCCGGGGTAAAAACAGAAGTCATATAAATCTTTGACTTTGTATTATCTCCAATAATTGGACCTTCCAGGAATCAAACTCATTATTCAGTCAATCACCCATTGAATAAATTTATGATGACACTATCCACAGCCACTATACCCCCCCCCCCCCCCCCCATCCCACCCCCCACCAGACATTTTCATATTCAGTATTTGAACCATTGATATACCAACTACAGCACATAAAAGCATCTGGAAAATGGTTGAGATTATACAAAAGCAGTAAAAGCTATGGTACCCTAAAGGACTAAAATGAAGTTCATGGTCAGCCAATGGACACATATCTTGTTTATTATCATTTTATCAGTAATAATAAAAATAATTTTCCACTTCAGATAAATTAAAACCTGTTATTATTCCTGCCATCAATGAATTACAAAATATAAGACAGTACAACATTTCAAGCATCTTGGTTAATACAGTTGTAGTCATTTTCTTTCTCAAAGACTTTGAATATCTTTATGAAATGATTTACTAAGAGATTTTTTTTTAAGCACAAACTCGTAGAATATGATGATATTTGTTGGTGATAAAGCCAATGCTATGAACCATTTAATATTATATTTATATAGTGCTAAAACACTTAAAAGTGACTGCCCAGTTTAAGTTTATTGGGGCAGAACCAGATGTCCAGATGATAATTTCCATCACAAGCCAAGCTTTTCTTGACATTCTTGACATTCAGATTCTGATTTATATGACAAAACTACACTTGCTGGGGGACATTATATGGTATCAACTCCTGAATTTAACAAATACAGTCTAGACTTTGGAAGTTATTGTCTGGTTTTAGTGAAGTGTGCATAAGTTCACCAACTATGATTGGGAATCTACCAACATCTGAGATGCCACAAACAGCTTCACTTTCTTGGGGGAAAAATATCTTTAAAATAATGAAGGTGGATTCTTGAGTATAGTATTTAAATTTTATCAACTATATACTTCTTTCGATACTTCAGTACAACAAAGTAAGGGTGATAGGTAATCACTGTAATGTAAACACTAAGGGCCCACAGAAAGGAGGAGTTGAGACCATTTTGACCACACATATACATAAAGATAGAAAGATAAATATAGAGATAAGGTAAAAAGATTAGGTTTCAACAGATTTTTCAGCAAGCTGAATTGATTGGGTGCAATACATAAAAGTTGTATGTGTATTTGTGACAGTTTGAAAATTTATGCCCAAGGGATTGTATGATGCCACAAGCGTTCAGTTTGGACTAGATGATCAGTTAAAAATATACTGCAATACATATGGTGAACACCAGGTGTTATCACAAGGTCAACAAGTACAAAGAAATACCTCACATTTATCTCACAACCATAGAGAAGGACCATCTAGATATGAAACTAACGATATGATTGATAATTGATAAACGCATGTCCAGGCTGATATGAATGCTAGTGAGCTGATATTGTTAAGCAAGTTTGACGCAAACATACACTTGATTATGAGAGGTTCGACATGTTCAAGTGTGCCAGAAAAAATCAAGGGCCAGAAGAATTTTCACATTTTGAAACTGGTTTTGACTTCAGTTGTCACAGTCATTTATAAGGCCACTGGTCAGACCTCTAGCAAACAGAGTGTGATGTCTTCTGTAAGAAGCAAGTTCTTGCTTGCCGGCATCATAAGTCTCTAAACCAATATGTGGACAGAGTATACATTCCTTTGAATATCTATATACTAGTATGTCTGCAATTTCTAGGGGATTCATGTTTTTATATGAATATTCCAAACACTCTAAATCAAGAATTTTCCATATGTCGCAAAGAACAAATCAATCTATATATAACACTGGCCTGCTTGCTCAGAGGTATTTTTGTCCACCTAGGCAAGTAAGGGCAACTGTATTTTAAATTCTACTTACCCTGGAAATAAGGTTAATATCTCCTTTTAAATAAATAAATGTTTAATCAGGGTAATTGAAATTAATATCAAGGCAACTAGATTTTTAATATCAGGGTTCGAAGATAAGGGCATCCCTAACGTCCGGGATGAATAAATTTCCCTTGAGCAGAAATTTCAAATTAGTTCTCCAATGGACATGTTAAAAGTGATATTAGCAAGGATGTCAAATTGTATCAAAATGGGCCCGCATATCATCATAATATAATATTAATTCTGATGAGAATGAATACCCTGTGGCAGTTCTCTGATCGTTTTGTGCCAAAAATAAGATTTTCTCCCCGTTACATCTGCTTTTCAAAATGGCAAACTTGTGTTGCATATGCATATTTGAAGCATTGTTGAACTCATATTTTCTCCAACTTGTGCATAATTTACACTTATGAAATGAAGGCGCACTATGTTGACATGTGGTAGAATATTTCTATGTATAATAAAGCAAAGATTTTAATTATATCGCCATTGGGAAAGCGTGTACATGGACAATATGAGCATGGACAAATTTATTTATTTCGGTGAAATCCAACGATGTGATGCCCCATTAAATGGTCTTTCAATGTTCTCAGACTTTTCTCCCAGTGTGTGCTTCATCTCAGACTCAGAAGGCCTTTATCTAAACAACCATAATTTTTTTTCGGACAAGTACATTTTCAAAATCACATGTCCCATGGATAGGACATTTTTATCGCTCCTTCAGCACCCTGAATGTCTTTACTTTTTAAGTGCCTGGAAAAGGTTAATGGCAAGGTCTGCAAATACTGGCCAAAATGATTGAATAGCTCAATTATTGTTGCAGAATTTAGCAGATAAATCTGTATCCTCAATTCATGACAGATGTTCTCTTTACATATAAATATATAATTGAATAATATATCAGATAAATCTGTATCATCAATTCATGACTAATATTCTTGTCATATATAAATATATCGTTTAATAATATATCAGATAAATCTGTATCATCAATTCATGACAAATATTCTTGTCATATATAAATATATCGTTGTATAATATCTCATTATAATCATGTTTATATCTACATTAAACATTTATGTCCAAGAGCTTTTTTAAAATCGATTTTTTAAAAATGTTTTCCATTTAATTTTGACATATAGAAGAATATATATGATTTCAGAATCCTGTTTTATGTGAAAATTGACATTGGCAATTTTTACTGCTGATCAAGAAAACACAGAAAAGCTGAAAACATTGGTCCTGAATAAAGCATAGTCAAGTATAAAAATCCTCTGGATGTTATGTTACACTTCCCGGATAGACCTTCATTGTTAGGCAGTCATTTGCCTAGGCCAAATTTGATAAATTTTCCACAAAAAGTAAAAGTTTGATGACTTTTGGATCTTATGTTACAGTTGTTTAGTTCTAATATTACACT
Organism: Amphiduros pacificus; assembly: GCA_949316495.1. Lineage (NCBI taxonomy): Eukaryota > Metazoa > Annelida > Polychaeta > Phyllodocida > Hesionidae > Amphiduros > Amphiduros pacificus. The sequence continues at coordinate 8,238,662 of OX439000.1, forward strand.
TTGCCTTTTGATTTCACAAATAATTGCTGGATGATAAAAACTGATTTGAAAGCAAAAGTATTATGCACGCAGACAGGGTCAGGTCTCGTCAAAGAAGATAGCAAGGGGTTCATAGTAGATGCACTGAAGATGTTGATGTGTGGAGGGTGGGATTAAGTGGCAGATCCTGGTGCAAAGAACCCAGTCAGGGCAGACCTATTCACAGCAATGAATACCTCTAACCCTGCTAATAGCCAAGGACAGACAGTACACAGCAGTGTATTATATGAACCCTGGATTCACCTCGGTGCATGGACATTCACCTCAGAGACAAGAAAAGAGTCTTCTTGGACTTATCTCTTTGGTTTTTTAATCCCTGATAACTAAATTATTGAATATATTACAGATATAACAGAGTATTGATTCAGATTTTATTGGTAAAAATGAGTACTATCATTATATAGAATTTTAACAGATTCTTACTTGACTTTTATTACCAATTAGTTGAACTTTTGAACTTTTTGATTGTGGCCAAGAAAGAATATATAAGTAACAAAAAAAGAAATGGTCACAAAAGAAGTCATCTGGTAAAATCAATAGTATCTGATTGGTGAAAAGTGTGTTGAACAATTCCTTTGAAATCAGAGGTCAGGTAATTTGGTTAAGTGAGGTTAAAAGGCTATCTTGATTCAAATATAGACCACTCCACAAATACAATAAATTGATAACATCACTGATAACTTATGCTCCCCAATTCTCCCTATCTGCTCTCCCATATACGCTGCATTTTCAGAGCGCTGCGATCGTATTTGACCCAATTCTTTGCACACGGCACATCCGGGAACAGCGGCGACAGCCTGTTTGGAGCATTGTCGCCTCTGCCTTTCATCTTTCCATCGTTGTTTATCTCACTTTTGCTTGTGTAATGTTGACATGAATTACGTAGATTGCAATATACTTATATAAAGATTACACAACAAACACTCTTTAGTGCTGACATTAGCGTGTCAATATACAATGTCAGTCTGAAATTTGCCTCCCATCTTGAAGCAAGGCGGGCGGAAGTTTACAGTGCAACATATTTCCCGTCATGCATCGCTCTCTCACGCCAATCCCGTCATTTTCTCACGGACCAGCTAAAAAGCTGGGAGAGCAGATAGCGAGAATTGTGTGAACTTATCAGAGCTGAACAGCAGTGCTTCGGTGGAGTGAGATTTTTGATTTCCCTAAATGTATCTATCAAGTTAACTTTTAGGCAGAGGTGAGTGGTATTTTTATTTTGCCATTTCTACCTATTTCTTTATTGGATTTAAAGTGAGGCATACACATTTATATTCTGGCTAGTTTTATATCTGTTGCCACAGTCCAGAGGTCCTGAGGCTCCCGTTTGATAGAGTATTGTATCTGAAGAGCTTCAGCAAATTGTAGTTTATACTTCAGTGATTGAGATTTGGTGTCCTCACGGGATCTGTGATAAAAGGACACATCTTATTCGACCTTTAATAATGAGGAGGAAATAAATCAATTGGCTTACGTTATTAAGACAAATTTCAATGTGAGGGTTGCACATTTGTTATTACATAAGCCAATGGAGAAGGTTGAGCATGAATCCAGGGGCTTTCCTCGGCAGACAGGTGCCTAGGGCCAGTGCTATTTATAAGGACATGTGATTGCAAGCACAAGATGGTTATTCCCAGCCAACAAATCCTATTGTGGTACCTTGTGTGTCACTGGATCAACATCCACCATGAATCACACATGATTAAGACAAGTCTGTCAGATCAAATAGCAATGTCATAATGCATTGGCTGGTGTGGACACCCAGGATCAGGAGTACTAAAATAAGACCATATTCATAGGTAAAGTGAGGTGAGATTGTGTTTGAAACAATGAAATGAAATAAAGGAAATAAACGAAAAATACAAGGAATAACATGTTTTCAATGACTTTGCCTCTAACATTCAAATTAAACACTACCAGGTGGCAGGACAGATAATTACTTATTGCAGATAAGAGTAAATTTACATGTCGCAGGGTGGAATATTCAGCTCCTACTGACTGAGCAGTGCAAGAGGTATGGTATCAGGCTCCGTCCATGTGTGCATTGGTCAACAAAAACTGAGCTATTTCAGATTTAGGCTCCTATATTTTACCACATGTATCCCATGAAGGCCAAAATAGTGTGGCTTTAGGAAAGGCTTTGACATGTTTTTCAAGGACATAAACTTCAAATAATTACCAAAACATTTTGCTATATGCTATCACTTGTTTGAGTTAAGACTCAAAACTGCTGGTTTTGGGAAATGGGCTGTGTACTTGTAAAGATACTGGCCTACTAACCTACTTTTAAATCATGGGAACTGAAAATAGCCACACACGAAGCAAGACTATGTGAAACACTTCTCTCCAAAAAGTCAATATTTCATACTTTGAGTTTTGGATATAGTCTTTCAAAATGTTGTCAATAACATTTTATTATATCTCATCATTTTGACAGGCAACTGGTGAGAGCATCTGGGGTCCATCACTTGCCTTGTACATGCTTTGGGGTAGAATATTACATGTGACAGGACACATTTTAATTGCAATAAAAACAAATACCTGTAAGATAACACATGAGAAGGAACTTCTTATTTCAATGTACCATTGGTGCTATTTATATTTAAAGACTGTAAGTGATTATATGTATTTCTATTGTAGAGGGAGGACAATGGAGCAAGATAATCGTGATGACTTCATCCCTGAAGATGAGAAGTTACTTCACAGGAATGGCGCCAATAATCTGGTGGCCATGGTCGACAGTAAGGGCAACATTCAGAACGGTCAGTGTCAATACTATTGCTCCCAACAAATGTCTCCTTCTCTGAGAATACCATATTTTTATACATGGGCCTGTGAATTTGCAAGTAGGATGTTATGACGTGAACTTTAAATTGTTTGTGTAACCACACTTTTATATTTCCCACTGCCATTTAGTGACTGAATGTCTAAAAATAAGATGAGATGTGTTCACACTTTCCTGACAGACCTAAATATTAAAACAAATTTTCAAGATATTCAATTGATCTGGTAGTTAAATCTATGCAAAAAATATTTTAACAATTGTGCTTAAATTTTAAATTTTGCCTGATCAGACCATGATTATTTTACAAAGTATTTAATTTACTCCAGGGGCAAAAATGCATAATCAAAATTTGGTGACTCATAGCCTCATTTTAAATTGATTATTATGCACAAGACCTTTTTTACTTAAGCATGGTAATTACACAAATAAAAAAAACAATGATTTCAATATATTGAAATTCAGGATTAGGATCAATGTCAGATTTAGTAAACATTGCATTTTGGATAGGATATTGAGAATACATGATCAGTTTTTAATCATGGGACAAGTCCAATAATCAGTTCATAGACTTTGAACTGTGACTTTGAGGCCAAACACAGAATCCATTGATTTCCATATCAGTGGGACAATTGTATTTCCATTTCCATTTGACAATATCAACCTCATTTGGAAGTTTTATTGTGTTATATCAGGTTTCTGGACCATTCTCATCATTGGTATCACCCTTTGCCATGTAGCCAGAAAGTGGTTTTAAAAGCTGTTTCAAGCATGAAGGATACTAGACTTTGTTAAAAAGAGTTTGCATTCTTGAGCTTTGTCATTCAATATGTTGATGGGCAACATGGGCAAGATTAGATTCAGAATATTTTGTGATCATGTTTTTAAAACATTTCAATCACTTCTTTTTTTACACATTGAAAAAAGTGATATTAAAGTCCATCTTCTGTTGGTAAAAACATTCAGAATAGGCATCCAATATTGCATGATGATCTGAATGCCTTTGGACACCATTTAGTTTTTCCAGACAACTTTTTAAAAACTGTTTAAAGTGTTATTTGATTGACACTTTGTGCAGGCCGTATCTCAGCAACCGTAAACAGCAGGAGCTTCATATTTGGCATGCATGACAACCATCCACAGTAGATGTGCACTGTCAGGTGTTTTGACCCCTATGACCTTTGACCTTGGTGCTGTGACCTTGAGGTTTCAAATTTTGTGCAGAGCATATCTCAGCAACCGTAAATAGCAGGAAGCTCATATTTGGCATGAATGACCGTCCTGGAGTATAGCTGTGCCTCGTCATATTCATTTTGTCATTTGACCTTTGACCTTGGCTCAGTGACCTTGAACGTAAAAGAGTTGTGTATACAATATGTCAGCCTCATAAAAAATGCAATACAGGCACTTCATATCTATTTTACATCAATATTTTAGTAACCACAAATGCACTATATAGTTTTTTCTTTGTTTTTATCATTGACCTTGATGCAATGACCTTGACCTTTGTATTTTTGTGCAGGCTATATCTCAGCAACCGTAAACCTCAGGCACTTCATATTTGGCATGCATGACTACCATCCACAGTAGATGTGCACTGTCAGGTGTTTTGACCCCTATGACCTTTGACCTTGGTGCTGTGACCTTGAGGTTTCAAATTTTGTGCAGAGCATATCTCAGCAACCGTAAATAGCAGGAAGCTCATATTTGGCATGAATGACCGTCCTGGAGTATAGCTGTGCCTCGTCATATTCATTTTGTCATTTGACCTTTGACCTTGGCTCAGTGACCTTGAACGTAAAAGAGTTGTGTATACAATATGTCAGCCTCATCAAAAATGCAATACAGGCACTTCATATCTATTGTACAGTAATATTTTAGTGACAACATATGCACTGTTCTGTTTTTTCTTTGTTTTTATCGTTGACCTTGATGCAATGACCTTGACCTTTGAATTTTTGTGCAGGCTATATCTCAGCACCCGTAAATAGCAGGCGCTTCATATTTGGCATGCATGACTACCATTCACAGTAGATGTGCACTGTCAGATATTTTGACCCCTATGACCTTTGACCTTGGTGCTGTGACCTTGAGGTTACAAATTTTGTGCAGAGCATATCTCAGCAACCGTAAATAGCAGGAAGCTCATATTTGGCATGAATGACCGTCCTGGAGTATAGCTGTGCCTCGTCATATTCATTTTGTCATTTGACCTTTGACCTTGGCTCAGTGATCTTGAACGTAAAATTGTTGTGTATACAATATGTCAGCCTCATAAAAAATGCAATACAGGCACTTCATATCTATTTTACATCAATATTTTAGTAACCACAAATGCACTATATAGTTTTTTCTTTGTTTTTATCATTGACCTTGATGCAATGACCTTGACCTTTGTATTTTTGTGCAGGCTATATCTCAGCAACCGTAAACCTCAGGCACTTCATATTTGGCATGCATGACTACCATCCACAGTAGATGTGCACTGTCAGGTGTTTTGACCCCTATGACCTTTGACCTTGGTGCTGTGACCTTGAGGTTTCAAATTTTGTGCAGAGCATATCTCAGCAACCGTAAATAGCAGGAAGCTCATATTTGGCATGAATGACCGTCCTGGAGTATAGCTGTGCCTCGTCATATTCATTTTGTCATTTGACCTTTGACCTTGGCTCAGTGACCTTGAACGTAAAAGAGTTGTGTATACAATATGTCAGCCTCATCAAAAATGCAATACAGGCACTTCATATCTATTTTACATCAATATTTTAGTAACCACAAATGCACTATATAGTTTTTTCTTTGTTTTTATCATTGACCTTGATGCAATGACCTTGACCTTTGTATTTTTGTGCAGGCTATATCTCAGCAACCGTAAACCTCAGGCACTTCATATTTGGCATGCATGACTATCATCCACAGTAGATGTGTACTATCAGTTTTTTTTACCTCTATGACCTTTGACCTTGGTGCTGTGACCTTGAGGTTACAAATTTACTCGTAATGGTCAGAACATGACAAATTTTGGGTCAATTCCACACAATAATGTTGTAGGCCTGCCATTTCACAGTCAGTATACATTCTGTGATAGCTGAGTGGTCTCCTGATTTCTAATCAGTCTCGTTACACCAAGATGTCACATTTTCACAATATACAGTGAAACACATCTAAAAATTAAAATTATAACTTTGATATTTAGCTTCATTTTTGTTTGTTTACCAATCAGTAATGTAAGTAGGTTATTGTCCCACGTTGACATCATTATTTTTTAACCTGCACATGCATTCAAAATGCCATATTTCTCCCAAAAAATCATGTTTCCCTTGTGAAGTTGTAGACATACTTACAGACACCAGATCAATGTGCATCAAAATTCTCTCCCAAACTACAAAAGTCTATCAGAGAAGTGAAAATTCCCCAGTAAATAAAAATGAGTCATAAGAAAAGATTACCATTTTTTACACTTTCATAACTATTTTTTTTTTTCATTATATTCTCCATGTTTGTATCTCAAGGAAATGATAATATATTATACTTGATCCTTTATTCCATAGCATGAAAAATGCTGCGCCTTGAAACTTGAAAATTTTATACCAGATGTCTTGATAATGAGATATTTAATACAATAGTATACTTATTATTTTTTGACCCAGAAAAAAAAATCATAATATTTTGTCATGTTATCCGGTAACAGTAAGTCAATCACATTTTTATTAAGTGTATGAAATCCATTTCCTCCAGATGATTTAAAAAAATTTCTGACAGTGTTCAAAGAGAAAAACTATACTCCAGAGAGCACTTTGTAGACCACACATCCATTATGACCAAATGAGTAACTTTTAGTCATAATGTCTCAATCTGAGCCAAGTAATAGATATATTAGATTCAGTATCAAAGTTTCAAAAGAAAATATCCACTATTTATCAATTTGATACGAATGATAAATTATGTAAATAAAGAAAATGATGGAAATGAATAATTATTGTCTCATAGTTGCCGGTGCAGACATTCCTGGTGAGTAAGACAGGACATTGCTGTAAAATTCTCTATATATCACATTCTCCTGTATTAATATATATCTGCTTAACTTGCATGATTTCATGTTATTCATAGTCTCAGATTTATTTAAATTGATATTATATATGTGTATTTGATCATTTATGGTTATAGGTTAGTGTTTATAATAAAACGGCTTAATTGTAGCATGGATGACAATGCATCTATACCCAAAGCCATCGGTAAAATAGACTTGAAATCCACTGTTTCTTGAAACACCACGCACTGCCCATCATATTGAAGTTTCCCTACTAAATGAACTCGACCAATGGCAATTGACTGTTGCCGTTCTGACCCATACCACTGTCTTTTTCAGTCATAATGTCTAAAAATACAAATCCGTGTCAATTCTGTAGTCCAAGTGATGACGTCATGGAAACACAAAGGGCGAAACATCATATGACGCCAGAAGCACCACAACGTTGTGGAGTTTCCAGATTGTTGCTGTCATTCCAGTGAATAAACTGACCCACTTTAACGTCTGCGCAAACTCGTAAACAATGGCGAAACGATGCTGAGATCAAGAAAAGACAAAGAAATTTTTTCTAACAAGCCTTGCTGTCTAAAATCCAATGTTGAATTAATGGAAACATGGTTCCTTTAAAACCTGTTGCTGGAAAATAAGGTCTACTGGAGTCGGGACTTTAATTGGGTGGGCAGGGCATGGTATTCATGAAAACAGTGGATTTCAAGTCTATTTTCCAATGGCTTTGGGTATAATTATTTATATATTTTGGTAACATGCTTCTGAATAGTAAATATTGCATTTTGGGTCAGGAGCAAAAATAAACGGTGAAGATTGTTGGATTGAAAAGAGTAAACAATTTTATTATTTCTGAAGGACAATCATCCTTTAATTTTGCACCAATGACCTCACTTATATGAATGTTCATTTTAACTATTTGATGGACAGAGGTGAAGTAGGTACCGGTATATAAAGGAGAAGAATTCCACAACACAGCATGGTCTGCCATGATGTTGCTTCCCCCTCTCAAAATAGCATCCGTGAGGGAGAAGTGAGAGATAGATTACAAGCTACTTGGGGATACCCGCATGTCATGGTATCATGGTACCTGTCTGTGACAGAGAATCTTCTTTGATGTGATCATGATTCCATGCAAGTAATAAGGACAATTTGGAGGCAGACATAATGTAATCAGTGATGGCAGGCCATAAAGCCTATCTCCATGCTCATGTTTCAAGAATAATCACATAAATAATATACATCCATGAAGATGAGCATAGTCTCTATTATTTTCTAATGTTTTTAATCTCTATCTCTATTGTTTTTGTTATATCATAATGGACTGTTCAGACTTACTTATCTGACATCAGCCAATGCAACATATACAGGGCAATAGGGTCAAACTGGGCCAGATTTTCTTTTGAGGTTAGCCAGGTTCATTTGATGATAAGATAGACAAATGTTGTTTGGTACATTAAAATTGTCTGGGGTCATGTGTATGGTGTAAATGGGCAAGTTTGTGGCCAGGATCGGATGAACACATTTGTTTCTGGCACTCTGTACAGGTTAGCATGCCAAATGACAAATATTAGAGGCAGGGTACACCATAGTGATTAAAGTATTATAGGTGCATGTTCAATTAGCATGTTATTATTGCATTACTACACAGTTATATAACAAAGATCCAATTAATTTGCATATTTCCTGAAACAGTCATTTTAGTTAGATAAATAAAATGTTCCATAAGTGTCGTTTGTAGCTAAAACTTTTATAATCATGGAAGAAATACCAAAAATCTTAGTGTTTTACAAATACGTTCTATTTTTTTATTTTAGCAGTTTTACTGTTTTGCGATCAGTGACAACATGTGATTTCAATAAAATATATGGTGAAGTTAACCTTTCCCCTGTGCCTTGTTGTTAAATATAGAAGATTTGTGTCAGACATCATTGAGACATAGTGGCATGAACTTATAAACCACACATGCCGCATGTCTGCCTACCTTCTGACATGGTGGGTGAAAGAAACAAGATGTAACATGCACTGCTCTACCCACACTTAACATGTTGTACACTGTATGAGCCACTGTGTTCCGCAAACTGTCACAGTGTCCTTGTCGTTATTGTACCAATGACTTTGTGCAGGAGTTTGGGAATACATGATAACAAATATGACACTTGGAAGATCTGGCAAGTACTTGAAATCCTGTTTGAAAAATTGAGAGTGATGCAGACTGTATTATATTGGATATTTTTCAGGTTCTGCCGCAGTGGAGAAAAAGGCCCTCATGGGGCCAGTATGGGTGGAGGCCAACAATGCTAAGAACAAGGAGGCCAGTGCAGATATGATGGAGGTGGAACCTGTAGATAGGTAAGCCAACCTTCTCATACAAGCCCTTGTAGGGTAAATAATAGTAGCTAATAATAGCAGATGCAGGCCAGTAGCTTAGAAGAATAGTAGATGCAGGCCAGTAGCTTATAATAATAATAGCAGATGCAGGCCAGTAGCTTATAATAATAATAGCAGATGCAGGTCAGTAGCTTATAATAATAATAGCAGATGCAGGCCAGTAGCCTATAATAATAGTGGATGCAGGCTAGTAGCTTAGAAGAATAGCAGATGCAGGCCAAGAGCTTAAACTAATAATAGCAGATGCAGGCCAGTAGCTCAGAAGAATAACAGATGCAGGCTAGTAGCTTAGAAGAATAGTAGATTCAGGCTAGTAACTTAGAATGATAGTGGATGCAGGCTAGTAGCTTAGAAGAATAGCAGATGCAGGCTAGTAGCTTAGAAGAATAGTAGATTCAGGCTAGTAACTTAGAATGATAGTGGATGCAGGCTAGTAGCTTAGAAGAATAGTAGATTCAGGCTAGTAACTTAGAATGATAGTGGATGCAGGCTAGTAGCTTAGAAGAATAGTAGATTCAGGCTAGTAACTTAGAATGATAGTGGATGCAGGCTAGTAGCTTAGAAGAATAGCAGATGCAGGCTAGTAGCTTAGAAGAATAGTAGATTCAGGCTAGTAACTTAGAATGATAGTGGATGCAGGCTAGTAGCTTAGAAGAATAGTAGATTCAGGCTAGTAACTTAGAATGATAGTGGATGCAGGCTAGTAGCTTAGAAGAATAGCAGATGCAGGCCAAGAGCTTATAATAATAATAGCAGATGCAGGCCAGTAGCTGAGAAGAATAACAGATGCAGGCCAGTAGCTGAGAAGAATAGTAGATCTATGCAGGCCAGTAGCTGAGAAGAATAGTAGATGCAGGCCAGTAGCTTAGAAGAATAGTAGATGCAGGCCAGTAGCTGAGAAGAATAGGAGATGCAGGCCAGTAGCTGAGAAGAATAACAGATGCAGGCCAGTAGCTTAGAAGAATAGTAGATGCAGGCCAGTAGCTGAGAAGAATAGTAGATGCAGGCCAGTAGCTTAGAAGAATAGTAGATTCAGGCCAGTAGCTGAGAAGAATAGATCTATGCAGGCCAGTAGCTGAGAAGAATAGGAGATGCAGGCCAGTAGCTTAGAAGAATAGTAGATGCAGGCCAGTAGCTGAGAAGAATAGTAGATGCAGGCCAGTAGCTGAGAAGAATAGTAGGTGCAGGCCAGTAGCTGAGAAGAATAGTAGATGCAGGCCAGTAGCTGAGAAGAATAGGAGATGCAGGCCAGTAGCTCAGAAGAATAGAAGATGCAGGCCAGTAGCTTAGAAGAGTAGCAGATGCAGGCCAGTAGCTTAGAGGAATAGTAGATGCAGGCCAGTAGCTCAGAAGAATAGAAGATGCAGGCCAGTAGCTTAGAAGAATAGAAGATGCAGGCCAGTAGCTGAGAAGAATAGTAGATGCAGGCCAGTAGCTTAGAAGAATAGTAGATGCAGGCCAGTAGCTTAGAAGAATAGGAGATGCAGGCCAGTAGCTTAGAGGAATAGTAGATGCAGGCCAGTAGCTTAGAAGAATAGAAGATGCAGGCCAGTAGCTTAGAAGAGTAGCAGATGCAGGCCAGTAGCTGAGAATAATAGTAGATGCAGGCCAGTAGCTTAGAAGAATAGTAGATTCAGGCTAGTAGCTGAGAAGAATAGTAGGTCTATGCAGGCCAGTAGCTGAGAATAATAGCAGATACAGGCCAGTAGCTCAGAAGAATAGAAGATGCAGCCCAGTAGCTCAGAAGAATAGTAGATGCAGGCCAGTAGCTTAGAGGAATAGTAGATGCAGGCCAGTAGCTTAGAGGAATAGTAGATGCAGGCCAGTAGCTTAGAAGAATAGGAGATGCAGGCCAGTAGCTTAGAAGAGTAGCAGATGCAGGCCAGTAGCTTAGAGGAATAGTAGATGCAGGCCAGTAGCTCAGAAGAATAGAAGATGCAGGCCAGTAGCTTAGAAGAATAGAAGATGCAGGCCAGTAGCTGAGAAGAATAGTAGATGCAGGCCAGTAGCTTAGAAGAGTAGTAGATTCAGGCTAGTAGCTTAGAAGAACAGTAGATGCAGGCCAGTAGCTGAGAAGAATAGGAGATGCAGGCCAGTAGCTTAGAAGAATAGAAGATGCAGGCCAGTAGCTGAGAAGAATAGTAGATGCAGGCCAGTAGCTCAGAAGAATAGTAGATGCAGGCCAGTAGCTTAGAAGAATAGTAGATGCTGGCCAGTCGCTGAGAAGAATAGTAGATGCAGGCCAGTAGCCTAGAAGAATAGTAGATGCTGGCCAGTAGCTTAGAGGAATAGTAGATGTAGGCCATTATCTTAGAAGAATAGTAGATGCAGGCCAGTAGCTCAGAAGAATAGTAGATGCAGGCCAGTAGCTTAGAAGAATAGTAGATACAGGCCAGTAGCTCAGAAGAATAGTAGATGCAGGCCAGTAGCTTAGAAGAATAGTAGATGCAGGCCAGTAGCTCAGAAGAATAGTAGATGCAGGCCAGTAGCTCAGAAGAATAGTATTCAAAGAACAAATACAGGCAAGACATGAGGAACAATTGTAGATGCAGGCATGAAGTGAATAAATATGATATATGCAGGTCAGAAATAAATGAATATAGCATATTCAGGCACGAAGTGGATAAATATATGAAATACAGGCCAAAAATAAATGAATATAATAGACTTAGGCCCAGAAGTAACTGAATATGGCAGATGCAGACCAGAGGTCGTGCTCTGACGTGGTCTGTAAAACTGAATGCGATTAATTGGCCAGTTTGGCCTCTAGCTGAATAAATGTAATGGAACAGGCCAGAAATAAAAAAAAATGTAAAAGGTTGCAGGCCAGTAGTTAAGAAACACAGAAGTTAATAACAATTTCTCACAGACAAGTCATATTTGTTTAATAAATATGGTAGAATATTATAAAATTCCTGACTTGGTGTTTTAAATACTGAGCTAGATTGGAGTTAGTGACCAGTGCGTGTGGTGAATATATGTAGTTCTTACTGAGATGCAATGATGGAGGGTTGATGTGATTGCAGGTACAACATGGTTTACTTCATCATGATGCTGCATGGGGTTGGCACACTTATGCCCTGGAACATGTTCATTACTGCCAATGCTGTGAGTTCATCATCTACATACATATAACACTTCCACTGCTACTTACTGATAACATTTGCTTAGTTTTATATTGATGATCCCTGGTTTTGACAGGACGAGTGTTTCACCCGAGGTGCACTGGCCCTCTGCCTGCACTGTAGTTTACTATGGCATGACACACAGACATTTTGATCCATGATATCAGTAATAATTTGATGGATTATCTTACTTTTATATTTTTTTTATTGTTATTGCCCTGGATGCAAAAGAAAGCTGTACTATATTTTAAATTTATATTTTTTATAAATATAGAGGAAGGCATATCCAGTTATTTGAAAGAAGTCCTTGTAGCATTTAAAACAATAAAATGTTTAAAAAAATAAAATAAAATCAAAGCAGAAAGGAAAGATCAATTCATAATGGAATAGAATAGTATGGATATTATGCATTGTTGTTGTTACAGATGGTATTTGTATGTTTCAGTACTTTGTGGATTTCAAATTGGCAGATAGTACTTCATTTAATAGCACAAATGGCGTGGAGTCAGATGCTGCAATATACCGGAACTATTTTCTTAGTTTCTTGGGATTCACAGCTCAGATCCCTAATGTGGTGCTCAATGCAATCAACCTCTTCTGCCAGTGTGGAGGGTAGGTGTTTACTCATAGAAAATTAGCAATAACAGGAATTCTGTTTAAAAAGATTTTTGTTTAACATTAGGGGAACATTTACAGACTATATGTTGAATTGTTGACAGTTGTTAAGATACCAAAATGTATGACGTCACTATTTCATTGATAAATACCCAGGTCAGGTCAAAAATGACCAAGTGATGTAAAAAGTTCATATATATTTGAATTATTTTATCCACAAAAATACTCTTTCCATAAGTTACAAGGCCTTTTTCAAAATTCTGTATTTAACTACAAAGCATCATTCTAGCTGAAGATATAAGTTCTGGTTATAGGGATTGGCAGTGTAATTATTCTCCAAAATGCTATCCAAGTTAACAATATTCTTTCTTGAAATGCTACAAACAAAAATCGTCTTTTTCCATTTTTTACTTCAACTTTCAATCTAAAATTAGTGAAAATTTATCAAACATTAAGAGCAATGTAAAGACCAAATCAAAAGAATAATTTCTCCCATAGCATTTGACATATTAACAACTGAAATCATGTTTATAGTTATTCCAATACAAAGGAATTATCTTGCACTATGTAATTTTCTGGGGTTCAAATATGGGGGACTTGATTTTTTTGGCAGGAAAAAAGAACTTTGGAAGACGAGGTTCCTCCTCGCATTTATCTAGATGTTTTTATCCACTTTTAGTATCTCTTTATTCATATTTCAGAGATTGATATCTTTTTTTTCTTCAAAATATTGCAATGCAAAATATTTAGATTGATTTTAAAACTTTTCAAATTTGGCATGACCAATTTTCAGGGGGTAAGTATTAATAATATTCAGGCATAGATTTAAGCTCATTGAAAGCTTCTTTATTGCTTTTTCTCCTTTAAGGAAAATGATAATGAGCTACTGCATATTCTATAGTTAATGTCCATATCCATCATTTGCAAGACAAATTCCAAAGAAAATGACCTGAAATTATGATAAATCCCAAAGTTTTAATGATGGAATCTTAATTGAAGTTCAAAGCATGGCATCACATTAAGATTAGCATGATTTTTTTTCAATCTCGCAACAATAGCTTGGCAAAATAGTACCAAAAACAAGGAATTATGATTCAAGGGCCAGGTCAAATTAATTAAGGTTAATCATACTACCCGACGACAGCCAATGCTGCTTAGTGAAGCATTCATTTTAGTCATGTCAGTGTACCACAGCTAAAAACCCAAGCACTATAAGAACACGACTAATGTCAAGTGGTTCGGCTTGAATGGACACTACTAGATTTGCCTGTATAATATATCGATTATTGTGTATCACACTGAATACTTGGCATATACTCAGCTTTTGTTCACTTGTTTTATGAATCATGATGTGTTAACATAGAATACTTGGAAGTTGATTTCCACAAATATATTATTTAAAAGCTTGGTTTTTGTAGTTAGATCATATTTGGTCAGAGTACTGAAGACAAGCCTCAGCTTTAGTGTTCTAAGTGTTTTGAACTATTATGAGATATTCAAGTCCCCTATTGAAACAATAGAAATATTATTTGATGAAAATTTGAAATAAACTTGTTGTTAATAAGAAAATTATAATGTGTTTACCATGTCCCACTTGCAGGGGTGTGTGTAAGTTTTGCTAATTGTGTTGGGTCACAGTTATAAATTCTTTGTCTTTTTCTATGGGTCATTTAATGAATTTGCCATTTTGAGCTTTGCATAAAAAAGAATTGTTCTGTACCAACCACTATGCAGATGACCTTTTGTGTCAATTTGCCTGATAATAAATTACATAAAAATTATGAAAAACAAGTTGGAGCAAACAAAATTAATTGATAACATTTTCGCAAATCAACCCACACATTGATGATTGTACATCTCTGTTGAAATATTGTCCAAATGAACAAACAGACAAGGAAAAAAAATCAACAATAGATCACTAAAAACATGTAAGGAAAATAGTTTCATCGAATTAACCCTCCAGTTTGCCAGTTGAATTGTTGAGGATGGGGACATTGTAAATATTTTCAGAGGCTGTCAATACTATTATTTGTATTCAGATAATTTATAGAATATGTTTTTAATTGTTTTGAAGCACAGGCTTTTTCTGAGGCCTTGTGTTTTTATAATGAGATGGCTATCAATGTTGTTAATAATTCTGCCGACTCCTCAATTCAAAATGTGATGGGGTAGTGATAAGTTCTGTGTGTATTTGCAGGGGCAACATAACAAAGCGCATTGTGTGGAGCATCATCATTGTGGTCATCATGTTCATAGTGACAGTCGGGCTTGCCATGGTTGACAGCTCTGAATGTAAGTACATTGTCATGCCTACTAAAGGATGGAAGCATCAAGCCACATCATTACCTCACTTTCTTAGACAAAAATATTAGAAGTATCAAGCCACATCATAACCTCACTTTCTAAGACAAAGATATTAGAAGCATCAAGCCACATCATAACCTCACTTTCTAAGACAAAGATATTAGAAGCATCAAGCCACATCATAACCTCACTTTCTAAGACAAAGATATTAGAAGCATCAAGCCACATCATAACCTCACTTTCTAAGACAAAGATATTAGAAGCATCAAGCCACATCATAACCTCACTTTCTTAGACAAAGATATTAGAAGCATCAAGCCACATCATAACCTCACTTTCTTAGACAAAGATATTAGAAGCATCAAGCCACATCATAACCTCACTTTCTTAGACAAAGATATTAGAAGCATCAAGCCACATCATAACCTCACTTTCTTAGACAAAGATATTAGAAGCATCAAGCCACATCATAACCTCACTTTCTTAGACAAAGATATTAGAAGCATCAAGCCACATCATAACCTCACCACTTAGACAAAGATATTAGAAGCATCAAGTCACATCATAACCTCACTTTCTTAGACAAAGATATTAGAAGCATCAAGTCACATCATAACCTCACTTTCTTAGACAAAGATATTAGAAGCATCAAGCCACATCATAACCTCACTTTCTTAGACAAAGATATTAGAAGCATCAAGCCACATCATAACCTCACTTTCTAAGACAAAGATATTAGAAGCATCAAGTCACATCATAACCTCACTTTCTTAGACAAAGATATTAGAAGCATCAAGCCACATCATAACCTCACCACTTAGACAAAGATATTAGAAGCATCAAGCCACATCATAACCTCACTTTCTTAGACAAAGATATTAGAAGCATCAAGCCACATCATAACCTCACTTTCTTAGACAAAGATATTAGAAGCATCAAGCCACATCATAACCTCACTTTCTAAGACAAAGATATTAGAAGCATCAAGCCACATCATAACCTCACTTTCTAAGACAAAGATATTAGAAGCATCAAGTCACATCATAACCTCACTTTCTTAGACAAAGATATTAGAAGCATCAAGCCACATCATAACCTCACTTTCTTAGACAAAGATATTAGAAGCATCAAGCCACATCATAACCTCACTTTCTTAGACAAAGATATTAGAAGCATCAAGCCACATCATAACCTCACCACTTAGACAAAGATATTAGAAGCATCAAGCCACATCATAACCTCACTTTCTTAGACAAAGATATTAGAAGCATCAAGCCACATCATAACCTCACTTTCTTAGACAAAGATATTAGAAGCATCAAGCCACATCATAACCTCACTTTCTAAGACAAAGATATTAGAAGCATCAAGCCACATCATAACCTCACTTTCTAAGACAAAGATATTAGAAGCATCAAGTCACATCATAACCTCACTTTCTTAGACAAAGATATTAGAAGCATCAAGCCACATCATAACCTCACTTTCTTAGACAAAGATATTAGAAGCATCAAGCCACATCATAACCTCACTTTCTTAGACAAAGATATTAGAAGCATCAAGTCACATCATAACCTCACTTTCTTAGACAAAGATATTAGAAGCATCAAGCCCCATCATAACCTCACTTTCTTAGACAAAGATATTAGAAGCATCAAGCCCCATCATAACCTCACTTTCTTAGACAAAGATATTAGAAGCATCAAGCCACATCATAACCTCACTTTCTTAGACAAAGATATTAGAAGCATCAAGCCACATCATAACCTCACTTTCTAAGACAAAGATATTAGAAGCATCAAGCCACATCATAACCTCACTTTCTAAGACAAAGATATTAGAAGCATCAAGCCACATCATAACCTCACTTTCTTAGACAAAGATATTAGAAGCATCAAGCCACATCATAACCTCACTTTCTTAGACAAAGATATTAGAAGCATCAAGCCACATCATAACCTCACTTTCTTAGACAAAGATATTAGAAGCATCAAGCCACATCATAACCTCACTTTCTTAGACAAAGATATTAGAAGCATCAAGCCACATCATAACCTCACCACTTAGACAAAGATATTAGAAGCATCAAGCCACATCATAACCTCACTTTCTTAGACAAAGATATTAGAAGCATCAAGCCACATCATAACCTCACTTTCTTAGACAAAGATATTAGAAGCATCAAGCCACATCATAACCTCACTTTCTAAGACAAAGATATTAGAAGCATCAAGCCACATCATAACCTCACTTTCTAAGACAAAGATATTAGAAGCATCAAGTCACATCATAACCTCACTTTCTTAGACAAAGATATTAGAAGCATCAAGCCACATCATAACCTCACTTTCTTAGACAAAGATATTAGAAGCATCAAGCCACATCATAACCTCACTTTCTTAGACAAAGATATTAGAAGCATCAAGTCACATCATAACCTCACTTTCTTAGACAAAGATATTAGAAGCATCAAGCCCCATCATAACCTCACTTTCTTAGACAAAGATATTAGAAGCATCAAGCCCCATCATAACCTCACTTTCTTAGACAAAGATATTAGAAGCATCAAGCCACATCATAACCTCACTTTCTTAGACAAAGATATTAGAAGCATCAAGCCACATCATAACCTCACTTTCTAAGACAAAGATATTAGAAGCATCAAGCCACATCATAACCTCACTTTCTAAGACAAAGATATTAGAAGCATCAAGCCACATCATAACCTCACTTTCTTAGACAAAGATATTAGAAGCATCAAGCCACATCATAACCTCACTTTCTTAGACAAAGATATTAGAAGCATCAAGCCACATCATAACCTCACTTTCTTAGACAAAGATATTAGAAGCATCAAGCCACATCATAACCTCACTTTCTTAGACAAAGATATTAGAAGCATCAAGCCATATCATAACCTCACCACTTAGACAAAGATATTAGAAGCATCAAGCCACATCATAACCTCACTTTCTTAGACAAAGATATTAGAAGCATCAAGCCACATCATAACCTCACTTTCTTAGACAAAGATATTAGAAGCATCAAGCCACATCATAACCTCACTTTCTTAGACAAAGATATTAGAAGCATCAAGCCACATCATAGCCTCACTTTCTTAGACAAAGATATTAGAAGCATCAAGCCACATCATAACCTCACTTTCTTAGACAAAGATATTAGAAGCATCAAGCCACATCATAACCTCACTTTCTTAGACAAAGATATTAGAAGCATCAAGCCACATCATAACCTCACCACTTAGACAAAGATATTAGAAGCATCAAGCCACATCATAACCTCACCACTTAGACAAAGATATTAGAAGCATCAAGCCACATCATAACCTCACTTTCTTAGACAAAGATATTAGAAGTATCAAGTCACATCATAACCTCACTTTCTTAGACAAAGATATTAGAAGCATCAAGTCACATCATAACCTCACTTTCTTAGACAAAGATATTAGAAGCATCAAGCCACATCATAACCTCACTTTCTTAGACAAAGATATTAGAAGCATCAAGCCACATCATTACCTCACTTTCTAAGACAAAGATATTAGAAGCATCAAGTCACATCATAACCTCACCACTTAGACAAAGATATTAGAAGCATCAAGCCACATCATAGCCTCACTTTCTTAGACAAAGATATTAGAAGCATCAAGCCACATCATAACCTCACTTTAGACAAAGATATTAGAAGCATCAAGCCCCATCATAACCTCACTTTCTAAGACAAAGATATTAGAAGCATCAAGCCACATCATAGCCTCACTTTAGACAAAGATATTAGAAGCATCAAGCCACATCATAGCCTCACTTTAGACAAAGATATGAGAAGCATCAAGCCACATCATAACCTCACCACTTAGACAAAGATATTAGAAGCATCAAGCCACATCATAACCTCACTTTAGACAAAGATATGAGAAGCATCAAGCCACATCATAACCTCACCACTTAGACAAAGATATTAGAAGCATCAAGCCACATCATAGCCTCACTTTAGACAAAGATATGAGAAGCATCAAGCCACATCATAACCTCACCACTTAGACAAAGATATTAGAAGCATCAAGCCACATCATAACCTCACTTTCTTAGACAAAGATATTAGAAGCATCAAGCCACATCATAACCTCACTTTCTTAGACAAAAATATTAGAAGTATCAAGCCACATCATAACCTCACCACTTAGACAAAGATATTAGAAGCATCAAGCCACATCATAACCTCACTTTCTTAGACAAAGATATTAGAAGCATCAAGCCACATCATAACCTCACTTTCTTAGACAAAGATATTAGAAGCATCAAGCCACATCATAACCTCACCACTTAGACAAAGATATTAGAAGCATCAAGCCACATCATAACCTCACTTTCTTAGACAAAGATATTAGAAGCATCAAGCCACATCATAACCTCACTTTCTTAGACAAAGATATTAGAAGCATCAAGCCCCATCATAACCTCACTTTCTTAGACAAAGATATTAGAAGCATCAAGCCACATCATAACCTCACTTTCTTAGACAAAGATATTCGAAGCATCAAGTCACATCATAACCTCACTTTCTTAGACAAAGATATTATTCTTACTTTTATTTCTCTTGGAATTATATTGACTTGAGGAAATCTACGGACAAGGGAACAACTAAATTTTTGGGAGTTTATTTCCTCAGACGAGTGAGGACTATCCATTTCAAGAATCATAATTAATGTTATTTATTATTTAGTTTTGCCATTGAAAATATTGATATTATAAAATCTTGAAGAATAAAAAAAAATCAGTGTGACTTCATCTTGGAAGACAAAAACCTACAGAATTTGTTAATACTCATGATAATTTAATTGCATTTTAAACACATGGTATAAATGTTTCATATAAATTCAACCGGGAATAACCATTATTTAATTGCATCATTAAAGTTGAATGTTGTCTTTCAGGGCCGGGAGCATTCTTCTGGATCACCATGGTGACAGTTGTTATAATTAACAGTAAGTAATTCTTATTAGTATGACAGCTGTGCACATTGTCATGAATCAGCCCTGGCTCTGTTGTATAGCGCCCCCTGTAGACAGACCACACCTTGGATATACTGTTGTGGGCAGATGTGGGGGAATATTTACCTCTGTAGGTTGGGCTTTAATCAGAATGCATCTAATGGACACTACTTTCATTGCCTTCTCCACTTCAATAGTGTATTTTAATGATACCACAATTTATTTTGCCATGACTATATCTGGTTGCTGTTTTGCATAACTCCACATAATTTCTTTCTCCAAACCCCAAAACTGATTTTTTTAAACCTATTGTATTTATTATGAGAAAAAATGATACATAAATATTGTGACATCACAAGCAACTTTGTTGTGATTCAACTTTTATTTTGACTGCTCCATGACCTTTCAGATCTTAATGTAGTGAGTGGTGAAAACTTATTAATGGATGTAAAAATTAAGATTGCATTTTCATATGATACAAACATATGGATTGTTATTTCAGTGGCTAATGGTGTATATCAGAACAGTGTATATGGCACAGCTGCTTGTCTACCCATGAAGTACACTAATGCCGTCGTCCTGGGATCTGTAAGTCTCACTGCCTTTCTTGCTTTATTGTCCCACTTTGCCATTAACCATTCATAATTATTAACCTGCTTCAGAATGATTGTGACGTCAGTTAAAAGAAGTTGCACGACTTATTTATTGATAATGAAGGTGATGGCATCAAAAATATCAGTTTGAAAAGGGGTTAGTTTGAAAAGGAGTTGGTATTAGAAGCTAGCCACACGAGTTGTGGATGTGAAGACAGCTTACCATATGGTTTCCGACCATATCACATGAGGCTGAAAAGGTCAAGGGTGATCCAATCTCAAACCATATGGTAAGTTGCCTCACACCAGCAACAAGTCTCTGGTTGAGTCTTATACCATGAAATCATGAAAATGTTCACAATCTCAGCTGCCTTTTGCTGGGTAGAACAAGGCCCTTTGAGATGTCTATGCTTGATTATTTTCTCTAAAATATGACAACAAATTATACTCCAGGAACTGGGACAGGGAGAAATGATTGACCTACTTTTTGTTAGCACAGAATCACCATTTAAAAACCAAAGCAAATATGTGGCTTGTCACTTTCAACAGGGAGCCATGGGGGCACTGATTGGTATTTTTTACATGCAGAAGACTGATTGTTAATTAATTTTAATAAATATGGTTACTGCATCTGCAAAGTTCATAAAAACCATTCAATCATTGGGATTGAAACATGGGGGGAAAATGAATATAAAAACCGGTTGATACAATTCCAGGGCTGACAATGGATTGTATAAGTTTGGGGTTACTAAAATAGATAGTTTATTGGCAATAAAATACTATGTGTTAAATTGTCATCAGCAACAATTATCTGAGGTACAGGAGTAAATCCATGCATACCATTTCTACTAGAGATCAGTATATATCTGAATCCCTTCAAACTGGGAATCTGCAAACTTGAAATCCCTGCAAACCACATTTTACAAGTACATACTTGAAATCCCAGCATACTAGAAATCTGTACATACTTGAAATCCCTGCCAGCTCGATTGGCACACTGATCAGCTTAATGCTTTCTGAAGTCTTGTTTCACATTTGCATGGAATAATAGTAACCCTATTTCTTGTGTCATTAAATTGGTCTTTTCAAATTATATTCAAACATGAAGTGAAAGAGTTATTGCTTTCATCTAGTGACAATATTGTGTTTTTATGTCTCATTGTATTTTATAACCTCTTTTTCAGAACATCAGTGGTACCCTGACATCAATACTTAGTATCATTTCTATAGCAAGTAAGTTAATTGATGTACAAAAACTTTTGAATAGGATCACACCATGTACGACAGATACCTCCAGAAAAAGTAGTGCAAACTGTGAGGAGTGAATAATTTTGTTTACTCAATTAACACTGAGATACAGTCAGGAATTTGTAAAATAAAAAAGCAGTGATATCTGGCCAAAATAGCTCATTTGATAGAGTATTTGCCTTTAGACCCAGGGATTCCCAGTTCAAATCTTGGCCAGTTACTAAAAGGCACCATGAGCAGACAATGCTTGGAATCAGTGCTATAATATAAACCTCTACATTTTTTTACCTTTTGGTAATGTATCTATCATTTGTTTTGTCTGGAAAGCTCTTCTTTGAGACTTACCAAAGTTACAAATTCTTGTGTTTTTGCAGGTACTCCAAACCCCCGAACTGCAGCCATATACTACTTCTTGGCAGCCATCTTCATACTTCTTGTAGCCTTTGACACATATTTTGCATTGCCTCTCTTGGTAAGTTCACTCTTTCTTTTGAAATGTTCAAGTAGAATTTATATCAATATTTTAACATGTGTTCCTTATTTATTATGACACCAGGCCACCTTTCTGTGTGTTTATATGTCGTCATTCCTTTATTTTCCACATTTATTTTACAGAAATTCTATCGTTACTATGATGAAAAGGCAAAGCAGAAATCTGCAGGAAATGACGAAGTTAACACTAGGCCACCTTTCTTAAAGATATTCAGACAGGTATTTATGTTTAAATTATTGTTTCTAGCTTCTGAGTTATAGCATTAAAATATGTGGTCAAGAAAAAAACAAGAAATCAATTGTTGGAGTATAATCTGAGTGGTCACTATTGGAGTAGAATATTGTTGAACATCTCATACAGAATGTTTACTATATAGTAAAGATCACATGATATCTAAAATTTTTTTTTTTTTTTTTTCAGTGTTGGGTTCAGGATCTGAGTGTATTCTTTGTGTTCTTCGTGACCTTGACCTGTTTCCCAGCCATCCAGGCCAACATTCAGAGAGCTGACCCAAATTTCATCATTCCTGCCAAGTTCTACACCCCGGTCACATGCTTCCTTTTCTTCAATTGCTTTGCCATGTTTGGAAATTTGGCATCTGAGTTTGTTAGAAAGGTGAGGGAAAAACAAGTGTTAAAAAAGCAGCTTGTATTAAATTTTACAGGGAAATGGATGAAAATCTGATCCCATTTATTTCTACAAGTCAAGTTTACTTTTGTTACAAATTGTTCTTCAGATATGCAGATATTGGAGAATGAGGTTACATAAAATATTTACCAAGAGATGAAGCTTACATTATCAAATGATATATATGTTAAAGTTATAAGTCATATTGAAATGTGATATATGTGATATATTTGTTTATAATTGATATGATATACAAGTAATTCTGAGCTTAGCCGTGCATGTGCTGATGGAGTGTGTGTATATTACAGCCGGGACCGCGCTGGGTGTGGCTACCAGTCGTGCTCAGAGGACTTTTCATTCCTTTCTTCATGTTCTGTAACTTCAAACCGGACGACCGAGCAATGCCGGTTCTCATCAACAACGATTGGGTGTACGTGGTTGGAGGAATATTGATGGCCTTCACTAGTGGATACTACAGCAGTCTGACCATGATGTTTGCCCCGCGCTGTGTAGAACCTCAGTATCAACCCATCGCAGGCATGATGGCCGCCTTCTTCCTCATCTCCGGTATCTTCATGGGAGTCATTTTCTCACTGCCGGTCACTATATTTGTGCAAAGTGTAGGATAACAAGCAAATGGTAAATAGTGGAATTAAGGCTTTAGCAGTTGTATGAACGACACACCAATCAAGATCTATAAAAAAAAAAGAACAAAAGGAAGGAGTTTCTTGGGAGTATAATTCTGTGTTATGGTGCCATCTGGTGAACGAAAGCAGAAACTAGCTACATAAATCATACTACCAGCTAGAAACTTTGCAATTTTTGCTAAGATACAAGAGTCATTAGCAGTTACTGTTTACTACTCCAGATCATCATCTGTAAAAGATGACTTTACATAGGGTTTCAACAAATTTGATTGAAAAAATTTGCAGCCCATCAATCTGGTCATATAAATTAAAAATTGTAACCTTTTTTTACCTTTTTGACAATGAGGCCCTCCATGAAGATCACATTATTTATTTGGTTAAAGTAAAAAAAAGTATTTATTGTATTGTACATTTGGGATAGTTTCCAGAAGAAAGAATGTGTTCATAAGAGCAGTCATAGTTTATCCATTATAATGAGGATTTATCATAATTAAAAAAAAAATTATGTGCCATTGCTCGATACCACCAAGCCCCTACTTGGATGGGCACTGACCATAGCTGTACAGTTGGTGCCTTACTTGACTGTGCCACATTGAAATAGATGCCCCAGCTTTAACTCATTTCATTGCAGCTTGGTGGTCTCTAGGCATGAACTTCCTATATTCTTTTCCAAACATTAGAAGCCTTGAGAATCAACATTTAACCAAGCTTTATGCAACAGACAAAGTACTGATTATAGACCTTGCTGGCTTTTTGGCTCTCCAGTGCCAAGGATCTGTTCAGTTGTGAATTGTAATACATTCACAGTATGAATAGTGTGCAGTAATGTAGCAGTTCACTCTTTATGTGTGAGAGCCAGCTTCTTTGGTTATCTTTCTATCCTATTTTTCATGGCTGTTTATTTATTTCTCCGGTGTGTGCAGAAAGCACAAATGTTAAATTGAACCTGTGCATTCAGACCATTATTTTGGCTTTTTTGTGAATTTAAACTATATTATAATGGATATATCTTGATACATATTAGTTGGGGCAAGACCTTGCTGGGTGGTTGAGAATGGTAGGCATTTACTTGTAAAGTACATGAACTGCTTGCTATGCAGGACTGAGTGGAAATCAGCTCACTGGATGTATGGATGAACAGTAAAATGGTGGTCCTCAATGCCAACCAGTGCTGCATGGCTGGTTATCAAAGGCTGCATGGTTGGTTATCAAAGACTGCATGGCTGGTTATCAAAGGCTGCATGGCTGGTTATCAAAGACTGCATGGCTGGTTATCAAAGGCTGCATGGCTGGTTATCAAAGGCTGTAGTTTTGTTATGTCTGTGTGAAAATGCAACAAACAATGTATCCAGTCCCTCTTTTGTGTGGCATAGTTTCCTGGTAGTAGGCCTGACTTTGACCTGACTTAGCCTCAGTTATGCTGACAAACAACCATAATCAATAATAATTATATAAGGTATGTTGTGAATATAGCACATCCATCTCAAATTCATCATTACTGTTAGGTATATAAAATTCTAAACTTATAAACCTTATTTTAATTTTTTTTTAAATGTGTGTTAGTCTCTGTCATTCCATAACATTTGACTGGAGCGATGTTAAGTTTTACTGTTAATTTGTGTATGTAGCATCTGCTATATCACTGATATCCACCGATAGAAATAGTCAAAAGTCAAATTGTTCTATCTTCCATTTTCAGTCTAAAGATCACCCACTGCCAAATAAGTGAATTGCTTCTTTTTTTAATAACATGACATTAGCTTTGTGTTTTACAATTGTAATTCTTATTTTATTGTAATGAATTTTTCCTAACTTGACTGATAACCAATCTATTGGCATTACTCATTTCTACATAAAGTTTGATCAATCAATGTTAAACTTAATATAATAGCCTTCTAGTCTGCTCAGTTTTGGTGAAACTGAAATATAAACCAGGAAATACAGAACAGTTCACAATACAGGGTGCTGGGATGACCAGTCAATGGACCAAGTAGTGGACCAGTCTTAAAGGGTTAAGCTTTGATTATTTTCTTACTGTTTGGATTAACCATTGCTCCCTATCAGTTGTACAATAATGTCATTTGTATACATTAAGATAATGTTATTAGACATCCACATTTCCTAAATGACACTCAATTGGGTCATGTACTACAATTTACTGGTATTTTTTACAATGGTGTGTTTCTTAGAAGAATGAACCAATATTATATTCATGTAATGTGTGTCAGATTCATGAATAGACTTCTGCCTTCCAATGTAGAGACTTGAAGAGAGTAAGTTCTCTAGAAATGTGACTTAAGATGTTGTATTGCTTGAATATCTCATTTTTTATCTGTGTACATAGTGAACACAACGTGAAAAAAATGTAACTTTATTCTTAAGGCCCACAATATCCTAGATTTATACATATATATAAAGAGACATACACATTATCTCAGTGCCATTTGTCAGTTTTGAAAGGTGCCAGAAAGTAACCTGTTAACAAGAATATGCTATTTATGTATATCAATCAGAAACACATCATGGAGTGAACCTATTTTCAATGTATTTTTATACAATTATAAAATTGAATATTTTCATTTAAAGATAATCCAAATAATTGTATAAATTGCATTTGGAAATTGTAATAAGCACAAATGTATAAATAGTTAGAGCTTGGGAAGTTCTAAGATCACCGCGATAGAATTTTCAGGTCGAAAGCCTTTCACTCTTTGAGAGATAATTTCACCTGATATTCTCCTCACAGAGCTCTCAAGTCTGTGGGTAGAGATTATGTGTTATCATGATTGCATGACATAAAGTTGTACATTTGGCTGTCAATTCTAGTTTAGTGTGTTTGTAATTATGTGCAACATTTTAGAAACTAAATGGTGGGTATTTTTTTCTTAAGCTTGTTCAAGGTGGTAAAGATCTGACACTTTTTGTTTGAAAATAGTTATAATTGTGTTGCTTTATTAGGGTCTCCTCTTTTTAGCTCTGCTGACTGTCAGCATAGCTTCTGCAGTGAGGGCGATTTTTGGCTATTCTGTCTGTCTGTCAACTTTGATCTTCTGTGCTGACATTACTGGTGGGAGTTCTTAGCTATTAGTAGATGGGATGTTTTATTTATTTTCAGAGGACCAGTTCTAGCCCTCTTGTTGGCTCAGAATGCTTTTCCATTTTTTAATGATGTTTGAGAAAATCTAATAACTTTTACTAAGTTGTCAAAAAAGCTGCCATTTTGGATAACATGACAACTATCAACCAATAACAGTTGAGATAACATTGAAAGTTAGGGCCACCAGGGGTACATACAAACTATTACAAAGGTTCACCACTGTGCCCTCTGGTGGTATTTGAGTTAAGAGCTGAATTCAAATGTAATGTGTCAATTGATTGGTTGAAATATTGTCTGCTCAGGGAAAGGATTCAAATGACCATTTATAAAGCAAAATTGCAGGCATTTTCAGAAAATGTTCACAAACATTACAAAAAAGCAATGATCAGCATAGTGCTAAGGCCACTGGCCTATGTTTTTGACATTAAATATTCCAATAGAATCTAGTGATTGAGTATTACAGGTATCATGTTTATAATTTATGATTAAATTGTTGAAAATCATATTTGATTGTGTGCAGCTTTACCAAACAATTTTGTCTGGCGATGGAGTATTTTGCTTGAAAGTATTAAAGTTTTATAAACACATGTGAAATATCTGTGCCTAAAAATACTGTAAATGTAATTGTATCCCCCGTTATTTAGTGTTGCATTAGCATTTGATTTATTGTTTGTTTAAGCTTGATTGTTTGTAGAATGTTATGGACAGGACTTGTATTTTATTATGTATATTTAATTTACATTAATAACCGCATTCATTTTCCATGTAATTATCAGTTTTAATCCCATATTCATTGTGTAAAAGAGCATGTAATTGATACTGATTCATAAAGGGAAAGACATAATGAGGGAAACGTACTTCTGCTCTGATCAGAAAAGTTTGTGAATTTCATTGACATTATAAAAATATGTACATCTGTGAAAAATAAAATGTATTTTGAATATAAAAATGTGATCGGTTACAAATCTTTTAAGATAGCAATACAAAGAATAAGCACAAGATTACTGACTATTTTAAATATGCATTAAAGTTCTGTAGAGGAGTGTTTGTTGGAAGATATAGACTAGTAACTAAGATTCTAAAATAATAAGATGAGCTCAAATAAAATCCAATGTTTGTATTCTGAAGCTGTATATTTTCTACAGCTGCAAAAAAGTTTCAATTCTATATATTCTGACATGCATATTGTTCAAATATACCCCAATATGAAGATTTCATCCTTGTTTTCTACATAAAGTCATTTTTTATGTTCAATTCTTTCCTATTCTATATGTTCTGACATGCATATTGCTCAAATATGATTTCATGATTTAAATGGTAAATCTTAAGATTGCATACCTTTGAGTGATATCTGACAGATTTGTCTGCAGTCTGATGTTTAGATTAGCTATAATCCAAGATCTTTGAAACCCCAGGGAATTTTGAAGAAAATGAACAAACCAGACTTACCGGTAACTGAGTGTAGTGTCTGAAATATGGCATGCTCTGCTCAAGATCAAGCTTTCAAGACACTTATTAGTTAACCCTAAAGACTTGTGGCGGCATGAAGTTAAAGGGTTTTCAAACTTAAAATAATTTTCTTGTCATGTGACTTTTAAACTTCGAGTAAATTGGCCACAAGGCCAGCCTTAAACATGTGTGAACAATTTAAATATATATGATAATTGCTCCAAGAGAATCCCAATATGAAGATTTCATCTTTTATTCAGTATAGTCCTTTTTTTGCATTTTTCTACGTTTGCCAAAAAGAAAAAAACACAATTCTATATCTTCTGAAGTGCACATTGCCCAAATAGAACCCCAATATGAAGATTTCATCTTCAGCATGAAAAAAAGTATGGTACTTGTCCCAACTGGGATTTGAACCACCTTTGCTGAGAACAATATATACTGGCCTGATGTTCCCAGTAAGTTACTTTTTGATCTAAAAAGCTTATGATACCGACTTCTATAGTAAGTGGATAAGAGTAACATGAATAACTTGGGGAATTTTGGATTTGGGAGGGTTCAAAATGATACAATTTTGAATGTTATTCCACTCCCTGTATGGACAATCACAGCATAAACATTGCCCAAAATAAAACCCCATTAAGAAGATTTCATCTGCAGCATGAAAACATAGGCATCAGAGATGCATCAACCCTCAGCCCTGGTAACTTATTGCACAACATTCGCTCCACACAATATTTGTGAACAAAATGTCACTGCACCAAGGCAAATTGATGCAGGGGTAAAAAAAACCCCATAAAATCTACTTCCTTTGATAGCTTATGTGTGTCAAGTATCATGAAACTCTAGAATTACTCTAGAATTATTGAAATGGGCCAGTGACCTTGAAAAGCAGGTTAAGGTCACTGTCCATCAAACTCATCTGGGGTCTTCACCAGATGCTTATGTGTGTCAATTTTCATGAAGCTGCCATTATTTGTTCTTGAGTTATTGCAATGACGTGGATTTGACATAATTGTCCCTTTGATCTTGAAAAGTAGGTGAAGGTCATGTTCCATCAAAAGAAGTCTGAGGTCTTCACCAGATGCTTATGTGTGTCAAGTCTCATAAAGCTGCCATCATTCGTTCTCGAGTTACTGCGATTCTTGGGATTTCACATAATTGTTCCTGTGACCTTGAAAAATAGGTCAAGGTCGCCGTCCATCAGTCTTGTCCGAGGTTTGTATGGACATTTTTGTATGGAACATGACCTTCACCTTCTTTTCAAGGTCACAGGGACAATTATGTGAAATCCCTATCATTGCTGTAACTTGAGAATGAATGATGACAGCTTTATGAGATTTGACACACATAAGCATCTGGTGAAGACCTCAGAATATTTACTATGAAACATGACCTTCACCTACTTTGAAAAGTAGGAGAAGGTCATGTTTCATAGCAAAAATTCACAGGGACAACAAGAATCATAATAACTCAAGAACAAATGATGGCAGCTTTATGAGACTTGACACAAACAAGCAACTGGTGAAAACCCCAGACAAGTATGATGGATGGTGACCTTCACCTTCTTTTCAAGGGCACAGGGAAAATTTTGTGAAATCCTGATCATTGTGATGACTCAAGAACAAAGATGGCAGCTTTAAGAGACTTGACACACATAAGCATCTGGTAAAGACCCCAAAAGAGTTTGATGAATGGTGACCTTCACCACTTTTCAAGGTCACAGGGACAATTATGTCAAATCCACATCATTGCAATAACTCAAGAACAAATAATGGCAGCTTCATGAGAATTGACACATAAGCATCTGGTGAAGACCCCAGGGCTGTATTGTATCAACATGTTCAAAATTATGAACCCAATATTTTGGGTTCCAATTCAGTGTAAAATACCAAATTTGAACCAAAAGTATTGTATGAACAAGTTCAACACAAATTTCGGATTCAAACACCAATTTCAGGTTCATGTTTTTGAACAACACCAATTCTATTGGGTTCAAACCAGGGTTTTTGCTTAGATTTCAAGTGTGTGCTTATATTTCAAGAGTCAAATCATGCCCAAATATGTTTTTCAGGAACAATTTCAATCAAAAATATTTTGCTTACATCAAAAGTTTGTGCAGAGATCGCAAGCAAGGTCCGTAGCTTGTTTGAATGCAATTTTTTTCTTGCATTGAACATTTTTATAACAACGGCTGCAAAAATGCTTTATTGCCTGTGAAATGTACATGTATCACAATGCGAAAATATGTGATGTCACATGAGCGCCAAGAACATTGGTTAAATATTATAAAACTGACGTGCAGGAGATTTTTGGTTCAAAATGAACCTGATTTTGGGTTCAAATGAACCCTGGAACTGCTTGATACAATACTTTTGGCTCAAAAATATTTTGAACCAATTCTTTGAACCAATACCCGATTTTGAACCCAATATTGGTGCAATTGTGAACCTGTTGATACAATACAGCCCAGATGAGTTTGATGGATGGTGACCTTCACCTGCTTTTCAAGGTCACAGGCTCATCATCTCAATAATTCTCGAGTAAATGATGACAGTTTCATGATACTTGACACATGTAAGCTATCAAAGGAAGTAGATGTGCACTTTTTTGTTTTGCATCAATTTGCCTTGGTGCAGTGACGTTTTGTTCACAAATATTGTGTGGAGCAAATGTTGTGCAGTAAGGTACCAGGGCTGAGGGTTGATGCATCTCTGATGCCTATGTTTGAATAACTTGCACTATAACCATTGTTAAAAAAAACATTGGCCTCAGAGCAGTGCTTTTTTGCAATGTTTGTGAACATTTTCTTTAACTGTCAGGAAAGTTTTTCATTTTCATTTAAGGGGTATTTGGTGAGAACTGTACAAGGAAGAGAGCTGTACAAATCCTTCTAAAATTAAATACTGATATTGGAGACTATAGATAAGAATCATGTATTTTACTGAAATATTTTTCCCAATCACACAAAAACACATCTTTCTTTATATGAAAACTTTATTTACTTAGAATAAAATCATCTTACATTCATATTTGATGAACTAAACAACTGAGTCAATTCAAACACTCTTTACATTTATGTATATATAATACATATAAAGATATATATACCTTGGCATATATACTTGTTATATTTTGTGAAAGTAAAATGGGCAAGTTCAATTTTGTTGCAAATCATTAATGTTAAACAATATATTGCAACACCAAGACAACACAGGCACTGCTATAGAGTTGCTCCCAAGAAGAAAGTTTGCTTCACAATGGTCTTTAAGAGCTCATATTTGATACAATGCTCACACCCTTACATTTCTATATCTTATCTTCATGATAGATACTTTTAAAATAGTTGTTCCATATTTTCCCATTTCAGGTTGCATGTGTTGTTATTACCTTTCAGGAAGAATTGGTTGTGTGCATCAAAACTATGTGCTCATGCTGTGGATGCTAAATATTGCTGCAAGTTTAACACAATTCAGTCAGGAATTACATCTCTGACTGCACCTGTGTGTACTTTTGTGACCAATATATTTGCCCAAAGGTAGCACTGAAGTTCCACTCCATTCATCACCCTCTTCAGACCATTGCTATGACAGCCCTCCCCCATTATCACATGGTACCATATGGCTGTCACAGAATACCCCTATGTGCTCTACTGTATACAGTCAATGGTAGTATTCCTTTACCTTCCTAGTTGTCAGTCTCATCTCAAATTATAGGATTGCCACATGGCTACCAAATTCTTGTCCCAGTTACCATACAGATGGCACACCCATCTGTATTGCTCATCTATTGACATTTAAACAAAATTCTAACATTGGCTCTTTCAATAAAGTTCACAGTTCAAAAGCATTTTGTCAGGAAATCAAATGATAAAGAGAGCATAACTAGTTTTGTGCTGTGGACTAAATATAATTTTATTTATCAAAGTGTATATAAATGATTTACCACACTCCATAACAGTATAGATATCTACTCCAGACGTTCCATAATCAGACAAACAATACCAAGGAAATTATCATTTATTCATATAGAATTGACACAATTTTTTATTTTGTGATAACCAAAATAGCCATGACCGTCTTTTTTAAATTTGAGGGAGATTTACATATAATCTGACAATTTCTCTGAAAACTGAATGATAAATACATATATTTTCAGGATAGTTTCAAGATCCAGACTTGAACTATTGTACAAAATTAACTTAAATTTTCTTTTGTTTTCTATATCAACACAGTATAAGCATATTACTGACACATTAAGCAAAAAGACAAAGAATTTTTTTTATTAATATAAAGAAATAACTATTAATATTTCTTCACCTAAAGAAACCCAGATGTGAGAACAATATTTGTCAATTGGCAATTTTTACAATATTCTACAATCTGGAGCTGTTGTGTTAATCAGATATGGTCATTATATACTTAAAAAAAGTAATTCAATCACATAAAAATACAAGAAAATACATTTTAAACCCATCACAGTTATACATCTCTATCACACAAGTACAAGATCTGCACCTTATTATGATACTATTCACACAATGAAATAAAGATGATAAGAGTAAACGTGGAATATTTACATGAGAAAAATCTGTTGAAAACCTTTTCAGACATTCAAAACATGGACATGTGCACTTTCTTTATAGGTATTTCTTCAACATTAAGCTGTTACAAAGAAATCTTACCTGTGATTATTCACAAAAGAATGACAAGAAAAAAAAAAACATTTTATCACTGTAAAAGTCATACAATATTAAGTGTAAACTAGGTAACTTCTTATGCTGTGGTCCACAAATTATAATTGATTACTCAAAATGCAATAAAATATATCTAAAGGTTGATTCTCTGATGCGTTCTCCATCTCATGAACACATAAATAGGCATTGTCAAAACCACAATCTGCATCGTGGAAATATTCCTGCCTTAAGTGCCTCCTGGTGCCCTCTGGTGAGCAACAAACATTGCCTATTAAAATTAACAAATTTTGTTTCTGAGTTCATTTTGACTTTCTCAAATCACGAGTTATTTGCACAAAAAAGTGACAGTGTTTAAGCATGGTTTTGTCATGAGAAAATAGACTGCACTCTTGAACAATCAATTCAGGTTTTTCTTCTAGTAGCTCAGGTCAGATTAACTTTTCCCAAATGTTTAGCGATTCTAACACAATTAGTGAAGAAACATTAAAGATGACATAACAAAATGACATAATTTGGAACAATTTATCAAGATAGCTCATTTTCAAATTTGTTATATACTCCCTCAAGGTACTTAGTGGCACGACTGGCATGATTTGTTCATGAAATACATCATTTAAGAAATATGAAATATATCCTGTGATTATGAAAAAATAATTCAGGTTATTCGTCTAAAAAGTAGCTGTAGACTCTTATATTGTTCACTAGTCATATATGTTGCTTGGAACGGCCAAAATTAGTTCCCAAATATCACAGGCAGAAATTTTGAGTGAACAGAAGACATTGATGGATGTGATTATATCATTGGCAATATTAGAATAGCTGAGGGTGAAGAATACTCAGGGGTGGGAGAGCTCCGAACAGTGCCGGGTGGTAAATCTGATCCAATTCAAACAATCCATGTCATTTTGGATGCTCACAACAATGCAGGACACTAAATCGCATCATTTTGGATGCTTTATCCCATAGCCAGACACTAAATCAGTCAATCCAAGTGAAATCTGAGCAGTGCATACACTGGACAATGGCTATACTGAAAAGGTTATTTATTTAATCGTCATGTATAGACTATCATATTGTAAAGAAAATAACATGATATACAAGAACAGGATCACCTGAAACTAAATTTTAATTGGATTTTAACTCAATTTTAAAACAGGAATGTTACCTGTGTTAAAATGTTATAGGTCTAATACAAAATATTATAGGTCTAATGTAAAATATACACCATCATAATTAAGATACTGTTACACACTCGAGTGTATTGAAGTTTGTGTAATTTTGTGATGATTTTGTGATGATTTTGATGTCTTTTGTGAGATGTTAAAAAGTAGTTATATAACAGAATCACCCGGATTGGTTTAGAATTGGTGTAAACCAATGGTATGACTTCATATCATCTGGCTATACTTTGATTACTGTCTGGCACCTTTCAGAGCTCTCCCACTCCTGATACTGTGTTTAAGAATGTGTGTGGTCAGAACAAATGCTGCTTAAATCAAAGAGTGTTAAAGCTGCAGTAAACAAATCACAGACAATTTTATCAGTGAAATCTTAACTGTCCACAAGAGGGCACATCTTATGTAAGAATATTCCTCATTACAATAAAATTGTAATTTTTCAAACACTGCATCTCGGATGCAATATACATTTGAAGTCCCATATCAGACTTGCTTCATTTCAGACAAAAATGAATGTGAATCATAACAAATGTTTAAACATAAAACAGTCTAAGTATGGAACTATTTTATTTGATTTTGTTCGTGTATGAAAAAAATATATTTATGATTAAAACATAAGATCAGTTTCTTTACAACTAAAAATTTCATAAATACACACAATTCTTGAAATCATTTGAAGAATTTGATTATTGTGAGGAACAATGCAAACAAAAATCAACTGTTTTAGAATATGCAAAGCTCATATTTGTCTTTGAGATGGTTTTTTTTCCTCTTCGTTTGAATGGTAATAAGCACTATCATGAAATGTTTATATTTCAAATACAGCCACTTTGATAGATGGGGGGTCAGCCTCAGATATTTCCTTTCACAACCTAAGCCATATATTACAATATATCTTACAGAACAAATACATTTATCTGCTTCATGAATGAACAATTACTCCTCTATAATATAGTGTTTTTGCTGCCCTCAATTTCGTATCTGTCCTTTTGGTAAAGAAACTTTGAAATTTAAAACTGATGAAATCTTGATTTAATAATGCAATATATTAAAGATGTTGGAAAGTTATATGGAAGCAACAGAAACACTAATTCCCCATTCAAATACACTATATTAACACTCAGGATTATAGTGTTAACCATAGATTATTTTATCAGAGCAAATAAGCCCAAATCCAAAGAATGCTATTCCCACAGCACTTTCCAGTCAATTATACAATTATTTTCCTAATAACTAATTTTCAATAACCAACTCTATGTGATACAACAAGACTTAAATAGCAGTAAAAAAAATGTCCTAATCATTTGAGATACTTGTATGACGCACTCATTCGGTGATATAAGTCCAAATTTACCTTCTGCAGACAATTATATCAACTATACCTGCAGGTTGTCACTTCCAGGCATTTTCATCTTTTCAGGAAATCTAAAAACTCTGGACTAAATTCTACCATTCCATAGTACCCCATCTTGTTTGATTGCAAATTGTTCTCAAGATATAATATTAGATTTTTAATGAGATCATAAGAAGAAAGCTATGTGTATTAATTTTGTCAGCTTGGTGTTAAATGTTTCCAAATGTTTGTCAAGACTTTTCTTTGATGTTCACAAATGAAGAAGGAGCTTATCACCATTGTTGCCTTGTTGTGGGGGAGCCAAAGAGATTAGTTTCTGAATAGGTTTTGCTGGTACTATATTAAGCTGTTTTAGGTGTCCAGAAGTGGTACATAATATTTTGATAACTACTGGTACCACCATGATCTTTCTTGTTCTATTTATTGGGGGCATATTGAATTCCCTTTATCCGATTGGGTGTTATCAATTACATAGTAATTATCCTTTCATTTAAAAATAGTTTAAATGATTTGATATTCAGCTGCCATGGTTCCCTTTTGATCATAATATGATTATATCAAATTTATATAGAGTTGGTTAAAATTACACAATTTAAACACTTACAAATATTTACAAACCTGTTTTGTACTGTATTATGCCAAAGATTACTGTTGGGCCAGGGATAATTGATTTGTGATGTTCTGTACCAATCATCTGTCCTGAATTGCTATTCAGTTTTAGGACAATCTTATATGGCCAAGAAAAAACCCTTGTTTCATATCCAATTCTTTGATTTTCAAATGGGTAAGGAGGGATGTGCCACATGCATAAGAATTTTAGACTGTAAGTGGACTCAACAAAACCTTTTCTGATGTCGTAATCATACATTGTCAGAGAGGTTTTGGCACCTGGAATACATATTTTTTTAAATCCCAAATTGGGGTATGGAGGTATTGACATGGAAGACTTCCAGTCCTTAGAATTCAAGAGTGTACCACCATAACTGTTTTCTCAAAATACAAAAGATTAAAAAAAAAAGAAGAAAAAAATGAAACCTCATACAAATCTGATCTTTTTTTCAAATGAAATTTCCCAGTGACATATTTACAAACTTTCAAGTACAAGTACATCCAAGTGTATCTTCAATTAAACCTGGCCTTATATAGAATATTATTTTTTACTTGGCAAAGGAAGGCATGTTGCAGTTTCTTTCATATAAAAGATATTCTACTAAGCACATAATGGTGTTACGTTGATTGTAAAGCATAGTAAGCGAGGAGGTCATCATATCCCTCCTGCTCCAGGTACGGGGTGGAGTTGTCTGGCCGGAGAGGTCCACTTGCCAGATCTAGCTGCCCCATTGCCATGGCCATGGCACTCACATCACAGTCTACACTCGATGATGAATGGTGGTTATTGGTCACAGATCTCGGACTTCTGACGGATTTGTTCTCAGAATCGCTCTCGTCGGAGTCGCCTTCCTCCTCATTGACAGCCAGAACTTCTGGCTCCAGCTCCTCCAGTCCATTCAGTTTGTGCTGGTGAAGTCTTTCATTGATTCGCAGGTCAGCACCATCCTCTAACATCCGGATGATTATTCGAGCAATATTCCTTGAGTCATCTATGCCAGAATGTTGTTGTCCCTCAAAGTTCATACCCATGTTCTCCAACATGACTGAGAGTTTAGAGCGACGAAACCCATAGAAATTGCTATAAGATTTTCGAATATTTATCCACTTGCGAGCCCAGCGTGGGAATGGAACCCTTGACATCCGACATTGTAAATGCATGAAACGTGCCATGTCCCAAGGTCTGAAAAAACATCATAATTCTCACTTTGAAATTCTCTCTTTATTATATGGCATATATATGATACACTCTGTATCAAATACATGATCATTACCTGATTAAAACAATATTAACTTTTTTCAGACACTGATATATTTTAAAATACATCTTGTAATTTATTTTGCCAATCACCAGCAAGAGACCTTGGAAGTACTACTAACAACTTACATTTAAAACTGCTTCACCAATTACCCTATAACTGATAATGTATTTAGAAAAACTAAGTTGTTCTGTACCTTAAAATTAAGTTGTTGTTAAAATATGAATGAGGTTGTTGACAAAATACTACTAATTCTAAAATGGCACGTACCAAACATGCAGGATGTTGTGGTATCAGCATACACATTGTATGTAAATTCTGGAGTTATGTTTATAAAGAGACTCACCCATCAGTGGCCACAGCAAAGTGGCTTGCTTTGCGAAGCTTGTGTGATTCGAGCCAATGCAACACTCTCTCCATCACCAGTGGGAATGGGTCAGCTCTATCAACTTGTTCCTATTCCAGACAAGCATATAACATTAAATTATTGTGTCAATATAAACCCTATTGGTGACATTGAATTTCTGAATTATAATTAAGTTTGCTATTCTATTTAACTTGACGCTCTTGTTTTAAGCTATTTACAAACCAGATTGATTTTTACTAAGATATATTTGTTTAATATTATCAGGAACATGTGAAATAGAGAGAATATAAGGAGACTAACCTGAGTGATACCAGTCAGTGTTTTGCAGAAGTCAGTCAGTTTGGGGTTCAGCATTGGTTTAACATATGAATGGAACTCATCAATCTGCAAGAAAATAAAAAAATAACCAGCATCATTAATGAAAATTTCCATGGGAACAAATCTCATCATGTTAGAAGTATTCTCCAAAATTAAATCATTGAAGAAAATCTTCTCAAACTTGGTTCTTTTTATTTATTTTGGTATTCTCCAAAATTACATCAATGAAGAAAATAATTCAAAGCTTTGATGAAAATTGTAAAATTAACAGATGTATTCTTACCACTTTTTTTTCTCTTGTATCTACAAGCACAATTGGGAATTCAATAATTTCATATTTAAAGCCTGAGGGATTATGCTCCTGGCATGTTGCCTCAAAGTCAATAACCAGCAGATACTTGAAGTGGGGTGAAGTATCAGTTGTCCGAACACAGGCTTTCATCAGCTTCTGTCTCTTATAATGGTTTTTCAGTCTTTTCTTCAAAACTTCCTTAACACCCCTAAAATGGTTTAAGGAAAATAAATGAGATAGATAATCATGGCTACAATTTAACAATATTTGAAATCTCATGTTTCAGTGGAAGCTTTTCACTGTATGACTCAAAACATCATATTTTAAATGACCTGATGGCCTCTTATTTATCTCCAAAAATTATTAGAATTTGAGTCAAACTTATGTCTTAAAATTGCAAAATGACCACATAAAAAAATTAATTATCATTCATGCAAAAAAGTAAGTTATTTATTTCAAAAAGCTTGACTTGAGTTTATTTTCTGATATCACTTAATAGAAGCATAAAATATGTGGACCTTATCAAATTAATTATACTTTTTTTTCCTGAAAGAAAATGATTTACAGACATACCTGGTGTCCAATTTAAGTTCAGCCAGTTTTAGTCGGATCTGATCTTTAGTCATTCTGTTAATCTCCCCATTCCTCAATGCAATCTGTTTATATACTGGATCACTAAATGGTCCTTCATATGTGCCATCTTCCCGTCGTACATTCTTCTTCCCTTTTCCTTCATTTTTGGGTTTATCATCCTCAGGTTGCACCCATTCTGTAGCAAACTCTTTATCTTCAATCATCATCATGCCTGCCATCTTAATGTTTTTCACTTCACTGGCTTATACAAATTTGTGTTGCACACCCCAGCATAATGCCTTCTGAAAATGAAGGGGAAAACTCATTACTATACTCAATTTTATACTTCAATTTTATGTATGTTTCTTGGCTCCAATTGAATTTAAATAATTGTTTTTTTTCACGAAAAAAAGTCTTGCAATGCAGTTATATTATTCAAATATGATGCACATATCAAAATCTGAAAATAATACTGTAATCAATGGCAGCATATGCATCAATTATAAATGCCTAAATCCATTGACCCTGTGATATACACCATGCTTGATATTGCACAAAACTTAACATTGCATTTAGAACCATTCTGAGTTGTAACTTAAATGTGATGGGCAGTGAATTGTATTTCTGAAAACCATGGATTTCAGGTCCACTTTGCTGATGGA
The DNA here is from genome assembly GCA_949316495.1 of Amphiduros pacificus. Lineage (NCBI taxonomy): Eukaryota > Metazoa > Annelida > Polychaeta > Phyllodocida > Hesionidae > Amphiduros > Amphiduros pacificus. The sequence continues at coordinate 8,278,427 of OX439000.1, forward strand.
TTTGGGGGTGATAGAGTACATGGTCAGAGTCTGATAGAGAAATCTTGGTGATTGTTCACTTTCTCCGTCTTTCAATGTCAATGTGTGGTAAACTTCATCAGTTTGTGAGTCGTTGGTCTAATTTTACTTTGTTCCTAAATTTATCTATATGCATGCAATTTCAGTTTATTTTGCTTCATTTGTCTTATTGCTCATGACAGAGAAATATCCATGTTACTCGCAAACTTTTTATACTGCGGTGAGACCATCTCATGCTTGATTCTGGCTTGAATGAGTGACCCACCATACTGTAGTCATGGCATCCACTCGCTAAATAACAAGCAGCTTCCAGAGATTTTTTTCCTGTTATTTTTTTTTTTGCATTCAACATATTTTAAAGCAGTTTTTAGTTTATGGAGTACTTCAGTAAAAAAAAGTCACATTTGAAAATTTTTCTGACATCTACACAAATATACACTATTTCTTTCTGAATCATAAAGGGACACTTGTTAAACCTGCCCTACAAAGTTACCTTACATATTTCTGAAGATGATTGACTGTATTGCCAGTGCAGCACAAAAAGCCTGATTGAAACATCCACCATAAAAAATATAAAACATGATTGGGGACTTCTCAAAGTTTGAAAATATGAAAAGACCAGGAAAGACCTACGTAAGTGAAAATCCCCTTCCCGCAATTATAAAAAAATGGACGGTGCTCATAGTCACGTAGTCTTAACATTGGTGACCATTACAATTCGGAAGAAGCTGAAATTCTTGTTCATTCACAAGTGGGATAACTGACTTAAAACTTAATAAAATGATTCTTTTACAACCAGATATTGAAGAAAACAGATAATCTTTTGCATACAACTAGGCCATATAGTCAGTGCGAACATAATCACGATACCTGCAATGTGTTAACCATGCGCAGCTCAGTGGAATGTGCTAGGGCAGATGAAATTTGATGAACTCTCTCTAGGCCTGAAATGGCTGCTGGGCCCAAAATAAACAAAAGACAAATTCACTTCTAGAGATCTTAATTACTCCATGGGCAACCATACTGGAGAAATAAGGTAATGCAATGGTGCATATTACTTTATAACACTGTAAACCTTGAGGCCAAGTTCCTGAGTGTAGGACAGTTTTTAATTGCATAAAAACCTCTTTTTACATGTGCAAGCCCAAATAAAAAATATATTTCTATAGGGTGAAATTGTGGAAATATACCTGTTTTGCCTGGCTGCATTTCATTGTGTCAAATATGAGAAATGTCAATGTACGAGTTGCAATTGTTATTTGTTCAAACTTATAGAGATTTGGGTGCAGTTCTTTTCATAGGAATGTGTAAAAAACCATGTTCCATAAAATTACAAATTCAACATATCGTTCATTTACCTGGTTTCAGCAGAAACATCAAAATACAGTTGTCAAATCACAATTTCACATCTTTTCTGCCGCCATATGTCTTCTATGCCCCCTGTAACATATACAAAAATTGCGAGGTGTTTCTTGGTTGCTTTTATGTGGAAAGTGGGTCATTTTATAACGACATAAGCGACAGTTTAGGTGGCTCGCGAAATGGCGCATCAACAGATACGTGACAGAGCCTACAATCCTTGTAAATTCGTACATTTATGCATTTATTTTATAATATTTATATTGATAGAAAGGTTAGTATATATCTTATCAACTATTCTATCGAAAATGTAATTACTAAGACAGACTTTGTTAAAATCTAACACAAGTCCCTATTTATCGCCCATTGATATTTTGATGTACTGTACTGCTGTACACAAAATGTAACATTTTCTGTGTTATATTGAGAAAAAAATGTGCTTTTCCTTTCATGATATTCATAATATATCAAAAATATTTCGGTAACTTTTTTTATCACATTATAGAAACATGTAAATATTCATATAAAAGTGACAGAGGCAGCCTCAGGCAGGAGGCTTTTCAGTGTAATTTCACCAGTGGCAGTGATGTTTTCAGTTGTTTGAGAAGTCGTTCCTGACACTACTATTACACCTTGATGAAAAAATAAACTAGACTTTTTGACTTCATACATTATTAGAATAATACTTCAGCTTTCTATTTCTGATGTCTTTAATCATTTCTACCACAAACTACTAAGAGAAAGCAAACCTGAGAAATGATGTGCGAATTATGACTGTGGACAGTGTGGTCATTCTTATACCTCAGTGATGCGCGTATCGACGAGATTTCCAATGAATACGAGCATGCCGAGTATTCGTAGCGTATTCATTAGGTGCAAACTATTTTCCGTTGGCCATATTTAGACTGGTCTCCCGCCGAACGTCAAGAACATCGTGTATACACAGAGGGCGGCAACCAGTCTATGGCTGTACACACTATTTTTCGGTCACGTGACGGGGTCAAATGAGGTGCGCTTTGTTTACAAAACGTTTTTAATGATAAATATCTTGTTTCATGTATCATTTAAAAAAAAATACAGTAGTTGTCTGAGGTATAAAAACAAAACATGCCTCGTCGGTATGTTTTGTTATAATATTTTGACAAATTTAAATTGAAGAAAACAAGTCATGCTATCACTCATGTTAACAAGTAGTTGTTCACAGAACAGTGTTTCCAACAATTTAAGACTTGTGGAGAAGCCCTTGTTGGAAACTACTGCCTGTTGGAAACTGCTCAGGACTATGCCCATAAACAAAGTACTGTGACCGTTCACATAAATTGTAAATGTAGGGTCCTATTAGTCATTTATCCACTCGAGCCATGCAAATTAATATATTGTGTTATTTAACTCTGATAAGAGCTTTTAGTTAAGCCTAATGCCCAATGAGTTAGTAAACTTCTGAAGCCAGTAAAAGGTCTTCAGTTTACTGTTTAGGGTCAAATAGCCCTATTGGAGCTGCTTGTCTGTTCAAATTTCTGAGACATAGCCCAGACCTCAATCTTTGTTATAATTCTAATAAACATGGCTTTGTCATGTGATATGAAGAGTACTTGTCAACAACCAGTTTCCAGCCAATGAAGGAGACGTGACTGGCCTCAGCAACAAAGGGCCTCTTCCTGCAATTGGCAGTAATTAGTAGCAACTGAAAACTGGTTGGACACAAGAAAAGGACAATTATTTTAGTTTGATGTAGCAATGCTGAGAACTAAGTGTGTTGGGGTGGATCCGATAATTTAAAAAACAACTATTAGTCTGGTTCATGAATATCTGGTCAGTTCTCACAGCTTCTGCCTCAGTCTGCCTGCCTCACTGAGGTCCCTAATGTCATTGACAGCTCTCTGTGTCAAAGGGGACAATGGGATGGAGTGAAAGTGAAGATTATTTTCTCATCTAATGAGAGTTGTATAGAGATGGTTCTAATTTTTTTGAACAGCTCTGTTATTGTTTTCAGAAGGGGAAATGGCAATTGACCTATTGAACTGACTAATACAATAACCATGACAGGCTAAACCTAATCAATATGGTCAAAAAAATGTTCAGAATGTATACATATGATATGAAAAGTACTTCTGGATTTCCAGAAAATACCTGCAGACAGAACCAGAATTTATTTACCACAGGCCTGCCCTAGTATGTAAGGCTGTTTGTAAGGCCAGTACTATAAATAAAAATCAAATTGTGGCACAGAAAGTATGTCATTAAGTCAGAACCTATGGGAACCAAATATTACCGGTACTCTTTTTTAATTTGAATTACAATGTTATAATGTTTATAAAATATCTGTATAGTAATTTTTATTAACTAAAGAATTAATTATTCATAGTTTTTGTTTAGCTATATTTTGTATATTCTTTGCAGCTCAGTGTCTGGCCTAAAATTACAGTGCAACATTGGAACATTGGATAATCGCCAGAGAAATCTTTTAGTGACAAATTGCACACAGTCACAAGATAAATCTTTACCAAAGTCTGCCAATCACTGTATCATCTTTAGGCACTACAATTCCACAGGGACTGATCCTAAAGTCACAGGAAACACGCTAGGAATAACTGATTTCTTGTGTGATTATCACAAGATTTGTGAGGCCAAAAATACAGACAATGGTTATATTGATTCAGTAAGTATTGTCTTTTGCTTTCTGCTTGAAGAAGACTTTTATAATTTAAAAACACTAATTTACTCCAAAAGACAGATAAGGAGGCTTTATGCTGAAAATATCCCCGAAGAAATTTGCTATTAAGATTGTGATGTTGCAGGTGCGATATCAAGGTATCACAGGTGATGTATACTGTTGTAAAGAAAACAACTGTAATACTCTGAAGCATCTGAATTCCTGGAAGCCACCTCAAGTATATTGCTACAGTGGGACTTCTACACAAAATAGTACACAAGGTTGGTGTGTAAAATACAGGTCAAATCTGGATTTAAAGTTGGTACTTGTGTAAAAATCACTAAATATATCTGAAGTGCCGTGGGCAAGTTTAAAATGTCAGTAGGGTAAAATATTTGGAAACGATATACTTGTGTGAAATATATGATGCTAAATTATGTATTACGTATACATAAATATACATAATATTGATTTACCGAGGTATAAATTTTTGTGTGTTATGATGTGATATTCATATTTGAAGCATGGAACACACAGGCATGTGTAGTGGGCCAGTGTATGAAGACTATAGACCACCCCAGTGGACCAAAGCCAGCCCCGACTTCTACCATCTACAGCTGTGATGTCAACCAGTTCTGCAAGGAAAACAAGATAACAAATAATACATGCCAAAATGTGAGTAGTTAGCTTTTCACATAATATCTGAACATTTGTTTTCTAGTTTACATTAAAGTGATTACAGTGAATTGTGTCCATGGCCCTATATATTCAATTCTTCAATTCTCTGTGTAATTGTATGTGTCAGGATAGAGCACATCAATATTTTCATAGACAACACTTTGTGTTTCAAGTGTAAATAAATTCTGTTGTGTGCATTAATCAGGCATGTACAAAGCAAGGTTCATATACCCATAACACAAGTACCCAATTCCTAGCATTTTTGTGCAGATAACTTATGATTTCTATATAAAATTCACAAAATGATTACTTCGATTGTTGACACGCCAACCACAAATATTTTTCAGTCCTGGAAATTTTACACAGCAAGATTCAATCATAAAAATATGAAGCATTAAAAAACCGAATATGGCAAATTAGGATATCAATTTGATATTTTTAAGATATCAACTCATTATGTTTAAACAAAAGGATAGCTAGAAAAATGCCCAATGTAAAGTTTTTGTTCATGCCTTATAACTCGACAATTCGTCTTTAAATTTGAACAGATTACTCAAGCAGACAAAAGTCAGAGAGAAATTTGCTGCTGTAACACAACCAACTGTAATCGGCCCAAGAGAATAGGACCACAGGATGTGCAGCCGTCACATCCTCTCAACCCGATGCCACCTCACGGGAGGACTGGCTCGGACGGGCATGGCTATAACTGGGTGTTCATTGGTGGATTGACAGCAGCAGCACTGCTCTTTGTATTCTTGACAATCATAGTAATAATAGTCATTCGCAGGTGTCGACAGAAACAAGAGGAACAGTTTGCCTATGTGTACAGTCAGCTGACTGCAGATCTCTCTGAAGAACAGGTCGATGACAGCGACACTGGCCTCATCATTGCTTGATTATCAACAGGAAACACCAGAAAAGGATATGGAAAATAATGTTTAAAAGGAAAAAGATCTGTTGCAATAGGATGAAATACTCATACTGGTCTCTCCTATGTTTTTTTTACATATATTTGTATTGTTGCATTGCTTTTAATTGAGAAAATTACATTGGATAAGTTTTATGAGAGAATTTAAGCCATATCTTACCAGACAATCTTATTGTAGATCTCATTTCAAAGTATTAGTTAATTGTAGATATTATATTATGTTTGTTACATTTATATTTATTGAAGGAAAAGATCTGCAAATTTAACACTGGGATGTGTGTGTGTCTGTGTGTGTGTGTGTGTGTAAAAAGAAAGAATGTAATCCTGTGATCAGATTGAAAAAGGAAATTAAAACTACAGGGATTAAACGGGAGCAACATAAGTTGTTATAAATAAGGTATAATAGATGAATGAACCAGCCCATCATACCTGTGCTGCAGTTTGAATCAACACTCAATACAGGATATGTAAGCAATTGTATCTTAACAATTCAAATATTCACCTGGGCTCGCTTTTTGAACCAATATCAAGCAAAGAATTAATGCTTAGATTTCAAATCTGTGCTTACATTTGCTCACATCACAAGTTTGCTAACTTGTGCTGTTTCTCTTGCATACAGTTGATATTGCAAATTGAAAAAGCTAAATACAGCTCTAAATGCTGAGAAAACACTTTCTTGTCTTTCAATTGCATTACCATTGCACCATGACTTCACTTCTTGTATACATATTTAATATTTAGGTCACAGTTAAAAAGGGGTTTAAAAAATACATGGGCCTCCTGATGTTTCAAAATGTCAGAACCCCACTGTAAAAGGTTTATGAAGGGTCAAATATTGAAGTAGTGTCAATCTCAGATTTGAAGACCATTCATATGTAAGCAAATAATAGATTTCAAGTTTGTGCTTAGATTGTCATGCTTGAGTTTGTTTCAAAGAGTCCGCCCTGCTATTCTGATTTTCTATTTATCAGTTTGCAATATCAGTCAGCAATATTGCATTTATTGGAGATATAATGACGATGGTTCACACCAGCAGGGGTATTGGTGCATTAAAATCTTATCCTAGTTGTGCATATTATAATTAATAATGATTTGAAGAGACACATTTGAAATGGATAATAAGTCTGTTTTAAAAAGGGTCAAAACCTTTGATACAGTTCATATAGAATATTTAAACACAAAAAAGTTGGCGGGTGAATACAGCAGAGGTTTGTTTGTAATTGAGATTGTGATGAACAAGTCATATCAACAACAATATTTACTACCACTATTTTTTATGTACATATGATGCCATAATGTTATATATTGTAATTGCAATGTTGGTCTAGTCATAAAATATGTATATTAGTAGTGCTAGGCTTTTGGCTGGCTATAAAGTGGAAGTTACATTTTAGTGATTAGAACTGTTATTGTTACCAGAAGGTGCTGCTGTGGTGCATTTACTCACTGTTGAAACTATGCAATTATGCATATTATATAAACCCACATATATTGTAATGTTCATTCAGAATGTCGCATTTGCCATTCAAGACAGGTTCACAGACTTGTAAACCCTGGTCAAGGACAAACACATGTTGGAAATTTCAACTACTCTGGTGATTTATGTGGTCATTATAACAAATAGAAGTGCTGGTGATTAATCATATGCTGTCAGCTGTGCTGACTAAGTCAGCAAAGTTTAAACAGGGAAAGGGTGTCTTTATATACTGTACTTTGGTCCATTAAATCCTTCTCTGAAATTTTAGATTGGATTATTCAGCTAAGGTGTTTTCTTTCCAGGAGATGAATCATATTTTTTTCCATAAGGCTCAGATTTATTTAGAAGACAATATTAAGATTTTTAGCTGTGCTGACTTGGTCTTAAATTTCATTTGGTATAAAACAACGTCCACACTTACTTACAGTTAAAATGTATTATCTTAGTTCATAGCATAAATGCTCAATGTTTTATTCTCAAAACACAACAAATCTTTATAACATTGGAAGCCCATTGTGTCTCCATTACATATTGCCATCATTGTCAAATGCCAGAAATGGCGAATGACAATTTTGTCTGATGGAAAACTATTCTTAGCATTCTTATTTATCTTTACATATTATGATGAATCCACTGCCAAAACAACATACTTGGTTGTTTAGGTGACTTTAACTGGTTGAAAGAGCATAAAGGTCTTCCTGGTAGACCACCTGGATTGCCTGGATTTCTATCCCTTTACCACACATGATGGCACAAGGTATTGTCATGACCTACTTATGTAGTATTCTTGTATACATATTTACCGGTATATAACATAAAATGCACAATAAAATGATATTATTATCTTATTTTTGAGAATTATCTTGACCTCAGAGAGCTTGATATTTGCTTGGTTCATCCTATATTAATGGTGATTATATCATTATATGATTCATAAAAGTACATCATAAATTATTGCTCAATATATTTATCTCATGAAAAAACTAATTGATATCAAAAATATTTGAAGCTATTTTTAATTGATGAAATCAAGTAAAGAAGGGCTTAAAATACTATCATTTGAAACCTACTCTTTTATGTTTTGATGTTACAGAAAATTCTTTCATAATGGTATAAGAGAACAATTTTCCCAAAAATATTTCTCCATTTCAAAGAAAAAGGATAAATGAAATAATATCCACTGTACATGATACAAATCTGCTCTATTCAGGCCTAATCTCAAGTTACGCATAATAATTTTCATCAGCTCACTTGTTTTGCATGAGTAATAGCAGTTGTACAGATATTTAAGTTATATATTAATTCCAGTTTTATGACTGTCAAAAACCAATTGTGACCAATACATTTAAATGCCTTCCGTTAGATGGTGTTTGCAATAATAAGGTATCAACTATAGTCATTGATCCCTGCAGACGATCAACTACAATGATTGATCCCAGAAGACGATCAACTACAATGATTGATCCCAGAAGACAAAGTAGAGCTCAGGATTGGCTTAGGATCATCAGTGCCATTTTGTGTATTGAGCTGGAAGCAAAGTGTATTAATATATATATTTTACACATCAACATTCAATAATGTGCCTTTTGCTATGAAAAAATTGTCTCCATCTGCTTCGTAAATGCTGGATGTGATATTGTACATTATTGTATTTCATATTATAATATAGAAATTGATACCTCAATATCAGTTGTAAATAGTTTAATGTACTTTATGGATGCGTATCAGTTGATATGATGGCCCAAATGTGATATTTATAATGACTGTGGCTGCGGGGTGTCAGTTTATCATGTCAGTGTAAATATCCTGAGATTGTTAGCCCTGTTATCAAAACTGTATTTGATGTAATACTATTATTTATTGAAGAAATTAGCAAGGAATAAAATATAATATTGTTATTCATTTGTTGTAATTGAATAATTCAGATTTTAAAATATTTGGGAGGATTCAAATAAAAAGTATTTCAATAAACTCCAGAAAACTCAAGATAACCTAAAAAAAGGCACCATCCTTATCTTTATTCTCAAGAGAAGAGTTATGTTAATTTACAATTTTACTCAGATTTAAAAATAAAATGAGTAATTTTCTGATAAAACTAGTTCTTTTCTGTAACTATCAATAATGCTTATTTGACAGTTTTGCTACTGTAACATTTGTATAATCCTGTGTGTGGCATCTGATACAACACAAATAAAATATTTGGTAAATCAAAATAAATGTCATTTTTATCATTGCTTGATGGTTCTGTATCTAATTTTCATCATGCAAATGTTGCATTTTTAGAGGGGAATTTCTTCAGTCATTCTGTCTATCTGTCAGAGAATATCTTAGCTATCCACAAGTACCTGTGCACCTGAGAACCCCCAAGTGTTTTCCCCCAGAAATATGACATTTCCCTATCAATGCTTATTAGCCTGGTCTGGTCTATAATTCAGAATCTGACCTCATTTTCCATAGTTAATTATTACATCATGGGTGATATAAGTCTCAAAATGACTGCAACTAAAGCACAGTCTGCACTTTGGTGACAGATAATGCAGAAGCACAGGCAAACTATACGGGTCACCACATGGAGTATGGTCATGACCAAAGAAACATTTTTTTAATTCAAGATGCTATGTTTAGCTTTGCATAAACGAACTTTGAAGACAGAAGCTTGGCTCATAGTATTGTCATCAATACTGATTGGCATTTCATTTTTTGTCAATCAGTTTATTAAACTCCAAACTTTATCTTCTCAAGATTCCAAAACTGATTGATTTTTTTTCTTTGAGTGCATTTTTTTCCAGAATATTAATGTATTCCATCAAGTATATGGTAGACATCAAATCAGCTATCATGCCCACAAAACTATCCCAGCATCAGACTTAACAGAGAGACATCTGGTGGATCACAAATGTGCCACCTGGTGTATTAAAATCTGTCAAGCATGGGGGAACTTTGTAGACATTCAAGATTGGCTATTGGTTACCACACCTAACTCTCTTCTTTGCAAGATTCCATAGTTTTTTTTTCTACACGTGGACAGGTTATCAAAATATTAATGTATTCCCTTTATAACATACAGAAGTATAGTATAATCATCGTGGCAGCTGCCCACTCTACAAACCTAAAAAAAAAATCACAACAAAATGGAAAAAGATCCGACCCTAATGGAAAATTGGTCCCCCCAAATTAAAACATCTTTCTTACTAATAGCTTAGAACTCCACCCAAGAAAATTTCCCCCATCACCACAGAAGCTATGCATACATAGGCCAATGGTCTAAGAGCTATGCTGATCATTGATTTTTTGTAATCTTTATTAACACTTTCTGGGAATGCCTGCAAATTGCTTCTTAAATAATCAACTAATGTGCTTTCCCAGTATTGCATGTCAAGAACAATGTGGTGAAAATAATGCACCCGATATTGGGGCTGACTGCCAGGGAAGGGAGAGCTCTAGACGATGCCGGACTGTATTCGCAACATAGCCGGGTGTTATGATGTCATACCATTATTCTCAACTAATGTGAAAGAATCTGAGTGTTTTTTTGTGATGTAACAACTTCTTTATTTCTCACAAAAAGGCACAAAAATCGTATTAAAATCATCACAAAGTTTACCAAATATCATTACAGTTGAGTGGATACGATTGTGTTATAAATTTAAAAGTACATCTTTAATATTTTAACAGTAATATTCCTGTGTTAAAATTGGGCAAAAATGTTGTTAAAATTTGGTTCCAGATGTTCAAATACATGTGTAATTGATTAACATGTTATTTCCTTGAGAACAGGGATGTGACGGAATGACACCATTTAACATCCAGCTCTGTTGTGAGCGTCCAGAATGATGTGAATTGTCCAGATTGTCAGATTTACCATCAGGAACCATTTAGAGCTCTCCCCTCCCGGACTCCATCAACATACATTGCATTATTTCTGAAGTTTTACACTGATGTTATATTTTAACTTATCAAATTGCACCTTTGATGTTGAATTTGGCTCTTCTGTTATCTCAATTCTCATTGGCTGACATTTGTCAGGCTATTCAAATTGGCAGCTTCAGTGATAACCATTAGATTCCTTTTAAAAATATTTCAAAATGAGAACAAATCTGAGACGAGTGGAAATAAATAGAATTGTTTCCCTACAAATACATTATTCTGACCTAATAATAACTAAGAACTCAAACCAATAGTTTCAGACAAGATCAAAGTTGACAGAAAGAATGACAGAAAATTAAATTTCATTGTTTGGATATATTTTATTTTTTGTACAAATGAGTCAGTATTCCAGAATTTTCATGCAGCCATGTTCTGATAGTAGTATTTATCACAGATACCACAACTTTGTAGCTCACTATGGTCATAAATAGTTCATTATTTACGGCAAAATATGCACAGATCTGTATCATTCCAATACACTTCAAAATATGTTACTACACTCTAGGGTCAATGGCAGTGGGAAAAGTGTTCTCACCATTGATTGGAATATTTCCACTGTATTTGCTGTCCAGAATATTAGTGCTAATACCCGGTATATATCCACCATTATATTGTATTATGATTATAAATTACATGCTGATATGCTTACATACAACAAGAAAGTAGTGTGGGAATGCAAAATACTGAACTTTACAATTTTGTTGGAAAACAAACCAGCTTAGCATTACCATTCATGTACGTGAGCATATTTTCTATATGACATGAAAATTAAATATTTTATTTTAAAATTATGCTTTCAAGTCATGTAATTTCAGTTGTGCCTAACAGAATATTTTCATCAAAAATAGTTACCTTCAAATATACAACATTTCAGGATAAATGTAACAAAGCACACTGGGCATATACAATGACACTGAATGGGGGACAGTCTCCCTGAGTTACCATGGTTACATGGAAGGAATATATACTACTTGTTTACATTGTTGTGATACATAAGCTCAGTCAAGGCACTGGATATCACAGCATCATGTCTCTTCTCATATACAATGTTCCTCAAAATATCCTCCCTTTTTCACTTGCAGTCATTAGGTTATATTCACTGTCAACTGCAAGAAATTTTCTCAAGTTTTTTAGAAAATATTTCTTATATCGTAAATTTCTTACACCATAAAAACATATTATTTTTAAGGCCCTGGTTCCAGAAAAAATGTTCAAAGGTACACAAAGATAAAAAGGTAGAAACAAAAAACAAAGACTCCAATGAAAAAAAAAGGTTTGGTCCAGTTATTGATATTGAGCATGGGAGGTTCCTGTATTATATGAGGCCAGGTTATCCTGAGTATAAGTGGTAGGCAGGCATGGATTAACAGGGTAGATCACCTGACTTACACTGCCTCTTGAGTTTCTCACAAAGTTGAGCAATTTATAACATGTGTTTTAACCTTATTATGCACAAGGATATTTTTTCTATATGTTTATCTGTAATATCAAAAATATATTTATTTAAATACCCTTTCCCATAAGGCATTTTTCTTGCATAAGTTAATATTCCCAACACCCTCTTCATCACTGATCTGCTTAGGCTAGTCACATGCAACATCCACTCTAAGCTTTTCTAAAAATACCATGCAGAGCATAAAATATCCAAAGTTATTTTCAGAAATCTGGTTCTGAAAGGCTTTAACTATATTTGACCAGTCAAAACCAGGAATCCTGTGAAAATTAGCCTGAACAATGGAAAGGCGAGCTGCAAAAACAGCCCATCACACAAAAATCCCCATAGTTATAGCAGAGGGTGAAAATTGTTTTCAGATTTGTCAATTTACATTTGTCAAATTAACGAATGATTATGAGTACTTATTTCTCAATTTTAATAATCTCAAAATTAAACTTGGTATTTTCAACTTTATCATATATAAGTGTATATAATTAGATAATATTATGTTCCCTTTTATGCCACCATTTAATATGAACAATATCATTACACCGCAGAATGAAGTAGACCATACACACTGCTCAGGCACTTTTTTAGGAAAAAGACTTGTGAAGATTTTCATGCACTAAAACTTTAGATATTAAAATCAAAATGACTAAAATCAAAAGAAACCATCTCTTCTTTCAAGGTGATAGTCCAATTTTGTAAACTTTAATTTTATAAAAAAAATTAATAAAAAATTGTGAAAATATTTCCTATTAAAAAAAAAATTAATATAAAATTATACATGTTATCTAATCATTGTCATATATATGTATTATGTTTATAGAAATATAAGATCACTTGAGATGTAACATGCCATGCAAACAAAAAACAAATTGCTCTTTCTTGAGATGAATGTTGAGCATGAAACTATGGCTGAAATAGCTCAATTAGTAGCATTCTTCTCGAGACTCAGGGATTCCTGGTTCCAATCCTGGCCACTTACTTTAAGTGCTATGAGCAGACATTCGGAAATCAGCACTATATAAATGTTAACTTAATGACTGAGAAAATTCATTCATTACGATAAATTAACTACACAGTAGCTGTAAAAAATATATCATATATATGAGTATTTGTCATATCAGCAGATATACGACTCATTCTGTACTCCTGTATTCCTACAATCTGATTAGCTAATTAAGGGGTAATTAGATGAACTTTGCTGACCTGGATAATACAACCTTGATTATTGTTCTCTGTGTTTATCAGAACAAAAATTCTCAAGCTGGAAAACTGACATCGATTATCAATTATTGTGATTGACAAATTATCAAAGTGGGAATGAATTTGTATTAAAAAGAATATCATTGTCTCGCCTTCTTTAGTTATTGTGACCTGAAATATATTGGTAAGATGGTTCTAAAAATAATCAAGAGTTTGACAATCGATAATTGGTTATGAACCTTGTTGGTCTACTGCAGGCTGCAGTCTCAAAACAATATTTTTTTTTTTTGATTATTTTCTCAGTGCAATATTGTTGAAAACGCAAATAAATCCTCACAAGACACATTTAATAAAACATAAGTCCTATTATCTGATATATTGTTTTAGTCCTTTTGCTCACTTTTCCACGCTATATAAGTGTTCCAGATCAGTCCCACAAAGTTGATGACCAGAACTCTGTGCCTGTCCGGGATCAGGTAGAAGTTTATGATCTGCACAGCTGGCCACAGTTCATAGCTAGCCAGCAACATAGGCTTGTAGTCTCTGTGCAATTTGTGTTGAATCTCTCCGGGGCTTTCTCTCCTCAGAGCACCCATTAAGGCAATGAAGGCTCCCAGGTACATAGGTAAAAATAGACATTGATCCATGAACACCTTTTTGAGCACCACAGATTTCTTGGATCCTTTTACCCATTTGTCCAGATTACTATACCACAGATGCATGGTGGGGCCGAATACCAAGAGTCCGACTCCGAGGAACCGTACTGTCCTTATTCCTTCATAGTTCACTGCTTTTCTTCTCTCTACCACAGCTTGGGCAATGAAATCTCCTGTGCCCATAAGTATGCAAGTGTTAGCTGCCTGTGTTCTCCAGGGGTACTTGTCCAGTAGGCGCAGATATCCGCGCCACATCGTACCCAAAGTTGCCACCATAGTACTGGAACCAGCCATAGATGATTATATTACCTTCACTTCCCTGATGGTTAAACCCCTGCTACTTCAAACATTATCGCAGTGCCGAGGGTACCTGAAAGTAGACACGCAAACCTAATTCATATAATGACTACAAAAAGATTTGTTATGCATATATATATACAGCAGACACGCAACCCTTCATGGTCCAGCTACCTCCATGGATGGTTGCCCAATAGTCTGTAATGAAAACCTTTTTTAACTGTATGAAATATAGAATACCGTCAACTCCACATGCAAGTTGTGAGCAAATGGTTGAAAGCTCTGTCTTACTCATTGACCTGGACAAATCAGCTCAATATTCAGTCACTCTGGGACACAGACCCATCAATTATACATCTGGCATCAGTGAGAGGCTTGGTTGTCTTGTTTGATCATAACTATCGTCCAATGCGAAGATATGGCTTGATAATTATATTGACTATTCAATGAACTATTACAATATATCTAAATTTTTACTTTTTCTTTAGACCTGTGTTAAAAATATTTAATTTTGAAGTGTTACGAGAGATGAAATAATTCTAGGATGATAATGTGAATAACCACTATAATCTATTATTATATTAGGAATAGAAGAAAAAAATTTGCCAATAAATTAACAATTTGTTTTATACACCAATTTAACATGAAAAACCCCTGAAGAATGGTATGTAATTTGTGATAGTCATCAGAGTTATTCCATGGAGAAGCTTATAAATATAACATCAACCACTGTGAATATTGCAATGCCTCTGTTTAGCAAAGTTTTGATGGACGATATAAATAAATGATCTTTATATTTTTTTTAATGTTTTTGTTTTTTGAAAAGTGTCAAATGAATATTGTTTATCGTGAAACACAAAGCTGTCAGGAGTAATTGTTCAGCAAATGGTCTGATTCTGCTGGATCGGTCAAAACATTTACTATCAGAACCCATATCAAAACTACATATTATCTCTGGGGAATACTGCCAAACCTCATTTTTACATTTAGAATCAACTTAGGCATTTTTCCAATTATATTGCCCATGCTAATCAATTACCTTAAAAGTACTTCCTGATACAACCCATTCTGGCCAAAACGCATGTCTAAAATTAATTAATTTTGAAAAATGTTATTTTCATTTGTCTAATTTCCAATCATAAAAATATTTTGAGCGTGGTAAAAACCTTCCTTTTGATAATTTCCAATCATAAAAATATTTTGAGCGTGGTAAAAACCTAACAGAAAATTCAAACTTATTTTGTAAAAGAATCCAAATATTTGGTTTTGTTTCCATTCTCTGTTTGAGTCCATGATGACCACTGATATATTGCATGAATATACAAGATTACCATCCTGAGAATCTACTAACATTAAATATCATTAAAAAAACATTTACACAGATCAAACCAAGGTGATAATGCAAGCAGTGTCTGAAATTCACAGGTGCTAGGAAATGGCAATATAAAAGGTGATCACTGAGGTTCACATAAACCCTGGTTATCATGATACAAATAGAAGAATATTGTCTATTACATAAAAAGTGGACGCCGTGACTCATTGGAGATCTGCAAACTCTGTAAATGAAGACTAGCAGAACACCTTACCTTGATCACACATCCTATAAAGCAGCATAAATTAACTTTATCAATACATTATCATATGTATATATCAATGTAAACCTATAATTATGAATTATTTATAAAGTACCTCAATGGCATCTTCCTGGGATGATTTTACTGCAAAGTTCTCCATTGATTTTATGATTTTATGTGTATAGTGTGCATAAAGAGGCGGATGTAGGAGTCCTGAATACCTGCTGTAATGTGGATCAGCCTCAGACGCTCACTCCCTCACTCACGGACTCATTCTAAGCAGCAGAGAGACTTGGCAGCAGGATGCAGTCAGGCCCACACTGCACACTGGCAGCATGTGTAGGTAGCTGGTGGGCTCACCTGCAGCAGTACTCAGATCAGATTGCCTACCTACCGGTGCCTACCTGACTGACTGACATCCTACCGGTACATGATTACATGTCTTTTTTCTTAATGTTCCACAAAACTGTCTGCATCTTATTCATTATTGCTGCTTTTTGTAACTTGAAATGCCAAACTACATACAGAGAGAGAGAGAGGAGCATTTACAAAGGTTCTATCTGGGCACCACTTGAATTGGGTCCAATTTGACCATTCACAAATGTAATGTTTAATGATATGACTGCTGTCCATGAACTCTATAATGCACTGCAGTTATTAGTTGGCTGGTATTTTCTTGTCTTTATTATAGACAGTTTAGTTTGGAATAAATCTTTTTTTTGTCTACATCAGTTGTCAGAATTCCATTATCAGCAACACCAAACGTATCCTAATACATCTGATATACATGAAATGATATGGAAGTCAATCATGTGAATCTAACCCTATAAAACCAATTATGAGGTTAAATCTCATAAAAGAAGTTACACCCCAAACCAAACAAAATACATCACATCGTTTTGTTCAAGGGAGATCCATGTACATATTAAAAAACCCTTAGTAATCTTTTATAACAAGTATTTCTCCCAGTAGATCCTGAAGAAAATATTGTTTTTTGATTTATGGTCTATATTTTGAAATAAACCACATATTTCTCAGTCATGTGAAAATCTATCATGATAAGAAAACAGTTCATGTATATTTCAATAGACATATTTAAAAAAAAAGAACTTCACACAAATGTGCTTTGACTACATGGCATGTTTCCAGCTAAAAACACATGCCTTAGTTGCCAAGACTGCAGTCATTTTCATGATATAACAATATATTTACAGATAAATTTATTTACTTAAGCCACCCCCTCCCCCAAAAAAGCAAAAAAACTATATCATGTAGGGATTTTCTTGGTGGGAAAAAGGGTTCATTCCAATTTTTTTGAAGATATTGTACCTACCTCTTTGAGGTCAAACGTCTCTTGGAAAAAAACTATAGTCTAATTGAAGTATTATGTAGCAAAATTCAAGCAATGTTTTGTTGGTCATACCTTGCCAAGCATAAACCTAGAACAAATGATTTACTGATTGATATCAACTTGGATTACAGCCTACTGATAAGAGTGATAAGGAAAGTATAGATCTAATAGAACCATGGCTTACTTGCCTCTTGTTCCTGGCTATTAACGACGATCATTTACTTCACATGACAATGACCACAGTATTTTTCCTCTGCACTCAAAATGTCCGTTATCTTTTGCATCAAGTATTCACGACCACTCGTCTTATATTATGAGACTTCCAACAACAGTGCTACAATGCTACCTTTCATATCACACATGATCATGACGGGCAAATCAAATCTTATTGTCACCATTAATTGCTCAAAAAAAAAAAAAAAAAAAAAAAAAAAAAAAAATTATTTATCTAATATTGCAATAAGTCCTCTGTTCTGGGTAATTTACATTTTTATCATACAAGGCTGAGCAAACAAGTCTTAAATAGAAAAGTTAATGTTTAAAGGAATTATGCACTAATTTAGTTTTTTTTTTAAATGTGTTAAAAGCATAAATAAAGTTATTTCCCTTTCATGTTTATTTACTTTTTCTGATTCTAATGATTCACCCAATAAGTGTCTGTATGATCTATGTGAACAATAAAATATTTTGATCTTTACATAATTGCAGACCTTTGTCAATTCTGTGGAAAAGTTTTGGGGACGATAAAACACCTGTGAGACATTATGACCTGGACCTAGGTCATTACAGTCATAGGATGATCAATAATTTTGACAAGCAGTCTATATCTGTAAATTTTGCTATTTCTGTGCAAATTAGAGCACAAAGAAATATAAAAGGAAATTTATTTAATTCATTATTGGACAAGTCAGAGCACACTCATGACATTTTAAGTGACTGAGATGCAGAGTAAAAAAAATTCCATGAATAGGCTAAATCTGAGCTCATTCAAGATATCTGATACCAATCTAGGTATTAGTGGCCAAGTTTGAGCAAAGAGTTTAAATGGACGGACACACAGATGGACAAACAAGCACTGCCTGATTTACTGTCCCTGCCTTAATATCCCTTCATAATGTTATGTGCCAAACTGGACTCTCTTCATTAAATGTGCATATATGTCTAGATAACACATAATATAAATCTGACTTCTGCTACATGCATCCTGGTTGCAAATCCCCCTCTCATTATTGTCCCACGTTGAACCTTCTTCAAATCTTGACCTTGATCTGGAAATTATACCCAATGCAATCAAGTTTATAATCATCTCTACCTCTTTATCTTTCTAAGTTATACTTCCGCCTTCCATTATTCCAATTATGGACAATGTCTTCCATTTTGATTAAAGTGCATTACTGTACATAGAGCTGTATGACATTTAAGGATATTAAGTCTTATCATTTGGCTTGATAAAAGATCACATTGTCACCATGACATATTTAATCTTTGTCATCAATGCAAGAAGCCTTGTGCTCAAAAAGGTTTAGCAGACATTTAATGGTATTAAGATATTGTGCATTGATCCTATAATTTGGTGTATTGAAAGCTTATACACATATGGACATCATGACAAGTTTTCCATAAAGTTATATAATAAGTTGCTATAAGACATAGAAGTTTCACTCCTTGCAGATATCTGCCTCAGCCATCAGCTGCATGTGACAGGTAAACATAGGGGATGCATCAATTGAAATGTTAATAGATGTTAAAGACAAATATATTTATCACCAAAATGTGAATTTGCAACGTTTTTTTTGCCAATTTGGTGCTAAATCCTTTTTAAGTACAAAATCAAACAGACATAAAAAAGAAATATTTTATCACGTGTTTACAATTTATGTAAGTTCTCTTAAAAAATAGTGCATAATTCCTTAAATAAAAAAAGGAAATTATTTCAACAGAATCACTTGTGTCCCCATATTGTGACCTGTATGAGAGTGGCAGAATAATGCCCTGTAATTACTGGATTGCCTGACAGTGGATGGCATCAGATTAGTCCCATTTTACTATTTTGGGAAGCATCTGTGTGTGGATTAAAATCTGAGATTGTGAATTACTCTTTGAGATTGTGAATTACTCTTTGAGATTGTGAATTACTCTTTGAGATTGTGAATTATTCTTTCAGATCCTGAATTACTCTTTCAGATTGTGAATTACTCTTTCAGATTGTGGTACAACTAGAGTTCAATTTGAAGATACTGATAATTCTAATCTTATATTAACACATATGATTTGTAAGAAAGGTTATACTAATCCTGTTGTTCATGCACTTCTTTTCTTGATTAATTCAAAGGGTAAGGAAATGTATAATTGAATAGTGCTCCTATTGTACTCAGGTCATGTGCTAATTGATGTATAGTACGCATTATACCCATAGTACGCAGTTGGGACAACTAGATACCTTGTGTTTGTTTGTTTGTTTGTTTGGGGTTTTACATCACTTTCAACATTATTTCAGTTATTTCGTGATGAGACCTACTTGTAGCAGATATAGTGCTGCCTCACTGAATTGTCATGTCGCAGGTCCTTGACATGATAACCCACCCGGTCACAGATTTACAAGGACAACGGGTTAACCCTTTAGGCACGGGCCTCAGCTCCTGTGGGAAATTGTGTCATGAGTTCAATCTCGGCACGGCCGGGGTTCGAACCCACGACCTTTGGATCACCACAGAGGAACTGGTGCTAATAAGCGGGCGCCCTAACCAACTGCGCCACGGCCCGTGGCCTTAATACCTTGTGACAAATGTCACAATCGGTACTGTAATATATTGTGGTGTCAAAAATAATAGTAAGGCGCGTTTCCTTCGCACTATGTATGATTTGATATCTAATCTAATGATGTACAGGTAGGTCTTTTCCTCTGTGCTGCAGGCTGTTAACTACTTGCATTCTGCTCTCTGATCTAATTCATAGACACTGTTAAATATCAAGAACCCTGCCCCATCCCCATGCCAGTGGCCTGAATACAGATAACAACAAACATAGTCTATTGTTTACCTTGTAAAACACCACACATATTGCCATTTCTTCCCCAGGGGGACACACTGTGTGAGCTACTGTTAAATTAATGCCTTTACTAAATAAATGCCTTTATTTTATACAATACTCAATTTCAACAGCAGCTAAATCAGTGGTTAGTTATAGCACTGGTTTAAATGCAGGTCAATAGCAAAATTAAAGACTATAGATTGTTGTGTAAGTGATAAGGATGGGATCTGATCACTGTCCTACTCAGTCATTTGTTGTGTTCTTCAAGTATTTTACATTGACAGTTGGCTAAGAAATTGCATAAAGCAATGAAAGGTGATCAGTGGTTGTCTGATCAAAAATGCCTTTTAAAAGCCTTGCAACATGTGTCTCATTTAAATTTGAATTGTCTCATCACTTTTAGTTTTTAAGGAGACAAAAGTCACATCAGTTCATTCTTCTAGCAATATCTCTGCTTGCAAACAAATGTTTAAAGGATCTGTCAATGGCTGCATCATCTGAAACATCATTCTGGGGAGTATTTTTTCTTGTGGACATCAAGCCAATCTTGCACTAGGACATTCTTTTGTTTTGTCAAAATAAATCAATTATTCAGATTGGTCAACAACAAAAAAGCATTCAATGACTCTTGTTGGTCGAATATTGTCATTATTCAAATGCATATGGCCTAAAATAACTTCTATGTTGCCAACTCATAATCTCATGGATGCTCAAAAGCCTCATGTATGA
Organism: Amphiduros pacificus; assembly: GCA_949316495.1. Classification (NCBI taxonomy): domain Eukaryota; kingdom Metazoa; phylum Annelida; class Polychaeta; order Phyllodocida; family Hesionidae; genus Amphiduros; species Amphiduros pacificus. Next base: position 8,299,748 of record OX439000.1, read on the forward strand.
AGAAACCCAGTACCTCATATTTTAAGAATAATCCTATGATGTCCACATGCACACCCAGTTTAGGGACCAATCACGACAGCCGAGACAATGGTGGGAGACAATGGCAATTATATCAACCAATCAGAGAGTAGCTAACAAACTATTAAATGAAGTGTCCATAGTAACAATGGCAGGAAGCAGCGATCACCACTTGTCTACATGTCAGCACCATATAATAAGATGGCTTTCTCAGAATATATAATAGACGCAAATCATTGAAACGATTCAAATTAATTGGCGATAAGGTCATTTGGGCCAACTACGGATGTTCTAGCATAGCATAGTTCCATTAGAGGGAACAAACAAACAAAACAAGAGGTGACAAACACACACATACAAACACATACAAGACAGACTGAGAGATTTCTAAACCTAAGTGACTATTATTGACAGCACAAGAGGAGTCTTCACAATTACCGGTAGTCAGTGTTTGCACCTACCTTCACCTTCTGTATGTTGGCATAAAATAAATAGGTGCAGTTCTAGAAATATCAAAATCGTATTGATAATTGTTTGCCTATACTTCTTATTTTGAGGTTCTGAAAGGTGATTTATACCATTTCAAATTGAACTGGTCTTGTAACCTTAAACAAAACAAATGTGAATATATCGCTAAAATTGGTGATATTCATCCGCTGATACTTAATTGACACAATACTGAAAATATCTTGAATTGATAGCATTCAATACATTAGCAGATGTAACAGATGTTCATCAACAGATGTAATGCAAGCAGCATAACATTATGTGCCACTTTTTGAACTTCAGGTTAACAGTGGTCAATATTGATCAAACGATGGCCTGGTGTTAACACAAGTTTCCATCGATATATAGAGAAAAAATTATGTAACCAAGATTAAATATTTTAGGTCACACATTTTGACGCAAATAGCACTGACCACTTAAACTCTTAACTAGACACAAATGTTCTCTGTTGCTGCATTGATATACAGCTGGAATATGGTTTTATTTTCCAGGTATTAACAAACACCAATCCTTTAATTTGGTATATCAAAAGTACATCTGCATGTACATATTAGCATCATGACCTGTGGATTATTTTATTCACAGATTGTGACACAGCTGTCCATATAAGCTGTCAGTGGCAATTCTAATATTTTCACACTCAAAGTTGTAAAATGTCTTCAGTTTGTGCACACATTGCAGCATCATTTTAGAGCCAAATTTGAATTATAAAAATTGACAAAAATGTCAGAAAACAGGAAATGCAAGGCAATTTTTGGTAGTTTAGCTGTGGGTATCACTGTCTCTCAGGTTGGTATTATGTCATGATAGGTTGGTTGCCATGACAACACTTCTCACTGGTTAAAGACGCAGATTAGTGCCACGTCGCAGACATTAGCCACAGAATAGGTTGATATCTTACTGAATGACGTAGGACTTTTGCTCTGCTCTCTGATCTAATTCATAGACCCTGTTAAATACCATAACAATGTGTTGTCATGAAGCCATAGATCATATAAAGCATTAACCCCTAATGGACTAGCTTATCTAAATTATATAAAGCATTAACCCTAATGGACTAGCCTATCTAAATTATATAAAGCATTAACCCCTAATGGACTAGCCTATCTAAATTATATAAAGCATTAACCCCAAATGGACTAGCCTATCTAAATTATATAAAGCATTAACCCCTAATGGACTAGCCTATCTAAATTATATAAAGCATTAACCCCAAATGGACTAGCCTATCTAAATTATATAAAGCATTAACTCCTAATGGACTAGCCTATCTAAATTATATAAAGCATTAACCCCTAATGGACTAGCCTATCTAAATTTTGTTGATTGGCTGAACTAACCAATTTTTTTCTGGACTGGTGTTTCTACATACTAAATTACTAAAATTTATAACCATGGTTATTCAATATGCTTAATTCAAAAGTCCAGTCAGTCTGACGTCATTATCATGATTACATTGTAACATGTTGCAGTCCTTCAGAACGTTACAAATGACGTCATTAAGCCAGAACAATGGGGACATCAACGTCTTTCCCGTCTGTTGTCTGTGGTGGACGTTGCCTTCCCGTCTGTTAGGGGTTAAAGGCCGTCACACTCCATAGGGTGGAGCAAGGGAGACAGGGGACTATGAAATTATTCATGATGTCACCACACACATTTTGCCATGGCAACAGACAAATACTTTGCCTACCCTCAGGACAGATGCTTTTTTTCTCTGACAAATTTTGCAGATAAACAGAATTACAGATCAAACCCAAAAATTCCAGTGACGGGAGGCGGCGGACTCCCAACTTTGCCCTCGGATGACCTATACCCTTAGTCAGCATCAAAATAGACTTGAAATCCACTGTTTCCAGACACACCTTGCACTGCCCTTCGTATTTAAGCCACGACTCTGGTACAACTCGACTTCCAGTAACTAACAATCAAACAATTATGTACCCCTTTAAATCAACATAAGATGTCAGTTCTGTTTGAAAATATTTCTTTGCTTTTTCTTGATTTCAGCATCGTTTCGCCATTGTTTACGAGTTTGCGCAAAGAGGTGAAAGTGGGTCAGTTTATTCACGGGAGTGACAGCAACAATCTGGAAGCTCCACAATGCAGTGGTGCTTCTGACGTCATATTATGTTTCTCCTTATGTTTCCATGACGTCATCACTTGGATTCTTCTGAATGTCATTTCACGGTGTCAAGTTTGATATCTGGTAAAAAATGAAGAAACAACAGTGCAGAATGCACACAGATTTGTATTTTATACAGCCGACGACAACAGAGCTGTGGACGACAACACACCTGCGTTTCAGTTTATCCTTATTGCGGATGTTTATCACATCATTTCATGTTCTTGATGCATGTATGCAAGCAGACAACATTGTCAACAACCCGAAAAGACTATTTTTTTAAGTGCAGATGCACGTAAAACATAAAAGACTTTGAAAATGGAACTGCAGCTCTGTTGTCGTCCACATGTCAGTTGCCGTCGGCTGTACATAAATTTTTGACCAGGAAAGATAGTGGCATGGGTCAGATTTTGATTTAGCTGCAACTGTCAATCGCCGGAGTGCTGGACGTTCCGACTCACGGCGTTCCGCCTCAGATGTTCCGCCTCACGACCTGTCCGCCTCACTACCTGTCCGCCTCACATTGGTTGTAATAGACCGAATTTGACTCTCTTTTTTTTTAAACACATCTACATTTCACAAAGAATATGAATCCTTGTCATATAAAGCTGTATTCTCAAGACGAGGTTAGTAAAACATCGTCATTCGTATATCGCGAGTGATCTGTCAAAGAAACACGATTGGGTCCGGCAAGTTAGCCCGGGTTATCCCGTTTCTGCATGATTGGAGCCGGCGGGTTCCGATGGAGGAAGGCGGCGGACGCCGACCTCCGCCCTCTGAACACCCTCGGCGAATTCGGCGGAACAAAATATAGAATTGACGTATTTGAACTTACTTTTTTTTTAAACACATCTACATTTGACAGAGCTGTAAATATTCTCAACAAGAGGTTGTTTAAAAGGTAGGTGATTGTGGACTTAATATGAATCTATGGGAAAGTGAGGCGCACGAGTAGTGAGGCGGACAGGTCGTGAGGCGGACAGGTAATGAGTTGCTGGTAGCGTGAGGCGGATCGTCTAGCATTCGTTCATTTTATACTCGCGCTGGACCAGTTACCGCCGATGAAGTAGACCGTGACTGGCAGCGGCGAAAAGGGCCCTATCCAGCTTAGCCGCTGTAATCGGCGGTTATTGGTAGCGACGGAAAACGGGAAGCGACGGGTGCTAATCGCATGCAGCCAAATCTTACTCGTCTTCGAGTGTCAATTTTAAATCCTTTTAGGTTGCTTTGACGCCATTCGATTCACCACGCCCATAATAATTTCTCGGTTAAAACGAACGGATGACATCTCCCTGTGTAGAGAATGCCTGAAGAGCTGTTACTAGTGTCAGGACTATGCACTTGACTTGCAACCAAGAGATCCAAATCTTGGCACAAGAAAACTGTTGGAAGCCAAGTGATCTCCCGGATCGGACGGAAATCATGCAAGCAAAAAGTGAAACTGTACTCGTAAATCACCGGCGTGGGTGGGCGAGGCATCATTTATTCAAGGATTGGCCTGAAGTCAACCTGTATTATTCTAGATCGGCCAAACATAAAGTTAACGATAGTAAAAGTTCCGAACTCACCATTTACCATTCGTTCCACACGTTCATCGTGTTCATGCTTGGTCTGCACGTGGCGTTCATTTCTGAATGGGGGCGTGGCGTTCTTAAAAGGGGCACTGCAAGGGTTTTTCATCAGTCTCTCTCACGCCGCGCCTCAGGTATTTTTATATGTACCCTGTGCACCAGAGACATTGTTCTCAAATCAAATCTGTTGTAACATCGACTAAATTGAGATTTATTCCATGGTAGCTGTCTTTTCTCGCATTCAGCGTCAAAATGGACTCCAAATCCACTGTCACGGTTCTTTTTGGGCAGGTACTGGCAGCGCCCTCTGAAGTTAAAATAGATACCCTGTTGTTTGTGCCCTCTAGCGGACATAGCATATGAGCTACAGTTTACAGTTGCTAGGAGACACGTGCCAGATGCAAATTATTACGCGATGTGAAAGTTGCAGATAATGTCCATTTTTATATGCTAAATAAAACAATTACTCATTATATAATGCAGATTTTACAATAATAAAAGAATATACGCTTATAACAGGACAATATCTATACCTTTACCGAATTATATTTTGTCTCGGTCTGAGTTGTGAAAGATCCAAACAAAGATGGCGACTGGAGGCACCAAAATGTCATTCAATCATTATCAAAACGGCAAATATGGGACAGTACCACCACAACCAGGGAAAGACATGGAAGTCACACAAGATATGCACCTTAAAATGTCAAAGAAAATTGCACAGCTCACAAAGGTATGTGTTTTAGCCCTCAAATATAACGGAGTAAAAGAATTGTATGCCATGTTAATATTGTTATTGATGTAAAATTAAAATTGTCAAACTTAATTCCTTTCTGTAGACTAGTGTAGAACAACTGTAAAATCTCTTCCTCTGCCACGGGGTGCCTCTGGTTGGTAAGTCCAACACAGTGGGGTTTTGTGAAATTCACCGACAGTTCATACAGATTACAATTGTCAGTGAAAGTGTCACTTATGAAGTCTTGTCAAAAGTGACAGATTGACCAGATTGGCATTAAAATTTAAATGTAGGTTTGCTGATCATGAAGACACTTACTGAGATTTATATCTCATTGGATCGGTCCTGTAGACATGATACATACAGACACAAATTTGCAAAGTTTTCTCTGCAATCTCCCTAGAAATTCTGGAGTGTTGAGTATCTCCGGTGTTATCTTTAAGAAAGTTTTTAGGACAGCAACGTTCACAACATTGTTATGGCTTAATGATGTCATTTTGTAATGTTTCCTTGGGCTGATACACTGGTCCAGAAAAAAAATTGTTTAGTCCTGCCAATCAACAAAATTTAGATAGGCATGTCCGTTAGGGGTTAAGGAACACACTGGTAGCATTGTTATATACATATATTTGATTGAGGTAATGGAAGTTTCAGTAATCCTTAAAGTGCAAACACTTGTGGAAATCATTTACCACTGATCACTAGTGGCCCTTTGTCCACACCAGGTAAATAAAACATAGGCCGATTGCGGATCACCATATATATATACTGCCTGATTGAAAAGAACACACACCGGAACTGCACAATTAAAATCGGAAGTGCACAAAAAGACTCGCTAAAATCTAATCTTAAAAAAAAAAAAAACAGATGGAAACCCACAATCATACTACAGTGACCGGCAACCAAATCCGCACATTTTCATGTTTTTCACTCCCGATTTTCACAAAACCCTTCAAAACCTTGTAAAAACTGCTCACATTGATAGAAGATCGTCTACTTTAAAGCCATGTGAAGTAAAAATGATATCACTTCAATATTTACAGAATTAGCAAGATTTTCACGCATTAAGCAAACCTGCATATTGTCCAAGTTTACATTGAGTTATACCAGGATGTTGGTTACGTCACCACTTCTGACGTCATTTGACAGTGATGCGATCATTCGTGCCGTGAAAACAAATAAACACTTTTTATATTTTGAAAGGCACTGGAATAACAAGGTGATGTGTGAGGCAGAGCATTCAGCTCAATTGCAATCAGTACAGCAAGGTTTGTTTGATGTTTGAGTGTGTTAAAAATGTCAGAGTTTCATCTGCCAATTTCGGACAGTTGCCGGTCACTGTATACTATCTTTGATTTTTTTTTCTCCCACAAAGAATAGAGTTCTTTACATTTACATTATTATAGTTATTGGACTTGTTAACATTAATTACTGAAATTGTTGAAATTATATTCTTTTAGTGATATTATTTTCCTTTTTTTTTCAGGTCATATATGCTCTCAATACTAGGAATGATGAACATGATGCTATTATACAAAACATCAAAGAACAGCATGAAGAGGAAATACAACGCATTATTTCAGAAACAAAAAGCAAAATTGAATATTACAAAAATCAAATTGGTGGTGAGTTAGATCACAAACGCAAGTTGGAATCACTGCAACAAACTTTGCTTCATTATGAAAAAGAGAAAAGCGAATCTATGGTTCAGATAGAAGCATTCAAGAAAGAAGCAGAAGAGAGAGAAAGAAAATTAAAAATACAGCACTCATCCCAAATGGTGGAATTGTCCCAAGAAGTTCTTCAAACCAAGAAAGATTTTGAGGCAAAATTAAGTATATTGGACTCGATTAAAGACCAGTATGAAAGAGATAAAGAAGAAGCTTGTGATAACTTGCGGAAGGAACATCAAGCAGAAATAGACAGACTGCAGAATGAGCAGGTATCAAAACATACTGACCTTTCTCTTGAAAAACAAAGGCTGGAGGACAAATATGGACAAGAATTTGCGAAGTTATCTAAAAAATGTGAAGACCTTGAAGGAGACAAAAATAGACTGATCGAAGAATATGAAGGAAAGCTGAACAAAGCACAAGCCTTTTATGAGAAAGAACTGGCAGCTTTGCAAGATTCATACAGTTCAAATGCCGAAGAACAGCTATTATTATTGCAAAAAGAAAAAGACAAATTAGAAAAAGATTTTGCCTTCCAAGACTCTCAAAACAAGAAAAGAATAGATGACCTTATAAGACAATTGTCAGAAAATGAAGAAAAGGTGGAGAAATACAAGAATGAGTTGGAACAGGTGCAAAACAGACTACACAGTAAAGACTCAGATTCTACATTGCTAAGTGAACAGGTATGTTGTCAAATTCAAACAAAATGCTTAAAATTATCTGCAGTAACATTAAATAATTATTATTGTTATGATTTTTTTTTCTCAGCTTGTTGATGATTTGTCTCTATTATTTATTTGTCTCTATTATTTATCCCTGATGCTAACCTGACTGTCTAGTAGCTAATCATGATTTTTGCAAGTATTGGTAAAAATGTGCTTTATAGATATAAATTGCCCTCACCAAATACAGTTGACAAATCTGAAATTTTTGCCCTGGCCAACTCAAGATATCTTGCAGCTCATGAAGGTCACTTCAAAGAGTCATGAAATACTCATACAATGTCTGAACACTTGTTTTACCTATGGATATACTGCAAGCTGCTAAACGCCAGATGACTGACCTATTGACCTACCTATGTGCTAAAAATAGCCACTGTCTAAATAAGCTCATTTGGTCAACTGCAGCTGGTTATGAATGATAGACACTGACTAGGCAAGATCACATGTCAAACTGCTGCTGATTACAGAATGTCAGCTGTGTTTATCGTGAAGGCCTCATTTAAGCATGTTAAAGCACGTTAAATAATCTTGTTTTAAAGAAAGTGAAGATCCAAATAAAGAATTTAGTTTTCATTTTTTTGTAACTCTCACAGCCTAAGGGGCACATAAACTGTGGATTCAGATCTGTATCTGTCAACAAAAACATTTTCTAATATGTTTAAACATATTTCAGTAACAGAATAAAATTTGACATGTGTCATCTGAAGGCGTACATTTCTTACTCTTTATAGAGATATTGACTTATTCATTCATAATGTGATATTTTCATTTGATTTAAGTATTTTCAGTTTTTAATATTTAGAATGATTGCCTAGAATGATGTAAGCAAAGACAAACAAATATAAGTGGCCCTTTTTTCAAATCTGAAGGTGAAATTGTAGGCACAAATTCCCAACTCCCAAAATTTTACAACCATCGACTTCAGATGAAAACAGAAATTACCTGCTTGAAATGATATGCTTGATAGGGTCTGATCAAATATAAATTATATTTTATCAGCTATTAGATGCTAAAAAGGACGCATCACAAGCGGTCACTAAGTTAAAAGAAGTAGAAACCGAATTGGCGGCATCCAGAGACAGATGTGAACAGCAGGCTAAGGAACTAATCAAGAAGTCCAGTAAGTCTCTGACTTTATAATATTCAACATGTTTAGATTCTCGACTAAATCAAATAGCCTTGCTTTGGATGCTTGGATTTGTATTTCAGCTGATATTGGTGAGTTGGAGGCCACGCGCATGCAGAATGAATCTATGATCAAGGATCTGCAGGGGGAGGTCAACAAGCTGAAGGATCGGGTCAAGTGGCTGGAGGCAGCCAAGAAAGCACTGGAGGATAAGGGCAAAGTACAGGAGAATGAACAAATTGGAACCCTCCGGTCATTAGAAAAGGTAACTTGTCTCTTTTGATGTGTTATGGGTTGCTGTATTACAAAGTATTAAAAATGGCAGGGACAATATTTTATTACTTTTTCCCTCAATGAACTCTTTGATTTGTTTAATTATATGCAATCTTCATTATACTGAACACACACAGATTGTGATAATTCAAAAGAATGTAGCCAAACGAGACAAAGTGTTGATAGAATGTCACTGAGGATGGAGGGTAGCTCTGTGCAAGTTTCACTCATTATTTATCAAATATCCCTCTGTTCACTGTTTGTTTATGTTATTCAGCTTGTTTTTACTTTAAATTCCACCCCATCAAATTCTTTTTGATGTCATTTATATATTTATATGTATATATTCAGATTGTTTCATAATTAAGGAAATGTAATGTAAGATATCAAATAAAAATCTGTGTTTGCAGGCTTTGGAAGATATGTCAATAGAGAAACAGGTCCTAGTGGAGAAATATGAAAAAGAATTGAAGATTCAGGCAGAAAAAGCACACCAGAGGGAGCAAGAGTTGCGCACAACTAGTGAGACCAAACTATCCGATCTCACCCAGAAATATACCACAGAGGCTGAAATGGAACGGCGGGAAGCTGAAGAATATATAAAAAAATTAAAAGAGGTATGCATATTGTGACAATATCCATTGCAACATACTCTTGTAAAATAATAAAAAAAATGAGATAATATCATGAAGTCGAATGTAAGTTACAGGAAAAAAACCTCATGTTATTCAAATAAGGTTTCGACAAAAGCATTCTTGAACTATTTTATATTTTTAAATTTTCTTAAAAAAAGGATCTCAGGAAGCAGCTTGAAAAGGAACAAGCAGATATAATGGCAGGCAAGAATTCCCTGCAGTCTGAGTATGAGGCGATGAAGGCAGATCTGACCTCCAAACTGAAGAGTGCCACAGATGAGGTTCGTTGAAATCCCAGCCAACATAGTCACTTGAACTATTTTATAAAGGTAATCAGAATGACAAAGATAATTGGTTATTGTTACATAGTTTGTCAAAAAAATTTCAGGTGCAGAGATTGGAGAATGTAGTGCGTGATAGTGAACAAGGTCTGGGATCCGCCTCATCCCAGATCAGTAGTCTCAAAGATTCAGTGGAGAGACTCAAGTCAGAGCTGGATACTACGAGCTCACAGCTCCGACTTGCTACCGTCAAAAATACCAACCTTGAGGTAATCTGATATTTTATACATCCTTCACAGTGACTGCTATTATGCTTCCTTTTGAACATTTTAGTCTTTAAGGTGGTGGGGGGATGTAATTGGTCAACCCAATACTTTGTCACATCATTAATTGATTGCATTAATGAATTTGAAATACTTGGCCAGCAAAATTAATGGTCGGGTTTCTATTTGGAGATGGGAAATTTCAATATGGATGTGTGACAAAAATCTTGAGCTGTATGCTAACAATCTTCTCTTTGATTTGTGATTTTCTCTTTAAAAATTAGGGTGGCCGGTTAAATTGAATTCAATTGTAATTCTAATGTTTCAGAGTGAATATAAAAAGTTGAAGTTACTTCATGAGAGTAAGATGAAGGAGGCACAGGAGGATCTCAAGTCCAAACTGGACCAACTCTCCTCCGACCTCGACTCCAAGTGGAGGGACACCCTCAGGTTCGCACCAATAATCAACATATTCTCCAATACATTTGACATTCCATATATGATCTTTTTCTATGATAACAATAAAAAACATGATCTCTGCAGTTTGCATTAAAGATTAAGATACTTGAAAAGGTAGTGAAAAGGTAGAGGACAAAATGTAGTTTCTTGTATATAAATTTGATCCATGTTTATTCCATTATTTGTTTCATTCCATTATCATGTTTATTATAGGAAAGAATATGAGAAGCTGGAGAGAGACTTAGTGGCACAGAAAGATGAGGATAAGCGAGCAGCGCTGGCTCAGGTGGTGAAGATGAAGGAGGAGGAAGTGGCTGCAGAACGGGAGGGCTGGCAGAAGAACATGCAGCAGCTCCTATCTCAGGTCTCGTAGAAACGAAAACTTAAACAGGCTCATTTCAAGTTAAATTTGTTCCTTAATCATTTCCCATAACACACATATTGTTCTAAACCTTTAAGACTTATGTTAATCATTTCCCATAACACACATATTGTTCTAAACCTTTAAGACTTTTATGCATGTAATTTCCAAAATATTTGTTCTAGTACTAAATTTGATCCCTACTTGACACGAGAGCAATTGGCTGACATATAACTAGCAGCATAATATCTTATGCGTTATTTGCTCAAAATCTGAATTTTTAATTAGCTTCTGCCATCCAAGCGGTGTGGAAGCTTTGGTATCACGCTTCAACATTTTTCTTTATCTTATCAACTATTTGAGATACAGACTCCGATTTTTTTACCACATGTGCATCCCATGAAGGTTTAAATTGGTTGACCTCAATCATGACTTGTTTTTTAATGTCACAGGCTTCAAGTTATTACAAAAAGCTTTGACATTTTGCTCTATTTTATCACCTATTTTATCCTCAAGATTACTACCATTTGCCACATGAAAGGCCAAATTTGATATTCTCACTCAAGATCTTAACCTTTGTTTCCAAGTTCACAGATTTCAAAATGTTACCAACCACTTTGAAATATCTTAACACTTGTTTCCATTAGAGATATATTGTAAGGTGCCAAATAACAGATTACTGACCTACTGACCTACTTATGAATCTTGAGTGCTAAAAATAGTTATTAGCTAAGCAGGATCATGTGATCAACTGCTGCTTGTTTTGGAAAGTGGGCTGTGCACTCTGTAGAGACTCTGGCCTACTGACCTATATCTTGATACCTTGATATTTCCAACATTTCTCAACACATCAACATATTTAGATATTTCTTCCAATCAAATAATTGTGATTTCATGGGTACATTTGTTATTAATATTATGCTAAACAATTTGTAGATATCTGAGTTGAAGCAGAAACTTGAGGAGGAAACTGATTCACAGATGTCAAAGATAGAAGCAATGAAGGCATCTGCTGAGGAAGAAAACAAGCGCTTGTTACAGGAGATGCTGGCATCAGCAGAACAGTATGCTAAGAAGATAGAAAGCATGGAGAAAATGTACACGAGCCAAATCAACCAACTTAAACTGAAAAAAGAACAAGACGAACAAGTAAGTAAAATGGACCAAAACAAAGTCAAACTAACTTATGATTTCAGAAATCATTGTTTTCTTAGAATATTTAGCTGACATAAAAAGAACTATTCTTTTTCAATTATGCAGGTTTTAAACCTGTCATTAAAACCTCATTACAGCTTTGTATTTTGTGTCAGGTTTTTGGCCAAAAACAATATGTTCAAAACTGAAAATGTCACTGCTTCTGGCCATTTTTACTATGAACACTTCTTGTAATCGTCTGTTAGCTGCTCTCTGAATGGTCAAAATAATTACCACTGTCTCCCACCATTGTCTCGACTGCTGTGATTGGTCCCTAAACAAAATGTGCATGTGGCACTCATATCATTATTATTAAGATGTGTTGAAATTACAACTTGATTCTTGATTGCAAAACATATTGAGTATTGATCTCTTTTGAAATGATTCTGTAAAGTTGGCCATTTTCAGGACCAAATCTTTAGAGAAAAGATACTCTTTTTTGCATGATGTCATTATCATTTTCTCACCCCAAAAAATCAAGCGCAGAGTGGAGCAATGAAAGCTTAAAAATGGAAGTCTGCATGAGGTTTTCACTCCTTATTTTTAACAGTAGGTATACTAGAAAGGCAGGGCTTGACATACGCACTGGCCCGGTGGCCTGGGGCCATCCAGATCCTCTGTTTGGGCCAGTCAATGCTCTGTTGTAGTGGCCCAGTTGGGCAACCATATTTTTGGGCTTTTAGTGTCCCAAACTATCTTGATTTTATTATTTTAATCCTTGATAGATATCATACCACAATCAATAGACATTTGATTGGGACAAGTATCCCCCTCTCAGACACTATACAGCAATATGTACAATGCTCTTTATTGTATCACACATCCTAATATCCTTAGAAACTTTGGGCCACTACTTCTCATGCTCTGGTGGCCCAACTGGGCAAACAACATTTTTCTTTTTATGTCAAGGCCTGTTAAAGGTTTTATATGTTTTCAGGCGCTAGAAGATGAGTTGAAACAGAGGCACATGGGAGAAATGAGAACCCAGATCCTGGCACACAAAACATCCCTGGAAGCCTCCAAGAATCAGGCAGAGAAGGACCAAGAGAGGGCGCTGGAAGCACAAACAGAGCAATTCTCCAAGGAATTGGGTCAGTTTCTCCTCATACAAATGCAGTATAATCAGATGCTTCATTTCTAGATAATAACCATGTTGAAATCATAGTTAAAAAAGACTAATACAATTTTTTGGCATACATATGCAGAGTCAGTGCAGCTGGAGATGCAGCATAAAGCAGCCGAGGAAATGGAAGAGGCAAGCCGCTCTCACCAGAATGCGATACAGGCTGCTAGAATGGAACTAGAAAGATCTATAGAGATAGCACAACAAAAGGTCAGAATAATTTTATGAATTGGTTCATGTTCCCTACAATTGAATCTGATCTTAATAAAGAAGGTAAATTCAGTTTATTTCAAGATCAATTGGATCAAATAGTTGCCAAAACATTTTATAACATTTTGCTTCAAGAAGGTCTTGTCATGAAATAACTGACATAAGGGTGAACGTGACATAAAACCACAGAACAAACAGACACAAAACATACATTGCTGGTTACCTCAGTGAAAATTGATTATAAAAAAACAGTATTTCAACATGGTTATTGATATGAGGGCCTGCTCTCAAGCAGTGCAGACGTGCCTAGCCTGAGCTCCTGATTAACACCTTCAAATCTTTGTTTAAGTTGAAGACAACACCATCGTTGGATAAGTATATATAAACGTATATATACCAGGTGCGTATAACATTGAATTAAATATACAAAGCAAAAGTCTAATAGTATTTCTCCACTGAATATAATATTTCTTGGTAAGAAATATTGAGTGAACAGTGAAAACAAATTTGAAACATAAGACCCACATCATTTGACAGGTTAATCCGGGGTGTCAGTGCACAAAGCTTGGCCTGCCAGACAATAGCTCTACCTCAAACAGTTCTGGCCCAAGTGAGCAAATTAACAGTGGCACTAAGAACCCCTATAGTTGGTGGCAACTTAATCACAAAATTATAGAAGCTAATATATATAAGATAGAACTCTAAATTGGTATTTCTCGTGCGGGGAATACTATCTATCTTATTTTTTGAAGACACACAATTGTTGAGAACATATCTTGAATTGATTCTAAGGCTAATATTATTTGTATAAGACGGAGCTCTAAATTAGTATTTCTCGTGCGGGAGGTACTATCTGTCTTACTACACTGATAATTTTGTTCTTGATACATATATAGGATAGAACTCTAAATTGGTATTTCTCGTGCGGGGAATACTATCTATCTTATTTTTTCGAAGACACACAATTCTAAGGCTAATATTATTTGTATAAGACGGAGCTCTAAATTAGTATTTCTCGTGCGGGAGGTACTATCTGTCTTACTACACTGATAATTTTGTTCTTGATAAATATATAAGATAGAACTCGAAATTGGTATTTCTCGTGCGGGGAATACTATCTATCTTATTTTTTTGAAGACACACAATTCTAAGGCTAATATTATTTGTATAAGACGGAGCTCTAAATTAGTATTTCTCGTGCGGGAGGTACTATCTGTCTTACTACCCTGATAATTTTGTTCTTGATACATATATAGGATAGAACTCTAAATTGGTATTTCTCGTGCGGTGAATACTATCTATCTTATTTTTTCGAAGACACACAATTCTAAGGCTAATATTATTTGTATAAGACGGAGCTCTAAATTAGTATTTCTCGTGCGGGAGGTACTATCTGTCTTACTACACTGATAATTTTGTTCTTGATAAATATATAAGATAGAACTCGAAATTGGTATTTCTCGTGCGGGGAATACTATCTATCTTATTTTTGTGAAGACACAATTGTAGAGAACATATCTTGAATTTATTCTAAGGCTAATATTATTTGTATAAGACGGAGCTCTAAATTAGTATTTCTCGTGCGGGAGGTACTATCTGTCTTACTACACTAATACTGGACTCAGACAGAAATCTCCTGTTTGAAAACAGATTACAAGGTTAAATATAGAACTTTATAGAAAGTACAGAATTCTTTCCATTGTATACTTCTTACAGACTTTTGATGGCATCAAATGAATTTATTGAATCGCTTCATGAAAAATTAATTTTCGGAAGAAATTCTAACATAAAGTACAAAAATATGCAACAATTAGATAGTAAAGCAATTCCCTGTCAAATCTATGAGAAGAATGGGGAGTGCAGGTTTGGGGATAGATGCAAATTTTTGCATTCATTGAAGAGGCAAAAATTTAACAAATGACGGGGTCGGGGGGACATAAGGTTTCAGAAGAGAAATATGTATAATGAAAGAATCTTGTATAACCAAAATTTAAATCATGTAGATAATGATAATGCTTATAGGTATGAATATGGTAGTGTGAATTACTGGACCACGATTGGCAGCTCTAAAAATATCTCTGTGCCATTAAAAAATATAATACCTAGCGATAATGTGAAACTTTTAAAAAATGATTGCATCTTAGATTACAGCATGAATGAAAATGTTTTTATAAATGAGAAAAACTCTATGAATGGAGATGTTTTTATGATGCAGGACGATTTTAAAGAAAATTGCATGAAAATAAATTTAAACAAACGTGAAAAAGATTTTAATAATGTCATTTTTTCACATGAAAAGATAAATACCTTATGTCCCCGTAGTCAATGCATAAATCAATGTCAAAACAAAGTTTTTTATCTTTTCAGTAATAATAATACCTTATGTCCTTGTAGCCAATGCAAAAATCAATGTCAAAACAAAGTTTTTTATCTTTTAAGTAATAAAGATAGCCAAGAATATGAAACAGCAAATAAACATGTAGAATTTTTAAAGCCCACATATGCTGAGGTATTGAAGATTCCAAACAATCAAGAAGTCAATCTATACAATAATATCCGAAAACGCAAGTGTAAAGAATTTAATGGAAGCACATCATCTTTAAATAAAATGGTGAGAATCAATGATCATATTAAATACATGGCCAGGGGTGAAGGGCTTCCCCAACTGGACCCTCTTAATGATAAGCATCTTAATGGTAGCTCTAACATACGAAACATAAGAAAAAACTTGAACCAATCAAATGCCTTATCTGGGTCACGTGGTCTAAATAACCACACCCACCACAGGATGGTCCGTAAGAGTAGAACAGGTTTTACTACGCCATTAAACGAAATATCGCTCTCAAATCGATTTGAATATCTTTCTGACAGTAACAAAATTGCAACCCATAATTTCAGGCAAAAGGAACATAGTCCTTATATTATTAATCACCACACTAAGTCTCGAAGCGATCGGACGTTAGCTCCGCCCTCCGTTAATCTGATTGGCCGTCATGGGGGGCAATCTGCTGGGGGTGAAAGAGGTTCCCTCCATAATGACGTCATAGGGTCAATGGCCGGTTTCCCGGTTGAAAGTTGCCTTAATGCTCAGGAGAATACAAATAAAATTAACTTTAATAGAAACTTAACTAATAACAAAATGAATGGACATGTAAAACATAACCTTAAAAAAAATACACACATTATAATGAACAAAGATCTAACTATTGCAACAGCCAATGTTCAAAGTCTTGGAAATAAGACAGAACTGATAAATTTATATATTAATGAAAATAATGTTGACTTATTCTTTATAACTGAAACTTGGATTAATGAAATGAATGAACAAATCATAAGAGGTGAAATTAAAGGTAACAACTATGATATTGAACATGTACCACGTGTCCTAAGGTCTGGCGGGGGTCTAGCGATTATCTATAGACCTGAAATAGACATAAAGAAAATTAATCACACACATAAATTATCGACAATGGAAATGATGGAAATAAATATTAAAACTAAAAATAAGATATGCACTATTATTACAATATACAGACCTGAGCCTTCTGATAAGAACAAATATACTTACACAGAATTTTTCGAAGAATTCAGTGAACTACTGTCTTATTATAGCACATATACACATGAAGTTATATTGGTGGGCGACTATAACTTTCACATGAATAGACCCGAGAGGCCTAATGTAATAAAATTCAATGAAGTCCTAGATCTATATAATTTACATAATCATGTGACAGAACCAACGCATATTATGGGAAATACGCTCGACCTATTAATAACAGGCATACATAGTAATGTAATTAAGGAACATATAGTTGATGAAAAAATATCAGATCACAATATCCTAAGACTTACCTTAAATCTGCAGACTAAAGTCAATAACAAAAAAACTGTATCATATAGAAATTACAAAAAAATGAATATCGATGAATTTAAAAGAGACATTGAGGAAATGTTCAACGATAGTCAATCATATCAAGATGCAGATCTAAATAAATTACTTGATAAATATAACAAATTGACAATGGTACTTGACAAACATGCTCCTAATGTGGAGAAAACCATAAATATTAGGAAACCGGCACCATGGTTATCTGATGATGTAAGGATTGAAAAAAGAAAGAAAAGAAGACTTGAAAGGAAACATGATAAAACTGGCCTCTCCTCAGATAAGATACAATTTAAAATACAGAGGAACAAATATAATAATATCATTAAGAATTCGAAAAACGATTATTATTCGGGAATAATAAATTCAAATAAATCAGATCCGAAAAAATTATTTAAAATATTAAATAAATTACTACATACTAAAGAGGACACCCCTTTCCCTAGTCATAATGACAAAAAAGAGTTAGCCTCAGAATTTAATATTTTTTTTCTTGAAAAAATTTCGAATCTTAGAGAGTCCATGGACCAAATTGATAAAAATAATCAACAAATAAATGAGGAAGTCAGATTTGATACACAGTTGATAAAATTCACATTGTTAAGTGATTCTGAAGTCAAAACAATAATTAAAGAATCTGCAAAGAAGTCATGTGAACTGGATCCAATCCCTACATGGCTTCTAAATGAATGCATGGGGAATTTACTGCCATTAATAAAGGCCATCATAAATAAGTCAATCTCATTAGGAGACATGCCTGATGACCTGAAGATGGCCATCATTAGACCCTTAATTAAGAAATTGGGCCTGGAATTGATAAAGAAGAATTATAGACCAGTCTCGAACCTGGCCTACTTATCAAAATTAATAGAAAGAGCAGTAGCTAAACAGTTTGTGGGACATCTAGTTAGAAATGATATTCAAGGCCTATTTCAATCAGCCTATAAGGAGTTCCATAGTACTGAAACTGCATTACTCAAAGTGCAGAATGACATCTTAATGGATATTGATGATGGTAAAACGGTAATGCTGGTACTACTTGATCTATCAGCGGCTTTTGACACTATTGATCATGAAATATTGCTTAATAGACTGGAAAAAAGATGTGGTATCACAGGGACTGCCCTTAAATGGTTTAGATCATACTTGTCTAATAGAAAACAATGTGTTGTAATAGATGGTGAAAGATCTGATAATATTAAGATTAAATATGGTGTCCCACAAGGCTCAGTTTTGGGACCTTTATTATTTACGGCATATATGGAGCCTTTATCAGATATAATTGGTAACTATGGTCTCAAGCATCATATCTATGCTGACGATACACAACTCTACATCACCATTGATCCTAAGTCTAAAGAAACTAGAGTTAAGTCCTGCAAGGAGATGGAAAATTGTATTATAGAGGTTAAAAAATTCTTAATAGAGAATAAAATGAAGATAAATGATGGAAAGACAGAAATGCTTTTATGTGGTAAAAGCTGTGAATTCAGAAAGAAAAATGTACCTGAAGATATTCTAGTAGGGGAAACTAGAATCCCTAGATCAAATTCTGTTAAGGATCTAGGGGTTATTCTAGATCAAGAACTATCTATGAAATCACAAATCAGAAAAATGTGTAAAAACGGTTTCTTCCATGTAAAAAATTTATCAAGAGTAAGAAATTGTTTAGATGAGGGAACAGCCAACACCCTTGCTCATGCATTTGTCACTTCTACCCTTGACTATGGAAATGCCCTTCTAGCGGGTCTTCCTGAGTGTGAATTAGCCAAATTACAAAAATTACAGAACGCTGCGGCGAGGGTAGTTGGGAAGCTCAAAAAGAGAGATCATATCACGCAAAAACTTAAGGAACTTCACTGGTTACCAGTAAAAGCTAGGATTGATTTCAAAATATCTCTATTAACATGGAAGGTGCAAAATGGCTTTGCCCCAAAATATTTGTCTGATTTATTAGAATATAAACAGTTGGGTATGGGACTGCGATCTAATGATAAAAATGAATACGTAGTACCTAAGACTAATATGAAATCTTATGGAGATAGGGCTTTCATGGCGTATGCGCCAAGGAACTGGAATGCGCTGCCCCTTGAAGTGAAAAAGTGTAAAACTGTTGAAACTTTCAAGAAGAAACTTAAAACATTTCTATTTAGAAAACACTATCTTAATGAAGCGCTTCGAGCAGACTTGGTCTGATATAGCGCTATATAAATCGTTATTATTATTATTATTATTATGTGATGATCTGTGTATTTTAGGAAGGAGAGTTTGCACTGCAAATATCAGATCTTCATAATACAGTGCGGCACAGGGAAGAAGCTCTGACTACCATGGAGGAAGAGTCCCGAAGCCTACAGCAAGGCATCGACCAGCTGAGCCAACAACTAGACTCTAAGGGCAAAGACCTCCTCCACATGCGGCGTGAGGCAGACCAAAAACTCAGGTAAACCATCAGTATGGCAAAAAGAGAGAAGGGAGTGAATTTAAGGGTAGTGTGAAAATACAGTCATTTGGTATCTTCAACACGGGTAAAGTTTAACTCCTGTCATCTGAGAAGTACAAGAGCTTGGGTATTTGATTCATGAAGGGCATCGACTAATGTATTAAAACATGACTTTCAAGTTTATAGGTTTGAAATGTTCAAAAAATAAAAACATAAGTTCTTTTTTAGCTGTACTAACTCTGTCAGGGAGGGGGGAATTTTCTTCCATTCTGTCTGTCTGTCTTGATCTTCTCCAATGATTTATTTATCACATGCATAGACACCTGGAACATCCACTACATCATCCTGCTACCGGTAATCTAAATATAGCCTCTGTTTGAGAGATGGAGTCAGTACATTATTTTCGTGTATTGTAAATGTTTTTCATTACTTTAATTTAACCTGCAACGCTTGAAAAGTTCCCACACAAGGAAATGTTCCCATTAAAGGAAATACTCACAAACCTAACGAAAAAGTCATGCACAACATAGCTCTTAGGTCTTTGATTAATTCGATAGTAGTGGGAAAGCTTTTGTTTTGCAAGAGATTGAGTGGAATAATATTTTGTATTGTAGAAAGCTTGAGGAGGATTTGCAGCAGGAACATAATGAGGAGCTGAGCAATGCGCAGGCAGACCACATGCGTGACAAACAGCTTATGCTGGCAGAGTTCAACAAGGCACAGGAACTCCTCAAGGATAAAATAGCTTCACTTCAAATTATGTAAGCTGCTCTAATTTGTTATAGGCAATTATTTTCACTAGCAGTTTGAAAGAAGTGAAGAAGTCAATGGCCCACCGCTATTTAATCATTCTTTATCAGCTTTTTTATGCCTTTGCCTTGTTGAAGGCCTGGGGTTGAAGGTGTTTATGCCAGTGGTAGTGGCATGAAATGTGTATTCTGCTGTAACAATAACAATGAAATCATTGGCTGCAAGAGAGAGAGAGTGAGTAACAATTTAAAGGCGAGAATAACATAAGAATTTCATGCTCTCATTGTGAGAGACAATTCTGTCAATGTTACCGGTATGCTCTGCTCTGCCCATAGATTTGGTCTCCTGTGATCAGCTTTGGCTTGCATTTGATTGGTCTCTCTTCAGTTGGGATAAATGCGTCATAAGCAATGAGTGATTTGGTAAACTACGTGTTTTGGCTAAAAGAGTCCAATTTTGCAATCATTAGATTTGAAATATGTTTTTATTACCTTCATTTTAAGATTGGAAGAGGCTGAGGAGAAATACAGAAACCGAGAATCTCGTCCAGAAGATCTCGAGGCCATTCAAAATCTACAGACAGCTGTCAGAGAAAGGGAAGAGGCCATCCAGAAACTTGTGGTGGGGAATAAAACCTTAATTACACTATTCACTAAGATCCACTAAGATAGTCTACCTTTCAATTTTTTCTTTAAGTCATAGAAATTGGCAGTCTATCTTTCGGTATGATCCCAGATGCCCTCAGAGTGTCCCCACATGTTAATCTCTTGCTCGTAAGTGTTACTCCCCTGGCTCGGCCAACCCACTTTGAGAGCCATGAGAAGATGACTCAACAATTCCTCCCAAGATGAAATGACAAGCTGAGCTATGAGACAATAAAAATAAGAAAATTGAATTACAGAAATTTTGAAAGGCATGCATAGTTGCAGGAGAAAGAAAAGAGATTTTGAAACATAAGACAACATCTAGTTATATTTTCATGTTATATTTGTTTTTAATTTTTTTTTTTTTAAAGAACAGTTTTTTTACAATCTTTCATTGGCTCTTTATACCAGATGAACATTCAAAACTGAATATTAAAAGTCATGAGGTGTTTCTTCCATGAAGTAATATGTCTTGCCATAGAGAAAATATAGATATATTTTATTAAATATATTATACTTTCTCTATGGTCTTACCGGTAATTTTGGACCTCCGTTTTTGCCATTTTGTTTAGACAAGCCAATTTATTCATTTGTAGAAATCAACAAAATGTAAAATCCCCTTGTGACAACTGGGTGTCAATTTTGTTTTTACAGACTGTTTTCACTGTGATTGAGCCATTGATGCTGAGGGTTCGTTCACAACATGGCACCCTCCATTACCTGTTATGATAACAATTGACCACATTGAGCTGTATGGGTTCCTCTCTGCACAAATACACAGTTAATTGTTATCTTTTCTGTTATCTGAGATGCCTTGTTGCTTTTGCTGGTACATCATCTGAGTTAGCCTGTACTGAACTCAGATAGCTAATTCATGCAACTAATACTTCATGAAATAAATAAGCAAAATGTCGTCAAACAGGAAATTTGTAAAAAAGAAAAAAAAAAAAAACATTGTTGAAATTATATTATCTAAATAAAATCATTTCCACAAAGAAATAGCATAGAAAAGATCTCTGTTTTAACCAATTATTAGAATAAACTGTATGCACAAACCCAATCCATAAGCTTGTCCATCTCTTCATATAACATTCCTTTAATTTCTGCAAGATTTAGTGAAATTTAATCATGATAAAGGAGAACATTAACTGAAAAGACTATTAAAGAAATTAGCCTCTCTCTGAAAACAAAGGGAACAGGAAGTTGTGCAATTAAAACAACCTCAACAAGTGTTGATTTAAAAAAATCAGGCTCGCGTAAGTTTGCAAAATCCCAAGGCAAAAAACCCAACAAAAACCCAAGGCAAAATCTTCTACGCACTCACAAATCACTTCTCAAACAAAAGCGACATCTGACGGTGTAATCAGAATTATTGAGGCAAAACATGGCCGCCATGGACCGATAATCGGGGTAGGCTCCATTGACTTACGGCTTAATCATCTTGAAACCTCGAACATCTAGCCCTAAAGGCAAAACAAACGCGAGCGAAAAAGTAAATAAAGGGGAATTGGGTAGTTGTTTGTAGTTCTTCCACTGATGAGGCCAACTACGGTCGAAGCACATATGGAATATTAAGAAAGCCTTCAAAATAACTTTTCACAAAAGGAACCCCATCCGTTTTGCAGTCAACGCCTATCTTATCCTTTACCTTACTGTATTTTTATTCTTTTTAGGATGATAAACGATTCTACCAAATGGAATTAATCAACAGAGAAACCAACTTCAATAAAGTGTTCAGTGCAGCACCTAATGTGGGAGTGCTCAACCCACTTTCTGCAGGCAAGGTCAGTATATTGCTTTTTTACCACTCAGAAATTTTTTCGGGGTATTGGCTGTGCCTGGTTTGTCCTGGGTATCTTGCCATCTTGGCATCTGTCCCTCTTTGTGAAGATGATATACCAACCTACATTTTAAGGTCATGTGACCCAATCTCTGAAAACCATTAAGTTGAAAACAAACTAAGAACAAAGCCATCTATGTGATGTTGAAATGTAAACATGTTGTGATGGCTGCTTCCCGCCATTTTTACTATAGATACGTTTATTAATCATTTGTTAGCTGCTCTCTGATTGGCCTAAATAATTGCCATTGTCTCCCACCATTGTTTGAACTGCTGTGATTTTAAAATATTAAATCAACAAATCAAACAGATTCAAATTGCCCGAAAAAAGTCAGAAAACCCTCAAAAACTTCTGCATAAAATAACCAAAGCTGGTTTGAAGGCGTTATATTGCTCATATAACGGCTCACGCAGCTCCCACAAAAGGGGTTTCCCCACAGCACCTCCACAATGAGGAAAACAGAAACCACAAAGACCTCCGCACTGGAGGCGCTAGGGGAGGAGGATCAGCACCTCCAGAGGTGCCTCCACCTCCTTGTGTGAACATACCAGTAACCCTGTGTGTGTGTGTGTGTGTACAGTTATATACAAACAGCAATGCAAATTATCTTAATTTGTAGAAACCCAAGGGAGGTGGAGGCAGACACACCAGCACAACCAGCAGCCCTGCATTGTCAGCATTTGGGGGATCCAACCAGAGACTTCATCCTTTACCAGGATCGCCATTAAATGATGAGAAATTCAATAAAAACAAACCATTACCACCAACAGGGAGCATGAAAAAATTTGTGAAATAATTTTAAACCTAAGTGACTTTTTTAAATTTGTAAAATACTAAAGGGAGAGACAGAATGACAACTATGTACTTGTTTCCCTTAAAGATATATCACATTTAGTTGCTCCCTTTGAACTTGATGCCTAATTACAAGTGTGGCTTAGTGGGTTAGTAAAGATTACAAACACACACAAAAAACAAACAAAATAAATAAAAAAAACCAAAACAAATTAGCCTATCTTAAGCATCCTGTTTTGCATATCAGCTCATTGAAGAGATATTGTTTCTTTCACAAATGACACAGGGAAATGATTGTCTTGTGATTAATTGCTAAAAGATGGATTGAGTTTAGTGGCAGTAGTGTCTAGTCAAGTTCAAGTTTAGCTACAGTGCAAATTATAGCATGTTTATATTTTTAACATTCTCATTTGTGTTGTATGACGTTCCAGTTTTCCAGATCAGCAGTAAATAGACAGATGGTTTTGTTTGATAAATTTGTCCTTGGATTATCCAAATTTATGCTATATTCTAGGCAATACAGTATAGTTCAGTCTAATTACAAGATTTCAGAGCATTGTTGACATTGTTGTACATGAAAATTATATAATGGAACACTATAATTCTCATGTAATTTGGAAAAATAGGCTTTTTGGATGAAGAGACCCTCCATAAATAATGTAGATTAGCTACATTTTGGTGAAAAAATAACTTTTTATAAATCGAATGTATGCAAATGTATGTTTATGACTAAAATATTTACTGAATGTAGATGATACTGCTGTTACCTACAATTTATGGTTTTAAGGTTACAAATATATATCAAAATATACTTTATTATATGTATTTAAAACAAATACATGCATTGGAAATAAGCAGTTAGAAATATGATTGCTCACTTTTAAAAGCTGGGGAAACCAACTGAAAGAAACCAAACTGAATCTTGACTGTTACCATCCCTAATGAACCGTTTTTATGCTGTTAGGGTCCCTTCTTGAGGGAGGAGGCTGTAACTCAGTCAACTGAATCCCAAACTTCCAGAATCCAACACTTGATCACATGGTCAGTTTTTAGGAGAACTGGATATCAAAGATAAGAAAAAGTTAATTTATTTGAAAACCAGAAATAATAATGATTTACAATTGACCCATTTGTGCCAATGCTTTTAATTGATTGTGCCAATGCTTTTAATTGTTGCCAGACCACCATTAGCACAGTTGGTGGAGTAAAGGATCTGTGTCATACTTGGCTATACTATATTTTTCTCTTTTGTTTGAGGAATAAAATAAGAGATAATCTCACGTCTCGCAACATGCAGAACCCTGACTTGATAAAATATATATTTTAGTCATGATGTAAAACAACTCCACCCTTTTTTAGTTAAAAAGATATCAAGACGTAAAGTATATCAGTATAGTTTCCTTCTTGTTATGGTAAAGTAAATTATTCTCATTACAAATGTACCTGTATGAGTGTGGTATGATAACTAGAAAGTACTTGTATATTCTATTTTGACATAAATAGAAAGTAGTTCCTGAAGAAAATCTATTGCCAGTGGACACCAACACCCACAAAGTATCTCAGTTCAGATATCAAGACCAGGAACTACATTTTTTATATCACCTGAGATAAACTATGAATCCCTTGTGTAAAATATTTGCTTGGCAATTATCTGTGATATTATTGTATATTATATAAAGTACTGTAAATAAATATGTAATTTGTTTATATAAAAGAATTTTATCATTAATATTCTCATTTCTTTATTTTAAATTCCATCCTTGTTATATGTTTCTCCATAAATTAAAAGAAAAATTGGCTGTAAAGAAGAATGCAGCTGAAATAGCAATGTTACGATATAGCAGAGATATTTAAATTTCTCTGCTTATAGATTGGTTATGTGTTTAAAAGAACATGAAAAATGTGATATTTTTGTGTAAACATCGTGTCAATTGGACCAGTATTAGTAAAGTTGTGACTTGTTTTATGAAAATTGAAGATCAATGTAGCTTTAGTTACATGCGAATTAAATCCCCACAATGACGTCATTGACAGTGACTGCAATAAATGATCATATTTTATGGGGTTACAAGATGCATTTTAAATGTTTGAGTTTCTGTGGTAAGTAGTTACACATCTATAATCATTTGATCATGTAATTTATAGAATTTAAGGATGCATGGAATATTAATGTCTAAGATATATGAGTCTTATTCCCTAGATTATCTGCAAAATTCAATTTATGCATCAGGTAAAATTATTGTAGAAACAGCTTTGCTGGCATGTTACCTGTTCTTTGTGACCTGACTTGCTCGTTGGAGCCCTCTCCCATGGCTTCAAAATCAGCAATTCCATATGCCTCAGCCACTGTGTATTTAATCCAAGCACTGACAATGTTCATGTGTACTGCAATTGCTATTCCTTTTTGGTTACATTTTTAGTGCTCTTTCTGGAGCTAGGATTAAATGTCTTTGCCATAAATTTTATATTGGGTTTTAGAAAGAAATTCTTATTACTGAATCCCAAACACCTCTCTAGAACATGAATCTCACTTCTCGCTCCAGAGGCTAATAATAACGAAAACAGTCTTTTTCGTTAAAGGGATTAAGCACCGATTTTGAAAAAAAAAACGTTTAAAATTCACATATTGGTAATAAATCAACTTGTCTTTCAAGTCTATGAATTTTTTGAAAAATGCATCCCCAT
This sequence comes from Amphiduros pacificus, assembly GCA_949316495.1. NCBI lineage: Eukaryota > Metazoa > Annelida > Polychaeta > Phyllodocida > Hesionidae > Amphiduros > Amphiduros pacificus. The sequence continues at coordinate 8,326,066 of OX439000.1, forward strand.
CATTGTCTGTAAAACCTATTTGAACAAGACTTTAATATATAGGCCCTTAATAAAAGCACACTCCTTTCTTGGCATCATTTTTATGTGGAGTGTCATCATAGAGGCACTGAAAGGTAAAATGACGTCATAAGAGTATGGCAATATTCTTATGACGTCATGAAAGGTATTGTCCTTTGAATAGTGCCAGAAAGACGTCAAACAGTGCTACCCTACTTTGAGCCTCAATTGAGATCAAATAAAGTTCACGCTACCCGTGTTTACCCGTCACATGCAGCTTATGGCTCAGACAGACCTCTGCAGGGAGTGCAACTGCTATGTCTCATAACAACATATCTTATTACTCTATTATAATTCCAATCTGTCAATATGTTCACATGTGGCAAAGCTTTCAAAAACACCAAATTGTAGAATTGATGCTTAATACCATTAAGTGTAAATTTGATGCTGTTACTGAAGGGACACAAGGAGCTTTCATTGGGTACAATTCCAAAATCCTATTTTGAAGAACTTTCTGATTTACTGGTCTCTCATTGGCAAAATTGGCCAGTAATGTTTTAGATCTTGATTTGTCAATAGGTCTATACCAAATGATTTGTTCAGGGCTCTACTGATAGCTGCTCTGTACCCTTTTATTGTGCTGACATCTTTGAAGCTTTTCTTTGAAAAATAAAAAAATTTGCAATACAATAGACTTTCACATCTTTGGGTACTTCAAGACCTTTCCCCTCCGCCCATTTGACAAATTTCTTCCACTTGTAAATTGTCACTGAGCTTCCTCTTACTGATAGCTGCTCTTTTTTGGAAGAGGAATGGGTCTATTAGCACATCTATTGGAAACCAAGGTTAGGTTATCCAGGACTCTTTATATCATACCGGCTTGATCTTTCACTACTTTGAGCAGTACTTCCCCCAATATCTGCCATGGTGGAAAAGTGTACCCAAACAGCTTGCTCCAATTCAGTGTTAGAGCCTTTGTTCCCCAAGCTTCTGGATCGGGGAATGGTGATATGTATTTTCTCAGTTTCTTGTTTATCTTCATTACAAGCAAGTGTACTTCTGGGGTTCCCAACCTGCTGAATGGTGCCTCTAATGCTTTGTTGTTCAGTGCCATTCTGTTGAGATGATTTGATGTTTCCTTGATAGACTGTCTGCCAGTACATTCAGTCTTCCTGCTATGTACCTTGCCTTCACTTTGCAGTCCAGCCTATTTAGTCAAGTCTATTTAAGTCACCCACATTCCTTTCCTCATGTTGTTTTGGATACTATGATACATCTGCTGGTATCACTATATTATAGACCTCTACTTTCCGGTTTTGGTGTTATGAAATGTTCCTTCACAAGTTCAGCAAGTTTCAGTCCCTCTTTGTTAGATCCTGCACAGGCACATTATGCCTTCCTTTTTTATTGGATTTCCTTTGAAAGATTCTAAAAGTATAAGAGTGGTTATTAAATTGGTATTTCTTTGTATTCTAATTTCAACCCTTTCTTTATTATACTTACTATTTAAGGGTTGACTCAGAAGCTTCTCTATACTTGCCAATATATGTTTAACCTTTCCACAAAGGAATCTGCATTTTCTGATTTCAATCCTGTTCTAAGAGAGAATGTTATAGATTCACTAAGGTTTCACTTCCCCTTTTCCTTTTCCAATGTCTCCTTTGTACCTGAAATTTCCTTTCCTTCCACTTTTTAGTTTCAGAACTTTTGAAACTCTTAACCTTTTCTCCACTACTTCCTCCTCTATCCTCCATTCTTCCTCTCTTATGCTCATTCCGGGGGTTGACTTGTCTTGTCTATACAGCATTACCTTCTTCTGACACTCATCTGCTTTGTCAGAGTTGAATCTGCTTCTTTTGCACAAAACTGCTGTACTTACTTACTGTGTCATCATCTTTCCTAGTCATACTGTTTCTAAATACAGAAACAGGTGCTATATATAGTGTCTTTTCCTCAGTTTTTTACCCAACATTATGCTTGACAACATGACATGACATTCAGAAAAGTCATTGTGTCATGGCACAAACAGGGAGAAACTGTCTCCTAATGAGACATCATATGAGGAATTTGGGTATGAACATTTGAGGGCACCTTTTTAAATGAGTTCTATACACTGATGAAGATACAGGGGTAATCATGAGTGCCACACAGGACATGCATATTCAACAATCGGTTGGACCAGAGATTCGAATATGTCCAACATCTCCTCTGGTGGGACTCTTGCCCTTCTGAGTTTCAACAGGAAGTGTAATGTCCTAGCTCCTAGCTGCCTTTTTAACAACCATGCCTATATGGTTGTTCTATGTTAGATCATTGGACACTATGACTCCAAGACTTTTGGTACTAGTAAACTAGTAACATCAACTTGTCCATTGATGATAATTGGTTTCAACTCTGGCACATTTTTCTTGCTGAAGCAAATGAACATCTCATATGTTTTCTTTTCATTAATTCTCATGTCATTCATCTGGCACCAATTGGATGTTCTATCAGCAATGTGTTGCATATGAGATGGCTGGGAATTCTTTGAGATTTCAAGGATGGTAGTATCATCCACATATTTGTTAGTGTTACCTCCAGGGCCTAAATCATTGATCATGATTTGGAAAAGTATAGTTCCTAGCTTTGTACCCTGACAGTTGACCTTGCAGCTTGACACGCTGCGCTCTCTGGGTAACAAACTAGCTACCCAGTGGAGTATAATATCAAGAGTGTTTAGTTCAGCCATTTTCTTAACAAGATATTTTTGTGGTTTATCCTGTTGAAGGCTTTGAAAAAGGAACAGGATCCTTGCATAGTGTTGCAGTTTGTCAAGCCCAATGTGCAGTTTATGAACAATATATATCAACCAAGGCCGAGGTCATAGTGCAGCCTTTATGAGTTTAAAGAGATTAAAAGATTCTTGGCACCTGATGTCTTTTTCTTTTGCAAATTTTTGCACATTTTCGCATACTTTGAGAGTATATTATCATTTTTTTAAAAACATTTTTACCATTATGATTAGAGCAACTTATTGGGTTTATTTTCTGAAAATACACATATATCTTAGATTTATCAAACTTTAAAAGATTGCATTGGATTAATTTAAATCCGTCAATTTTCATCATTTGTATACCTACCATCTGCAAACATTACCTCTCTCAATGTCGGACCCAAAGTTGTCAAAAAAGGATTAAATTCTGGCCACACTGTAAGAACAACAATGGCCTGCATTTCAGCTGCGACTTCCGAACAAGATTCATCTCAAAATGACTCTTCTTCTTCCTCTAACGACACTTCTCCTAAAAAGGATTAATTTCTTTTTTCATTAATTAGTATTTTGATATTTGGTTTATTTGTATTAACATTAACAACACTTTCTAAGTTTATATGCACTAGTGTAATATCAGTCGTCATCTCAAAATGACTCTTCTTCTTCCTCTAACGACACTTCTCCTAAAAAGGATTAATTTCTTTTTTCATTAATTAGTATTTTGATATTTGGTTTATTTGTATTAACATTAACAACACTTTCTAAGTTTATATACACTAGTGTAATAACGTATTCATATTGATTATTATAACTTGGTGTGCTTATCCATCTTGTTATTGTATCTACTAAACAGCTCTTTTATGAAAGGAGATATTTTATGAACGTTTTGTTGGTTTATTCTTACCTTATAATTATATTCATATTTTACATATAAATATATGGTATTGTATCATATTCATTACTTGGTGGAGGTGTTCATATGCTTATTTTACTGTTCCTATTGAACAAATTTGTTTATTAAATAAACATTTTTATTAAAAGGTTTTCCACTTTGAATATAGGTGGTATCATATAAATACATTGTAGTGATTAAGTGTTTATTTTTTTCTTTTCAATTATGATTGATAGAAAGATATTTATAAGCTAAAATGATTGAGCTGTGACTTAAGGTGTCTTTTTGGCCGGTTCCTACATATTTTTTTTTTTACTATTTTGACATGTTACCATAGCAACCATGATCTCAGAGCCAGCCTGCAAAGGATCCATTACCATATTGTCATCACAGATTTTAAAGATATTCATTGCTACCAATGAAGTTGAAGGATTTGGAGTGAGCATACACCTAATGTGAAGCTGAATTCAAATTGACGAACATTTCAGGCAATATGACCTCAAGTTTGTTTCTTGCCATGGCAATCGTCTTTTCCAAGATACCTTACAGCCGACGACAACAGAGCTGCGGACGACAACAGAGCTGTGTTTCAGTTTATCAGTTGATTACCAATGTTTATCATACCATTTTGGCACATGCAGAGAATGACCTGATGTGAATATTTTCGAAAGTACAGATGTACTTTATATGCTTTGAAAATGGAACCGCAACTCTGTTGTCGTCTGCAGGTCTGTTGTTGTTGGCTGTATCTATAACATGCAAGAAAACAAATGTAAAAAGGTTATGTTACACTTCGGAGCTGTTTTAACCACAATTAACATTGTTATGATGAAGTACACCTAAATTTGTGTTATTTTTCATTATTTCTGAGAATCTCATTGGTTGCCACGCAAACAAACATTATTTAGAAATTGAGTTTCTTTATAATAGTATGTATTCCTGAGATACCATCAACCATACCAGAAAGAGCTGTGCAAATTTATCTTTCTTTTATAAGGTTAAAGCTGAATTTTATTGGGCTCTGAACCTTGATAAATGTGCATCATCATTGTGTGCCCCCTGAGGATAACCCTCATAATGATAGTATTACCATGGTAACAGACAAATCTGACATAAACATGTTTAGAAATGATTTTCTTGTTGTATTTGGCCCAATGAATATTATAATGGATCATTTTATACCAAATAATTGCTGAAGCAATCTCCAGATTGAAACATTTTTCTCATTTTATCATATTTGATGGGTAACCATAGCAACCATACAGTTAAAATGGTCTATTTGTTGGATATGTCATCACCATAAATTTAGGACATAGGCGTTAGAACGGGTAGGGATCCAAATTCATGTGTAGTGGCTGTCAGTGTGACATTTTGCACCATTTTACACACTTAAATTTAAATTTCTCAAAAAAAGTTTAATAACTAGTTAATGAAATATTTATGTATTGAAAAATACCTACAAGAAGTAAAATTATGTCAAATAATAGTACAAGTTGACTATATTTCCCATAAATATGGTGCCTATATATTCATTTGAATAGCATTTCCAAGGGGTAATTTTGCTAAAATTCATTGTAGAGCTAACAACCATAGGATTCGCGCAACCATAGGATTGGCTGATAATTTTGGAAATGTCTTGTGAACGCAAAAGTAATAGAACATTGGATTTTTTGTGCACAGAAAGTTTATTTGAATGGTTTGAATAAATTGTTATGAAAATTGCACCCATTGACCCCGATTTTGTCACAATGTGCACGTGCGGGAGTTCCAGCTTGTTACATTTGTATACAAATTGGCGCTGCTCAGTCAGTTCTTGGCCGATTTACATCATTGACAACTCAAAATTGAGCTATTGAGCTCTTCTCTTCAAATATGTAAGTCAGATGATCGATATATTAATTTTCATCTTTTGGCATTGAAGAAAGGTCAGTGCGCGAAGGCCAAGATTGTATGCGCAAAGACGTGACTCTGACTTGTAAATCTTGTTAGAATATAACATACGCACATCGCTTTATAAGATAAAGTAATGTCAAGTGTCACTGATGGATTTACCCCACTATAGCACATATATAATCAACTCTCCATGTTTTGTTGGATAATATAATGATTGACAAAGACCAAAATGCGTGAAATTGACGGTTGTTAGCCCTAGTTTATTGCAATTTTTCAAATAATGAAACTATAATGATGAAAAGTGTCCCATATTATGCTGGAAATATAACTCTGATAGCACGCAAAGCAAAAGGAATTTTAAAAATTGGTTTGGTAGATTTTCTGCCTTTTGGATTTGAAAGATATATATAATTTTCCTGATTTTTACATTGATTTCAATGGAAATCCATAAAAATCATATTTTTGTAAAAGGCAGAAAATTTTACAATGGCATTTGTACCAATAATGGCTTAAAAAGTGTGCTATACATCCCCCTAATATATCCACGTGGGACACCTGTCAAATTGATGACCAATTTTTCACAAAGTGAAAATTTCAATTTTTCTCCATTGAAATCAATGGAAAATCCCTGTGACCTTGGGCTGAAAATCCAACGGCACATAAAATCTGTTCTATTATAGCTACAGACTTGATCTTGGGCTTGTTTGTTTCGTTTTGGAGAGATCTGTCATAATATGACTTTAAAAATGAGAGTTTCAGTGTGCAACAGCATTTTCAAATTTCAAGGTCATGTCAAGGTCATCCCAAGGTCACAGGATTTATTCATTTTTAAATCTTATTTTCAATTGTCAAACACCCCTATAATTTCTTTTTGGCTAAATTTTATATTTTTTGTATAAATAGCCTATATATATGTCCTTCATTTATGGCGATGTGGAAAAAAAAGTGGTTGGTTGGTATGTTAACAGCTGTAGCTCAGCAGCAATACCACAATAGTATTGTTCATACACCACCCAGGTTCTCAAAACTCCATAGTTGACCCACAAAATGAAATCAATAGCTAGTTTTTATACTTCGGGCACCACTCAAATATAAATGTAAATTCGCGATCTGGCTCCCCTACTATGCAGGACGACAGCGTGTATACCAAATATCACGTGGTTGACAACCGCGTATTGATATATTAAAAGCATTTGGCACAAACTAACTTTTAGATATATTTAGCATACAATATTTCTCAGTCCCATTCTCTTAAATCGACATCAATTGCGAAATTATTGTTTAACAACAAATTGTTACTGCTATATATGGTGGTCTACTTTTTGTGAAGTTGCTTTTAGAAGTGTAAACAGGCCTCGGACTTTCATTGATTCCGACAAGCGAAAATGGCAGCAAATTACGCCAGTGTTCCTGATTATGTTGAAAGGAAAGGATCTCTTTTCTTGAGATCGAACCATATGAATTACAGCAGGGCAACACTCAATTCGAACTGGTAAGTTTTATTTATTTGATTGGACACAAGAGTCCAAGATCGTACTCAAGCTGCTGGAGTTTTCGACCGTTCAAACTGAAATTAGTGATCCCAATGAAACCCATCCCAATCAAGGTCCGTAGCTTGCTTGGTTACATTTTGAATAGAAAATTGAAAAGGGCTGTAAATGTTTACACAAGTGCAATTTTTCCTCATGAAATGCATACTGTGCAAAGTGCCCAAAACACGTCTTAAAAAGGTTACAAAACTGCCCCTTTTGGCCTCATGACGTTACAAAGAAAACCCTGTCAGTGCCCCACTGTGATGAGTTCACAGTGGGCCAAAACTCAAATATTGGAGTGATGACTTGGGTGCTGACTTCACTGCCACTGGTATTCAAACAAACTCGTAATTCAGTGGTTTGGGAAATAGTGTTTTACATTTTTAAAATGTTAAAGGAACATGAAATGTACTTAGTGAATATCAATGATATAAATATAAAAAAGTGAATACCTATGACATACAAATGATTTCCATGTATGCATATTGCTGTCCGTAATGATGTCCATAAGCAAAATGATGCACAACCTTTCGCATAGGGTAGCGAATGAAAATTTGAAAATAGGATGAGGAATTTGGACCCAAACCTTAAGTCAATGTTTGGGGGGGGGGGGGGGGTCGTCTCATACACGAGGGCAACCTGTGGAGGGTGATTTACGGTACCTCTGGGCGTAATAAACTTCGCTCATAGTGTTCCAATACCAGTCATGAAAGTCTTCAGGAAAAAAACTGAATTCAGGTTTTTTTCTACAAACGTGAAATTCAAAATGGTCTGAACTCAGTCTGACACATCCAAAAATGACAAAAATTGTGAAAGGGGGTAGGGGTATCTTCAGATTAATTTTTAAGGGTTTCAGGCTTTTTCCTCATCTAATACACAGGGTTATCCTATTTTCAAGTAAATACGGCAGATATCTCAAAATATATACCATAAATCAAAATTCCCTCTAATTAAACTAATTAAAGCTGTTCTTAAACTTGATTATTAAACTTGCAAATGTTCTCAATTTTAAAAAAGTGTGGGAAATTTTGAGAAACATGATATTTTGTTTACTTCTTATTTTGTATCACTATGCAGTGATGAGGTCGATTACAGCAGCTACTGGCTAATGGATTAGTCATAAAAGATCACTAAGTGATGTTTTCATGTGTATATATTAACATTGATTCCCTCTGAACAGAAATATGTAACCTATTATGTTTGCATTGGTATGTTACAAAGGTACATTATTTCATTTAATTCAAAGAGTAATGACGTCATAATGGTGCTGTGGCTATTTATCAATAAAATAGTGACGTCATACCTTTTGGTAACTTAGCAACAATCAACAACACATTTCTTACAGATGTGATCCTCTGTATGAAGTGTCTCTGTTCCCCCTAATGTTAAACAACAGAGAGAAAAATGTTCAAATTAACTGGCAACATTTTTATATTTGGCATTTCCACCTACCAAGAGAAAGCAAAGCTGAAAAAGATGTGAGAAATACGACTATGATCATTCATCTTCAACAAAAAATAAAAATCTAGAAAATGAATCAAATCTTTGCCAAATTTAATGAGTAAACATAATGTTATCACTCATATTAACAAGTAGCTTATCACAGTATTTCACTTAAAACAAATTTTAATCTGCTTACAAACCTTTGTCAGAAAACTACTGCCTTCCAGAAACTGCCCTGATACTTGTACAACAGACGACAACACGCTTCAGTTCCATTTCCAAAGCCTTTTAAACATGCTAATAGTGCAACTTCTATGTCATATGGCAACTTAACTTATTACCCTATGTTAATATTCTATATATCATGATGTTCATAGGTAGATATACTTTTTATACATAAAATTACAGGTGTTGTGCTTAAAAGTAACCCTATAATTTGGTGTACTAAATGAATATATCCATATGAATATTGTGACCTATATCATGAAAACAGAATGGTGTCTCATGAGGTATCCAAGGTAAGTACTTTCTGGAACACAAATTACACTGGATAAATCCTTGACGAGAGCTCAGTCAAGCTCAAAACCATCACACATTTGTTTTCAATATAATTCAATTTAATGATCAAGGAGGTTGAGATGATTGCCCGAATCCCTCATCGGAGTATGAGGCCCAAGAATATCAACCAAGTAGACCCATTATTTGTAACAAATGGAATGGATGGTATAAATAAGTGGACCATTTTGGTCCAATTTGGTTCACATCTGAAAGGGAAGATAGTCATGAAATTTATTGAGGGACTAGATGGCAACTTTCAGTACTCTGTCCTTTGTCAGTGTGTGTGTGTGTGTGTGTGTGTGTGTGTGTGTGTTACATCTTTTGTTTTGAGTTTGATAATTTGTTATTGTGTTACATACAAGGTATTGGATTTTTATGTATGAGGCATCTGAGCATCCATGAGATTATGAGTTACTAAACCATCAGAAGCTGCTCCAAATGACCTTGTTGCCAGTTTATTTGGACACTTTTCCTCAGTTTAATTATTTGTCTCTGTCATTTACTCTGAGAATGTCATCTTTGGGAGTTGAAATGTAGACTCGTGATGATCCCGCCATTGTTACTATGGACACTTGTAATAGTCTGTTAGCTGCTCTCTGGTCAAAATGATTGTCATTGTCTCCCACCATTGTCTCAATTGCTGTGATTGGTCCCAAAACCTGATGTGTATGCGGTACTCATAGGATTATCATTAAGATAGTTGGCAACATATGAATTATTTAAGGCCATGTGCATTTGAGTAATGACAAGTTTCAACCAATAGGATATCTAATATTTTATTTTGACATTTTACAAAACCTTTTTTTGACCAATCTGAATCGTATGAGTATTTATTTCAGCAAAAGATAAGAATAGTATAAAGTAAGATTGACTTTAAGTTCACACATGGTGTAGATTTATCCCCGGACATTTTTTTGTTTGTTTTTTGTTTTGTCTGTGCAGTGCTGCCACCACATGGAATAAGATTCCCCACCAGGGATAAGTTCATATTTATGGACATCAAGTTTGAAACATTCCAAACTGATGACTTCACATAGCCAATGATAGATCCTTTGAACTTTTGTTTACACGTTACATTATTTCAACCAATCAGAGAGCAGGTTATAGAAATGTCTACTGTAACAATGGCGGGAAGTAAGTCACCACGTGTCAACATTTCAAATTGCATAGATGGCCCTCTCTGAATTAATAATAGAGGAAAATCATTCACAAATGATAAATGTTCAAATTAACTGGCAACAGGGTCATTTGGCAAAGCTAGGGATGGTCTAGTGTATACTATTATTGTTAACACCACAGATTATTACAGTACATTTTGTGACATTTATCACAAGTATCTTGTCACCAAAAAATATGAGGCCGAGGGTGAGTTTAAAAAAATAAAATAGTGATAACAAAAGTGATAATAATCATAGGTTCAACATTTTCCAATCTGATTCAAAGTCTGTGAACCACGGTAGTATTTTGAAATCAGGCTGAAATGTCCAACCATTCATTTTACAGTGAAGTGCAAAACTTTCATGCCAAAAGTTGAGTCCAATTCTTGCAATATCAACAATCAGAAGCAAAATACATAATGTGATTTATTCTCTTTTGTCAAGTGCTAATGGAGCCAACGAAATGCAATGGTAAGGTTTCTGCAGAAAGTATGGAGTTTTTACGACACATATTCAGTCATTTGTTGACTTGTGTACGGAGAAGTGATGTAATACAACATTCACTGAATGCATTTTATTTCTTTTGTTTTTCTGACACATTGAGATTTGAAATGAAATGTTTCCTTTTAGTGATCCACATCTAACTTGTTTTCACTCTGTAATATTCATCTGCTCTATATGTTTGCTAAGGCTGCAAAATGTTTAAATTTAAGTTACAATCAAGTTCAGAAATGAGAAAACCTCGGAGTAAAAAACGTATATTTTAGAGAACATGTACAGTAAGTGTGACCTCTTTTGGTGCCTCAAATAATGATAAACATCCAGTGCATCTCAAGTGGATGATCTATATTCCAAAAGAACTTAAAATATGATTGAATAAATTTCTTGAAACTGAGAAAAGAATATCTGAATTCAGTAACCTTGTCATATTACCTGTTGCAGAGACACAATATCTTGTGGTATATTGATAAACATAAGAATGATTTTATTGACTTATCGTACTGTGAATAATTTTGAACACATCAGTTTGAAGTTGTCTGCACACTCAGGAACAACAGGACTGATTACATTCACGCTGCACTTTGAGTGTATATATGACAATTTTACTTTTGAATATATCTCTACTCATCATTGACAAACCTTTGCAGATTTTTTTTCTGTCAAAGTATGTGTCAGCCTGATTTTGTGATGTGTATTTTAAGTGTTTCACTGAATATAACATTTGGCATGTATTCCTGTATCTATTTTTGCACAGAACATGTTGATAATCTTAACTAACAATATCAATCAATCAGTATTTAAATCTTAACATGATTAACAATGAAACATATTCAGACATTTATTCTCAAGATTGAATATATATTTACCAAGAAAAACATGGAAAGAGCATAAAGGTAGTTGTGAAAATAACATGCTTATTTACTTTATTTTATTTGTACAAAATTATCATTCATAATCTTGGTAATAGATAAATATCCTGTTATTGAATGTCTTAAATATATTAAAACAGGCACCAGGCCCGAGAGGCAGAATCCAAGGATTATGATATAAGCAAGCACCCACAGCGTGACCTCTGCAAGGCAACTTACAACAGAATTGGTAATGTGACAGACGGATCTCTGCCTATCACCACATATCAGACATTCAGTGAACAAGTCCACCTCAAAGAGGATTTCACTGAACAAGAACACAAGAAATACATGATAAATGAGGAGACCGTAGATCACATGAACCTAGACAGGTAAGACAACATAGTATGGCAGTATCCAAGAAACAAACACCACAGTGCACTCTCCAAATACTGTTGTATAATATTTGCTGAAATATTGATTTACTTCCGCTATTGTACTGTACCATTTATATGTTAATTATTAGTAAATAAAATGATCTTCCAAAGAAATAGAAATAGGTAAACAAATAAGAAATGCAAAAAAACCAAGGCAGGTAAAACCTAATTTGCTCATGGCAATAGCAGATGTAAATCAATATGACATTTCAAACATTTATATGATAAATTATATCTCACATACAAAGTTGAAATCATAGGACTCCATATTCAGGCTCATGTGTTGTACACTGTGTAAAGTAGCTTACACACAATATGAAACCTGATGTACAATGAAGCCAATAACAATCCAGGAAGAAACTACAATATGTGTGGTGTTATACAAAGCACAAAAAAGCTATGTTCTTGTCAGTATTAAGGCCACTATGAGGCAGGGGTCTTGGTATTTAACAATGTCTCAGAATTAGATCAGACAGCAGAGTGCAAGTGCACTTAACAGACTTCAGCACAGAGTATACAAAAGCTATGTCATTAGGTCAGATATCAGCCTGTGCAATGTGAATAGAATTAACGAATCGGGCTGTCACCATGTCTGCAATTATTTTTGACATCACAGAATATTACAGCACCTTTTGTGACAATTGTCACAAGGTATCTAGTTTGCTGGAGCTGTGTTGCACAGATCTGTGAAACATATCTTCTCTTATGGGCCCAATATCTCAAGAACAATATTCAGCAGGACCAAGAATTGTTGCATATTTAATCCTCTCCCCGAAAATTATATAGACAGGGACCAACTTTAAAAGTCACAGGGCTATTTACGTAAAATTTTTCTTTGGGCAATATCACGAGTCCTTGAAAATTTGGCAAAGTTGGTAAATCGTGGTTAGCTCAAACATTTATGTTGCATATTTGACCTTTTTATTAAACAGATAATTTTTGCAAATTGCTGAGATGATTTGTATATAAGTTATTACATTACAGCCACAGGCCATGCTGCAGTTGTATAGATCACAATCTTATTAGCACAGGTCTGTTTTTCTGTGGTGATCAAAATGGTCTCATATTAAGTGAGACCCATGCCTGAAGGGTCAACCTGTTGTCCTTGTAATTCTGTGACAGGGTGGATTGTCATGTCAAGGACCTGTGACATGAAAATTCAGTGAGGCAGCACTATATCTGCTAGTAGGTCTTGTCATGAAATAACTGAAGTGAAGTAAAACTTAACAAGAATGTTATTCTATTTATGGTGCATATTATTTTCAGAGAGACTGGCACACCTGAGCGTGGTTTTGGGAGTGTATTACCCAGGCACCATCCTGAATATAATAAGTGTCACTTTGACACCACCCATACATCAGATTATAAATCTCCATATCCCTACACACCTGCTGAGGTATGTATAACAACTTCATCAGTCCTCATTTCCAAGAGCTGCTCAATCAGTGCAGGTATTCTTACAATAAATGTGTAGAGCTGCTCAATTAGTTGAACCATTTAAATTTTGGAAGCTAAATATTGGAAAATGAGGAAGATTTGAATATTTCTTAATAAAACATTATGTTTTGTTAATGCAATATTGAAAATCCAGGGTAAAATTTGGATATAGATTTATTTATGTCAGGGGAGGAAGAATTGTGATAATGGTGAGAGGATTTCTGATTTTTGATAACTTTGTCTCCTAATATGTCTCCATTTTGGGCTAAAATCATTTATAACAGGTTTTGATCTAGAGTCGGTCTGTAATCAGAAACAAGTTTCTATTATTTAAAAAAAAATTTAGGCCTGAATTGTTTTGCACATGCACATGTATACATCAACAATATTCAGTGCATCATTCTACCAATCTAAAAATAGGTTCACTTTATTATTTCTGAAATTAAATAAGTTGGGGGTGATGGAGTTAGCCCCAATATTGGGTACACTATTTTGACCACATTGACTAGTCTGAACCTGTAAAGCTGGGTAAATATTTCAAATGATCATTTATAAAGCATTTTGCAGGCATTTCCAGGAAAAAAGCGCATTACAAAAAAGCAATGATCAACATAGGCCTAAGGCCATTAGCTTATGTTTAAATCAGTCCATGTGAGAATTGATTAGCATGCAGGAGATTTATTTCTTCTTTGTAATTTTTTTTAAACAGGAGAAGCTGTCTGAATTTGCTGACCATTCTGCTTCCTACAAGAAGTGCCACTCTCAGTTCACAGATTCTGCAGACTACCGACGCCTTGGACGCAACACGTGGCAGGATGAGTCAGGCTTGTACGCCAACTCCCACTTGAAGGCGCAGGTCCCAACTTATGCCAAGACCAACCCCATCACACAGTCACAGTAGACAGCTGACACTTCCTATTATCTCAATCTGTGATATAAACATATTATCTTGCAACAAACACTTATTTTAGCTCATTATGAAAGCAAACCCTCCTCAGAATAATCTTTGCAATCTTCCACTGTCAAATGAGGATTAATGTAGATTAAGAAATATTAACATTCAGGAGATTTGTGCAATGTACTTTGCAAGCTTTTAATACAATAATACAGAGAACTTTGCAAGCTTTTAATAAATATTATAAAGTGAAATTATTTATTGAATTATAAGTGTAATCTTATACACATTTTAAATGTTTAATAGCTTGATTTACCAAGTTTACTGTGTATTTATTATGTGAAATAATTTTGAAAGTGGTGTTAAACCCAAAACAAAAATGTATTATTTGTCCTTTGGTTATTTGACATATAAATTTACAAGGTTTTTAAAGCATATTTGTGTTCATTTTTATGAGGTTAACTTTTAAAGTCCCTCTAAGTAGTTTAATATTGCCATTTGCATTCCCAGATTTTAAAAAAATTACATATTTCAGAGAAATATTTTTTTCCTGTGACGAATCACCAATCCCCCTTATTTTGTCCCAGGGCAGGTAAATTGAAAAGCCAATGATAAATATTAAACAAGTACAAGGCCCACCTATACACTTTTCTGAAATTATTGGTTTTTTTTAAAAAACAGCTTTTTATATCAAAGCTTAAAAGTATTGCATCATGCTACAGTACCAATTTTTGGGTATTGAAACTTGTGCTGGATAATGATGGTCTTTGTTAAACTATAATGAATTGAAGATTGACCTGAATTAGGCAGATTGCCAACAAATGCCCTTTCTATATCTTTTTGCACAACACACTGTAGTACTTATTTGCCCCTGACATTAGGAGGGGGTCTGAGAACCCAGACAATCTGACAGTTTATGTATCAACTATTACATGAAATGAAGTTAAGATGTATTAGTTTGAGGTCATTATTCCAGAGAATCTGATAAGCCTTGTTTATCAGATACTATGGAAAATCAGAATAATAATTCTATGAGCGTTGCATGCACACCCGGTTAAGGGACCAATCATGGCACTCGAGACAATGGTGGTAGACAATGGCAATCATTTCAACCAATCAGAGAGCAGCTAATAAACGATTACAAGAAATTCCAGAGTAACAATAGCGGAAAGCAGTGTTCACCACGTGTCAGCATTTCAGCATTGCATAGATGACTTTCTCAGAATAAATGACAGACAAATAATGAAACTGAGAAAAAAATGTTAATTGACAACAGGGTTAATTGGGGCAGCTCCAGATTTGTCTGGTATATTCTAAAACAAAACTCCCACCATTTGTGCGAGAATGCACTGGGCACCATACTTTAAAGGGTGGGTGAAAAATGTTCTGAAAATATGCTTGTCTAGGATATCAAATGTAATGCAAATAGATCAAAAGTAGTCTCATTTACATCGAAGACACCATTTTTTTCAAGTTGAATCTCTGTAGGTACCGCGGTAAGTATACAAGGTAAGCATGTAATTATTTATATTGAATATGAAGTGTCTCATAACATCCCAACACATTTTATATATATTTTACTTGAACTCATAAAACAGAAAAATGTAATAAAACAAAGTCAGCGATTGGAGTGTTGTGTATTTTTCTGGAGAAGTCATATGGAAAGTAGTTCATTAGGATGTTAGTTTCATAGGGAGCTAACATACTGATATGCACTCAATGAATAACAGAAATCAAGATGGCCGAAAATTGTTACATACATATATAAAAAAAGCATGAACGTGATCAGAGAGGAAGGGTGACGAGATTTGAAAAAAAAAAAAAAAAGTTGCTGTGTGAGGTATGGGCTGCAATAAAATTCGCCACTGATAAGAGCGTGTCATCTCACTGTTGCGTCACCACGTAAGCCTGCCCTCTGGTGGAAGTGACGCTGAACTAATCTCCACTTCACTTTTGTTTTGCAAGTTTATGTAAAGGGTTGCACTTTTAGAATATTATGAATTGCACAATTATCACTTATTTTTTGTCAGAATCATGTTAGATGTGACATTTTACCCACAAATTGCCTATATTTCTGTATTAGAGCTTTGTTTTCAACCATCGGAAAATTGACCTATTTATTGACCTACTTATTGAGGCCCTGCAAGGTTGACCTTTTTATTGACCTACTTATTGAGGCCCTGCAAGGTTTTGTACAAAGGGGTCTATATGGGTGAAATGCAGATATTTTTTATAAGAGATAGCTGCATAACTGAGAGATAGCTGCATAACCGAGAGATAGCTGCACAAATAAGAGATAGCTGCATAAATAAGAGATAGCTGCATAAATAAGAGATAACTGCATAAATAAGAGATAACTGCATAAATAAGAGATAGCTGCATAAATAAGATATAGTTGTATAAATAAGAGATAGCTGCATGAATAAGAGATAGCTGCATAATTGAGAGATAGCAAGTGATAGACAGCTACAACAGCAAGAGATAGCTGCATAAATAAGAGATAACTGCATAAATAAGAGATAGCTGCATAAATAAGTGATAGCTACATAAATAAGAGATAGCTGCATAAATAAGAGATAGCTGCATAAATAAGAGATAGCTGCATAAATAAGAGATAGCTGCATAGATAAGATATAGCTGTATAAATAAGAGATAGCTGCATGAATAAGAGATAGCTGTATTGAGACATGAAAAGGTGAGAGATAGTTACAACAAATGAGAAATGGTTAGTTGCAATATTGAGAGATAGCTGCAATAGTGAGACAGTTACAACAGGGAGAGATATCTGCATAAATAAGAGACAGCTACATAAGCGAGATGACTGCAAAGTGATAGTTACAGCATTGAGAAATAGTTACAGCAGTAAGAGATAGCTGCACAAATGAGAGAGTTACATCAGTGAGATAGCTGCACATGTAAGAGACAGCTGCATCAGTGAGATAGCTGTGCAAGGGAGAGACAGCTGCATAAGTGAGAGATAATAACAACAGCGAGAGACAGTTACAGCAGAGATAAATAGCTGCACAAGTGAGGGACAGCTGTATAAGTGAGAGATAGCTGCATATATGTGAGACAGCTGCATCAGTGAGAGATAATAACAACAGCAAGAGACAGTTACAGCAGAGATAAATAGCTGCACAAGTGAGGGACAGCTGTATAAGTGAGAGATAGTTGCATATATGTGAGACAGCTGCATCAGTGAGAGATAATAACAACAGCGAGAGACAGTTACAGCAGAGATAGATAGCTGCACAAGTGAGGGACAGCTGTATAAGTGAGAGATAGCTGCATATATGTGAGACAGCTGCATCAGTGAGAGATAGATGTACAAGGGAGAGACAGCTGCATAGGTGAGATAGTTACAAAAGTGAGACAGTTATAACACAGATAGATAACTGAACAAGTGAGAGACAGCTGTATAAGTGAGATAACTGCAAAGTGAGAGATAGCTGCACAAGCGAGGGTTAGTTACAGCAGAGATAGATAGCTGCACAAATGAGAAACAGCTGCATAAGTGAGAGAGTTACATAAGTGAGATAGCTGCACATATAAGAGACAGCTGCATCAGTGAGATAGGTGTGCAAGGGAGAGACAGCTGCATAATTATAAATGAGAGATAATTACAACAGTGAGAGACAGTTATAGCAGTGAGAGACAGCTGCATAAGGGGCGATCCATTTGATTTTTGTGGGGTGGGGTGGGAGATTTTGGAGAAAAAAATTTATTCACCCACCCCATCCCAGAAAAAAAAAATTTTCATCCACCCTACCAAAGAAAAAAAATTTATTCATCCACCCTACCAAAGAAAAAAAATGTATTCATCCACCTCCTTCCAGTTTTTCTATCTTCTATATGGATTGCTTGAAATGAAGGATCAGAGTCTGGGGAAGCAACAATCTGTTATCAAGAAAAAAAATTTATTCACCCACCCCACACCAGAAAAAAAAATTATTCACCCACCCCACACCAGAAAAAAAAATTATTCATCCACCCTACCAAAGAAAAAAAAATTATTCATCCAGTACTGCTGTCCCACCCCACCCCACAAAAATCAAATGGATCGCCCCTAAGTGAGAGACAGCATCCTTTCCCAGCCGAAGGCACTTGTTACATATATAAAAAAAGCATGAACGTGATCAGAGAGGAAGGGTGACGAGATTTGAAAAAAAAAAAAAAAAGTTGCTGTGTGAGGTATTGGCCGCAACTAAAGTCGCCACTGATAAGGGTGTGTCATCTCGCTGTTCCGTCACCACGTTGCCTGCCCTCTGGTGGAAATGACACTAAACTAATCTCCACTTCACTTTTGTTTTGCAAGTTTATGTGAAGGGTTGCGCTTTTAACATATTATGAATGGCATAGTTATCATTTATTTTTTGTCAGAATTACATTAGAAATGAAAATTACCTCCAATATGCCTATATTTCTGTAATTAGAGCTTTGTTTTCAACCATCGATAAATTGACCTATTTATTGACCTACTTATTGAGGCCCTGCTAGGTTTTGTACAAAGGGGCCTATGTGGGTGAAATGCAGATATTTTTAGCCACCACGATCATGCAATTGGGAGTTAGCTGCACAAGTGAGAGATAGCAAGTGATAGACTGCTACAGCAGCAAGAGATAGCTGCATAAATAAGAGATAGCTGCATAAATAAGAGATAGCTGCATAAATAAGAGATAACTGCATAAATAAGAGATAGCTGCATAAATGAGATATAGCTGTATAAATAAGAGATAGCTGTATAAATAAGAGATAGCTGCATAAATAAGAGATAGCTGCATAACTGAGAGATAGCTGTATTGAGACATGAAAAATAGCTGCACAAATAAGAGATAGCTGCATAAATAAGACATAGCTGCATAAATAAGAGATAACTGCATAAATAAGAGATAGCTGCATAAATAAGAGATAGCTGTATAAATAACAGATAGCTGTGGGAGAGACAGCTGCACATGGTGAGACAGCTGCATATGGGGAGAGATAGCTGCTCAGTTTGAGAGATAGCTGCACATGGTAAGAGATAGCTGCACATGGGGAGAGATAGCTGCACATGGGGAGAGACAGCTGCACATGGTGAGAGATAGCTGCACATGGGGAGAGATAGCTGCATATGGGGAGAGATAGCTGCACATGGGGAGAGATAGCTGCACATGGGGAGAGATAGCTGCACAGTTTGAGAGATAGCTGCACATGGGGAGAGATAGTTACAACAGTGAGAGACAACTGCACAACTGAATGACAGCTGCACACGTGGTAGTTGCACAAGTGAGAGACAGTTGCACATGTGAGAGATAGCTGCACATGGTGAGGGATAGCTGCACATGGGGAGAGATAGTTACAACAGTGAGAGACAACTGCACAACTGAATGACAGCTGCACACGTGGTAGTTGCACAAGTGAGAGACAGTTGCACATGTGAGAGATAGCTGCACATGGTGAGGGATAGCTGCACATGGGGAGAGATAGCTGCACATGGTGAGAGATAGCTGCAAATGGTGAGAGATAGTTACAACAGTGAGAGACAACTGCACAACTGAATGATAGCTGCACACGTGGTAGTTGCACAAGTGAGAGACAGTTGCACATGTGAGAGATAGCTGCACATGGTGAGGGATAGCTGCACATGGGGAGAGATAGCTGCACATGGTGAGAGATAGCTGCAAATGGTGAGAGATAGTTACAACAGTGAGAGACAACTGCACAACTGAATGACAGTTGCACACGTGGTAGTTGCGCAAGTGAGAGACAGCTGCACATGTGAGAGATAGCTGTATAGGTGAGGGCCGGATGGCTGCATAGGTGAGAGATAGGTGCACAATTGAGAGACAGCTGCACAGGTGAGGGATAGCTACAACAGTGAGGGACAGCATCACTTCCCAGCCGAAGGCACTTGTATTGGATAAAATTAGGGATGTCCTTCATAGTGAATCAGAACTAGCTCGAAATTGGTTCAGACAGAACCACATGAAGGCAAATCCTGACAAATGTCAGTTCATTTTGTTCAGCAAAAAGCATTCAGAAGTCGTCACCATTGTACTTGACAATAATGTAATCAAACCAACAGATCATGTGGAAGTATTAGGGGTTATTGTAGATAGAAAATTCACCTTCAATGTGCACACTGAAAAAAATTACAAAAAAGGCAGCCATCAAATTAAACACTCAGACAAAATGGATAGAACCATTGACTGGGTTAGACTATGGCAGAACATTTGTCCTTATCAACTTCTCACAGCACTTTGGTATGGTACTATAGGGCAAGTGTCAATGCTGTAGAGAAAATTCAAGAACGCCTTTTGAGAATGGTATATGATAATTTTGATGAACCATATGACAAACTGTTAGATAAGACAAAATGAGTACTCGGGAGGTTCAAAGAGCCAGGGCCACGGGCCGTGGCGCAGTTGGTTAGAGCGCCAGCTTATTAGCTCCAGTTCCTCTGTGTTGATCCAAAGGTCGTGGGTTCGAATCCTGGCCGTGCCGAGATTGAACTCATGATACAATTTCACACATGAGCTGAGGCCCGTGCCTAAAGGGTTAACCCGTTGTCCTTGTAAATCTGTGACCGGGCGGGTTGTCATGTCAAGGACCTGCGACATGACAATTCAGTGAGGCAGCACTATATCTGCTACAAGTAGGTCTCATCACGAAATGACTGAAATAATGTTGAAAGTGATGTAAAACCCCAAACAAACAAACAAATCAAAGAGCCAGAATACTTGAGACAGAAGTGTACAAGACTGAAAAAAATTACAAAAAAGGCAGCCATCAAATTAAACACTCAGACAAAATGGATAGAACCATTGACTGGGTTAGACTATGGCAGAACATTTGTCCTTATCAACTTCTCACAGCACTTTGGTATGGTACTATAGGGCAAGTGTCAATGCTGTAGAGAAAATTCAAGAACGCCTTTTGATAATGGTATATGATAATTTTGATGAACCATATGACAAACTGTTAGATAAGACAAAATGAGTACTCGGGAGGTTCAAAGAGCCAGGGCCACGGGCCGTGGCGCAGTTGGTTAGAGCGCCAGCTTATTAGCTCCAGTTCCTCTGTGTTGATCCAAAGGTCGTGGGTTCGAATCCTGGCCGTGCCGAGATTGAACTCATGATACAATTTCACACATGAGCTGAGGCCCGTGCCTAAAGGGTTAACCCGTTGTCCTTGTAAATCTGTGACCGGGCGGGTTGTCATGTCAAGGACCTGCGACATGACAATTCAGTGAGGCAGCACTATATCTGCTACAAGTAGGTCTCATCACGAAATGACTGAAATAATGTTGAAAGTGATGTAAAACCCCAAACAAACAAACAAATCAAAGAGCCAGAATACTTGAGACAGAAGTGTACAAGGCTGTTAACCAGATTGTGCCCAGGTACACTCAGGATCTATTTAATATAAAAGATATATGTTATAAATTATGTGATCTCATTAGAACCAAGGCACTAAAATGTAACATATGGATTGAAATCAATACAATTTGTGAAACAATATCTGTAAAAAATGGCCAGTGCTTATAAAACCTCATCTAGTCTACAAACATTTAAATCAAGAAAAAGTAAACATACTATCCGAACTGAGAATAACTTAAATATAACTGTTTTATGTCTTTTAGCTGCTTTTAATTGTAACTTTTTTCTATTGAAATTTTTATCACTGCTCTGTATTATTGACGTGTTTAATTGTTTTTGTATCCAGTGTTGTTCTTCCATTGGTGACATTGAGCTTCACAGCTAATGTTTCTTGTATTTAAAACCAATGTATAATAAAGATTTATTATTATTTTTGTTATTAATTCAATCTCAGCATGGCTGGGGATCAAACCCACAACCTTTGGATCACCACAGAGGAACTGGTGCTAATAAGCTGGCGCTCTAACCAACTGAGCCATGGCCCGTGGCCCAGAAAACTGGTTGAAAATGTGCTTGATTTCTTCTCTTAAGGGAAGTATATGTTATGAAACAAAAAATCGGTAAATGCTGCATACAAATCCTTTCAAAATTACCAACCTCAAGGGAACAAAATAGCAAAATATCTTTGGATTGTTTTATAAACCATTTCAAACATAGACCAATGGCCTTAGAGCAATGCTGATCATTGATTTTTTGTAATGTTTGTGAACATTTTATGGAAATTGCTTCATAATTGATCATTTAAATCCTTTCCCAGAGCAGACTTGAGCAAATGATGAAATTGACCAATCAAAATGCATGTTACATATCAAACCAACTTGTTATCTTGATTTTCATTGGCTTATACAAAGAGACAAATCTGTTTTCTCTACTAAAAACATGGAAAATATTCCTGACAAAGGTGATCCAACTTCTCCGCAAATAATTTTTGCTGATGACAGCCTCCTATATAGAATAGTTGAAGATGACGATGCAGTAAAACTGCAAGAAGACCTAAATATGCTGGAGGAATGGTCAAGCGAGTGGCAAATGGACTTCAATGCTCAGAAATGCTACACTGAGCAGCAAGAAAAAAAGCCAAGCTCCTTATTCAAGAAAATATACATTAAATGGTCACATCTTGCAACAAGTTGAACATCATCCCTACCTTGGAGTTGAGCTCCAAACAAATATGAAATGGGATGAACACATCAACAACATTGTCTGCAATGCAAATCAAGTACTGGGATTTGTAAGAAGGAATTTCAATGTGCCCAGGAAATATCAAAGAGGCTGCCTACAATACACTTGTGCGCCCTCACTTAGAATATGCATCAAGTGTGTGGGACCCTTACCTAAAAAAAGATATAGACCGCATAGAATCAGTTCAAAGACGAGCAGCTAGATTTGTGTCTGGCAACTGGAAGACAGAAACAGGCACTGTAACAAAAATCCTGGAAGACCTTAAATGGGATTCACTAGCAGGGAGAAGAAGGACACAGAGGCTGGTTTTATTGTACAAGGCTATACTTGGTGAAATAGCTTTGAAACTTCCACAACATGTCAAAATGAAATCAGCTCCTACACGGAAAAACCAAGGAAATTGCTATATCGAAATGGCGACAAGCTGTGACCCTTATAAATACAGCTATTTTCCAAGGACAGTGACTGACTGGAATAATCTTCCCCCTCAATCAACTACATTGGAACCAGGTAGCTCGGCATCCTTCAGGAACTCCCTTGCCAGAGTATAAAGGTTGGCAACAAGCAGCTGGTGTGTACCAGCTGCACCCCTTAGCGCAACTTGCACTCTCGGCGGGATGCCAATTGGTTTTGCCGAGTAAACTTATAAATGTAGATGTAGATGTGAAGTGAGAGATATATCTGCATACCTGAGAGATAGCAACAAAAATGATAGCTGCTTATATTATATATATATTAAGTGAAATGGCTGCATGAGTAAAAGATAGAGCTCTACAACTGTGAGAGACAGCTGCAAGAGTAAGGGGTAGCTATATAAGTGAGAGATAGCTGCAAAAGTTAGTGATTGCATCACTTCTCGGTCGAAGGCCATTGTATAAAAATCCAAACAAAAATAAATATTGAGACACTTAAATTCATGCCATATCATGGCAAGCCTCCTTCAAACGAATCGGTCTGGTACAAGGCGCACCGGATGTGAGTTCTGAGCAGGTGTGAATGACGTCAACATTGCATGGCGATGAACGACGCTCATCTCAGAAATTCCACTGTCTTGGGGCATTTTTGTCGGAAAGATGCCATGTAATTTGAGTTGACATACACCCAAAAGGTAAATATATGCAAACCGATTTTCACTCTGTTAGTGGAGTCACCTGTTACTTCAACCTTGGTGACAATGTCTGTAAACACCCCCAAAACAAAATCTTGGAAAAGGTTTCGGTTGAAGTTCTGCATTTGACTGAAGTAAACAAGACTACACTGTCAACAGGCTTAGCAGTAGTTTGATGAACTCTTGCCTTTTGGTATTTTGGGCCGGTGGTCATTTCACGGCGAGAGAAATATAAGCAAATCTCATGTGTTTCATATCTTGTATTTTGTTTTAATCAGTTAGCACACATTATAATGTTTATTTAAAATGGGCAAGAATTTCAGCTTCACCATTCTATGTTTACTCTCCTTTGCATCTGGCTCAGTATAACATCCTCTCCGATTATGCATCAGATATGTTCAAACAGACCCGTTCCATAAGCCCCACCCCCTGAATGTAACCAGAAGCACGTGCACGATGCGATGACGAAATTACACTCAGGGGTGGGAGAGCTCTGAACCAATCTGGGCGGTACTCGAAACATATCTGGGTGGTATGATGTCATACCATTGACATTGTTCTGAACCAATTCTGAACCAATCTGGGCAGTTCTGTTAAAAAAACAACTTTTTTATAGCTCATAAAAAGCATCAAAATCACATAATAATCATCACAAAATTGAGCAAATTTGGCTAAAGTTCAGTGTAAAACAGTGTCTTGTTGATAATAATGTAAATTTTATGCTAAATCTATAAAGTTGTTACGGTTATATTTGTGCCCCCAAGTCGGGAATTACTCCTCTTTATGCAGTCTTAAACTGGGGCACATTCCTGTGTTAAAATGTGACAATAATCTCGTTAAAAATCAATTTCAGATAACCATATACTTATATGTAACTGATGAGCATGTTATTTTTTTTAACATTTGTGTATGATAGTCGTTATATAAATATTAAAGAACGCAACTTTTTCATTCTCGCCATTGTCCACCATACAACAACGGTCAAATACCACTCAGATTGGCTGCGATTTAGTGCACAGATTGTTGCGAGTGCCCAGAATAACGTCATTTAGCGCCCAGATCAGTTGTGGGCGACCAGAATGACGCGATTTAACCAGATTGGTTCAGATTTACTGCACAGATTGGTTCAGAGCTCTCCCACCCCTGTACACTATAATTTACAGCCTTTCAGTAGGACAGCACGTGCACGATACGAAGACGTAACTCGAATCTCTAACTCATTAATAATCATGTGTGCCCAAATAGTACGACAATTGGTCGCGTCATCGCTAGGCCTATATTGAAGAGGCCTAGTAAAGCTGGGTATTCTATGTTAAGAATTGCCAATAATAATAATAATGACAAATCTTTATTTTACATTGGTTAATGTAAAGTTAATATCTACATCTATAAGTTTACTCGGTAAAACCAATTGGCATCCCACTGGGAGTGCAAAATTGTGGTCTCCGCCAGTTGAGACTGATCAAGACCACAAGAGGAAAAGCCGATTTTATTTTAACACAGATGGTTTTTTTTTTTACCATAGGCCAATTGTGGCATAGAGAACCGCATTAGCTTCCAGCCTCACACCTGCAAGAATACTGATGCGGACGCAAATATGGTGTATATCAAGAGAGGAAACATGTATGCAAACGACTGCTTTCCCTTCAAATTTATATAAAACCATTTTATAAAATAATTTTTCTTTCATCCCATGATGGTAATAGTCCAAAAGTAT
The DNA here is from genome assembly GCA_949316495.1 of Amphiduros pacificus. Classification (NCBI taxonomy): domain Eukaryota; kingdom Metazoa; phylum Annelida; class Polychaeta; order Phyllodocida; family Hesionidae; genus Amphiduros; species Amphiduros pacificus. The sequence goes on from OX439000.1 coordinate 8,351,833, forward strand.
TTGAAAAAAATTGATTTGATTTGCTTCACACCCAGCCGTAGTTTATTTTTTATAATCCATGTTACACATGGAAAACCACCTTTTCTTGTTTCTAGGTGAAAAGACATTCTTTCAGTTATAATTTCATTTACTTTATACAGCATATTTTCACATATTTCGTGATTTGTTATGCATTCATAGAATTTACTGTGCGTGAAATGTTTTCAAAATTGTCATAATTTTTTTTATACTTTATACCTTATACTCACCATGCAGATTGCCACCATTTTAACATTGTCTTTACAGTCTTGTTTTTTAAGTCATAGTATGGTTAGCATACTATGATGAAGTGTGATTCAGAAATTTTTGTTGTTAAATCATAATTAAACAAAAATATCCTGTTTTAAAAATGCTGACATCATCACCATCCCAGAAATTTCGGAAAATAAATCGTCATACAGAATATATATCCATTTTCAATGTGTTTGAACACTTTTAATAAGAAATGGATTAAAAATCTACCCCCATGCTATTTTTTCAGGGCACATTATCGGGATTTTTTTATATATTTCTTTGGCCTTACATAAGAATGTGTAATGGCAGGGCACATAAAGGAATGATTCTTTGATCTTTTGGGTTGCTAGTCATCTATAAGTACTAAGAAGATGATCAGATCCCATCTCTAGCACTTGCTGCACAATACTCTGTATATAATCTCTTTATTGTTGCTATCTTTACTCAGTACAGCAGCTTGTATGCACATATTCTACTTTACCCAAGCTGGAAGACATGCATTTGAACTGTCTGTGCTAAAAAATAGCTTCTGACATTTGTTAAAATGTTTCAATATTATGTTGCAAATAAATGAATTTTTAACCTTATCATTTGACAGGGTGATAGCCATGGGGGATAACAGACATGTCAAGTAGTGGTGGGAAATCTGAAACTGGGAGCTACCCAGGTTCAGATCATCATCAGCACATACCTGAGTCCATAGATTCCAACAGAAGTGATAAGCCTGGAGCTAGGCTTATGAAAGAGGACAGGAGGGCAGATGAAGGTGCCAAGCACAAAAGAAAAGATAGAGATGGACAGAAAGGGGACATCTCAGATGATGGCTTGCCGAGGCCTGGAGGGTTATCCCGCAGTCAGGCTCCACCGCTACAGGAAATCAATGTGGTAGATGAGGCAGTGAGTGTGGAGGATGCGGGTGGCAGAGCTGCAAGGAAAACCCCCAGACCTGACACAGAACATCCTCCCAGGCTTCTACTGGTGTCCAGTAAGATCAAGAGCATCGTGGCCATGCAGACAGCTCTGTTGCCCACCGTCACATTGGTCCAGTACAAGTACGAGAGTGCCACCCTTGATGGAATACTGGGTCAGTTTTTTCATCCATTTTGTCTTGATTTTAAAATATAATATTTTAAATTCTTAAAAGCTGAATTTCATAATCAACCTTATATTACCTATTTGCATTAGCATTGATGAGTAAATCACTAAAATTTATAGCCAACAAATTATTTTACTAACCACGGAAACTTTTTAATTCAAAATGACATCATCATGGGGCATTTAATTTGTTTAACACTTAATCTGCAATGATCCGTGATTTAAAAAAAATGTCATAGCTGTGGCCATGATTTTGGTTTCAAAATGCCACATTTTTTTTCAATCTGAGCAAAAAATGTAACATCATTATGTTTAAACATCATAATGTTTAATGTTGTGTAATGTAATGCTAATGACGGTTATTGTTTTATTTTCTGAACTTCAGCTTTGCTGGCTCAGCAGCTGGGGAGTAAAAAAGTTGAAAGCATTGCCATGGTGATGCATGGAAACACCAATTCAATATACATCAGTGCCAAAGATGATAAGGTTAGTCCAGAATATGTCCTATATATCACAAATTATTAAAGATTTTGTCAAGAAAAAATCACACATATTTCTGCGAGCTTTTGCTTCTGACCTTATCAGAAATCTGTACTGGTTCATTAACAAGTCTATACTTTAATCAGTAAGCATGTTCTTTATCTGAGAGAATTTTGTAATGGTTCATCAATAAGCTTGTCCTTTATCTGACAGTCTATGAGATTGCTAATGTATAGTATAGAAGTAAGAATTGGGCGAGCATAATCATTAACCCATAATAAAAGGGCAAATTTACTTCCATCTTTGCATTACATTTTCTTTTTTGTCTATGTGTACTGCAGGTTTTGACCAAGGAAAATATCCTGGAATTGAGTTCCCTCAGAGATTTCTTTAAAACTCTCGTAGCCAATCATCTGGATCGCTCATATGTCAATGCAAGATTGGACTTTCTTGCAAGCAATACCACACATACAGTAGACGGAGGAATTATTGCTCAGGAGATCAGCCAAACTGTAGGGGTAGGTATTAAACAGTGATAATTAAAGAGATTAACATCATCCAATTTAGAGGCATCATCTAATATCGAAACCTATGGTTGGGAATACTTAAAGTGGAATTCATATTCTTTGAAATTATTTCCCTGTAATATTTATTACATTTATGAAATATTTATTTCTTGGGAAATTATATGTACATGTGATAATTGAAGGGATTAACATCATCCAATTTAGAGGCATCATCCATTTTAGAAACCTATGGTTGGGAATACTTAAAGTGGAATTCATATTCTTTGAAATTATTTCCCTGTAATATTTATTACATTTATGAAATATTTATTTCTTGGGAAATTATATGTACATGACTTGCTGAAAAGAACAAAACACAGTTGTGCTCTGATTATTTATAGTGATATTCTACTTATTGGTATCTTGGCAATGGTAAACAACCCAAAAGACAAGCCACACCTGTTAACCTTTGATATTTAATGTGATGTTTGTTTTGAAAACTGTAGATACCAACTGGCATTTCAAAAGACATAACAGGATCAGACATACCTATGGAGAGGATTGGGGAAGACAAACATACATACAGGTAGCAGATTCTCGTCGGTTGTTGGTTTTCATTTTGTTGGGGAGGGCATGGTGTATCTAGTCCTTTATTAGACAATCTTATCAAATTTATTATAAGCTTTAATACAAAAAAAAATATTTTTAATTTGTGATCTTGCAACATTTAGATAATTAGTGTTAAAGAGCCCTAAGAAATTACGAGATCTTTGTTACATTTCAGTTGTGTTGGTGATCTGTACTTCCGATTGGATAAATTAAAGAATTGGAGTGGTAACAACCAACAAACCTTAGCAGGATTTGAAAAAATTCGAACAGTTGGAAAAGGTAGGCTGACATTTATTATGTTCCAACATAAGGTGATTATGTCCCACTGGAAGGTGAGACGCTATTTTTGACTGACCATTCAACATCGTGTAAACACTTTTCTACGATTTCTAATATGGTAACATATTTTTACTGCCTCTACTCGCCATTTTGTTCCTAACATATCGTACCTTTCCATACAAAACAAAGCCTATTTCACATCTACTGTTCCTTCTATACCATCCTTAGATGTATTTAGTATTACTTTCAATAGTGAAAAAAAAAACATTTTAAAAACAAAAAATCGTGCTAAAAAATTGGCTCACCATTTCTAAATTCCTACTCATTCTTAGGGTTTCTGTCATGGCAGCAAAATCTGGTGCATAGGGTGGTTTTGCTTTGTTAAATGCTAATCTTCTCTGAATTGTGGGCAATTTACATTTATAAAATGATGGGAGGAGGCTATTTTTGACACATGGGATAATATTTGCAAAATATAGATCACACCCCTGCAAAATCTTCTAGGGATTGTTCGGATTGTTTTCATTTTGCACAGGCACATTGTTTATATCAATATCTTGGATGAATTCAATAATGGCTGTGATTGCACTATTTCTATTTCCATGGTAACCACTTCACCACAAATCTTGTTCTACCATCTTCAGTGGCGGGGTACTTAAAGTCAATTATTATCAAAATTTTCCCAATAGAACAGCTTACAGCAGAATCATGAATCCTAGCCTATGAGATCCTCAAGTGGAGAACTCAAAGTGATTAACGTATGAATAATTATGACTTTCTTTAAATCTCACAGGGATGTTCATGGAAAGTTATCCCTCACAACAACATCACAAGAAAAGATTACAATAGAATCAGCATAATCCCCCCCCCCCAAAAAAAAATAAAATAAATAAATTTGAAGCAGAAATACCAGATCTGGATAATTATAGGTTGGTCCAGAATAATGATAAAATATTCATATGTTGCTACATAAGACTGATACTGCTCTTGAGATTTATAAACGTATTAGTGTATGGATAACTTTGACCTACTTCTCCTGGTCACAGGACCTTTTGCAGAAAATCTACCTCTAAACAGCCGAAAGCATTATTATCAAATATGACATATCAGAACCCTCTATAGATCTAGTGGAGACCAAGGATAAATTAACTAGAGGATGATCTTGATCAGGTTTCCAGGTCATCTCTCATACCTATTTTTTGGTTTATAAATATAGGTTGGAATAAAGGAAAACCTTTAAATTTATAAAAGTCATAATCATGATTCACTTGAATTGCATGTGTCATAGATAACAAGCATTGTGTGGAATTGTATTTATCAGGGGCATATGGCACAGCAGTTTTATACCGAAAGAAGGATGATGATTCATTGGTAATTCTTAAGGAAATTAACCTGCATGATCTCACAGCTGGAGAAAGACAGATGTCACTAAATGAGGTAAATATGTGATTGATATCCAGGCAAACTTGACTTAGATTATGTGCCTACTTGGCAAGGCATGACATTAACACTGGCAAGGTGGCCTCCAAGGGTTTATTGCACCTCTGAGCCTGTATGATCCAGTATTTTTAAAATTCTACTGGGCCAGGCCCATATTTAAATAAGAATTGTCACTAATTCATAGGAGAGTCATTTACAACCCAATGGCCAGTGTTTTTTTAGGGCAGTCCACATTTTGGGCTAGTGACCAAAGTCCTTTCTGCTTGCCAGTTTTTATTGTAAAAAGTTAATCCTGGCATTGGACATGTAGATCTACTAATTTCTTGAATTTTGACCAATATAGTTTATACTTAAACCTTTATCACTGATACATTTGTAATTTTTCTTGATTCTGTACATATTTATAGGATGTTTATTGTTTTATTCATGCCAGAACATGTGTTGTTCCCAATTCAAATCTAATGTGAAAACAAAGTGGCACATCCTTTTGAGTGAAGTGCTGGCTAAACATTACTTTAAAACGACTATTTTCCCCTGCAACTAATGACAGCTCAATCAGGATTAAAGGTGCCAAGAGTGTCAAAAATTGCATTGTACCGTGTACAACATTTTAAGAATAATGAGTATTTATATGTCCTTTGCACTAGGTGAAGGTTCTTGCAATGTTGGACCATCCAAACATTATCAGCTATTATGACAGCTTTGAAGAAGATGGGATTGTTATGATTGAGATGGAATATGCTGACGGCGGGTTTGTACTTTTGAGTTGACTATTAAACCTAATGGCCAAATAACAATAATGGGCACATCAGCATGATGATTTAATGTCTGTCAGTTTTGGATGTTTTTTTTTTTTGTTTATTTTTTTTTTTTTTTTGACTGAACATTTATTGTTAACCTCAAACAAACAAAACGTTTATTGGAGTTAGATTCAGAAGATACCTTATAAAATATATACAGTGACTGAGCTTTTTATCATCCTTGGACAATGATATTTGTCTCATGTGCAATTCATGTTTGACATGTGAGAGACATGGGAAGTTTGCCGGCCATATCACAATTATTACATGGAAATAATGCCAAGTGAAAGTTCATTAGATTTCTTCATGACCATGAAGGAGGATGAGATCTATTTTGAAAACTTTTTTTTGTTGGGCTTTTCCAAACTTGATTTTGAAATGAACAAATTTAGGATGTTGATGTTGGATGTTTTTGTTTGGCTGAATCCATGAACTGTTTGATATAAGAAACTTTTCAAGATTTATTTAAATTAGAATAAGACTTGCTTTTCAAAGGCAACAGATCAATTTATATATTTTATACAGAACTATTTTTAAGCTATTTACTTTTCCACAAGTCTAACAGTGTTTCTGATTTGTAAAGATGCCATCTATTATATTGTTCTCGTCCTCAGGACTCTAGCACAGTTCCTCCATAGCCAGCAGGACAAACCCATGGAAGAAAGACAAATACTTGCTACATTCCAGCAAATGGTGGCTGCCATACGACACATACATGAACACAACATTCTCCACAGGTAAGAAAACATGCAGTCATAGCAGACAAAAAATTACAAGTTGATTATGCTCTGACCAACGTGTACATGTCTTCTCTTGATAAGAATTATTCTTGTTTAAGTGATATTGAAATTGCATTATGTAATGTTAAGCTTAATATATAGTCATCCTTTACACAAATGAATTCATAGCTGTTGGAACAATAGCTTTAGCATAACGTACAGTCATATTTCAAAATATGTACAGTTACTTTAATAATAAGAGAAAGATGTGCAGTCATCATTTAGTTATAGTTACCATACTCTTATATTCATATGTAACGAAACAGTGCAGTCATTTATATTGCTGCAGTTAAAAAGATAGCATTCAGTCCTGGTTATTCTGATATAGTAAAATGGAGACAAACAATATGATGGTGACATCTGGACATAAGTTACTATTAAAACATGTTAATTCATGGTTTCAGGGACCTCAAAACTGCTAACATTTTCATGACAAAAGAAGGGGTGGTGAAAGTTGGAGACTTTGGTATCTCAAAACTCATGTCTACAGCCAATAATGCCAACACTGTCTTGGGCACACCATACTACATCAGCCCAGAAATGGTGAGTTTATCAGTGGAAAGTGATTTAAGAAGGATTAACAAGGATCCGTATTTTTAAAATCAATATTTAGTAGTTTTTAAATCTTATTGAGAGTATTGTGATAAGATGTGTGGATGTTTCAGTGTGAGGGGAAGCCGTATAATGACAAGTCTGACATTTGGGCTCTTGGCTGCATTCTCTATGAGATGGCTTGTCTACAGAAAACATTTGAAGGGTCAAATCTTCCTGCTCTAGTCAACAAAATTATGAAGGTAAAATTATTTTTAAAGAAAATGTAACCTTTAGTTAAATTTATGATATGATTAACAACATACCAAAACAGTTAAAGATGAGTGTATGTTTTATTTTGATATTTAGGGTCAGTTTGCTCCTGTTAAAGGAAGCTATAGTCAGGAATTCAAAAACCTGATTAGAGATATGTTGCAACGTGAACCAGAATACAGACCCTCTGCAGCTGAACTTTGGCACAGTAAGTTACCAGAGGTAAGAACTTCAGTTTCATCAACATTCACAAACTTTCTTACACTATGCCCTTGCCTGTGGCTTAGGGGCATGGATACCTAATATCTGATGGTGTGGATTTCTTTTTGATCAATTTTGTTTATTTGGAAATTAAATACTGGCTGGATAGGATGTTCACAGCTTCCAGTTTCTATTTTATGGCATTAGGATGGATTGTCTTTTCATCAGACATGACTAAACACTTCCATATTTCTGCAACTACATCTTAAAATTGGGTCTTAAACCAATGCATATCAACCCTCTTTGTTTCTGGTCTCAAGTGTACATAGATTTGTACTTTCATATATATACTAGACCATCCATAGCTGTAACAAATGACCCTGTTGCTTATCAGTAATTTGAACATTTTTTTTCTCATTTGTTTAATGCAAGAAAGCCATTAACATAACCAAGTGTAGATACCCCAAAGGCCTTGTATCAGGATTTCAGCGCCTTGTTGTCTGGATACTTTATAATAACAGATATGTTTCTGATATCAAATGCCTTGATATTAAGATTTGTTAGAAGCTGGGAATGCTTCAGTTTTCCAGATGTGTCAACAATTTTTTTTTCATATCTAATGAGTCCACTTTATTAGAATGATATTTAAACATATGGAAAAAGATATGTCTATGTTTTATACATACTTTGTAGTCATGAAAGTCATGAAGTACTGTAGAGCATATGATGGGGTCGGTAGTAGTAGTTCTCCTGCCTTCCTTTTTTATCATTTTCTCTTTCAACACTATTTTTTTCACAAATGGTTGAGGCATCTAATCCGAAACAAAACAAGGAAAATATTTGCTCCTACATGGTCAGTGAGACATGAAGCATAAATATTAACATTTCAAAATAAATCAGGAAATCTGTGTCACAATTAACATTCTCCTTTTGCTCTGATTTGGACTCTATTGCAATCCCAGACTGTCATTTCATTTTAAAATGAAATTGATCAGAGACAACATTTTATATATTTTGATGAATACATTTTTTCTCCAGAAGGATGTTCTATGAATTGCTATGCTTTACATAATTGACACTGATAGTGAATATTATGAGAATGAACATAGTGTTTAGAATAAATCAATGTGGATTTATATTAAGATATTAACACTAACACATTAAATGTGCAGATATTCATATCTAATCCTAAATTTAAGGAAGTTGGATGTACGGACATCTCAATGTACATTGTGGAGTGTGAACTTTAATAGGTATATGATCAGATATCATCACGCCAAAGCATGTAGCCAGAGAAAGAAAGAACAGATGGAACCGTGCCATAATTCATGGATGAGCCGGCCGCCAGCCTTAGCCACACTCTGTCATTAGCCTTAACTACCACAATGGCCTGGTTGCTGGCGGAGGGGTAGGGTGTGTTAGCTGTGTAGTGACCCCACGCTGATGCCACCTTCAGTCCATTCACCATCAAGTTAACCAGTGTGTTGCCACTGTTCCCAGCTGAGCTGAACATGAATAGAAAGGTGCAGTCAAATGGGATGGTGACATGAGACGTATGGGGGTTGTAAGCTCCTCCTTGATTGGTTAACACATGGTCAAAACGGATGTCAAAATCATAATTAAACTTGCCAAATGTTTGGTTGCGCTGAACACTGAAGGCAACCTTAACAGGGTCTGGAGCTGGAAGACCAGAATCCCCTTTAGCTCCACGCTTCCCTGAAACATTGTTTACAAAATGAGAAAAAGATCTATTTGGAAATCAGAATTATGAAATTTAATAATGTGTTTTTTCATTGAAGATGTTAGAAATATGTGACCTTTTTGTCCCTTGAGTCCCCTCTGGCCCTTGGCACCTCTTGTGCCTTTCCTGCCGAGTCCTCCCTTATCTCCTTGATTGCCCCTCGGACCAATGTTACCATGGGTGCCTGGAATACCAGGAATACCTGGAGAACCTGCAACAGCAAGATGCTTAACATTCAACTTCAGATATGAATTAAGATTTGGGAATAACATTGGAACAACACATTAAGAGAACGAAAAAAATGTTGATTTAAGTACCATGCTTGTCCTAACAATCTGTGGGTGTTATGCAGATTCCTTTGAAATAAATCTGAATCTTTTTGAATAATGTATTTCCCTCCAAATTTTAAGTCAGTGCATTTCTTCATGGTTGGGCGAAAGGACTAGATATTATAGTGTGATAATATTTCAGCCTGGGAATTTTTTTTTTTTTTTGGGCGTGTTTTTGATTTAAGGAAGTAAGGGCAACTTGTGAATGCTCTCTTCATGTACAGATGATCAATCTTAACAGGGGCTCTGGTAATTTCATATCTTTTAAAGAAGAAAATATTTGTAACTAAGTCACTCGGACTTACTCAGAAATGGGGAAGTTGCTCATTTGCATAGAGGAAAAGATTGGAACTTTGCCATGAAGTACACCATGTCGGCTTTGCTTGATAATGCTCTCCTGAATACAATTTCAGTGTAACTTGCCAGATATGATTGACCTTTGAGGAGCGTTGTGAGTTTTTATATTTGAGGACCGCAAGCTATTTTCAAAGTTTCGATTTTTCTAGATATTTTACTACCCTCCAAAACGACTTTTCTCAGATATCAGTTCTTGCATCAATGATAAAAAAGAGCATTCATGATCAGTTACACGTCATGTCTATTCATTAAAATTTGGCTGTGAACTGACCGGTTAAAGAATAAATAACTAATCATACAGACTCTGCTTTTTACAGACAGGTTAGTGTCTTGGCCAGCCTATTGTTCACAGGGCAGTTATGATTGTATGATATTTTGGCAGGTTTGACTTGTATGCATGACTGGACATGGTGTTTCAAATTTCAAACAACATCAATATAGGTCCATTGATAGCAAAGGTGATTAAAAAAAGGTCACAATCTCCAAAATATTGTGATGCTAATCATTTGCACTTGGGAGAAGATTATTTTCTTTAGGGAATTTAGGTCAGGTTATAACATCCATCATTGTAACTTTTCGAAGTCATATAAGCCAATTTGCAAAACCAAAGAAATACAATTGTTTACAAAACACACCCATGAGTATCATGCAAAATTGCGATTTTTTAAAAGCATTTATGGTGTAACTTGGCTACAATCAACCTTGGTTACAAACTCTAATTTAACCACAGGGATTACACAGTTAAGCTTAGATCTATTTTGGTGCTCCCACCAATTGACAAATGAGGGCACACTTCACATTAATCCATTGAATTATTTAGCATGCCACCAAAAACCAAATGGTAAATGTAAAGTTAACATTCCCATAAAACAATTAGCATTTAATATAAAGTTGCATGTTGAACCCTTCACGTGAAGTGCATTTGATTGATAAAATATTCTTTAAATGCCTAAAATATTCTTTAAAATATTCTTTAAATGCCTAAAATATTCTTTAAAATATTAGAAAAAGTCAATGAATTATAATTTGCGTCTAAATTCAAAATACAATGCAAATAAAAAAAACAACAGAGGTTTTAATTGACAGGATAACAACTTTTATCATATTATGAAAAATAATTAAAATTAAAATGTACAGCAGTGAATGCAGATTGAGGAAAGTTTAAGGAGAGAACAAGTTCCCCAAGCTACAAAAATCATAAACTTTTTCAATATAAAGAATTTACAATGTTGACATTTAACTAGTATTTCATGAGATTTGTCCTGTATTTGGTGGTTGTTTGCTGGAGGAGATTATAAGAATTTATCGACGTAGTGAATACCTTGTTGTCCTGGCATGCAGAAGCATGGAGATTTGTATGTGGTCACTTGAGATGATGGGCCCAGTGGCTTGGTTGACAGTGGAGTGCTGCCCTGTTCAGTGAGATCCATAAACTCGGCATCCAGAGAATCACCTTCTATTCCCTCACCCCCCTCCTCCTCTTCAAACCCTCCTGTGTCCTCTTCGGTTGCAAAAGAGGAAACCATTGATTGTCCCATGTGGACTAGGATGAAGAGCACGATATATAGCAGAGCTCTGCTTGCCATCATTCCTTGCTTACCATATAAGGCTGTGAGCTGCTCTGTATAATATCACCCCTCCTAACTCTAGAGGGGTTGCATTCAGCGTCTTACTCATTGGTTTGATATGGATCAAGTGAGTTCATATTTCAATGTCTTGACACCACACAACAAGTCCAGCAGCACAGTACAATGAATAATATATGATTATCTGCAGAGTGGGCCTTGGGGGAGGATATCAGTGTTATGGCCCTCTCACTGACCACCAAAGTTTGTTATAGAATCAAATGAAATGTGTTGGAATATTTTGCCATTCCAATTTGTCTTTCCGATTTATTTCTTTAAATTCCTTATATAGATATATATAAATTATATATAAATTCCTTATATATATATATAAGATGTGGTTTTACAATGTTCAGGCTGAATTGATAGGTGCATGATATGTGTGGACACCATCTTAATTGGAGATCATTCAAGATTGAACAGCACTTAGTCCAGCAGCCATATTTCCATTGCACACCCTCCCTAAGTGGAGCATCTATTACATTGACTAATTAGGTTAGTTTGGGAGTTTATGGTATTTCTTGGTGCCAAATCCATTAGTGCCATACTCCTGTTGCAAAATGTACAGTTAGGTTGAGCTAATGAACATTAAATAAATGAAAGCAAAGCAAAAATTTCCTCAGTGGTAAAGAATTAAATTTGAGTTTGGAGCAGAAGAGTGTGTCTATAAGTATAGTAAATGTAAAGTAAATATTGTCTATAGTAGATGGAGCCATCATTTTTATGGCACATCATTATGAGTAGTTTAAGTATCCTACTCATGCTTAAGGAAACACTGTCAAAAATGATCAGAGTGCAACCACAGGTATTCATTCCCATTGAAATATTAATTTATTGTGCAATGATGGATCCCTGACACTAAGTATTAGATTTTACATTTAAAATGACTACCAAAGTTGTTGAGGCAGAAGTTTTGAGAAAGTTATTCCCAGGAATACATGTCAGACAAAAGGTCCGATTACAGCTGAAAATATCGGTCAGATCCGGCGGTTACTGGGGAGAGTGTGAATGGTATTGGTATCAGTAATAAGATTTATCCATCAGATTACAGATTATGTATTGTTATTTATTAATTTTTCTTTCACTAATGAGTTGCACAGAAAAACCATCATGGTTTAAAAAAGGGAATTATAAAAAAAACATTTATTAAAAATTTTTGAGAGCCTTTTTCACACTCTTCAAAGCCCTGGCCGATCAACTCTTCAATATAAGGAGTAACGCAATGGAGGAAACCCACCAGTCCATTCTTGGTTCAAACTGACTACACTGAACATCCCTTAGCATCTTTTCCCTGGGTCTGTAAAGGACCGGAATTGTTTCCAAGAATATAGCATTCTTTTATACATTTCAGTTTTGGAATTCACCATAATATTGTTGTCAGTAAAAGGCTTTCAAAGATTATATTGTTATGGTGCCTATATCCTTGCCTGCCAGATATAGCAGTATATTTCCAATACATGGTTGAACTTTTTTTCTTGGCAGAAATCAAGGGTCACAATTTTATGTCTTTATCTTATATATCTGTCAGTTCACTCTTCTCCAAGAGCATAGGTTAGAAACTAATACAGTTACATCATACAGAGTTGAGTCCAGATAGCATACACACCTTCTTTGTTTGGAAAGTTTGTGCCCAGACAGAATGCCTACTTGATCAGTTGTTCCCCTTTTTGCTGTACGACTGATGATTTCCATTTACAGCTGATGTCCCGATATGAAGAACCAGGGACAGACTATGAAGATGATGCAGTTGGTTCCTCGGAGAATCCCAGTGGTCGCAAGAGAAAAACTAGGTAAGAAACTCATTGCAATATATTGTATAATACACTAAATAAGCAGTTATATGCTCCTTTTATAATTAGTTTGACATTATATTTTAATCCTGAGATAATTTTTCATCATACATATTGGAAGTTATGTATGCTAGAATATAGAATGCAAATCCAAGCTTTAACCTACCAATCAGATAAGCTGTAATGGCTTTATTTGTGGTTTGTAAGCAACACTAATATATTACATAGTTAATTTGCTTTGTTTGAAATAGCTTTGGTATTTACCGTATTTACTCGTGTATAAGTCTAGGTTTTTTTTCCAAAAACTCTTAGTTAATGTTTGGGGGTTCGTCATATACACGAGAGCAACCTGTGGACGAGGATTTACGCCAAAAAATTACGGCACTATGAGTTTTCATTACGAACATTCTTATTTTCGAAATAACGAATATCGGACATAGCGGGTCGGTTTAACAGTCTTATACTCGAGTAATTACGGTAAAACGTAAATACGATGTTCATATTTTCGAAACAACGAATATCAGACGTAGCAGATTGATTTTAATTGCATTTTAAATGTTAAATGAATGTATTTACCCAATATTATTTCGAAACACTTTGTTTTGACTTTGTTCTCACTGATTCCAATTATCAGCGTTCACAGTTTTGAAATTCGTCTTTGTTTCCACTGCTTTGAGTCGTGTCTTCCCTGTTGTCAGAAATGCCTTCACACGTAGATAGATTTTAATTGCGTTTTAAATGATAAATAAAGGTATTTAACCAATATTATCACAAATTGTTCGAGAACAGAACAAAACCATCAATCCATTTAAAACGCAATTAAAATCGGACCACGTGGAAACAAAGACGAAATGCAAAACTGTGAAAGCTGATAATTGAAATCAGTGAGAACAAAGTCAAAACAAAGCATTTCGAAATAATATGTTTTAAATGATATATAAAGGTATTTACCCAATATTATCACAAATTCGCTTTGCAGGTCAAGAACAGAACAAAACCATCCATTCATTTAACATGCATTACGCAATACGAGGTTGTCATTTTAAAAAGCGGGAGTGACGTAGCGGATCGATGATAAATAAAGGCATATACATAATATTATCACAAATTACACTTTGCAGGTTGAGAACAGAACAAAACCACCCATTATTGCGCAATATATTAATATTTCAATGCCAGTTAACATTCGTTTTCACGCTAAAAACAAGAGCCTCTTCCCGTCACTTCCGCCTTTCAAAATTGCGACCACGTGTTGCGCTGAGTCGTGTCTTCCTTGTTGACAGAAATGCTTTCACACGCGGATCGATTTTAATTGCATTTCAAATGATAAATAATGAAAACGCTTTGTTTTGAGGCTAAAATCAATGATGTGGAGAAATTCTCGACGTAACTGTGATAATATTAAGTACATACCTTTATTTATCATTTAAAACGCAATTAAAATCGATCAGCTACGGATATGAAAGTTCAATTTGACATGTTGGCCGCTCCACTTTTGTCTCGTGGGCACCCAGACGCTAAGATAAAGGAAGTCACGTACATCGTATTACGTTTTGTGATAATATTGGGTAAATACCTTTATTTATCATTTAAAATGCAATCAAAATCGATCCGCTACGTCTGATATTTGTTATTTCGAAAATATGAACATCGTATTTACGTTTTACCGTAATTACTCGTGTATAAGACGGCTAATATCTTATATTTTAAGCATATTTACGTTTCACTTTTAAAATGACCGCCAAGCTTCAGCTTAAGCTTGAATGGTAGCAGAGCCGATATCTCTTGAAAAACCAACTCGTCTTATATTCGGAAATTGGTTTTTTTCAAGTAAAATAACCTCAATTTTGGGGGGTCGTCTTATACACGAGTCGACTTATACACGAGTAAATACGGTATATGGGCTGCCAATTTGATTTAAAAAGTGAATGCTTAATATACTTTCAGTGTATCAAGGTAAATTTGAATTAATTAGTGTGCAGATGTCTCCCAGATAATAATCATATAACTCAAATGCATGCTGTGCCTTTAATCCTAATATCTGTACTTTTTCTTCCCCAAAAAGCCAAATGTATTAGATGAGGCATGGTTGTGTTCATTGATATTAAAATAGATCACTGGTTTGAATATAGTTAGTTTTTTACCACCTTGGTACACTTTGCCCAAGGGGTAATGTTGTAGCCTTTGCCATCTGTCCTTGTTGTGAACATTTTAACCTGAAAACAAATATTGTTTTGTTCTTTAAACTTAAACCATAGAAGCATCTTCTAAAGGAAAACCTTGTGAACAAGTGTCCTCGACCTGTATTTTGGGGTAACCATTTTGATTTTTTGTAAAAAGCCATGCTGTACCACATTTTGAAGGGATTTGACAAGAGAAATGAAATAAAAAAGTACTCACCATATTTGAAAGGGATTAATTAACAAGAGGAATTGAAATTGAATATTTGACAATATAATTTCTTTTTTTTGGTTCCAAAATTAATGGCCATCTAATGAAAATATATGATTCCAGGAATATTAAAAATGTAAATTTTGTGATTTCATTTGAAACATTCCAAAATTTATAGGAAATGGCAGACTTTCATAAAGGACAACTGCATAACAATGCTAAATTTTTACTTCTTCCACTTGCTATAAATCTGCTGTCTCCTACTGGTATTTTTATCCAGATGTCAAACTTTGTAAAGGGCTATGTCATGTATTTGGTATTTTCTATCAGTCTGTCCCTGACATGACTTTAACACTTCACTGTGTTTGATGTGGTATTTATGCCAGATATGTTTCTTATAATATACTACAAGACTAAATTAAATAAAAACTGATTGGTTATGACTCAGACAATTAATGAATTTAGCCATAAAGGCCAAGCACTGCATGAGTCATGTATTGGTTAGTATGAGTGGATGATATAGATTCATCATAACAGAAATGACAGGTAAAGAATAGATGATTGAACTTCATTATTATATTGCTAACAAAGAAAGAGATGCTGCATAAATGTAGGAAGCACACAAATTATGTACGTCCAATAGGTCTATCCCAAACCATTAATATATCAGATTGTGTGAATAATGACATGGTTTTAAGGGATGCTACCACCTATGATCTTACCTCAGTGAGGAATGTCATTTTTAGTGCCTGTTAGTACATGGTTTGTACCATGCCTGTGCTGAAAACACTTGGACTCACATATTGACTAATGTTTAGAGATCACCTCACCATTGCATTTAAAGAATAAAGAATAGAAGAGGGCTATTTATTATTATATTTGGTTGCATCAAAACATTATTATCCCATGATGAGGACAACATTAGAAAAAGATAAAGATAGTCCTGACAGTTTGTACTCATATTTAACATTTAAGTAAGGATAGAGATATTTTCATCTATGGAATAGTAAAAGTCCTGAGTCTTGGCAATCAATATATAATAGGATGTTGTCCCTATCAGTCTATGTGCTTTTTAGTTGTGTGCTTGATAATGCACTTTATTAAAGCAGGTAACACAGGGTTGAGGCTTTCAGTGGAAGAGCGGCTTAAGTCATATTCACATCTAACATTTTCATATCTCTCCACAACTACATATGTCTTTATATGTTTTTATAAACTGTTTTTAACTTATTGATAACAACTGAATACAAAATAATAATGTTTTAAAGAATAGGGCTATTTATTATACCAAGACTTCCTAACAAGGCTAGGACTTCAAAAGGTTAAGTCGTTGTTGAGAAATGTTTTGGCAATTTTTGTGCATGTGTTCTTTGCAAGGGGTACTTCCACTCCAATCTGTGGTTAACAGTGCTCTTCCAAACAGTCTTTTGGAAAAGCACATCAATAATTTATAATGGAATAAGGTCAAAACCAGATAAGGTGATGACACTTAAGATTCATATATTGGTATTTCGTGTTGGACTAAAGGAAAGAATGGTGAGCAAGAGCTTATTATGATCACTGTATGGGGTATGCTTTGAACATTTTGGCCATCATGAACCTAACTTAAACAGGTTTGTGACAGTTTTGTCCACTTGCTCTGCTCTAAAACAGGTTTTTTAACTTTCAAAACATTAAGTGCGAAATGTGCCTCTGTGTATTGTTCAATCATCCCAAGTATGAAATTGTAAGACTATCATTTTTAGCTGTGCTGACTTCTTTGAAGTCCCAGAGCTTTAGGAGTGGGGAAAATGTCTGTCCGTCTGTCCGTCTGTGAATAAAAACTAATTCATATCTGTTATATATCAACACTCTCTCGAGCACCATATATATATTTTTTTATAGATTTGATCTTTGACCTTGACCTTTATATTATTGTGCAGGCCATATCTCATGAATGATGAACTGGAGATACTAAATATTGGGCATGCATAGCAACCACAAGGTGTTGCTAGTGTTGTCAAAGGTTTTTGACCCACATCAGACAATATATCTGACATTCAGGTGGCCAACGCCAGAATCTTATCTTCAGCATTAGACATTTCAACGCATATGCCTTTGAGCCAATTGTCACAAGCTAGAGTTGGACTGGAACCCTATCATAGTTGTGATTTTGTAATAGCAAAGAGAAAGGTAGAAAACTAGAGAAATGAAAGTTTGAAACACACAGTGTTTCATAGGAGATGTGCAATTCCTGTGCATATCTTATAAATGGGTGAAAAGTAACTGGCCTGACCAATAGAAAGTTTGGTAGTTAGTTCATGTGTTTCCATTTAAGTCAGCAGAGCTATCAACGCAGGGGGTTATTTTTTTTTCCATCTTATACTCTTCCATGTGACAGCATTAATTTTGTTGTAGAAATTGCTTGAATCCTTGTTTTTCCCTATTTGTATATAAGTGATATATTTGAATATTATTAAATAAATATTTGGTCATCAACATACCTTTTTAAAATATATTTGTCAAAGAGACATGTCAAAAAACTTATTAAAATTATATTATATACCTTATTGATATATTTATATCAAGGGATCCTGTCAATTATTATAATGAGGAAATTAACTTGAATTTTTATAATTTGATTTAAAAAAAGAAGAAATCCAACAAGTGCAACAAAAAACAGCTGATAGTTTCTGTCCGCATACAATTCACACTAAGTACATTAATTCTTGAACACTTTAATATTGTAAGTTACTACCTGAGTCATTTTGTGTATGTTATATATGCACTGTGTATTGAAGTGTTTTTTTGTCTTCATGAACTGACAGTCCTAATGGGGTGATGGAAAAGAGGTAACCATTTCTTTAAGGTGTAACTCAAAATAAAGCAGTTGATTTATTGTTTGTACAATTTTGAATGTATTAATTTACAACATACTTTTTATTTTTTCTCGTCATGTTTATTTAAGCCTTATATCATGAATAGGCTATTTTTCCTTTATGTGGCAATGTGTTTACTTTTCAAATATTACGGGAGTAAAGCGTGCTCTGAGAGTTGGTGAAAATTGCCATCCATTTATCTTAAGTGTATTTCTTATATACCACACTTTTATGTCACACGCATGATGTAAAGCAGTTAGATCCTTGCCACTTGGTGTATTGGGATATAAACAACGGTCATGTTTATATTTCACGAGGGGTTAAGTCCTAAGTGAAGTATAAATAGAACCATTCTTTCATTAGGGGTAAAACAATTGTCCTTATCCCAGTACACCCTGGTTGACAGGGATCTAAATATTACTCACATTAGCTTGGTTCAAAGCAATTACATTTTTACCCTCAGCCCCTGATGTAATCAGGCTGAGGGTATTGCAGTACTCCTGGCGTGGGTATGTATGTATGTATGTATGTATGTCTGTATGTATGTATGTCTGTAGCGAACATCCTTGTCATCGCGATAACTTGAGAACAAATGATGGCAGCTTCATGAAACTTGACATACATAAACATCTGGTGAAAACCTTGGACGAGTTCGATGGACAGCGACCTTGACCTATTTTTCAAGGTCACAGGGACAATTATGTGAAATCCAAAGAATTGCAATAACTTAAGAACAAATGATGGTAGCTTTATGAGATTTGAAACAAATAAGCATCTGTTGAAGACCTCAGAATTTTTTCTATGAAACATGACCTTCACCTACTTTTCAAGGTCACAGGGACAATTATGTGAAATCGTCCTTGTCATCGCGATAACTCTAGAACAAATGATGGCAGCTTCATGAAACTTTACACACATAAGCATCAGGTGAAAACCTCGGACGAGTTCGATGGACAGCGACCTTGACCTATTTTTCAAGGTCACAGGGACAATTATGTGAAATCCAAAGAATTGCAATAACTTAAGAACAAATGATGGCAGCTTTATGAGATTTGACACACATAAGCATCTGGTGAAGACCTCAGAATTTTTTCTATGAAACATGACCTTCATCTCCTTTTCAAGGTCACAGGGACAATTATGTGAAATCACAAGAATCACAATAACTCAAGAACAAATGATGGCAGCTTTATGAGATTTGACACACAGAAGCATCAGGTGAAAACCTCTGACGAGTTCAGTGGACGGCGACCTTCACCTACTTTTCAAGGTCACATGGACAATTATGTGAAATCATCCTTGTCATTGTGATAATTCAAGAACAAATAATGGCAGCTTCATTAAACTTGACACACATAAGCATCTGGTGAAAACCTCGGACGAGACTGATGGACGGCGACCTTGACATATTTTTCAAGGTCACAGGGACAATTATGTGAAATCCCTAGAATCACAATAACTCTAGAACAAATGATGGCAGCTTTATGAGATTTGACACACATGAGCATCTGTTGAAGACCTCAGACATTTTTCTATGGAACATGACCTTCACCTACTTTTCAAGGTCACAGTGACAATTATGTGAAATCCCTATTGTTGCTATAACTCGAGAACGAATGATGGCAGCTTTGTGAGACTTGACACACATAAGCATCTGGTGAAGACCTCAGTGAAGACCTTCACCTACTTTTCAAGGTCACAGGAACAATTATGTGGTGCGGTGACGTTTTGTTCACAAATATGTGTGGAGCAAATGTTGTGCAATAAGTTACCAGGGCTGAGGGTTGATGCATCTCTGATGCCTATGTTTTCACATAGCATCCTTGTTTACAGAATATTTTAGTTTGTTCTTTAAAGTTGTCTTGATGTTTTGAAAGATACTGTGGTATTATTATAATGTGGATACATGTTATGGACATGATCAGTTCTATTTTTATGATCAGAGAAGTATTTTTTTGTATTTGCAACTTCTCAAGAGTATGATTTCTCCATCAAATTGGTTTTGTTGCATTAAAATATTTTAAGTGTCAATGATCAATTTAGTATCCTCTGTGTTTCTGTGATGCATTATTTTGTTTCAAATTACTGTATAATGATTTAAAATCCCATGTATTTGCATATATTTGTCAGGAATTAATTAATACAGAGACTTGCAAACAAAATTATTAACTAATTTATTATTTCATTTTACACATTTTCTTCTCTGACTGTGAGCTGAGTGAGATATATATTTTGATGTTGATATTTGATCTTCTTTCAGGTCTGTGCTCTACTATTTTGAGATGTGCAATATGTCACTACATCCCATTGAGCTGCCTTCCAAAGTGAAGATTAGAGATGTAAGCTCCAACAACCATTTACAAGGGTCTGAGTTCAGATAAAAAAAAATCATTGTCAGCATATTGTCTTAAAATGAAGATGTTTGTCAAAATACACATCTTTTTTACAAGATTGCCTCTGGAAATATGAAAGAAAAAAAAACAATAGTGCAAGACATGAATGACCAAATGGATATTGGTGTGGGTATTAAGAAAAATGAAGATTAAGGTTGGTACTGATACACTGATATGAGAGGTATTGTGGATTGTAGGTGGCAGTGGGTAAGGACCATGTGATCGTGGTCACCATAGAACGTATGGTGTACAGCTGGGGAGAAGGAGCAAAGGGGCAGCTCGGACACGGTTCACTCGAGTCTAAGGCGAAGCCTGAACTCATAGAGGCCCTGAAGGGGAAATCTATCCTAAGGTGAGTACAAATTGGGGAATTTTGATCAAATCACATTCTTCAATAATAGTGGTAAAAGTATGGAATTTGTGGCCAGCGTAACCATCAGAGGGTGCTCTTGTACGAGAAGATATTGTATACATGTGGCCACGTGCTGTATGTTTTCAGAGCCAGCTGTGGTGAGAATTTTAGCCTGTTTGGTAGTGATAATGGCATAGTGATGACCTGTGGTGATGGGACCATGGGATGTCTGGGCCATGGGGATTGGTGCTCCACTTCGAGACCCAGGCTGATTGAGGCACTGCTCAGGTACGCATGCACTAACACAATTATAACAAGTCTTTCCTTTCATATTAACCCCTGTTTTGAAAGATAATTAGTAAATTACTTAAAGATGTCACAAGTAATGCTAAAAGAAGTTGCACTTGTCTAAATTACAAATAAAGATGTATGTAAATTTGTCTGAAAAAGATGTCTGAAAATTTGGTTTTCATTTCAAGAAAGGTTGAAAAGAAAACTGATTTGGTAAAAAAAAAGTCATTGGTGACATGTTATGAAGCATGTTATGTAGTATGTTATGTATGTTATGTTATGCTATGAACTAGTTTATGCCATGTAGTATGTTTTTTATGCTATGCTATGAAGTATGTTATTCTATGAATTATGTTATGCTATGAAGCATGTTATTCTATGAAGTATGTTATGCTATGAGTATGTTATTCTATGGACGGTATATTTCAGTGTGGATGTGATCACCATAGCAGCAGGTCCGCAGCATGTGGTAGTGGTTGGCAGTGACGGGGAGGTGTTCACCTGGGGATGTGGTGTTGATGGCAGACTGGGACTAGGAGATGAAGAAAACTAGTCAGTATTTTATTAATCCCTCTTGTGTGTGTATAACAATAGGACCAGTACATTTTCTAGGATTTTTCTGGAAAAATACCATTGCGTGACACTGTTAACATTTATTACATTTGGTTTGCATCAAAACAAAATCAAACATCCTTTGCATCTTCCTGTAATTTATGCAGCCATTTAAATATATTCACAGTATTTCTTTCAATAATAAATGTTATTTAACAATAAAAATATTCTCCCTGGAAAAGCAGGCTTGGGGGACAAGACCTCATTATTTCAAAATTCCAGCACATTCTTTTGCTCGCCTCAATCAATTATTTTCCAATCAGAATTCAACATGTTTACTTAAAGGTTATCAGTATGGTGGACCAAATGTATGCTTTCCCCTTTTTCTGTCTTATCTGCCAAATATTTGTTTAACATTTATCATTGATGCATCTGATACAACATTAAACAGACAATGCAATGGAAATTCTGTCTTTTGTAGGCCATCACACCGGTACGCGATATTATCGATATACCGGTATACAGACATCGATACGATAACCGGTATTGTCATACTGGTGCTTCGATATATTAGTTGTATCGAATTGGGCCCTCATTTCATCATAATAACACAGATTTTTTACTCGATATTTTACGCATCGTAAGTTTTTTAATCTTTCAAATGTAAATACGACGACTGAGGGATCCTTCATTGCGCAATATATTAATATTTCAATGGGAATCAACACGTGGTGACAGCACTCCAATCGTTTTCGCGCCAAAAATAAGAGCTTCTCCCCGTCACTTCCGGTTTTCAAAATGACGAACTCGTGTTGCGTATGCATATTTAAGCATTGTTAAAATCACATTTTCTCCGATTTGAGCAAGATATACACTTATTAATAGGAGGCGGACTACTGTTGACACGTTGTAGAATATTTCTGTGTGTATTCTAAGCCGAAGATATTAAATATATCGCCGTTTGGGGAGCTTGCACCCGGACCGATAAAGACAGTCAATTATTCTATTTCGGTTCAGTAATATCGATATGTATCGATATGTATCGAATATTGATAAATCATTGATACGTATCGTATCGTATCGATGAAATCCAACGATATGATGCCCTAGTCTTTTGTGCCTCAAGTCATGTACGTGGTGGGAAATCTCGCAGTTTCTGATTATTTCTTTTATTACTGTTCTGCTATTTATTACTCCACCTGGTGAGAGAGTTAAATCATATTGAATAATTCAATATAAGATCCCCACCTAGTGGGTTTTACCATTTCATTGTTTTTGTAGCATTTATGAATATGAATTGGTGTATATCGGTAATATTTGCATTGCAGTAATCAGCCAATGGAGGTGGGATTCTCTGATCCCGTGTATGTGCGAGACGCTCGGTGTGGGCAGGATGGTACTATGCTCATCACAGACGTGGGAAGTGTGCTGGCTTGCGGCAACAACGAGAATAATAAACTGGGCCTCAACCAGAGACAGGGCTTCCTTATGGCCATGAAAAATATATTCAACAAGGTACAATTATTTCATTCCTGATGTCTCCATGATATTGGGCTATTTTTCCTGCATATAACATAGTCAGAGGGAGACTTTGAAATAGGTCTTGTAAGGCTATCCATCCATACATTCACACATCCAAAATTATGCTTGCTATTAGCACAAAGAAGTAAGATCAAGATGCACTTGGCTTGTTATCGCAATGAATCTGGAGCAATTATTATGATAGCTTTGAATATTCTGAGGGACATTCTCCACTGCTGACCTTTCTAAACTTGTTTTATTTTAAAATTAGGTCAGGGTCAAATTTACTTTGAAACTTTAATGGGACATACAGCTTAATAGTACACCACCTTTCAGTTCCTTGAATCTTTCTGTGCAATATACTGGGCTTATTCATTTATCAAAAAACATATTGCCATGGTGGGAGAGCAACAGTTTCTAAACTGCTTCCCCCTAGATTTTTGTGTACTTTATCCTATTAAATAGCTTGTTATAATAACATATATGAAAATTTTGTATCACAGACTGAAGTTGAAGGTCAGAAAATCTTTACCTTGGTGAAGGCCCTGGCACGCCACCGAGTGTTGGACATAGCCATGGGTCCACACAATAGTGCTGTAGTCGTAGAGCCTGGACATATATACACCTTTGGAAAAAACACAGAGGGCCAGCTTGGCACCGGCAACCTTAAAGTACAAAATGCCCCCATAGAAATCAAGATGTTTGAAGAAAAACCTGCTTTTGTGAGTTGAATTGTGATTTTAAACAAGATTTAGAATATAATTTAGACAAATATATATAAAAGTATACTTAAAAGATAGGTGGCCCAATTTTTTTGGGTTAGACATAAAAAAACACTAGGGCATCAATATATTTCACATGATGTTCTGTGTCTTGTAAAAAAAATGCCTGAAGAGTAGATTATTTATATTGTAGACATTTCAAGGTGTACATTTAATTAAAGATTTATTGGGGTTGTTGGAAGTAATATTTTGGTTTATAAAATTACAGAGAATCCAGTGTGGTGAATATTACTCTGTGGCTGGTACCACAGATAATGACCTTCTGTTCTGGGGTACGAGGTTCAAGACACCACCCAAGCCTGATGATTCATTTAGCTGGAGCAAGACGTGGGGAGAAATGAGGGTGGTGTCGGCTACATCAACCCATACTCACTCCCGGCCAAATAGCAATGCAAGCATGAGCAGTGTCAAAGAAAACAATGAAATCCATTCTGCTAAAGAAGGTTGGTTATGTTATGAGGGCTTGTAACCCTTCAGTGCCTCACTCCTGCAACGTATAGCAGTATATAAATCATTTCTGCTTGACAACCTCTCAAATAGATTGTTTCATGTCCTAATCAAAGAGTGTAACATGAAAATCTACAAATCAATTTAATTAAATCAGCTTTTTAACAAATATTCTAAAGGTTATTGTCTCTATTTTTTTTGTTTTGATTTTTTTTGGGCATATTTTTTACATGCCATTATTCTCAGTTTTCAGTAAGACATAGTGCATCATTTGAATAAGATATGACAAGATATCTGGACATTGTTTTTCAGAACCTAGTTCTCAGCCATTAACAGAGAGTGTGAAAACTTTGCCACCACGACCACCAACAGGTGGCACTGAGAGACAGATAAGCTCAGACAGTATGCTATCCTCCAGCATGGGACCCAGCGCAGGGCTCAGCTCAACAGGGGGCTTCAGGCCACTCAGTAAGTTACTCTATCTGACAATGGTCATCCTATCGGAATTGTTCTCATCAGTAGGTGGGAGGGGGGGGGGGGGCAAATATATCTACCTATGCAGATATTGCCTTTTCTATATCTACCTGTGCAATTATTATCTAGGTTAGGCTTAACAATGTGGAATATTAACAGAGTGTTTTATATTCCACATTTTTTGCAGCCAATTAGCAATGAGTAAAAGAGTTAATCCCATAAACTAGAAAAATAGACAATAAAGCAATGTGGG
Source organism: Amphiduros pacificus (assembly GCA_949316495.1). NCBI lineage: Eukaryota > Metazoa > Annelida > Polychaeta > Phyllodocida > Hesionidae > Amphiduros > Amphiduros pacificus. The sequence goes on from OX439000.1 coordinate 8,377,255, forward strand.
GTAATAGAGTCAGTCCCAACAATATTTTTACTATATTGACTTGTCTCTGCAAAGCTTGATAAATACTTTAAATTATTGTTTATGAAGTAATTTGCAGGTATTTCAAGTAGTGATTCAAATTTTTCACTGGCCTGTTATGATGTTAGTGGCCAGGAGACTTTATCTTATAGTCGAGGAGCCAACCTGCAAAAAGTCCATTATTTCAGGAGTTTCGTGTGACAGAAAGCAAACCGCAATTTGAAGTACTACACATGTAGCAGGTGACCTAGGGTTTCTCAAATGATATTTGTTTTTTTTCAAATTGTGGGGTCTTTCAAAAGATCCAGCTGTTTCCATGGCAACCATTTACATTTTATTGGGATTCTAGAAAAATGTACATTTTCATCTGTGGCTTTACACTGAATATGTATTTCTCAACAAAATCAGGTGGGAAGGTGGGAGACATGGCAGCCTATTTGAAAATGGTGTAAAATTTGAATTATTATAGAATTCATGGTTACCATGGCAACAGAATACTTCAAATTTTCATATAAATATCAAATATAACTTCAAATAGTATCTCTCATTTATTACTAAGATTACAATTATTCAATCACATTTGACCACCAGTTGCTAGCTGTCAATATCTCACTTGTGAGCCATATCTAGGTGATAATTTATCAAACTTTGTTTGTCATGGTAACCAAAAGAAATTCCAACTGAAGGCAAAATCATGAAAATTAAGTCATTTTTTGCATTTTATGAATTTTAGATCTTAATAATGGACATTATGATTCACCATTAGCCTCAAATAACTGTCCATGTACCGAGCAATATTTCCAATGCTCTAACCTATATTTGATCTTGATAATTAAATACATGACCTTGACCTTTGAAATTAGAAAAAAGGCCAATTATGACTATTTTCTAGAAATATAGCATGTTTAATGATTGTTTTCTATAAAATATAGCTTGATTTAGCAAAACAAAATTCACAATAAATATATTTGAAGTCAAATAGAAAAAAATCATCTTGACCTGGATGACCTTGTCAAAACAAAGAATTTTCACCTTTTTCACATTTTTTGCCTTTCATATATTTTAGATCTTAATTATGGACATTTTGATTCGCCACTAGCCTCAAATAAATGTCCAAGATACCTAGCAATATTTCCAATGCTTTAACCTATATTTGACCTTGACATCTAAATAGATGACCTTGACCTTTGAAATTAGAAAAAATGCCAGTTAGGACTATTTTCTATGAAATATAGCTTGTTTTAGGACTATTTTCTATGAAATATAGCTTGTTTTAGGACTGTTTTCTATAAAATATAGCTTGATTTAGCAAAACAAAATTCACAATAAATATATTTGAAGTCAAATAGAAAAAAATCATCTTGACCTGGATGACCTCATCAAAACAAAGAATTTTCACCTTTTTCACATTTTTTGCCTTTCATATATTTTAGATCTTAATTATGGACATTTTGATTCGCCACTAGCCTCAAATAAATGTCCAAGATACCTAGCAATATTTCCAATGCTTTAACCTATATTTGACCTTGACATCTAAATAGATGACCTTGACCTTTGAAATTAGAAAAAATGCCAGTTAGGACTATTTTCTATGAAATATAGCTTGTTTTAGGACTATTTTCTTTGAAATATAGCTTGTTTTAGGACTATTTTCTATGAAATATAGCTTGATTCAGCAAAACAAAATTCACAATAAATATATTTATGAAGTCAAATAGAAAAAAATCATCTTGACCTGGATGACCTTGTCAAAACAAAGAATTTTCACCTTTTTCACATTTTTTGCCTTTCATGAATTTTAGATCTTAAATATGGACATTTTGATTCACCATTAGCCTCAAATAAATGTCCATGATATGTAACAATATTTCCAATGCTTTAACCTATATTTAACCTTGACATCTAAATATATGACCTTGACCTTTGAAATTAGGTAAAATGCCAGTTATGACAATTTTTTATGAAATATAGCTTGCTTTATGACTATTTACTATAAAATATAGCTTGATTCAGCAAAACATAATTCACAATAAACATATTTGTGCAGTCAAATAGAAAAAAAATCATCTTGACCTGGATGACTTTGCCAAAACAAAGAATTTTCACCTTTTTTGCGAAATCATCCATTGGACACTTTGTTAACAGACTTTGTTTAGCTGACCAATGATCTTGTGCAAACACCTACTAAGTCTTGCTAACAGTGGGGCATATTTAGAATGGTACAGTGGAGTGATTTGCTTACAGAGCCGTTTGTTCTTAAAAAGTTTCTCTAATGGTACGGGCCCATCACCCTGACAAACCACAGTAAAGGTCACATGATTGTATGCATGTGGCTGCCTGGTGGTCAAAAGAGTACAGGCAGTAATTGGCACTTTCAGCAAAACACGATAACCATGGTCAGTGTGTTTTGGTTGATTTTGGTGAGATACCGTATTTACTCAAATATAAGACAAGGTTTTGGGTGGTCGTCTTACACACAAGGGCAACCTGTAGACAGTGATTTACGGCTTCATCAGTGTGAAAAGTAAATAAACTTCGCTCTTACTGTCCAGATACAAATTCCCCATACGGCGATAAAATTAAAATCTCATACATATATAATCTACCATGTGTCAACAATAGTCCGCCTTCATTTAATAAGTGTAAATTATGCACAAGTTGAAGAAAATGTCAGTTTAACAATGTTTAAATATGCTTACGCAACACGCTAGGTCGCCATTTTGAAAAGCGGAAGTGAAGGGGAGAAGCTCTTATTTTTGGCGTGAAAACGATCGGAGCGCCACCACAGTGTATTAACTTGCACTGAAATATTAATATATTGTGCAATGTCACTTCCGCTCAAAATTGCAACCTCGTGTTGCATATCCATATTTAAACTTTGTTAAACTGACATTCTCTCGGACATGTGGATAATTTTCACTTATCAAATGAAGGTGAACCACTGTTTATATATGGTAGAATATTTCTATGTCTATTAAAAGACACAGATTTGAATTATATTGCTGTAGGGCGAGTTTGTATCTGGACAGTATGAGTGAAGTTTATTACACCTGGAAGTGCCGTAAATCACCGTCCACAGGTTGTCCTTGTCTATAAGAGCTCTTGTTATGTAAGCATATTTACGTTTCACTTTTAAAATGGCCGCCAAACTTGAATGGTAGCAGTGCCAATGTCTTGAGAAAAAATGACTCATCTTATATTCGGAAATTGGTCTTTTCAAGCAAAATAACATCAATTTGGGGGGGGTCGTCTTATACACGAGTCATCTTATATTCGAGTAAATAGGGTAGCTTGCTTGTATCATAGTTTCATGGCCATATATCATTTAAGCATACCCCAAACCTCTGTAAAATTGCCTGTGACCTTTTGCGTTTCATTTATGACAAGGGAATTTTTCACAAACAATACAAAAGCAATGGTCAGAACAACTCTATGGGCATTGGCCTATGTTTTAAAAATTCAACAGCAAAGGATCAAATGTTTCTCACATGCATTGATTCTCAAAATATCCACGGCCTCCATCTGCAAATTTAAATATGTTTGAGACTTCTGAAGAAAAAGCAAGTGGGGTGATGGAGTCAGCTGCCATTTTGTGTACTTATTTTTTGCATCATTAGTTGGAAATGATCCACAAATGTTCCTGAAGTGAAATGTTCACAAACAAGGAAGTGTTCACCTACGAGGAAATGTTCACAAACCTTATCAAAAAGCAGTGCTCAAGACAGCCTATTTTTAATGAATTGAATGAAATATGACACGATGGTTGCCACAGGTCAGGAAAAAGTCAGGGAATTTGATGAGAGAAATAAGCATTTCATAATTTGGTAAGGGAAAGCTGGCTTTGGTCAAGGAAAACTGGCTATTTTGAGAATACCGGTAGTTAAAATTTGTTCATGGTCAGAAGGCTATGAAAGAAATATGAATATGACATATTAAAGATTAATAATAAACATGAATACAAATACAGACACCAGTTAAAATAGGCTTAAATTTAAGATGATAGAGATTTAATAATGACAAAAGTCACAGATGATTTAATATATATGAGAGGCTTGCAAGCATAAATCATGTAGTAACCCAGAAATTGTACTAACAGTAGTGCTTTTTATAAACTAGATATCAAATTCCCCACTGAAAGACAGCTAGAAACATAGTTGCTTAGTATCAGATAAACCACTGTCTTATGGCATGCAAAATGAGCATTAATAAAGAAATTAAGAGCAGAAGCTTACACTTGCACTGGTAGGCAGGGAGTCCTTAATGATATTACCTTAAATGAGAAATATCATGTCAGTGAGATGAAAGGCATCCTCTCTCAGGAATCTTTGTGTTCATACTTTACCCAATAGCATAGCATAGCATAGCATAGCATAGCATAGCATAGCATAGCATAGCATAGCATAGCATAGCATAGCATAGCATAGCATAGCATAGCATAGTATAGCATAGCATAGCATAGAGCATAGCATAGCATAGCATAGCATAGCATAGCATAGCATAGCATAGAGCATAGCATAGCATAGCATAGCATAGCATAGCATAGAGCATAGCATAGCATAGCATAGAGCATAGAGCATAGCATAGAGCATAGAGCATAGCATAGCATAGCATAGCATAGCATAGCATAGCATAGAGCATAGAGCATAGCATAGCATAGAGCATAGAGCATAGCGCATAGCATAGCATAGCATAGCATAGCATAGAGCATAGAGCATAGAGCATAGCATAGAGCATAGAGCATAGAGCATAGAGCATAGAGCATAGCATAGCATAGCATAGAATAGAGCATAGAGCATAGCATAGCATAGAGCATAGAGCATAGCATAGCATAGCATAGCATAGAGCATAGAGCATAGCATAGCATAGAGCATAGAGCATAGCATAGCATAGCATAGCATAGAGCATAGAGCATAGAGCATAGCATAGCATAGCATAGAGCATAGAGCATAGCATAGAGCATAGAGCATAGAGCATAGCATAGAGCATAGCATAGCGTAGCGTAGCGTAGCGTAGCGTAGCGTAGCGTAGCGTAGCGTCATTAGAAGTTATATAAATAATTTTGATCATGTGGAGACATGCAGCAGGCAAGTGAAACCATAGAGTGTCATGTATTAGGCAAGTATGCCCATACCTGATCATGCAATATGCAAGTATGACCATTTTCTGTCATGTTGAAGGCAAGTATGACCAATGGAGGGTCATGCAATATGCAAATATGACAATACTCATTCATGCATTAGGCAAGTATGACCATATGACCATACCCAGTCATGCAGTAGGTAAGTATGACCATATCCAGTCATGCATTAGGCAAGTATGACCATATGACCATATGCAGGAGGCAAGTATGGCCATGCCCAGTCATGCAGTAGGCAAGTATGACCATATGACCATATGCAGGAGGCAAGTATGGCCATGCCCAGTCATGCAGTAGGCAAGTATGGCCATATCCAGTCATGCATTAGGCAAGTATGACCATATGACCATATGCAGGAGGCAAGTATAGCCATGCCCAGTCATGCAGTAGGCAAGTATGGCCATGCCCAGTCATGCAGTAGGCAAGTATGGCCATGCCCGGTCATGCAATATGCAAATATGACCATATCCAGTCATGCAGCAGGCAAGCATGACCATCTGTCCATATGCATGAGGCAAGTATGACCATGCCCAGTCATGCAGTAGGCAAGTGTGACCATGCCCAGTCATGCAGTAGGCAAGTGTGACCATGCCCGGTCATGCAATATGCAAATATGACCATATCCAGTCATGCAGCAGGCAAGCATGACCATCTGTCCATATGCATGAGGCAAGTGTGACCATGCCCAGTCATGCAGTAGGCAAGTGTGACCATGCCCAGTCATTTATCTTTTGCCTTATTAAGAGTAACACTGCACAATGAATGAGGCCGCATTGTTAACAGAATATTTTTTTTAAATAACAGCCCACATGTACAAAAAATTGGACATGGTTAAAATGAAAAAATGTTACAAGCTACATGTTATAACAAGTGAGCATTACATGATAAAGGTGCAGTCATCACTTGCTGCTGGGATTGAACTTTGAATTCCAAAGGTTTATACAGGGCCTAGGATTTGATGGTTTGTTGATATAAACATTTACCTAACAATGGTGGTTACCAAACAATAAGAGCAGCATGTGGGAGCCTCAAGAATAACAATTCAGGAAACTCCATGAGGATGGTGCAAGGGAGGTAAGGGGTATTGGTCGAATATCTAAGCTTTTGATTTTATAATGTGATAATAGTGTGACGGGTAAGTGCCCTCGAAAGACTGCATTAAGGCACGAAGCCAGCCACAGACGATGGTAGGGTCCCAGTGTGATTCCATAGGAGAGGTCCCAGGCAGTGTTGATATGTTGTTTGGTGGTTACCAGGCTTGTTTGGGAGGTTATGTGACATTGTTTGGGTGGGGTGTACATTGTTGCCAGGAGATGGCCGGGAACGACTCAACTCAATTGCTTCACAAAGCACACAGGCATCAATCAGTCTATGAATTGCAATGTGTTCCTCTGTAGGATTTGTTTTGTTTATCTGCTATTTGCATAATGTTGTATATTATATCTCCATTGGAATGATTCGATTCTGAGATGCTGTGAATCCACAAAGACCTGCTACAACAGAGGGCAGATGAAACAACTCATGTATTGATCATCATTTGAGATTTATTCAATCATAACAGTTCTACTTTTATTAAAGATAATTATATAGCCTCACTTCAAATCAATTTTGAATCAAGAACATATCCTAAGTGTTTGGGTCACTCTGACCAGAGTCAGTGATGTTGGACTAGATAACTTTCATTATTTATTAGTAATTATTGATTGAACAAGAAAGGATGGCGTAATGGATCCTAAAAATATTTTGTTACCAGCACCACTGTATAAAAGATAGATGACTGGTGGGACGATTGGTGGGAAAGTTGTGTTGATCAAAATAATCAATAGACTGATGAAGTGGAAGAGTCTGAGTGAGTCCTGGTCCTTGTGAGGCCGCGGGCTCCACAAAGGGACCATCTCTACATGGTCCATGCGCACTAGTGTCTCCCCCTACCCATCACACACTCTTTACGGTCTGAATGTGGAGTTAGCTTCTCAGTGTGACCATATGTGTTGTCTGCCAGACTGGCACATTGCAGGACTGCTGGCACGACGACTGTGGAGCTAGCTTCTCAGTGTGACCATATATGTTGTCTGCCAGACTGGCACATTGCAGGACTGCCGGCACGACGACTGTGGAGTTAGCTTCTCAGTGTGACCATATATGTTGTCTGCCAGACTGGCACATTGCAGGACTGCCGGCACGACGACTGTGGAGTTAGCTTCTCAGTGTGACCATATATGTTGTCTGCCAGACTGGCACATTGCAGGACTGCCGGCACGACGACTGTGGAGTTAGCTTCTCAGTGTGACCGTATGTGTTGTCTGCCAGACTGGCACATTGCAGGACTGCCGGCACGACGACTGTGGAGTTAGCTTCTCAGTGTGACCATATGTGTTGTCTGCCAGACTGGCACATTGCAGGACTGCCAGCACGACGACTGTGGAGTTAGCTTCTCAGTGTGACCATATGTGTTGTCTGCCAGACTGGCACATTGCAGGACTGCCGGCACGACGACTGTGGAGTTAGCTTCTCAGTGTGACCATATGTGTTGTCTGCCAGACTGGCACATTGCAGGACTGCCGGCACGACGACTGTGGAGTTAGCTTCTCAGTGTGACCATATGTATTGTCTGCCAGACTGGCACATTGCAGGACTGCCGGCACGACGACTGTGGAGTTAGCTTCTCAGTGTGACCATATGTGTTGTCTGCCAGACTGGCACATTGCAGGACTGCTGGCACGACGACTGTGGAGTTAGCTTCTCAGTGTGACCATATGTGTTGTCTGCCAGACTGGCACATTGCAGGACTGCCGGCACGACGACTGTGGAGTTAGCTTCTCAGTGTGACCATATGTGTTGTCTGCCAGACTGGCACATTGCAGGACTGCCGGCACACATGCTTCCTGCCACCTCTTACACTTATATAAAGGCTCAGCTGTGCAGTACATAACATCATAATTAGTCAACTTTGTTATGGCATGTGGATAATCTCAAAGACTGACTTAAGCCAAAAAACAACAACATATTGTTCAGGTATTGAGTATGATGTGGAACATGGCCAGAACCCTATTTTGGAAGGATGTATTTTAAAAGGATTTAGTCAACAGCCGTCTTATCCTCAGACCAGCTAAAGGGGCTTCACAAGGTGCAGAAAGACAATTTTTAACTGATTTCTATCTACATGAACACCTGAAATGGTGGCCTTGAAGTAAAACAAATGCATGACAAAATGGTGACAAAAGTAGTGTTTTGTAATTAGATAAATAATGCATGTATTTACTTGCGTCCGGGCAGGGATTTGTAACACAACAATGTTTTTTTAATTCTATTAGCTTGCAGATATCCATTGGGTGCAAAGTATCAATAAAATAGTATTAAGGCAATTTAGGCATCAGTAAACATTTTTCACAGACCTGTGGTCTTTGGGCAAGTTAAATTCAATTATTTCAATTTAAGTTATTTAATCTAACAATTTCCTTTAGTTTTTTTTTTCTTTAATTGAACAATAAACTACACATCTGTATTATGAAAATAGGGTATGGAGTAGATTATGGAAATGTAGAAGACCATCCAATTTGCCGCCACATGAAGTGCATAATAATTTTCAGGTATTTTGTCAAGAAATCTTGTTTAATTAAGGAGTGACACCATGTGCACGAAACATGAAAGCTTATTTCCTGCTTAATAACATGCATCATCAGAAATGCATGTCTGTATCTATGATGTTTGTGAAGAAAACAATGACAAAAAGTACAGAAAGATAATAAAGCATTTGGCTATATTTATTGGGACTTTTGATACTAAGTGATTTTCTTAGGTTTAAAAGGACTGGCAGCCATAGGTTTGCCATGGCCAGATCTAACATGCCGTGTTTGCTGATCATTTCACCCTCACAGTAATCTTATGTGCACGTGTCCATATTTACAGTTGCCACATATATATTGATCTGTTGTTGAAAACAACAGAGTTTTGTCAGGGACACTAATATCTTTAGAGACAGTTCTGTCAAGTTTTAAATGTTACGTTAATCCATGGATCCAGAGGTATTATGATATGATCGCTGGAACCAGAGATATTATGATATGATCGCTGGAACCAGGGATATTATGATATGATCACTGGAACCAGAAATACATATGTTTGAACCCTTGAATGAGAGATACGTATTATAAAATGCAAGAGACAGTGAAGATTTAAGACTAGTTCTATATTAAATGCTTTTTTGAGTCATGGCAAATTTGCCTATAACACTACAACACAATGAAGAACCCCATCTTCCCTCATGGGTGAGCACCCTCCATAACCTACCACACTAACTTTCTATTCACTGATTTTGTTTTCTCTCTCAATGGGATTTGTTCCAGTTCAATACTTTACCACCCCAAAATTATTCTTAAAGGCTCACACGCTCAGAGAATGAATAAATTGACCTTTTCATGATGACCTCCGTGATCAATCACAATTTTTGGCCACAACATAATATGGTTAGTAAAAAATTACAGTTTAGGGTAATTTAGCAAAATCAAAGTATGCTTAAGTACTTTAGCCATTCAGATATCTTTTACCAGTGTTCATTCATGTAGGCATCTGCATTCTGTCCCAAGTATGTTTGGGGGACAATACATTTTAGTGCATTTAGATGCAAATGTGTTTGACATATTTGGGAGTGAGTGTAGTTTGTCGGTGTGCAAAAGAAATAATCGTTAACCAAATCAGCAATATAAGATGTTTTGAAGGTTTATTTGGATGTTTACAAAATTACACAAAATAATGACAGATTTTAAAAAGGCCCAATACATAATGTGCTGTGCACCTCAATATTTTATTAATAAAAAACCTTTTGATAGAATGAGGTAGCACATTATGAAAATTGTAAATTGTGCTGATCCCCTCTTGAGTGAAGTGGTTCAAGTGTTATCTGCTTGTCCTATCAGTCTTATGTGACAGTCTACATTGGATGTGATAATATACTGATAAGTGTCATTACTGCAATTGTATTTCCACAGGACTTCTCTGCAGAAACATCTTGAAATATCTTTGAATTGTGTGCAAATGTGAGGCATGGTTGATTGGTTGCACAGTTTTTTTGTATACAGGTTTTAAACCAGTAAGAAATTTATGTTATAATAAAGGCTCTGTTATAACAGACTGTTACTAAGCGAACGGAGACGACGAGAGCCATAGTGTAAATATCTGACGTCACCCAGCCCACATGTGTAGACATTGGCGGATCCAGGAGGGGGCTTTGGGGGCTTCAGCGTCCCCCCCTGGGGGTCTGTGACTAGGGGGCTTTTGGGAACTGGAGCCCCTTACTTTATGGGACTGGAGTCCCTTACTTTAGGGGTAAAACATCCTGGATCCGCCCCTGGTAGCAGTGTTGTGACACTGTACATGTGACAAATTTATAGCAGTTTTGAACTGCAGGGTGCAGATCCAGTGTTAAGGTGTGGGAATTAGGTCACACATGTCTCGACCTCCACCACAGGCAGCCAGAGCGATATCACTTACTTTTATATAGGTTAATACTAAGAGAGTGGTTGGGACTTTCTCTTGTGTGTGAAATCAAATAAACACATTTAACATTTTGAAAGACAGTGGAATTACAAGATGACATGTGAGACACGACATTCAGCTCAATTGCAATTAGTGGTGGGTATTATAATACAGAATTTTGGTGGGTATTATAACACAGAATTATAACACAGAAATTTGGTGGGTATTATAACACAAATATGTTCTTCTGAGGGGCCTGCAGATCACGGACCTGGCTGTGAGTGTCACAGACCAGACTGGCGGACACCTCAACTTAAGAAATAAACATAGAATTGAAATGTTTTTTTTTGCAAATGTAGAATATATGCCAGTCAGTGTTGTCTATGTTTAAGGCAACTTCAAAATTATGAGAAAATATAAATATCATTTTCAAAAAGGAAACTGTATACAAATTCTTTTTAAAAAAAAAGACTTCTTGTTACATGGTTGCTTGGTTATATGATTGGTCCCCTTGGCTGTACATGGAATACAACTATTCTCTGTTCTGCTCTACCAGTTTTTGGCAGATTTGACTAATGATAAAAAGAAATATATAATATAGCCCTTCAACCTTTCTTAATATTTCATCCTTTTCTTTCAAACGAGCCCAAGATTAAGCAGCTTGATGCAGCAGATGCTGTGTGTGAATTAATTAATGACTTTATAATCCCTATTCATATTATTGATAATTATATTGCAAAGTTATATGGTTGATTATGTGGTCGTTTTTTTTCTTGGTTGTTTCAATATATGGCTTGTTTCATGGTTGTTTGTTACATGGTTGTTTGTTACATGGTTGTTTGATAACAACATAAAATGGTTACATGGCCATTATGTACCATGGTTGTATGGTAACATTGTAATTTGTAACATGCTTGCTTGTTACATGGTTTAATTGTTTCATGGTTATTTGGTTATGTGGTTGCTTATATTATATGGTTGTTTGATGAGGGAATTTGTTGTGCTGCAGGTAGCACCGTGCAGAGACGAACACCCAGTGCCAGCAGCAAGGAGAAAGACAGAGAGAGCACGGCCAAAGATGACACGGAACTCATCCTCCAGCCCACTCCCCTCCTACGGTAAGTGTCCATCCACTCTCACCTCATGCCTCAGCCACATTTAAGCTGGCCAGGAAATAAGAATCAGTGAGAATTCCGATATGCTGCATGGCACCTGCGAGTTTAAATCACACAGATGTCTAAGGGACATCCTAAAGACACCTGTGTCATTCAACAGACATCTGTAGGATATTGCAAAGCTATTTGACGATGGCCTGGGAACACAAACATTTTAAAAATCCTGTTTTCACATTAAGATGCCACCGGCAGCTTTAGGATAATTTCATGATATACCTGCGGGATGCTGCTGGGAGCCTGTCTGGTACTTAAACATGATATTTGGTCAGAGGACATAATGGAAATGCCAGCAACTTTTATGTTGCAGCTAAAAGTTCCCGGCACCCGCTTGATCTTGGGCAGTCAGGAGATGTCAACAACAAAATATCGCCTAGGCACCTTTACTGAAATTGATGCTAATGGGACTGGGTTATAATACACATTTTACCTTAATGATCAAAATACTATGACTGTTGAAGAGCAATTTCTTTACCAATCAGAAACAAAATAACAAATGGTTTCAAGAAATCTGGCAATCAGGAGATGGCAATCAACATCTGTCCACAATTCAACATCACAAAACTAGAAATATCATCAAAACATGTCTGAATTTGACTTTGGTTCTTAATGTCAACATAATCAACATTTTTTGCAAAGTGACTATTGATCCATGCATAACCAAACAATTTCTGAAAATTCTGTTTTATTAGAACAACCAGAGAAAAAAGGTGCAAGACCGGAAACATTTTGTTACTTCCAGAGACAAATTAGTAGGTTTAAAGGCAGAATAGAGATAATTGTTTGATTGGAAAAAATCACAGAATGCTGACAATTTACATGTGGACCCCAAATTAATTCAATGTGTACAAGAAAACCACTCAACTTTTTCATAATGCGGCTGAAAATAAATAGATGTTTCTAAATTAGATATTAAATGGATAAAGATGATGATTGTGTAATTATAGTGATAATGGTAGAAGGTCGAGAGGTTCATTGCAGCTGAGGATGGTCTAATATATCATGATACATGCAAAGTCCTTATGGAATAATGTATGACCTCAGAGTTGAGCAAATATCAAATGGATAATGAACAATTCTAATAGATTGAAACATTCTTAATTTTTTTGACAATGAATTTATAGAAGGAAGATTTTATCGTTTGTGTTTTAGCAGTATTTAAATTTCAACATGTACACTGTTTCCTGAAATTGTTTTGAAATGTTACCAATGATCATCAAAACAAGGACCTGTTCATCAGAAAAAAGACAATAATTACTATGAGGTAGGTTTGGAAGATGTAAAGTAATGTGAATTACAGCGTGTAGTATAGAAGGGCTGTGGAGATATAGAGATATGAGGCGACTCATGTTTTGGTTACAAGGCTTTTGTTTTGGTGGTCACCACAGGTCCCGGCAATTCTAAAGGACTTTGCTCCCAATTAACACATGTTCCTGTATCCAAAGAAGAATAATCTAATATTGCAGTGTTTGGCCTTTGTTGCACTATAACGATGGAAAACATCCTGATTTTTATTAAACATTTAAAAAAGAGTAAATATTGAGTGGCAGGGACTGTTACTTGGATGAGGAAAGGGAAAAAGGAAGGAGAAAAATTGTGGAATGAGTTGGTGAGGTGCACATAGAGAACAGTGTAGGTAAATAAGAGTGTTAGCTTAAATTGTCAGCCAACTGATATCATGTTCAGCCATTTCTCATATTTTATATTTTGTTTGCCTGTTTGCAACAGATGGTATGCATCAACAGATAGTATGATTTTAATGATTTTAATGTCTAATTCTATTCACTGGATGTGCTGTCTATAGAAACATTCTTTTGACACTGATACTCTGAGCAATTCTAATTGGGAAAAAAATCACATGATACATTGGTGTTCTGTAAAAGCCTTTCACTCATTAATGCAGTCAGCTCACGGCGCTACCTGATCTATGCAAATGTCACTGTAACACCAGAGAAAATCACCAAAAATATCACACAGAGCTAGGCCTAAACAACTGACTGCAGTTGTTTGGACCTTTGACTTAACTAAGATATCGTGATACTGCACAACTAGACATCAGGATATAATGCATGTTATCTATATCAATATAATGCTATAGATAATAATTGATCTTCTGAATCGTACTGAACCTGCAGAAATCTTCATTTCTGTGGAGTTGCAAACCACATAACATCTGTGTGCATGGGTTACTCTAGATTTTGACATATGGCAATATTATCTGATCACACTATTCATAGTATTAGTAAGAGATGGATGCAATTATTAGAAATATTCAGATTGTGCCATGTTTATTCTAATTGATGTACTTGATATTACAGGATGGACTCATCTGGGTCCCACAGTCCGGCAGGGGAGACTGTGACTTTATCCAACTTCTTCTGTCATGGTGAAAATTTATTTATTGAAGTCGAGACAACTGCGCCGCCACCAAAACGCAAGTCTCGCCGCAAAAAATATTACAGGTATTTGTCACCAGCCCTAGTTTTATTGATTATCTCCACATTATGCTTTGTAAATTGATCAAGTATCCTTGGTCTCTCTCATTACATGAAAAAATAGGAGTGTGCTAAGTCCATTTGGAACGCTCATAGACAGACGATTTATTAAAATTGAATATTGCAGAGTTTGACATGTTATAATAAAGAATAAGATATGTTAAAATGAAGAATTGGTTTAATTTTATAAGTTCAGATTCAAAATAATAATGGCAAAGACAAACGTTTTAGGATGGAACATTTGATGTGATTTCAGGAAGCGTTTAAGTAACAATGCTTTAGAGGTACCTGGGAGTGAGGGACAAATGCGGATGTCTGCATCCAGCAGAGATGGCGGGGATGAGTACTCCTCGGAGACATCCGAGTTTGACACTTATGGAACCGTGAGTATCACTCTGGCATTCCCTGTCATCAACAAGCTAGAAATATCCAGATTATAAATCATTCAGCCAATGGAGAAATAGAACTCTGTGATCGAGATATTTTGCTCAGCTTCAGGAATAATAATAGTAATCTTAATGATGTAAGATTTGTTCAGGATCATTCAAGGCTATGTTTGTTCATGGAGGAATAATGATAAGGACAAATATTGCCAGGTTTAGATGTATTAAATTATGTTCTCCTCAAAACTCTGTGCAGAGTGAAATTTTAAAATGCAAAATAATTTGCCATATCACACAGGCATAAGCATCAAATGAGCACAAAGACCACACATATCATTTAGTATGATATCGCGGGAACTATGAGGGTTTAGTTTCTTTTTAACCAAATTTAACACTAATTTAATAAACCATAATAAATGTTCATAACTCATAGATAGATGGATTCATTATTTTTATTATATAAACTGTTTACAATATGAGATGTTGAAGAATGGAAGTTAGGGCTGGTGAAGAGTAATATTAAATGTGAATGTTTATTTCAGATTCCAGCGTGGATCAAGCATGAGCTTGCTAACTCTGAGGTTGAGCCTGGAGATGGAGGAGATGCCGGGGATACCAGTGAACACAGTGATGACGAGTCTGCAACTGCCAACATGGAATCATCCATGTCCTCTATCCAGATCAACAAGGACTTCAAAAATACCCCCCCTCGCAAAGAACCCCCCAAGTCCCGCAGTCCCAGGACTAAGATCGACACAGAAAAGGTGGCTTCTTCTGTTTCTGGTTTATTTAAAGTTTTAAAAACAAACAATCTGACTGTTGCTAATTCAAATTCAATATTAATAAATTCCAAATTGCACCTTCCAAATTGCAACAAGTGAGGTTTAAAAATGGGAATTTGGCAGTTGAACCTAATATGAATGTCTTTATGAAATATATATAGATGATCTTTATACTTATAATGATTTGTTTTGTGGTTGTGATTTGTGCAGAGTGGTGGAGGAGTTGAGAAAAAGGAAGGGCAGAAGAGTTCTTCCCAGGAGAGTGGTGTGGACTTCACCCCTGTGGAACCCCTGTCCAGCAGTAGCTCCAGCGAGACCATGGTTAATAGCCTGACCAGGTGAGCACATTCAGCCGATAAACCTACAGCAGTTAACACAATGCTTATCACTTCATCAACTATCATATTCATTACATTTTCACCTGGGCATTTTAATCACTGGACTGCATTGCAAAGTAAACTCATAAATGCATATGGGCTTGTGTAAATTAAGTCAGTAATAATGAGGATATGTATGTTTATTTTACTTTATTTTAGTAATAAGCCTGATAGCCGGAGCAAGAGTCCTAATGCATCAGTTGGTAAGAAGAGTGCCTCCACGCTTCCCAGGAAAGTCACTGGTCCCATGCCCTACAAGTCTAAACTGGGACCAGCTCAGGCTCAAAAACCTCTCAACAGACTACGAGCACAGACCAAAGTCAGGACCAGAAGGTCTCTTTATACGCTTATCAGTTATAATCAAACTAGTAGTAATACAAGATAAACTTGCTGGTGATCAAAGGTCATAAATTAATAAATGTTTTACAAAATGAAAAATAAAGTTATATATATTTGTATGATAATTAGACACTTAAAATCGATATATCAAATATTGCTTCTTCTTCTCAGGATACTAACTGAAATACTTGAGTGTCGTTATTTTCATGTTGGAAGATACTATATTGTGAAATAATAAGCCAGTTTGCCATGCCTGTGATTGTGTGAGGTGTTATTTTACAGTTCTGACCCAGGGAAGGAAGGCAGCATAAAGTCATCGGCATCCGAGGTATACCTCTTCAACAGTGACGTACAGGTTGGCATGAGAAACATTGATGTATGAGTCACATAGTAAATCATATACAGGCTATTTAAGTAACATAGACTAAACTAATTCAGATAGATAAACTTCTTTATGTATACAGCTTTTTCTTCTTAAATAAGACAGAAGATGGCTTCGTTACAAAATTATTAGGTTTGCATAAACAACTTCAGGTTTCTGAAATCTAATAAGTTGGGTCTTTCTTTGTCTCTAATTAATGTATATCTGTTTGTACCCGATGTTTATGTTTGGATTATTAGTGATAATATCTCATCCTACAGGTAAAATGTACCATTTGATTGCATTGGTTTTAGAGGGAGAGTGACTTATACAGAGAATGTTGATTGTGTCCCCTTTAATGCTAGATATTGTCAAGTTGCAGTGAATTCCTTCAGTTACTGTTGTTAGTTGTGTGTTATGAAGACTATTTATTATTCAACCTTTTCTAACTAGTGGTAGAAGTGTTTAGTTAAATTCAGTTTGAATTTCTCACACAATGTTTTCACGTGAGAAATTTTGAATTTCCCACAAAATGTTTTCACATAAAGAATGTGCACACACTATAGTTAGCATTTTTAGTACAGTGAGTGATGCACACTTGATCCAAGAGAGGTGATCTTCTCACTTGATGGAAATCAAACTAAAGATAGATATCAGATAAGCTTAAAGGATTTTGTTGACAATTATTAATTCAGATTATTACTGTTAATAGCCATTTCTCTAAACCATAGATTTATTAAGAATATAAAATGGTTAACCAATTATCTATGTACACAATTTTTTTTAAGATTAAAAAAAAACGAGGACATTTTGTTGTTTATTCAATGCAGCAAGAATTAGAGCGACTGAGACTTGAAAAAAAGAAGTCAGAAGACAGAATAAGAAAGATGGAAGAAGAGTACAAAAAACAACAAGAAAAATTGAAAGAACAAGCTGCCAAAGAGGCTGCGGTAAGTTTAATGTAATTATACCATGTTGGTAATGGTATAATCTATTATAATCATATAATCATTATAATCAAATCGTTAGTATAGGTTTTTTTAGAATTAAGTCAAAATTCCTAGCAAATTCTCAACTTTCCCACCAATGCCTTGGTTGCCTAATTCTTTACGGATATACATTTCTTCAAATTTAGTGAGCATTCCTACTTTCCAATGAGGGCAAGATGAGGTGAAATTTAGGTTGCCTTTATTGTCTGTTGCTTGCTCAAAAGAATATTTTGATCAAAAACAAACCTTTTGAAGTTTTAATATAACTTTTTGAATATAGCAGCTTAGCATGGTAGCACTGTGTACAAACACGGTATAATAACCAGGGCAGGATACCCACATAATTGTTTAAGTTTGCATTTCTGATAGTTATGCTTAAATGAGTGTTATCTTCAGCTTTTATTTAATTTTGTTTTTACCCTCAGCCCCTGATGTAATCAGGCTGAGGGTATTGCAGTACTCCTGGCGTGGGTATGTATGTATGTATGTATGTCTGTATGTATGTATGTATGTATGTATGTATGTATGTATGTCTGTAGCGAACATCCTTGTCATCGCGATAACTCAAGAACAAATGATGGCAGCTTCATGAAACTTGACACACATATGCATCTGGTGAAAACCTCGGACGAGTTCGATGGACGGCGACCTTGACCTATTTTTCAAGGTCACAGGGAAAATTATGTGAAATCCCAAGAATCACAATAACTCAAGAACGAATGATGGCAGCTTTATGAGATTTGACACACATAAGCATCTGGTGAAGACCTCAGAATTTTTCCTATGAAACATGACCTTCACCTACTTTTCAAGGTCACAGGGACAATTATGTGAAATCATCTTGTCATCGCGATAACTCGAGAACAAATGATGGCAGCTTCATGAAACTTGACACATATAAGCATCTGGTGAAAACCTCGGACGAGTTCGATGGACGGTGACCTTGACCTATTTTTCAAGGTCACAGGGACAATTATGTGAAATCCCAAGAATCGCATAACTCAAGAACGAATGATGGCAGCTTTATGAGATTTGACACCCATAAGCATCTGGTGTAGACTTCAGAATTGTTTCTATAAAACATGATCTTCACCTACTTTTCAAGGTCACATGGACAATTATGTGAAATCATCCTTGTCATCGCGATAACCCGAGAACAAATGATGGCAGCTTCATGAAACTTGACACACATATGCATCTGGTGAAAACCTCGGATGAGTTCGATGGACGGTGACCTTGACCTATTTTTCAAGGTCACAAGGACAATTATGTGAAATCCCAAGAATCGCATAACTCAAGAACGAATGATGGCAGCTTTATGAGATTTGACACACACAAGCATCTGATGAAGAGCTCAGAATTTTTTCTATGAAACATGACCTTCACCTACTTTTCAAGGTCACAGGGACAATTATGTGAAATCATCCTTGTCATCGTGATTACTCAAGAACAAATGATGGCAGCTTCATGAAACTTTACACGCATAAGCATCTGGTGAAAACCTCAGACTAGTTTGATGGATGGCGACCTTGACCTAATTTTCAAGGTCACAGGGACAGTTATGTGAAATCCCAAGAATCACAATAACTCAAGAACGAATGATGGCAGCTTTATGAGATTTGACACACACAAGCATCTGGTAAAGACCTCAGACTTCTCTTGATGGAACATGACCTTCACCTACTTTTCAAGGTCACAGGGACAATTATGTGAAATCATCCTTGTCATCATGATAACTCAAGAACAAATGATGGCAGCTTCATGAATCTTTACACGCATAAGCATCTGTTGAAAACCTCGGACTAGTTCGGTGGACGGCGACCTTGACCTATTTTTCAAGGTCACAGGGACAATTATGTGAAATCCCATGAATCACAATAACTCAAGAACAAATGATGGCAGCTTTATGAGATTTGACACACATAAGCATCTGGTGAAGACCTCAGAATTTTTTCTATGAAACATGACCTTCACCTACTTTTCAAGGTCACAGGGACAATTATGTGAAATCATCCTTGTCATCGCGATAACTCGAGAACAAATGATGGAAGCTTCATGAAACTTGACACGCAGAAGCATCTGATGAAAACCTCAGACATTTTTGTATGGAACATGACCTTCACCTACTTTTCAAGGTCACAGGTACAATTATGTGAAATCCCTATCATTGCTATAACTCGAGAACGAATGATGGCAGCTTTATGAGACTTGACACACATAAGCATCTGGTGAAGACCTCAGACTTCTCTTGATGGAACATGACCTTCACCTACTTTTCAAGGTCACAGGGACAATCATGTCAAATCCACGTCATTGCAATAACTTAAGAACAAATAATGGCAGCTTCATGAAAATTGACACACATAAGCATCTGGGAAGACTCCAGATGAGTTTGATGGACGGTGACCTTAACCTGCTTTTCAAGGTCACCGGCCCATCTCAATAATTCTAGAGTAAATGATGACAGTTTCATGATACTTGACACACCTAAGCTATCAAAGGAAGTAGATTTTATGGGTTTTTTTTACCCCTGCATCAATTTGCCTTGGTGCAGTGACGTTTTGTTCACAAATATTGTGTGGAGCGAATGTTGTGCAATGAGTTACCAGGGCTGAGGGTTGATGCATCTCTGATGCCTATGTTTAATATTTCTGATTGATGTTTTGCAGGAAAGAGAAGCTCAGCTACAGAAAGAGATTGAACACCTGAAAGCTGAGATGCACAACCAGAGTCACCAACTGAAGGATAACTACAATGTGGTACTCACCTTACAGGTATGACCTCCTTAAGGGATCAGTTAATGTGGTACTCACCTTACAGGTATGACCTCCTTAAGGGATCAGTTAATGTGGTACTCACCTTACAGGTATGACCTCCTTAAGGGAACAGTTAATGTAGTACTCACCTTACAGGTATGACCTCCTTAAGGGAACAGTTAATGTAATACTCACCTTACAGGTATGACCTCCTTAAGGGATCAGTTAATGTGGTACTCACCTTACAGGTATGACCTCCTTAAGGGATCAGTTAATGTGGTACTCACCTTACAGGTATGACCTCCTTAAGGGATCAGTTAATGTGGTACTCACCTTACAGGTATGACCTCCTTAAGGGATCAGTTAATGCGGTACTCACCTTACAGGTATGACCTCCTTTAGGTATCAGTTAATGTGGTACTCACCTTACAGGTATGACCTCCTTTAGGTATCAGTTAATGTGGGACTCACCTTACAGGTATGAACTCATTTAGGTATCAGTTAATGTGGTACTCACCTTACAGGTATGGCCTCCTTAAGGGATCAGTTAATGTAGTACTTGCCTTACAAGTATGACCTCCTTTAGGTATCAGTTAATGTGGTACTCACCTTACAGGTATGACCTCCTTTAGGTATCAGTTAATGTGGTACTCACCTTACAGGTATGACCTCCTTTAGGTATCAGTTAATGTGGTACTCACCTTACAGGTATGACCTCCTTTAGGTATCAGTTAATGTGGTACTCACCTTACAGGTATGACCTCCTTTAGGTATCAGTTAATGTGGTACTCACCTTACAGGTATGACCTCCTTTAGGTATCAGTTAATGTGGGACTCACCTTACAGGTATGAACTCATTTAGGTATCAGTTAATGTGGTACTCACCTTACAGGTATGGCCTCCTTAAGGGATCAGTTAATGTAGTACTTGCCTTACAAGTATGACCTCCTTTAGGTATCAGTTAATGTGGGACTCACCTTACAGGTATGAACTCATTTAGGTATCAGTTAATGTGGTACTCACCTTACAGGTATGACCTCCTTTAGGTATCAGTTAATGTGGTACTCACCTTACAGGTATGACCTCCTTAAGGGATCAGTTAATGTGGTACGCACCTTACAGGTATGACCTCCTTAAGGGATCAGTTAATGTGGTACTCACCTTACAGGTATGACCTCCTTAAGGGATCAGTTAATGTGGTACTCACCTTACAGGTATGACCTCCTTAAGGGATCAGTTAATGTGGTACTCACCTTACAGGTATGACCTCCTTAAGGGATCAGTTAATGTGGTACTCACCTTACAGGTATGACCTCCTTAAGGGATCAGTTAATGTGGTACTCACCTTACAGGTATGACCTCCTTAAGGGATCAGTTAATGTGATACTCACCTTACAGGTATGACCTCCTTAAGGGATCAGTTAATGTGGTACGCACCTTACAGGTATGACCTCCTTTAGGTATCAATTAATGTGGGACTCACCTAACAGGTACGGGCTCCTAAAGGAAATACTTTCATGCAGGCCTCTTTTCAAAAGTTATGCATATCCTAATTGAAATATCAGTTTGGTATGATGTGGTATTTTCTTTAATTTTATCTTCAAACATTTTCCTTTGATTTTTAAGTTGATTTTATTTGGTATACTCATGTACCGTGTTCATTTCCTTTTCAGTCACAGCTTGAGAAGATTGAGAGTGAGCAGGCGAGGATATCTGCCCGGGAGCAGCGGTCACAGTCTCAGCAATCAGTCAAGTCCGTCAATAAGAGCAGCATATGCTCGCTGCAGTGACCTCATTGCTGTGACCTCATTGCTGTGACCTCATTGCTGTGACCTCATTGCTGTGACCTCATTGCTGTGACCTCATTGCTTACATCTCAGGAATGGTCAACCGTATCATCATCCAAGATGGGAAAATGTCTCACCTAACACATTGACTCATCAGCAACTTAAGATTTCAAATGACTTCTGCTGATGAATGTTTAGTGGTTTCTATGGGACAATTGCAGACATAATCAAAATACCTTGAGGAGAAGGAATTATAAAATTTGTTAAATGTTGTTTTTATGTGGATCGTTTAAAAGGAGTTCTCTTATATCTGTTAGAGCATTAATTCCTTTGTTCTTATCCAAGAATATTGATCTCTGTTTCATCTTATCTCCTTTTATTTTCTGATATATAATTGTGTCTATGTCAACAGTGTTTGCACTTTGACACTAGCAAGATCGTGTTAATATGAAAGTATGTTTTTTTTTACACAGTTACATAACTAATATGTTGTGTTGTGCATTTTTGTACCCTGGAGAATAATGAATGGAGTTGTGATGTCAAAGTAAGAGTACATGACACCATTGCAACCAGTTTTTGAGACAAAGAAACACTCACCAGTTTAAATTGTTGCTAGTGCAAGAGCTTACTTTGAATATATAGATTTAAAAAATAAATTCATGACATTAAAATGTACACATGCAGAAATATTTTCTGAACATAGTGATGTAATTTAGTGGACATTAGAATAAGCTCTGCTAAGATATTTATGAAAAGGTGAAAATAGAAGAGCTTTTTTATTTCAATATTGACTTACACCTGTTGTAGATATATCCCAAAATTAATACCATTGCCTTTATCGGCATTTTTTTAAATAACTTTATGAGTAATGAATGACTTTTCATGAAGAGTTCAATGATATATGATATTGGTCTGCAAATACATGTGTGAATAATATAAAATAGATATTTAAGCTGTAAGAGGTCTAAGGTCAGGTCTAAGTTTTCTATTCTCACTCAAAATTGTTAGAAAGATGAATACGTCATATTTTTTTCATTTCTGCCCATATGGGTTTTAATCTTCTGGCAGTAAAACTCTGGTCACTATAATCCAAGTTTGCAGCATGACTATATGCTCAGGATGGGAACATGGAGTTCTCTGTTAGTCAGATTTATAGCTGTAAGTTATTCAATTGTTCAATTAAGTAAACCTGTTTTGTATGTCAAAGCTATATTTATATATTGACAATCACAAAGGTCGTACTCTATTATCTACCACAAGTGCAAAAATTTCTGTTTTCTTCCGGTCTAATATACGAGTGCAAAAATGGTGACTCAAGATAAATGTTTTTTATGGCTTCCACCGACAGATTTACTGGAAATGTAGAGAGATGACAATCATTGATGTTATGTTGTGTTATGCTCTAGCATATCAATAGTTTCCCTTCTTATGTCATCTAAACATTTTATAATGGAAGGTACCAAGAGCTACCATTGATTACAAAGATGTTTGTGGAGAAAAAAAATATACAGAATAGAATTTACAAAAAGGTACAAGTGTGCTTTCGCAGCAATATCCGCATACATATCTTCAATAAAAAAATGGCATTTTTGTGTTATGCTTTGTGAATATAATGAAAGACAAGGAACTCTATTCTCTGCAATAGAAGTTCACTAATTTTGTTAAATATTTTAAAGGAGTGATAAAATATGCCGTCCCTGCTGATAATGTGATAAAAGGTACAACTGAAAATGCGACATTCTTACTCTAATCAAAGTTTGTAGGGGAGAACTGAAATCTAGTTGTAGTTATGCTTACTTCGTACTTATGTGTTTTTATCATGGCAATAACATTGCCATTTATTTATTTCTGATGTGTTCATTATCATATTTTGATATATCTGACTTTTTTATCTATACATTATGTGTACTGCTGACCTTACTGTTACTCTGAGCTTTACTCAGCCGTTATTTGTACCTCTTACATGAAAATAATGATTTTTCAGATGCAGATTTGGAATATTAAGACAAAATTAGATTGAATAAGTCCATGATGAGATAAAAAAATAATGACAAAATTCAGTGTCATTAACAAATATATAAGTAATATGTTTTTTAATTTAATGGCATTCGGGAAAAAAAATAGTTTGGAATAGGACACACTCAATGGATTTGCAGGGATATAATCTGCATTGCTAACCTTAATGATCTCTAGTGATAATTTCAGGGAAATTTGAAACAAAAAGTATGTTCTCCCCACATGCATTTTTGTGATATCTAATTTTAAGTAAGATGGCAATGCACTTATAGAATGTCACATTGCAGCTGTATTGCATTAAAATGTATTTACTCGAAACATATATTATATATTCCCAGGTTTACACCTTGTGTAGTGAGGATGATGCTTTTTTGTGGCATAATATATGTTAAATTCTTTATGTTAAAAGCTGTATGTTTGTGCCTGTGGCACAAGTTTAGCTAAAATCTGAGTAATCACTATTTATGTATTGGAGCCAAAATCACTCTGTGCAATATAATATGCAGTGCCAAACATTTGACATGCTTATATGTTAATGACTACCCAAGGGTTTCTGGCCATTGTAAGTTTGTATTTAAACCTCTGCCAGTGAAATACTATTTTTTATATCACTTGAACATTATCTCATTTTCCTGTAATTTATTTATATGTTCAATAACAAATTATTCATTCCATGCACAGAAAAATGAAATGACAAGACTTCCGAACAAATCTGAAGAATATTTTAGATTTTGATTTTTATACAGGACATGAGGTACTGCTTTTATGTGTCAAACAGAATGATACTTTAACTGTGATTTTGGTGATGGTCCTGAAAATCCACCTTGCAGAATCACTGATACATCACCTTGTTTCCTTTTTAGCTGTGCTGACTGTGTGAGCATATCTCATGTAGATATTTAAGAATATCTACATGATATGAGTTCTATCTATTTTTCTTAAGGATATAATTTGTTGCTTAAATTTGATAACAATAGAAAACAATGAATTATGTCTCATATGCTTAGATTAGACACCTAAGGCTTGGAGTATAACGAATGGAGTTGTGACATCATACATTGTGTGCATGATGCCAAAGCAACCCATTTTTTCAAACAATGAGATAATTGTGATATGCCTAGGTCTAAATACTGTCTATAGTGGGTACGAATTGTCCCAAAATTGAATAATGTCTTATTCTTTTAAGCTTTGGCACATGTGGCATCATAAGACAATGGATTGACAGTAAAGCACAGTGTACCTTATATCTTATGTTGTCACAACACCATTTATTACACTCCAAGCCTGAAGTATCTAGTACCCCCTTTCATTTTGGTAATCTAAATATGGCCTTAGTTTGAGAGAAGCGATATGGGATGACAGAGTTAGATGCCATAACATACAAAGTTGAATAAACACTGCGAATTATCATTTATAAAACAATTGGCAGTTATTTGCAAGAAATGTTCACAGACATCAAAAAGCAAAGGTAAATACAGCTCTTTAGCCAGTGGCCTATGATTATAATTTTAATGTCTTGTGAAAATAAAAATTAAAGTTGACATTTCAAAAATTGTGGATTTGCCATGATTAATACAGAGAATGATTCTGTTACAAAACTTCAGTAAATATTAGGGATATGTGTAAAATACTATTGCATTGGAGAAAGTGTAAAATGCCATTTCAATTTTTAGAGATCCGTGTTTTGAACATCAGACCTAGGATTTTAGAGATTGCCATTTTGAATGTAAAGCTGTATCTTCACATTATAGCTTTTGATTGTTGTATCAAGAGAATCACCAAGCATGGTGTGCCAGATGCTTCCAATGAATAGCCCAGATTAGCCAGATGACCTTGACCTAATTTCAAGTTTACATGACAGTGTTATGTTCTGGCACCAGCATATTATTCTAGCTCCATTTGATCTCAGCATACAAGTACCAGATTTATAAAATGTGATATCTACTTTTGATGTTAATATAATTATGAAAGAGATTCATGAATTATAACTTGTTTGAAATAAATGCAAATATCTATTTGATTTCACTCCGTCCAAACAGATGTGGGAAAGAGGCCTAAGGGTACTGTCGCATCGTCGAGACATCATAGCCTCTGTGTTTTGTTGTGAACATGATGACTTGAGAACATATATTTTTGGGTCTTGAAACTAACCCTGCATAAAGTTCTTGGAATTGTTGTGGTCCTGTGACTGATATCTGTAAATCATGTGTAAGTAACTTGTCAAGTGGAAGATTATGTAATGGTTCCCAATGTTTCACAAATATCCGAATACTCACCAGTGACAGTGATCCAACTGTTTTACATGAAACATTTGACATAGAAGCGAGGTACATGAGAAATATTCCACAAATATATGCGATACCACACATTTAGTACAGATTCTTTTCCACAAAATGTTTAGAAATAAACACATAAATGTTCCAATGTTATTGGGGGGTGGGGGTGGGTAGGATTGACTTGTATCTGTAAAAGGCAAATGAATAAATAACAATATTTTATCAAGTGGAGTTTAATGTGAAATAAACAATAAATATATTTCTACATTTGTTAATGCTTCAGAATATTTTGTTTTTTCTCTGTGCAAACTACTTTCAAAAATTTAGTTTGTGAAAAACATGCTCTGCAGATAATAGTTGAATAGGGTTTGCAACACATAAAAATGCTGCACAGTGAAAGGCCTCACATGGTCCCTATTGTTGCCACCAGGTGGTGTTATGTAAAGAAAATCTCCTACTGACACCTTGTGGATGATTTGACTTAATCCCAAGCCCAGTTCAAATGCTGAGGAGGTATGATAAGCTAACTATTTTAGAACATGAGCTGACTGCTCATTTGTTTTTTATAACTGATATCACAATAATTTTCTGAGGTGATATTTACTGAGGACTATAAAATTTTGAGGGTTAAAATTTCCCAAGGGCGATTATTTTCCAAGGGTGACAATTTTCCAAGGGCGATATGTTCCAAGGGCTAAAATTTTGCAAGGGTGATAATTTTCCAAGGGTGATATTTTCCAAAGGATAAACTTTTCCAAGGGTGATTTTTTCCAAGGGTGATATTTTCCAAGGGTTAAAATTTCCCATGGGTGATAATTTTTCAAGGGCTAGAATATTCCAAGGCTAAAATTTTCCAAGGGCTAACATTTTCCAATGATGATAATTTTCCAAGGGTGATAAGGGCTTAACTTTTCCAAGGGCTAAGATTTTTCCAAGGGTGATATTTTCCAATGGCTAAAATATCCCAAGGGTGATTTTTCCAAGGGTGATATTTTCGAAAGGATATAATTTTCCAAGAGTCATACTTTTTTAAGGGTTATAAATCCCATAGGTGATATTTTCTGAGGGCTATGATTTTTAAGGGTGATATTTTCTGAGGCTGATAATTTTCCAAGGCTGATATTTTCTTAGGGTGATAATTTTCTAAGGGTGATATTTTCTTGGGGTGATATTTGAATAGGACAATTATTTTCTGAATCCCAACCTCATGATATTCACATGGAAAGATTTCATATGGAAACAATATGGTATTAATTCACATGAAAACCAATACACATTCCTCATGAAAACATATGAAAACCACATGATTTCCACAAGGTCTTGTCCACCCTCTGAAAACCGTGTGGCAAAACACTAATTGATGTTCTAATTTGACCATTAGGCCTTTTTGCAATTTCCTGAACCCTCAACAAACTTTCATTAATTTATTAGAGCTATGAAATTTTCATATTTGATCAATAAAATGACATTAAGGTGTACTAATACAACGGCATGTATATTTCATCTTTTTTCACAATTTTTTTCACAATTCTCTGCAGTTGCATATACCAGACTACGTATTTTATATATTGTATGTTATGCAATGATACTTTTTTCAGAATGATGTGCTATTTTAATTGTTGGCCTTCCATTGTCCAAACCTTCCATTGTCTTTGGACAATTATATTTACTCAATCAGAATGGGTATATCATGGGCAAGTCCGTTTTGGTCAAAACAGATTTAAACTTTTTTTTATCCAATTAGAGTATTCAAAATGGGCTACCCTAGAGTAGTCTTCATACAAGATGGGATCTCCTAGAGTAATCTTGGTACAAGTAGGGCTCTCCTAGAGTAGCCCATATAGAAGATGGGATCTCCTAGAGTAATCTTTGTACAAGTAGGGCTCTCCTAGAGTGGGATCTTATAGAGTAATCTTTGTACACGATGGGGGTCCCCTAGAGTAGTCTAAATACAAGAAGGGCTCCCAAAGAGTAGTCCTTATATATGATGGAATCTTTTATATAGTCCATATATGAGAATGGCTCTCCTAGAGTGGTCCCTACACAAAAAGGGTTCTAGAGTGGCCTTTATATAAGAAAGACTACTTGAGTTGTCTTTATACAAGAATCAGAATAGCTCTCCTTCAGTGGTCCCTATACAAGAGGGCTTCTCCAAGAGTGGTCCCTATACAAGAATGGTTCTCCTAGAGTGGTCCCTATACAAGAATGGTTCTCCTAGAGTGGTCCCTATACAAGAATGGCTCTCCTAGTGTGGTCCCTATAAAAGAATGGCTCTCCTAGAGTGGTCCCTATACAAGAATGCTTCTAGAGTGGTCCCTATACAAGAATGGCTCTCCTAGAGTGGTCCCTATACAAGAAGGGTTCTAGAGTGGTCATTATAAATGGTCCTTATACAAGAAGAGCATTCTTTGAATGGTCCTTATACACGAAGGGTTCTCCTAGAGTGGTGCTTTTACCAGACGGGCTGTCCTAGAGTGGTCCTTTTACCAGGCGGGCTGTCCTAGGGTGGTCCTTTTTACCAGGCGGGCTGTCCTAGAGTGGTCCTTTTACCAGGCGGGCTGCCCTAGAGTAATGTCTACCAAAAGAGTTGCCAAAGTGTCAGTTCACAGCACTGTTTAGTCAGAAGATCACGCATTTGCCACCCTTTACAAGAAGTGCTTTCCATCCAGGACAATACTCGGTAACAAGGCAGAGAAGTGCCGCACTCAACCCATTGACAAAGTGTTTTTCATGTGTCTGCTATTACTAAGTGATTACTTAATATCAAAGGTTGGGACGAATTCCTGCCTTCTCTGAGGCAAATTACATTCGGTGGTGTTTGGTAAAACAAATGTGGCAGTTGGCTGTGAGTGTCAGAGTGGCAGTGAAAGCATCGCCTGATTCATCTTGATATCTTTGACCACACGCAGAGCAATAATACAAGTGACGAATAATAAAGGCATGTATTAGATTAGAGACAAATCGCAAAGATTTAGTGTGTTGCCTTTGTGGCGTTTGTAAACCCTTCACTTTCAATTTGGCTAAGGGTTCCTAGTGGCACACTAACATCAAAGAGATGGCTGCGACGGTCAGGAATTCAAGATTGCTGCGAATTTGTCTTCATAAAGTGACGTGTCTTTAAGCGCTTCTCACACTTGGCAATGACAGGCCAGGAACTTTCTTTATGAAAGTGAGAAATTGACCTGTGCGAATGATGCGAGATTGACCACAGCTCTTGACCGGTGGAGATTAACAACTGACCAGCAATAGGGCAGGAATGTCTTCCGAGATGTGCAAAGGTCAGGGATAATGGACAAAAATGTGCCGCCCTATCACGCTAAGGGCATGATCCCGACACACAGTCTGGACAAGGGCAAATGTGGCCTCATATGTCAAGTAGGGCTGTCAGGGTGGGGAACTCTTAATCACCCCCATCTCTAAGGACCCCGCCCAGCCTGTCAGCTAAGTCATTGGCCAAGAAACAAAGACGCGATTCAGCAAACATCAGGCAAATCCACTTGGTCAGTTCCTAAGATGGTGTTGTCAAGTTGCTGAGGCTGAACAAAGTTGGCTGTGAAACCTTGGGGTGGAAAGGATGTGCTTGGGGTGGAAAGGATGTGCTTGGGGTGGAAAGGATGTGCTTGGGGTGGAAAGGATGTGCTTGGGGTGGAAAGGATGTGCTTGGGGTGCTTGGGGTGGAAAGGATGTGCTTGGGGTGCTTGGGGTGGAAAGGATGTGTTTGGGGTGGAAAGGATGTGCTTGGGGTGGAAAGGATGTGCTTGGGGTGGAAAGGATGTGCTTGGGGTGGAAAGGATGTGCTTGGGGTGGAAAGGATGTGTTTGGGGTGGAAAGGATGTGCTTGGGATGGAAAGGATGTGCTTGGGGTGGAAAGGATGTGCTTGGGGTGGAAAGGATGTGCTTGGGATGGAAAGGATGTGCTTGGGGTGGAAAGGATGTGCTTGGGATGGAAAGGATGTGCTTGGGGTGGAAAGGATGTGCTTGGGGTGGAAAGGATGTGCTTGGGGTGGAAAGGATGTGCTTGGGGTGGAAAGGATGTGCTTGGGGTGGAGAGGATGTGCTCACAAGCGGAAATGCTGTACGAGTGTACATATGAACAGAAACATATTTGTATTTGCTGAACATCGCCCATTTTGATGTGTAAGACAATAATGATATGATGGGTTTATACATACTGGTCTTATAATCTTCATAATATTAGCAGGGATATAGTGTGCATTCATATAGTCAGTTTTTAACCACCTTCCAGCATCCAGCTTTTCAGGCTTTATCTTTTTCTATTGATTGTAGAGGTGCTCTAGTGTCCAAACCCTTCATCGACAGACACAAAGCAAAGATCACATATAAGGATTGAGAGAATTGGAGGCTATTAAAAAATCTAAATATATATATACTAAATATATACTAAGATACTTAACCAATATGTTCTTATTTATACTTGTTATACATAATTCCTACTTCTTCAACTGGCGACTCTCTTTAATATATAAGATAATAAACGCGTAAAGGGCAATCGCCTCACGTATTGTTCTGATGGGGCAATGAAGAAAGTTCAACATAACTGGTTAGGTATCAGAATCTCTCACTCTGCTTTCTCCTATCACCGGACTTCACCACACAGAGAATTGCATATATATGTGGGTTGGTAAAAGGCAGAAATAAATACCGATCTATCCTGGCTAACTTCCTAAATTCTCATTCCAACATATACGTCCTGTATGAGGAGATAAACCCTTCATTTTGACCATTTGCCGCGCAGGAGACCAAAGTGCCTTCAGAATTGCGTCCTTGTGGGACGGCTGATCAAAAAAATGGAATTCTAAAATTTATTACGTCTTATTGAAGATAACATTTTTCATATATGGCGTCACATTCTGTGTAGTCTTGTTTGTGAAAATTGTGAATAATTTCTATTGATTTCAGTTGTCCATGTCAGTAAATTAGTTAAAACAAAAAGCTCATTATAGACACTGAGCCTGAAAACTTGATAGATTTATCACATCTTCGTTTAACATAATGAAGTAGTTTATTGATTATTTTACTCAGCTGAAATTTGCGATTTGGCGGGACGTTCAACATGTCCTTGCATAATATTTCAAAATCCCTTGATTTATAGGGTGTCATAATATGAACTTAATTATGCATTTTTCACATCCTTTTGTTAAATAAGGATAATGCTTTCACTTCTGTGCTTGCCAGTATGTTGCAATTGTCCAACTATTAGGCAATATTCTGAAAGAAAGCGTGTCAAATTAGTTGAACAGGGACAGTAAGCAAATAGTGATGATACATAGATAGATCAGAACACAAGGCCTGGGCATGAATACATGCATTCAAATTCATGAACACTGTGTCACAAAGAACTTTTATAAAATAGTAATTTATTGCTAAAATAACTTTGTAAGAAATAATATCCTTTTCAGACAGGAAGTATACTCTTTCAAATCATATTATATTAAATACCGTACATCTAACTTCAAATTTAACACAAATTTGTGAATATATTTTTTAAATGATTTTTGAATATGTTTGAGGCTAATGCTTCTTGGCTGTGGAAAGCGGTCAGGGAAAGCCATTAAGGCTGTATGGTAAATGTGCGATTTTCTGAGTGAGCACACACCTGAAGGCTGCCAATGAGACGACCATTCTCTGAGCCACAAATTTCAAGTACAATGAAGTGAAAATGAGAGATTCACAGCTTCCTAGCACAAAAGTGATGTGTATTATTGTAGGAAATGACCACCGCTGAAAACGTTTGAATGGACTGTCAAAGTACATTTTTATCCCAAATATGACCGGGGCTGTTAATGACTTTACATTCACATTTAAAACCGTGATATTGTAAAACCACATACGACACCGACTTTGCCTTTGATCTACCGCCTCTTTAGCTGTAACATTTCTCCTTTGGAACACCGTAAAACTAATTTGGGATGATTTCAAATAAACTTGGAATATGTTTAAATTCCAGTTTCCGGCGGTAAACATTCTTTGAAGTGGGTTGGTCTCCCGAGGAGGCTTGTTTCCAATGTGTTTTCAATAAGCAATAAAGGCATTGTATGTGTGTGAGACTGTGTGTTGTTTACCTTGTTCTCGAGCCCACTGCCTTGTTGCTCCCGTATATTTATCAACAACTGTTACATCTCTAGTGTGTCACCATCTACAAATTGTCTGGCACAAAGAATGTTTGACTACTGCTTCTTTGAAATATTTTCTATGGTTATTTGCAATTGTGAAGAATCACATTAAAGATTACGTTTATGCCTGAGAATCAAAGACACACCAACATCATAAATTGTGTGCAGTGTGTGAATAAAGGTGGGACTTTGAGTGCCATTATACTCCTGAGAATGGAGGATTATTGTAGATTCAAACTTAAGCTGTGTGGATGTAGGCATAGGAGTGATGGATGGAAGCAAAAGATAAATGATGATATCATCCCTCTTATCTGGCTTAGCTTGGTAAACACAGGTGGCACACAAGTGAATCTATAGCCAGGATAAAGTGAAAAATATAACTTGAGGAATTCTAATTTGAATGTATTATCAACATCAACATGGCTAAGTTAGGAAAGTATGTTTAACCCTCAGTGCATAATGTATCACAGTCCAGTGTCACAACAAGCGTAACACGCTAGACAATTTTGCTATGATACAAATAAAGAAATGCATTACTATATCAATAAAGCTGAAACAGATTTGTAAAAAGCTGAGCAATTTGAAAGGTTCCCCAGGGTGAACCACCCAGCAACGTAGGGCAGATAGGGCAACCTTTAAGGCAAAGCAAGACACCGGGTAGCACCCATACAATACCCATATCCCCACAAGTATTCCGCTACATTACTAGCATCAGCTTAATGGCCCGTGCTTACAACAGGGTGTACACATGTCTTGTGATGGGATAGCTTGATCACTTGTACACCCATCATTCTTAACCATCTTCTCATTCTCAAATGACCACAGATCATTCTGCTTGTTTTCACCATTTTCCATTTGTTTGCTTCCATGTTCAAGGGGTGCAAACCGGTTGTTCCCTCAGGATCTTATCTCTAGATATATGATAATACTCACTGCTCATACCATATATATATGCGGCTTAATTAGGAGATTTATGTATGTATTACATGCATTTGCATTTTCAAAAGTCTTAACTTAAATATATTACATTGAAGAACACCAGGTGGTAGCACATGGACATACCATTTCCCCTTAATAATTAGGAGACAATGAGTGGTGCAAATTTGCCTCATCCTCCATCACCAAAGAGATAATAGGCACAGAATGCAGGTGATTAACTGGTAAAATAAATACAGTGTCGTAAATCCTGAGCATTAATCCTGTGGATTAGAGCTGTGCATATGTGATGCAAATAGTAATGGGGAAATGATCATGTTGGCCGTGCTTCATGAACATTAGGCAATAAACGGTAATCAGCAGTCATGTACTACAGACCCACACGATGCCAGGGTCTAATGGAAACAAATCACACCTTGAAATCCTCACCATGCAAATCAAGCACAGTGCCATCTTCATATTGGCCTCTCGTGGATGCCCTAATATATCTCACTAGGGGGCGCTAACTACACTAACTACCACAAACTTACATTATCACGTTTGATACCCAAGGGAACCCATATCGTAATCGTTGATATCATCAGAAGGGATGTGTTTTTTATAAATGTGATGATTTATCGTAGCAATTAGAAGTTCCAGTGTTGAAGTATTAGGCCGCCTGATTGACCTCCGAGTTATCATGGGACAATATGTCACTGGGACCTTTAACAGCAAAAGGATTCAATGTGCCACAGCGGAGACAGGGCAAGTGAGAGAATAGTTTATTCTGTCGATATAAAATCTTTATTTATCATGTCTTAATCAAATAGGCATTCTCAATTAATTTTGAAACGCTTTTGCAAATACCTACTCTCCATATACTCTCACAAGGAGATCCAGGATTCATACCTGGTATGACTCTACCTTGCCATGCAGAGTTGCAAATACCAAGCCTTGAAATGAAGACTTCCATGTGTTACATAATCTCAGACTTCTCTGTTGAATGCAAAGCTCTTGTGTAAATGGGGTGTGAAAATGTTACCTTTGATCACTCATATTTGGATGTACGGAAAAAATACGTTTCCAAAATGATAGAGAAAGTTTGAAATGCTTTCTCTGCAAGCAGTCTCACTTCTCTGCCTGTCCTAACTGGCGCTGTGTCGACGCTGAGTGGTTGTTCTATGTTCTGCCCATTGTGTGTATTGGTGTAAACTGCTCGCCTTTAACTCACCCTGTCAGAACTATTACTTATTTATAGCCCTAATGCAATATTTTGACTATTTCCATCATAGCCTTTTATCATTTTCGACAGAAATGCATTTCGGGCAAACATTTTGTAAACAATTTATATGCATTTTAATATTGCAGCAATTGAGGATGGGAGGTACCC
Source organism: Amphiduros pacificus (assembly GCA_949316495.1). NCBI lineage: Eukaryota > Metazoa > Annelida > Polychaeta > Phyllodocida > Hesionidae > Amphiduros > Amphiduros pacificus. The sequence continues at coordinate 8,412,057 of OX439000.1, forward strand.
AATTTTCACGACAAAGCCCTCTATTAGGGTGTACATTTCTCGCCATGCCTAGGCCATAAATTTACAGCAGTTGATGAAGAAATGATGAAACAAAGAGCTGATTCTATCTTGTTCCCAACACTCCAAGTGCCGCTCGTAATTAATAAGTTTCAGTGAAGTTACAGACTTAAGCAGGAAATATGCGATCCGCAGGACATGGGGTTAAGTCTGTCACATTTGTATGCTTCCGGCGGGCGGCAGCAAGATTGAAATACTTGCACCAGCCATTTAGAGACCGCACATTCACATCCAGTGCTGCTATCATGTAAATTCCCACAAATGGCAGATACTACCACACTTGATGGCTCTGACTTGAGTTGCTCCCATTATCGCTACAGTTTTAATCGATTCCGACTTGAACTCTGTCAAATTGGTGGGACCTTCTTCGCAAGGGTGATGTTCCCGTCGTGAACAAATTGTCGCGCAGTTTGATGAAAGAGGCTTGTATGTAACTCAGCGCCCCCAGGAAATGCTCTGACTTTCGATTACCCAGCGTCTGTGCAGTGCTCCCTGGAGTGACATTATGAGCAAAATTATCTCACAAACACAAAATGACCGTTCGCTCATGTGTAAATTTGCAAAGACTTCTTTGCGTGGACATTAATTGATCATTAGTCTATCAGTATGGCCAAATGACAAGAATTTCCATTCGTTACTTTGTCGGATGCTTTTGTCATTTCTGTGGCAGTGAAAAAACATCCTTGGGGATTTATCAACAATGGCTCCCCAAGACCGAGAATTGTTTCCAGAGGAATGCAAAACATTGCAAATTATAGGTCATCATCACCTAATGTAAATCATGATGATTATCTATTCCAAATTGCAACAATCAGGGATAAAGAAATGGCTTAACTTTGAGTTGATATTCCCATGAGATTTCTGATGGCCAACGTTCTTTGATATCATTCTTCTTTATCACTCTGTGAAAGAAATTTTCAGTTGGAAAAAATGGAAATTAGATGATGCAATTTGAAGGTTGAATGAAATGTGAAGAACATTATTAGTCACTTAGATAAAAAAGTTACCTTAATGAAATACTTCTTTGTGTACTCTACCACATAATTGTAAAGCCCATTTAATTTTGCTCTCAATATTGTAACCTGACATATGCAGATTTGAATGTCAACAGATGTATCTCATATCTATCCATGATATGCGCTTAAAAACAGATAATTATATTTGCTTTTCCAGATTATGATCACCGGTCTTTTGAGATCTATTGTTAATCCAAAGCAAAATGTTCTGGTAGCACAGTTAATAGATAGTTAGATATCACACCCATCTCTTGTGCTTGATTCTGCTTTGCTTGAGTGATTCGCCATGCATACTGGAGCGAAAGGGTAAATCAGCGGTGTCTTCCCGATTGTATATTAACATCAACTTCTACTGTTAAGCGCCTACATTAACTTTTGTTGTGCAATTTTACAGATTTTATTTGGATTCAATCAGATTAATATAACAGGAAATTCTAGTGACACTTGCATGGGATCCTCTTTCTAAATCGCTTCAGGAATTCAATAAGATATTTCATTGAGATCCCATTCAAGAGGCTTGCAAGAGATAAATATATATATATATAAGTAAAATCAATATATATATATAAGTAAAATCAATATATATATATATATATATATATATATATATATATATATATATATATATATATATATATATATATATATATATATATATATATATATATATATATATATTGATTTTACTTTCCCATAGCTAGTTAATGAACGTTAATTTTCTTATACAAATATATTTTAATCATGAGTTCTTAGAACCAAGGTATATTACTCAGAGAAAAAAACCTAGTAAAGTATTATAACTTAAAAATCTAGGAAATCATTTCAGACAGATCATTTCATGACCAAATATATAAATAAAGTAATTTTGTTATTAGATTTAATGGCCTGAGATTCTGATGAAACTAGCCATCTCTTATAGAGAGTGATAACAAAAAATATGCAGTGTTAGCCTCCTGTGTTGTGCATCATATGAGATGCATCATTTATAAAAAAAACATTCCATGTATTAATGTACTAAGGTGCAAATATATGAAACTTTATTATTGTATGAGGCTTAGTCAAATTTATATGGAAAAGTTATCTTTGAACATGAACAGCAATGATTATTGAAATGAATCATGGCGTTCTGGTTTTACACATCATGAAGTGAAGGATATCCTTTAAAATATTTGAACTGTTTAAATGTGTACATGTGTATAGATAAAGCTATGGCACACATACATACACATCATATTTGCTGTAAATGCACATAGAAACCATGAGACCCATAAACAGAAAGAGAGCCAACGCAGATTATTTGCCCATATTCACTCATATGAAATATATGTGATTTGTTTTGCAATAGGGTAAAAAGCATTTGAGTGATGTATTATGTTTTATCGAGTTTCTTATTGATTACTGGGGAATCTTGCAAACCAGTATTTAGTGCGATTACCCAGACAAATCACTGTGTTACTTAACAAAGGGTATTAAGGACTTAATTTTGGGACAGGCTAGATCCCCCAATTACTGTGTCCATTATGGTTCTCATAACAAGACATCATGTTTTGTCATCGTTGTCTTCAGACGGCAGGATTAGATTAGGCCGGACTCTGTTGCGGGCTACTTTAGTTCTGGCCAGATGAACCCCCATCCGGTGACCACACAAGTCCCCCTCATCCACTGCATCCTCGGCCTGGCGGGGGATGAAGCACCGCCAGATAGCAATCATATCACTCTTATTTATTCATAGTGCAAGAATAGCTTGCCACTATTTGCCCATTTAGCAATGGTGGTCTTTAATCCGTCACTGGCTGTCCATTGAGTGTGGACACTCGGCCACTAGATTGTTCTCTGATTTGCCTGTTTTAGCACATCGCTGTTGTCTAATTTGTCTGCTTTATCACATGGCAGCTGTAATGAACTAGTGATGGTATCTGCTGGTCTGTAATTGAGGGTGTCCATATCTGGTGGAGGGCTGGCATAGAAGCGGAGGTGGATTAGGCCTCCGTCTGCCCTCGTTTGCATTGTAATCACCTGCTGTATAAGCACCATTGGTCACTGTTTTGTCATCAACTGACAACACCCGATATGGTATCATCATCCGCACTTTATACTTCAGTGCTCGCTATACATCGGTGAAGTCAGTTCTCCTTAAGGGTCATTCCCATACAGTCTGTCACATATTAAATTCCATTTTAGTTGGCGATATTTTTTAACATTTATATCAAATTTTATTACATAAAAAAAGAGTATGCAAATGACCAATATCGAAATTCCTGCTGAAGCATTTTATATTTATATGTTCCCTTCTGGAGAAAATGCACAAATACACCTATTAAAGCAAATGACAAATTATTATTTCCTGATTATAATGACAGTAATATTTGCCTTTAGATGGCCATTCAATAGATAGCAGTACCAATGCTTATTTTGAAATAGTCATTGTCTGATTGGAAGTACCAGTACAAATATTACAGATAGTCATTATCTTGATAGAAAGGTCTACCTTTATTTAAACAAGAAAAATTCTTTCAAAAAAAGAAACTATAATATGATGTACACATTGCAGTAATGATATACACTGTAAGTCTTTGCTGCATATGCTCACATAAGCGTGTGTGTTTATTAATACATGTGCGTATACATTTATATGTGTGTGCAGTTACATTCTTAGTTAACAATATCAGGTATTTGGGAGGTCTGATTTCACAATATCTTTACAATTATCAGAAGCGCGTGTTAAGAACACACAACACACAACTGATGACGTTTTTCTCATTAGGTTACACTGTTAATGCCAATACATAACGTACTGCACGCTTCAGTATTTTGTGGAAACATATTTCTGGTAGAAACATATTTCTGGTAGATCGAGATAGGATCCAGATAGGATTTATCAGGATGGAATTGTTAGTGCAAGTGCTACAGATCGTCATTATCTGGATCCAAGTGCCAGCACAATGGACATTCTACTCTGCAGGTGCCAGTGGTTGTTTACAAAGTATTATGTACAGAATCTTCTGCAGAACTTGGATAAATGTGCCGCCAAAATGCTGTATGGACAATACTATTAGTACTAATCCACACATGCATATGTATAGTTAAAGCAAGAAAATATGATTTTGGAATAAAACAATCCAAAAACAAATTTTGATTATTTTGGTAAAAAGTTGCAGTGTTGTTATTAAATTAATACTTTCTGGGTTGTAGTATGTTTGGACTGTACCTTGTCGGGTGTGAGTTGTAGAGTGGCCCAGTGGGACAGGGATGATACATGGCTGGGGTGGCAGAGTGGACACTCCGGATCCCCGCACTGACAGCCACCGGATTCCCTTATCTCTATCATATCATTAGTGAAACATTGGCGGCTAATTGTGCTGTCACCACACATAATACACACACCAAAACACCACCAACCGAATCATGTGTTAACCAGTGAAGGATGCTCATAGGCCATAAGGGTCACCTGTGAGGTGATTTCTCTACCCAAGTGGTCCATAATTGCTCCTCTATTGGCCATTTGAAGTCTACAAGTTTGGTCACTTTGGCAGCTTTTTTCAAAGATGGCTTATGTATACTTTTGAAATGTGTTCCTGCTAATACACTTTGTGCTGAACAGTAAATACACATGAGCAGACTTAACATATCCCATGCGATATATCTCAACAGAAGCATGCATTGGATGCAAAGTGATACACGTGCAAATATTCTCTGCCTGCACCAAAAACATGCTGGCACCACCTGGTGGACGAAACGTAACGCCGCACCACAGTTGACTCCAAACCATTTGGGTGTCTTAGAACTCATTATGCACATGTCCAGAAAAAAATGGAGAATTAACTTTTACACAATACGTATTCTGGCGCAGACCTTCACCCACACAGGCCTCAAAATAAAAGATACATAATCTTCTTTTTTAAAAATAGATTCTGCAAAATAGAAATCAATCTCTAAAGACAATATGATGTATTTTGATATGTGTGTTTTTTCTTTGTTTTTATTATATTTCTTTCCATTTCTGATAACAAAAAGTGTTATTCTTTAAAAATCTTAAGTTTATTTGCTGCCCTGCCCTCAAAATATACCCACAAGAATAAATCTAAAAATATAAACTTAGTTGACATTATTTGGCTAATCATTCCTTGAGTTATCTGTTCTGAAATAAATTCATGTATTCACTGAAAGAGTAATATATGCCTAGGAAATTTATTATTTAGAATATAAAAGCCCACACATTGCAAATTTACAATTTGACCATGTCATAAGTTAATGATCATAGACTACAATAGAATCCACTATTTCATTGAGACATAGTATGCCCCGTTCATATACACACGATAAAGGCAGCCTTCCATGTTGAAGTTTATGTTGTATTGCCGTGTACAATAAGCCCCTCATATTGGTTGCTGTTATACTCAATAACAAATGATATATTTCAGTCGTGACTTCAGAGATTATATATAAATCCATTGGTCAACATCAAGTAATGAACACTTGTCACATGAACACACTAACACAATTATCTAAAACTCAGCTTTTCCAAAACATTGAATATGTGACATTCTCCTGCTTTTGCAATGCCGGGCGTATTTTTAATCAGCGATACTCCAAGATTATGACTATCATACTCGATCCTAGATACCACAGAAGGATTTAACATGAAAATTGCATGTTTTAAAAGCAGCCAGAGACTGAAGACACTTCATACTTTTCTGACCAGTACACAAAAATGTTAAAGTACCAATTCATGTTCCAAATATTTCAAAGCATGATTAACTCAAAGAATAAATTATGTCAACAGTGAAAAGTTTCTCTATCTGAGGAGAAAGAAAAAAATATTATTGATATTACTGTTTAAAAGCAGTGATTAATTTTCTGCACTATCTCAACTTACTAATTGGTGATATTTGCCGGAAGATAAAAAAATTGAAGTTCTCAAATTGAAAATTGAAGTTCTAACATTGTTCATATACTTTCAAGCTTTACGTGAAAAAATATCTTAAAGCCAAGATTTGTTGTCCTATTTACTTATAACCAGAAGTCTCCTGTTAAATCATTGGTCATGTGAGGCTGTAGATTATATTATTTCTTGTGGTGAGATTATCATCTTGATAAAGGGATGGAATTAATGAATGCTGGGTCGGGAACTGCAACGTGTTTGTAAACAAAAAAGTGCAATAAAAGAATGTGAATTTGAATAAAGACCATATATTGTATTGGGTTAAGGTGACTAGTAAGCTATTAATCAGTGAGACGTGGCATTTCAAATATCAAAAGTAAACATAGTATAAAGAATATCTAACAGCTGTGTGTGTGTCATCAGTAGAAATGACAGACATAGGAACATAATGTTTTTAATGCGAGAGAAATGATATACATGACTGAATATGACCTTTGTAGGCTATTTTTATCAAATATTGCCACTGACCTTGACGTGAAATGAAACTCATATTTCCATAGATTTTACTATAATTTGCAATATTCAATCATCTGTATCTTTCAAAAACAAGTTCATAGACTCTTTATTCGTCACAATCCGTTTGAAATTAACAATTTTGTAGCAATTTGTAATTTTGGACCAATCTGCAAGGGAAATTAGAGGGAATTTTGATATCCTGAGATATTTTGAAACAATGTCTATAATAAAAGCTTATTGGCGGTCGATTTGTGAAAGTACATATTATACTGCATAGAAAGAACTTAAATGCTGAAAATAAAATGAAAATAAAGTCTGTCAATTTTGGGATTTCTTAACAAGCTAAATTTGGTAAGAAATAGCTTAAATATGGTAGGTGTACAAAACATGAAATTGGAAGGACTTTAAATTGATCTAATGCAATCTTTTAAAGTTTCATACAAATAAAATATTTGTGTAATTTCAGAAAATAACCCCCAATAAGTTGCTCTAATCATAATGGTACATAAAAAACAATAATAAGCTCTCAAAATATATGAAAACGTGCCAAATTTACAATATAAAAAAAACAGGTGACAAAACCTGTATTAAATATAGACACAAAAGGATTACCTCATCGAATAGTTGATATCTTTCTGCAAATTTCCATATATTTTATTTTTTTCTTAAATAAGAGGAAGGTGTTGAAATTATTCCTTGAATATGTATATCATTTGGAGAATGTGTTCTATTTTTTGTTCCATTTATGCTGGGTGAAAGTGACACCATGTACCCACTGCAATAGGAAGTTTTGTACTACCCATTTCATGTTCAATGTCTTCATTTCTAGTGATGGTGTGAGCCATCTCTTTGCATACATTTCTTAACATGAGTTGTACCTATATTATGGAAAAGGTCAAGTTGTGCATCATGAAGAGTAGATAGAAGGCAAAGGTGAAGAAGGTGAAGAAAGGAAAATGTCAAGCTATATTTCCTAAGGAGAACAAGGAATCTGTGAAGCTTTGCATCATGCTGATGATAAGGAAGAGGTCAAGCTGTTTTATGCTGATGATCAGGAAAAGATTAAGTTACTAGTCACTATGTTTCATGAGGAGGACAGAGGAAATGTCAAGCTATATTTAGGAGGAGAGGGAAAATGTCAAGCGATGCTTCATGTACCCTCCATAACAGGACGTCTCTTTCATAACAGTCCCTGCCTCCAAAGGTATAAAGCCGCGAACAGGATCTTTGTTTTCTGTATGAAGTCATTTAAAAATAATTGTCGGTGTTTACAAAAAAAACCATTTCCATTAAATATGTTTTGACGTATATATTGCTAAAATAAAACTTCAAAATGAAGATTTCATCTTCTGAATAAGAAATGTAATTATCTCAATCGGGAATGGAACTCCAGAACTTTGGCATTTAATACCCACTGCGTCATGTTGAAAAGTGTGATTTGATCTTCTCACTAAATCACTAAATCACCAAATAGTCAAGATATTCATTACTATGCCAAATTATTTTATGAAGGAAACCATTCAATAAATTCACATGGCAGCCTAAATTAAAATTATAGACCGAAATTTTCTAAAAAATAAGTCTGATCAAAAGATGAAGATATCTGAAACTCATGTCTCATTTTAATCTAAGACAACATTTTTTAGATTCTCTGTAGGCAGGTATATAAGGTAAGCATGTAATTATTTACACTGAATCAAATGATGATATTTTACAAGTACATCTTGAATTTTAAAAAAACCCAGAAAATTGTAATATAACAGAGAAAGTCAAGTGACTGGAGAGTTGTGTATTTTTCTGGAGAAGATGTAAAGTAGTCCAGTAGGATGTTGGTTTCATTGAGAGCTAATATGTTGATATATACTCAATGAGTTCACTCATGACAGAAATCAAGATGGCCAAATAGAGGTTGAAAATGTGATGATTTCTCTTGAAGCATTCATAAAATCACAGAGGACACAGGCAATTTTATAGAGATTGTGATACAAGCAAGCTATCTCACTAAAATCAACCAAAATATACCGACCATAGTTATTGTGTTTTGCTGAAAATGCCAAGTACTGGTTGTAATCTTGTGACATATGTACACGCATGTGACCTCAATTGTGGACTGCCAGGGTGTTAGGCCTGTACCTGGCTTGGACTTGTTAATGGACAAACAGGCCTCGGTAAGCAAAATCACTCCATTGTCCCAATCCGAAGGTGCCCCATAATTAGCAAAACTTTAATGAGCAGGTCTTTTCACCAGGTCCAGATGCCCAAACTTTGCAATAAAATGTTATTATTATCCATTATATTTCCCCTACATAAATTTCTGTGCCATTTGAAAGTGGATGAGTCTTCTGCTAATATCCAAATCATCCATTGGGCACGTTGTCAACAAACTTTGTTTAGCTGACCAGTGATGTAGTGCAAACACCTGTTTTGTAAAGTTTTGAAAACTATGGGGCACCTTCAGATTGGGACAATAGAGTGCTGTGGATTACAGAACCCTGTTTGTCCATTAATGTTTGTCCAATGGAACAGGCCTAACACCCTGAAAAACCACAAGAAAGGTCATATGCTTGTATACATGTGGCCACCTGGTGGTCAAAAGAGTACAGGCAGTACTTGTCACTTTCAGCAAAACAATAACCATGGTCAGTGTATTTTGGTTGAATTCAGTGAGATTGCTTGCTTTTTGATCATGACCTATCACAGTTTCATGGCTACATATCATTATAAATGTCAGCAATAACCTCTGCTAAATTGCATCTGACCTCTATGATTTCACAAATGCTTTAACTTTTTTGGTCATTATTCTAGTTTTACCCATTGCCCTTTGCCCATCATGATCCCAAACCCCAACTTCTTCATTGAATCACCCAAAAGGATTCTTGCAGCAAAGGTTTGACGTCATTATATCAGGACGGAATTCCGAAAAGACGTCATTTTGGGATGGGGAATCCCGAATGAAACCGAGGCTCCATTCTTGGGATTGCCACCAGAGAAAGTTTCCAGTTTTACGTCAAAGAAGGTACTTAATATCCACTTTGTTCTTCGCCATCTGATAATTTTAAATAATTTCATTAATATTGAGTGATAAAAAACATAATCAGCTACTATTCGCAACTTTTATTTTGGAAATCGCAAAACGTTATCATAAGAAATCACCATCTCGAATTGGATTGTTTTGATTCTGAAGAGCGATACTCTTGTCGGGATGCCGGCAATGTTTACATCAGTCATTCGCCAAACAAAATCGACTGTAATCCACTTAATCCGTCAGATGTGATTATCCCCCAACATGACAGCATATAATAGCAGGTTGATGTGAACTGTCTGTGTATAAATTTTTGTATTCAGTCAATTCATAAGGCAAATATAGCTGAATTAGTTTGTGATAAGTGACTGTCAGCAGAGTGTGCTTGAGCGCTAACTTCTCAGTCCTCGGTCGCTGTCAATGCCAAATAATGAATTAGAATCACACACTATAGTATCTGAACAGATAGTCCTTTCCGAAGAAAATATATATATATATTTTAAATCAGGTCTTTCATGCATTGATTACAGATATTGCTAACTTTCCCAATATATTGGTAATAATAATGGTGAGACCCAACCTGCCCCTCCCAAGATGAAATAGTGGACTGTTCCGGTTACACTGCAACTCTCACAGGGGTTGTTTTGGGTCTGTCAGTTTGGAGCTACTGGTTAGCAGTCAATATTTGATCTGCTCTTATTCAGTATAATTTTGACTCATCTAATAGTATCAAATTTTCTCTCAAAATGTACAGGTTAAACTACTGGACACGACCTTCTTTCTACCCTATTCCTGGAGCACCTGGATTAGACTCCGGGTTTCTACCCAACCCTCATTCATTGATGGTGTACAACGCCAATTCTCAAAGTATTGGTCAACAGTCAGACAGAATGCAAGGTAATATCTTTTCTTCCGGACAAAACAGTCATGATGGCAAAGACATTGTTTCTGCTCCATACAGTGGCAGCTCTTTCCAGATGTACCCATCTCAGGCAGACCCCTTTCCACCTCCACTGTATACCCCAATGGGGCCACCATTGCTTCGGCCAAATCCTGACAGATCTGTGGGGTTAATTAGCCCAGGTGGAGGGGGTGCATTCCGCCCTGTGAGCAGTGAAGAAAGTGATACTCACTTGTCAGCGTTTCTACCGACCAAGCATCCCAGTGCTGGGGACAGAACTCAGCCTGGCCTGCCCAATAGTGACACTATAAATGGTGAGCATGAGAAAAGGAGCGATAATGTGAGCATTGACAGTCAGCCAGGTGTTTTGAGAGATGATTGGGCTGTGCAGTCCAGCCCTCCCCGACCGGCCAGCCACTGTAGCAGTGCCTCAGACGTCCACTCTGAAGGGGCTGACTGTGCAGACAGAATCAACCCTGATGAAGGCAGGAACCTTAGACGTGAGTATTGATCCACACAAATAAAGACCCCAAAATAAATCCAAACGACACTGGCCTTTAATTGTCTTGTGCAACCATTTATTGATTTTTATTATATACACAAAATCTATCTTAGTTTTTCAACAACTCAAGATTTTCAAAGTCAACATTTTATAAATGCTTAATGACTATACTATATTTCATTGCTCATGGATTGCTTAATTGTCTATCTTGTCCATTATTTGACTGAAACCTCCTCAAGATATATTGAAGCATTATACAATTTTGGAATAAAACATAGTGAAAAAATTTGAAAGCAGAATAATACAGGCCACATCAGATATGGGTTTTTTTTGTGTGTGAGTGTGTTTCTCTATTTAATGTTGAAAATAATATTTTCAGAATGAAAAGAGAAGGACAAGTAACACTTCTTAGAAATATAAATCTAGTCCGATATCAATTTCAAGGGCATTATAAATCTTTGTTAACACATGCATTGTGACAAAATAGTACAAATTTGAAAATTATATAAATGATTTAAAAAATATATCGAGATTGGTCGGTCGATAGACATGAGAAAGATTCTGGAGGCCAAATAAGTTGGCAGGTATAATGTATGTAAACATGCTTTAGAATCTCTCGCATATTGGCTGTTGAGTCAGCCTATCATTTGACCATTTCCACTCCATTAGATAATAAACTCAAAACGACACCTTTATTGAGGACAGTGTATTACACCGTCATAAAATGAAAAATACATGAACCTCAGCTGGAGTTTAAATCCTATAACTTGACAAAAGTACATTGGGTACAGCTGAGAAGTTTAATAGCTCGCAGGTGTGTTTTATTGGTATGTGTCAATAGGAAGAAGTTCATTAAACTAGTCACTGCTCAAACTATATAGAGACCAGTGATCAGGTGGCAGGTAGATAAAGGTGTGGCATGAACAGGTTATCTCAGGCAGAATTAATGCCACCATAATTGAACTTTTTGTAAGATTATGCAAATTAGAGAGGTTAGTAATGGTAAACTATGGCCCAGGTGTCATTTAGTTGGTACATCTGAGCTATATATCACAGCTAAGTTAGGAGTTTTTACATATAAATGTGAACTAGTTTTAGTGTTTGCTAAGAAAAATGTCGTGCTTACCTTATAGCGAGAAAGAAAATGGCTATCTTTCTTCATCTGTCTGTCACAGTGTCTTATCCTTTTTCATAGTAAATCATTAATCTTTGAATAAACAAAAGAAGTTGATGTTTATTTTTTCTACCGCTTGGCACAATTTTTAAAGACAGTCACAATTTAACCATTTAGATTAGTTTTATTTAACCAAGCTCATGAATTAATCCCACTTCTGTGACCCTCTTATCCTATTAATAATGCTTACATAATAAACATAGGATTTGATTAAATCTTATTGCAAGCAATGATAAAAACAAGATTTATAAAAGAAAATGTCTTCTCCCAGTTGCAAAAAATTATGGCAACGGACAACAAAAAAGATTTGTTGACAAAAAAGACTTTAAAAATGTTTCCTCTTACAAACTTGATCAAATTTGAGGACTTTTAGAAGGACTTATGATAAATTTGATTGGGTTTCAGGCCCCTGTACAGCCATAGCAAAACCTGTGTTTGGCAATGATGTATATTATAGATACTACCCAATGAGATGGTGCATGACCACTTTCAAAAGTGGCCAAAGAAAGTATATCTAAGTGTACGTCTGAATCATACAAAATTTATCTAACTCTTTTGGTTTAAGTTGCCATTCCTGCTTTAGTGCTTGAGTAAATCCTTATGAGAACATGAATATTGGTGACAAATATTTGAGGTTGTTGTTAACATATATTCGAGGTTGTTGTTAACATAACCATGCAAAGTGGAATACATTGTTATTCAAAGACAAAGAAAATATGTCATTTATGTGTCTGGTCATGTCCTCAGCTTACAGATTTTACAGTTGGTATTTGGAAATTGTGCAACAGGCATTTTGAAGGCCATTGGGGCATTTTCATGAGCTACAAAATGACCAACTGGGTGGTTTGATGCCATACCAGCTCAGGAATTACAAATTGACTGGCTTAACTTTATGGGCTCAAAATGCCAGTAAGGAATGTGCAAGCTTGTTGTTATTCAGGATTTTATTGTTGGCTCGGACATGTAGAGTTTATGAGAGGGTTTGGCATTGTGTGTGAGAGGATACAATATGATGAATAGTGGGCATGGAAGGGCCCACCAGAACTGACACGAATGCTCAAACATGTGCTCGGCCCTGATCGCCACCAATGAGGGCGGTGATTTACAGAGAGGGGAGAAGGGGTGAAGTATAAAGCTGTCAGAACTGCAGGCAGGTAGGGATGGTTAGTGGGCTGTCTGGGTGACGACACAACACAACCTGTGGCTGAGGTAGGTACGAAGGCCGCTGAGGGCTCATCACAACACAAAGCCCGGTCAGACCTGAATACAATCACACCACACCATGCCACTTGCTCACGACAAATGAAATACTTGGCCCAACTACCCCGGCAACCACCCAGAAAAAAGTGGCAGCCAAATTGGCAGTTGTGTGGGCCTGAGTGCATTGTGAGATGCTTTGTGAGTCCATCAAAGGACCGTAGGTGACGACCAGGAGAGATGCAGGCAGGGATGGACGCGGCAGGCATCGCTTCACCATCATCTGTACGCCACTCACACATTCCATACCACTCCATAAAATCTTACCAGGTGAAGGTCTAATAGACCTGGGTGCCATACCCACATACTGTGGTACCAGGCAGCATGTCCTCATGGGGGGACACTCCATAAAACCTTACCAGGTGAAGGTCTAATAGACCTGGGTGCCATACCCACATACTGTGGTACCAGGCAGCATGTCCTCATGGGGGGACACTCCATAAAATCTTACCAGGTGAAGGTCTAATAGACCTGGGTGCTGTACCCACATACTGAGGTACCAGGCAGCATGTCCTCATAGGGGGACACTCCATAAAACCTTACCAGGTGAAGGTCTAATAGACCTGGGTGCCGTACCCACATACTGTGGTACCAGGCAGCATGTCCTCATAGGGGGACACTCCATAAAAACTTTACCCAGGTGAAGGTCTAATTGACCTGATTGGGCCTGAAAAAAAACAAGTTTGTTTCTGATTTCCACCCGAATCCAGGTCAAAACCTCCATAGTTTTTATCACTCACTTAGATACTAAACAACTTCCTTAGCTTTTACCCACTTGAAAGTAAACCAATTCAGCCCAAATAGAGAAATAATATATAGGGAAATTGGAAATCTTCACCCAATCGTCACCATTGCTCCTCAGCTGCCATAAATGAGTTACATTTCCGGTTGTTGTGAAAGAACTTTATATTGTGTTTTTCACTTAATGTTTTATATTAATTTCACAAAATGTAATATCTTATGAAAAGAGAGGTTTTAGTGATCAGAAAAGTTCTACTTGCAAAATAAAAACATTAAAATTTGACAACATCTCTGTGTGCTATAAAAAATATGCCATAAAATTTGTACAATGTCAGAAATATTTTATGTTAAGGTCTTACTCATTTTTCGATATTTTAAGAAACATAAGAAATTAATAATCATAAAAAGAAAAATCTACCCCTATCCTACCTTTTTTCAGCAAGTTATCAGAAACAAGGAAATATATTGTTTTGGCCTTGCCATACGCACATACTGTGATACCAGGGAGCCTCTCCTTGCAGGGGGACACTCCATTAAACCCAAACAGATGAAGGTCAAATAGAGTTTTGTGACACATACTATAATAGGAGACAGCATGTCCTCATGACAATCATACTCCTACTAGTTGAAAGTCTAATAAGACTTGGATGATATAATTTCATACTGTGGTACCAGACAACATTTCCTCGTGGGGGGGGGGGGGGGGGGACACTCCATAAAACCCTACCAGTTGAAAGTCTAATAAGACTTGGATGATATAATTTCATACTGTGGTACCAGACAGCATTTCCTCGTGGGGGGACACTCCATAAAACCTTACCAGTTGAAAGTCTAATAGACCTGGATGATATAATTACATACTGTGGTACCAGGCAGCATTTCCTCGTGGGGGGGGGGGGGGGGGGGGGACACTCCATAAAACCTTACCAGTTGAAAGTCTAATAGACCTGGATGATATAATTTCATACTTTGGTACCAGACAGAGTGCACTCATGGGGGAAGTTCCACAAGTTCTTGTCAGGCAGAGGTGTGAGGAGGACTTAGTAGCACTGAAATCATGCAAAAAGAAACCTTCCTGGTTGAATCCAGTTGATTTGCATGCCATATTAATGTACTATGGTAACTGACATTCCAAACTGACAGTATCTAGACAAAGATATTAAAAAAATATCCAATCTGCTCTTAATATTATCTAAAAAATTATTGCCTGATTAACATTGGTAACTGACATTCCAAACTGACAGTATCTAGACAAAGATATTAAAAAAATATCCAATCTGCTCTTCATATTATCTAAAAAATTATTGCCTGATTAACATTGATATGTGTTGTGTGTCAAAACCGAATTTGCCAAATCAATCCAGTATGGTATTTCAGAAGCTCACATTAAAGCAATGTTCTTTTCTATTCTTGCACTAATGTGCAGCAGTATAATATGATAGATCATCACAAAATCATCACCAAGTAGAATTTTTCTGTGATAAATATTTTGCATTGCTTGTGATGGAACTACAATACAAGAGCACTCGTTAATCAAGAAAACAAGGTAATTTCTGTGGTAAAGCAAACAATTTAACAAACCTTGTGTTGTATAATTTGGGAAAATAATTTTAGAAAAAAATTTAAGAAAATATCACACCCATATATTTCATGCAACATATTTTGAAGAAAGAATGAAACTAGCAACTTCAGACATTTTTCATGTTTTAACTTTCAAATAAAATATACATATAAATGAGGCACCATTATGTAGAGTGCAGACCTCTTTTTACAGCTGTAAATAAGGGGCAGATTGATGTCCAATAGGCAAGCAGTGTTAGCCTGGGGGGATGGAGTAACACTTAATGATGAGGAGCATGCGATGTGTGCAAGGAGACAGGGCTGTGGTATGATGTGAGGGTATGTCACTCGCTGCCGGACCCTGCACTAATCACAGGGTGAAGGCTGATCGCCGCAGGCAGCTCAAACCACAGGCAGCATCAACCACTTGCTGCCAATTTGACAGACAACTAACAAACTCCAAAACAAACATATCAACTGGCACTGCCCAGATTTACATATTTTGGACTTATTATACCTGCCGTGTGGAACCTTATCGTTATTGGATCGGCGATGTCGCCACTCAACTATCAGCATGGAGTTCAAAAGATTGGCAAAAGTCAGCATCTTATCAGGCTTGAGATCAATAGGAAATGTGACTTTCTCCCCAGACATGTCTGCTGTTGTTGTGAGGATGAATCACTACAACATTAGTTTCATGCCCTGATGTTACTGTGAACAACATGCTACAAGCCCAACATATGCAATGTTAAAGAATTTACCTGGAAAAGTTGATCACACATGACCTTATGGATAGGAAAATCACTCAGTTTCATTGTGGTATTATGTAGATAAACTAATTGATGAAATAAAGCTGATGCTAATTTGATTTGATTTGCATAAAACCTGATGTGAGTGTGATGATAATTAATAAAGCATGCATGTACATTGACTTAATGAGATGTTGTCTGTCAGCAGGTATGATGCACTCTCACAACACACATAATGGCTGATTCATAGTGAGTGACATGGGAGTATTTGGCAAGGGCACCTGGCACAACTTAGTGGTCAGTATTGTGCATACTGGACTCCACATTGCTGATGTGCGTGTTACACAACCACCATGTACATGATGGCAGTGTTGATTGCAAAACAATCACCAACCACGGGTCACTAATATATGACACAATAAATTAATGACCAGTGTTAGGGCTGGCGGGGATAGCCGAGGTCCTCGGCCGACCATACCTGCAGGAAAAGGTCATGCTGATATGAAGTTGGCAGGTCAATCTGCATAGCATCGTTCATTTATCTCCTCAAAAACAATACATTAATTTATTGCTAGAACTCACACAAGTCTACATGTGTGGACATGTGTACCTATGGCAGTTAGAGTTGCAGGGCATGGTATTTCAATTGATGGAGTGGGGAATGGCAGAGCAGTGTTGACATGTCCGGATTATTGTGAGACTTGTTCATATGCTTGCTTGGACTACACGTACAACATCATTAAACATTAATTAGCAGTCTTATACATCAAGTTAATGAGGTAGACATCACTTGCTCTGATATAAATCTATTGCAAAAAAATGTATTCCCAACTTTAATGTGAAAAGTTAAGTAAGTAAATTCAGTCCATATGCAAGTCAATGCACGTTATTACAGAAGCTAAATTGTTGGAACAAATTCCATTGTGAAATTAGAGTGAATAGAATCGCTCATGTTGCTTAGGACATCTGGACATTAACATCTCGAACTGTATGTTATTTTGGGGACCGAATTAGATAGGAAACCTTTTAAGAATAATTTATTCTTATGAAATATCTTTCATCTTCTGGTACTGTTCAAAGTTGGCATTAATACCAATCATTGATAAGGTTATAAAAAACTAAATATTATGAGTGTAAATTGGTCACATTTGCATACAGCTGTCCACAAGGTGGAAGTTGGCTAACAAATAGAGATTTAATATTTACTTGAATTTAAATAATTAATGACAAAATGCTGGTCATTCTTATCTTCAGAGATTTATTGAAGATTTAATATATCTCAAACATGCATTTGGAGTAGCCTAATAAAGAAATCAATTTTTCAGGGGAAAAAATTACTAGACAATCTAATATTAAAATTGATAACGAACATGAAATAGCAACATACAACTCATCCATTTAAATTATTTATTTATTATTCCAAATCGTAATGAATGTCAGTATTGTATCCCAACATTACTTTCAGTGAATTGAAAAAAATCTAAATTAGGTTGTCTGACTTTGAATTGATCAATAGCTTTTGGATTGTTTTGATCTATAATTCTTTGTAATCTGCATGGTGGCGTCAGATTGACTTTCTCTTGTCAGAGTGTCAATTGTTCAGTGATTTGTGCCATATGCATAAGTTGAGCCTCTGTCATTGCAGCGACCGTCCCCTACCTTTTGCATCACCTGGTAATGTTAGCTAACCCACGTCTCTGTCTATGTGACACTCAGGAAATGTTTTGAAAATTGAAATGGCATTTGAATTGCTACTCGAAGCAGGTGTGAGAAGTTGAATTAATGGGAAACAGTTTGATTTGGATGACCAGGAAATGAAGATAGGGTCATAACATGGAATGGAGTGTACTGAAGTGATGTTATTAACACAACATAGAACAGAGATGCGCAGATGCAGGAAGTTTTGAGATTAACTGATTTATTTTGTGGCTACCAAATAAGATTGTGGCTTTGTCTATCTTTTAGCTTTGTCTATTGTCCAATGTTCAAAATACTGGCTGTTGTCATACAAATGTGGTAGTTTTACTACTAAAATAATCCTTTGTTAATTGAACTATTGTAATGCGCCATTTTGAATGTTCTTTTTATGGAATTGTGGTTACAGAACTGAAGGTCCGATTTTGATGGGAGAGTTATGAAAAGAGAGTTGGAAAAGTGTCATACTCACCATATTAGTTAGAATTGAAAGTTGGAATAAAAATTTAAAACGGAATATATTAGTCGGATCTGAAAAAATTTATACTGATAATAAAAATTAGATTTTAGAACAAAAATCCTGGCTGTTCCAGTTCAGTCACTCCATTAAATAAATTATTAATACCGAAGAAATTATGTCATTTTCTCCTTGATGTATTCACCAAAAATGATGCTTTTTACCCTCAGCACCTGATGTAATCAGGCTGAGGGTATTGCAGTACTCCTGGCGTGGGTATGTATGAATGTATGTATGTATGTATGTCTGTATGTATGTATGTATGTATGTATGTCTGTAGCGAACATCCTTGTCATCGCGATAACTCAAGAACAAATGATGGCAGCTTCATGAAACTTGACACACATATGCATCTGGTGAAAACCTCGGACGAGTTCGATGGACGGCGACCTTGACTTTTTTTCAAGGTCACAGGAACAAATATGTGAAATCCCAAGAATCACAATAACTCAAGAACGAATAATGGTAGCTTTATGAGATTTGACACACATAAGTATCTGGTGAAGACCTCAGAATTCTTTCTATGAAACATGACCTTCACCTACTTTTCAAGGTCACAGGGACAATTATGTTGAATCATCTTGTCATCCCGATAACTCGAGAACAAATGATGGCAGCTTCATGAAACTTGACACACATATGCATCTGGTAAAAACCTCGGACGAGTTCGATGGATGGCGACCTTGACCCATTTTTCAAGATCACAGGGACAATTATGTGAAATCCCAAGAATCACAATAACTCAAGAACGAATAATGGTAGCTTTATTAGATTTGACACACATAAGTATCTGCTGAAGACCTCAGAATTTTTTCTATGAAACATGACCTTCACCCACTTTTCAAGGTCACAGGGACAATTATGTGAAATCATCTTGTCATCGTGATAACTCGAGAACAAATGATGGCAGCTTCATGAAACTTGACACACAAAAGCATCTGGTGAAAATCTCGAATGAGTTCGATGGATGGCGACCTTGACCTATTTTTCAAGGTCACGGACAATTATGTGAAATCCTAAGAATCACAATAACTCAAGAACGAATGATGGCAGTTTATGAGATTTGACACACACAAGCATCTGGTGAAGACCTCAGAATTTTTTCTTTGAAACATGACCTTTACCTACTTTTCAAGGTCACAGGGATAATTATGAAAAATCATCCTTGTCATCGTGATAACTCAAGAACAAATAATGGCAGCTTCATGAAACTTTACACGCATAAGCATCTGGTGAAAACCTCGGACTAGTTCGGTGGACGGTGACCTTCACCTATTTTTCAAGGTCACAGGGACAATTATGTGAAATCCCAAGAATCGCAATAACTCAAGAACGAATGATGGCAGCTTTATGAGATTTGACACACACAAGCATCTGGTGAAGACCTCAGACTTCTCTTGATGGAACATGACCTTCACCTGATTTCAAGGTCACAGGGACAATTATGTGAAATCATCCTTGTCATCGTGATAACTTAAGAACAAATGATGGCAGCTTCATGAAACTTTACACGCATAAGCATCTGGTGAAAACCTCGGACTAGTTCGGTGGACAGCGACCTTGACCTATTTTTCAAGGTCGCAGGGACAATTACGGGAAATCCCAAGAATCGCAATAACGCAAGAACGAATGATGGCAGCTTTATGAGATTTGACACACACAAGCATCTGGTGAAGACCTCAGAATTTTTTCTTTGAAACATGACCTTCACCTTCTTTTCAAGGTCACGGGGATAATTATGTGAAATCATCCTTGTCATCGTGATAACTCAAGAACAAATGATGGCAGCTTCATGAAACTTTACACGCATAAGCATCTGGTGAAAACCTCGGACTAGTTCGGTGGACGGCGACCTTCACCTATTTTTCAAGGTCACAGGGACAATTATGTGAAATCCCAAGAATCGCAATAACTCAAGAACGAATGATGGCAGCATTATGAGATTTGACACACACAAGCATCTGGTGAAGACCTCAGACTTCTCTTGATGGAACATGACCTTCACCTGATTTCAAGGTCACAGGGACAATTATGTGAAATCATCCTTGTCATCGTGATAACTTAAGAACAAATGATGGCAGCTTCATGAAAATTGACACACATAAGAATCTGGGAAGACTCCAGATGAGTTTGATGGACGGTGACCTTAACCTGCTTTTCAAGGTCACAGGCCCATATCAATAATTCTAGAGTAAATGATGACAGTTTCATGATACTTGACACACCTAAGCTATCAAAGGAAGTAGATTTTATGGGTTTTTTACCCCTGCATCAATTTGCCTTGGTGCAGTGACGTTTTGTTCACAAATATTGTGTGGAGCGAATGTTGTGCAATGAGTTACCAGGGCTGAGGGTTGATGCATCTCTGATGCCTATGTTTCTATTCAAATTTAGGAAGTATTTTGAAGGTGGGTTGAAAGTGTTTACTTTAGATTCTATACCTGATTAAAAATCCATTTTTCCACAGATATTTAAGTCACACCTGTCGCCTCAAAGCTGCAGCTATTATAATGAGGAAAAATTAATCACAGTTTTCTGGCCATGAATAAGACTCAAAGAATGCAGAGATCTTTTAAAATACAAACCAGTGTATGGAGCGGAATAAGTATGTGTCTAAAACAGGTGTGACATATATGAAATAAGTATGATTGAAGATCTGGAGTATGTACAGTTGAGCTTGGGAAAATTGTGGTTTTAGTTCTGGCTGACTTGCTCCAGGTGCATGAAGCAGTAAGCATGATGATAAAGCCTGAATGAGATGGTCAGGATCCGATGCCCGTTTGATCCCATACCATCGCTCTCAGATGAATTTGATAAGTTGTCATATTTTATTGATGACACATTAAAGCTTTGAAGTTTTCTTTTTCACTTTAGTGGATTCAGTCACTCATAAAAATGCCAATATGGTGTCCTCACCCACATGTCTGTCCAGCCTTGCACCCGTAATAACGATATGGGTGTGAAGTTTATGATTTGCTGCCCAGGAGGTTGTTATTAATCACACAATTAGCAGAACAAAGGGACGATTCCACGCGCCGGTTGTTAACAGGTTGCACAGCACACAGAACATACTCCACGACGGTTGGTCACCAAATTGATGTATTGTTCTAAACATTTTCTGACTGACTGCTCACTTTGGTGTGACCACCTTTGCCGAACTTTGAGCGGTTAGCGATTACTTCCGTCTGTCCTGTTGCTACACCATGCTTATGGACTTTGCTTTAGAAACCAAAAGGCAGTGAGAAAGTATGCACATTAAGTCGTAAATCATAGTGAGAAGCACAAGCGATTAAACCTGGGATGTGTGGGAAGCAAGTGCATAAAAACCAAATTGTTGCTGCTGGTTAATCGTTGGAGATTGAACTCCCCCTTTGAAGTGTAGTGGGGTGTACTGTGTTGATTCAGAGCTTGAATTTGAGCAACCCCACCACAAAACAGGGGTGCTACCAAGGAATTAATTAGCAAACTTTATCAAGAGACTTCCTGTTAGGCGGAGGTTGGGAAGTAGCGGTAAATAATGATTCTTTGTTGAATAAGGTAACTTCTTAATGAAGGACAGTGCTTGAAATTGGAAAGTCATCATCAGCTTTGAGACTCTCGTGTGTTGTCCAGATGAATTAAGAGAGTCATATGATTTGAACTTAGGATGTTAAGATTATTAGATATATGGAATAGTGTTATGTCGTCCGATGCACACGTGAAATTAAATGAGCTTCAATGCTATTATAGGACTGTCCGTTTTAGAATGGTACTGAAGTGAACCGTTTGCAACAATAAACTTGAAAGTTATGTACATATACTTGTAGTATATAATAGAACTGTTCATGTTAAATATTATCTGTCATTATAACTTTTTATGTTGAACATTTTCTGTAGATGTAGTGGCATTAAATCTAGAAAACATTTAAAAGAACGATTCTTTCTGAATGATTTTGTTTGAATTCTTTGTGGAGGATTTTGTTTGAATTAAGTAAAGCTAACTGTACATTGGTCAGTACGAGTGGATTCATGGCGCTTCTTGGTATGATTGTAAAGAAATCCAATTTGATGATATAAGTGATTTCCACGCCATAATAATGGGTCATATGTGGGCCATATTGGTTCCCCGAGGTCACCGTGGTCCTGGTAGATAGGTGCTGATTTACACCACATAAACTACTAAGCACGGCACATAGCAGTACCAAGCTCAGTTGTGATGGGTGATAATTTCCACATGTTTGACTGTCCAAGGTGGTCGTGTAGTAACGTCTGTGCTTGGGTGCACCAAGAGGTCTTCTGGGAGCAAGTCCAAGAAAGAAAGAAGCGGGTAAGAACGGACAGCACAGATTTAGAAGTCACAAAGGGGAACACTCCATCATGAGACTTGTCAGTGTCATTTTGATATGCTAAGCAGTGGGTTTGGTTGTTGTTTACACTTGTCCGATCAACCACCCATCTTTCTCTCCCAAGATGTGCATAAATTTGCCGCCAATGAACGTCTTCATAATACACCACCGAGGGCAGGGCACCGGTGTAATTTATTAACTGGCTTTTAAATTGGCAATTTTCTGAGTGAATACTCAACTGAGGGAGAGCAACACATTTAGCCATGGATTGCACAAAGCCAGGGCCAGGAATGAAGTGGCAAGTCAGGCTAGAAGGACCAAGCAACAAAGGCTATATCTCTACACAACGTCCTGTCAAAAGCCTTGCTTGAACCGCTACTGAATTGACTTGTGAATGCAGCTCTTTGGAATCAACTTGCTGAGCCCTTGGAAAGCATTGAGGCATAGTCACGCTGCTGAATGTCCGTGAATACTAATGTGCCAACACCTGAGACGGAAGTCCGCCTTGATGTCAGATCCTCATGTTTGTGTTGTCATCAGTCTCTTGGGCAGAAATTGAAAAGTCTCAGTGAGATGTATATGCTTGACACTTGCCCTATAGTGCCGCTCTGGGTGGCCGCGGTTACCTCTCAATGACAATTAGGATCCACAAATTTCATACCTCAAGTGGCTGCTTTTCAACAATTTGCAAATGTCAAACCACATTTTCCACCGACACCATAAAATATGAGGAGTATTTGTCAGTTGTATGATGTTTGTCAGCCTGGGAACTTTTTAGGTCGCCTTTCAAGATGGTCCCAAAATGATGATGTCACATACTGCAGGTGTGCGATCCGACCTGATCCCCTCACAGCATGAGGCCCATAAAAACTATTGACACTTTGCAATAGACACCAAACTCAAATGGGAGAATTGACATTCTTCACACAACGGCAACTGCCAACATATGTAGTAGAAGTTATGTATGTTTCCTTGTTATGGTGGATAATGATTTCTTTGTGGGGCAATCCTTCAGTAAATCATGGAAGTCGGAAGCATTAGAGAATTATCCAACTCAAAACACTTAAATTGCCAAGTTTCTTTTTCTTTCTTTTTTTTTTTTTTTTAGAGAGAGTTTAGATATATTCTGGAAAGGTTTATTTTCAAACGTGATTGAAAGTTTTAAACCTACCTCAGTGCAAAAGTCTGGAAAGCTGTTCATTTGGTACTAGTTAGGAGACTAAAAATTTAGTGTATTTACTTGGGATGCAAAGCACTATGTCAGTGCAGTCAGACAAGTTTATTTGGTTGAGATGTCAGTTTATCACTTCCCATATGTGCAAGTCGTAAGACACTTCAGACAAACTGGTAAAGAGCCAAGTTAACAAGATTACAACATTACTTACAACAATTTTCTGGTGTTTTTGTTACTCAGCCTACATCTTCAACTTGCCTTTTTTCAGTATTTTATGTGCAGTATCTCAGAAATGTTAAATATATATTCAAGATAGCACTGACTATATAATGTGGATTCCTAAACTCATAATTTTAAGATGTTGAAGACTGACTCAGGGTCAGTTTCAGAAGTGTCCAATCTCGACATGACAGCCTTATTGTCTGTATACAAGAATTGTGATGTGGGTAAGTCCTCCAGGTGGCACTGTGAACAAAGGGTAACATCTACCACCAGCTTCTTATGGACTGATACACAGAGAATTAATGAAGCCAGCTATCACATGGTCAGTGATGACCCTCCA
Source organism: Amphiduros pacificus (assembly GCA_949316495.1). Taxonomy (NCBI): domain Eukaryota; kingdom Metazoa; phylum Annelida; class Polychaeta; order Phyllodocida; family Hesionidae; genus Amphiduros; species Amphiduros pacificus. Next base: position 8,436,707 of record OX439000.1, read on the forward strand.
ATTTAAACAAAGCCCTCATACCTGGTCTGTTGTCAATGGTAACTTGATGGGCCAGGTTGGTATGATGCCCCAGACAATACATATCATATATGCCCCACCGCCCAGTACTATGACCAGTCAAGAAATGGTACATCGTTAAGGATTAGGAGGATAATGCATAGAACTGAGTCATCAAAGTTCATGCTGAATACTATTAAATCTTCATAGGTAGTTGATTTAAAATTTTACCAGTCAGTTATTAATAAATTTATAAAAAGAAACTTTCACAGGAATTAACCAAAGATGAAAGGTGTTGGTGGGGTTTGATTTGAGGCGTAGAGCACATGAGGGAAGACTTGTGGTTGGGATGACTCTCAGGTTTACATGATCTGCTGTGGCCAGTAAGATTCCTCTCTGGTTTTAAGACAAATGTGTCTTCATCAAGGAGCAGTTACTTGCCGAGTAGCTTGGCCCGTGTCGTTAATCCTCCACCATTTGCCATTCGGCCTGCCCATCACACATTCCAATATTTGGACCAACTGGCTCTGTTACCACGGATACACAAATAAAGGTGACTGCTGATGTTTTGAGGTGATGTTGGTGGCAATTTATCACTGTCAGCAGAAGGGAGAAGTTACCCCATGACCTGTGGTGGAGATGCGCTCCCTACACTCTCTACGCCCCCACGAAGGGTGCTGACAAATTACCCCTTGTCCTTCCCCAGCTTGATGACCCCCACATGCAGACAAGCCTGCCAAAAGGATAAGCCTACCTCAAATGAAACACTTAAGATCATCACTTGTGCAGCCAAACACTGTAAACTAAAAGACTGGGATAAATTAAAGTGTGTTGTTAACATCAAAGTTTTCATTTTAGACCATCAAAAATTTCAATTAAGTTTTTTAAAGAAATACATTTTAGTTGAGAGAAAAGCAATTAATTATTCAAGCATAAGATTTCACATTAACATGTTTATATGATAGACCAAATCATAAACTGATGTATCCATAATTGATGACTCAATCCAGATAATTAATGCTAGTTGTTTATGTGTGGGGTGGACACCAGCAGGACAAGGTATATTTGACGAGGCATGATTGAAGCCATGTCTTGACCGTCTAACATGTCATCTACATGGACATTTAGTGTTCATTGGCACTTTATGGGGCAGAGTTTATGCTGATGTGGGATGTCCATCATTGAGATGTGCTAAATGACTATGGCAGTGTTATGATGATGCCTGACACCTTATTGTCTCACTATAATGGGCGTGTTTAAGTGATTGCCGTCTAATTGTTGGCGTTATGTTTACCGGCCCCTGTCACATGTGCTTTAATCTTCATTCACTGTGTGCTCTGTTTGCATGGTCACCAGGAGAAGCCCAAGTTGACGTGAAGAATTCCAATGCCGCTGCCCTTTAATCTTGCATTGTATCTACATAAAGCCACTCAAACTGTAATTACATACTGCCAAATGTTTAACTCTAAATCAATTTCTACAGCAGTTTTTGTGAATTTTATCAAACTTCAAGTAGCCAAATGATACTTACAAAAGGTGATTCCGGTAATTTACTGAGATGGCCTGTAACAGCTGACAAATAACTTACATCAATAAGAGTGGAGATTGCCTAAGCTATCTAATTCTATCTCCAAGATCGGTGTCCATTGTTGTCTGTGTTTTTATGGCTTAAATCTTTGTTTGAAAACTTTGCTGGCATTCAAGTAGTATGAGTAAAAATGACCTAATCGCAAATTAAACTTTTTAACAAATTCATTTGTTTGAAAGTTGAACATCTTCATATGATATAATTGTTAATAAAGTTAGGTTGGCTTTAATTGAAAATTATACCTGACATTTCTCAATTTCCAGTTTGAAAATGAACAGATGCCTTTGTTGTGCCAGGAGAGTTTTTATAGGGACGTCTTAGGAGGTCTATGTAATAAAGTTAGGATTAATTTTGGACAGTGCATAAGAGCACCTGGGTAGCTGCGTGCCGGTGACAATGGGACGCCTCCAGCACAGTGGCCGCGTGTTGCGTCATCATGGACCATCACTCACTTATTGCCAAACTATATACAAGCCGCAAAATACAACACCATTCAATCAACATAATTTATTTCCTGACACCCACAAAGAATCTAAGGCATACTATACTGTGGATAACTTTTGAAGTTCTCTTGGCAACCACTGTTGTTGTGATGGTAAAGAGTATTTGCTTTATTGCAGTTCAAGTTAACCAAATTAGGCTTTTTAGGTCTTGATTATAGGCTACAACAAGAATTGTTAAAAAAAGAGTTTAATGCAAAATGGAATTTGTATAAAAGTCGTTTTGTATGATTCAATAAAAAATAAAAATAAAAATTGAAAGAATACCGACAAAATATAGGCAAGATATGTTTTCCAACATCATTGAGTGGTGTTTACTAGAAATGTCTGGCTTAAATAATGAGAGAGAAGAGTGGCTGAGTTGCTGGTCACACAAAGCACATGAGAGATGGGTTTGGAATTGTGATCACTATTACCTGCTCGTGCAGATTACAGTGTGGCAGGGAAGAGATTGGGCAGATGCTTATAAAGACATGGGAGAAAATGCCGTAGTAATGGGGTGAGTTGCGGCCTTATTTTGTGCTGATCACTGGGCGTGCTCACTCGACATTTGTCACCGTTATAGTGCCGAGGTGTGAAGCATAAGAAAGTGAGAGTAATCATGGAAACACCAAGAAGCTAAGACTTCATAGCCCTGCCAAAGGCGCACCAAGATTTACCCGTCTCAGGCAAGTGGCACAGCAAATCCACTTGCCAATCTGTGGTCACTTAGTTTGGCAAAACTATCAATTTGTCTGGGCTCAGAGGTAACCACACCAACCAATTTGTTCTTGTTAACAGCAAGCACTTCTCAGCATCCAGCACTGAAGTTCATTAGGCGAAGAAATCCCCCAGAAAATAGAGAGGTGAGAAGGGATTGCATGAAATATGGGCTGCTGAATGCAGGCTGTGGCACCTACAATTTGATGGTGTAAGACTGCCAATTTGAAGGGCAGTATCTCACATCTCCCAGTGTAAGTGGTCACTGTCACTGCCCATTGACTCCTTGATGTAAAACAACATAGAATCTGTCAAATATCAGAGAGAAGCATCTCATATAATGAGACCTTTCATATATTCTAGAAGTTTGTGATAAAACTGTTCATGCTAAAGTTCCTTTAAAGTTTGAAAAAGTGTAGGAGGGGAGTTGCACTGTTGTGATGGGTACAGATGGTGATCGATGGGGAGGGGTGTGGCATGGAATGGTGGTGCTGAATAATACAACATGGATGATGGACTGGGATGCTGGATGCATCAAGAAGTGTGATGAGTCAATTGCTGGTGAGAGTGCTTGCAGATTATAGCTTATACAGTATCTCATTAATGATTGAACTGTAAGAAGTTATAAAGTATTGATGAAACTTTATCATATATATGGTGTCTGTAATGTACTGAATCATCAAGGGGTAAATTCAGATCTATGGTTGCTGTCAAACTGGCCACAGACTTCCTGATGTAGAATTATAGCAGAAAAAGGTCCCATTTTTATTGTTTTCCTACAAACTGACCTGTGTGGAAATATCATCATATTTAATTTGGTATCAGAACACAAGGTGGCACTGGCGTTCGACTAACATTGTGGGCAATCGATAAGCATTCTGATTTGATAAGAGAATCTGAGATGATGATTGCTGATATTTGTCCACAACTTCCGCGGGAGTTGTTGTGACTGTTTTTGTTCATGTTTCCCCTGTTGTCAGTTCCTGAGTGATATGTACCTCAAGGGTAAAGTTCATGCTCAAACAGATTGCCAATAGTTTATTAAACTTTAGAAATTTTATGACATACTTCAAAAGACGAGATGCATTTTATGGGATGGTATAGTGTTTGACTCCATAAATGTGACAAGGACTTTGCACACAACAATGATGTGGCATCAGATGGGCTTGACCACTGGTCATGTTACTGGGTCACAGGCTTGCTGCTGGTCAACAAGGATAGCTTCACACTAGTTCCTTTGAAGTGACCAGTCAAATTTTTAAACGTAAATAACTTTGATTTGTCCTCTCAAATCTCATAAGGTATTGCATCTTTCAATTATGATGAAATAACACTTCTGCAGAGATTTTGGTATTGTTTTCATTTGATATTTTTTCTGTTGTGATCCATCTTTGAGTGTTGATATTATTGTCCCATAGTTGTGGCCTGTCTTTGTTGACATGGCAGAAGGGCAGGTGATTAATACTTGATGTTCATTAAGATATCTGTTTTTGTGAATGACAACAGTTTGTTGTGCCACAGTAATGCATTATTATGAATGTCATGTAAAAAGAATTGACCAAGGTTATTTGGCCTTATCAATTACAAGAATATCTCAACTTAATTAGTGACTGTTTAACATTACATAAGAAAAAAAAATCAGAATCAGTTTGAAACCTTACATATTCAGCATACATTAAACAATAACACCAAAGAAAGTGGCAGGGATGTCTGGACATGAATTTTGGAATATTTAAAGAAAAAAATGGGTAGAATACAAATGTGGGCAATGTGGCCAATTACTGTAAGGGAAGTTGTGCGTGGCAGGTGAGATTGAGTTATGAGTGGAGGTGAAAGAGGTGCACATTTGATGGTCAACACCAGTCACTTGAAGCCTCTGTGTCATATAGGCACACCTTATCATTGATAAATAAACAATAGTGTGGCAATAGTATCAGTACTGATAAGGGGCCAGCAACAATAGCCACCTCCAGGCAGTGGCCCTCTCTCTCCTTATCAGAGGACCAGAAGTGGTGCACGTGTTTAGTGGCTTCTGATCGGGGTGAGAAATAGGTGCAAGTAAACACTGGCCATTGAGTGCACATGATCCAGCAACACAACTCGTGTAGCACATCTTGTCTAGTTTTCATGATAAATTCCTAAAAGACATTGACAGTGATCATATTTGTATCGGAAAATTGATTTTTAAGAGTTTGAGAGAATTGATTTGATAGAGTTTGACCAATCGACAGATTTGACTTAACACAAAAATACATAATGAATAAATCCATTGATACTTTAATTATTGGTATTGTTATATAATGATAGAAACAAATCCCTTTCTTATTTTTAGTTATTAAGCTTTCGTGTATGTATATAAATCTTCCTTTGCTATTTGTGGATAAAAAACTGCACTTAAATAATGACGTAACAAAAATGAGCATGATGTATAGTCAAAACTAGTTTGATTCTTTGCAACACTATAACACCCCAGAAGGACTCGTCCACATGTTAAATGCCTCATGTACAATTTCAAATATGAGTGGTATGTTTATATTTTCCCCTGTCATGGGCAAAATTCAAGAGTAGATGATGAACTAGATATAGAACTTGAGTGGAGAGAGATATACATCAGTATTCAATGGTAATATACTCCACCATGCAGTATTTCTACCACACATACTTGAAATGATGAGTATCTGAAGAGAGAGAATTGCCTAAAATAAAAGCCTCTCTTGTTCATATCCAAACAGACTCGATGCTGAGATAAACCCCAAGTGTAGCATTCTGAAAGTTCACCTGACATCAAAGGCAAGATTCATGATAATGAGGTATAATTCAGGTAGATACAAGATAGGGATGACCCTTGAGAGTGTCTGTTATAGACATGTGAGTTGTCTGACCGAGGGCACGGAGAGCGGCCAGTGTTTACATCTGTGTGATATAAAATGTAATCAAACTATTGATGCCACTTGGAAATATCCAAACGGAAATGATTGCGTAACATACTTCTGTGAGAACAAGTTCCGTCAATAATGTGGTTAATACATGTTTAAGAATAATGTTTTATGTCTGTTCACTGTGTTACAGAATATAATTGATTTATTTATTTCCTATATTTGTTTTCTTGGCTGCTGCAATCAGATTAAAAAGTTTATCATAAGCTTAGTTTGGTCAGATTTGAAATATATTTATTCGGTTTCATTTACCGTATTTACTCGTATATAAGACGAGTTTTTTTTCCAAAAACTCTTAGTTAATGTTTAGGGGGTCGTCTTATACACGAGAGCAGTCTTATACTCGAGTATTTACGGTAAAACGTAAATACGGTAAAACGTAAATACGATGTTCATATTTTCGAAATAACGAATATCAGACGTAGCAGATTGATTTTAATTGCGTTTTAAATGATAAATAAAGGTATTTACCCAATATTATTGGTCTATTATTTCAAAACGCTTTGTTTTGACTTTGTTCTCACTGATTCCAATTATCAGCGTTCAGTTTTGCGTTTCGTCATTGTCTCCACTGCTTTGAGTCGTGTCTTCCCTTTTTGATTGCGTTTTAAATGATAAATAAATGTATTTACCCAATATTATCACAAATTGTTCGAGAACAGAACAAAACCATCAATCCATTTAAAACGCAATTAAAATCGATCCACGTGTGAAAGCATTTCTGTCAACAAGGGAAGACACGACTCAAAGCAGTGGAAACAATGACGAGATGCAAAACGCTGATAATTGAAATCAGTGAAAACAAAGTTAAAACAAAGCATTTTGAAATAATTGCGTATTAAATGATAAATAAAGGTATTCACCCAATATTATCACAAATTATGCTTCGCAGGTCGAGAATTTATCCATGGAGTAAAACGTAAATATCATGTACGTGACGTCACGTTAATTCACGTCCGCAACACGAGGAGAAGCCAGGGATCCATCATTGCACAATATATTAATATTTCAATGCGTGTTAAGTAGGCTCTGATCGTTTTCGCGCCAAAAATAAGAGCTTGTCCCCGTCACTCCCGCTTTTTCGATGCACGTGTGAAAGCATTTCTGTCAAAAAGGGGAAGACACGACTCAAAGCAGTGGAAACAAAGACGAAATGCAAAACTGTGAACGCTGATAATTGAAATCAGTGAGAACAAAGTCAAAACAAAGCATTTCGAAATAATATGTTTTAAAGGTATTTACCCGATATTATCACAAATTCGCTTTGCAGGTCAAGAACAGAACAAAACCATCCATTCATTTAACATGCATTACGCAATACTAGCGTGAAAGCAAATATCGGACAGGCGGACTACTGTCTACACGTGGTTGAATATTTCTTTGTGTATTAACACGCTTTGTTTTGATGCTAAGATCGATATAAACAATAATAATTAAAAGCGATATAATGAATATCATTGGCTTTATAATACACAAAGAAATATTCTCCCACGTGTTGGTCACGTACATCGTATTACGTTCTACATCGTGGAGAAATTCTTGCGAAAAATAATTTGTGATAATATTGGGTAAATACCTTTATATATCATTTAAAACATATTAAAATCGATCCACGTGTGAAGGCATTTCTGTCAAGAAGGGAAGACACGACTCAACGCAACACGTGGTCGCAATTTTGAAAGGCGGAAGTGACGGGAAGAGGCTCTTGTTTTTAGCGCGAAAACGATTGTTAATATATTGCGCAATAATGGATGGTTTTGTTCTGTTCTCGACCTGCAAAACGTAATTTGTGATAATATTATGTATATACCTTTATTTATCATTTATAACGCAATTAAAATCGATCTGCTACGGATATGAAAGTTCAATTTGACATGTTGGCCGCTCTACTTTTGTCTCGTGGGCACCCAAACACTAAGATCAAGGACGTCACGTACATCGTATTACGTTTTACTTCGTGGAGAAATTCTCGACCTGCAAAGCATAATTTGTGATAATATTGGGTAAATACCTTTATTTATCATTTAAAACGCAATTAAAATCAATCTGCTACGTCTGATGTCTATTATTTCGAAACACTTTGTTTTGACTTTGTTCTCGATGATTCCAATTATCAGCGTTCACAGTTTTGCATTTCGTCATTGTTTCCACTGCTTTGAGTCGTGTCTTCCCTTGTTGACAGAAATGCTTTCACACGTGTTTCGATTTTAATTGCATTTTAAATGGATTGATGTTTTTGTTCTGTTCTCGAACAATTTGTGATAATATTGGGTAAATACCTTTATTTATCATTTAAAACGCAATTAAAATCAATCTGCTACCTCCGATATTCGTTATTTCGAAAATATGAACATCGTATTTACGTTTTACCGTATTTACTCGTGTATAAGACCGTTAAGATCTTGTTTTGTAAGCATATTTACATTTCCCTTTTAATATGACCGCCATGCGTCAGCTGAAGCTTGAATGGTAGCAGAGCCGATATCTCAAGAAAAACCAACTCGTCTTATATTCGGAAATTGGTTTTTTTCAAGCAAAATAAGCTCAATTTTGGGGGGTCGTCTTATACACGAGTCGTCTTATACACGAGTAAATACGGTAGATATTTTGTCACATAGAATGGGGTGGGGATACAACCTATTGCAATGTGTTTGTGTTCTTCTTTATAGACTTGATTTTGACAATCAGTTGTTTATGATTCCAGGATCGAGGAAGAGGACGCACGATTCTGAGAACCTGTGTTGTCCTGTATGTGGAGTGACACTACGTCCCGGAGAGATTAACAGTCACCTCGCCACAGAGGTAGAACGATTGGACAAACTCTCAGCCAGGTGCGTCTACAATCCTCACATCTTATCAGGAAGAAATACTAAAAGTTTAAAGAATAAATTCAGTCTAAAGAAGTGATTTATTTTCAAACAGGTATAAATACTTAAATGTGAATAAAAGTAAATTGGGTGATTTCATTTTCTTGGGAGTCCAATGACCATATTTCTGAAAAGAATAACCACAGCTATAAAGTTGGGCAATCTTGAACCATGAAACAAATTAGTAAACATTTTGGACATTGTCTTTATTTGAATCAGTCTTGAATTGTCTGACCCTAATGTATACAACCACACTCTGCCAGAGGATGTGAGAACAGGATTAGGTATATGAGAGGGAGGAGGGTGTAAACATGTTGGCAGCTGGGGGCAGTGTCACGGGTAATATCCAGCACCAGCGGTCTGTCTGGTCCTGGCAACAAGGCAAGTAATTGTGTCCATTATGTGGAATGATGTCACTCCTTGAGCAGCTCAGATCTCCTCAGAGCTGACCTTAACCCATTCACAATACAATCCACCCCGCCAGATGAATATTAATGGCCCGGGTTCATATCACAGATAATATGCCATCCTGTGTTCATCTCTTTTGACATGGAGATATAAAATATTGATGCTGTGCCGAGATACGACGTCAACAATGGTGTCAAGTCAATATTAACATATGGATGTCCACCAAAAATACACCTTTCACATCACCTGACATTGAGTAAAAATTTGAAAGAAGAGTGCTTTCCCAAGAAAGCAGCAGCATTTGTATACACTCAGAGGCAAAATAGTATTGATGGACAAATCCCAAAGAAATAAATAGTATTTTAAGGGTCGTGGGTGTGAAACTTGTGCGTCTGTGAGTTGTAGGGCATGAGGGGTTGTGGAGGGTATTTGTCATTGTTGTGAGAGGGCTCGTGGGGTTGATTGCATGTACTTGTAAGGCTGGTGTGGACATGATTGAGTCAGTGTGGAGAGGGACCTCACTCGGCTCTCACACTCCTTGTACTACAGCTTCCTATTTCCGCAAGCAATGGCACAAATTTGGCGCAATGGAGATGCGTATCAGCTGATCATGGTGGAGAATTGACAAATTCAGCAGTGGAGGACAGGCAATCTCTGTGACTGTATCAGTGGCAAATGTTGCTGAGAGCCAACATGCCCTAACTAGCAGGATCCTAACCCCATCTGCTCTCTCCTGCCAAGTGTGCCCGCAGTTAAGTGGCGGCCCGATACAGCACCTTAATAGAGTAGGATTGACCAGGACCCCCAGGCAGATGCTGCCATTTGCCCGCTAATTTTTTACCACCAAATAGGGTCATAAATTTTGTTGGCTGATGAAAAAATGATGAAACCTTGGGATTAGTGTTATCCTATGTCAAGACAATGAACTAGGGGTGCTAATTTATACCTTTCAGAGCCGGTGACTTGGTAAGTGAGAAATATGTGATGGTGGCTCAGCAGGTCAGTGTGGCATGCGTTTATATGCAGCAGTCCTGCGATCAAGTGTTGACACTTCTTGTATAGACTTATTACCTTTACTTGTATTTTGAAGTAGTACGAGCACATTTATGGCGCTGCAGGATTCATGCAAAATGCTGTAATCATGGCCAAATTGCCGTGAAAAATAGGCAGACTCGGTGCTGTTTGATAGCTTCTGGCCATTTATCGCTGAGCTCTTGAACTTTAACATGGCGAGTCAGAGAAATGGGGATGGTCAGGAAAATACAATCTCCATAATGAGGCTCAGTTGGTGGTTACTATGGTGAACAAAATGGACACCGGAATAAGGGGATAAAAGGGGATGTGATCCTGGGGGGAAATGGGACCATGTGGGGGAGCTAGGGCATCAAAAGGACTGGGAGCTGTGAGAAACACTTGTGTCTGAAGTATGCGTCTGATTAAGATGAATATGTTGACAGACCATATTGTTATCTGTGATACTATTCAAATATATATGTTTAAATTGCTCAATTCATATAATGTGTATGTTTTGAATAAATCTTATTTCTAAAGAAATTGGCATTTAAGGCAATTTTATAACTTTCAGAAACAAATAAGTCAGCAGTATTAGTATTCCAAGAAGTAAGAGATATTTAGAAATCTTGGCTAAGATACAGGTCCATATTTGGGTGATGTTATGGTCAGAAGTGGAATTACTTGATATGGTAATAACTTTACCTCACAAAGTAGCCCAGCAAGCTGTGCATTAGAGGGACTGAAGGGGAAGGTTTATCCCTGCAAACAGAATACAAGTTCCCACTGACATCACCATCTTTGTTGCCTAGTCCACTTTATGAAATCACATCATGGTGAGATTTCCAGAAAGACTATCTAGGTGAGATCAAAGAGGGCTGGGTGGGGTTGTATTAGGGGCTGGGAGCGAGTGGCTGATGTCAGGGGGATAGGCTGGTGGTTGCCCAGAGGTAGCTACTACACTGCCCAAGAAGGCAACAACTTTGAAGTTGGCGATGGGTAATGGTGGTGGATTAGGACAGGAAGTTAGGTGGTTGTGTGGGTCTTTGTTCATCTGGCGGGGATTGTAATGGAGAGATGTCGCAGTGAAGGACAGGGGATCGGCAGGGCTTGGTGGCTTGAGCCTCGCAGTTTGTTTAGGCTGTGCTACAAGAGTGTTGGTGGATCATGACGAGCAGGGCCATGAACTCCTCGTCCTGCCAGGCTTACTCCCAGGCTTTACCACTCCATCACACGCCCCTCCCTGATGGATTAGTATAGCTTGGTCATTGGCATGTCTGATCGGGGGACAGCACAGGGACCAGGTAAAGTCGACACAATGCCTATAAGCCTCCAGGGGGCAGCGTGTGACAAGTTCATTATGCATGCCCAGGATCTAGCAGGGATCTGGTCTCTGCATCCGATGTCACCAGCTACTCACTTGGTTTTTAATGTGAAAATTATGATCTGTGCTGTGGGAGGGCACAAAGCTAGGTGGGGATTTAGCCAAAAAACGTGGCCTGTACCTCATAAGGCTTTCAATTACAGCCAGTCTTTGGCCAAGTCGACTGGCAGGCCATGTTGATTTTACAGGACTTAACCAGCTTTGTTTTGCTGACATCAAAAGGTTGCCTGGGAAAAAATGCTTTGAAAGGTCTGGCTTTGAGGGTCAGATAGGACGTGGACCTGGATCACGATAGACACAGCTCAAATGGAAAAATAATTTCAATAAATAATGACAGATATATGGATGCTTTTTAGAACTTGTGCTACTTTATGGATAAATTGAAAAATGTAAGACCATGTAAATAAAGGCATTAGAGAAGTACGGGTTTGAAGAATATTGACTACTTTACCATTGACCTCCTTGGCATGCTGATGGGACACTTGCCTTCCAAGTAAACGCCAATGTCAGTGGGAAATCACAAACATTGAACTGCATCTCCCAAAGGAAAAAAAAAGGAACATCATTTCTTCAGAATAATAATATCAAACAATAAGTTCTGTTATGAATGGGATTGTTGCAAGTATATTTTTAGCAACAGTAGTCACATGGAATAAGTGAAAGTGGTCCATTTGTGTTGGTGGTTGACCTTATGACTTGGCTTAAGTTAGCCTATGCTTCAGTGAGCTGTGTTTCTGCCCACTTGTAATAATGCTGCCTTGCCAGGGCAGCAAGTACCGTAACTACATTACAACAAGTGCAGGCCAAAATCTTAGGTTTAACATTGTGCTTCGATATTGTGGATTCAAATAATCACAGTTTTAATGTTTTTTAATTTGCAGCTTTTCTTTCGATAAAAGAAAAGAAATAAATGTTTAAAATGTGATTTCCACGAGGAGAGGGAAAATTTGTGTGAATACGGCAGGACATTGGGCAGAGAGACGGGGACAAAATAGGGACAGTGTATTAGACCAATACACAAAGACAATGTCATTTGCTCAGTCATCATCATGACCTGCCAGTTCATCCCGGACAGCAGTATGCTGAGGCTGCTATCAAATCCCTGTCCCTCTTAGCACTGTCAAGAGTTAACAGACTTTTGTGGCCGGCACACAGCCCATATCCTATATGAACATGTCTGTGTGTTTGTGATGGGCAAATTGAGCCCATTATTGTTGCAATCAAACTGATTTGATGCCAGCATCCAATACACTTAGCTGCGGGACAACTTGTGGCATTTGGTGAGGATATAGGACCTGAGGTTTGACAACACTCGCTATGTTGGCTTGATATCCTCCTGCTCCTCAGGTTTGTGTTTGTCCAGGGTCACCTGACCTCTTCTTGACAAATGGAATGCTCCAAGACAATTGTCTCAAGTTGTGTATCGGCCACTTGTGCCTTGAACTACTGAGGTGTTTAATGGTGAACATGGGATGATCGGCAGAGCAGGATCTGTGCTCACATCACTGCCTCTGCTCGCTCACTCTGAAGATATGGGGTGCTCATTATTACACCCGCTGACCACCATTTGACCATGCCCCAGTGGGATGCTGGAAGGTTGTGAAAACAGCACCACTCAAGCGGGGGAGAATTATGGTAAAGTATTGACTGGGCATGCTCAAACGACGACCTAAGTGGCAATTGAGAGGGATGGAGTGGCCAGACTTGAACCAGACGAGCACTGCTCCTCAAACTGTCTGCCCGCAAAGTGTCACCGCAATATTACACAAAATGTACATGTGTTTACATGGGCACGGAGGTGGAAAATAGACATGGCTTACTCAAATAGGGGCATATACAGCAATGTATGGGCAGAGGCTAGTCGGTGAGGGTTGCTGACCTCGGCACAATTGAAACCAGGAAACAGTAAAGTACTTTGTGTGCTGAACAATGGGAGTGTGAGAAAGCATTTGTGCTCTTTAGGCTGCCAACTCAGATGCACTACACACAGATTGACTTTTATTGATTCACTAAAGACATAGATATGGAACAAAATAACACTGACACAATCAAAATGATAATGCTTTGAAATAAAGAATAAAAACTGAGCAAAATTTGTAAAAAAAAAAAAAAAAAAAAAATAAGAAATAATTTTTGTATGGAAAAATGTATTGAAAATGTTGAAAAACTTTTGTCATTTCAGGTTCTTGATTTATGCTAATGTTAGTTATCTTGTAAAAGATCTCACTGACAGGTTTTTTTTTTTTCATTTTTTTAGAGGTAGCCGCAAAAGTTACAGTAAGGAACCGACACCTGCGGGAAAGAAGGTGAGACAGGTGGATGCATATACTGATAAATACTTTATTTGTGATAATTTAGCATATTGATTAGATTAAAGAGGTTTTTTCTATGTTATTTATGATAACATTGGTCCCACATATTGCTTTGCAGAATGTATCTAGTCAATGTTCAAGTAAGAAAGCAAAAGACCCAACCTCCACAGAAGTAGTAGACCAGAACAGATATGAAGTAAGTATTTACTCTATTTCATTCCTTGCTCAACTACTACCATATAATAGGAAGATTTCTGTGCTATTATAAAGCAGAATTTGGATTTTTGTATAAGGAATAAAATAAAAAAAAATTGATGTAACTTGTTTTTTTTTCCAGACATATTTAAGAATTAAAGGAAATAGACAGAACAGATTAACAGGTAGGTATTGTTTGCTCTCCAATTTGTAATTGGCCTCTGTAAAAAAATGCTTTAATTGTCCTTGATATCACAGTAAACATACTGTAGTTTTATGATAGCAGAATTGCAGATTTATATTTGAGATTTATATCACATTGCCTTTGTATTCTTGCTGGCATCTAATTGTGATTGTATATATTACAGCCAAAGGTAAAGGGAAGGGAAAGAAGAGGGGAGAGGAGACGCAGTGCCCAGTCTGCAATGATAAGATAACTGGAACATCAGAGGAGCTCAATCAACATGTAGAAAACTGTCTCAGTAAAAAGGTAAATCACAACTATATTGCAATCATTTAATATAATGTGTTAACAAAGATTGATGAAGGTATGGCTTTATACCTAAAAACTCTATCTAAAGAAACTAAGCTCCCATTTGATGTCATGTTAGTGTCGTAATTACGTAATCTCCCAAACCATATTTCAAGTCCACACACCTTTTTGGATTTATTGAAGGAACACTATAGTTGTGAATCCTTTTATACTTATAGAGTATGTGTCCTATGTTTTATCAGAGGGTGGAGGAGGATGATGAGGATGACATTGACATCGAGGGAGAGTTTGAGGAGTACGAGTGGGCGGGTCAGACCCGGGTCCGAGTCTCTACCATGCTGCCAGGGGGACTCGCAGGTATTGCAATAAATGCCAACTTTGTATATAAATGCCCACTTTGTCTTAATATGTACCACATTATGGAAGGCTTTTATATTTATATGGCTCCCAGTGACATTTTATTATCTAATATAAAAGAGGAATAAAAAGAAGAGGTTCTGATATTAGTAGAAAAAAAACATTAAAAAATTGAATATTTATCCAAAGTTTAAATTGATCTTTGGTTACTTAAGATTTCCTTATTGCATTTTGTGTAGCATCAGGATTCAAATGTATAGACAAGACTGAGGAGGAGGATGCCGATCTGGACGTGGACGGAGATGATGAGAAGGATTACGGACAGACGCAGTACTCTGAGGCAGACATCATCCCGTGTACCTCAGACGAGCCCGGGGAGGACAAGGAGAGGAAGGCCCTCAGAGACGCCTTCATCAAATCCAGGTCTCCTTAATTACCACACCTTTATATTAAGATATGATATGATATGAGGTTTATTTCCAATATTTCATAATCAAATTGTTATTCATTTTTTTTAATTCATTATTTCTGTGGTCATATATTTCAAGATTTTCAGTGGGATATTTGAGATATATGTCGGAATGAAACATAACCTTTTTATGAGTATTTATTAAATGCTTTGTGGTTTCAGAGGGGAGAAAAAGCCACCTAGAAGATTACCAAATGATAGGAAACGCTGGCAAAAACAAGCAGGTAGACACATGTTTTTCACATTTTGTGTAAACCTTTTTCTGGTTACTGTTTCCAGTGTGCAATCTTTAATTATAGCCTCTTTTTTTAAGTTCCACCTTACATGATTTCAAACCAAATATTATCAAATGATGACTTAACCATAAGATATTCCACATTTGTTTAAAGTTGCAATAATATCATTATGTATTTCAGAGCAGGGAACGTCCAGAGAGAGGAGCAGTAGTACCACGGAGGAGGACTCTGAGGTCCCCAGCCCCTCATTCATGTACGTACACTCTATAATGTATCCGGCAAAAGTGATAAAAACAGTATATTTAATTGATTAATGATCAAAAACAGTATATTTATTGGGGATTTTTGCCATAACTAATGGCAAGCACTCAAAGATTGACAGATGGAAACAATTACTGGGACATACAAAATGCAACAAGCTTTGATGTATATCATTGTGTTTGCTGTAATGTATTTCGCAGATCATCTGATGAAGTGATTGAATCTTTGAAAGCCAAGATACGTGAGCAGGAAAGTGAGCTGAGTAAAAAAGACCATGTGAAGTGCCTGATCTGCATGGTAAGTTATGTTTGTCCATTACAAGTATACTAGATCATCCATAGTTGCCCCCAAAGGACGCAGTTGTCAGTTAAATTGTAATTTCTACCACTATCATCAACATGAAATACTTGCGATTGTTATCATTTTTTTCTCTGCTGGTTAATGATTTGTCTCTATCATATATTCTGAGGAAGCCATCTATGTGATCATGAAATGTAGACATGGGGTGATTGCCACTTCCCGCCATTGTTACTATGGACACTTCCTGTAACTGTCTGTTAGCTGCTCTCTGATTGGTAGAAATAAGCATCTTTGTCTGCCACCATTTTCTTGGCTGCTGTGATTGGTCAATTAAATGTATGTGTGCATGGTGCTTATATAATTATCAAGATGTGCAACTAAAGGAATATTTCATAAAGTTACATTATGTTGTCTTGTTCCTACAGGAATGTTACCACAAGCCACTAGTGTCTATACAATGCTGGCATGTGCACTGTGAGGAGTGCTGGCTAAGAACTCTGGTAAGTTATCCGCGATTATACTCTCTGATTGAGTATTCTGTCATTTAATTCTTCAGGTTATTTAATGTCCTCAGATGTTTATTGATGATTGGTCTTCATGTATATTTTCAGGGTGCCAAGAAGTTATGTCCTCAATGCAACATGATTACCTCAGCCTCCGACCTCAGACGTCTTTTCCTCTGAATAAATCCCATCAGAGGGATAAGCGATGATTTATTTTACTCAAATGTAAATTTATGTAAAGAGGATGCCAAGGATTTACTTAAAATGTACTTTTTTTGACAAAAGACAATTGATACTGGAATGGACTCCAGTCAGATATAAAATGAGTTTAGAATGAAAGATGACTAGAAGTATTGGAGTATTATGGTGCTTACCTGAATATGTCCTGACTGAGGGTGGTAAGACCATACAGCAATGTACCAGTCACCTCTTGATGAACAAATCTGCATCTTCCATATACCTGGAATCGGTTGTGAATATTGAATATTATTTATTCCTTGAAATAAATGCTACATACTTGTTGTTTTTACATCAAATTTAAATACTTGTTTTGCATGATGTAAATTCTGAATAAAATTGCTACTATATAAATGTAATAATATTCCCTATTCTTTTAATGTAAATTATGTTACACCTTAGTTCATTATGATTTTATTCAAGAAACTATGCATGAATGTATGACATTGTGTTATGGAATCAAATAGACCTTGTCAACTAGTTGTGTTTGAATAGATTCCCATAAGCAGATAGACATCTGATAAGTATTTTATTGAGCACACAATAGTTGTGTGACCAGAGGAAGTCCTAAGACCAAAAGATGTTAGGCTCTAACTGATGAGATTTGTATGGTATTCTCTCAGAATGCAATGTTAGGCTTTGTGCCAGTGATGCAAAGTGATGGTGCTGCAGCAATCTGTGGCCTAGTTTCATTTAGGTGTATGTGACAGCGAAATGAATCTGGCCTATTTTCACTTACGGTAATTGCAATGTGACAATTCTGCAAGAAGCTGTATGGCTAAGTTTAACTTTGGTGCAATATGACTCCTACAGGAACCTTTGGTTTGGTTTCACTCGGGTGCAATGTGACAATTCTGCAAGAAGCTGTATGGCTAAGTTTAACTTTGGTGCAATATGATTCCTACAGGAGCCTTTGGTTTAGTTTCACTCGGGTGCAATGTGACTGCTGGAGGAGGCTGTCTGCAGTGTGTGGCTTGGTGGTGACAGCAAGTGGAGACAAGCCTTGCACTGCTGCTGGCGACCCCTGTCTTATATCTAACCTGCTCCTGCAGTACACCACCCTCAATGCTCCACCTCAATTAGATTACCTCACCTCTTGCAAAGTGATAGTTATCACATCCTGCATAACTGACACTATACATATAGACATGTATGAAATGGCTTTTCATATGAGAAGGCCTGTGATGGCAATGTCTGAGTGGAGAACAACAACAGCAGTATGCAATACTCTCAATTTTATAATTCTTTGGTGATAATTGCTAAAATATGTAATATTGCAGTGAAAGTAAAATGCATTGTATCATATTTTTCTCATTAACATCTTGTGCCATTTCCACATATTAAACACGTCATTGTGTAAGTTATCGTATGTGACAAGCATAAATGCAGGAAAATTAGATGCCTGGATACCAAACTAAATGAGCCGAGGAGGGAATTTAAACAGACATGAAGAATTTAAATAGTTATTATGATGTGTAAATGATATTTAGTTTGATGAATTTTATAGCTTTAGTTACGATATTGGTTTTGACTACAGTGATCATGTTCTTATGAAAGGATCCCCAAAGTTAGCACAGTTATTTTGTAATTGCAAAAAGAAAGTGGTTTAACCAATGATATCTGCCAAAGCAGCATATCACATTAATTCATATGATACACAAGGAATTTATTGATGAAAAATAGAAATTCATCAATAAGCGAATTGATTTACATGGCAAAAAGAAAGTAGAATTGCAAAATAACAAACCTGAATTTCTCATTATTATATATTCAATATATCTGAAAAGAACTTAAAATGCTTGATGGTAGACTCTATTTGAAAATGATATATTTATCAACAATGGCAAAAGTAAGCAAAACTGAATGTCCTAAATTTATTGGGAGAAAATAAAGCATATCTACAAGGTAAACGGTTCATGCAAAAAATTTAAATCACAAATCTTATTTGAGAGAGCATCCCATTCCAGAAGATCCTGTTAGGGAAAGGGGTGGGACTTGTACATTAAGTAGTTTATTTGTTTGTTTGTTTGTTTGTTTGGGGTTTTACATCACTATCAACATTATTTCGGTCATTTCGTGATGAGACCTACTTGTAGCAGATATAGTGCTGCCTCACTGAATTGTCATGTCGCAGGTCCTTGACATGACAACCCACCCGGTCACAGATTTACAAGGACAACGGGTTAACCCTTCGCGCACAGGACTCAGCTCATGTGGGAAATTGTATCATGAATTCAACCTCGCCACAGCCGGGGATCAAACCCACAACTTTGGATCACCACAGAGGAACTGGTGCTAATAAGCTGGCACTCTAACCAACTGCGCCATGGCCCGTGGCTTAAGTAGTTTATAACTAGAACAATGATAAATAGTGTTTGTAACAACTATGATTCCATATATTACAAAATAAAGCAGTCAGTATTCTGTACTGGAAGTTCTGGAAGTAAATTAATTTGTCCGTGAACATCCATTAGCTTAAGTTAATCCAGATGAAGCAAGACAGCACTTTTGTACCAAAAAGCTGAATCATTTATCACGCAATATGGCATTAGTTAAAAATCGCACAATAAGGGCTAATGAAACTATCACCACTCAAAATAGTTGGGAGAAGAAGGTACATCTGTTATCAAGAATCGAAAATCTCAATAAGATCTTTTTTACCAGTGATGTGTAAAAGATGAAAATATAATCGGTCAGCTGAATATTTATTTTAATTTTTTTTTTCAAGATCTCTGCCATGCGAGACACATATAATACAAGAAAATACAAGAAATTATTTTAACATAATTAAATATTCAGTAGACCAATTATATATTTATTCATCTTGTACACATAACTGGTAAAATAATATTAGCTTATTGTGAGATTGTTTAAGTCGTATCGAAACAGATGTGTGTGTGTGTGTGTGTGTGTGTGTGTGTGTGTGTGTGTGTGTGTGTGTGATATGTTTAGTCCAGAAAGGGCACCGAGTGCCGTGGATGCGTCCTGACGGCCCAGTGCCGGCGACCGCATCATGTGACGGGGTTCCCAGGCGGCGGGTCTGTGGTCTGCCGGCCCGTGCGCCTCCCCACTCCGGCCGGATTATGCCGTCTCTGCAACATCTCCCACGCTTAATTATTCATGGGGAAGCTGTACTCTCCAGTACCACAAATCCCGAAGACTGAACAATGTGCAGTACTAGAGTATATGTGGAACATTGCTGTGGTTATTGTGGACCAGCTTACTGTCTACTTCTTACTGCTATAGCAATCATATATACATATCTTACCCTGATTTGATACCTCAATAAAATGCACCCACCTCAGATCAAGAGTACGAGATAACTTTACACATCCTGTACTTATACAAGATAAAAAAGAAATCTCAAGAAATAGTACGTTTTATGAATGCTGTTGCATTCAATATCATCTTTGATTGAGCTGGCTAAATGGGGAGAATAATGTTATGGTGGTCATCGGAGAGAAATAAATTCATATTTATATAATGTCGGTCCATATTCGGAATCATTTCTTTAAACCATTCAGCCTTGTTGCTAGCCATATATGGTCTTTTAATCAACTATAAGATCAATCTCAGTTATCCTATACTCATTCATTGGTGGTCTCCTTTACACTGTTCCATTTGTAGTATTCTATTCCATTGGTACAATCTCTTCAGACGTTACCAGTGGTACAATCTTTTCAGACCATTCCATTGGTACAGTTTCTTCAGACTATTCCATTGGTATAGTTTCTTCAGACTATTCCATTGGTATAGTTTCTTCAGACTATTCCATTGGTATAGTTTCTTCAGACTATTCCATTGGTATAGTTTCTTCAGACTATTCCATTGGTATAGTTTCTTCATACTGTCCCATTGGTATAGTTTCTTCAGACTATTCCATTGGTATAGTTTCTTCATACTGTCCCATTGGTATAGTTTCTTCAGACTATTCCATTGGTATAGTTTCTTCATACCATTCCATTGGTATAGTTTCTTCATACTATTCCATTGGTACAATCTTTTCAGACTATTCCATTTGTATAGTTTCTTCAGACTATTCCATTGGTATATTTTCTTCAGATCATTCCATTGGTATAGTTTCTTCAGACTATTCCATTGGTATAGTTTCTTCATACTATTCCATTGGTATAGTTTCTTCAGACTATTCCATTGGTATAGTTTCTTCAGACTATTCCATTGGTATAGTTTCTTCATACTATTCCATTGGTACAGTTTCTTCATACTGTCCCATTGGTATAGTTTCTTCAGACTATTCCATTGGTATAGTTTCTTCATACTGTCCCATTGGTATAGTTTCTTCAGACTATTCCATTGGTATAGTTTCTTCAGACCATTCCATTGGTATAGTTTCTTCATACTATTCCATTGGTACAATCTTTTCAGACTGTTCCATTTGTATAGTTTCTTCAGACTATTCCATTGGTATATTTTCTTCAGATCATTCCATTGGTATAGTTTCTTCAGACTATTCCATTGGTATAGTTTCTTCATACTATTCCATTGGTATAGTTTCTTCAGACTATTCCATTGGTATAGTTTCTTCAGACTATTCCATTGGTATAGTTTCTTCATACTATTCCATTGGTACAGTTTCTTCATACTGTCCCATTGGTATAGTTTCTTCATACTATTCCATTGGTATAGTTTCTTCATACTGTCCCATTGGTATAGTTTCTTCAGACTATTCCATTGGTATAGTTTCTTCAGACCATTCCATTGGTATAGTTTCTTCATACTATTCCATTGGTACAATCTTTTCAGACTGTTCCATTTGTATAGTTTCTTCAGACTATTCCATTGGTATATTTTCTTCAGATCATTCCATTGGTATAGTTTCTTCAGACTATTCCATTGGTATAGTTTCTTCATACTATTCCATTGGTATAGTTTCTTCAGACTATTCCATTGGTATAGTTTCTTCAGACTATTCCATTGGTATAGTTTCTTCAGACTATTCCATTGGTACAGTTTCTTCATACTGTCCCATTGGTATAGTTTCTTCAGACTATTCCATTGGTATAGTTTCTTCAGACTATTCCATTGGTATAGTTTCTTCATACTGTCCCATTGGTATATTTTCTTCAGACTATTCCATTGGTATAGTTTCTTCAGACCATTCCATTGGTATAGTTTCTTCATACTATTCCATTGGTACAATCTTTTCAGACTATTCCATTTGTATAGTTTCTTCAGACTGTCCCATTGGTATAGTTTCTTCAGACCATTCCATTGGTATAGTTTCTTCAGACTATTCCATTGGTACAATCTCTTCAGACTATTCCATTGGTACAATCTCTTCAGACTGTTCCATTGGTAGTCTCATTTAGACCATTCCATTATGACAGTCCATTTAGACTATTCCATTGGCGGTATCTTTAGACAATTTCATTGGCACCCTCTCTTTTAGATCAGTTTTTTTGTATAGTGTTCTGTTTGCCTGTTTTGGACTCCCCACGTTGATCTTCAGTATAGACTAAGTTTTTTGTGTAGTATTCACCAGATTCTTTCCTTCCAGTATCTCCTTGAGGTAATTGATGACCTTAATCTCCACCTGATAGGTGCTCTTCATGTAGAGACCCCAATATTGGAAACAAAAGGCGCCCTTGTCAGCTTCCGTGACCAATAAATATCAATTAATAATGGCGAGAAGAGGCTGTGAATAAGTATTGATAGTGATCTGTAATGCCTGGTGGGGTCGGGGAATGCATGAGAATTATATTTCCTTTATTTTAATAGGAAACCCATATTATTATTGGAATTTAGCATGACATGTAAGATAAAGCAGCCACATTTCCAACCTGCCACCTTGAACAATGAAGGAGTATATTCATATATGAGGGCCCATTAAAATATAGTTAAAAATGTTCATAATTCCCGTTGGTCACCGGATAACGTCTCCCAAATTCGGATGGTTTCTCTTTTTAAAAAAAAACCTGTCATGTTCAGGATTTCTAGATTATTTAAAACAAATGGCCCAATTTGAAATATGCTTGTCTCCCTCGGATCAGTGATATAACCATAATGGTCTTAGTGTGATGCATAGTATGATAACTTTAGGTACTTTGAATCTAACCCTATTTGTAAAATTGCAGAATTAATCTATAATAAATATTATAATTTGTTTCTTGGCTCCTCCTGCTTTGTGGGATGGGTTGATCTACCCTTTCCCTGCCATTCGGTATGGTGATAACCTTTTCTACAAGTGGTGCCAGATGCTGGGGTGTCTAGATCTGCAGCAGAACATGGACATTGCTGTAACAAATGACCGCAATGCTACACAACACTACAACTGACTCCACCAGCAAGGTCGTAAGTAGATAATGCTGAGTCATAAATCTCATTTGATTTTCCATTTGTTTAGCAGGTTCAGAATGAGTTTAATTTGGTATTTGGAGAATGGACATGGGTCAATTGGTCATTTAATGCTGGATTCACAGTGAGTTCTCTTTGTGATAACAAACCTGTTTTCATCATAATTCATTCCTATCATCTGTATCATTATCAGTTCCATTATACAATTACCACCCTGTCAATATCAAATAAAAATCATAGATAATAATGTTTGAACGCGAACCCAAGACCTAACAGCAATATTGCTCTCAGCCAAGACCAATGGTTTCACAGAAATCTGATCTAGTTATTTTCTCTTATTTTAGGTCTATGTTACATGTATCATACGTAACATTTTTATTTTAAAGCATTTGGAAATGTTATTGTGAATAATGAACTTGACATCCCTGTTTTAAAGCTTGTTTCATACAGATATAATTTATGCGATATAGATGACTTTTATGCCAATCTGACTTTCATTAGTGGAAATCAAATTGCTCCTTTATTTTAAACGCACTGTTATGTATTTTCTTTTCATGAAATATTATGTTAAGTTGATTTTAGCTTGCTCCATGTTTCATTGTGAGTTGACATTTGCCGCAGTGAAACCTGCCACCAGGCATGCCCCAAGTGGCCACTCTGCTTCTGTTTTCATTACTAATCAAGATAATTTACAATTGCATGTGTTAATGTCAGTGTTAGTGGTTTTCAATGCGTTGAGGTGAGTGATGGGGGTTGGCAAGGCTTGCTCTGCTCACGGCTACTCAAGCCTGCCAGCCTGCTGTGAGCAAACAGTCTACCTGCTGCTCACCACCGCACATAGACCAACATAAGGCAATAGTCCGCTTTGCACACACAAAGTGCTCACATGGTTAGGATGAATTTAACACAATAGACAACTCTAAAACAGAGGTCTTTTTGAATTGCGAAAAAATGGAATGCAAAACTTCTCATTTGTATAACCCGTAGCTAGCTTTCTTTCTTCATGAGCAATAAATTGTCATTATCATACTGTGAATAAAGAATTACTAAGATTATATTGGACAATATAGACATGCAGCATTTGCCCTAGTGGTGATTTGTTCATCTACCCGCAATGCTGTTCATAATAATTCCCAGTCCCAAATAAAAGTACTTTTAAGGAAATTGAGAATTTTTCCCCGAGTTCTCCCCATTAAAATTAAGTGTAATTATGCCCCATATCTACAGACGCACTAAGCGAACTACCTGCAAAAAACACAGTAATAACTTATGTCACAACTACTGACAAATCTATCATTTGAGAAAACAGGTGCAGATGTATGGAATGATACAAACTCTTAGAACCATGTCAACCCTGTCTTAATCAAAGTGGAAGAGTCATTTTTATGGCTTGTTGTACATGATTTGAATTGAAAATAGGTTACAATATAATGAGTATAACAACATTTTAAAAAGTCTAATACAAAATAATAATGTCTTATGTGTAAAAATGATTTTGTGATAATACAAGTGAAACAAACACTTCGAAAATCTCCGCTTATCCAAACCTAGAATTCCATTTTAAGTTACTTTAAGAAAAAAGTAATCCCAGATGATTTTGATTTTATGATATATATGGCAAAGAATAAGTCAAATACCTGGAAGACAATGGGGGAAGTAGTGGAACAAAGCTGCTGTTTAGTGTCTACAGGTGTTCGTCTAATAACTCAAAGCAAAACAAACTATAGAGCCACAGTGAAATGCAAATACTAGGTGACAAGAGCGAGTTCACAAATCATCATATAAAGGAAGCAAAATCCGGGGTTTTAAATGCCACTGGGAAAGATAAAAAAGGAATGTTACGCAATTAAAGTATGCGTTATTTATTGATTTAGAATACTAATTTATTCAAATAGATGCTATGAAGAGATATTTTTGAGAACAATAAAACTACAAGTTAACAAACAACCCAAGGAGGCTATAGAATATACAACCGCCATGGGTCCTAAGATTAAAAATTATTTGATACATATTGATATATGTAAACAGGAAGTACACATTTTATATGGATCATTGACCCGAAGTTAACGAATATTAATGTAGATTCATCGTTACAAAATACATTTGATATATTAAAGGCAAATATAACAGGATATCTTAGATACAGATTGTAATGATCAATATAAAATTTGTCTTATTTAAGTAATGATTTTTCTCTATATAATATATTTCTTTCTCAAAGTTATTGCCGTTGGTAAAAGTACGTTTTCAAGATCCACTTTACTCAGTCTTGCAGATCAAAATTATGTAAAGTTCTCATGGGGTTGCCGTTGTGGTGGAGTTAGTGATAAAGAGTAGTATGACTTAGGTTTGACCTTTGCTGGCCGGAGGTGGCCAGTCTGTGGCCCGGCAGAACAATGACATCAGTTTACCCTCATCTTCATTTCATGCTCATTACTACTGAGTGAAAGAAGACAAAGCCCACACTTCCGTTCATGGGATTCAGAAGAAGTTGGACGGAAGAAGACATACACCTTCGGTGTAGATGTCAGAATGGGTCCCTGTCAACGCTAGTCTATCAAGTGAAATTTATGGCTGTTTGGGGCAAAGCAGGAAGAAAGAGGACAGGACCATTTACGGCAGGCTGTGAAATTTGCACAATTGAAACACCTTCTATATCATTCATGGTAGGGTAGAGTGGGGTCTGGGAGTTAGGGGATGCGTACATCAAACTGTTCACATCGGACACCTGTGCAAGCAACTAGCCGATAGGAGAGGCAGCTACTGTTGTAAGAAGAATGTGGAAGTTTTCTCATACCCACAGGTGTGTGTAGGCAGGGGGTCTGAGGTACGGACCCCTTACAGTTTGATGGACTAGTGTCCCTTGACGCACATCAAAAGGCTGCTACTGAGTCGAAATACTGCCTGAATTGACTTTCTCATGAGTTTATTTCAACATGTTTTCAATTATTACACACAAAGAGACATTTGAGGAGGGCCCATTCATCGGCAGTTGACAAATTGCTGAAAAGATACATGCCTTTGCCATGAGTCGGGGTCTCTACAGAAAGCTCACTGCGGAGTTCAGTCGCCTGGACAAATCAGCCACCATATGACTTGCAAGATCGCTCGCTTGGATAATTTAATTGTGGTTGAGATATTGGGCACATTTTGCTTAGTTTGGAGTGCGATGACCATGCTTTAATGCGGGATGTCAAACGATAGGCCCTATTTCCTGCCTCCAGCACCTCTGAGGGTTACAGGGGGTATGGTAACTGTGAGAACTCAACACCCAGCCTTCAGGAAGAGCCAATATGGCAGCAATTGTTCTCAAATATAGGACGTAATTGACTGACACAGTCGCCTATAACAGCTGATTATAAAGGCATTTTTGCCATTTCTGGCGCTCATTATTTGACGCCCAGGCAAGTGTTTCAGATTCACTGACTTCATGATATGGACGCTGAAGTCAAGCTGAAGGGTATTTGCGGCATTGTTTGGGAAATGAAATTAACAATAGAAATGGCGAACACCTTCTGACAAAGAAAATTCAAACAACAACCAAAACATATTTTTACAAATACAGGAAAAAGATCAATAATTGTATCAATATGAGTGAGACAGAGATAGACCACGATATGTTCCGTTTTTTTTTTTATACAATAATTTTGAATATATGACCATATTTTTTATTTTGCTTTTTGATTGCACAATGTATTTATATTTGTGAGTACCTATAAATGTATGTGTTAATAAGAGCAGGTTGTATTTCACGTCTTATGGCTTCCCTATTGTGCCACATAAACTAATGCAGGACGTGGGCAGGAAGTCCTGCATCCAGTCACCAATCAAGTGAGGATCCATCACCAGGCTTGACATACCAACTAGCCTTGGTGATGAGCCACGCAGATAAAAACCAATGTACTAATTGGCTACAAATCTACCACAACTTGAGCACAATGTCAAACAAGATGGCCTCATGTTTGTGTGATGATCATTTGTGACAGTTCAATGTTTGAGGGCTGTGAGTGTGGCAGATTGCCATCTGTTTCTTTTATTTCATTGTCACCAGCCTGTCACATCTGAACTGTAATCAGACTGTTACATCTGACACCAGGGCAATAGTGCCAACCCCGCTACCAATAACCATAATCGTAGTTAGCACTGCAGTAATTGTAAATTAAAGGCCAGTCAAAGATCACAGATGATAACGAGGTGATAAGAGAGGGTGTTTATCTGTTCGCTATTGGTCAATATCAAAATCGGTCTCTAAAAGTACTTGGTTAAATAATCTGCAGATTTTCTCTCATAATTTTGAAATGTAACATTGTGAACTTGTGTCCTAGTTTGCAGAGATATAATTGAGAATTTATATTTAAGTTCTTGTCTTTTCCACTTTATTCTGTGCCAATATATTGATTACTTATGTAAATAAGTTATATTTACCCACAAGTCTTATATTTGTTGATCAATGACTAGTAATTCAATGGCATGTGCACTAAACACTTGTTACAATGTCTGCAGTTATGGATTGATTTTCAGTTTTCAGTATTATGATATCAATGCATGTACTAGGAACACGTGGTATGCACTTTGGAACCATTAGGCAGTATTATAGGAACTCATCCATCACACTGAATAGTTTACAAACTACATTTTCATTTCATATGTGCCCCATAGAGAAGTTAAATGAGCAGTAATGTGAGACATGGTTCTGTGCTGACATATCGAAGCCCGGTTACACGCCCTGACAGTCACATTGCAAATAAATATCTCATTATGTAAAGTTGTTGCAAAGTCCAGCAGCTCTTCCAATACTTTATGATTGATGGTAAAATGTTTGTTTGGCCAGATCAAGCTAGCTTTACCGACTTTCATATCTAGTTTGACTTTTTGGCCATTTACGAGCCACAAGAGCAGAATATTTTGATCACACTTCACATCATTTCTGTAAAACTACATATATGTAATTTTCCGCATGATGTTCACGCCCAATCCGGCGGTGATTCACACTGGCGAGTATTCTGACTTTCTCATCCAGCCTTTTCACATCATCGCCAGGCACCGGGAAAAATTTCCACTGTCCATAATCCCGAGTTAAACAGGCTTTAAATGAGTCGGAAAAAGACTAATGCTACTTTGATATGTGGACGGGTGGATATTTGGCCCCGATGTACAGGAGCCAAGTCTGCCATGCAAAACGTGATCGCCAACCTATCCGCCAGCCAAATAGAGTTATGAATTTTGAGTATTTATGAGAGGGTGTTAAGACAGCTGGCTTACAAGGTCAATGCTGCCTCATAGTACGCTACTATGCAATATGATTTATTCCGCTCATCATGGATGTATTTAACTGAAAAATATGTGATAGGCCGGTCCGAGGTCGGGGACAAGGGCCTTTCACCACTCGCCCTGGGGTGAAAGCGATTGACACGCCATTTGGGCCCTCGCCTGTCTAGCTCCCAAACAGCTTTGTCACGGATTTAGCAGATAGCCAGTGAATGCCCATATGATTCCGCTGATTACTCACAAAATGGCACAAGATGGTGTTTTATGAATGCCAGATCGAAGCAGGGTTGGCCGCCGGACACGGGTGATGATAAACATATTCATTTCTCAAATATGATGTGGCTGAGGTTTAATTTGTACCACTGACTGATAGCATCGTGCATGGTAAGAGCTAAGCGGGGATTGCACCTCATCATGCCCAGTCAGCATTCAGGATTTGCTGGTGATCAATCCACAACCCTGGCTGAGGATTTACCATAGCCAGCCATAGTTGTTCATAGTTTACTAGACAGATTCAGTCAGCCAGCTAAATACTCTTGTCCCTACCAACCTCTCACTAACACGCCTTGTCTACAAGCTTACTATATTTGAACATGAATTTTTCATGGTTTGTATGATGGGGGATATGTTGGACTATGAATATACAGAGATGGGTGATGTAACTGGCAAAGTTTATATAACACTTCATGGACTATGTTTCATTGCCTCATAAGTCCTCCTACTCAACACCCCAAATACCTATGTCATAACTTCATCTTTTGATGGATAGCTAGGATTTGAAGTAGAAGGTTTTAGGGATATAATACTAGATAGTTTACGTCATATGAAGTTAATGGGGAAAATGCACTGCATTTGAACCTGGAAATGATATCACAACAAATAGTCATACCAATGAATACATTTTCAGTGTTAGATGTATAGGCATACGTTAGTTCAAATGTCAAACCGTATATTGCCCTGATTTTTGTTTGTCAATGATATGATATTGAGTTACTGCTAACTAATGTAGAATCATGTGAATCCTTTAGTTTTCGAGCTTGATAAGATCCATTTAATTCACCCTGTCACTACTTTATGATATGTTGAAGTTTAATTACATCAATAGTATCAGCATTTTCACTATGTAACTAAAATCCATGATCATGGTATGTTTGGTACATGATGGGTGTTTTGGATAATAGGAAGATACTTTTATAAGTCTGGTCGATAAACAGACATACTATAATGGAATTGAAATATCTAATATTTGGAATAATATGATATGATAATGCTTAATTTTTCAACTCCTCAAAACATGCATTCGTCTTTTTGTCCCATATTTAAGTTCTTTCTGTTTGAACTTCAGTTCATCTGTTACATTTTCTCCCATTCCACAACATTGATCTTTGCAAACACCACGCTGATCTTTGTCCATTGAAAGGTGAGACAGCAATCCAGAGAAATCGTGGAGACCCGCCAAGTGGAAACATCGCTGGCAAAGATTGTACATCGGGTGCCCTGGGTGGAAAGGGATCCGCAAAGAGTTTAACAGAAGGATAAACAGTTGCAGAGAAAGATGGGTGATATGGGCTGGGAAGATTGACGCCCCTGGTAGCTGTGGTCATGAGATCTCCGGGGGTGGGGCAGTGGTGACACACACCCCTCACTCGGCACGGTCACCCCGGAGCACGGTCACCCCGGGTCATGCCGCTATCATCACTCCATGCCGCTCTGGTGCACGCATACTCCGGCCCACTGAAGACAACAAAATATAAGTCGCCTGCTTGCCGCTGGACCATGTGCAATTGGTGGGTATTCATGGCACAAGCCACAAAGATTTGCGTTTTACTGACTGGTGGAGTAGAAAGCCATTATCATTATTGTTGTAATTTTACACAATCGACCCATGTCATATATCAAGACTCAAGCAGACCATTTCCTAACATTCGACTGTCCTTTCTCTCCCTCTGTGCCCACACCAAAGTGCTTATTGACTTAGCCGCAAAAAAATGGACATTACAATAAATAGGCTGTCAGGCCAACATCACAATCATTGCTGCTTTGTCCGCTTGACTTTCAGAAGATAATTCTCTTTGCTTCTGCTGTGGCAAACTGCAGGAGACATTTATATCTTGGTGGGTGTGGGGAACCAATAAATGACTATAAATGAATCTCAGTCACGCCAACAAGTGCATTCATAGAAAACCCCAAACTTATCATGTGCCATCAATATGCCCTCCACGCCGCTCAGATTTGCCCGTCTTGTGTGCCTTAAATAGTTCATATAAGTTGGCAACCAAAAGTGGGCGTATGATAATTAATTCTATCCTGGACGTGTATTAAAACCGGGAAGAGATGCGGCCGTAGCCGGCCTGTGAAGATGACAGTTGTACCAAACATGTTCTTTATGGACTTCCATCATATGAAAAGTCTCCTTTTTATTCTGAAATCGTACCTCAAACAGTTGCTGCTTTTCAATTGCCCATCGATTTGAATGTTTATTTTCCTTAATCTAATCAATGCAGTTATGAGCGTTTATGATGGATTTCATCGACGCCACTTGCTATAAAATTCTAATCACTGATCATTGCTTTGTTGGCACCAAACATAATGCAAACAGTTGATTAGCTCAGATATCATTGACTTTGGATTCGGTTCTGAGACAAAAGTTTGACTTCTGTTAACTTGCACAGATGTCAATAAAACTTGTAAACTAACCTACGCACGGAAACTCATGAAATAGCCTATTGCAGGATGGTTTGAAACTTGAGTTTAGAGGTGTGAATGTTTCCTGTCCCAGAAGTTGAGCATTGCCATTCAGAGAGCAATGCTTGGCCTTGTAAAACTAAGTCAACAACAGTAAACGTATTGTTTGCTCCCACTTCTGGTACTTCTCTCTGGCAAAAAAGTTGGAAACTGCAGATGACTGAATTGTGCCTAATCGATTCATCCCGTTTAAATTCATACAACTGAGATGTGCGTCAGTTTTAGTTACTGGCAGTGAAATGTGAATGTAGACCTTAATGTTTTGTGCGATATTTGCCAAGAAATGAGAGTAATATTGAAGTGTGCCTCATATACCCCATGAATAATCAATGCCATTCGATCCCACGCATTCTTAATGTCCTCTTTTGAATATTTCCACGTGGATTACTGAAGATGACACTTCTGAGTGACACTCGCACATCTAAGTCTCTGTGCTAAGAACTGAACACGGGACTTGGGACCTGAGCCTACCATTCGCCTTCCGCAACTGCAAAGCACGTTTCCCTAACACGGAGACTGCACACGTAGGGTGATGACGATCCCCATCAAACTAACCACAGTCTCCATATCCCATTTCTACAACTGAAACCTCGCTGTTATATTTGCCCAGGTTCTCAGCGCTTGCAAACCGTTTATTTGCTCTCCGACTAAGAAGTTTCATGAACGATTAACTTTCACCTTAAGACGTGCTTTAGCATCCGGGAGGTGTCACCTGCAGCAGCAGCCCAAGATGAAGATGTGTCAACTGTCAGAGACTGCTCAGTACACTGGTGAGCTGCTCACACACAAAGCTCACCGACTTTACAAACTGGCTCTGCTCGCCCATTGTGCTCACCCACTCTCGCCCTCTCTGCTCGCCCACTCTCGCCCACTCTCCTCGCCCTCTCTGCTCACCCTCTCTGCTCGCCCTCTCTGCTCACCCACTCTGGCCCTCTCTGCTCACCCACTCTCGCCCTCTCTACTCACCCACTCTCCTCGCCCTCTGTGCTCACCCACTCTACTCACCCACTCTCCTCGCCCTCTGTGCTCACCCACTCTACTCACCCACTCTCCTCGCCCTTTCTACTCACCCACTCTCCTCACCCTCTCTGCTCACCCACTCTCCTCGCCCTCTCTGCTCACCCACCCTCCTCGCCCTCTCTGCTCACCCACTATCCTCGCCCTCTCTGCTCACCCACTCTCCTCGCCCTCTCTGCTCACCCACTCTACTCACACTCTCTGCTCACCCACTCTCGCCCTCTCTGCTCACCCACTCTCGCCCTCTCTACTCACCCACTCTCCTCGCCCTCTGTGCTCACCCACTCTACTCACCCACTCTCCTCGCCCTTTCTACTCACCCTCTCTCCTCACACTCTCTGCTCACCCACTGTCACACTCTCTGCTCACCCACTCTCGCCCTCTCTGCTTGCCCACTCTACTCACCCACTCTCCTCGCCCTTTCTACTCACCCTCTCTGCTCACCCACTCTCCTCGCCCTCTCTACTCATCCACTCTCCTCGCCCTTTCTATTCACCCACTCTCCTCACACTCTCTGCTCACCCACTGTCACACTCTCTGCTCACCCACTCTCGCCCTCTCTGCTTGCCCACTCTACTCACCCTCTCTGCTCACCCTTTTTGCTCATCCACTCTCCTCACACCTGCTCATTCACTCTCCTCACGCTCTCTGCCCACCCACTCTCGCCCTCTCTGCTTGCCGACTCTGTTCACACACACTACTCACCCACTCTGTTCACCCACTCTCCTCACACTCTGTGCTCGCCCACTCTGTTCACCCACTCTGTTCACCCACTCTGCTCGCCCACTATGCTCGCCCACTCTGTTCATCCACTCAATTCACCCTCTCTCCTCACACTCTCTGCTCATCCACTCTCCTCACACTCTCTGCTCACCAACTCTCGCCCTCTCTGCTTGCCCACTCTGTTCACCCACTCTGCTCGCCCACTCTGTTCACCCACTCTCCTCACACTCACTCTCTGCTCACCCACTCTGCTCACCCACTCTCCTCGCCCACTCTCTGTTTGCCCACTCTGTTCACCCACTCTCCTCGCCCACTCTCTGCTTGCCCACTCTGTTCACCCACTCTGTTCACCCACTCTGCTCGCCCACTCTGTTCACACTCTCTGCTCACCCTCTCTGCTCCCACACTCTACTCACCCTCTCTGCTCACACACTCTACCCACCCACTCTCCTCACACTCACTCTCTGCTTACCCACCCTCCTCACACTCTCTGCTCAACCACTCTCGCCCTCTCTGCTTGCCCACTCTGTTCACACACACTACTCACCCACTCTGTTCACCCACTCTGCTCGCCCACTCTACTCACCCACTCTCCTCACCCTTGTTTTCTATTTACCTCCATTGCTTCAGCCACATGATTATTCGGATTAAATTAAAAAGTAGATCTGTTATTTTAATCTGTAATTACAATACCTGACTATAATTACAAATTTGATCAGAGATTGTCCATGCTTTTATGGACAACCTATGATCATTTTGATAAAGATAAACATCCTTGAAACTTTATTTTTTTTACAATTGATAGATGTGTTTTTTGTGTTGAATTATTTAGCTATCATAATAAGTCACTTGCAATAATGAATCAAATATTTTGTTACTATTTTCAAAGCTTTAAGAACAGGCCATATATAAATCATGCACATAATAGTGACAAGTAGACCCTGAAATTGCCAAATGAGACAAAGATAAGGACAAAAAGATGTACATTTTTTTTCAATGGAAAGTTTGGAGTGGAGTTGCTTTCAGAGAAGCACACCATTAAGGTCGGCTTTTTTCACTGGGACACAGGAATGGTAGAATCCCCAGCAAAGAGCCATCTGCATGTTGAACTGAGTGACCTAGGCGGCTGGCTCCAATGTCATCCACCCCGGACCCCGCCACCGCCGCCTGGGAGGTCCCACTATTAGAAGTAGATTAATTTTAATTACAAAACTGGGAGCAGATTGTCTTGGACTTGATCCGGTGCAGTCTGCCAAACAGCCTGAATGTCTACAGTGCAGAGCGGATGCCGCACCTCGCCCGCTGCCACCCTGCATATCAGCAACGGCGGCTCAGCCCTCCAAAATCTCCGTGTGCCATCCGTAGCAAGTTAACTCCACCGTTTTCCGTTTAACGTTTATCAAAAGTGTACGTAGTTTGTCCAGATCGGATGCTGGTTGTCACAGTGCAGCAAGCCTGCCAAACTCCCCCGTCCCCATTGCGACCAGGACATATACATGTTCAATCCCCGCCTAAGCACTCAGATTTGCTTCAGGTAAGCCACAGGCAAAATCTCTCTATTCATCACTCCTGTAATATTCCAGGACCTAATCATTCTGTTTTGTGTGCTGTCACCAAGCATTTGTTTTATTCCCGAGTCGGCATGAAATATGCGAGTTTGTTGTCAGTATTGTTGAGTAGAGTCCATTGTGTAAAGCAGACAAGGCAGAATGGCACCAGAGCAATGGGGCCCTGCAGCGGCAAATAAAGCCCTCCAAGTCAGTGCCACCCCACAACCGGCTCCCAACACACCAGCCCCACCATACAAATAATTACTACAAGTAAGCCCTGGTTAATTGACGAGGATTTGGGCAAGTAACCCAGGACAAAGCTGAGTGGGGTCGACTGTCTGCGGGAAGCGGCCTAAATGTGTCGCCAGAGCTGCTCGCGACGGGGAGAGCACAGTGCCAAGCCTGGGCGCAGATCAGGGTTGATTTGGTGATAAACAGTTGTACTAATCATGGCGGGCTTTGCATGATGCGACCATGGATGACTCCGCACTAAGTCAATGGCTTCTTCCTTCTTTGCTAATGGCTATTATGGAGCATTGACAGAGATTTCACCATTCTAAGTCAAACATTTTATGACCTCTATAATTTAGAGATAGGAGATCAGAGTCGACGTCCAACTGCCGGTCAAGAAGCTGGCTGAGTGGGGTATCAGTGAGGGGGATCTCTGAGGGCCATCTCCTCACCCATCTTTGTCAGTCTCTGGGGTGCTCCGACCAACCTCCACATTTCTCACGGAAGCGTCTGGATTTGGACCACCGGATGCTGTCTAGTTCTGGCCAAATCTTGTGGGGCAGTAGGAGAGTTGGAGATTTGTCGCGGCCAATCTTGCCACATCCTTCAGTCAGACTGGCTTGAACCACAGGAGAGACTGAGAGGAAGTGTACTGGACACAGTGTCTGCCGCCCCTAAGCCTGAATGATGGACTCGCCGATAAAACCGACAAGAAAAGTTTATTCCTCGCAGACGCACATCAATTTTAAAGAGAAATTAAATGGGTATGCTTTGGATGGGAGAAAGTCGGGTAGCTTTTTATTCTGGTGAATGATGTGATTTTTATTCACCAGACTCGATCAATTCCTACTTTTGTTTCTGCTGTCTGGATCAGGGATTCAACTGCGAACGAGTCAATAATTATGTGCAAAAAGTAAATACCGAAAAGAGGCAATAAAATTCTCTTTTCATTCATATAAAAAATGAGAGGTTTCAGTTTATCTCGATTGGTATGGTCACATTTCGAGAATTGCCTGTGTCTGATTTATTGCTCTTTGTTCTTTATAAAAATAACATGAGGAATGACATCTTTTTATTAAAGTGGAAAGCAAGAACACTTCATTGCTGTTATTAGGAGGCACTGAAATGATGGCGGAATAAAAGTGGGATTTATTGTGGCCTGAACATAATTGAGTACAGAATTAGAAGAAAGTGCTTATATTATTTGATTGATATTTGCGGCTAATGCATATACACTGTTAAATATAGTTCAACATTTAGATAATTGTATTGCTGGTAGCTTTTATTTGGTGGAATAATGTCAGCCTAAGATATGGTTCTCAGTGGTGGTATACAAATTAATTATCAGTACTTTACTTTTATCTCTAATTCCCAATATCTCTGCACGGCATTGACAGCGCAAAGTGTAAATATCGTCCATTGTGAATGCTATAAATGATGTTGAACATTTTATCGTTTCAGAGTTTATGGCAGACGGTTATCTTTTACTGGGTATGCCTGCACAGTGAGATGAAGGTGTGTTTTGTGGCGGAGCGCACTTGATGTCCTCTGTGATGTGGAGTTTTGATGGCAGAGTTGAGAGGTGGCTACTGTGGACACAGTATGTGCTGGCAGAGAGTGTCTCAGATTGAGGTGTGGAGAGAAGAGTTAGGTGGGAGCTGCTGTAGACACAGTGTGGGCTGGTAGAGAGGCGGCCATGTGCGCTCAAGAGGCAGAGCACACCATCGATCAGCACGCCCCTAACATAAGTTAGCACTCGCCTTGTGTAACACCAAACGCCGCCGTCTGTTTACTCTCGCCATTGCTCACATCTCATCTTAATTGTTCACATGTTGAAGAGCTCCCTTCAGGTATCGAAATCGGATTAAGCAGGATTAATTTGGTCATTAATTACTGAGTGAGCTGATAGCAGAGGGCACTTGATCTTTGCAAGAATGGTGAGGGCAGGCGGTGTGATGTGTGAGCACACGAGATCAAGGCAGCGAGAGCGGATTGTTCACTGCTTCTGTAAAGAGCAACACTGGCATTGCCTCACCCATTACAAGTCTGCCTTGTTATCGATCATCCCAACCAGGATTGCAGCCACTTCTCTTGTCAGCAATGGGATACACACACAACCAACCACCCCTGTTGTCCACAAAGCCCTAATTAGCAGGGGGGCATGAAACTCAAGAATGCACGTTTCAGTTGGGTAGCCCTCTTTGGCCTGAGCAGGAATCGGCCCAGCAATGCTTTGATGAGCTTGTGATCTGCCTTCCACCATGTCAATGTTTGCTTCTCCAGTTTCACTGTCTTTTAGACTCTAACAAGATGTTGGTTTTAGGATTCTCTGTCCTTTGGCAAAACTTTGCTTGAATCGACAAGTGTATCTTGGCCCAGATGGGTGAGTCTTGAAAGTTGATTGGGATGTCAGTGCTAACTTGAGTGCGCACTCATTCATCTTAGACCTAATGATGATATAAAAAAAAACACACATTATCAACAATAGCTCCTTTTCTGTGATTTATTCACATCTCGATAAAGCAATTTGTTCTTTAAAACAACTTCACATTAAGTCATTATTCACATATTACACGTCATCTCACAAACCATAGACATCACCTGGTCTGTGCATGACGGACAAATATTTGCGCATGAGGCCAATAATAACTAGTCCTTATCAATACTTTGCTCTATTTAGCGTATATTGCACGTTTAGGGTTCATTATTACCCCCAATCTATGATGGGCAGTCTGCTGCCATTGTACAGGTCAGCACGGCATCTGGCTGTATATTGATCGCAACAAGTCCCCATAATCGACCACATCAAGTCGCGCAAATATTTACTGCAGAATATGGACGTGTAAGGAGTATGCTTGGTAGAGATCAGGTTTAGTCTTTGTTGGGACAACACCTGATCTTTCCTTCTTCAACGCATAATTTTTATTGATTCTGCTGAAATATCTCATAAATCTCAAAGGTGAGCAAGAATGTGGGTGATCTCAGATATCATCAGTATTCAGGTCAGTCTTTGTCTTAGCTGAAACTTCCCAATGCCATCTCAAAAGGGACTATTTCCAATAAAGGGAGAAGCTATATAACTATAATTTATTTAAGATTAGCATGACTTTTATTTTATCATTCCCTAGTTTTATGGGGGTTTGAGAATGGCATTTCTTACTTATTATTTTATTACCGATAGATATTTCATTATCAGTACAATGTGAAGTGACATTTTAGAAGTAATTGAAATATATATATATATTGACGAAAAACGATATTCATTTCTTTCAATTGGCCTTCTATCATTTCTGAGTATCATCAAGCTGTATTATTAAGAAGGATGTGATTATACATTTAATGCTAATCAATATAATTGCAGTTGTCCAGTACAATAGGTCCGTTTCGTGAACATTGACGATTTGTGTTAATTTGTCTACCTTTTGACAGAACTCACAATAGATAAAATGAAGTGTTTATCCTTCATGTTGTCAATACCTGGCACTGTCAAATCTCCCGCATGATTCAAACAATGCCAAGGACAATATGAGGGAAATCTAGGGATCAAACAGACGTATGGGTTTCCGCTTGTACAGGAAACCGCGCACCTGCTGATAAATCATTTCTTTCCGGATTCTAATTTTATGCCACGGCTCAGAAAACATGGCGGATGTGTTATCTCTGCGGAACAATATTTCAGTGGATAGTAATCACCGTGGTCCAAGCTGAAAGAGAATCATAAACTATTCTCTACTCTTGCATGATAAAGTGGGGAAGGACTTTGTTTTTCCGGAGTTATCTGATGTGGTTGTGATTTTATCATCAAGTTGGTTTGTATTTTATCACGAAACCACAAGGGTCACATAACTCATACCCAGTGCTGTGGGGGTCATTTGGTGAGATTTGTGTGGTTCAGTATAATTGTTTGTATCAATTATTAATATTATATTTTGAATAATTACATATCTTTATTAATGTATCAAAGACTGGTTCACTGAAATTTGTTATTAGAAGACAACTATCATTTTTTCACATCCATTATTGTTCTATTATGAATAAATTACACTGATTGACGTTTTCGTTTACCTGTAAATATGTTCCAAGTGGTCTTTACTTCATGCCAACCAATGGTCTAACATTTTACCAGACTAATTCAGATATGACCAGATGAAAGACTTCTGGAACACCCTAAAGCTCAAGTTAAGGTTTGTATCCAGCTTGCTATTGCCGTCAAAGCCTATCAGGGCTGATGGTCCTATTCTTGGCTTTAATGGATGCTGTGCCACGCCGCCTGAGCGACACAGACCAGTCAACAGGGAGCGATTATCAGCCACTTAGCCTATAGACACCCGCCCCTTCTCACATACGCACAGTACCACAGGGCTTTAAGTATACATTCTTTATGTTTGGATTTCATGTTCTCATTAACACAAATACTGTCCCTTTAACTGGATATTTTGACCCATATTTGAAAGGACAAATGCATTGACACTGGGTGTGTTTGTGTCACTAAAAATCCTAATATTATTCTCATATATGGAAGCATCTTTTGTATGGCAATATTTTTTTATATTTTTAGACTTAATAATTTGATTCTCCATAAATGCATGGGTAATTCTTGGTAAAATAAATAAATAGGAACTAAATTATTAAAACTTAAAGTATATGCAAGTCTTAGTAAATAAATTATTGTTAGTCGAACTTTCTAAATATAAGTTGACTGAAGAATCATTCTGGTTTGAAG
Source organism: Amphiduros pacificus (assembly GCA_949316495.1). Classification (NCBI taxonomy): domain Eukaryota; kingdom Metazoa; phylum Annelida; class Polychaeta; order Phyllodocida; family Hesionidae; genus Amphiduros; species Amphiduros pacificus. The sequence continues at coordinate 8,476,032 of OX439000.1, forward strand.
CTGTCTGTGAAATGTGATGTGGGACATGACCCGGAAGCAATAAATGCAATAAAGAAACTACTTCAGAAGCGGATACAGGACACATGTTATGTGGGCTTGACTGGTACACGTACATTACGTCACAAGCACCTCAACAGCCCCTTCCTACTTTAATGCTTATGATGGCAGGTGCCATTCACACATTTCTGGAGCCTTTGATGTCCATTGTTCTGAGCCGCTTGTAGTTAATCACACCATACCTAGATATCATCTTTATTCGGGATTGCTAATGCAAGCAAAATATAAATTGCAGAATTTACATCAATGATCTGCTTATCCAATCCACTTTAGAATATTTATATATGTGAGACAGGATGCGGCAAACTATTAAAGCTAGTGAGAGATCATAAAGTTGCATATGTATGTACTTCAGGCACTTCAGTTAAAGGAAGGTTAAACATACAAAATCTAAATCATAAAGTGACTAAATCTGCGAATTTTATCATTGTTTATGCAATGAAGTGTAGTGGTCACTGAGCCGAACAAGCATCTAACCCATTCTGGCCTTAAATTTGTGAGTGGCTTTGAAAATGTCAGTGTCAAACTTTACAAAAGAAATCATAAGTTCTTTGATAATATTTGCAAGTTGAGTTTAATATAACGATAAATAACAGTTTACATTATACATATACTGACCATACAAAAGTCAACTTTTTACAATATACATAATATTACAATAACTTTAAGTTAGAATATATACAGGTAATGTAGTATAAAGTAGATCACATGACCATGACAACTTGATAATACATTAAGAATAACACAGACAATAATAACATATATTTTCCACACTGCTCACCCTAAAATATATATATATAGATATATATGTACAATAATTCATCCTTCTATCAATCCTTTTAACTCAGATTACATCACAGCAATAGTCTAAGATTATCATAAAAGATGCAAGTTATATAAATGTAGAATATGCTTGATTAAGAAGTATAATTCAAATAAGTTAAGCTCAATGCACTATTGGAGACATGTGTATGGCGGATTACTTCCCTTGTTTTTCATGTGCCTATATACGTCAGCACCTTTGTCAACTTATGTGCTTGAAATGTTCATGTCGATTGGGTCCACTGAGTTGAAGGGTGTGACGTGACCAGCGCCTCGTTCCTCTACTATAATGTTATGAATTGCTTTGGAAGATACCAGGTCTAAGTGTTGATCGGGGACGATTAGATGAAGACCTTCCTGAGATCTGCTGGGGATGTGATCATGTTACATTGAGGACATAACCTTTTTGTACTCTGAAATAACACAAATGGTACATTTTCAATTTTTATCTCATGTCATTTAAAATAGTCATGGCTATAAAAAATATTTTTATTGCTCATATATCTAATCAAATTATGTGAAACTTACAATGATTTTGAGCCAGCACTCCTCACAGTGTACATGCCAGCATTGTATGGATGTCACAGGTTTATTATATGTACCCTGCAATCAGAGAAATCATTAACGATTGTGAAACGGTCCAATCATTTCCTTACAGGAATATGTCTGCTGTGCCAATGATATCCTCGTGAGGTTTGGCAGTTTGATAAAGAATAGTAACATTTTTCTTTTCAATGAAAAACTGTATGATTAATCATTACGCGAAAAGGTAAAGTTAAGTATCACTCAAAAAGGTCCAGGTCATTAATCATTAAAAAAGGCTTGTTGACTTCTGCATTAAAATGTATGTCACAAACACGTGACGTGACTTCCACATAAAATGTATATAAAAAATTTTTTTTTAAATTATGAAAAAAAGGAATTTATCAAGACATTGCAGTGGTATAAATCACATGATTGCTACATACCAGACATACATGACACCTGAGTTGGTCTGCTTTGCTGTCACATTTATTATTATTATCTGTTTGGCCATTACTTCTGCTTAGGTCCATTGCACTATTACTGAAAATAATAAGCACAATTAAATTTATGTTCACCATAGACTTTTATTAGGACAACATCGTACGTTTAAGGCAAAAATGAAATCTGTAATTAAAACAATAGAAACAACATCGAGGTCAAATATAATAAAGTAATACTGTATGCAAATCATTACTACAAGATGAAGAAACAGGTGGTAAGACGTACCACATTACGGGGTCTGGTGTAGTGACATCTATTTCTTGGTCTCTGTCATCGCCGTCATGATGACCATCGTCCAGTAATATAGCTCTGTGGTCGGAACCGAAGCTGCTATTGTGATCGCCGTCTCTCTGTCCATCCTCCCCTGATAACGCACCCTGGTCGGATGGCCGCTTGGGACGGCGAATCTTGTATTTGGCTATAATAAAGTTTTAGAATAAATTATTCATCTTTAATATGTGGGGGCGAGTTTAAATTACTCTTATTGTAGCTAGTTCAAAACATTTATTTTTGTAAACTTACCATTTAATCTTGCCTGTCGGTTTCCTTTAATCTTAACAAATGTCTGAAAAGAAACAATAGCAACCAACCATGTTAAGTGGCATTAAAACCAATATAATCAAATTATTCTGATTTCATCATATATACCAAAACAAAAATAGAAGCAAAGAGTAAAATGTGAGAATTTTTCAGATTATGTTGTTGTGTATGTACCTCATATCTGGAGCCTGAGACGGTGACTACGGTATGGGAGGCGGTAGCGGCGGCGCTGGAGGTGGGCAAGCAATGCTCGTATGGACTACCTCGGTGGCCTATCTCCTTCACCTCAATCTGAGCTGAGAGCCTACAACAATAATAATGCGCTCAAATATACAACCTAATTTCACACAATGTCAATGTTTTCAGTAATACTTTTGTTTTCATGATTAATATTTTTTTAAACAATCTAGCAGCGTTGCTCACCTGGCCATATCCCTGAGTTTTTCCATCTCCATTATATAGTGGCTTTCTATTTCTCCTATCTGCAGGTTGAGTCCGCACACGGGGCATCTGGGGTGAGCTATGTCTATGGGACTAGGGCTGTGGTGATCTGCAAGCATACAATTAATATAAAAAATATTAGAATTGTTATTCACCTAAAGATCTGTTTTTTATGCTTGCTCAAGCCAAAATTTGCCAGATTTGCGATATAAAACTCAATATTACTTCTTATTTGTCCAATGAGTTTATTAGATGCACTATTGAAGTGAACTTACAAAGGATTTTTTTTAACTAGCCAATAGAAAACGTTTGTACTTAGTGTTACTGGCATTGAATAATAAATTAAGAGAGACATACATTTAACGTTCTGTTACATTGTAAATAATATTTGGCACAGACTGATCAGAGCAAACATTGTCAAAACATGACGAATGTATTGTCATGGCCATGTTAAATATTGAATACATTTGACAAGATAGCAAGCAATAACGAAGCAATTGCTTATTATAGTCACACATTTGTGAACAAGGCATTCTATTAATTTGTTTGACTCATTTGTTTTTATGGATTATAAGTTACCAAACATGGACCTGTTGTGTTGTAGATTAAACAAATAGAGTTCCCACGCTATGTTGTCAGTTTGTGGAAATTCCGAACTGTGACTGCAGATGCCGTATTGATAAAAATGATGAGTTTATTGCGGTGACAAGACACGCTGTTTGCTGGTGCTAGTGTACAACACTTATCTAATTTTATATTACATGGACTCAACATTGTATAGACAAATATATGTGCAAATTGCGGTTATAATGTATGTATAACTCACTTTTATTTCTTTATTTGTGCCGACAGTGCTGAGACCATATGTGGCCTTGATAGTGAATGCAAGTCAGGGCGGCCCGGTGTTTGATGATACAGACTGAGATATGGATGTACAAACCAGATAACTTTTAGTACCTGACTGTATGACATGCATAGACAACTTTATTAATCATCAATGTGAGTTGAGGGCAGGCCAAGAATTGTATGGTGTGATTCCAGTGATGTATTGACAGCATAAATGCACGGAATGCACCCTCCATCTAAAAGTACTTAATAGTGCAGATGAGCAAAGTGTACTGATAGTTCCTCTGGCCGAAATCCGCCTCAATTACACTTGTCATTTCATTTCTCCTGCATCAAATAAACCCCTCTTCTTTGATAGAATTTATTTGATAGTTATTGACAGCAAGTTAACAGTTTTATTATGAATATTTTACATTCAGCAGTCATCAGACCATACACGGCGGTCTGTTGTCTTTTATTGTTGCCAAAGTCACTCGAAAAACTGGGCGATCCCCTCTCGCTGCCAGGCAGCTCCGTTCCGTTGCTTCAGGAATTTCGATCCGAAACAAAGGGGGAGCACCCAGGATCAACTAAAACTCATTTATTTGGGGAAATTAACTAGTCAAAGTGGCAGAGGCGTTTCTTTGATGAAATAGAGACATTGTGTTTTCCGTATAATGTCATTTGTGGGAATAGACTATTAGTTAGTGGTTTTGATACACCCTGACTTCAAATGACATATTAAACGTGCACGGTGGCTCTCTCCGTGAATTGCAAGTTGAGTCATTTGCTTTCATTGAGCTATAGAGAAGAAGGGGTTTGTTGAAATACCGGACTGCTATATTGAAATGGCTAAGCATATGGTCTTTGATAAAGTAATATATGAGAACTGCTCTTATTTGCTTAGGAAGCAATGCAGATTAATTAGAATAGAATGCCAGAGTTATTGGGGTCCCCACTTTGATGCACATAATACAACCTTAACTCAAATATTTCTCCATCTAGCAACAGATTGGGGACATTCTTGGTTTGTTTACATATGTTTACCTCGTGTAAGAAATATATATTAAGGTTACTTAAATTTGGTTTAAAACCGTTCAGTGGTGTGTGTGGTCCTCCATTAATCACTGGATTACGGTATGCTACTAACAAATAGTCACTATCTTCTCTGCTTCATTAAAATGAAAAGCAATAACCTTGACTATCCAATAAAATAAGCTTTTTCGATGTAGCTGTTTGATATATTTCTTATCATATCGAGTAGTCTTGGGTTTCTCTGGTGTGGATTAATTGTAAAGTTAGTTTATGCAGCCGGCTAATGGAGACAAATGTGCGGCCGTCGAAGTGGAACTCTTACATAAAGAGAGCATGGCCACTATATCTGCAGGTGTTACATCAAGTGATTAAATACTGTGAAAATGAAACGTGAGGTGTGAATAATTTGCTCCATTCTCTACCTCTTTTTCTTAGGCACTTTCCTTAGTTTATTCAGGTGACTGTGATTTAAACAGATTTTTTCAAGGCAGGATAGAAATCTGTGTTACGGTATGAATGAGCTAGAAAAGTGTGTAATTGCAGACTTTTGGCTGTTTTGTGCTCTGTCACAAATTAGAGGGCAGCTGATGAAAAGAATTAAAGTCTTTCTTGACTTTTCTGCTAAACTTCATTACTTGCATCAATCTGCACTTTGGCAAAGGACAAATAGAGTCCATTCATGCTCAACACGTTGCTCTTTCACACTGAAAATTGCCTTTCCACAGTTCACCACCTCCCATACAGGGGCTTATTCACACCGAATCTCATTGCAACAGATTTGCAATTTAATTTAGAAATGGGCATTTTTGGACATTGAAATCGATCCCTGAATAAACAGTAGCGAATGGTGCAATGAACAAGCAACTGCTTTCTTGCTGACTAAAGACTAAGTAAAATAAGGTGTTGTCATCCAGTAAGTATTAAAGTGCAAAGAAAATGTTCACATAAGAGACGATTATTTAAGATGATTTGTGAACTGTTTGGTGTTGTGTGCATGGTTGAAGGCAATAGAAGTAAAACAAGCTCAATGGGTTAGTGACTCTTCGGGGTTGTTTCCTTTTTCATTGACACGTAAATATCTCTCAAATAAACCGACTGTTGCATTCCAGTTTGAGCGTTGTCCGGTGTCCTGGTAGTCATTGCCCGGTTTTACTCCTCCACCAAACCGGTTAACCGGTTAATTGCTTTTCCGTGATGAAGTCAATCCCGGCAAACAACACCACTGCCCACACCTGAAGAACTTCGCTCCCTCAACAAACCCTTTGATTGCCTTTCAAATTATTGGCAAGAACAAATTGTTGAGAGCAATTATGAATTCCATAAATTCACCATCAGAGTTTACCTGACCCCGGAGACAGTATATTGGTATGGGATGAATAAACGCACATCAAGCTGAGTTCTGTAAGGAGATGAATATGCAGAAATATGTGGCCTCAAAGAACAAAGTCATTCACTTCGAGGCGTTGAGCTATTGCTTGGAAATATCATGTGCCACAACTATACGGTGTGAAAGGACGGTTTCAGACATGTGTTCTATGTAGCAAATCGACTGAAAACATTTCTGCTTGTATTGAAATGGAAAGCGCTGTCTGCAATTGAATATACAATCAAATATGCAGGCAGGGCAGAAGTATGGGTTGTGGGATAGTCACCTGTCACACTCAAAGAGATTTGCCATTAAAAAACACATAACAGACAACCAACCAAATTGTCACCTTAAAACCAATCAGAACATACTTTCTGTTGTTCACCTAGGTTTAATCTCCTCATAAATCTTGGTATGATAGTTTATTTGTGAAGACGTGCATGGGGACTATTGAGATTGAACAATGAAGCTATCATACATATTCACATGTCACTCTTGAAACGTATCTACGATAATGATAAATACCCCACAACATATCATAATATTGGACAAAATGTCACCACTTATATGAGTTTAAGAAATTCCCATTTTACTGAATTAAGGAAGATTTTCCATAAAACATTGTTATAAAAGATAAATCACGACGTTGTTCTTGATATATTAAAAAAATTGTCAATGCCTGTCAATCACGCTATATCTGCCTTAACCAATCAGAAATATGTATGGAATTAATTACAAGCTTACAATTCCCACTGTTGTAATATGGCAAGAGTTGCCTCACTAAACATGAAAAAGTAACATCTATAGAATTAACACAATCGACCGCCTAATTGTAATCACTGATCAGCGCCCATTCAATGAATGCCGACATGAAATGGCGAGAGTTACCCACATGGAAGTTCCCTGAAACAGTCACACGCTACAAAGTTCCACCGTCTGCCAACAATGTGTCATAAGCAATTGACTGGCATCTTTCTGACTTGTGTCTGTTTAATAATTTACGGCGGTGGTGTGCCATTGTGTGAAGGTTGACTATATATGTTTGGTGTGCAGTTTTTGGTTGGATGCGAACATTGGTGGAATGGGAGCGTCTCGGCATCAACATGGCCTCTCATTGACGGCATTCATGAGGCGGATAAAAGCCAGAGTGTTTGCCAATTGTGGTGGAGGCAGCACACCTGTGAGACTCCCAGCCACGTGAACCATCCCCGGCACCAGACATCAAAGGCGACAAGGTCACACCGGCATCAGCGACTTCCTCCCGCCGCAAAAATGACCAACACATGAAATGTGTGTGACATCTCTATTTTAAAACAAAACATAAATTTCCTGTTCATATATATATATCTATAACGCTTAATTCATTTTTTTTAACTTAATAAAAAAATTCATGGATCTTGGTGGAACAATGATTTGAGATATTTCCTTGTTTCCAAACCACCAAAGCCACCGTGCAGCACAGTCTTTTTTTCAAAAGTCTTAAAGGAATCAATTTTCCTCGTCAAATTGAGTGTGAGGACCCTTGATCGTGATGACTGGGCGACGTGCGAGGTTACAGCTAGGTCCTCTGCAGACCTGTCACTTGACGCGCTTAATGCAATGGGTAAATAGGGCTCAAGCATCGCATTGATTACGGATGAAGTTTCATCTCTGGAAACTACAATACTATGAAGTTTGCTCATGAATTATTAGTGAATCTGGCATCATAACTAGTTATACTATCAATACAGGGAAAGGCAAGTGTGTCCAAGCCGACCGGGGGCTCCTCTCCACCTGGTTACCACTCAAGCTCTCTCAAAGATGTGCTTGACAAACCACAATATACCCTATTAGGTGAGAATATACATCTAAATATGACCTGACTCTCTTTATAAAGAGATATGTTTAAACATACCTATGTTTAAATAAACTAATAAGCTTTCTTTATCTTTTTTCTTTCTTTCAGTTTTGATTTCTTTACTTCTTTATACAATACAGCATATATTTCCCGTGGGGTTCTCTGCAGAATATAAGGGGATACTTTTGGCTATGTCTTACATTTATGGCAGCGTGGGAACCTGGCGCTGATGGGCTGTGAAGTGATGCTGTGCTTCTGACACTGCTCACCTCTGTCTCCGCATCATCCATCCCACACAAATTTGCTCCAGCAGATCAGCCGGTAGTAATCCTACTTAAGCTGGCAGCATCAATTAAACTGTTCCAGCAAATTTGCTGTTATTTCCAGATTTGGGCGCGATGAATCATGTTAATGAGGAGAATGGCATTGTCCGGTGTTGTAACCTGCCTCTTTGATTTGACCCACTCAGCAGCCCCCGTCGTTTATTTGTCCCCCGTATTATAGCTTAAGTGCCTGATCAATGTTACAAAGCAGTGTGACACTTTAAGTGCGCATCTCTAGCTCTCCACCATCTCCCCCTGCCTCAGCAACCCCATCCTTCTCTGAGAACTCACCAGCTTCTCTAAACATACCCTCATCTGGCTGCCCCCCGTCTCCGTAACAAATCTACCCCACGATCAAACACAGCCCTACACTACTGACCACTTTGTGAGCTTCCCCCATACCTGGCTTGACGGTTATTTGTGAGTGGTGTCCTCTTGCATTTAATATTTAAACACTGGCCATCCCTTGATAGATGCAGAAACGTGCTCCAGACCCAGCACGTGCTCCTTTATTCATGATGGTGGTCATAACAAATAAACAGATAATGCCCTAGCTAGATTCTGCGCCGCATATCTATGCCGGGTTGCGGATTTTCTCTCCCATCTATACTGTGCAAATGATAAAAAATGCATCCACAACAAAACGCATATATTTGGACAAGATCTTTTGACCTCAAATTTCATCTTTTATTTTATGAAATCTTCAAGTGACTTCTAAGTATGCATATGAAAATAGGAATATGTATTGTCAACGCCTATTCACGGACATTTAAGCTTCAGACAAGAATACTAAACGATCAACAAAAGGTCATTTTTTATTTCTTGAGATGGTATGTAGAGTGCATGATTAAGTACTATGTCTATGTGCAGCTCTGTAAATTCACACTCGGCCGTATAGGTGAATTAATCCTTTATAGGAATAAAATAAAAACCCAGACAAGTTTTTATCATGTTTTGTTTTACGCATATCTAACAGAAGATAATTCTGTCTAATATACCAAATTAAAAGGTTCTTCGCTAAGAAACCACTTGTGATTAAAGTTGAGCTGAACATGTCAAATATTTAAATGAACACACATCCACCAATTTAATTGCATTTCTCAAATTTAGGGATTCAGTTTATTTGGCAACTGTAAAACAAGTAGTGAATGAATGGCATACCAGAACGTTTTCCAGCACAGATCCCCAATCAATTTCGCTGTATATTCCCACTGCAGTTTACACAGCAGTTCAGATTACAAATCTGGTCCTTAAGACAATTACCAAGGAACCACGTAACAATTGACGCAAAACAGAGCTTTAATTACCGATATGTAAAATGGTATATAATAGGTGTAGTAACAATTAGGCGGCTGTCTCAGGGGGATACGACTGACAATACAGAGGCCAAACAAACCCACGGTGTCGTGGGAAAACGGCCACAAATGCCTGGATCCAAACCAATCTGCGATCTATTCACAGAATCTTTTGAATCATCAAACTTATAACGGATCTCACAAAGACTCATTTACCTATTTACAAAATGAGTATTTGGAAGTATATATTTCATTAGAACACACGAAGTGTTCAAGTCGCAAAGGCAGAACGGTTTTTTCTGTCTTGACAAGTTTTAGCATTTGCGTGACTAAATGGCTGCAATATGTGATCTGAGCAAGTGGTTATTGAAACTCGCATTATGAATTACACAACACAGATATGTTTGTATATTGTACACTTGTACTGCTAGTTGATCCACTATGAGAATAACTTGACTCCACAAAATTGCGATGGCTTTATAAAATGTCTTCAGGAGTTCTAGTTTAAATGTTGCCAGTCTCGTTTAACAGCAGTTACAACATTGAAGTGCACTTAAGATAATACACCGGTGTAAGTCACGTGACGGTGTCTTAATGAAGGGACAAGTGTTTGTGGAGAGTTCACTGGACATGAGAGAAGTCACTATATGCATATTTCATCATTATGTTGTGCACAGGGACCAGACCAGAAGATCTTCTCTTCCGGACCTGTTCCATCACCATGTCAACCAAAGCATCACTTATACTATTCTTTCTGCTTTCATTGTGAACACTCTTATGTTCTTATAAGTATAGACATGTTTTGTGGGGTATATATACGCCACCTGTTCTTCAGGCCCTGTGGGGTTTGGGGTGGGGGTCTAATATTCTCCCAAACGAGTTCGTTTCCAAGACAAAATCAGTCCATTTGCACAATGTGGCCACAACAGACTTGCAGTGTAATAGATTGAGTAGCCCAACAAAGTCAATCGTCAAAAATTTGATTTGTGCATGGCGGGTAGTTGGCAATGAGCAAATTTGGCTGCCAGTTCGTGAGGGGTTATTGTAATGGGGGCTGGAGGTTGAGACCTAACAAACCAGAGCCTTGTAGTCAATTGAATCTGTTACCGAGGCTCAAATCAGCAACCTGCCCTCGGGAAATGGACATTTTCAGCCTATTTTTGCATTCGCAAGCGGTGGGTGAGAGTTGCCAAAATCGACAATCAAATTTTGAAGTCAAACATGAGAAAATTGCAAGAGAGAGCTAATTGCTGAATCCATAAGTCTAAAGGAAGTGTAAGGGATTTAATGGGGAGTTTCACTTGGGTGCGATGTGTATTTCTTCTACTCTCTGTGTATTAGTGATGTACATTTACAAGGAATAAGCAAGTAGTGCGGAAATTAAGTGCACTCTTGAGTGCTGTAAAACAAATGAAACAGAAAGGGCAAAGGGACCTGGTGTTCATAACTGTTAGTGGTCACTTCAGACAGCCTGATGAGCATTATTCTGCCTCGCTGCCTTCTCTGGCCAAATGATGAAGCAGAAAAAAAACAGCACCAGAATAACAAGTGGAATATGTAATAGAGAAGGCACTGACCTGTGTATGAATGTTTCTCGTCTGTGTTGGCAGCGTCCAGTGATTCAGGGCTTCTGACAGAGAGACCTGGGCTGAGGCCGCCGTTGTTGAGGGACCGACCTCCCGTGGATGGGCATCGTGTCTCCATCGGCGGGGAGCCTCCTGAACGGCCGTCCGCCATCGGTGATTTGGAGGGCATCTTGAGGTCTTCAGCAGTCTTGTCTGAGCCGGGGTAGCCGTCAAGCCTGGCCCTTTTGGCCGGGACAAAGGCTGAGGGATACTCATCGTCGTGGTGCAGGTTGGGGTGAAGAGAGGTCCTCTCTCCCCCGGGACTAGTGTGGTGACTAGAGAGGCTCCCCTGGTCTAGCCTCAGCATGGACGGATGAAGTAGATGCTCTCCCGGTCTGTACAGAAACAGAGAATTTGGAGGCATAGGTAAGCCAGTGTTCTTGTCTCCAAGTCCGGGGATCATGTAGGGGTGTGATCCCAGACCAGGATGACGGGGTAGGTGTGCCAGGCCCTCCAGTCCTGGGGTGCTTCCTGGGGTGCCCGCGGCAGCAGGGTGCAGGAACGGTCTGGCCCATAAGTTTATCCCAAACATAGTGAAAAGTCCTGTACTTCTCAAATTGTTGAACTGAACTCAGTGTTTTCAGAGTTGGTGTTGCTCAATAAATCCACGTAATGACAGAGACAATGAGGTGTGAGGTCAGAGAGTGACTGTCAGTTGAACTAGCACGGAGCGCCGACTGAGGCGGATAGAGTGATGACACGCTATACTACCTGAGGGTTGATACTGTTGGCTCGCTCCCGTGAGCGCTGCTGACTGGCCTACACCCACAGTCACAGCGCCACCTGCCCGCCGACACTCACACAACTCTCGCAGAGATCACTCAATGATACCCTACAAAGTCCCCGTATCAGATCAAAGTTCCAATATCTGAGTTGACGTCAGTAAAGAACAGTTTGAAATACAAAACACAAATTGTATTTTTTGTGTTTGTAAAATGGACAGTCTGCTAAGCATGAAGGTGGTGCGTAGATGAAATCAGTGCGACATTGATGAAGTTGTGTTTTTATGGTGTGTTCGCAGAGTTCCATAGGAGGGGTTCCCCTGTGCGATGTGTGCGGTGCCTCGGTTGAGTTGTAACTGTCCTGTGAACTGCTGTGCTTTAAGGGTTGTTGTAGTGGCTAACTCCTTAATGTGAACAATGAGCCACCGAACCTACCCAGCACCAATCACGCGTCTTGGGGGTGAATCAATTATGCCCTACAAGCCACCCTGGCCTATACTATGATATGCATCACACTAATAAAACTGTCCGCATTAGCATAAGAACTACACATCTTGTCCTCAGTGTAGTTGTTGACACCCTGTCCTGGAGTTTCTGTGAGAAGGGCGGGGCTTGCGGTATGAAGTGAGGAGACGGGTTTCAACTTTACTGCATTGGCAGAAAGCCACCTGAGACATTATTTGTGACTGTGAATCACAAGTCAGGTCAGATGTGGTAAATATTCAGCAGCAAACAACTGTAAGAAGCGCAAAAGGAGAGCAGACCTTTTTTAGTCATCAGCCAACCAGATTGTCGCGGTCTCTCTTATTCATTTATACACGCGTCATTGGTTCGCGTTCACCCAGACCTGCCCGGGCCCCACCCCTTCACCGGGGCCCATGGGTCCACCGCCCGGGCACACCACGATTGTCTAACACACACAACACAATTACATGCACCCCTTCATTCCTCATTCGATTTGAAAGAGACATTCAACCCCTAGGCATAAACACAGATTATTGGCTCAGCTGGAAAGTGAAGACGGCAATGCCAAGCAGTCACCACAGGCACCGTGAACATGCGCTGCAACCTAAGGTTGAATACAGGGAAGACAAGACGCGGCGCCTGCAGGCAGGGGCCCAGTCATCGCAGTCAAATAATAATGTATGACTCTGACACACTAGGCAAAGAATATTGAAATAAATTCAAGATTCAAGATTAGTTTATTACTCAGACAAGTCTATCCAAGTATGGAGCAACCAAACAGTGTTTCAATATGATAATATTAACGATTAGGCAATAATTGTATACAAATTATGCTTGCGAATACCAGTATGTTGGGCCTTTTCCCATATATTTCAGGGATCAGGGTTTTCCACAGGTCCTGCAGCCCTTTGCATTCTGAACTATGATATGCTCAGTCAAACAATTTAATATCCAAGTGGTCACCACATCAAGTTGCTGTCCAGTGATTGACTCAGCATTTAAAACTATTGACCGAAAAACATTTAAGATAATAAAATAGAATGGCATTAACAAATAGTAAAAAGCAATCAAAAGTTATCCCATATTTGGAATTAGAAATTATAACAATTGGATTGCAAGAATGCACGGTCCATAATGTTGTCCTTTTCTTCTGGGCACTTTTCTACTCAAGTGATATTCTTGTAGCAATGAATCCTCATCCCGCCCCGCCCAGCCAAATTCTGAACTGACTGGGGACAAAATCCTCTGTAAAATTGATTGGGTTGACGTGAATAATGTTATTATGATTATAAATAATGATATATATATATATATATATATATATATATATATATATATATATATATATATATATATATATATATATATATATATATATATATATATATATATATATATATATATAGTTGGGAGGTAGTTTACAGATATGTCATCATCATAAACAATTGTGCATTTATTGTGTGAGAATGCAAGGCAATTCATCCCCAAACAAAATATAATTGACAGCACCTTTCTGTGTAGAATGAAAAAAAGAATTACGTTTACCACCTTTTAAAAAGAGCATATTGCAATGAACTTTTTGAAATGAGACATGGATCAGATATTATGATTAACTATGTCAACACATGTCATATTCATATAATCTTCTGGGTTGTAAAAACGTACATGATAAAAATAAACTCAATTGCAAAACAGTGAGACAGTCTGAAGCAATCTTTGATGGTAGGTGACACTTGCATGCACAGAAAGTGTGGTCGTCAAGGCGCACTTCATAGTTGGTGTGATTATTGGCAAGCAGTGGCAGAGTTGTTGGCGTGATCAGCCCAGAATTACACCCAGCAAGACAAGTAGGCTCCGGCGATTTATGACCCATACCTGACTTCTGCCATCAGAATGCCCTACCTCTTTAAGGACCATAAAACAATTTTTAAAGTTAATTTCTGGTGGCCACATGCTAGATTAAATACAGTGGAGTGGGTTCGGAACCTGTGTGTCAGAGGCTTGCAACGGAGATGTCATTGACCGCAGTAATAACCCAATGAGGTGGCCACTCTTGTCTACTGAAAAATGAATTCACACAAGTGCTTCAATTCTACCAAGAGGACCTTGCCTCATAAACTGCCTAGTTGCTGTTTGGTGCACACTTGATTTTGCCCTTTGCAGAATTGACAACATGTTAATTTCACAATTAACAGCCATGTCATAAATAACCTGGCGCACGCGTAGTGGATACTTCATTCGTAATTTCTCCGCAACCGATTGCTTTAACTTTTTATGATTCACCAATGACAAAAACTACTGATCCCCTCAAGTGTAATTTTTATTAGGGCATTAACAATCACACTACAAATCCCTGAATTATTGTTATTTTTTATTAAACATGTAATTAAGACCAGCAAGCCACTGATGGCTATAGGGCAATGACCTGGAGTGGAAACGCTCCTAAAGCAATAAAACTAATACACACAGTCAGTACCAATAATGGCAGCCAATAGGGAGCCTTGTTCAATGAGGGCACATGCTGCAGCGCTGTGAAACATTACCTTATGGGATCAGGGATTAGGATGACAGGCGATAAGGTATTTTGCTTGATTATGTAAGGTAATGTTTCACAATAGTGTAGCATATGCCTTCATTGAGTGGTCTCCCATTTTACTTGTCACCAATGTCCCGGATGATTGTATAGAATAGTGTAACTTGGTCCCTCATAAAACTGTCACTCTTATCATATTTTTCTTTAAGTAAGGTAATGTTTCACTAAGGTAAATCACGAGCCCTGTTTGCAAATTGCTCCGGGCTGACAATGATCTTACATCACAAGAACACAATAATTGTGGAAACGATACAAAGGATCATAGTGACACCAGGTCACAATAGCAGATATAATGATGGCAGACAAAAAGGGACTTTGATCTACAAGGATACATGTGATACCATTGTCAGGCAGTACCTTACACAATAAGGGACAATAATGACAGACAATTAATGGCCTCTTTGTGATACCATCCCTTAAATCTACCATACTCATTGGGTGACGACAATAAGAAACAATCGCATCGTTCCAGGATCCAGGAGGTCTTATTCCGTATCTAGAAGACACCCCAACCTTGCATAGCGATAAATATCTCCATTATAATTAAACACAAGCATACCTGATAAATTGGTTATAATCCATTATGGTCTCCGTGATTACGTTTATCTGAATGATTTAATGGGAATATGATATGGACGAGGAAGAAGACAAACATAGTCGGTCCCATTCACAATAATGATGGACAATTGACAGAACATATCACAAGCTAAAATACATGTATACTTTACTGTGAGGCGGATGGATTAATCAGAGGTCAGGCACAAGCCTTGTCTGTATTAGGACTCCAGATAGGACAGGTGAAGTGGCAAGCACCGCGCACAACAAACATACATACATGCGCCTCATAACACACTAAGTACTTTGTTTATTAATATTAGGTATCTGCAACAAATCTGGCTTTTTATGTAACATTAACAACCAAACTAAAATTAATATGCGATTCTCTTTTTATTACAGGATATTGAAACACATTATTACGCATGGATTAAAAAATAATCTGATAAAATAGAATAAACAACGTTGTCCTTATATCATTTGCGTTTCTTTTATGAATGAAATCTCTTCAAAATCAATTTTGCTGAGTCTTTTGGAATTTGATTGCAACGTTTTAAATGATAAACAGGCTCACTGGATTCACAATAGTGCTTATAAAGTTAGGAAATATTTCTTTGAAAAACTGCGATCAAACAAACACAATGGGTCTAAAAGTGAAATTCATTTAAAGGGTTGTAAGGAGGAGCCGACAATGTGTCTGACATGTGGTTCCAGGGGGAAAATTAAAGATTGCTGCACTCCATGGATTTGTAAAGGCTGTCTGTGAGAATAGTGACAAGTTTGTGATGTTTGCGCTTGAAACCCAACAGGGAAGAATGTAATTTGCTACCAGATTAATCAAATTGCAGCATATTAATATTTTAATTTTACACGGTTAATTTAATTTTCCATATGAGAAACGCCCAAGACAAAAACTGGCAAATGAAGTCGGCGGATTTCGGGTTGGAATTAATCAGGTTAATCTAAAGATGATCGTCATTAATCCGACGATGAAATGGAACAAGACAAGAGAGCTTTCCAAAGCAGAGGCGGGAGCCTTTTAGCACTTCTGTCATTGCAATTTATTCCATTTCAGCATCATTTATTTTGGACTTATTTTCATGCGAGTGGCGGCGAGTACATTTGAGGAGTGCACAGGAGGACCTGACTAAGGTGAATTACAGGAGATGGGGATGGGAGGCTGGCAGGGCCTCACAGAGGGCGCCTTAATGGTCTCAACTTATTCCCTCATTACCGCTCAATCTGGAATTATCAGCCAGTATACAGAGGTGGGCCTGGTGGCTACCAGGGCTGAGGCTTATAAAAGTTTCATGATGAAGATGACAGTAATTGGCGGGAGCGAGGAGATCTTATACAAAGTGTGGGTGCATCGTAACCGATTCTTCCTCCCGCGGGAACCTTCCACCACCATCCCCATCTCACAAATTGAATCACAACCTACACCCACCGCTGATCCTTAACACTTGTCGCCACAATTGAACTGCACCCTCGTTACTACAAATTAGATTATGATTTGTAATTTTGTGTCGCATCAAAAGGCCTCAAGATGGCACCGTAGCATCAGGCACGACAGCTTTTTGTGTCCAAAACTTTGGAGCAGAAAATCAATGAAAGAAGCAATCTAGTAATCCATGGCCGGGTTACAGTAGATTAACTCCTAAAGGCGACCCCTTGTTTGTGGTCCCAAGGACCTCCAACATCCAAATGAAGTTAGTCGCTCACTTGAACAGATCAATGCCAGATTGCCAATGACCATAGTTTGACTTTGTCGCACTAAACTGCCAAAAATCCCACATTTTCTCAGTATTTCAAGCAAACTCTTGGGTGAAGGGAGAACTCATATAACAAATTATACCCTTGATAACGGTAATATGTTATTTTAAATAAACAAATGACCTTGTCATGTTCGCCTCAATGTCAGAATCGGCTCAGCGCGTGTACATTTCCAGCCATTGTGGCATGTGATCGGTTTCAGTGTCATGTGACTTGTGCCGCTGATGGGTTAGCGGTTGTCTATTTCATTTGCACTGGACACTCTGGTTGGGAATGTGTATATGAGGCTATGACCCTTGACCTCAGGGTGGTGATGATGGGCCCTTGGGTCACCCCAAGGTCACATACAGTCATCACGCAGGCAACAATTAAAGCGTCAAAAGACATCGCCTGCATATTTACCTCATACAAATCTTTATCTCATGTTCCCGTGGATTTATTCCAGGCAAAATTAAAATGAGACATGGGAAAACCCTTTGGGGTGTAGCAGAACTATATAAAATATGATTTATTAAAAGACCAGTCAGTGACACGAAGAAGGAAACATGACTCATCGTATATACTGCAGTGATGCCCTCAAAACAATAGTTTGTTATCATCACATCACTTGTAGGCTGTTATAAAGATATAAAAAATGGTGTGTTACATCGAGAATATGATCTATTCATATTTGTGTATGTACAAAATACTATTTTATTAATGATAAATTTCCATTTGGAAATATGTGGGGATGAATTTCCGCTAGAAATGTGATTTTTGTTGTTGTCACCCATGTGTCAGTAACATGTTGTCACCTGTGTGTTAGCTAGGTCCTGATTGTTACCCTTATATCAGTCCTATGTTGTCACCTCTGTGTCAGTCCCATTATATTATATGTCAGTCCCATATTTCCACCAATGTGTCAGTCCCACATTTTCACCAATGTGTCAGTCCCATATTTCCACCAATGTGTCAGTCACATATTTCCACCAATGTGTCAGTCCCATGTTTTCAACAATGTGTCAGTCCCATGTTTCCACCAATGTGTCAATCCCATGTTTTCATCCATGTGCTAGTCCCATATTTTCACCAATGTGTCAGTCCCATGTTATCACCAATGTGTCAGTCCCATATTTCCACCAATGTGTCAGTCACATATTTCCACCAATGTGTCAGTCCCATGTTTTCAACAATGTGTCAGTCCCATGTTTCCACCAATGTGTCAATCCCATGTTTTCATCCATGTGCTAGTCCCATATTTTCACCAATGTGCCAGTTCCATGTTATCACCAATGTGTCAGTGCCATATTATCACCAATGTGTCAGTCCCATGTTTCCACCAATGTGTCAGTCCCTTGTTGTCATCCAGGGAAGTGGCCGGTTGGTTCTCACGGGTCCAGACAGTTTCCGGGAGCGTGGTCCTCGTGGTATGTCGCACTGCTTTCTGCTGCTCTGCATGTTGCATTTAAAGACCACCTTGGCGCATCTATTCACATAAAAAAGAAGTATATCATTTCCTCACAATCACTTACATCTACATCAAGCTAAAGTACTTTGACATTGTAAATGATTTTTTTTTCAATTCTAAAATGACCAGGCCAGTTGTCATGTCAAGGACCTGCGCTGTGTCTGTTAGACCTACAAGTAAGTCTTATCAAGAAATGGCTAAAATAATTTTGAAATTGAATCAAACACATTCCTCCATACCAATCTTTAAGCAAAAGAGCTACTACAGACTAACAGCCGGATCAGCCTAACCTCAAACATCCAGCCATGAAGGCAAAACAAACGCAAGACTTGACCAGCCCCGCAGCGACACCTGGATTCAGAACATCGAACCCATTGCCTTATCAGCAGTTGAGATGGAACTAGTGTCACCTGTTGGCTTCAAGTGATTTTATCCAAGTATACTCGCTTTTTTGATGCACATATTACATATTTTTGTTGCTTGATATTGGCTGCAAGAAGAATATAGAATTTAGATTTTTAGGTACCCAGGCTTCATCCTTAATGATGGTAGTCATGCTTTTTGCATGAGTTTAAAAAGATTATATCATTTTGGAGGTATGAAGAAAAGTGAAAATACAAAACTAAGCTCGATAAATATGACAGAGTATAACCAAAGGGGAATAATTGCAAGAAATTTTAAATATATTGGTGATAAATGGAATATGAGATAAGAACTAATTTTGGTGAATGAAAATTGTATTTTATAATTTTATATGAAAATGACAAGTCAACTTTCAATATTGTCAGGGAACTAAGATAAGGAATTCATTATCTTAGTTCCCTGACCATATTATGTCTTATAACTCAAGTAATTTGTGTTTTTGTAAATAAAATGATTCAAATAAATGCAAATTTTTGACACCATTTGGTAATTTTTTATTTGAGTTTGAAGAAAGTTAGGTATCTCAAAATATAGACCATTAATCAAAATTTCATCTATTTAAACTAACAAGAATAATATGTGGAGTACACCTGTTCTTAAATTTTGGTAATTAAACTTGCGAAACGTCTCAATTTTGTTATAAAAAGCATGGGAAATTTGGAGAAATATGATATTTTGTTTACTTCTAATTTTGTATCACTGGGCAGTGATGAGGTCAAATGCAGCAGCTACTGGCTAATGGATTAGTCATAAATGAGCACTAAATGATGTTTATATGTTTATGTATCAACATTGTAAGTTTTGATTTATTTGCTAATTCTTTTCTCATCGGAGTTACATGTGGAACATTGTCTCAACTGTTTAAATATTTGCCTCTGTCTTATATATGAGAAAGTTATCTACACGATGTTGAAATCTAGACACGTGGTGATCACTTCTTCCCGCCATTGTTACTATGGACAACAGACTAATAGCTGCTCTCTGATTGTTCGAAATGATTGCCATTTGCTCTACATGATTGGGTCCGTGAGTTAGCCTGGGTTATCCCGTTTCTCCACAATTGAGCCAGCGGGTGCCGATGGCGGAAGGTGGAAGATGCCGACCTCCGCCCTCTGAATACCCTCGACAAATTCGGCGGGACAAAATGGAGGATCCAGCGATCTGCCACTCTCGCCGCCGGCTAGACAACGGGTGCCAATCATGTGCAGCCAATCATGTGCGACCATGTGCAACCATTGATTCGACTGCCATGATTGGTCCCTGAACTGGATGCGCATACCCAGTTTTGAAAAATTATATTTAATAAAAAGAAATACTGCTCTGATTATGTGATTATATCCACAAATAAACTGAGTCCTTCTATGTTCGGAAAAAATATTATTGAAATGACCTACGGTTGGACACAATCAAGGTCTGAATGTACATTTGACAGTGTTACAATGCAATGAAATATTTTTTGACTTCACCAAACATTCAAGATGCAACTTATGATAACAAGCTGAATGTACCTTTTAAATAAAAAAAAAATGACGAATCGGTGTATTACTTCCAAGACAATAATTTAACGTCCTAAATTTATCAAAAATCAACTGTTACGAATGAGCATTATGTGTTGTACCTCTCTGTCAAGGTAAATTTCACAATTAATATAAAGGTTACATTGCACAAATAAGTTATATTTTTACTAATTATCTCTCGAGGTTTTTTTAGATTGTCTGGTGTATGGTATCATCACACATTGCATATCCCATAATACCTCAGAAAAATATGTGTTTTGTTACGGAATTTCTGGTTTAAAACCCCAATAAAAAAAGACTGTCTACATTTCTGATATTAATAACACAAATGTATTAGAAATACCTTCATTTGACAATATCATATGAAGGAATAAACAAATAAATAATTTAAGATAGTCAAATCATTGTTATGTGAATATTATGCCATATGATGTTTTGAGGTGAATTTCAAGAAAAATGCTCAGAGTACGTACCCCCATGTTAATTGGTAGTTCCAGAAAAGACAACTAATTCATATTATTCAGTCATATTGAGGTAATGTTGTGTATTATTAGTGAGATAATTATTGGTTGAAATCATGCTCCCAAAACCTGAAAATGAGATGTGAAGTAGAGTACGTACCCCCTTGTTCGCAGAGGTGTTAGACCAGGTGAAACTTTGAAGTTGATTTTGAATAAGTATATAAAAGGTAAATACAAATGGTTTGATAATTCATTTTAAATAAGTATCATAAAAGTCTGTATAACCTACTCCATGAACTTACTAAAATGTAATTGCTTCTGGGGTACGTACACTACAACACTTGAGTAATATTTACCAAATACTGCTCACCCTTGGACTAGGTGGCTCATAACAATTTATGAACTAAATAGAGCAAGGAGTCCATCAAGTAAAAAAGTTTGTGCACTTCTTATTCAATGATCATGGGTAAATTAAACAAGAATACAATTAAAAAATGGAGGCAACATCATGTTTTATATTTTTAGAAATTTTGTGTTAAAAGCCAAAACATAATTATCAAACCTGTTTTTTTAGAGTTGTCCACTTGACATCTCACCACTTTACAAACAACTTAAATGATTTAAAATTCTATCAAGACCAACACTAACATCACTGTGTACAAGGGTTTAGGTATGCTATGATGGGGGTACATACTATACAAATAGACAAGACATCTCATTTTCAACCAATAATTATTTCACTAACTATATTCAACATGAGTCAAATATATTTTTGTACCTATATTGTACATGTATAAACTACTATAACAATAAAATCGATCAATCAATCATTATTAGAAATGTAAAATCTTTTATTACAAGGGTTAAAACCAGAAATTCTTAAAAAAACACATTTTTCAAGACAATCCTAAAAATACTAAATGAATAATAATTAGTCAAAATATACCTTATTTGTGCAATGTATCCTTTATATTAGTTGTTTACTTTAACTTGACAAAAAGCAAAAGGTACAGCACACATCTTAAATGTTTGGTGACATAAAAAAATATCTTATTACATTGTAATACTGCCAAATGTACATTGAGACCTTGATTAAGCCCAACCCAACACTGTAACAGAATTATTTGATGCTCAAGAAGATATCTAAGTATTAAAAATTTATGGGATGTCAATTGCAAATCAATTCGAAATAAAAATCTGTTTCCGAAACATTTTAATTTTAATTTTGTTGTGAAAATCAGTGTTGTTTCTGTGTAAGTTTATGAGTATGTACCCCAGGTAATGTATAAATTATTTTTAAACAATAAGAAGTGAAATACTTAGACAGTTGCATATTATATCTTTTAAAAATATTCTTTCTTTATCTGCAGTTGATAAGCATTATAAATTAAAATTCATTTGAAGTTAATTCGTTGTCATAATCTTTGCTAGTAGCATTACTGGAAATATCAACATTTTTTCTCTATATGTTTAAAATTTTAGTTGTCCAAATTTAGTTTTAACTATGTTTGAACATTATATACACTATAATAATTTATTTGCCTTCTATTTGTTTCATTAATATAACCAATTTGGATAAGATTTCTGAGTTATCCAAAATCAGTGTATACAGTATGTACCCCCAGCAACACGCGTATGTTAAGCAGCCATAAAATTTCAATGGTATGTCCTTGTGCAAAAAAATTTTGGATTTAGGACAAGGAGACCTTGAATTTTGATAAAACATAAGTTAGAAATGCAGGTCATAGGTTTGATTTTTCCAACCCGCAAGTACTCCTGTCTGAATGTTGGAAACAAGGGCAAGCATGTTAACCGTAATTCATATTTGAATTATGTTATGACTTTATTGAAATGCAAAAAAAAGATTTGGTGAAAATTTGTCTGTACAGAATGACGGGCATCCTAATAGTGTATTGAAGAAAATAGCAGATCTCTAGGCTAAGAGCAACTGTGGAAAGAGTAGAAATTAAGGCTGTTATGCATCAATGGTTCAAGTCTGGCAAAGCTATCCTAATTTGATGTCAACTTATCACGTTCTCAACTTATCACGTTCACAAGGTCTCCATAGATAGGGTCACATGACCTTGAAATGAAGGTCAAATTCAACACCTAGAGCAGATGGGAGCTTCAGGGCCTAAGGTTTGTTACATAAGAGCCGCTCTGATTGGTTTAATCCAATGAATTTCCTGACTGGTTAATCTATTTATATATTGGTGGAAGTCCTCCCCTGTATGGTAAGTCTATTAATAGATTGGTGGAATCCCTTTAGGGCATGCTGTGGTATCCAGATATATTTTTTATATATCCACTTTGCTGAAAGTGTTTTGTCATAACAAGTTTTTATTAATATTTCAAATTAATAACTTTAAGTTGAAGTATTCAATTGGTCAGGTTTAGAAAAAATGACATCACCAATTCTAACAGGAATTCCTGTTAGATTGAGCAAAATGGCTTCTGCCCTCATAGTCCAGTCAAAATATGAAATGACCCAGAACAAATTAGAACAGAAACCATTTTGGTGTTATTTGTCTCAGAATGTTACCCAGATAAACATATAAAAAGTCTACCAAAATCAACTTAGTGGAACACAACTTAATTTGCATAAATTCAAAATGGCTGCCTCTCATTGACGTTTCACCCTATTTCAGGCTTACATTCAGGTTTTTTTGTATGATTAAGGTTCCCTGCACACTGAAATAATATCATGCCCTTGCTGTTGGTGTAAAGCAGTTATTTTAAGGCCATGATAATGAAATAACTTTATTATGTAATGTATTTCATACAATGATAGTATCATTCTGCTATGAAATACATTGTATATTATGTACATTAGGTGACCTTTATGGTGGAAAGAAAAAAAGAGTATGCATTAATACCAGTTAGAACAGAGGACTTTTCTTGTTGTACTTTAAGAATAGTTTAATAGTAAGAATATTTGTACAGACAGTATTATTCAATATATTTTAGATGAACCAAAAATATTAATATGTCAGTCCAGACTCAAAACAACTAAGCATGTTTTAGGTTGGACAAAGAACCCTTATGCCAGGAGAACCAGTAGTTATTATTTCTTTTATCTGAGAGGTCATCAAGCAGACCAATGAAGAGTTTCAATAGGTTCTCTGGCAAAGATGGAGTTTGTCTTCAAACTACTACCAGATACTTTCAAGTCAAGAGATTTTGGATCGTCAGATTTTGTGATGCACTGAACCCTCTTGCTATCAGCCTTGAACTTTCTATGTGGTAACCTAAGTTTGAGAAAAGGTGGGGGCCCCCATGATATTAAGACATTGCCACATGAGCTTCCTCTTGCTTCAGAATATCATTAAGGAGCTGATGCAAAAGTTTAAGTAGCGTTGGTTGGCCAAGCATTGGTTTAAGCAGCTCATCCAAGTGTAGTAGTGGCTCCATTACAGCTAGGTCTTGGTATCCAACTGCACCATCATTTTGCATAAAACACCTTAAAGCATTCATGAAATCACAGAGGTCACAATTTATCTGAGGTTTGGGGTATGCTTAAATGACATGTGGCCATGAATGATACAAGCAAGGTATCTCACTAAAACCATGGTTATTGTGTTTTGTTGAAAGTGCCAAGTACTGGCTGTACTCTTTGGACCAACAGATGGTCCACATGGATATAAGCATGTGACCTTTATTGTGGTTTGTTGGGATTTTAGGCCTGTACCAATGTGCAAACAATAATGGACAATCAGGCCTCTGTGAGCCAAAGCACTCCCAATGTGAAGGTGCCCCATTGTTAGAAAAGTTTACTAGGCAGGTGTTTGCACTAGATCAGTGGTCAGCTAAACAACGTTTGTTGACAAAGTGTCCAATGGATGATTTGAAATTTAGCAGAAGACCCTCTGTTTTCAAATGGCATGGACCTTGATGTTAGTGAAATCAGATGGGTAATGAAATTTGATCGCAAAGTTTGGGGTATAAACATTTAAATTACACTGTAAGGAAAATGTGCTTGAAAACCTCATTTCATGAATGCTTTAATCATACTCTGCATAAACTTGGGGTTTTCATGCAGTTACAAAATATAAATATAGTGCAGCAGTTTGTGATGGTGCAAACATTCCAGGTTTTTCTGGTGGACACTTTGTTCAGTATGTTTGACAATGCAGTTGCAGAAAACATGGGCGAGACTATTCAACTGCATGCGGACAATGCAGAAGGCAGTAAATTCAGCTTTTACGTTGAAGCATTCAAAGCTGCTAGTACAATCCTAGGAAATTAATTAATCTAATTATGAGGCAAAGAACAAAAGAAAAACAAAAAAAAAGTAACAAAACAAATAATAGCAAAGAAATAAATGTCAAACCAAAGACAATATGTGGGACTAAGATCAATGTGTCATACCACAGACATTTTAAATATGGTCCTTTCACATTCTTTAGTGATGGAAGATGATTTTTGGATGAGACTAAAAACCAAGGTCTCATGTACCAGAGTGTCTATGCCAGGCATCCCTCCCGACTTTTTGAAGAGAGCAGGGGATTGCCTCCCTGTGTGTGAATGGACTCTCCCTCTTCAATATGATCACCACTAATAGTTACCTATAGCTTGCAATGATGTGCAAATTCAATTCAATTCAATTGTTAATGGGTCATTAAACACAATTCTTTTTAAAAATTCTATTTGAAATCTATTGTTCTCTATCCTTTTTGATAACTTGTTATTGTAGAATATTATGTGTTGTAGAAGATATCACAGAAAAGGTGTAAAACAGATATAACACATGTAACTGACGGATAGAATACAAGCAAAGTGCTAATTTTCGACTTCTTTCTCTATTTTTATTGGTCATTTTTTAATGGAAGAGTACCAAATATGGGTATTAGCAATTTGAAAAGTTTCCCAATGGATTTCTCATGTCCAATAAACATAAAATAGACTCTAAGCTTACTCAAATATGTCAAGCCAAGCTATATAATTTTAAAGATTTGCCCTGCCATGTGTCGGCCATTTTGGATTTATGCAAATTACGCATTGTTCCACTACTTGGATTTTGGTAGACTTTTACTATGTTATTCTCTAGGCTCTTCTGAGACATTTTCTATCAGTTTCATTTCTGTTCTAATTTGTTCCGGGTTAGGCCATTTTTTGTCATATATTGACTGGACTATCAACCAGCCCTACTGGATTGCACAGACTTATCTGCCACTAGATGGAGTTGGCTGGTAGACCGGCCAATTCCACACCAGCACCACCTCGCCATGCAGAGTAGAACAGTGGATAAAACGGATCGTTTTATGGTATGAGAATTAGGATAAGATATATTTCTTAATGTATAGGTAAGATGTTTGTATCTTGGGTTTTCACTTTTAATGTGTTTGTTTGTTTGGGGTTTTACATCACTTTCAACACTATATAAGTCAATTCGTGATGGGACCTACTTGTAGTAGATATAGTGCTGCCTCACTGACCTTGACATGACAACCCACCCGGTCACAGATTTACAAGGACAATGGGTTAACCCTTTAGGCACGAGCCTCAGCTCATTTGTGAAATTGTATCATGAATTCAATCTCGGAATGGCCGTGGATCGAACCCATGACCTATGTATCACCACAGAGTAACACTTTTAATGCAGGTAAGATGTTTGTATTTTGGCCTTTCACTTTAAATTTGCAGGTAAGATGTTTGTATTTTGGGCTTTCACTACGCGGGCTCAATGAGCTGTTTTAAACATTGCCCAGCCTGACGCTTGAAGCTGTTTTAACCCTCGTGTTTGCGGCCCAGGTGTCTGTTTCTTTTGATAAAAGCAATCACTTGAGAACAAATAAAGTTTGGTTCATGAAATCTAAACCATGGGGGCCCCCATAGGGGGGGTATGAAAAACCCAATAATCCCCCTTTTTTTACCTAAAAATCCAAAAATCCTTATCTTTTGTAGCCAAAAATCCTTAAATATTTTTCCCCTCAAATCTAAAAATCCAAAAGTATAAAACAAAAAATCCTAAAATATGTTTACATTTAGTACAAATTTATTTGGCAATGAATTACATAACATGCATGATATAACATGATATTTAGTGTTTCACACAGGTCATGCCACATTACAAAATGTACTTGCAGAGTCCACTTGAGCCCACAGAGTTTGAAATTAACAGTAATCTCACTGTTATAGTGATACGGAGACACCCAATCCTTTTGAACATATTCAAAATTAGTAAAAAAAGTAATCTGTGTCTTTCCTTTTTTTTGAAACTCTTTTAGGCCTAGTGGCCCTTGTGTCACTAGTAAATGACAACTGAGATAATTCCTCACTAATTAACTCTTGCTGCTCATTGGGTGTCTCCGTATCACCCTGATCCTTTATCAGGTCCAAAAGATTGATCAAAACCTCCTCATTCAGAACAATTATATCATCTTTTGGAACATATTCATAGTTAGTATTAAAAATCCATTAATCCTAAACACTTTCCTCAAAATCCAAAAATCCCAGATATTTCACCCCAAAAATCCAATAATCCCTCTTTTTTAGGCCAAAAATCCAATAATCCTAAAACCCTATGGGGGCCCCACCATGGATGCATCTCAGGAAGATCCTGATTTTTTTTGCTAGGCGATGACCTTGACATTCATTACAAGGTCATATGATATCATCTCCGAAATCTTGTCAGCAAGTTCAATTATATCAAATAAAAATGGCGTTACCAAACTTAAACCATACAGGCACCTTATCAATGTTTCGAAATGATTTTTATGACATTGACCTACATTTTCAGGTCATATGCCATAAGTTGATATCGAATAGAAATAGCATCACCAAACTTTAAACTTGAACTTGTCAATGTCTCTGGTATAAACCCAGGATCTGATAGGGAGAGTACCACCGTTCCCTTCTTTCAAGAAATTGAATGTTGCAGGAGTTTGGTTGGACATAAAAAAACAATATGTGGATATCTTTTAACATTTCAAAAAAAACAAAAACAAATAAACCCCCCCCCCCCCCAAAATAAAAAGAGTAAATCTTAAATCATTAAAAACTATTTGGACCAAAATATTCCAATACAAAGCAGATTTTTAAAAAAAACTTTCAATTTTAAAAATTTGTTTAAATGCCATCTTTCGTCAAAAGAAGTTCAGTTCATATTAAGCAAACAATGAGATGTATAAACCCTTAGTATGATCATTCATATTTATTCACAGTTGACAAAATTTAACATTTTGAACCTTTTGGCAACTCCTTGAGACATGTCCACACACAACTTTTGATTCCTGATGCACTCCAACTCTTCAAACTGAACTCTGTGAAGTTCCAAAAAGTAGTGTCCTCTGTCGGTTGTCAGTCAGAATGACATCTGGTAGATGTATTCCAAGAAGATGTACAATTCACCAAAACAAAATACAAAACTTCCATATTTCATCTAAAAATGCCATTTATTAACATTTATCAATACCATTCATAATGTTTATTGAAAAACTGAAAAAAATATTTCTCATTGCAATGAGGAGTGTGAGAGTTTCTCTGTTGTGCAAACCTGCCACGTTCTCCACCAAAATATACCAATTGGTCTGAGCCAACTGCAGACTTCTGTCTCAATTCAATAAAATAAATGAAAAGTCTTGGAATTTTGCTGATATTGAGCTTCCTTCACATCATAATAATACACAAGATCAACATCAAGATAAGAAATAGTATTTAATGGTAACATTGCAGTGATGGGTATATATATACTCTTTTAATTTGTCACACTGTATATTTCACAAAATTGGTAAGAAATCTTTTTTCTTTAAAATTTGACATCGAGGTGAACAGTGATGAGAATAAATCGTAAATTCCTCAAAGTTTCATGAAACTTCTTAGCATTTTGATAGACAAACAGTGGGATGATATCCTTGTGGTTCCCGTTTGGCCAAGTGTGAGTATTCAGCCATTGTTAACGCCGTAGGGTGAGGGTCAATGGGAAGTGGACTACAGGCCTATACATAACAGGTGAAATCAATCTCATGTCATGTGGTCGGTATCCTCAAATAATGGCCAAAAATAGCCACATATAGGCTCATGATAGGGGCCACTAATTTTTGTTGGAAAGATTGAAGACCTGCTCTGCATTGCATAGGTAGTTTTTGTTTGTTTGTTTGTTTAGGGTTTTGCTACTCTGCATTAGACAGTTAGTATTCAATTACTACCTCTGCAGGGGCCATGGGCCGTGGCGCAGTTCGTTTGATTGCCAGCTTATTAGCACCAGTTCCTCTATGGTGATCCAAAGGTCGTGGGTTCAATCCCCGGCCATGCCGAGATTGAACTCATCATACAATTTCCCATATGAGCTGAGGCCCGTGCCGAAAGGGTTAACCTGTTGTCCTTGTAAATCTGTGACCGGGTGGGTTGTCATGTCAAGGACCTGCGACATGACAATTCAGTGAGGCAGCACTATATCTGCAACAAGTAGGTCTCATCACAAAATGACTGAAATATTGTTGAAAGTTATGTAAAACCCCAAACAAGCAAAAATTACCTCTGCAGTCATTGCCCTGTTTTTGATCTCATTCAAAGTTTGGAAATTCCTGAGTCAAAAATACTTGCCTTGCTCACAAAAATATCATCAAATCTGAATTGACCGAAATTAGGTTATAAACTGTAACCAGGTGTCTGGCACATATACTGACCAATTAAGCTTTAAGCTTTCCTCCCGTGATTTAAGCTTTCCTCCCTTTAGTTGTATATGATTAAAGGGAGAATTGACATTGCATTAATCACACAATTTCGACACTATCTTAGCTTTTCAGATTCCCTATGGTTAGGACTATCAAACACGATGTTACCTTTTAAATCCATACTGACATGACGAATTTCTGTGGAAAATGTTACAGTCACGTTGAGCTAAAAAACACAACCCCTTTTGTAAAGCAAATTATTGAGATAAAGCTCCATCTAATTAAATGTAAACTACTTGGGTAACGATAGGTCAAATGTGTTGATCAATGGGTTGAAAACAGTACGTCAATTAAATATTAATGGAAATCCTGTACCTCCTGAGTTGAGTGCACATATTACCATATATCACTAACTAGCTGTGGGATAGCTCTTTATATAACATAGCTTAGTGACCTGCATTGTAATCTGTATAGGGGATACTATCATATAGGACACATTCGCTTATGTAACATATTGTATTAAATATTTCATAATCAAAATCATCATAAGGTCGAAAATCGATAAGATGACCTATGAAATTGTAGATAGCGGTCAATTCTCATGTCAAAATATAGACAAAGCGGCAGTTGGAGTTATCGTATCCTATTTGACATGTGGCCTGCAGTGGAAGTGTACATTGTCTCGTTGTCACAAACACAGAAAATGATGCCCTACTATTTTTCGAAAAGTGACTGGGGATCTTTCTTTTGCATTATTACATAGACATTATTACATAGACATTATTACATAGACATTATTACATAGACATTATTACATAGACATTATTACATAGACATTATTACATAGACATTATTACATAGACATATATAAATGTATATTTTTACATATTTATACGTGAATGATGTCAGTGTATGCAAAAGCTTGACACATTTTCACAAAAAAATCATTGTCCTTATAGCGTGTCCTGGTCCGTCGTCTCTATGAGACCATGCAAGCGTGTCAATATAAATCCGTTCCCTTTTTGTGTTATAGATTTCCAATATTAGTGTTGTCTGGATTCCAAAGTACATTTGTCTGGTCCCATATTTGCTGGAGAGAAAGCATTATCGGTGGTGAATTGACTGACTGTTTGCCGGAACTATTTAACATGAAAAAATAATCAATCATCTGATTCTACAATTTTTGACTGAGTTTTTGTTGCTTTGAGTTCCGGTTCACAGATTCGTTCCACCCCTGTTTGGAGAGTTGCGATCACCAGCCCTCAGTACAGAAATGCCACTGTGGGTGGATATATTTGTCCAATATTATGAAAGTGTGCACTACTACCACTGCAAGTGCACACTTTCATAGTAAGCATGGCAACCTCAATAGCACATGAATTCATTTACATACTAAAACATAAATACATAAAACATACAGTGATATTTAATATAAGTCTAACATGTAGGGTACATGTAGAATTCGGTCTATCTTCACATTCAGATCTCAGGGCCCTTGCAAGCATGTGAGGGTGTCTGCCGCTGATTATATTGAACTCCTACCTCACCTTGCATTACACAGGTAGTAAGTATTCAATTACCTCCTCTGCAGTCATTGCCCTGTTTTTGATCTCATTTAAAGTTTGGAAATCCCCGTATCTTAAATACTTGCCTTGCTCACAAAAATATCATCAAATCTGAATAGACCAACATTAGGTCAAACACTGCAACCAGGTGGCTGGCACTAAAACATAAATACATAAAACATACAGTATGTATTTATGTTTTAGTATGCACCTATACTGACCAATCAGTACAACTGCCAGTGCAAAACAAATCTATTTATATTTTTTCACTTGCGCTCGATTCTGCGCGCACCTTTATAGCTTTGGTGGCAGGGACTGATATGATACAGAAGTCCTGCTATGGAGGGTAGCCTCACGCCCATAACTGACATTCATTCTACCGGCTTTCCCAGCAAGCAGTGTGGCTGACGTTTTTGCCAAAGTGTCACATGCCAGGCAAGCTTGTTAAACAGAAAATAGGGTCTCTACCTTTTTATACTAAATTGGATAGCAAATCTCTTATCTTTACTTGGTATCTCCAATGCAATTATCACCACCTAATAGTTCTAACAATCATTTTAATTACACAATATTCTGTCATGCACATTTTCACCGTGAATACGAGATTATTTTTTGTTTAAAAATACATGAGCGCATGAGAGCTACACACAGTGCATCGAGGGTTGTCTATTATAATCTCTCATGCAAGTAGGGGGCGCTTGAGGTGGAGGACGGTCTGAGGTGCGCACCATCCGCAGATAGGGCTCTGGACATCCGTCCTCACACTCCTCTGAACTCTTATAGCTTGTCTCTATGATGAGCCCCATCTCTCTAGTGTTCTTCCCCATCTCTCTAGTGTTCTTCCCCATGTCTCTAGTGTTCTTCCCCATGTCTCTAGTTTTCTCTCCTATGTCTCTTGATTTCTTCGCCCCGAAACTTACTTCACTGTACGGGGAAGTTTGGCCGCGTCTCCTGCTTTGAAGATGGTGCCTTAAATCCAGGCACTGTTTGTTTGCGTGTCTTCTTTGTTTTTGCTTAAATTCGGTGACACTAGTCTGGGCACAATGTTTGTAGCTACTTTCCTCGTCATCATTATGCTTGTTGTAATTTCTTCCGACATTCTGTGTATTTTCGCCTGGTTTGTTGAACACGATGATGGCGTTGGATCCTTCATGGTTGTTTCGAGCGTGAATGGGTATGGGGCGCCGGGGCCGCCGAGGTAGTCGTCTGACCCGGGACATGAACCTTTGGACCCGGTCTACCCCGTCCTGCCTCTCTGCCGCCCGCAGTCGGTGTAACATTCCCTGGCTGTGGACTTGGTAGTCATGCTTTGAAGAGAAGCTTATCATACACTCCTTACATCTCACCCCGTCCTCGGCCATGGCTATTTCTATCGGAATCACATAGCTTTGAAGTGTTATGTGGTTTTCGACTCGTAGATCTCAGTAGTTTGACTATTCAGCTAAGCAATGTTTGTCTGAATAACCACGCACTATATCCTGGTCAGGAATGTATGTGTGTGTGTGTGTGTGTGTGTGTACGAGTTTGATCACTTGTTTGTTTAAGATCCTGTTAACCCGATGGTCCAGAAACAACCAGATGTACGCTATTTCCGGGCCCAGAGTGGTGCTAGTCATGAACCTTCAATGCGTGGCACAGCATAATATCTCAGAAGACTTGGTTTCTTCACAACACTAGTAGACCTACTAATATCGTATCGTGGGTCCAGCTTCAACGTTTTCTGAGCCCAATTCTGTTGCAAGGGAGTTTTATACTTCATGCAAAGAGGCTGTTGTGAAGGTCACGTCCTTGAGAAAACAAGTCTAGCAGCTGTATTACAGGAGCAGGGACTTTATAGTCTTTATTTAGGAATAGGTATTGGTGTAGGGGAGTTGTGCTGAACCTTGGAGTAACTCCAAGTCATCTGAGTAGTATTCTTATTTATTCAAATCAAATCTATTCTAATCTGTTATCCTGAGCTATTTGATCCCCAGGGATATCAAATATCTCACAATAAAATATCAGAGATATCAACATTTTCATATAACATCATGCACCAATTTGTTCAATATATATGTTACTGTTTGATCATCAATTTTACAATTTTCTTTCATATTCATTTACTCTGATTTTGTGATCCAAATTGTATATCAATTACAAACAGCTAAATTCAGCTTCATTAGAAGCCCTCACTCTTGTAGTTGCTGAGATATCTCTGATTCTGGCTTCATCAATATGCATGACCTCAGATCATGCAGTCCACCACTGCATGTTACTGGCCAAGTCTCACTTGACAAAATGCATGCTTGCTTTATATGTTTGGTGAAGGATGGGGTTTGGTTGCTCTCAGTCTGGGAAACCAGTGAGTTGGGGTGAAGCAGGCGTTGAGGCTAGAACTGACCAGACTTAAGCAGCAGGTACCATCTTTCAACAAGTTTTAGCGTGAGCTTGCATTTTATTTTGATTCCCACAAATAATATTGTTTGATATGTATATGAACAAATAGACGCAAATCAATTAAAGATGTTCATACAACAATTCTTGGTCTCTTTAACGTGTCACTTGAATTTTCTTAGAATCTGAATTTACTTAGAATCTGTTTGCAAGACCAGTTTAGGTCCCGTCATTTGCTACCCATCCAATAGTTAGGATGGGTACACTCCCTTTACAAAATGACCATTAGCCTTTCCCCGTACCTGTTTAACACTCCCCAGTATTATACACGTATTGAGAGCTGTTTTTCGATTACCACAGCCAAAAACTCTTTACGGAGGGAATACAGCTCGAAATACTATTCTAATCTAAGCTGTTGTCCCTTCGAACCTTATCTGATCTATTCTTTTCTCATCTGTTATTCCAATATATTCTTATTTATTCTAATGTGATCTATTCTAATAAACCTATTCGAAAACCTATTCTAATCTATTATAATGTATTCTATTGTAATATATTCTAATCTATTCTATTTTAATCTGTTCTGATATATTCTATTTTATATCTATTATAAGCCATTCTAGCCTATTATTTATTCTTTTATTCTATTATGATTTATTCTTATCCATCATAATCTAAACTATTCTTAAACATCATTCTTAATCTAATCTAATCTAATTTATTTTAATGCCAACATTGTTCAACACCAGGTAGCATTGACATTAGTTTGTTCGTTTAGATTTTGAGAAGTTATGGGGAAAAGTATATCTATTTTTAATTTGCTATAAAAATGATTTGGTTACCATGGCAACAGTGATATCTCAAAATCTAAACGAACATATATTTTTTTCGTGAAAAACTGACCCCCAGTGTGGCATCTTCCTTAATATACCAAAATTAGTCCATGCATTTTGAGGGACCAGTGAACACCTTTATACCTTTGGTGGCCGGGACTGATATGATAGAGAGGTCCTGCTGTGGAGGGTTCAAATGGGCTTGTCTGGTAACAATTAAAAAGTTCTGATGAAATATAGTTTTGTTTCACTTAAGAGTTTATTGTCGAAGTTTCCATTCCGAGTTTATTTTCATTCCTTTTCTAAGCCCAGCCAGTCAGCCTCCCTTGGTCTAGCACCAGATTACATCTGCAGTCTCAGCTCTATTCTGCCTGATGTATACCGAAGTGAAGTCTCCTGAAGTGCCCTGTCGTCATGTGTGTGAACTTTGTTACTTATTCACTATTCCCAGTTCGTTATTCAGATTTTTCGCTAAATTTATACCAGACGATGTCAAAATATCAGATTTCAAATATTGTCTTCCAAATATCACCATGCTGGATTTTGTGCCATTTGAAAGGATGCTTGTGCGAAAGGAAATCATATTAATTCTAAAAACCAAAATATTATTTTAAAAACAAGTGGGAAAAAACAAGTGCAATTCAATAGCACCAGGTGTCGCTTGTCAAGCGCAAGCAAACATTATTTTACAAATTCAGTGCAGCAAAAACAAAGACAGACTATTTTGGGTAAAATAAATATTTAATATCTGAGTTAACCTTATATGATGAGGTAATAACAAATATCCATGAACCGTTGAGTGACATGTAAAATACATCTTATATAAGCTAACAGTAATAGACAAGATGAGTGTCATCTTCCAATTTTATGTTTAATTTTTTTTTAAATTGCCTGAAAATGTGTTGTTCCGATTTTGTCAATTTACAATTTATGAACACAGAATTGTCAATTTCTCCAAAATCTTCTCTTGCACTTTTACTGTTGACAAAGTGTTCAATTGCTGGCGTAAATTTCAGCGGACAACTGATGAACTTCCAACAGGAAGTTGTTAACAGGGAATATTTTGCGTGATGCTACATAAAAGCACTGTTTAAGGTACAAACATTCATGTTATGTGAAGAAAATGTGTATGAAAGTCAGGTTTCATGAATGCTTTAATATTTACTCAAATCAGTACCTAACTACACTTTTGTCATTAACTTGCTGACTTAAAATACATATTACACTTTGCTACAGATATAATCCTTGAAACACAGAATGACAGATCAGTCCAAAACATTCTGCAACAAGACCTGCCTTCATCTCATGTCTTCATCAGCCTCAAATCCTCTGCCTTACAACTTTACAGCAAATCCATCATCTCCCCTCATAATACAACCTGCATCATGAATATTACAGCAAAGAAAAGAAGAGAATGCAATGATAAACATGTTGACACTGCAGAAAGAAGAGGAAGCACAACACTCCACATTTGAGGTTAATCAACTTAAATGTGAGAAATTAAAGCTTGAATTCGAAATATTAAAATTGAAAAAGCACATATGTTGAGCACTATTTGCAATGACAATCAAATTTGATTACACTGAAAACATGAGAACTGCAGTGTCAACCTTACATGTTGACACTGCAGAAAGAAGAGGAAGTACAACACTTCACATTTGAGGTTAATCAACTTAAATGTGAGAAATTAAAGCTTGAAATCGAAATATTAAAATTGAAAAAGCACATATGTTGAGCACTATTCACAATGACAATCAAATTTGATTACACTGAAAACATGAGAACCCATACCAAATATATGTCATTGAACAAATTAACTTACAAATATTATGTACTTGCAGTGTATTAAAGAAAAAATAATATGGGTGACCATCTTCCATTTCTGATATAAGAACCTCAAAGTCTAGGACTTTAATTGTATGATATTTCATATCTAACCACATCTGATATGTTTCAGTGTAAAAATGAGGAACTTTGAGGTCTAATTATAATAAGAAAGTATTTTGTAAACAAAAAGATTTTGTATGCAATTAGCTGTGATATTTATCACAGAATGAAATCTCTGGCATATACACACCAGCCTTTGTCATCTCTGATCACAATATGTGCATTTGGTATGATATATTCTTTATTATTACATAGATTGAAACCCACACTATTTTTTCATTAATCACTGATCTTCTCACAGTATGGCATAACATCATTCTGAATTATTCCAATATTATGCAGGATCGGGCACACAACTGTTACTTTTATCACCATGTTTGGCTTCATCCGTAATTCAGTATGCAGGCATTCAAATCTTTGTTTTAGCATGCCAAATCCCTGCTCAACCCTTGCCCGAATGAATCTCTGTGCACCATCACTAGAAATGGCAGACATAGGGCTATAACTTTTTTACTATTCAATATACATCTACAAATGATATGTGATCGAATGTCAACCTTCTTAGGCTATTTTGATCAAATATTGCCAGTGACCTTGAAGTGACCTTTCAATGACCTTGAAAATAGAAAGCCTATTTCCACGAAATTATCTACATGTTTTATTATCCTATCATCTACATCTTTCAAATACGAGCTCGTAGAGTCCTTATTCATCAAAATCTGTTCATAATTAACAATTTGAGAGCAATTTATAGTTTTGTGATCAATCTATAAGGGAAAACAGAGGAAAATACTATAATACTAAGTTTTTTTAAAATAATATAATAATGCCAGCTTATTGGGGGTTAGTTTATGAAAATATATAGAATACTGCAGATAAAAACACATTAATACTAAAAAGAAATTGAAAAAAAAGTCCGTCAATTACAAGATTTATTATGAAGCTAAAATGATTAAAAATAGCTTAAATCGGTAGGGCTACAAAAGTGACAAATTGACGGACTTTAATTTGACCTCACATTTATTTTTGAGGTATTATATAAATCAAATATTAATCTAATTTCAGAAAATAATCAGCAATAAGTTGCTCTTATCATAATAATACCTAAAAAAGAAGAAATATTCCCTGAAAAATATGAGAAAATTAGTATGAATAGAAATTATTGAAAAAAATTAAAAATATATTGAATGTAGAGTCAATTGGGTTATAACATTTAGTAGCTGATGTATTTCTAAAAAATTTCATGTATTTAATTTTTTTCAACAATATGAGGAAGTTAGTGAAATCCTTTTATGAATATGTCTATGAAACACATCACTAAAAGTGGCCAATCATTAAAATGGCCTATGACCCCTTTTACTATTTGGATAGTTTCTTGCCCATTTCCTTTAAATACATTTTTTTTGATAATCTTTGAAAAAAATGGCATTCTGTGTGGTTGATTTGGTTAATGGAAGTCGAACATGGCCAATATTACATGTCACTGAAAGTGCTCTGCAGGGTGCTTCCTGGACGTCCGCTCCTCCCACTGCTATAAACCCGTTACATGCGATATGTCACCCATTCTCCCTGATGCTGTTGAAGCGTTCCTGGTAAATCTCTGTTGATATCTCGGAGATAGGGACACGTATAGCCTGTGTCTCCCAGCAATATATATATATATATACATATATATATATATATATATATATTTATATATATATAATTATATACATATATATAAAATGAAAGGCAACATTTGTGACATGAATTTTGAAAGATATATCATAAAATGTAATTAGGCAGAAACAAACTGATGTTGCAAGCTATCAATGATTGTTTGGATATAATCATCAAATTTTATTTTAATTATAATGTGAGCTTGATTATACCATTCTCAAGACATTGTTGCAAGAAACTGTTTTTGAATATGCGGATGTCATGTGTTGCTCCCGGCCACCTAGCAACCAAGTTGCATATCAGGAACTGATATACGATTGCATATTTAATGTAAGATATATTGAGTATTAATATTTTTTGACTTCATGTAAACTGTACATAGATGTATTAAAAAATAAAGTTATTGCTTGTCACCTTATTCTGTTTTTATTTTCTATTTTTTGTTTTACTTGTGCATTCAAGGAGTGGTAGACTTTCCGTTTACAATAATCATCACTGTTGTCAACTGATGGTCTTATCATGCCAAAATGAGTACAATCAATCAAGCAATGACTGTAATATGAAATCAATAACTTAATAAATCACCATAATTATTCTAATTTTCTTTGTACTGAGGAAAAAAAATAGGATGGAGCATTTTACTTGGAGGGTACAGGAATGAAATGGAAGGGACATAACATAAGTTTTTAGAGATTTAATTATTGGGATATTTTGGTATATATTTAATAGTGTCAATACCTTCATTGGAAATAGACCATTTTATTTATTCCTTGCATAAATCAAACATTTGTTAAAAACAAAGATTTTTTTGTGTAATTATTTGCATCCCTATTCATATTTTTTATTTGAGAGATGTGCACATCAGAACAGTTGGGACAAGTTAGTTTTCCATGCTGAAGAAAAAATCTTGTGGTTTTACTCAGCAAAGTAAACTAGGCAGGGAATTATGGGCACACTGTAATATGGAACAAAACATCGCAAAATTAAAAAAAAAAGCAAGATGAAATCATATGGGTTTCTTTTTGAGAGATATGAGTATCAGACAAATGTTGACACAAAAAGTGCCCCCTGGTCTATTTTAAAGAAAGTGTCCCCAAATAGAAATAAGCTTGAAGAGGGTCTTAATTCATTTAACCTGAGAGCAATTACCCAGCAAACACACAACGTAGCTACAACGTTGTGAGAAGGTTGTTATCTGGTAATGTTGTACTTTTACGTTGTGACAACGTTGAGTACTAACGTCAGATCTCAACCTATTTACAACGTCATGATACGACGTTGATAGAACATTGCCTGGACGTTGTAACACAATCTCATGTTGTGACAACGTTGTGAAAAAATTTAAATTTTTTAAATCGACCCAAGGAACATATCTGATATCTACTAATTGGACTTGGATTTCTTTTCTAAGATTTTCTCCAAAGAAAAGTGTGCCTCAAAATCATGTTTTATTTGCATTATAGATTAAAATATAATATTAAATTATAATTTTCCAGAGATATTTTTTTTAATTGGAAAAACTTCGAAATCTTTCAGAGCAGAAACTTGAATGCATTTACACGTGGAGCCACCTTGTGTTTTTTCACCTAGTGGCAGTTTAAACAGGAAGCGGAAGTAATCTCTGTTTAAAATATACCACATGGTCATATTGCCAAAATTCAACCATCAATCTTTTCTGCTGTATTTCTACTGGTAATCAACAAATCAAGGTATGTAAATTGAATGTTTAGTTACATGAATGTATGTAGCACAAAATGGGAACATTGAAAGAATATTTTCGTGGATATTTTAGCCACATCGACTGAAATTGCATGCATGGTGATCTGGCCAGACTTGGTTTGTGAGGAAGAATACAAAATTCTGTTCATACAAAGTTGAACATATTTATATTATTTCACATTTAAAAGGGTATCATAAGGGGGAAACAAATTTCAAATTCATATTAAAGAACATGAATTTTGGCTGTTTGCACAGTATAAAATGACAGTTGGATATCCATAAATTTGAATTAGCAATCTGCCCCCTAGCGTCAGTTTTGATACTAATGTTCATTTTCTAATGCCATCTGATGGGGAAAACTAGTTTTCATAGATTCCTCATCTGAACCATAAATGTTAAGAATTTTTTTTAAATTCTTGAGAAACATTAAATATATCATTTAAAATCAAGCAAAATCAAGCAATATCAGCAATAATTGCTTTCCATAATAATTGTTAAAAACAATTATTATCTATTTGCAGAAAGCCGCAAGGAAAAGACCTCTGCAATCGATCACTAGATATGTGAATTTCTGAAACATGAAACATGCTCCAAGCAAGAGAGGTGGCAGCCGCTTCACAAAAAAAATTAGTTGTTTAAATTGCATATTCAGTTTTTAAAATCTGTTTTTTATTCAATTGATTAATGTAAAATATTTTCTGAGTAAGTACATTTCTGAACACTATTTCAATGCAAAAATATTATCTATCAACATTTTGTAGAGACCAAATGCAGAACATACACCAGAGACCACCCCATCCCGTACCCCATCACACAATCAAGTTAGCAGCCCAGGCAGTAGCCCATAATACACTCTTTCTATGGATGATTATGGAGAGGCAGCAATATGTCTGAGTCAAGCCATCTTTTAAATGTTTTATAATAAAGAGCAATTAAGAAAAAAATGAACTTGTTTGTTACCATGTTTACATATATTCACAGTCTTAGTTCACTTTTATGCAAAACCAAAACCCCAACATTGTGACTACGTTATCCGGAGTCCACAAATTGACATCCTCACAACGTAATTCCACAACATTGTCACAACCAAAACATGACATTGTGACAACATAATTTTGTTAGCTGGGTATTGCTCTCAGATTTAACTTTTAAAAATGATGGATTTTCATTTTGTTGGCCTTATTTCAAGATTCTTATTTGTTCAAAATATATGCTGGACCTTTCCCCCATGATTATATATCTTCAAATTTTAATATTTTAGAAAAGTTTGTTCTATCAAAGGGACCCCTTTTAGAGGGTATAAAAGTTCAGAAAGTAGGTCACAGATGAAAGTTCTGATAGTGTGAGGGTCGGAACAAACATAAATCAAAGATCTCGACCAAGTGAAAAGAAGAAGGATTTGGTATACATGTAATTATTAGAATGTTTCAATGCACCATTTGTTTGGAGGATTATAGCCCGAGGCAAGGGAGACAGGCTAAACTTCTAAGTTGTGGACACACCTTCTGCCAGATATGTCTGAAGGATGTACAGAAGACAGACCAAACTGGTCGTAAGTGTGGTTTCAAATGTCCAAACTGTAGGAAAGCTATCAATATTGGTCCAAAGGGCGTCGATGGGATTCCTTGCGATTTTAGATTGACAAAACTACAAGAATATACCAAGGAGATACATAATATGAAGACAATGATATTACAGAATAAGAGGTGTGACGTCTGCGAGGAGGAGAAGGCAGTGTCATATTGTGAAGATTGCGTCACCGTACTGTGTGTCACTTGTACGCAGAAACACCAAACAACCTTGCTTTTTCAAGGTCATCGGGTGGTTGCTATTCTGCCCTCCAAGGAACAAGATCAGTGCCCTGCCCATGGTCGGGTATTTCACTTTGTCTGCATGACCTGTAAACGTTTGTTATGTCCCATCTGTTTGCTCCAAACGTGTAGTGTTCATGATGTCAGGAAGATAGATGAAGCAAAAAAGAGTATTTTACAAGATATTATGTCTGTCAAGGAACAATTGATGAATAAAATTGAAGCATCACAGGCGATCTTCAATTTTATTGGGGATGGATCTGACTGGGAAAAGAATATCAAAGACATGAGAAAAACCCTCAGTGTGCATATGAGAGGCTTGCACAGTGTCCTTGCTCAAAATGAACATTTACTGATGAACTCCATTGATAACTATGAACGAAAGATGAGGTTGATAGTTGAGGAAATACATGAACATAAAGGGACATTTGAATCCATTAAACATTTTCATTCTCGCTATCTCTCAGCAGTCGAAAAGGATGAGACTCTGGAAATGGTTGACGCCTTTGACAGCATACCTGCAGGCCATAAACTGCTGAATACTCATCTCCCCGCGTCACGTGACTATAGCTTTGTCATGCCTAATTTAACACTCCTTAATGATATGACAGTTGGCAGAATGTATTTCTCGGATCAAGTTTTTGAGTTGGTTGCTGAAGATTCAAATATTAAACAACTTATCCATCCAGTTTGGGATATGGCCTTTATGCCTGATCAAACGTTGTTTATGACTCATGGACACAACCAAGGATTTTCTGTTAAAGATAGGACTACCGGAAATATAACATATGTTCTATCTCCAGTTAGACTTTATGGTATTGCATGGCATCCTCCCACAAAAGCATTGCTGGCCATTGCTCCATTCCAAAAATGTATTGTACATTTCTATAAGTTACCAGAGCTTGCAAACTTTAATACCAGATTGACCCTCTTACCTAATATGCATTCTCCCACAGACATTGCAGTGCTGGCCAATGGTAATATTGTTATAACCGACACTGGTTGCAGAGCCCAAAGTGTCAGCATTCACACACTAGAGGGCATTTGCGTCAACAAGTGGCGACTACAGAACAATTCGGCTGAGCCTTCAATGCCATCCAAAGTAATTGTGGACAACCAAGATCGCATAATAGTTGCAGAGAACAGGATGGTCAATATATATGATATACATGGGTCACTACTAAATACCATTAAGAGAGGTCATAATGTATATACTGTGATGCCAGACAAAAGCTTCTGGTACCCAGTCAAGCTACTGCCACCCAGGGCAATGTCTCTCTCACAGAACATATTTGTGGTTTTTAAGAACCTTGAAATGTATTCATATGATGGTGAATATATAAAAACTTTGTATGAGTGTCAAGGAGATAACATTGACAGTATAGCTGTGTATGGCAACAACATTGTTTTTACTACCGGAAGGATTTTGAAAGTCTTGCCTTGTGGAAGTTGAGCATCTTTAGATATCTAAAATTAAATATATATCATTTTAAGAGGGCATTGTGAATACATGACAAACCCTCACAACCAAAAATATTTTTCAGTATTTAGAGATGAGTGACTAATTCAGAATCCTTTGATAAGGTTTTAAAATAAAGGTTTTTCTGGGAATTAATTGCATGTTTTTTATTGATCTTGAGAATGGAGGGTAGCTATTCTCTGAATTATTGTGATCTTATAATGGTTCCATCAAGATC
Source organism: Amphiduros pacificus (assembly GCA_949316495.1). NCBI lineage: Eukaryota > Metazoa > Annelida > Polychaeta > Phyllodocida > Hesionidae > Amphiduros > Amphiduros pacificus. Next base: position 8,519,339 of record OX439000.1, read on the forward strand.
TGTTAGCTTCTCATTCGTGTTCTATCTGCAATGTATCCGTCTTGTCTGTGTATATCATCACTAGAAATGGGAGACATTGAATATGAAATGGATAGTACAAAACTTCCTATTGCAGTGGGTACATGGTGTCACTTTCACCCAGCATAAATGGTGCCAAAAATAGAACACATTCTACAATTTACATACATATTCAAGAAATGATTTTAGAACCTTTCTCTTATTGAAGAAAAAAATTAAATATATGGATATTTGCAGAAAGATATCAGCTTTGCAATGAGTTAATCCATTTGTGTCTACATTTAATATATTTCTTGTCACCTGGTGTTTTTCGTTTGCAAATTTATCACATTTCCACATACTTGGAGAGTTTATTATCATTTTTATATGTACCATTATAATTAGAGCAATTTATTGGGGGTTATTTTCTGAAAATACATATATATCTCATGTATGGAACTTTAAAAGATTGCATTGGATCAATTTAAAGTCCGTAAATTTTCATCTTTTGTACACCTACCACATTCAAGCTATTTCTCACCAAATATAGCTCTTTTTTAAATTTTATTTTCATCATTAAACTTTTTTTTTGCATTATAATATATACTGTCATAAATTAACCAACAATAAGTTATTATTATAGGTGTTGTTTCAAAATAGCTCAGCATATCAATATTTCCTCTAATTTCCATTGCAGATTGGTCCAAAATTTAAAATAGCTTTAATTTTGAACGGATTTTGATGAATAAAGGCTCTATGAGCTTGTTTTTGAAAGATGTAGATGATTGAATATTGATATTTATAATAAAATCCACAGAAATAGGAGTTTCATTTTCAAAGTCATTTAAAGGTCACTTCAAGGTCACTGGTAATATTTTATAAAAATAGCACACAAGGTGCACATTCAGTCATATATCATTTTTGGATGTGTCCCTCACAGTAAAAACGTTATGTGCCAATGTCTGTAATTTCTACTGATGCCGTATTTGTAAACTTACTGTGTGTGTTTTCTCCTGAATAATTTCGTTCTATATCAATGTTCATCCACGTTGTCCACCTTGGTCTTGTCAGCTTGTTTTTTTTTTGCAGACACACAGAATGTTGGATATTTTCCAATCCGCAACGCGTTCGCTTGGCCTGTTGGCTGGAGTGAGACCAAGCGTTTACGACTAATGTGTTCATCAGTAGACAGTGTCTGAAATATTGTCTTCAACGACCCAAGCAAAAGTCATCACCTCTTTTTTGTAATTAATTCATTATTGCTGAATGCATAATATTCCACAAGGCATTTATTAATACACGACAGAATAATATTCCCCAATATATATTTCTGCTAATCAGAGAATCACAATCTTTTCTAGGGCTGTGATATGGGACAGGTGAAAGTTAAGTTGCCATAGTGGTTTATTGGATAGTGTCAATGGTTATTTTTCTTGTGCAGATGGCCTTCTTCCATGATTTGTGTCCTGTATGAGTTACCTCAGTCCATGTATCTGTCTGACCTGATACAGCCTAAATTATACTAAATAGGTCATTGATACAACCATGAATCTGTAAAGAAAAATGTCAATCCAAAACATAGCAACTCTGTTTACCAATCAAAATCGTAATAAGCTTGAATAATGGTGATGTAATATCTAACTTGAAGATGGTTTGAACCAAAAGGTTATACATGATAGAGATCAAGGATCATTTCTTACTGGTATCAAAGTTCTCATTTTTGAAAATGGACACTGATGAAAATAAAAGACCTGTAATTTTAGATTTTCGGTTCTTACAATAATATCGTGTAATGGAAAAACAACTACACCGAATACAAAGCAGTGTGCTAATTAGAGGGGTTTCTTAAATATATGGCAAGGTGATTTTCCTCTCACCAACAAAATTGGTCGGTCTTGCAAAGACTAACAAAAGAGATTATTTTGAATTCGATAATTTTATTCATATACATTATGTGCATGAATATAATCTTAACATTTGAAGATTTTTATAATTCACACATGGTGCCAAAATTAGGCTGTCATGTGTGCACAATATGGTGACGTTTGATTTGTCCATTGCAAAAGGTTTAGGATCAACAGTGACAGTGTACATTTATTTATAATAAATGCATTATTTTGAGAGAATAAGATGGCACATAATAACATCAACCAAGCAGTTTTAGAGAAGATTAAGTTTTGCATGCAGACAAAATGACAATTGGAGCTCACTGCATGCATTGTTAATATCAAGGTATGGTACCAGTCAGTGGAAAGTTCAAAAAGGTCATAGAAAAGTCAACAACAAACTCATCCGAGATTTGTGACAGATGCTTTGCCTCCTCTTGGCCATTTGTATTCGCTGCCATTTGTTATTCCCCTGTGATAGATATACTTTGGACCACAGTGCAGGGGTCTTTTTTTAATTAAACACCTTTATTCATGCAGTCACCTGGTATCATTAATAGTGTGCAGAATAAATGCCCAACATGTGTGTCTTGCTGACTTCACACAGTTGAAATAGAGCTTACATTGTCAGGAACCAGTAGCATTCTCACGGGCAATTTGGATATTCCAGTCTCAGCTTATCGGGGATACATGATATTAAACATGATATTTGTCCTTATGTTAGATACAAATATACAACACTGATATATGATACTAAGGTGGTTGGAGGTTTCATGACCTGTTTCCAATATTATCTCATCCATGTATTTGACAGCTAAAAACCTGATGCCATTTTATATTTAATATAAATGTTTATACCCCAAAGTTTGCGACCATATGTTATTACCCATCCTATCTCCCCAACATAAATTTCTGTCCCATGTGAAAGTAGATGAGTCTCTGCTAAATTCAAAATAGCTTAGTAAAGTATTGTTAACTATGAGGCACCTTCAGATTGGGACAATGGAGTGATTTGGCTTAGAGAGCCATGTTTGTCCATTGGTACAGGCCTGAAACCCTGACATACCACAACAGAGGTTTATACCTCAGTGATGCGCGTATTTATGCGATTTTGAATGAATACGCGCATGCCGATTATTCGTAAAATATTGATTAGTTTGCGTCGGCCATCTTTAGACTGGTCCCCCATCGAGTGTCAAGAACATCGTGTATATACACAGATGGCGGCAACCAGTCTATGGCTGTACGCGCCATTTTCGGGTCACGTGACGGGGTCAAATGAGGTGCGCTTTGTTTACAAATGTTTGTAACGATAAATATCTTGTTTCATGTATCATTTTTTAAAAATACAGTAGCTGTCTGAGGTATAAAAACAAAACATACACTCGTCGGTCAGCTGTGTGAGCGGATTCAGTTCGTTGGTGATGGCGGACGGATACCCTTCGCCTTCGGCTCAGGGTATCCGTCCGCAATCACCAACTCACTGAATCCGCTCACCCAGCTTCCCGACTCGGTATGTTTTGTTATAGTATTCATGTGACTACCTGGTGGTTATATAGTCCAGCCAGTAATTTTAGCACATCACTCAGCAAAACACAATAACCTTGGTTGGTGTATTTTGGTTGATTGTCGTATCACAGTCTTTTGGCCACATATAATTTAAGCATGCCCCAAACCTCTGTAAAATTGCCTTTGACCTCTGTGATTTAAACGATTAATATTACATAAATGTATTAGTGTAACCTGGTGTTATATTTCCATATATCAGTGCCACCTGGTGGCAAATTGTCAAAGAACCTCCACATGTCAAATTTGGTGGTTGGATCATGGCCTTAGTTGTGCTGATCTTGGTCTCATTTGAAAGAAAAGGGCTGTGATCACATTAGCTTTCTCGTTCTATGAATTTATAGGTGCTGTATACCATGCTGCATACCGTGCTTTACACCGTGCTGCATGCTCGTGGTGAATTGATATTTTACTACCTTGTCAGCAAAATGCGCCATTTAATTTTAATTTAGTAATCAGTGACCACCTGAACTGTGCAGAGGGCTACCTCTGTGGGATGCCGCCAGGATGCTGCCAGTTCCTATAATTTTACAGTTCTTTGCATGCAGGGTCCCATACAAACCTCAGGCTTGGTGTGTAGATGTGTTTGACGTCTAAATCCGCAGGATATAGCCCAAGCAGCACCAGTAACAGCCAAATACCTTCTTAGTGAATTGTTTACATGCTTCGTGGTGAAATTATAAAACATTTGATTCAGCATTTTCAAATGCAGAATTAGTTTGTTCACACAACTGAATTAAACATTGTTTTCATTTATCCCCTTTTTTTGTCGTGCAAACCATGCTACACTTATAAAGTGGTACCACTTATAAAGTCATTTAATTGTAGTAAATAAGGAATTAATAAGGAATTTGCTTTGACAAGTGTAATTTTATTGATATGATAATGTTCCAATAAAATCAAGGATTCCCTTGTTATCAAAGTGTAATTAAAAAAAAATACTATAGCATAAAATTGTACATGTATATTTCTACTAAGCACATTCGATTTATTAGCCAGATGCTACAGATTATTGAGTTAAGTTTAATGTTCATTAAATTACAGATAATCATAAGATATTGCAAAATCTTACAGAAATAGTCGTCATTGACAGTATGAATGTGTATATTGTCCTCATATATTTACTTTCTGTTTATTATTGAAGTCATGGTAGATGCCTTTTACTTGGGTACTTGACGGAGCAACCCAAGATTATATCTGCCACGAATTTCTCATCATAAGGTCAAAGTATGCATCGTTGTCAATAGATGCACTTATCCCAGTGTAGTAGTTTCGAAACTCTTCCAATTCAACCTGAAACATAATGCCAGAGCTAATCAAATGGAATTAACCTTCTTGTTGATGATCAACGGCACAAACTGAACATAATTCCCAAACCGGGGGTCCTCAGGAAACATATCTGCATGAAGGGAGACTAACCTCTCTAAACACAAGCTTTTTGTAACATAACATCAAACAAGTGCTTTGATGAGAACTAGTTTGGATTTAATACCATCAAAGGTAATAATTTTCTCAAGTTTCCCTCAATTGCTAAACATGTAGATTGTTTGGTAAACATGTAGAAATTTCTAAGCAACTATTTGATTTTAAGGACAATCAGGACAGGACTTCCCTTTCATATCAGTCCCTGTCTACAAAGTCCCTGTCTTCATCAGTCGCAAATCATCAGTATTCATATCAAGAAAGTCTCTTTTTAGAAAATGTATGCAATTTCCTATTTTAAAATGATATTTATATTTCTCCACCCCCGGGGTTCGAACCAATGACCTTTGGATCACCACAGAGGAACTGGTGCTAATAATCTGGCGCTCTAACGAACTGCGCCACGGTCCGTGGCCATAATATGTTTTAATATAGTCTATATCATTATAGTCTAACATTGTTGCTCTAAGAGCTGCATACAAAAATCGAGCTGTTGATTGATTGGTGTAAGAATATAGACAGATTTGTTTTGTAATGGCAGTTATATTGATTGGTCAGTTTCTGGGCCAGCCACCTGATTGCAGTTTATAACCTGATGTTGGTCAATTCGGATTTGATGATATTTTGGTGAGCAAGGCAAGTATTTATAACTTGGGGAATTCCAAATTTCGAATACATCACTAGAAATGGGAGACATTGAACATGAAATGGGGAGTACAAAACTTCATATTGCAGTTGGTACATGGTGTCACTTTCACCCAGCATAAATGGCGCCAAAAATAGAACACATTCTCCAATTTATATACATATTCAAGAGCTAATTTTAGCACCTTCCTGTCATTGAAGAACAAAATAAATATATGAAAATTTGCAGAAAGAAATCAGCTTTTCAATGAGGTTGTCTCTACATTTAATACATTTCTTGTCACCTGATGTTTTTTCTATCACAAATTTAGCACATTTCCACATACTTTGATAGTTTAATATCATTTTTTATGTACCATTAGGATTAGAGCAACTTAATGGGGATTATTTTCTGAAAATACACTTATATTTTGTATGTATGAAACTTTAAAAGATTGCATTGGATCAATTTAAAGTCCATCACTTTTCATTTTGTTTACACCTACCACATTCAAGCTATTTCTAACCAAATATAGCTTGTTAATAAATCTCAAAATTGACAGACTTTATTTTCATTTTATTTTCAGCATTCAAGTTTCTTACTATGCGGTATGATATGTACTTTCATAATTTTACCAACAATAAGTTGTTATTATAAATATTATTTCAAAATAGTTCAGAATATCAAAGTCTCCTCTAATGTGCTTTGCAGATTGGTCCAAAATTAAAAAAATACTCTAATATTGTTAATTCTGATTTTGATGAATAAAGAACCTATGAGCTCGTTTTTGAAAGATGCAGATGATTGAAGATTGAAATTTGTAGTGAAATCCACAGATATAGGAGTTTCATTTTCAAAGTCATTCAAAGGTCACTTCAAGGTCACCGGCAATATTTTATAAAAATAGCCTACAAAGGTCCATATTCAGTCATGTATCATTTGTGGATGTGTCCCACACAGTAAAAACGTTATATGCCTATGTCTGTCATTTCTACTGATGGTATCAAATACAGGGCAATGAGGACAGAGGTAGTTAGTGAATACTACCGATGTCATGCAGAGTGTTGGGAATCTGAAATGCTGCGATAGTTGTGTGACCAATGCAATGTCAATCCTCCTTTCTATCATATACAACTTAAGGGAAGAAATCACATCTTTGAATGAGATAATTCTTAATCAATGTATAAAGATATTAATCTTACTTTCATTACCTTGAAGTTATGATATTTCTGTTATATGACATCAGTGTTTCAACATATACACTGGCCTTACATTCTGTATTTCGGCCCAAATCTAAGATCCTTGAACAACAATCAGAAAAGTCTGTGATCCAGTTGGGGGGATTATGGAAATGAATAGTGTCAGATAGAATGCTATTTCAATCCTGTGCTCACTTGGTAGCCAGTCTACCAGCCAACTCCATCTAGTGGCAGATAAATCTGTGCGATCCTGTAGGACTGGTTGAGGACAATGGCCATTTTGTTCAATCTAATAGGAATTTCTGTTCGATTTCATGATGTCATTGTTTCTGAGCCAGCCCTATTGAATACTTCATCTTTGTATTTATAATTTGAAATGGTAATAAAGACTCAGAATAACAAAATATTTTCAGCTGAGTTGATATATTAAAAACAAAATTGGATACCCCAGCATGCCTTCCACTAATATATTAATTAACCCGATCAGAAAAATCATAGGAATAAACCAATCAGAGTGGTTTTTATTCAAATGATATGCAGAAATAAGAGTAGATTTGCTATTAAGAACCAAATTGTGATTTAAAGGTAAAGTATCGACATCGATAACTAGCTTTCAGCTAATGTTTTTGTGTTAACTAATCGATGAAAAATAACGTTATCTTATCTTATCTTATCTTATACATTAAGACTTTTGAGATATTCATTTTTTCATGTCATCATATACTTGATTGCCAAATACTTATTTTATTTTCAAATTTTACAACATTAAAAAAGAAATTATATTTCACTAGGATCACAGTACATTTTCAAATTAATACCAACGTGGTTAAAAACAAACCTTTTTCTGTTACGTAATCTGCATAGCATAACTGATTTGCTCCTCTTTATTACTTACCAAACTATTTCCAAGTGACTTAGGGTAAAAATAGTATTTTGCAACATTTGGTCCCAGATCTATTCACTCAAATATAGCCGGAGACCCATATAAACTACGTGGACCAAGCCGCTCACGAGACAAATGTACACACCAGACAATAAAAAAAAACGAAAATGAAATCTTACCTCTCCATCTAGTGAACCGCTTTGGAACTTGCTTAAAAACTCGACGCAACATTTTGTTTCTGTCCATTCCCCTGACAAAAACTTGGGGTGCTTTTTCACATTATAAACTCCTTTCAAATCTTTTGGTGTAACGACAAAATCGTTTGTTTTGTCGAATTTTTTGAATACTTTATCAACCAGATTTTTTCGGGTATCATTCATTTCACCCTGCAAAACAGTTCACTCAATTATATCTCAAAGATTGACTTGTTTAAAAATTAAAATGAAGATTTTTTTAACGAATAAAACAAAAGACGGTAATTCACGAATAAATGCAAAAGACTTACCCTGAGAGTGATTAAGAATTCATCATAAGAGATGCTTCCACTACCGTCCTTGTCAAACTCATCAAACAAAGCCTTAAGCTCATCACTGCCACAGCACAAACCAAATTCAGCAATGGCTTTTTTAAATTCACCAAACGAAAGTGTTCTATTTCCATCATCATCTATACTTCTGAATTTCCTGCAAAAAAAAACAAAAACAAACAAGCAAACATAAAACCCCACATTCAAACATTTAAATTATCTAATTAAATGTATACTTTCTGTGTCAGGTATATCGGATCTCAAATGCTGATGTTTCCAAAATTCAGTTAAAGAACTGTGAATATATGTCACAAAGTAAATCATAATAGTTCAAAAGGTGAATCTTTCAAACATTTAAAAACTAAATATGATCATATGCAAAGAATTGACTTAAGTATTTATTTATATTCTATTTATTTATATATTTATATATTCTAAACATGGGAAAATAAATAGAGTGATAATTGAGAATAAATATAAACCCCCAAGACCTGCTTAAATTTTAAATCAAATTCATCAGTGGTGATTTTAACATTTGCCTTTTGAAAATTAACGATAAATCTATTCAGTGAATGTTTTGAAATGCTAGCCATACTTTTTATTAAGATATCTCATATTTCCCGCTTGATAAAATGCAGTTTAACTCAAGCAAAAGAAGCAACATCTGGTATTCCTATGATAATGTTTGTGGACCGCAAACTATATTTGATACTACTTTATTAATGTTCAACTGAAAACTTTTTCATTAACATAATTGCCATTCGAAAATAGACAAAGACTTTACACAAAGAATTTGGTTAGGATCTATTCTTTTAGTTCCTAAAACATAAATGAAAATCTCACTAGAAGCCCCAATATTAACTCGAATCCGTTTCACGTTACTATTCTTTTTGCAAGAAAACACACATCTGTCACAAAGTCTAATACATCTTAATAAATACAAACTTGAAAATATGAATAAATAGCATGCGATAACAAATCATAGAATCTGCATTTTAGAAATATATGTAAAAGAAATATCCATAGAAAGACCCTGATTCACTAACGTATCAAATAGTACTAATCTGACGACCCATAACAATATTTTAAAGAAACAATTATATATGATACTGTATTTCATATTTTAAAGGGTGACATAAAAGGAAAAAGAAAAAGTACCAGGAATATCCTACAAAAATTTTCGGACAGACTAAAACGGACAGACAATTGCCGGGATATTCATTTTTCATTATTAAAAGGACATGGTAACGCGAAAGCTTTCTCAAATCATATATTAATAATTAAAGTCCTTGAGCCATCAACGAACTGAATTGCGGCCATAGTTGCACATACAATATTGATTCTTATGACAAAATGAAATGCCACCCAAAGAAACGGATTACTATTATTGGTCTGGTATTTCGTCCTATGAGATCCCTATTTTGAAATTATGATATTAATCGTAATACTGCTCTTTGACGGAAAAAGTAATATTTACCTTCCAAATTCTGCGATACCAAAGATACCTCTAGCTAAACACGCATATCGCAAACGGTCGATGAGAGGCTTTGTTTTATCTTTCATGCACTCGGAGGCCTTATGTTTCATTTTAGTTTCATCATCAAGTTCCGCCATTTCTTTTCAGTTGTATTTCACTTAATGGACACGTCTTTGATAAGCTGTGAGTATTGTAGACAATGAAGACCGGGCGCAGACTGTTGGTAAGCGTCCTCTGTGCTATCAATATGTTGTCTTTGTCACCATAGGAAACGATGCACATAAATCCAGTGCAGCGCAGAACTCTCATGAATATTTACATATAAAGCACATATACATATAACATATGATACATATAAAATGTGAACTGGATAGTATCATGGCCTGTCAATTTATTATTTTCCGATATGAAGGAAATGTCTGTGCAGCACTTAAGAACTAGTGAGCATTTTTGACACTATCTGTGGCAATAGTCACTGTGTTTGGGACCAAGATCGATGGTTGGGGACGAGTCAAGTACCTGTAAATGCTGGATGACGCTCATTAATCAATATTGTTGGTGGGGCATGCCTTTACACATTCTTTCCAGAACAACTTAATTGACTTCCATATTGCTTACATGGGACACTTCCTAATAGAGCTAACAACCATAGGATTCGCGCAACCATAGGATTGGCTGATAATTATGAAATTGGCTTTTTATGGGTAAAACAAATAGAACATTGAATTTTTTGACATGGAAACGTTTATATGAAGGGTATAAATAAATTGTTGTGAAAATTGCACCCATTGACCCCGATTTTGTTACAATGTGCATGTGCGTAACTACCAGTTTGTTACAAAAATATACAATTTGGCACTGCTCAGTCAGTTCTTGGCCGATTTAAATCATTGACAACTCAAAATTGAGCTATTGAACTCTTCTCTTCAAATATGTAAGTCATATGATCGATATATTAATTTTAATCTTTTGGCATAGAAAAAAGGTCAGTGCGCGAAGGCTATGGTTGTTCATGTTGTTTGCGCAAAGACGTGACTCTGACTTGTTAATCTTGTCAGAATATAACATACACACATCGCTTTATAAGATAAAGTAATGACATGTTTTACTAATGGATATACCCCACTACAGCACACATGTAAATAACTGTTAATTTATTTATTGATTAATTATTTGTTGACAAAGTCCAAAATGCACGAAATTGATGGTCGTTAGCCCTATACAAAACATTCTAGATTAAAAATAATAATAATAATGATAATTATCAATAATATGAATAGGAATGAGAAAGTCATTAATTAATTCAAACAGAGCAACCGCTGAACCAATTGGCTTGATCTTGGGCTCATTGGAAAGAAAAAGGTGACATATTAAGAAAGGTTGAAGGGACATAGCATACATTTCTTATATTATTAGTCGAAATAGCCAAAAACTGGTATTTGAAACAGTACAGAGGGAGGAGCTTACCAAAAGGTAACAGCGGTATTGGACATGATCATATTAACATAATTTATGATGTTACCATGACGTCATTATGCCTGACATCACTATGACAACACGGACATCACTATGATGACACTTCCCTGTATGACGTCATCATGTTTGCCTTACTTGCAATGTCAATATCTTTCTACTCAAATTAGTGACAAAGGTATGGTCTTTTGTATATAAAATATTCAGTTGAAAGAAGTGTGCATCTCGTAGCCTCATGCAACTGTGTTTACCTTGCTTGCAACGTCAAGACGTCTTCATTGCAGGTTAAATCATCTTTCTATTCCAATTATTGACGAAACTGTTCTCATTTGTATCATAGAGAACCGCATTAGCTTCCAGCCTCTCACAGCCCGTGCACGTGCAGGGATACCGATGCGTACGCAAATATGGTAATATATCAAGAGAGGAAACAAAAATCTCAGCAATTCCTAACCTTTGGAGGCAGATGATGTTATAAACTGTGCAAACGACTGCTTTGCTTCCAAATTTGTATCTGGCCATCTTCTAAAATGAATTATCTTTGGTTCCATGTTTGCAGTTTCCCAAAAAGATTTTGCAAAAGTTTGTTTAATCTGGTTCAAAGTCTACAAAAGGGCTATGAAAAAAATTCAGATCACTTTGGTGCCCGGAAGTAATTGGTAGCTGAAGGAGTTATGTAACATCACAATACATTTTCACGAGAGGTCAATCAAAACAATACCCACATCATTCAAAAGTGTTGAACTCACCAATCAAAATTTAGCATGCACGTGTGTAGGCTGACTTCCGGGCACAAAAGTGATCTGAATTTTCTGCAGCCAAGAAAGTTGGCAAAAACATGGAATATATTTAATTTTTTGGAATATTTTTCTCTGGAATTGTTTTGTCTTTGTATTCTGTGTCTGCTGTCCAAAGCACACCGTTCATAATGCTCTGTATACTCTACGGTGGGAGATTCATGAAAAACTTGTTTCATCTCTTGAAGTACATCATATTTGCGTTACGTAATCGCCTCGTGCACGTGCCAACCATTGACATGACGTCATAGACCAGCACGTGCAGTGAGAACAAACTGATGCGGTTCTCTATGATTTGTATATACAGTGACCAGCAACTGTCCGAAACCGACAGATGAATCTCGGACATTTTTAGCACTGTCAAACATCTAGCATACCTTGCTGTATTGATTGCAATTGAGCTGAATGTTGTCTCTCACATGTTATCTTATATCCCCACTGACTTTCAAAATGTTAAAAGTGTTTATTTGTTTTCACTGCAAGAGTGATGTTGTCACTGTCAAATGACGTCAGAAATGGTGACGTGACCAAGATCACCGTATAACTCAACGTAAACTCGGACAATCTGCAGGTTTTCTGAATGCGTGAATTTCCTGATAATTCTGTAAATATTGAAAGGATATCATTTTCACTTCACACGCCTTTGAAGTAGACGATCTTCAATCGATGTGAGCAGTTTTTACAAGGTTTTGAAGGGTTTTGTGAAAATCGGGAGTGAAAAACATGAAAATGTCCGGATTTGGCTGCCGGTCACTGTATATATGATTATCAGTGGAAAGAAATGTTTGTTTATCTTCTTGCCTTCTTACTCCAATTACATGTACAGCCGACGACAACAGAGCTGCGGACGACAACAGAACTGCGGTTTCATTTTCAAAGCCTTTTAAGTGCATCTGCACTCTCGATAATATTCACAGCAAGTTGTTTTCTGACACTTGCATGTGCAAACAAAATCAAATAGTGTGATAAACATCGGTAATCAATTGATAAACTGAACCACAGCTCTGTTGTCATCCACAGTTCTGTTGTCGTCGGCTGTACCCTAATTAAAATGGATGTATCCCTTTTACCCTGACAAACTTTCACATATGCTTCTTTGTCAATAGGGTCTCTATTTCACTTTGTCAATATATGGTCATTATTTCACTATGACGTTTCATTTCATATTACTGTCGGTTCACTTGTAATAATGATGATGATGATGATGATGATGATGATGATGATGATGATGATGATGATGATGATGATGATGATGATAATTATCAATAATATGAATAGAAATGATAAAGTCATTAATTAATTCATACGCGGCATCTGCTGCACCAATCGGCTTGATCTTGGGCTCATTGGAAAGAAAAAGATGAAATACTAAGAACGGTGGAAGGGACATAGAATACATTTCTTTTATTATTAGTCAAAATAGCCAAAAGCTGGTATTTCAAGCAGTACAGAGGGAGGAGATTACCAAAAGGTAACAGCAGTATTGTACATGATCATATTAACATAATTTATGATGTTACCATGACGTCATGATGTTGACAATTCCATATCTGACGTCACTATGACAACTCTTTCTTGTCTGACGTCACTATGATGACACTTTCCTGTATGACGTCATCATGTTTATCTTGCTTGCAACGTCAATTCAGTGGAAAGAAATGTGCATCTCGTAGCCTCATGCAACTGCATGTGTTTATTTTACTCGCAACGTCAAGAGGCCTTTCTACTCCAATTAGTAGGTCTACACATGGTCTTTTGTATACTACAGTGACCGGCAGCCAAATCTGGACACTTTCATGTTTTTCGCTCCTGATTTTCACAAAACCTTTAAAAACGGTGTAAAAAACTGCTCACATCGAAAGAAGGTATTCAACTTTAATGGTCTGTGGAGTTTTAATGATACCCGTTGAATATTAACAGAAATAGCGTGATTTTCACGCATTCAATAAACCTGCAGATTGTCCGAGTTTACATTGAGTTATACGGTGATATTGGTCACGTCACCACTTCTGACGTCATTTGACAGTGACACAAACATTCGTGCTGTGAAAACAAATAAACATTTTTAACGTTTTGAAAGGTACAGGAATTGCAAGGTGACGTATGAGACCTGACATTCAACGTCAAGAGGCCTTTCTACTCCAATTAGTAGGTCTTCTGTATACTATAAGACGTGTCAATTGAAATATTTTGTCACTATTTCAATTTGTCAATATATAGTCACTATTTCACTATGAAGTTTCATTTCATATTATTGTTGATTCACTTGTAATAATAATAATAATAATGATAATGATAATAATAATAATAATAATAATAATAATAATAATAATAATAATAATAATAATAATAATAATAATAATAATAATAATAATAATAATAATAATAATAATAATAATAATAATAATAGTAATAATAACGAAAATTGTACTGCCTGGAGCAATCATTTTCTTGATGATAGGAATCAATGTAGTTTTATTCCTATAATCAAATGTGTTCATAAATATTTGGTTCAATCATCCTCCAATCTGCTTCCCTTCTCTCATAATCTCCTCTTCGCATATTTGTACCAATCAACACTAGTTTTTTTGTGATTCCAGTTTCATGTTGCCCTTTGTCCTTTGTGGTATTTTTGGGCCCAAAGCAAGTGTTAATTTGCCCTTTCCTCTTTTTGGAGACATCTGGGCTGGATTGTATCAACAAGGTCCGGGTCCAAATAGGGGGTCCAAATCAGGGTTGAACCTCAAAATGGACCCCAGTGTATTGTATCAACAAGGTTAACACCAAAATTGGTGTTCACAGATTTCGGGGTTGGACCCAGAAAGGCAACACCAAAATTTATAGGGTTCAAATCGGCCGTGAAAATATGATATGAATTTGCAAATCTCTTCATAAAATCGTCTAAACTTGGAGCAGAGAAATCAAATTTATACCTTTATAATCAGTGAAACAAGAGGAACATTTCAGTCGCGATATGTGTAGCTCTAAATCAAAGATTTGTGGAGTCAAACTTGCTTTGAAAAAAAATTACGTCAATAATTTCTTATCTATCGCCTATATGGCGTCATCATAACAATGCCCAAGGTGCCAATTATGTTGTCCCCTTTAATCCCACGACGTCGCACCTCCATTCATAATTACTCCAACTTCCAAGATAACATTAATGTCACTATACCCAAAGACATCGGCAAAATAGACATGAAATCCACTGTTTCTAGAGACACTACGCACTGACCATCATATTGAAGTTTCCCCAGTAAATAAACTCGACCTCCGGCGATTGACTGTTGCAGATCTGACCCATGCCACTATCTTTCCCAGTCATAATGTCTAAAAATGCAAATCCGTGAGCATTCTGTGGTGTTTTTTCTCCAGTTTTTCACCCGATATTAAACCTGACGACATGAAATGACATTTGGAAGAGTCCAAATGATGACGTCATGGAAACGCAAAGGGAGAATCTTCATATGACGTCAGAAGGACCATAACGTTGTGTAGTTTCCAGATTGGTGCTGTAACCCCCATGAATAAACTGACCCACTTTCACCTGATTGCGCAAACTCGTAAACAATGGCGAAACGATGCTGAGATCAAGAAAAAACAAAGAAATATTTTCAAACAGGGCTGACATCATATGTTTACTTAAAAGGAACATAATTGTTTGATTGTTAGTTGCCGGAAGTCGAGTTCTACTGGAGTCGTGAGTTAAGTTGGATGGGCAGTGCGTGATGTTTCTGGAAACAGTGGATTTTAAGTCTTTTTTGACGATGTCTTTGGGTATACAGCCGACGACAACAGAGCTGCGGACGACAACAGAGCTGTGGTTTCATTTTCAAAGCATTTTAAGTGCATCTGCACTCTCGAAAATATTCACACCAAGTTGTTTTCACACACTTGTGTGTGCAAACAAAGTCAAATAGTGTGATAAACATCGGTAATCAATTGATAAACTGAACCGCAGCTCTGTTGTCGTCTGCAGGTCAGTTGTCGTCGGCTGTAGACAACCAGGGTGGTGAAAGTAGCAAAATGGTCCATTGATAAGATGATTTAAACAGTACATAGTTCTTTGATTGTTAGTCGCCGGAAGTCGAGTTCTTACATAGTCGGGACTTAAATTGGATGGGCAGTGCGTGATGTTTCTGGAAACAGTGGATTTCAAGTCTTTTTTGACGATGTCTTTGGGCTTGTATATATTGATGAAAAGGAACACAAATTACCTCACGAGATGATCTGCTGCAGAAAGATGTTTGTCGTTCTGCTTTTACACCTGTAGTGGGGAATTACTGTTTATTTCAAATAATGGAAATTATTTATTGAAACTACATATACTCAAGGAGATTAAGTGATTAACAATATCTATGTTTAGTAATAATTTAATTCAGTAATTCAATTGTTTACATACATCCATCCAATGATGCTCCTAACCTGACCATATAGTATGGCCTAATACAGAACATGTAAATAGCATAAAAAAATTCCAATTAACAAAATTGTGATTAAATCAGCATTCAATATATTTATCAATCAGGTAACTAACTGTGTGCTAATAGATTAAAGATATATTACAACAAAATATACAGGTTTCTCTATTTATTCATTCATATAGAAAATGCTAGCGTGAATATTTATGCAGCTGAGTGAATGTCTCCGTGTGTGTATATCCCTTGCAGTTGCTATGGAACCAACACAAACAATACTTTCCAATAATACCCATGATGTGCAGTGTCCCGCTTACACATTAATCATGTATTCGACCAAAGCAACTGTAAATATGTAGCTAATCTCTGCAACTTTGGAATACAGTTGGAATACAGTTGGCAACTGGCTAATATTGCAGGGAATGCAATGATACTTGATCTCAGATCAATTGAAAGTTTAATAGATAAAATGTAAAGAATGCTGTGGGGAATGCATCTTTGACATTGTCATGTTACTACTGTATAGTAGATTGACAGGTTTTATCATCTCGGCCACTCTATTATGCCATTCTATGTGGGTCTGGTCAATCCTGACCTGATATTATAACCCTCTTTATGTGGATAATTACTTTAAAACAAATCTTTACAAGCGGATAGCCTACACACACACACACATCTAAACACACACACATACATATACATATACATATACATACAATATGTGTGTGTATATGTGTGGTGTGTGTGTGTGTGTGTGTGTGTGTGTGTGTGTGTGTAGATGCAGGCCAAAGTCAATGAGGCCAAAGCTAATTTATCCACAATGAACCCTCCGATTAACACAATACGGCATTCCCCATATCTGAACGCTGTAATGTCGATAAAGCCTTCCATTGGGCTCCTCGGGTACGGTACCGATCGGCATTCTCTGAACTCATAGTTTCCATGCTTGCCTCATCATCAGATCAAAGTAGGAGTCCGTATCGACGGATGCGCTCACACCGGCATAATAGTTCACGAACTCCTCACGCGTCACCTGGTAACATTTCATAAAGCATCAATCAGTAAACCAAATAAAATAAACATTAAAATACCTGATTTCAAATATAACCCATAAAAACAAAAAGTAAAAACATCAAAAGACTGCTTCTGAAGTGAATATATATATATATATATATATATATATATATTTAGAAGCTGGTACAGATATGAGGTACTGGAGGTATTTTTGTCAGACCTCATTATGGGGTACCATCTCATACCTTATTGTGTGTGACAGGAGAGTGCCATCTGGTGTTAATAATTAAAGTATTTTACATACCTCACACATCTAACATTCATATCAATGGTGCTAATGCCATTATCCACCACCAGGGCACTTATTACTACCTGTGACACTAGATGGTGATTTATATAGTTATAGCCTGGTTGTATAAATATGCTTCTCAGACATGTTTGTTCAAAAAGGCCTTGTACAGGTTACTTATGTAACTGTGACTAAGCAGCTGCACTATGAAGAGTGGGGTATTTTCTATGCCTCACAGTACGTCAATGCCCCACAAGACAGGTCTGAGATTGGTAAAAACCCCATATCCGATACAATCTCTTTCTATATATATATATATATATATATATATATACAGTCAGACCTCGCCGGACCGTCCCCCGATAATCCGGCATATCAATTACCGACAGTGATTTGGCTGCAACCATTCTAATCTTTCTTTATTTGTATTCATTTGATGTCCCTTTCATCAAACCGTCAGACTCGTGAAACCGGCAGAATTATGTGTGACAGACCATGACGGACTGGCGGGGCTTGACTGTATATATATATATATATATATATATATATATATATATATATATATATATATATATATATATATATACAGTCAAGCCCTATATATATATATATATATATATATATATATATATATATATATATATATATATATATATATATATATATATATATATATATATATATTTATATATATATATATATGAATATCATAATATATGAATATATGAATATCATAAACGAACTGTACATTTTGACAAATAATTTTATATTGGATGATGATAGAGAATCAATGTCACCTTGTTATCAGCTCTATTGTTTGTGTCAACTTCAAACTCCTTTAAGAATGCATTATAACACTGGGACGCCGTCCACTCTCCACTCATGTACTTTGGGTTGTGTTTTATGTCGTAAACACCCTTCAGGTCATCCTCTGTTATGACACCATCACCAGTCTTGTCCATCTTGTCAAAAGCTTGCATGATCAAATCTGTCCGGCGTTTACTCATTGGGGGCTGAAAAAAATACAAAAAGGAATATGGGATCCTAAAGTAATTATCGAAATTAATTTCTACCATACAAATACAATACGCTTGTACTAGTGAGAGGAAATATGTTCACGGTGTTGAATTCTGAAAACATAATATTTAACTCGATGATAATGCAAGAAATTGTCTTTACTAACAATGACATACATGTACATTGTTGAAAATCATTGCTTTTTAAACATCTAAATATTGAGAATAGACTACGTTTGATATAGTGATAAAATCAAACAATTTTGAAGTATAGTGATTTCTATCCAATTTGTGATGTAGCTGTAATTTGGCAACCAAATTGATTTAGTCCAGTTCCAAAAAAAAGTTTTTCGTCGCAGCCCTCCCTACCTTATATTTGAACACAAAAAGCTAAAAACGGCAAGTTCTAGGCACATCTTCGAACCCTATGTACATGGCAGATTAAATTATATCAACTGAAAGGTTTCATTGAGACAATGAAAATAAAAAGATGAAAATACCAAGACACCTCCTTCCTTACTCACATGTAAAAGAAATTTCATTTTAGGTATTTTCCGACAAATCTACACCACTCACCCGGAGGTCTCTCAGGAATTCTTCAAATGATATTGTTCCAGTGTTATCCTTGTCCATCTCAACGAAGATCGTGTCTATTTCACTCTCTGTTATTTGTGAATCAGTTTTTGTGTAGTCACGAACCCCATTGAAGAATTCCTGCTTATCCAACTTCCTGTCTCGACTGTCATCAAAAATGCGGAAAGTTCTAAATACAATAGATAACCAATTTATAGTGAGCGACTAAATTATATCAACTGAAAGGTTTCATTGAGACAATGAAAATAAAAAGATGAAAATACCAAGACACCTCCTTCCTTACTCACATGTAAAAGAAATTTCATTTTAGGTATAATGGAAATATAACATAGTTTTTTTTAGAAATTTATTATTATTATTATTATTATTATTATTATTATTATTATTATTATTATTATTATTATTATTATTATTATTATTATTATTATTATTATTATTATTATTATTATCATTATCATCATCATCATCATCATCATCATCATCATCATCATCATCATCATCATCATCATTATTATATTAGTCATATGTAGAGATTTATCATATTATTTTGGTTCATCTTAATATTTAAAAAAATAACACCATCTAAAAGATTGGTTAAACTAACTTGGGCATTCAAGTACATTTTGTGATCTACATTATTTTGATAATTAAGACAATAGATTAGAAACCATGATGAAGGTCACCCTGTCCGAAATGCAATCAATCTTATTCCCTAACTTGTTATCGCTGTCAATGTTGTACATATATGATCTTGTAAACCTCATCTATATGTAAATCGGATACTACTATATGCACTGTAGATACGAGCAGTGTCGTGGAATCACTCATCCTTATCATTACCTATATATATGTTTAAACATGTGTTCGTGCTTGTTTAGCAAATATATTATCAATCTAAAATCTAAAACCCTGAAGCTTCACTAAGGGGCTTCCTTGAACTATAATGAGTCACCCTAGTTTATATAATTTTTTTTAAAACAGAAAAGGTATTTTTATGCAATTCAATCTCTAATCTGATTCAATGTAGAAACAGGACAGAGAACCAGTGCATCGGTCGATTTGTATCAATATTTTAGTGATGTTTTTATCGCTAGTGACTGATGCCATATCAGTTGACATGTTTGTTTTTTTGTATCCAGGTACGTGTGAGCGAGTCGTGTGCCTGAACTTACAACCATGGATACCACGCCACCTACCGGCATGACCTGGCATCTTAGGACCTGTGAATATTATGTTTTGATTTTATTTGGTGCAAATGCGCTTATATCACATAAATTACTTTCAGATTATTACAAAATAAACATTTCAGGTAGTCCAAGATGCCGCCGAATGATTGAATTGATGATTATACCCATATTGATCTTTTAGTGCAAGAACCTAAAGCCAGATGACAATTCAATACCGTCAACCGGATGCAAAGCGCCACCTAGTGCACACATTATGCAGACCAGACCAGAGCAGACCATTGACCACCATTGCTTGTCCAAAAATAGATATATTGATTTTTAACCACAAATATCAGTATTCTGCGTTTCCAACGACAATAGATCCTTTTTTTCATATTCTTTAAAATTTTAATCGTGATTAAATGACCAACATAACCATACATTAGGCTCATATATTAGACTTAATGTATTTTGAGTGATGTAACTTGCACATAGTGTTCGTTAACGATGGCTAGAAGTCAATCAATCTCAAAGCAATGGTTGGCAGGACACACTTCTGACTACAACCCTCCAGGCCAAATAATGATGGTCATCCATTGCCTTTTCATTGAGATGCCAATAGGGAAATGATTTGGTGTCCACTCTTATAATTATGTTTACATTATAGGGTCACTTCGAGGCAACCTCAATTGGTACCATAAGGAAGAGAAGAGAATGTACATTTAATATGTGTACACACTGAGGTATTTCAATCTCAACCAAAGCACTATTCTAATTTGCTGCAAAATCTATACATGAATAACAACAAGAACTTGTAAAGTACACACAGATAATTACAAGTAATGTATGTGTGATAGTTTCGCAAATTTGAAGTGATAGGTGAATGGTGGTGTAATGATGATTTTGAGTGAAAATTCCGGAAATCCCTCTGACAAACATATTAGGACTCTAACCAAAACACAGTGTACTCTGTCAACAATAACATATTACTGACTGCTGCTTTCCAAAAAATGAACAATTATATTACTAATATGATAGTTCTTTGTACATATTGAGTTCAATAATTCATTTCTGATGGAAATCAAACATTTTACACGATTGTGATGAAAATCTATCCATTATCTAACAACTCATATGAGCCAATAGTCCAGTCAAAATATGAAATGACCCAGAACAAATTAGAACAGAAACCATGTTGGTGTTATTTGTCTCAGAATGTTACCCAGATGAATGTATAAAAAGTCTATCAAAATCAACTTAGTGGAACATCACCTAATTTGCATAAATTCAAAATGGCCACCTCTCATTGACGTTTCATCCTATTTCATGCTTATATTCAGGTTTTTTTGTATGATTAAAGGTTCCTTGCATACTGAAATAATGTCATGCCCTTGCTGTTGGTATTAAGCAGTTATTTTTAGGCCATGATAAGGAAATAAATAGCTTATATAGCATTTCTTGTAATGTATTTCATACAATGCCAGCATCATTCTGCTATGAAATACATTGTATATTCTTAACATCTTTATGGTGGAAAGAAAAAAAGGGTATTAATACCAGTTAGATAAAGGACTGTCAGAAGTGTTGCCACTATTTGTGAACAGCATTATGAGACTTGGCCAAAACTGTCAAAACTAGAATATAATTTGTTAATAACCTACATGCTGCCAAACATCAGGCATGCAGCACCAATTTCAACACAGGCAAATCAATTCCTCACAAATTCCAAATTTAATGTCAAACGAGGTGTGTGGCACGACTTTCCTTCACTACCTTTAGATGTCCATATAAATAATTTTCGCATTCAGGTAAAATAATGCTATGGCTGTGGATACAAATAACACAAAGTTCCAATTAACTGAATTATCAAGGATCGAATCACAGATGACATGTCAGATTCCATAAAAGTGCCAAATTGAATATGTTCAGTCATTCATGAACAGATATAAAATCATTGGCAACATGAATTATGATAACATCATCTGTGTGATCTTTTTGAACGTGAATTTTCAAATATGTCAAATAGGAGTCAAGCAATATTATATTTAAGTTTTGCCCTGCCATGTTTCGGCCATTTTGGATTTATGCAAATTACGCATTGTTCCACTACTTGGATTTTGGTAGACTTTTACTATGTTATTCTCTAGGCTCTTCCGAGACATTTTCTATCAGTTTTATTTCTGTTCTAATTTGTTCCGGGTTAGGCCATTTTTTGTCATATATTGACTGGACTATAAGGTATGTTGATAATCAATGTCATAATCGATCATAATTAAGGTACTGATTTAATCAATACTGGGTGGCTGAAGTCTCTGGTGCATGATGGTCACAACACAAAACACGCCTATTATGAATAGTAAAATTCCATTATACAGAGCAACTATGACTTCTGAGGCATGTATATAAAGTTATAATGGCTCTCAGGTGTTTGAGCATGTTGAGTTTATCGTAGAAGGCAATGCAGTCTGCAGTGTATCGTTTAGTTACATGCATGGGGTGCGCGGACAACATCATTGTGTGCCTCAAATACATGTATGTATTGGTAATGGCAATGTGTTTACAGTCGATGTCATCTGAATTATGTAAATGGAATACATCAAATACAGGACCAAATTTGCATAAAGACAAATGGATTGCCTTGTGGGCGAGTTGACATAGTATATGTATTGAGATGGCACTATAGCAAGGAGGGTGTAATGCTGCCAATATGGAGTAGAGACGTCAAATACAGTGGCCCTGTATGAAATGTTGAAAATGTGGCTGTGGGCGTTAACAAAACATAGTAATAAATGAGGATATGAAAGAGTTGATATTACATGTCTGTGCGTGTTTATACTAATCCTATCGCATTGAATACTGACACATGCTGTGATGTGATCTTTCAAGAACCTTGTATTGAACTAATCCACTTGCGTGTAAACAACATCAGATCTCGGTCATTTAGTAACACATCTCCCCGCATCATGTGTCAGAAGACCGTTGTGCCTATCATAACCTTCAAAATGAAAGTCACTTTAGCGTAATGAAAAAAAATTAAAAATTAAAAAATATAATAATGCCCTTCTCTGGTGAAATCAACATCTAATTGTAATTAATATATGTAATGCATGTCTATAAATACATGAATACAAGAGCAGCTGAACACATTATGACCTGGGCACTAAAGATGTGCTGTATGCTAGAGTCCAGGTGCAGTTAATGACACCACCAGTACATAACACCTATAATCAATATTGGTTTTGTCACTTGGCCCTGATATTAACAACTGATCCATTGGGGTTGCATTTCTGATCAGGCATGGCTATAATTTCATGTCTTTATACAGGTGGTCATGTTCTGTGTGTGATGGTATTTTTATCCTTTGCATTGACATTTGTTTAGAATAAATGTACCATGCCCAAGGCATCTTAGAATTCATTCCCATGACACCTTTCCGAATGGTCTCATGCTCTGTGAATATTTAAATATATGCAGAGTAGAGTGGATAATATAGGTCAATGGCTGCAGCTGCTTTTAGTGTGGATAGCCGAGGGATGCTCGTCGTGTGCAGCTATATATATTTATATTTGTCCAGTGTGGATAGCTACTCATACGCTACTCATGGTTATAGCTGTGTTTATGTGCAGTGAGGATAGCCAAGGGTTACTCCTAGTTGCAGCAATGTACATGTGTGCAGTGTGGATAGCCAAGGGTTACTCCTAGTTGCAGCAATGTGCATATGTGCAGTGGGGACAGCAGAGGGTTACTCCTAGTTGCTGCAATGTGCATATGTGTAGTGTGGATAGCTAAGGGTTACTCCTAGTTGCAGCAATGTGCATATGTGCAGTGTGGATAGCCAAGGGTTACTCCTAGTTGCAGCAATGTGCATATGTGCAGTGGGGACAGCAGAGGGTTACTCCTAGTTGCTGCAATGTGCATATGTGTAGTGTGGATAGCTAAGGGTTACTCCTAGTTGCAGCAATGTGCATATGTGCAGTGTGGATAGCCAAGGGTTACTCCTAGTTGCAGCAATGTGCATATGTGCAGTGGGGACAGCAGAGGGTTACTCCTAGTTGCTGCAATGTGCATATGTGTAGTGTGGATAGCTAAGGGTTACTCCTAGTTGCTGCAATGTACATGTGTGCAGTGTGGATAGCCAAGGGTTACTCCTAGTTGCAGCAATGTGCATATGTGCAGTGGGGACAGCAGAGGGTTACTCCTAGTTGCAGCAATGTGCATATGTGCAGTGGGGACAGCAGAGGGTTACTCCTAGTTGCAGCGATGTATATATGTGCAGTGGGGACAGCAGAGGGTTACTCCTAGTTGCAGCAATGTGCATATGTGCAGTGGGGACAGCAGAGGGTTACTCCTAGTTGCAGCGATGTATATATGTGCAGTGGGGACAGCAAAGGGTTACTCCTAGTTGCAGCGATGTATATATGTGCAGTGGGGACAGCAAAGGGTTACTCCTAGTTGCAGCGATGTATATATATATATATGTAGAGTGGATGGTGGAGGGTAAATAGGTCTTAAGGCTGTTGGCTGGATCAATGGCGCGTGGGTTAATAAATGCCACCGACAGACAGCTTTGGATTGATCAATTTCGCATTCGCATATGGTGGTTGATCAAAGCGGTATATCGCTGATCATGCTACCTGAATACTGAAAATGTCACACACCTGCATCTTGGCAATACAGGCAAAGCTCTGGTGAAGCATATTTATGCAAGACATTAAATACTGATCAATGTTTACCAATTTGTCTTGAAAAATTGTCAGCTGTGCATATTTTGGAATATATATTACACTGAACAATGTGTAATAGCGACGTTGTAATTATGTATTGTATTCAGTAATACCATTTTATAATGCTGAGGCATATGAAGTGACATATTTGGACTGCAGTATTAACCACGTACTACCTGTTCAGAGAAGAGGATGATAAATCTCACCTTCCAATGGAGACAATCCCTTTTACGCCCCTGCTGAGACACACGCAGCGTAGTTTTTCTATGGGTGTTAGCTGTTCCGTTGCCAGCTTTTTGGTCATCTCCCGCATGAGATCCTGGTTGGAGCGCGACGATACCATGTTTGAAGCTTGTGGGTCTGTCTGTGTCTACCAGGGAAGTGGTGGCAGTCAGTGGCGGTAACGCTGGGGAAGACACAAGCATATAATGAATGACCTCAGTGCTATTGCGCGCCACTCAGTACGATCTGCCTGCCGTGCTGGTTCTCTGCGTGTGTGTACACTCAGCCTTATATTAATATATCCTCAGCTCTATAGTATTCTGCTATTATATCCTAAACCTCAAGGTTAAATGTCCGGTCACATATATATAGCCGGAAAAGTCTAAAGCTTCCCTCACTTGGATCCTGTCCAGACAGGAAGATACCATTTGTTAAAATGGGGGTGTCAATAATGATTACGGCGACCCTAGACCATTTTACCGACCAAGAACATCCTTTTCACCTGTGTCGAAACACCCAATCACTGGACAGTTGGGGCTTCACATTATAATTAATCCCAGCATGTATTTGTGCAAAACACAGCAGTTGCCCTGTGTTACTGTTGTGTGTAAGACCCTCTGGCATTATATTACAGCGACAACAATACATTTGAATATAAATATGTTTACAAGTATATATAGTATGTGTACATGCATAAGTCTAAGTTATCTAAATCCGATAGATATGTTAATAGGTAAAATCCAGTCATTGCCAAGGAAGGAACCTCATTGCATAACACTAGAATTGTTTTCTTTTTGACTTTAATATACTTTTAAAAAGTTATTTGAACTTGTATGATGAACAAAATATTCTGCTATCACGTAGACGTATACCCACATTAATCACTTGGTGGTTAATACATGTGACAAATTGTGCCTTCAAGTGGAGTAGCTTGGTGATAAACTGTTTGTGCACACTGGGCCTGACCACACCATGACACTATTTCTATTTTGGGTAGTAAGATTTGTGTGTAATCATATTGGCAAACCCACAAAACATTACAGTAAACAGAAATGGCAATATGTTCAGCATATCTGGTGTGTTAAATTTCCATCGTTATTCAATTACTGGAGGTATTACACGACGTGTCAGGCAATGGCACCAGCTCATTAAATTATTGATCTGAAGTTAAATTATACCCATTTAAAACAAATTTAAATTACCAAGAGAGATAAGGACTACAACTAAAAAGGATTGATGTTAGATTTATGTGTATTTATTGCAGCAGGGTATACCGTGTTCTACTGTAAATGAAGGTAACTTAAAGTCCGTCAATTTTCATCTTTTGTCAATTTTAGCTTGTTGATAAATCTCAAAATTGACGGATTTTAATTTCTGTTTAGTCTCAGTAGTTTAAGTTATTTCTATGCAGTATAACATGTACTTTCATAAATTAACCACCAAAAAGTTATTATTCTAGATTGTTTCAAAATAGCTCAACATATCAAAATTTCCTCTGATATCCTTTACAGATTGAAAGTATTACCAACAATTACATGCTAATCTGCCTGGCTAATCTGCCTGCAGATGTGTCTTTGACTCGGCGTTGTGAGGAGTGCGAGTTGTCAATATCCATCAACTGGTCCCCTGTTATTAAAATTAAACTTGTGAAAGGCAAAAGATGTGAGACCAGTGATAAAAAGAATTATCAACACTGCTGACTTAAACCCGTCGCCAAGCATTTCTACCTTAAAAGAATTAATTAATTTAGAAAAGGAATTGTAATAAGAGTTAATTGTATGATCATTTTGATTTCTTTTTTGGATCAGTTTAAACAGCCAGGTTTACATCTGTTATCCTTTGATATGAACCAATGGGTACATGAACGGACCCATAAGTCAGGGAACACCCTTGACCTAATCATAACCTTCAAGGGGAACAAGTTTCTTAAGAGCCACCTGGTGGATAATTACATATCTGATAAAATTTGTATAACGCTGATACCAGACAAGTCTGTTCATAGCGCTGTGTTCAGGACGTGCATCCTGAAGAGGTGAGTTTTCAGTCTATTCTTAAAAGAGGAGACTGAAGTACTGGTCCTAATTTCAGTAGGCAAGGAATTCCAGAGTCTAGGGCCGACAGATGAAAAGGCCCTGTCACCCACTGTCCTTAGCCTGGTATTAGGTACTTGTAGATGAGTGCCATCATTGGATCTTAGACAGCGATCCCCTTGTTTGATTAGGAGTAGATCACGTAAGTAAGGCGGCGCCTTACCATTTAGGGCCTTCCATGTTAAGAGAAGGATTTTAATATCTATTCTCGCATGAACAGGGAGCCAATGTAGTTCCCGTAGTTTTCCTGAAATGTGATCGAATTTCCTGATTTTTCCTACGACACGTGCTGCAGAGTTTTGGATGTATTGCAGCTTCCTGATGTCAGTTTTGGGAAGACCAGCGAGCAGGAAGCATTAGGAAGCTACAATACCTTCAAAACTCTGCAGCCTGTGTCGTAGGAAAAATCAGGAAGTTTGATCACATTTCAGGAAAACCGAGGGAAACTGCACTGGCTCCCAGTTCACGCAAGGATTGATTTCAAGATCCTTCTCTTGACCTAGAAGGCCCTAAATGGTATGGCGCCGCCTTACCTGTGTGATCTACTCCTAGTCAAATGAGGGAAATGCTGTCTAAGATCAAATGATGGCACCCACTTACATGTTCCGAAGACCTGGCTGAGGACAGTGGGCGACAGGGCCTTTTCATCTTTTGGCCCTAGACTATGGAACTCCCTGCATAGTGAGATTAGGACTAGTACCTCAGTCACCTCGTTTAAGAGTAGACTGAAAACTCATCTCTTCAGGATGCATATCCTAAATACAGCATTATGAACAGACTTTTCTATCAGCGCTTTACAAAATTTATTATTATTATTATTATTATTATTATTATTATTGTGTTTTGGCACATTGTAACATGACGTTGTATGGATGTAGATCTGTGAACACTGGTGACCAGAAAACGTTGTGAGCATGTTGTTGTACAATGTTGTGAGCTCGTTCTCAACAGGTGCTTAGTGAGCATGTTGTGAGCACATGCTCAGCACGTTGTGAGGACGTTGTAAACTGACATTATGTTTTGAACATGTTGTGTTAAAATGATGTTGGTTTTGTTTGTTTGTTTGTTTGGGGTTTTACATCACTTTCAACATTATTTCGGTCATTTCGTGATGAGACCTACTTGTAGCAGATATAGTGCTGCCTCACTGAATTGTCATGTTGCAGGTTCTTGACATGACAACCCACCCAGTCACAGATTTACAAGGACAACGGGTTAACCCCTTAGGCACGAGCCTCAGCTCATATGGGAAATTGTACCATGAGTTCAATCTTGGCACGGCCGAGGATTGAACCCACGACCTTTGGATCACCACAGAGGAACTGGTGCTAATTAGCTGGTGTTCTAACCAACTGCGCCACGGTCTATGGCCTGGAATTTCACAGAACTGAGACTGCATTGCTCAAAGTTCAAAACGATATACTACTGGACATGGATAATAATCAAACTGTAATGTTAATTTTGCTAGATCTCTCTGCGGCCTTTGACACTATTGACCACAAAATACTATAAAACAGACTTGATAAAAGATGTGGAGTTAAGGTAAATGCTCCGAGATGGTTTGGGTCATATCTATCTGACAATGTGTTATTATTGATGGGAAAATATCTGAAAATATGAATATTAATTATGGTGTTCCACTGGGCTCAATGCTGGGCCTATCCTGTATGGTCTGACGCATCACATTTATGCAGATGATATTCAACTTTTCATAACTTTGGATCCAAAATCTGAACAAAAATTCAAGATTATCTTGCTCAGAAATGGAAAAATGCATTATGATTGTTTAAAAAATGTTGACTTGATAACAAAATGGAGATAAATGATAGCAAGACAGAAATGATAATATGTGAAAAAAAACGCAAAGTCAAGGACCTTGGGGTTATTTTTTATCAAGGTCTAGAAAGTACCATGAAGCAACAAATTAAAAAAAATATGCAAAATGGTTATTTTTATGACATGAACAGAAACTAGGAACTGTTTAGATGAAAGGACTGCCAATACTTTAGCATATGCATTTGTTACTGCAACACTTGATTATGGTAAGTCTTTAATTGCTGGGCTACCTAAATGTGAATTATCAGAGTTGCAAAAATTGCAGAAAAATTGCAGAATGACCACATAGCTGGAAAACTAATGGAATTATATTGGCTGCCGGTGGAGACCAGAATAGTTTTTAAGATTGCACTACTGATGTGGAAGGTACAAAATGGCAATGCACCTGAGTACCTAGCACAACTGTTGATACCTAAATAGGGAACAAGACCTCAGATTAACTGATAATGAATATATTATTCCTAGAATTAACTTTGAAAACATATGGGGATAGGGCCTTTGAAGTGTATGCAGCTAAAATCTGGAATGCCCTGCCCCTGGAAGTGAAAAATAGTAAAATATTAAATATCTTTAAATCCAAACTTAAAACCCACCTATACACGAAATACCATCTTCAAAAGCACCATGAGCAGACCTAGTCTGAAATAGTGCTAAATAAATGTTTCATTATTATTATTATTATATTTATTTTTTGTTTTTGTTTTTATTATTATATTTATTTTTCTTATTTTCTTATTATTTTTTTTCCAGTGACGTAGGACCGGAATTTTGGCCACAGCATGCGGGCACTTGCGAAGTAGTTTACTGTCCCTATTTGGGACAGTTTATAATAGATTGGAATTCATTTAGTGCATGCTGGGGTATCCAATTTAGTTTTTTATATATCAACTTTGCTGAAAGTATTTTGTCATAATATGAATTAATTGACATTTAAAATTAATAATATAAAGATAAGTATTCAACAGGTCAGGTTTAGAAAAAACGACATCATGGAATCTTACAGGAATTCTGGCAAGATTGAACAAAATGGCCTCTGACCTCAACCGGCCCTCATGCATTGCACAGATTTATCTGCCACTAGATGGACTTGGCTAGTAGACTGGCTAATTCTTTACTATCTGGATATTTTAAATGGCGCGGTTCAGATGTGATGCCTTTTGGGCAAAATAATACGCGAAAATACCTGAACTTGGAGGTGAAGCACTGGAGGAAGGAGAAATTGTGGGAGATCTAATTCGATAGAGTGGGTAAAGCATTCGCACATATTTTTTTATCAGGGAAAACAGCGGAAGTTGATTTTGTTTTTGGGGTTTCACATCACTATCAACATTATTTCAGTCATTTCGTGAGACCTACTTGTAGCAGATATAAGAATATGAGAAATTGTATCGCGAGTTCAATCTCGTCATGGCCGGGGAACGAACCCACAACCCTTGGATCACCACAGAGGAATTGATGCTAATAAGTTGGCGCTTAAACCAACTGCGCCACGGCCCATGGCTTAGTAGAAGTTGAACCCATAACCTCCTGTCCTTTACTCATACAACTAAATGAGGCAGATCCTTTTCTCCACCAACTGTGCTGGGGGAGCCGGTTTATAGGGTATATATTCGTCACAATATTTAGAAGTGACAAAGTACTGACATGAACAAACAACAAAATAATGATATGTACAAAATAGATTTATTTTCCTCATGTATAACATGCTGTAAAATGTTGAGATTCTCTTTATTTGACCACACCCTTAGCTGTTTATAGGACCATGTCAAGAGTGGTTAATTGACATACATTATAAGCACATAACATTAGATTTTACAACGAAATGAACATCAATACCAATTCATTGATTTAACACGTGTAGATCCTGTACATTCCAACAGCCATACATATTATCACAAACATGTAGATGCAAATATATCTGGCAGATCACTGTTTTATTGTTTATTTTTCCCTGAACCTACAAAAGGTGTCTGGCGTGAAATATCTATGAAGTTGCAAATGTAAAACGTTTATTGCAAAAAAATTGTGATGTTTATGATATTGTTGAAATAAATAAATAATGTTTTGAATAAACTGCTGTCTTTTAATTGGTTTTATTCTAAACATTTCTCCGTTGCATTTAAACTACTACATTTGAATAACTACAACATTAAATTGATCATTTTATTATGGTTTCCTCAAGTATAACATAACCAAAGAAGTCAAACAATTTGTCTACATCTTCCAGGCTTGTTTCATCATAAGATTGAAGTATGCATCATTTGGGATGCTGAAGCTGACACCTGCATAATAGTTTGCCCACTCCTCTCTGGTTATCTAAAATTTAGAAAACTGTATAATTATGTGATCTTCAAAATGTCTCTTTCTGATCTGTCTTCCAATCATTTTGGCATTTCACTCATACATAATGATACAATTCTTTAATAATTTGAAATGTTATATGAAGTGATGTGGAGACTGATATGACAATGCAACTCAAAGTAAATACATTATGACGCATACTAATCAGAGTTTACAAATCTAATGCAATTTCTTAAATTCAAATAAGTATAAATTTTACACTTCACACATTTTCAATTATGTAAAACTAGTCAATAAAATCAACTTCAATTAATTAGCTATTCCTTATTTTTTCTCTGGTTTGGGGAGGATTTTATAAAGGGGGTTCAGTTGTTAATGAGGCAAATATAATAAACATGAAGTTTCTACACATTAATGAAGTTTCGACACCCAAATCATTATCAGTCTGTCACAGACAAAAATTCAATAGAGTTACAAATATTAGTAAACGTAACACCTTTTCTAATAGATGAACTGTTATTCCTCTAAAGGACTACGATAAAAAAAACTCCATTATAGAAGGTAGATTCGGATTTAGAGTCAATTACTAATATTAATTAATTATTTATATCCTCTGGAGAACTCTAACAATTAACACAAGGGTTTCCATCTATAAAGGGGAATCCGAGGAATCTATATACATATATACATATATATATACACACAAAAACACATATATTTACATATATTTACATATATTTACACACACACACACACACATATATATATATATATATATATATATATATATATATATATATATATATATATATATATATATATATATATATATATATATATATATGTAAATATATGTAAATATATGTGTTTTTGTGTGACACCACATCCTTTGGTTTAGTATTATGTTAGCTTCAGCAAGTCTAAACTGGACCAACTCTGTACGTTCACCTGTTTCATTAATCACCATGCCTTATAGTTTCCATGCATTTGTCATCATAAGGTTAAAGTAGGCATCTGAGTCAACTGAGGCACTGACGCCAGAATAATAATTGTGGAATTCCTCTTTTGTCACCTGTTAGGATGAGTGAACAGCGGGCACAAATAAATAGGAATGCACTCAGCACAATCCAGGTAATGAAATATTTACATACTTACATGCATAAATTATACTGATTATTATTCTTAAATAATACAATGCATTTTGAATTCAATTCCCAAATGCATGTTCAGTACAAAATACTCATATTATATTCGCAATTGGAATTTCGTCTTGATGTAGAAACCCCAATCAAAGGTGCATTTTGCCAAACCCGGTCATATTTTGTCTTTTGAACAATCATTTTACTCTTTACACTCCAAGATATTAAAATCAATTATCATTTCTGTCTTCTCAATTATCTTCCTGTCCTTGACTTTATTGCCCTAACTTGTGACCTGTACTGGTCCCAGATCAGGAATATCCGCATAATCAAGCTTCCTGCGATAGAGATGAATGAACACTCTCATCTCATCTGAATATTGCCCATTTATTCCATCTTGCCTATCGCTTGCCATTGATAAAGCCAACAGTAAATAGTTACAAAAGCAACACTGAATGAGCTAGGTAATAGGTCGACTTTCTTTGTAAAGCATAGTATTTTATTAAACACCAATTAACTGGAAATGTTTTTTGTCTTATAAAATAAAATCATTACGAATCTTGAAATCATTCAAGAAACCCCAATCTTAAAATAATAAATTGAATGTACGCACTGTGCCATCTTTCTCATTCGGTGTATCAAAGGAATCGAGGAATTCCCTGAGACACTGATCCTCTGTCCACTCCCCACTTATCCATTTTTTGTGACATTTGACATTATAGACTCCGCGAAGGTCATCAACAGTAATGACACCATCTCCCGTCTTGTCCAGCTTCATAAATGCCTTGTTGACTAACTCTTTCCGGGATCTACTCATAGGGGGCTGAAATACCAGTCTCAGAGGGTATAAAACCGAACACAAATCATTGCATCACCAAATACTACAAAATGAAGAATTAACCATATTTTCCTCTTTGCCGATAAAACGCTGGTCTGAATAGCTTATCAGGCGTGTACGTCAAACATGGATTATCATTCATATACGCCAAACATGGATTATCATTCATATACGCCAAACATGGATTATCATTCATATACGCCAAACGTGGATTATCATTCATATACGCCAAACATGGATTATCATTCATATACGCCAAACGTGGATTATCATTCATATACGCCAACCATGGATTATCATTCATATACGCCAAACGTGGATTATCATTCATATACGCCAAACATGGATTATCATTCATATACGTCAAACATGGATTATCATTCATATACGCCAAACGTGGATTATCATTAATATACGGCAAACATGGATTCAAGACATTATCATGTGGTGATTACACTTACCCTCAGATCCTCTAAGAACTCATCAAAGTCTATGGATCCACTCTTATCATTATCAAATATCTCAAAGAGTTCACCAATCTCCTTCTTATCCAGCAATAAGCCATAGTCATGTAGCCCCTTTGTGAATTCTTTCATGTCTAAACTTCTGCTGCCATCGTCATCAAAGATGCGGAATGTCCTGCAAATGAAATAGTCTATCATATTCAGACAATGAAATCTTGATATGTCTAACTGGACCTTCTTTTCCTCATCATATCATGTTTTTTTTTTCATATTGACAATCATGATTTCCATGATATATTTATGTCTTAACGATGCAAAATGTCTCATTACGAGCAAAATATTTTATTACTCAGTGTTGGGACCTATGATTCACGATGTTATGAAGATGTACTCTTAATACAGTTGAAAATAGGGATAATACTAGCCACAATGTAACCGCTTTTCAACATGTCCTGATGACCCACAAATCTCAGCCTATAACTCTCATGCTCTGCTGTCACCAAGCAATGATCCTCTCAGTTCTCATGATTTGAATAACCGCATCATGCATGCGTCAAAGTCAAACTGATAATTGTCAATATAAGTGGGGAAAATAATGTATAACTTCAGTACACTCATTCATGTGTTTCCCCCAGAAACATACCAGTACGTTCAGAAAAGTTCATCATGTCGATAAGCCAGTATTCGTCAATATATTGATGGATATTGTATAATAATATAGGAATCGGGTCTCACCTGCCGAGTCCTTTGATCCCGTTGGCTCCTCTTCTCAGACAAGCACACCTTAACTTCTCCAATGGTGGTAAATTTTCTTGTGCCATTTTTTTGTCCATTTTCTGCTGCAGTTCACGGTTCATTCGCGCTGTGGCAGCCATTATTTTATTTCCTTTTTTCCCGAAAAGTAATGATTATCTTGAAATAGTGCACTAACAGACTGTTGATGTGGTCTGAAAGATCCCGTCTTTAAACACGATCAATTTCGTCTTCATATAATTACTTACCTTTGGAATTTCCCAAGTTGCAAAATCATTACTCAAAACATATATAATACTATCTATTTTCAAAACATAATCTGCACTTAATCTCTATGTGTATATGAGAATTTGTAATAGAGATTAAAACCAATAAGTATTTCCTTGTCGTTAAAATTCCCTATATTTACCACAGAGATCCGCGGCGGTTCGTTATGTGAGCGCTTTCAAGCTGTGACATGCACAGCCACAAGCCGAGTGTTTGTGTGCCAACCAGCAGGGACTTATTCCCACTGTTCGCAACAATACCTACTCCGTGTAACTGTGCAAGCAGATACATATGTCAATATGTCAATAATATCGACAGGGGATAGTCTTGTCACAGTAAATTGAATACGTTTGACATTTTTGTGTGATATTTCTGTTGTCCATTTTCGCTCAACATTTATTCTCCACTAAGAATGCTGCAAATCTTCGACAATTGTGTTTCTTCGATGCAAGGATCCTGTGTAACATTTATTTGGCCTAAATACCTCCCATACAACGTACATGTTACTCTGCATGACAGAGGTAGCATTCAATTACTACCTCTACAGCCATTGCTCTATATTGGATACTATTCTAAATTTGGAATCCCCAAAGTTATAATATAAACGCTTGCCTTGCTCACAGAAATATCATCAAATCTGAATTGACCAACATCAGGACATTAACTGTAACCAGGTCATTATATATAATGACCAATCAGTACAAATGAGAAAATGTGTCAGTGAGGTCAGAGCATTCCTGGTCTCTAATAAGATGAAAATCAATGATGGTAAAACTGAGGTATGGTACTGTCATGCGCAAAGTAGGAATCTTGCACAATGTAGGAATAATTCCTACATTGTGCAGGACAGAGTAGGAATTCCTACATTGCGCAAATAAGTAGGAATATCAGAGTCAAGAATCTAAATATCAGGAAGCTGAATGAGGTCATTGAGGAGGTTTAGGCTATATGAATGTTGGACTTTATGAACGTAGGACTGTTATAAAAATAATTATAATTATATGAGCATGCACTGATATCAGTTGTGTGCATAATAAAATATGATTTTATCAGTACATTTCTGATTGGCAAAAAGGCAGATATCTGGATTTGAGCGGTACCTGGATGATATGAGCGTGTGCCAGTATGAGCGTAGGACTATATGAGCGTTGGACTATATGAGCGTGTCCCTTAATGAGCGTATATATTTATATATACTCAGTCATATATATATATAAATATTGTATTTTATTTCTAATACATTCACAAAACATCCTCATAACATTCTGAGGGTTTTGTGTGTGCCACACAACAAAATTGATTGTTAATATTGACGCATTATTACAAAATTGGTTGTTCTACCTACGAGGGACTTCCTTGTGAAAATGATTGACAGCTCTACTGACAAGTTGAACCCAAATGTATCAAATATTGAAACACACTGCTGCTAATGTATCAAATATAGTTACAAATGATAAAAGATTGTTACATTACACTAAATTACTTCTGTGAACCACGCTCATATAGACTCACGCTCATAAAGGGACACGCTCATAACGTCCCACGCTCATACTGGCACACGCTCATATCGTCCAGTACTCGTGAGGGACCAGTTTTCCGTCGCCACCAATAACCGCCGATTACAGTGGCTAAGCTGGTGAGGACCCTTGTCGCCGCTGCCAGTCACGGTCTATTTCATCGGCGGTAACTGGTCCCTTGCGAGTATTCATTTGAGCCTGTAAACGTATTATAAAGACACAAATATTAAAAAAAAAAATGTTTGTACATTTTTTGTAAAATTAAAGTGACAATCAACATTTCTATTTCCAAATATGTCATATTTCCATTATAATGTACGAGTCAATCCAAATGTGTGACCACATTCTCCAATGCCAATAACGTCCAATTAAGCAGGAAGTGTCTGTTATTTTTTTTAAATACAAAATTTAATAGAAAACTGATAAACATTGTAATTATATTGGCCGCATCCAGTGATCTCAGTTATTGATATATCTTAAAATTCCTACTTATTTGCACAAAGTAGGAATTCCTACTTTGGGCAGTTGCACAATGTAGGAACACGATTCCTACTGGGTGCAAGACAGTACTGCTTTTAACAACTGCCAGAGTGTGTGACACTATCACACCCAGTGAGTCAGTAGTAGCATCTGCCATCCAAGAATAGGCGCGTAATTTTCTCAGTTTTGCAGTGTGTGAGTCTACAGAACTATCTCAGGATGCATTGTGCAATTAAATCAAATACTTGTTCACTCAATAATCTCACCTGAGAAATAATTTAGTTTCAGTACTATATATATATATATATATATATATATATATATATATATATATATATATATATATATATATATATATATATATATATATATACTATATATATATATATATATATATATATATATATATATATATATATATATATATATATATATATATATATATATATATATATATATATATATATATATATATATATATATATACTGTATACAGAGAAAAATTCGCGCCTAGTTATTTTCGCGCCATCGCTGTTTTCGACAGGTTCGCGCCGTTTTATTTTCACGAATTTTGGATTTCTAGTACATAATATTATCACAAATTACGCTTTGCAGGTCGAGAACAGATCGAATTCACGTCCGCAACACGAGGAGAAGCCAGGGATCCGCCTAGTTATTTTCGCGCCATCGCCGTTTTCGACAGGTTCGCGCCGTTTTATTTTCACAAATTTTGGATTTCTAGTACATAATATTATCACAAATTACGCTTTGCAGGTCGAGAACAGATCAAATTCACGTCCGCAACACGAGGAGAAGCCAGGGATTCATCATTGCGCAATATATTAATATTTCAATGCGTGTTGATACACTCCATTTGTTTTCGCGCCAAAAATAAGAGCTTGTCCCCGTCACTCCCGCTTTTTAACATGACGACCTCGTATTGTGTAATGCATGTTAAATGGATGAATGGATTTGTTCTGTTCTCGGCCTGCAAAGCGTATATGGTGTTAATATTGGGTATATACTTTTATTTATCATTTAAAACGCAATTCTCTGGCAAATCTGCAAAGTCAATGATCACATGACTTGCGAGTCACGTGGCCAATCGATCCGCTACGTCACAGACATCGTATTTACGTTTTACTTTTACTTCTATGTCTATTAAAATTATTATTTAATTATATCGCACAATTCAATTCTGCCTTTGATGTCTTCCCATTCAGTGGTGTGAAAATTAGTAAAATTTCAGTGATTCCAATTATCAGCGTTCATAGTTTTGCATTTCGTCATTGTTTCCACTGCTTTGAGTCGTGTCTTCTCTTTTTGACAGAAATGCTTTCACCACACTGTCCACCAGAGGCACACACAAACTATTACCTCTGGCCAACCCAGATTAGTATTCATCCGGTCCTACTTTTACTGGCCATGTGCTCAAGAACTGTCATTGTGTTGTAAATGTGATTGGCATGTTAACATCTCTTAATATCAAATATGAAGTTGCCTTGAGATGCATTAGAGTTCATTTCTTAACATTTGAACATTTTGTGTTGGTTAGTTTAACCAAAAGTATAATAGATTAAAAGAATTCAAATTATAAACAAAGCGGCCATCTTTGTTGTGGTTCCGCCTTATCACACCCCTAGAAAATGGCTCCTCCGATTGAGAAAGTAGTTCCAAGTTTTATTTCACTTAATAGTTGTTTCTATATGCACAAACTTTTGTATTTAGGGTGAAATATATCATATTTTACCAATCTGAGTACAATCTAAGAAATAAAAATAAGTAAGACGGACAGTTGCATGAAAATTGGTGGATGTGCTGAGCCAGCACCAAAAGGCACCTTGTACAGAGGTGATAGGTTCACCAAGTCGCCCTCTGGTGGAGTTTGTGCTTTCACAAGTGGATCGATTTTAATTGCGTTTTAAATGGATTGATGGTTTTGTTCTGTTCTTGAACAATTTGTGATAATATGATAATATTGGGTAAATACCTTTATTTATCATTTAAAACGCAATTAAAATCGATCCGCTACCTCCGATATTCGTTATTTCGAAAATATGAACATCGTATTTATGTTTTACCATATATACTTGTGCATAAGACCGTTAAGATCTTGTTTCGTAAGCATATTTACATTTCACTTTTAATATGGCCGCCAAGTCCCCTCTTCAATTTCGTGTCCAATTAATTTCGCGAATGACGTCCTGGCGCGAATTAACGCGAAAATAAAAAGGTCGCCAATATTTGTCTGTATACAGTACATAATATCATATTTCTCAAATTTCCCATGCTTTTTTATAATATATATTTTGCAGATTTGATTACTAAATTTAGGTGTAGGGCTAACAACCATAGGATTCGCGCATTTTGGTCTTTGTCAATCATTATATTATCCAACAAAACATGGACACTTGAATATATATGTGCTATACTGGGTATATCAATCAGTAACAATTGACATTAATTAATTTTGCAAAATAATGTATGTACCGGGTGATTTTCTGGAAAGATTTGTCACAGTTCAACAAGCCATTTCACAGACGTCACAACCAATCCTTCGCGCACCCTGTGCAAGGGTTATTGAGGTCAAGCAAAATTCAAACATGGCGACCACAGGAGTGTTTTGAAAAGTCTGCGTGTAGTAAAACTACAATAATCTGTCTCCTGGACACTTTAGTAAGCTAATAATAACATCGATGGCAGATATAAATAGCATCTATATGTCAGTCACACAAAAAATGCGCGTCATTATCTCAAAGCTCAGGACAGGGGGGTTGTTGTTTTTGCGCGAATACTATGGTTGCGCAAATCCTATGGTTGTTAGCTCTACTCCAAATATTATTCTATTTAGCTCAAATAGAGGAAATTGTGATTGATTAATTTTATTAAAAATATGTCTATTCAAACTAAATAACATCATTTTAGCTAACGATTACTGCCTTAGTTCTGCAGATTGCTAGTGTAGTTATTCCCAAATATGTTTTTCAAGTAAGCTCTATCCCCTCTTTAATCGTTACCAAAAAAGCATCTTTTTCAGAGTTTTACTTTAACTTTAAATCTAAAATGATTAAAAATGATAATATTTTAAAAACAAATTAAAAATCAAATCAAAAGAAAAATCCATCCCGAAGCATTTG
Organism: Amphiduros pacificus; assembly: GCA_949316495.1. NCBI lineage: Eukaryota > Metazoa > Annelida > Polychaeta > Phyllodocida > Hesionidae > Amphiduros > Amphiduros pacificus. The sequence goes on from OX439000.1 coordinate 8,559,455, forward strand.
ATACATTAAAACCTGAAATCCGTTTTGTAGTTATTTTCATACAAAGCAATTATCTTGCACCATGTCATTTTTTGGGATTCAAATGACTTTTTTTGGTGGGGAAAAAGAATTTTAGAAAACACTGTTCCCTTTTCATTTCTTATCATTCCATATATATTAAAGAAAGCATGAACATGATCAGAGAGGAAGTGTGGCGAGATTTGAAAAAAAAAGTTGCTTTATGTGGTATTGGCCGAGTTCAAATTCACCACTGATAAGAGTGTGTGATCTCGCTGTTCCATTTTTACATTGCCCTCTGGTGGACGCTAAACCCAAAGAGAACCGCATCAGTTTTCAGCGTGTGTTCACTGCACGTGCTGGTCAGTGACGTCATGTCAATGGTTGGCACGTGCACGAGGTGCAAATATGATGTACTTCAAGAGATGAAACAAGTTTTTAAGGAATTTCCTACCGTAGAGTATACAGAGCATTATGAATGGTGTGCTTTGGACAGCACACGCAGAATACAATGATAAAACAATTCCAGAGAAGAATATTCCAAAATATTAAATATATTCCATGTTTTTATCAACTTTCCTGTCTGCAGAAAATTCAGATCACTTTTGTGCCCGGAAGTCAGTCTTCTCACGTGCATGCTAAATCTTGATTGGCGAGTTAAAAATATTTGAATGTTGTCGGTATTGTTTTGAATGACCTCACGTGAAAATGCATTGTGACATTTTATAACTCTTTGAGCTACCAATTACTTCCGGGCCCCAAAGTGATCTGAATTTTTTTTGTATGCCTTCGGCTGACTTTATAACAAAATAAAGTAACTTTCCTAATATATTTTTGGAACATCACAATATCGGAACACAAGCTGATATATTTAGAAGATGGCCAGATACGCACTTGAAGAGGGAACAGTTGATAGATTACAACATCATCTGCCTCCAAAGGTCAGGAAATGCATAGATTTTTGTTTCCTCTCTTGATATCTATCATATTTGCGTACGCATCGGTAACCCTGCACGTGCGGCAGTGATGCACGTGCCATGAGAGGCTGGAGGCTAATGCGGTTCTCTATGGCTAAACCAGTCTCCACTTCAGTTTTATTTTGCAAGTTTATGCGATGGTTTGAAATTGAGCAATATCTATATTATATATAGAGTAGTTTTCACTTATTTTTTGTCAGAATTGTGTTAGATGTGAAATATTGCTCGCAATATGCCTATATTTCTGTATTAGATCTTTGTTTTCAACCATCGGTAATTTAACCTAATTATTGACCTAATTATTGAGCCAGTGGAGGTCCGGTCCCACAAGGTTTTGCATAAAGGGGCCTTCACAGATAAATCTCAAAACATTACTTAGACAGCTACACAAGTGTGGGACAGCTGCATAAATTACAGCAGTGAGAGATAGCTGCACCAGTGAGGGACAGCTTTGTAGGTGAGGCAGCTGCACCGGTGAGAGATAGTTACAACATTGAGAGACAGCTACATAAGTGAGAGACGGCTGCACACATAAGAGACAGCTGCATAGCCTTAGGTGAGAGACAGCTGCACACGTGAGAGATAATTACAGACAGTTATGATTGAGACAGCTGCACAAGCGCGAGACAGTTACAACAGTGATTGATAGCTGCATAAGTGAGCGATAGCTGTACAAGTGAGAGGCAGTTACAGAAGTGAGAGGTAGCTACAACACTGAAAGACCACATCCTTTGCCAACCGAAGGCACTTGTTGTATTCAGGTTTTACAATGTATAAATGAGGTCACTGGAGGGGAACTGGAGGAAAAAAAATCGTGCATCTCGGAGACATCACTTGCGCTTGCTCTGTCCGTGATTTCGCGCTAACATTGTCAGATAAGAAACGATCCCAGGCTGATTTCAACTCTTGCCCAATTACCACATGTCATATATTTAACTTCAAATGAACTCTATCTGTTCATTCACACGGTAAACCTAGCTTGATATACCCATCATATATAGCCTATTTATTCTCGATAATATATACAGCGACCGGCAGCCAAATCCGAGCACTTTCATGTTTTTCACTCCTGATTTTCACAAAATCTTTCAAAACTATAAGTAAAAACTACTCACATCGATAGTAGATCGTTAACTACATATGCGTGTATAATAAAATTGATACATGTTCAATATGTACAGAATTATCAGGAAATTCATGCATTCAGCAAACCTGCAGATTGTCCGAGTTTACATTGAGTTACAGTGGCCGTCATGATTAACAAAGACCAAAATGCGTAAAATGGGCAACTGTGCATGTCATGTTGTATTCCCTTCAGAGAAATCACATGCTCCTTCACTTCAGTGTCATGACAATAACTTTGTTTCTGTATCCGTGATTCACTCACCTTATTTGATGATAATCATAGACGTACGTGTCATGTTGTTAGATTATAATCACCAGAGTGCCTCAAAAAGACCCGTCAAACCGTGCGTTATTGTAAAATAAATTATATTTATGATGTCACAATACTTTGTACCCAACTACGTTGAAACATCGTCAGATTGGCAGTTGGTAGGCGATGTTTCTCTCTTTTTGTAGCCATGACGTCATGACTTTTTTGTAACACGGATGGTTCCTTTTTTGTTTATAGACTCTTCTGCAAATGCAATTTCATCTTGTCAAGTGTCAGTGATGGGAGAGCTTTGAACCTATCTCCGCGGTTTACAATCGAAACATATCTGGATGGTAAGACATCAGTGAACATTTTTTTTGTAACATGGATGGTCATTTTTTGATATCCACTGCCGACAGGCAGTGGATATCAAAAAAGGACTATCTGTGTTATTCTGTGATCGGTACGATCATGGGAAATGGGTAGTTGTTTCCTGTGGGTTGTAATTCGGTTTTTTCTGTGGTCATAATTGTTAAAGCAACTGACGCCACTGTGGAGTGTTCGTCGTCTGCTTGTGAAACACACTCCCACGCAGTGTCGCCACCATCTCGACCATCCACCCTCTCCACCATCGACGATACCACCACTGATACCACCCTTTTTGGCTTCGATTTGCTCCCATACGCCAAATTTGCTCACAATCGCTAGAGTTTATAGTTGAGTAAATTTATAAACTTTACATAGTTATCTGAATGGGTTGTAATCATTTCTGAAACATTGTACCAATAAAGGCAGTATTTACAATGTTACACTCAGAGTTTGCTGGGAACTATTTAAAAGTCATGCGGGGCTACATTCAGAGGTACGTGATTTGGTTTTGAGGGCAGACGACAAACAGCTGAAAGTAGTACCGACGGTCATATGCTAATCTGCCTGTGGCAGTGATGGGTCTTTGACCCGGGGCTGTGAGGAGTGTGCTTGCGAAAGATTCCAATTCGCGCATGCGTCCGGCGAATGAATACATATCTAAAAGAAGTGAACAAAAGAAAAGAAGTGCGTCATGTAAACAAAGCAGAACGTTCAAAACGATGTCATCGTGTTCGCCCATCGTTGCATCAAATTATCTCTTTAAAATGCTTCCCAATCGCTAGAACAAGGAATTTTCAGTAAGTTTAGTTCAAATTCGGTCTTTGCCAATGGGTGATTGGAGAACACTAAAGTTTACCAGCTCGGCAAAGCCAATAGGCATCCCGCCGAAATGACAACATCGTCATCGCCCATCGCTGCACATAATTATCCCTTTAGATTGCTTGGAAATGCTTCCCAATCACTAGAATAAGGAATATCAGTAAGTTTACAGTGACCGGCAACTGTCTGAAACCGGCAGATGAAACTCGGACATTTTTAACTCAGTCAAATATCGAGTAAAACTGTTCTGTACTAATTACAATTGAGCTGAATATTGTGCCTCACACGTCATCTTGTTATTCCTATTCCTTTCAAACAGTTAAAAGTGTTTATTTGTTTTCACGGCACGAATGATCGCATCACTGTCAAATGACGTCAGAAGTGGTGATGTAACCAACATCACCGTATAACTCAATGTAGACTCGGACAATCTCCAGGTTTGCCGAATGCGTGAATGTCCTGATAATTCTGTAAATATCAAACGTGTATCAATTTTACTCCACAGGCCTTTAAGACTGACGATCTTCTTTTGACGTGAGCAGTTTTTATCCAGTTTTGAAAGGTTTTGTGAAAATCGGGAGTGAAAAACATGAAAGTGTCCGGATTTGGCTGCCGGTCACTGTAGTTCAAATTTGGTGTAAATCGGACAATTAGAAGTCAGATGACAATGCAAAAGTCTGATCGATGATTTGCGGTTAGCGCCTGAGCGATAATAGAGCAACTTACGTAATCGAGCTTGGAAAGGCACATCTTTGCATACAGATCTACATTTATAAGTTTACTCGGCAAAACCAAATGGCATCCCGCCGAGAGTGCAAGGTTGCACTAAGGGGTGCAGCTGGTACACACCAGCTGCTTGTTGCCAACCTTTATACTCTGGCAAGGGAGTTCCTAAAGGATGCCAAGCTACCTGGTTCCAATGTAGTTAATTTAGGGGGAAGATTATTCCAGTCAGTCACTGTCCTTGGAAAATAGCTGTATTTATAGGGGTCACAGCTTGTCGCCATTTCAATATAGCGATTTCCATGGTTTTTCCGTGTAGAAGCTGATATCATTTTGACATGTTCTGGAAGTTTCAATAGCTTTGTACAATAAAACCAGCCTCTGTGTCCTTCTTCTCCCTGCTAGTGAATCCCATTTTAAGTCTTCCAGGATTTTTGTTACAGTGCCTGTTTCTCTCTTCCAGTTGCCAGACACAAATCTAGCAGCTCGTCTTTGAACTGATTCTATGCGGTCTATGTCTTTTTTGAGGTAAGGGTCCCACACACTTGATGCATATTCTAAGCGGGGGCGCACAAGTGTATTGTAGGCAGCCTCTTTAATATTTCCTGGGCACATATTGAAATTCCTTCTTACAAATCCTAGTACTTGATTTGCTTTGCAGACAATGTTGTTGATATGTTCATCCCATTTCATATTTGTTTGGAGCTCAACTCCAAGGTAGGGATGATGTTCAACATGTTGCAAGATGTGACCATTCAATGTATATTTTCTTGTATTAAGAGCTTGGCTTTTTTTCTTGCTGCTCAGGGTGTAGCACTTCTGAGCATTGAAGTCCATTTGCCACTCACTTGACCATTCCTCCAGCATATTTAGGTCTTCTTGCAGTTTTACTGCATATTCGTCATCTTCAACTACTCTATATAGGAGGCTGTCATCAGCAAAGAGCCTTATGTTTGAATATTTTAGCTTCTCTCCAATGTCATTAATATAGAGTAGAAATAGTATTGGTCCAAGTACTGTACCCTGGGGCACTCCAGATTTAACATGGACAGGGTCAGATTCATCACCGTCGATAACTACTCTCTGTTCACGGTTTGTAAGCCAGTTTTTTTATCCATGAACCGACCTGCCCTGAGATTCCGGAATGCTTGAGCTTGTGATTCAGCCATTCGTGGCAGACTGTGTCAAAGGCTTTACTAAAATCGAGAATGAGCATGCCAACATTTTGCCCATCATTTCTAGCCTTGAGTATATCCTGTAAGGTTGTGATTAACTGAGTTTCACAAGAGTGGCCTGTCCTGAATCAATGCTGAAAATTTACCAGGATATTGTAAAGTTCGCAGTGATTCATCATGTGTCTGACAATTATGTGCTCCAAAATTTTACAGGGGACGGATGTCAAAGAAACTGGCCTGTAGTTTGCGGCACAACTTTTATCTCCTTTTTTAAAGACTGCAACTATATTTGCTGTGCGCCATGCTTTTGGGACTTCTCCTTTGTTGAGTGAGTCTTGGAATATTTTTTGGAGGATTGGAGCTATTTCCTGTGGATATTCTCTCAAGACTCTTGTGGGTATTTGATCTGGGCCATTGGCTTTTTTTGCAGTTTAGGTTAGAGAGCAATTTTTCCACACCATCAACTGTGATGGTAATTGGCTCTATTTGTGGAGAGGTTGGGTCACCTTTGTCAGGAATATTTTCCATGTTTTCCTTAGAAAATACAGATTTGTACTGTCGTGAAAGAACTTCTGCCTTGCCTTTACTGTCTTTCACTTCAATGCCATTTTCTGTTAGTGTTGGTACACCAACAGTATCTTTGCGCCTGGCTCTAATATAGTTCCACAACCTTTTTCCCATTGATGGTCTACTGAATTCAATGTCAGGTAAATCGAGAAGCCCAAGGACATATTCATTGTGGGATTCTCTCAACTTATGTTTTATGTGTTTCCTAAGGTTTCTGAATACGGTCAGAATCCTTTTTAGTTTTTTCAGCCTTGTTGTATAGTCTTTGTTTTCTTCTTATTTGTCTCTTGATTACCTTTGTCATCCATGGCACATCCCATCTACCAATTATTTTCTTAATAGGAATGTGTTTATTGATGGACTCCATAAGCTTATCTGTGAACTTATTGTTCAGAGTTTCAACTGGGAGACTTGAGTCCTTAACTTCATCTTCAAAAAAGACACGCATGTCTTGCTTTATTGCACTCATGTCTCCTTTTTTGTACAGCAGTACGTTTCTTGGCTTCTTCTTGGCCAGTGTGGCTTTTGCATTGATTTCTGTTATCACCACATCATGGTCACTCATGCCTGGGTGGACAGATACATTAATTACTAGGCTAGGGTTTGTCGTACCGACCAGATCTAACCTATTGTCTCCCCTGGTTGGGTGCGGATTTACTTGTGTGAGACAGTGTTCATTAAAAGTATCGATCATTACTGTGTTTAGGTCAATCCCATATGCAGGGCTTGGCTTATAGGACATATTCTCCCATGTGATATCTGGTACATTGAAGTCCCCTGTTAGCAATATATTAGGGGTGTTTGTGTCGGACTGGGGAATCTTTCCAAGAGATGCATTTAATTCATGGACGTTAGATATATTTCTGTCTGTTGGCCTATAGTAACATCCTATGAACAGTGGTTTTGTTCCTGTTATGTTAAGCTTTCTCCATACAAGTTCACAGTCAGTTTTTAGGCTCTCCTCCTTTGGGTCTGACAGCCACCTTTTATGGATACCGATCAGTACCCCACCACCACCCTTGCATCTGTCTTCTCTCCCTATATCATAATCAGGGTGGATGGCACTGTCTGTAATAGTGTGGTCAATGTGGGATTCCGTAATGCATATTATATCAGGGTAATTATGTTCAGTTATTAGTTCCTGTAGCTCCAATTGCTTTTTGGTTGAGTTGAGGCCTCTACAGTTCACTGTCATAACCTTAAGCTTTTGAATTTTTTGCTTTTTTCTACCTTGCTTTGGTCTTGTGGGGGAGCTTTTCCCTGCAGATTGATCATCTGTTCTTTCACTTGTGATACTTTCATCACTTAGTGTTTCGAAGAGATTACTTGTTTTAAGTTCATTTACAAAGAAAGCATCAGAAATATTAGGGAGGCGACATTTCCAGCTCTCCCATGAAAGCCATCTTTGTTTATTGAATAACTCATAATCTTTATTTGTGAGCCCATCACATTTAATGTGTACGTATGTGTCACATTCATCACACTGCATGGCTCTGTGGTTTTTAGCAACTCTTTGAATCATACATTGCTTATGTATTAGGTCATTAATCATTAACGATGCGGTACTTCTGGGTTTGTTGGAATTATTGCCAAAATTTCCTTCATGAGTTATGCTTGCCACCAATATGCAGACAAGACAGTTTAGAATCAGTTTTGGGAGATAACAATTCATCCTTCTTTTTTTTTTGACTTGGTGATTGTGCTTATATTTGTTGCACTTTGTGGATCTTTTTGTTGGAGCCCAAGGGTGCAATTTGGTACTCTCCTATTTTTTGCTTTTTTTGTTGGGAGCCCAAGGATGCAATTTGGTACTCTCTTATTTTTTTTGCTTTTTTCAAGAACCTTGTCCAAGTGTTCAATTTGGTACAAGTATTTGTTGTCACTTTTCTTGTCGCCTAAGCAAGAGCCAAGGAAGGGTTCAGAAAAGTTAGATTCACTTTTGTTGTCTCAAGAACCTTGTCCAAGTGTTCTGTTTGGTACAAGTTTTTTGTTGGAGCCCAAGGGTGCAATTTGGTACTCTCTTCTTTTTTATGTTAGTCACTTTTCTTGTCGCCTAGGTAAGAAGCCAAGGACGGGTTCAGAAAAGTTATGTTCAGTTCTTTGTTCAGATGTATTTTGATATGATGGCCGGCAGGTAAACCGGTACCTACCAACCCTCGTCACTGAATATGTTCACTGATATGTTTCTAAAATGTTCACTGATATGTTTCTAAAAGTGTGAACTTAAAGCGGGGAGTGCTCTGGTTGAGGTAGGTAGTGACTGCAGTGCTAGTTAATTCGTTAGAGCCCAGTAAATTGCCGAAATAAACGACAAAATACGGAGCCAATTTAAAAACACTGACATCTTGTTTCTTACGCATGCGCACCCCCGCCAGATGTGCTAAAAAAAATCGTTCATGTACCATATTAAATGTTTTTAAAAGACAAATAAAAATAATTTCAACTACCCCATCAGTTTGCAATGATTGTTTGTGTTTAAATGTATTTTGTTGTTGTTTGTTGTAATTTTTTGTTTTGTTTGTTGTAATTTTTGTTTTGTTTATTGTAATTTTTGTTTTGTTTATTGTAATTTTTGTTTTGTTTATTGTAATTTTTGTTTTGTTTGTTAATTTTTTTCCCATCCGTGTTACATGTGGAGCACCACTTTTTCTTGTTATAGTGTAGGTCTGCAAGTGCCTTCGGCTGGGAAAGGATGCTGTCTCTCTCTGTTGTGGTTATCTCTCACTTATGCAGCTGTCTCTCACTTGTGCTGCTATATCTCACTGCTATAACTCTCTCTCACTGCTATAACTGTCTCTCGCTGTTGTAATTATCTCTCACTGATGCAGCTGTCTTTCCCTTGTACAGCTATCTCATTGATGCAGCTGTCTCTTATTTGTGCAGTTATCTCTCACTGCTGGAACTATCTCTCACTGCTGGAACTATCTCTCACTTTGCAGTCATCTCACTTAGGTAGCTGTCTCTCATTTATTCAGCTATTTCTCCCTGTTGTAACTGTCTCACTATTACAGCTATCTCTCAATATTGCAACTACTGTAGGCTAACTTTTCTCATTTGTTGTAACTATCTCTCACTTTGTGCAGCTATTTTTCATGTCTCAATGCAGCTATCTCTCAGTTATGCATCTATCTCTCATTTATGCAGCTATCTCTTTTTTGTACAGCTATCTCATATTTATGCAGCTATCTCTTATTTATGCAGTTATCTCTTATTTATGCAGCTATCTCTTATTTTTGCAGCTATCTCTTATTTTGTGCAGCTATTTTTTCATGTCTCAATGCAGCTATCTCTTATTTATGCAGCTATCTCTCATTTATACAGCTATCTCTTATTTATGCAGTTATCTCTTATTTATGCAGCTATCTCTTATTTATGCAGCTATCTCTTGCTGTTGTAGCAATTTATCACTTGTGCAGCTATCTCTCACCTGTGCAGCTATTTCTCACTTGTGCAGCTGTCTCTCAATCGTGCTGGCTAAAAATATCTGCATTTCACCCAGTTATTCCCCTTTGTACAAAACCTAGCAGGGCCTCAATAATTAGGTCAATAATTAGGTCAATTTACCTATGGTTGAAAACAAAGCTCTAATACAGAAATATAGGCATATTGTGGGCAATATTTCACATCTAACATAATTTTGACAAAAAATAAGTGAAAACTACTCTTTACCTCATATACATATTGCTCAAGCCATCGTATAAATTTGCAAAATAAAAGTGAAGTGGGACTAGTTTAGCATCAACCAGAGGGCAACGTAAAAACGCAACAGCGAGATTGCACGCTCTTGTCAGTGGAAAATTTTATTGCAGCCCATTCCTTTCACAGCAATTTTTTTTCAAATCTTGTCACCCTTCCTCTCTGATCACGTTCATACTTTTTTTATATATGTATGTAACAAGTGCCTTTGGCTGTGAAAGGATGCTGTCTCTCTGTTGTGGCTATCTCTCACTTATGCAGCTGTCTCTCACTTGTGCTGCAATATCTCACTGTTATAACTGTCTCTCACTGTTGTAATTATCTCTCACTTATGCAGCTGTCTCTCCATTGTACAGCTATCTCACTGATGCAGCTGTCTCTTACATGTGCAGCTATCTCACACTTATGCAGCTGTTTCTCACTTGTGCAGCTATCTATCTCTGCTGTAACTACCCCTCACTTGTGCAGCTATCTCTCACTGTTGTATCTATCTCTCACGTTTCAGTTATCTCTCACTGTTGTAACTATCTCTCACTTTTCAGTTATCTCACTTATGCAGCTGTCTCTCACTTGTACAGCTATCTATCTATGCTGTAACTGTCTCTCACTGTTGTAATTATCTCTCACTTATGCAGCTGTCTCTCTTGTGTACAGCTATCTCACTGATGCAGCTGTCTCTTATATGTGCAGCTATCTCACTTATGTAACTATCTCTCATTTGTGCAGCTATCTCTCACTGCTCTATCTCTCACTGCTGTAACTATCTCTCACTTTGCAGTCATCTCACCTATGTAGCTGTCTCTCATTTATGCAGCTATCTCTCCCTGTTGTAACTGTCTCACTATTGCAGCTATCTCTCAATATTGCAACTTTTGTAACTATTTCTCACTTGTAACCATATCTCACTTTGTGCAGCTATTCTTCATGTCTGAATGCAGCTATCTCTCGGTTATACAGCTATCTCTTATTTATGCAGCTTTCTCTTATTTATACAGCTATCTCATATTTATGCAGCTATCTCATATTTATGCAGTTATCTCTTATTTATGCAGCTATCTCTTATTTATGCAGCTATCTCTTATTTGTGCAGCTATTTTTCATGTCTAAATGCAGCTATCTCTCAGTTATGCAGCTCTCTCTTATTCATGCAGCTATCTCTTATTTATACAGCTATCTCTTATTTATGCAGTTATCTCTTATTTATGCAGCTATCTCTTATTTATGCAGCTATCTCTTGCTGTTGTAGCAATCTATCACTTGTGCAGCTATCTCTCACTTGTGCAGCTATCTCTCACTTGTGCAGCTATCTCGCAATCGTGCTGGCTAAAAATATCTGCATTTCATCCATGTAGGCCCATTTGTACAAAACCTAGAGGGCCTCAATAATTAGGTCAATAATAAGGCCAAATTACTGACGGTTGAAAACAAAGCTCTAATACAGAAATATAGGCATATTGTGGGCTCACATCTAACATAATTTTGACAAAAAATAAGTGAAAACTACTCTATACCTCACTTACATATTGCTCAAGCCATCGCATAAACTTGCAAAATAAAAGTGAAGTGGGGACTAGTTTAGTATCCACCAGGGGGCAACGTAAAAACACAACAGCAAGATCGCACTCTCTTATAAGTGGCGAATTTTGTTGCAGTCAATACCTCACACTGTTACTTTTTTTTTTCAAATCTCGTCACCCTTCCTCTCTGATCACGTTCATGCTTTTTTTATAAAGTATGTAACAAAACACAACACAGTACATGTACAGTGCAGGGGCCCACCACTACAAACTTCGTTAAAAATTGAGATAGAGATGTGAAACTTGGGCAGAGTATGTTATAGAATGTTGTGAACAACATATCACTCAGCTAAAAAAAAATTTCCAATATGCATTTTTAGTATTTTCTAGAAGGAAATATTTTTAAAAATACCAGCCAGCTACACTTTGGGATTTGGGCTGTCAGCTGTTATTTTTTACCAGCTGGGAAAGTTACCAGCTCAGAATTTGTATGGAATTAACAGCTGTTAACTTTGTTCGTGGATGTTTGTCAATGCCAAATTTTTTTAAACTTTTTTTCTTTAATAAATAATTAAATGTTAAAAACTTATAATTACAGTAGAAATATCATTAGGCTTGAACAATCTTTGTCAAATAGTGTTCATACAATATAATTTATTTTTTATTTCGCAGTTTTCACTGGCGAAATTGCCAGTTGGTGTCAAAATCTCAATGCTTTACCAGCCAGCCAATTGAATTCATCAGTCTGTCAGCTAGGCCATTCTGAAATGTCAAATGTATTTTGAGCCAACTGATTCATACAAAAAAAGTTCCAGCTGGTAAACATACCAGCTGGAAATGAAATGCATTAGTTACAAGCTGCCAGCCAGAAAAGTGTGCATATTGGCTCTTTTTGCATATCATATAGTGGTGGGCCATAGAGAACCGCATCAGTTTGTTCTCACTGCACGTGCTGGTCAATGACGTCATGTCAATCGTTGGAACATGCACGAGGCGATTACGTAACGCAAATATGATGTACTTCAAGAGATGAAACAAGTTTGTCAGGAATTTCTCATTGTAGAGCATACAGAGCATTATGAACGGTGTGCTTTGGACAGCAGACGCAGAATACAAAGACAAAACAATTCCAGAGAAAAATATTCCAAAAAATTAAATATATTCCATGTTTTTGCCAACTTTCTTGGCTGCAGAAAATTCAGATCACTTTTGTGCCCGGAAGTCAGCCTACACACGTGCATGCTAAATCTTGATTGGTGAGTTGAACATATTTGAATATGGTGCGTATTGTTTTGATTGACCTCACGTGAAAATGTATTGTGACGTTATATAACTCCTTCAGCTACCAATTACTTCCGGGCACCAAAGTGATCTGAATTTTTTTTGATGCCATACCTCTGACTCTGGAACAATATAAAGTAATATTCCTGATATATTTTTGAAATATTAAAATCACAGACCACAAGCTAATACATTTTAGAAGATGGCCAGATACAAATTTGGAAGGAAAGCAGTCGTTTGTACAGTTTACAACATTATATGCCTCGAAAGGTCGGGAAATGCATAGATTTTTGTTTCCTCTCTTGATATATCATCATATTTGCGTACGCATCGGTATCCCTGCACGTGCAGTTGTCCACGTGTTGTGAGAGGCTGGAAGCTAATGCGGTTCTCTATGTGGTGGGCCCCTGACAGTGACTGTCAACCATTTCGCGCCGACAACCCATTTCGCGCTATTTGAAACATTGTAAGATATCATTCTTTTAACTATTCTAACACTGTTTATTACTTTAATACTCATAAATGTTGATATTTCATCATAATAATGCCGATTATCATTATGAATGTGCATTTCGTAATACTGAGGTTAGATACAGCCGATGACAACAGACCTGCGGCGACAACAGACCTGCGTTCCATTTTCAAAGCCTTGAAAGTACATCTGTACTTTCGAAAATATTCACATCATGTCATATTCTGACACCTGCATGTGCCAACAAGGTCTAATGGTGTGATAAACATCGATAATCATTTGATAAACTGAAACACAGCTCTGTTGTTGTCCGCAGGTTAGTTGTCGTCAGCTGTATTGTTTTGAGTACTAGTAAGTCTTCAATGAAAAAAACGTTAAAAAACAGAAATCGGCGTGAACTGGTTGACGACCACTGTAGAGAGAGAGAGAGAGAGAGAGAGAGAGAGAGAGAGAGAGAGAGAGAGAGAGAGAGAGAGAGAGGTCTTGTTAAAAATCAGTTCTAGATGATTATATTTTTATATGTGTAACTAATGTTATTTTCTTTAAAATTTGTGTATGATAGTCATTATATAAAGATTAAAGAAAGCTTTTTCAATTTAGCCATTGTTCACCGTAGGGCACCGCTCAGGTTCCACTCAGATTGCCTGCGATTGGGGATCATATTACCTTGGAGTAATAATGAATGGAGGCGCAACGGCGTAAGATCAAAAGGGACATCATAGTTGCAGCCATGGCCATTGTTATGATGACGCCATATAGGTGCAAGTTATGAAAGTTTTGACGTTATTTTTTTTCAGAGCTATTTTAAGTTATCAAAACCATGATTTAGAGTTAAACATATCGCGAATGAAATGTTTGATTTTTCATACAGATTATGGGGATATAAATTTTATTTCTCTGCTCCAAGTTTGGACGATTTTATGATAAGATTTGTACATTCATATCAAAGTTATGAAAATGTATCAAAAATTGTTATTACGACCTCAGATACTGAGGAAACCACATGTTTTATTGTCATGTTTTCTTTCCAGTTTATTTTTAGTTATTGGCGCATAAATTGGCAGCTTAGAAAAATAAACCATGTTGTTCAGTGAAAAAAATACTATCAGAAAATGCAATTTATATTCCTGCCAATATATGCGCTGACATAGATACTTTGCCTTATGAAATGTTATGTCATCATTTAAAATAAATGAAATATCAACAATAAAAAACTGCATCAGGAATTTCTAAATGCTATATCATAAACAATATTTTGTTTTAAAAGTTTCAAAAAAGTAATATGGATAGAAAAATATTTGTTAAAAACATGTATAAAAAAATAAAGATTTGGAATATTTTTTTTTTTTTTTTCCGAACAATTGTAATTACAGCAATCATACCAGAAATTAGCAGATCTTTTTTCAAGTTAATTTGAGTGAATGGTTTGTAACCCTCAAAAGAACAATTATTTTGACTTTTTCTGTGAAAAAAAAGAATTCAGCGTGTGTTATGAAACACCATTAAAATATTGGTTAGTTTAATATTTAAAAATATAGATATTAAATTTTCCATCATTCTGAAGTCGGCAACTATGATAGGATCAAAGGATTTTAAATCCATTGTGTAAAACAATGCGTTGCCATGACCCCATAACTCATATAACGGCCGTCACGCCTCCATTCATTATTACTCCAAGATATTACCTTGGAGTATAATATATGGAGTTGTGATGTCATGGACCGTGTACATGACGCCAAAACAACCCATTGTTTGGAACAATGGCATAATTTCCCTTTGAAGCAATGTGTGTTACTGCCAATAAAGGGAGCCAATTTGAAATATTTAGATTATAAAAATAAAATTATCACATCATAATGAATAGGGTTTTGGTTTTCTTATGGTGTGATTTTGGATAATTGTAATGTCATAGGTAATTCCCTGCAAACCCTTGAAGTTCCTATGTATAAAGAAGATTTTCAGTAAGTACAAAGTCTATATGAAAAATGTCTTTGGATATAAAAGGGTGGGTTGTCATGTCAAGGACCTGAGACATGACAATTCAGTGAGGCAGCACTATATCTGCTACAAGTAGGTCTTATCACGAAATGACTGAAATAATGTTGAAAGTGATGAAAACCCCAAAACAAACAAACATGTTGTTTGATACTGTAGCTACGTCTGTGATAGTATCGTTTTTATAACCAAATAGGACTTTATAACCAATTTTAAGAGTGGAGCTCTTGTTTACGCAGGTCATTATCAAGAACCGTGAAACATCAAATGTTTTTGAAAGTCTTTTAAATTGAATTTATTTATACATTTTTATTATGTCTATAACTGATATATTGAAAGGTTGATGTTTTGTGTTGTTCAGATTATTTACATATATTGATTTTATAAATTATATATCTAGTTAAAACATTTATGTTTTTCCCATTTTTAGGCACTGAATAACCTTAGCGGTTGATGTGCCTTTAAGCCACCATTCATTCAAGTTGTCCACAGTGCTTCCATTCATTCACTAGGGACTTTCAAAGATGACAGCAACTTTTCTTTCTGATCGGCCTTATGCTTGTTGAGCCTTTCTGCCAGGGGTCTCATTCTTGACATAAAGGTCTCAATTCATTCTCCAGACATCAACTCCATTTCATCCCAGTGTATCCTTTCAGCATCCCTCTACCGGCCCCACTAGCACAGTTGGTAGTGTGTAGGATCTGTGCCTTTGTTGGTGATAAGTGGAGGACGGGAGGTGGTGGGTTCGACTCCCATTGCCGGCAGTGTTACTTTCACACTGGTTAAAAGGCTCGAAAGTCGACCTGGGCCCGATTTTTCCATCGTACTTCAGTTTGAAGTACATGCTCAGATCCTAATTTCATGCTCAGATTTTAAGTTTTGCTCAGATTCTGAGTATAAACACAAATCCGATTTTTCCATTATGCTTGGAAAACACAGACTTGAAGTTTTTGCTCAGATTTGAAGTTCATGCTCACATTCTGAGTATTTACTCAGATCCAAGATTTTTGGATTTTTTCAATGTGCTCAGACATTTTTCATGCTCAGATTCTGAGTTTTCATGCTCAGATTCTGAGACAGCTCAGAGGCTGGCTTCAAGCTGAAGTCAATGCTCAAAAGTACGAATTTTTACGAAATATTGAGCAATTTATGTTAAATTAAAGGATTAGATATGGTTTAATTGAATAGAATCACATGCAGATGCATTCCCAGTCACTGGAAAAGTTGTTACGTTACATAGTGATCCCCCATAGTGATCCCCCATTCCGAGCCCCTTTTATCCCCTATTTTGAGCCTCTGTATTTTCTCATTTGAATATGACGTCATGGGAGTATTTACTCAATTAAACAATGGAAATATGACGTCATATGGCTCAAGTACGTACTTCAAGTCTGAGCAAATACTTCGTGAAGTAAGCACAATTGAAATTGTGAGCATGATGAAAAAATCCAAAATACTTCACTTTTGGAAGCAAACTTCGGTAAGTATGGCTTCAAATCTGAGTACATGCTCAGATTTAAGATTTGAAGTACGATGGAAAAATCGGGCCCTGATATGGCCATAGTTGCTGAAAGGGTCGTAAAAACACCATTTCACTTTTTTTTTTCAGCATCCTTTGTCAAAGGTCAAAGGTCTTTCCAGATATCCAATCCTTTGCAACATCTTTTAGCATCAAGACTGTGCATTGTGCATTTCTGCATAATCCTCAAAGCTTGCCCATTGTGATTGGCCCATTGCCGCCTTGGAGCTATCATATTTCTCTGGTAAAAAAGCATCCGTCTGCAAACGTTTTGGTGTTCAGGCATGCTTACTGTAGGTTAATGCATAGCAAATTCTTAATACTCAGCATGTGAATCTGTTTTGCCGGCCTGGAGGTCCATACATAGATTACTCCACCATGTTGCATAGGGATTGATAAGCTCTAAACACCATGACTGCTGAATATAGTTATATCTTTATTTTCAAAACAATTGACATATCAGAAAGTGCACCTGTGGCCCACACACAGTAGATAAGATTGATAAGACAAATACTATATGACAAAAAGAATAATTTTATTTTTACGCTAAAATAAAACATTTTCAAAAACGTGCAAACAAACTGTTGAATTGCTGAAAATAGATTTCCTTTCATTTATACCTTCTCGTGATCAAACTAAATTTATACAGGTACATGATGAAAATAGTCTACTGTGCCAAAACAAATTTTGGAAATTTTATAAATATACTTGATGTCTTGATATCTTTTAAACTAGTAAAAAAGTTAGTGTTTGACATTATAACTAAAATATCTGTTTTATAAAGTGAGAATGCTCTTACTAAAATCTGGTGTGCTCATATTGAAACTGATTATCTATTTTGTCCTAAGCCAGAGAGAGAAGCAGAGGCAAATTACACATTTAAGACTTTTGAGAAATATTTTTTGTCTTTTTAATTCTTTGGAATACATGATCGTCAAATAATCCTTTCATTTCCAAATTTAACAAAATAAAAAAAGAAAATCTATTTCACAAGGATCACAGTAAATTTTCTCATGACCAAAACAAAAACATGGTTCAAAACAAGCCTTTCTCTATCAGGTGGGTGCAGACCTAATTTGCTTGTCTTCATTTCTAACTTTTTTCAAGCTTTTTTCAAAAATAGTATTTTGTAACATAAACGTTTGTTCTCAGATCTATTCATTCAAATATCCAAATCTATTTTACACTGGTTCTCCAATTTGACCTTTTTTGACATCTGTCACCAGAGAGTTTTGAACCAAAACACCTATAAATACCCTTATATTAAAGCATTCACGAAATGAATGCCTGTAACCTCTGTGGTTTCATGATTGCTTAAAGTACAATAAAATCCTCGGTTATAATTAAAAAGTACATTCT
Source organism: Amphiduros pacificus (assembly GCA_949316495.1). Lineage (NCBI taxonomy): Eukaryota > Metazoa > Annelida > Polychaeta > Phyllodocida > Hesionidae > Amphiduros > Amphiduros pacificus. The sequence goes on from OX439000.1 coordinate 8,577,296, forward strand.
CTATATATTTACCAATTACTATACAATTTCTTCAAAATATAGAGAATAGTACCGTCGTTCATGGTGAGTGGGTTACTGTAATTCCTGCCATGATGGTAACAAGCAAAACAACCTTTTCTGTAATCTCTTTCATTTGTGAATATCATGGCCAGGAGGTTTCCCCCAAATGCAATCTCATCAATCAAACAAATATTTGACAAAGGCAAGTATATTCGTTTAAATTACTGTTTCCAACAGTATGCATTTTCCATCAACAAACAAAAATAGCATTATAAAATTAAAATGTAAAATAATATAAATCGATTATTGATCTGATTTACAACATTCTGTGAGCAAAAGGAAAAAGTACATTAAAATGACCAATCCCTTAGAGTGGAGCACATATATATGATGTGCCAAGTAAGGTTTGGTTCTAAGATGATAAAATAGAGGAAAGATTTTGACAAATATCTTATTTCATGTTTCTACAGCAATGTAAATATATATTATGTCTGCCTTGAATTTAAGAGATACTTTGCCTAAACATGACATGTACTTCCCTTAAGAGAAATCAAGCACATTCTCGACCAGCATTCAGCCATCTTGATTTCTGTTATGAATGAACTCACCAAGTACATATTATTAAGTTATATATATATATAAAATGTGTCTGGACATTATATGACACACCTCATATTAAATATAAATAACTACATGCTAACCTTATATACCTACCTACAGAGAATCAACTCGAAAATGGTTTGATTTAAATGAGATGAGTTATAGATATCTGTTCCTTTTTATCTGTTTGCATTACTATTGATATCATCTTAGACAAACATATTTTTGGAAAATTTTAGTTATATATTTATTTTTGGAAAATTTAGTTACAAATTTATTTTTGGAAAATTTTAGTACTAAATTTATCTGTTGTGGAAAATTTTGGTTTATAATTTAGCTGTTGTGTGAAATTACTGAATATCCCTTTATAAAATAACTTGATAAAGTAATAAAGATGTTATTTGTGTGATTTACCAGTGAGAAGGTCAAATCATACTATTCAACTTGGCTCAATGGGTAAGACATCTGTCTCCCATGCTAAATGTCTGGGGTTCAATACCTGGTGGAAAAAGTTATTGTTTTTTTGTGTTTTTTTTCTCATGCTGAAACTAAAGTCTTCATTTTGAAGGTTTTTTTTCGCAATATGCACATCGGAACATACAGAATTGAAAAAAAAATTGTTTTGATAGAAATTATAAAAAATAATGATTTTATACAATGTTTGGGAAAAGTATTATTTTCATGCTGAAGGTGAAATCTTAATATTAGGGTTCTGTTTGAATGATATGTACTTCAGAAAACATAAAATGATTTGTTTATTGCAAATGCAGAAGAATATAAAATAATAGAAATGACTTGATACCAAAAAAAAAAAGATGAAATCTTTATATTGGAGTTCTTATTGAGCAATTTGCATATCAGAAGAATATAATTTAGAACATAGAGAATATGAATAGTAATGACTTTATACAGTAAACAAATATAAAATCTTCATATTGGGGTAATAATATTTGAGCAATATGCATGTTAGAACATATAGAACTGAATATGTTTTTTGACAACAGAAAATATAAAAAATAGTAAAATCTTAATATTCCAATTTTATTTTAGTTCAGACGAAAAAAATTATAACATGGATCCAACCTCAAGATTTTATCATAGACTTTAATCTTCAGGTAAGTTGATCATGAGGCCAACCTCGAGCATCAAGGAATATATCCATTGCAATGCAATAGTTCCAAATGTTTCAGCACTACATGTGTCTCACAGGTCGAGTGATATACTTTGACCTTTTCTCATGGCAAGATTGCTCACTCAAAATTTTGCCTGGAATCCACATTTAAAAATAAACATGGACTGTACCCATCCAAGGTGTTGTTACAATTCATCGACCCTTAAAACATACCTGCAGACAATGCTCATTCTTAAATACATTTAATCAGATTGGTATATTATTTATTCCAAAACAATGTTCAAGATCTTCAAACTATGGAGTTGTCAATATTTGACTACCATTTGGCCTCTAAAATAGTTCTCTAGTTTCACAGTTGTTTAAACACTATGAACAATACAATTAGAATTCAAAAATGAAATGAATTCAAATATTGCAATAACAATTGTCAAATAAAACCACAATTTGAATGAAGAAATATGTGTAGTAATAATGCACAGATGTGAATGTGACCACACACCACTAGTCAAAGTACTAATCTCCGCAAGCAAGTGTTCTCAGCAGGACGCCAGCTCATATTTTTAATCTCTACCGCTGGTACCCTGACCTGAGACTTTCCTATTTTGTCAGGTATGTTGGCTTATGGAAAAAACATGTAATGTTAGGTTGTTGGCCAAATAAGCATTGGTACATATTTTAACTATTAAAGGTATTAAGCATCAATTCTACAATTTGGTGTATTTCAAAGCTTAGCCAAATATGAACATCATCACAAATTGAAATTATGATAGATTAAAAAGATAAGTTGCTATAAGCCATAAAAGTTGCACTCCCAGAAAAAAAAGATGAAATCTTTATATTGGAGTTCTTATTGAGCAATTTGCATATCAGAAGAATATAATTTAGAACATAGAGAATATGAATAGTAATGACTTTATACAGTAAACAAATATAAAATCTTCATATTGGGGTAATAATATTTGAGCAATATGCATGTTAGAACATATAGAACTGAATATGTTTTTTGACAACAGAAAATATAAAAAATAGTAAAATCTTAATATTCCAATTTTATTTTAGTTCAGACGAAAAAAATTATAACATGGATCCAACCTCAAGATTTTATCATAGACTTTAATCTTCAGGTAAGTTGATCATGAGGCCAACCTCGAGCATCAAGGAATATATCCATTGCAATGCAATAGTTCCAAATGTTTCAGCACTACATGTGTCTCACAGGTCGAGTGATATACTTTGACCTTTTCTCATGGCAAGATTGCTCACTCAAAATTTTGCCTGGAATCCACATTTAAAAATAAACATGGACTGTACCCATCCAAGGTGTTGTTACAATTCATCGACCCTTAAAACATACCTGCAGACAATGCTCATTCTTAAATACATTTAATCAGATTGGTATATTATTTATTCCAAAACAATGTTCAAGATCTTCAAACTATGGAGTTGTCAATATTTGACTACCATTTGGCCTCTAAAATAGTTCTCTAGTTTCACAGTTGTTTAAACACTATGAACAATACAATTAGAATTCAAAAATGAAATGAATTCAAATATTGCAATAACAATTGTCAAATAAAACCACAATTTGAATGAAGAAATATGTGTAGTAATAATGCACAGATGTGAATGTGACCACACACCACTAGTCAAAGTACTAATCTCCGCAAGCAAGTGTTCTCAGCAGGACGCCAGCTCATATTTTTAATCTCTACCGCTGGTACCCTGACCTGAGACTTTCCTATTTTGTCAGGTATGTTGGCTTATGGAAAAAACATGTAATGTTAGGTTGTTGGCCAAATAAGCATTGGTACATATTTTAACTATTAAAGGTATTAAGCATCAATTCTACAATTTGGTGTATTTCAAAGCTTAGCCAAATATGAACATCATCACAAATTGAAATTATGATAGATTAAAAAGATAAGTTGCTATAAGCCATAAAAGTTGCACTCCCAGGAAAGATCTGTCTCAGCCATAAGCTGCATGTGACGGGTAAACACAGGTAGCGTGAACTTTGTTTGACCTCAATTGAGGCTCAAAGTGGGGTAGCACTGTTTGACGTCATTCTGGTACTATTCAAAGGACAATACATTTCATGATGTCATAAGCATATTGCCATACTCTTATGATGTCATTTTACATTTCAGTGCCTCTATGATGGCACTCCACATAAAAATGACGCCAAGAAAGGAGTGTGCTTTCATCAGGGGCCTATATATTAGGGTCTTGTTCAATGAGATTTTACAGACAATGACGGTTTATAATGAAGTTAGCTTAAATTGATCACAATAATTTGCACCAGATAACTTTGATCAAAGATCAACAAATTGCTATTTCTAATCCATCACATATATTTGTCGTCTTGGTATGCTATTCTTATATTTTTGTGTCATATTTATTGGTGTAAAAACAAATCTATTATAATTTCCAGGCATTGGTCATCATGAGGATGTAGTATTGGTCAGTGTCAATCGACGAACTTACGCCCGAATAGTAGTCCATAAATTCCTGTTGAGTTATCTGAAAATACATCCCAGCTTAATTCAGTACACATATATGTACTCAAAGACATTATTCTAAAAGAATATTTCTCCATACTAATGTAGTAAAACTAATGTGGTGATGCTTTGGACTATTATTACATCAAGTTTGAACACAAAATATGCACAATATTTTGCACCAAGTAACGCTATTTCAATTGCATACCAGAGCAATATTAATTAATTTATAATTATAATATTTGATTTTTCCCAAAAAACCAGAATTCCATATTTCAAATTAAAAATTCCATATTTCGAATTTAGAAATTTAGAATTCCACATTTTTAGAATTCTCAAAATTCCTAATTTGAAATTCAGAATTTATATTTCAAATTTGATTTTACTTTCAACTTTATGGAAACAAAAATACTATTATAAGGATAAGATTTGGGAACATCCTGTCATGGCCAGAATTTAAAAAGTTGCATGTTAAATTTACAATATCAAAGATTGAAAGATTGGATAAAAACTTTGACCTTGCATAATAAGCTTTGACATGATCATGACTGGGAAATCATTTACTTATTGCTGGTAACTACCTGAACTAGCTAATTCTGAAATATGAACGAACACTTTCAAGTGTAGAGAATAAAAGGATGTCTTACAACATAAAACATAACCTGGTGGGTTGATAGCTCTGCTGACTTGGAAACACATGAACTCTGTCACTTGTAAACTTTCTGCAGGCTCTGCAGGCCAGTCCAGTCACTGTTCACCCATTTATAAGATATGCACAGTAATTGCACACCTCTTAAGAAATGCTGGGTGCTTCAGACTTTCATTTCTCTGGTTGCCTACCTTATTCTTTGCTGTTACAAAATCACAACTACGATTGGGTTCCAGTCCAACTGTAGCTTGTTACAATTGATTCAAGGACATATGCATTGAAATGTCTGACAAAAGTGAACACTGACAACACTTTGTGTTTGCCATGCATGCCCAATGTTTAATATTTCCAATCCATTGTTCATGAGATATAGCCTGCACAATAAATCAAAGGTCAAGATCACAGCATCAAGGTCAAAGGTCAAATATGTAAAAAATGCATATGGTGTTTCACATAGTGTTGATATATAACAGATATGAACTAATCTTTTTCACTTTTAATGATTGAGGTGTTGAATGTACAGAAATTTTGAATTCAAGGTCAAGATGTCAAGGTCAAAGGTCACATGACTAAAACAGTATGACGAGGCACAGCTATGACATAAGTCCAAGTCTTAATTTCCTCATATAAGTGGTTGCTGAGATATGCTCTATACAAAATTTGTGCCCTTGAGGTCAATGGAGACATCAATAAAATTTGAAGGAATCTGAATCTTCACCTCTATATCTATCTCTATCATAAATATGAAACATTTATTACGTGTAGTTTTGGAGAAGAAGATTTTTTTAAGGTGTTGATGGACAGATGGATGGACAGACATTTCCCCACTCCTAAAGCTCTGTGACTTCAAGAAGTCGGCAGAGCTAAAATGAACCAAATATGTGAATATGATGCTACAATTATAATTAACTTTACAAAAATCCCTGTTTATATTTTAAATATATATTTTTTTAAACTAAAAAAGTTTTTTTCTGACGTTTCCCTTTGCAAGGATTCTAGTATAGGGTACCTAGTGCCTTCATGAATAGTTCATTATCTATGAGGATATGAGCTAAATGGTCAAACATTTGAGGATATCAATTATACTATAGTATACGGTAAAATTTCCTTCACGTAAGAGATACTCCCCTTTCATGTGGAGGGTACTGAGGGTGCCCCATACATGACATATGTCGAGTTGATCTAAATTTCTGTTGATATTGATTGATGAGAGAGAGAGTACATGCTGGCACATCACAAGAACTAGGAGAAGGTGAAAACTAGACTTAATGAAGGAATGATTTTGGGCCGATGGTATTTTCAATGTGGTGCACATCACAAAAAGAACTGATGGGTGCATGTTCCATGAACAGATCGTTATTGGCAGTAGTAGCATGTCATGGTGGTTATGAAGAATGTGGGGATTCCACTTTAACAAGTTATTTGTCACTGGAAAAGGATATATCTTTTTTTACATGGTGTATATCCTTTATATTTCAGGTAATGGGCAACATTCTGAAGAGGTATATATGTATATTGTTGTGGGTATATTTTGGAAAAAATCAAACATTAAATGTCAATTGAACTTCACGCTTGTCATGCTCTAGAAGGTTCAGTCATGCGACACCTTTAATAATTTTGAACATGGTTCAAAATTGTATGTACCGGTATGTGGGTCATGTCATATGACATATTTGCCGTAAAGTTTGTCATGAAAAGATATACCCAGAATCATTTGAAATTCAGAAATATTTTACATCGTTCAACACTCAAATATCAAATCCGTGTAAATACGGGACGATACGTCTTCCCTGCATGTTCTGACCAAGAAACTACTTTAGCCAGAGAAGAGGTTTGAGAGATAGAGAGAATTTAAAGATAAAGACAGCGAAGAAGAATATTTGTTATCAAAATAAATACATTTGCATTTAGACATAGCATTCAAGTATAGCATTCAGGCATAGCATTTCCCATTAATCTGAACCATGTTCAAAATGATCAAAGGTGTCGCATGACTGAACCCCCGCATGGTACACAATATGGAGGTTTATCAAATATTCATAATGACAAATGATATAATATAATTCTGAAATATTTACTATCCCATCTTTTTGTGCGCCGTCTTTCCCCTCAAATTTGCTGAGGAATTCAAGATAAACCTGTTCTTCGGTCCATTCGCCATTCTTATACTTCTTGTGGTTACGAACATCGTAAACGCCTTTTAGATCTTCCACTGTAACAACACCATCTCCGGATTTATCCAGCTTGTTGAAAGCTCGTTGTGTGATGTCTTTTCTTGACTTAGACATTGGCGGCTAAATATGTGCAGATAAGAAAATGTGCAAAATACAAATTTACATTAAAATGCTGAATAATGTGTATCTTAAACAAACGAAATACGACTGAAAAATTCAAAATTTTAAGAAAATACCCTCAAATCTTCAAGAAACTCATCAAATGAGATGGTTCCACTTCCATCTGAATCGAATTCACACCACAGCTCCTTTATCTCTGACTCTTTGAAACCAAGTTGCATCTCCTTTACACCTTTCTTGAATTCCGACATACTCAATGACTTACTACCGTCATCATCTAAAATCCGAAATTTCCTGAAACAAATATCAACATGCTTTTCATATTCATTGAGGCACGTTTCAAAATTGTAAACTGAAGTCATTGAAGATGACATTTTTGTTAACATTATGTCTCTGTGTATCTGTATGCCATGTCTATAACTACGCAGAAATTACAGAATGCTGCGGCCAGAGTGGTGGGGAAATTGAAACATAGGCATCAGAGATGCATCAACCCTCAGCCCTGGTAACTCATTGCACAACATTCGCTCCACACAATATTTGTGAACAAAACGTCACTGCACCAAGGCAAATTGATGCAGGGGTAAAAAAAACCCATAAAATCTACTTCCTTTGATAGCTTAGGTGTGTCAAGTATCATGAAACTGTCATCATTTACTCTAGAATTATTGAGATGGGCCGGTGACCTTGAAAAGCAGGTTAAGGTCACCGTCCATCAAACTCATCTGGAGTCTTCCCAGATGCTTATGTGTGTCAATTTTCATGAAGCTGCCATTATTTGCTCTTAAGTTATTGCAATGACGTGGATTTGACATGATTGTCCCCGTGACCTTGAAAAGTAGGTGAAGGTCATGTTCCATCAAGAGAAGTCTGAGGTCTTCACCAGATGCTTATGTGTGTCAAGTCTCATAAAGCTGCCATCATTCGTTCTTGAGTTATAGCAATGATAGGGATTTCACATAATTGTTCCTGTGACCTTGAAAAGTAGGTGAAGGTCATGTTCCACACACAAAAGGTTTTCATCAGATTTTCACCAGATGCTTATATGTGTCAAGTTTCATGAAGCTGCCATCATTTGTTCTCGAGTTATCAAGATGACAAGATGATTTCACATAATTGTCCCTGTGACCTTGAAAAGTGGGTGAAGGTCATGTTTCATAGGAAAAATTCTGAGGTCTTCACCAGATGCTTATGTGTGTCAAATCTCATAAAGCTGCCATCATTCGTTCTTGAGTTATTGTGATTCTTGGGATTTCACACAATTGTCCCTGTGACCTTGAAAAATAGGTCAAGGTCGCCGTCCATCGAACTCGTCCGAGGTTTTCACCAGATGCATATGTGTGTCAAGTTTCATGAAGCTGCCATCATTTGTTCTCGAGTTATCGCGATGACAAGATGATTTCACATAATTGTCCCTGTGACCTTGAAAAGTAGGTGAAGGTCATGTTTCATAGGAAAATTGTGAGGTCCTCACCAGATGCTTGTGTGTGTCAAATCTCATAAAGCTGCCATCATTCGTTCTTGAGTTATTGTGATTCTTGGGATTTCACATAATTGTCCCTGTGACCTTGACAAATAGGTCAAGGTCGCCGTCCATCGAACTCGTCCGAGGTTTTCACCAGATGCATATGTGTGTCAAGTGTCATGAAGCTGCCATCATTTGTTCTTGAGTTATCGCGAAAAAAATTACAAGTGAATCGACAATAATATGAAATGAAACATCCATTTTAATTAGGGTATATATCCTTATATCCTAGTAAGGAATACACATTTTTGTATATTTTACAAAAAACCTCAAATGTCCAATATCCAAGGTTAAACAAACCTTGACATTGCGAACAAGTTAAACACAGTTGTGTGAGGCTACGAGATGCATATTTCTTTCCACTGATTATTACACATACAAACGGCCACAGTTTCATCAATAATTGGAGTAGAAAGATGTTTTAACCTGCTCTAGAACCGCAATGACGTTGCAGTTGCGTGAGGCTATGATATGTACGTACAATTCATTTAACTGAATATTACACATACAAACAGCCACAGTTTCGTCAATAATTGGAATAGAAAGATGATTTAACCTGTTCTGAAGACGTAATGATGTTGTGAGCAAAGTAAATACAGTTCCATAAGGCTACGAGATGCACAATTCTTGCAAAAGACCATAGTTTCGTCAATAATTTGAGTAGAAAGACCAATTAACTTGCAAGGTAAACACAGTTGCGTGAGGCTACGAGGTGCACATTTCTTTCCACTGAATGTCATATAAACAAATGACCACAGTTTCGTCAATAATTGGAGTAGAAAGATGATTTAACCTGGAGTGAAGTCCTCTTGACATTGCGAGCAGGGTAAACACATTTCTTTCAACATTGAATATTAGGTTTACCTCAGACCACAGTTTCATTAGTATTTGGAGTAGAAAGGTGATTTTCCTTGTTCTATAACTTTATACCTCAGTGATGCGCGTATTGACGAGATTTCCAATGAATACGCGCATGCCGCTTATTTCGTAACGTATTGATTACAGTGACCGGCAGCCAAATCCGGACACTTTCATGTTTTTCACTCCTGATTTTCACAAAATCTGTCAAAACTGAGTAAAAACTACTCACATCGATAGTAGATCGTTAACTACATATGCGTGTAGAATAAAATTGACGCATGTTCAATATGTACAGAATTATCGGGAAATTCATGCATTCAGCAAACCTGCAGATTGTCCGAGTTTCCATTGAGTTATACGGTAATCTTGGTCACGTCACCACTTCTGACGTCATTTGACAGTGACACAAACATTTGTGGCGTGAAAACAAATAAACACTTTTAACATATTGAAAGTCAGTGTGAATACAAGATAACGTGTGAGAGACAACATTCAGCCCAATTGCAATTAGTACAGCAAGGTATGCTAGATGTTTGACTGTGTTAAAAATGTCTGAGTTTAATCTGCCGGTTTCGGACAGTTGCCGGTCACTGTAGTTGGAACTATTTTGCGTCGGCCATCTTTAGACTGGTCCCCCATCGAGTATCAAGAACATCGTGTATATACACAGATGGCGGCAACCAGTCTATGGCTGTACGCACCATTTTCGGGTCACGTGACGTGGTCAAATGAGGTGCGCTTTGTTTACAAACGTTTTTAACGATAAATATCTTGTTTCATGTATCATTTTAAAAAAAATACAGTAGTTGTCTGAGGTATAAAAACAAAACATGCCTCGTCGGGTCAGCTGTGTGAGCGGATTCAGTTCGTTGGTGATGGCTCAGGGTATCCTTCCGCAATCACCAACTCACTGAATCCGCTCATCCAGCTTCCCCGACTCGGTATGTTTTGTTATAGTATTGACGTTGTGAGCAAGATAAACAGGGTGACGTCACACAGGAAAGTGTCATCATAGTGATGTCAGACAAGAAAGTGTTGTCGTAGTGACATCAAACAAGAACGTGTCATCATAGTGGCGTCATGGTAACATAATAAATTATGTTAATATGATCTTGGAGTAATTATGAATGGAGGCGCAACGTCGCAAGATCAAAAGGGACACCATAGTTGCCGCCATGGGCATTGTTATGATGACGCCATATAGGTGCAAGATATGAAAGTTTTGACGTTATTTTTTTTTCAGAACTATTTTAAGTCATCAAAACCACGAGTTAGAGCTAAACATATCGCGAATGAAATCTTTATTATTTCACACAGATTATGGGGATATACATTTTATTTTTCTGCTCCAAGTGTAGATGATTTTATGAGGAGATATCAAAATTCATATCATATTTATGAAAATGAGTTAAAAATTTCGTTTTACCCTCACATTATCAGGGAATCACGTACTTTATTGTTATCTTTTTCTTTCCAGTTCATTTTTAGTTATTGGCGCATATATTGGCAGCTTAGAAATGTATACCACGTTGTTCAGTGAAAAAAATACTATCAGAATATGTAATTTATAGCCCTGCCAATATATGCGCCGTTATAAATAAATTGACTTATAAAATGTTATGTCATCATTTAAAATCAACAAAAATAACAATAAAAAAACGCAACAGGAATTTTATAAATGCTGTATAATAAACAATATTCTGTTTTAAACGTTTTTACAACGTAACATGAATAGTGACATATTTTTTTAAAACATGTATAACAAAATAAAAGGATTGGAATATGTATTTTTCTTTTTTTCAGAATATTTATTATTGAAGCAATCAAAACAGAAATGAACAGATTTATTTGAAGTAATTTTGAATGGATAGTATTGTAAGCCTGAAAAGAGCAACTGTTCTGATTTTTTCTTTAAAAGAAACCAATATGTGCTATAAAACTTCAATAAAACATTGGCCAATTTATTTTTTTTAAATATTAATGTTCAATTTTCCACTGTTTTGAAGTCGGCAACTATGATAGGATCAAAGGATTTTGAATCCATTGTGTAGAACAATGCGTTACCATGACGTCATATCTCATATAACGGCCGTCACGCCTCCATTCATTATTACTCCAAGATATGATCATTTGGAAACTATGCTATTACCTTTGATAAAACTCCTCCCTCTGTTCTTATTGAAATACCAGTTTTTGGCAATTTTGACTAATAATAAAAGGAATGTATACTATGTCCCTTCTATCTGTCCTAATATTTCATCTTTTTCGTTAAAATGAGCTCAGGATCAAGCCAATTAGTTCAGCGGTTGCTCTGTTTGAATTAATTAATGACTTTCTCATTCCTATTCATATTATTGATAATTACGCAATGACATATGCAAACCTGCCCAATTGTTTAATTCCACAGGGTCCCCTTTCAAGACATTTGGCACGTAATTTCTCAAGAGGTGTAGCTCCGGGATCATTCAGCGTTTTCTGGGCATTCTTCACGCAGTCCTGCTCCATTCTCTTTGTGGCTGCCATGTTTTGTATCTGCTGAAGCTTTGATCTATTTCCTTTACTTAATGAGATTATCTCTGCCAATGATACCGGCAACCTCACCGCCAGGGAATTATATATTGATAGTTTCTTCAGTGACTGAATGTTGTGTTCAAGGAGTCTTTTTTCCTTCTGTTTTAGCACAACATAATGAGGGCTACTGATGCTCGCTTGAAGAATGCAATGTCATATGCTGCTGATGCGGTGTCGTATTTTGTTTGTTGCTATGACGATAACAGGTACGCAAATGTGACCTTTGTCCTATTTTCACACGGCATAGTTGCATATCATTAACAACTAGGTCGGCCAAAGAAGCGCAAGATTGTCACACTCATTGAACAAGATCACATGATCCTCAACTAACCAGGCAGCCAAGCTGAAATACACAGAAAATTAAAGAAGAAATAAGGACGAGATATTGAAGAACTCAGATTAACAGAAATGGCACTTTTAAAGGTGAGATTCGCGGCGTATTTGTGTGATGCAATCGATGACATGTGGTATCCGACCGGTTGCACTCTCATGTTCCTCTTCATTTTCTCCAAACTCAGTGGACAGTGTGCATTTTCTCAGCCTACAGCTGTACTCAAGGTACGGTAACTCTGTGAAGCTGTGATTCACCTGTCATCCAGTGCTGCCATAAATAAAAAAAATCTGTGATGCTTCGGGTAACCGAGCACTTTGCCCTCAACATAATGACCCGTATACATAGTCAAAATAGACTTGAAATCCACTGTTTCCAGAAACACCACACCCATCATATTCAGGCCTTGACATTAACTTTTGTGACCCAATTCATATCTGGATTGATATGAACAGTACATATTTGTATAAAAACAGCACCCAGTGACCTCAAGTTTGTTTCAATTATTTGTGCTCATGCATAAGTGCCAAATATTTACAAAAATATAAAATTGGCAAAGCTCGGCCAGTTCTTGACTGAGAATTGATAATGATAAGTTTATATCATTGATAACTCTTATTTTAGCTCCTTGTCAACTCACATAAAAACAATAAGTGTTGTAACTCAGGGGTTCTGTTTTTAAGCAGAGAAATACATGAAGACTTTAAACTTGTGATTAAAGATGTCAATCTTGTAAGAATACAACATACAATTATCACTTTATAAGATTAAGTAATGTCAAGTGTTACTGATGGATATACCCCACAATAGCATACTTATTTTCAACTGTGCATGTCTGCTGGACAATATTTATGATTGACAAAGATCAAAATGTGTGATATTGGTAGGCATTTGCTATTGCACTATTCCTCCTGAAATACCATGTAGAGGAATATATTTCTTTAGCTAAATCCCAAAACTTTTCTCATTAAATTGAGCTGCATCTGTATGTGAGTGCGTCCATCTGTGGTAAATTACTTGTGTGCATGATACAGCAACAACGGTATGATATTTACCTCAGATATTACACACATGCACTCCTGGGGACCTTCCTCTGATCTCATGAAATAACGGCAGTGATTGGTCAATTTATGTTGCCATGACAACCATATTGCCAACTTGGCTTGTGTGTACGATACAGCCAAAACGGTTTGATATTTAGCTTAAATATTGCACACATGCACTCCTAGGGACTTTTCTCCAATTTGATTAAGTTATGGCTGTGATTGGTTGATTTTTGTTGCCATGGTGACCATCATGGTAAATGACATGTGTGCATGATACAGCTATAATCGTTTACATTTGCTAGATATGAACGTCCTACCTTTGACACCTATATTTACTAGTATTCGACCCAACAGTGTCTCTGCAACCCACAGTCTAGGATCCCCACTCCTGATGATATGCATAAAGTCCAGACCTTTTTCAGACCATTTACAGACTGAATGTGCAAATTTGCTTACACACAGATCACCCAGCCTCCACATCTCTACATATAAATTTATATAATTTTTATTTGTAATTTGATTTTCAAATACTTGGCTTACCTCATGCTCAGAACTACATGCTTGATCACACACAATTCATTTTGACTCAATCCAATCTTAATATAAAGGTACATCATGTGGTGCTAGTACAGTGTTTATCCATTCATATACAGCATGTTTAGCTGAAGTTTCAAGCATCGAGCCTCAAAGGGAAGACGAGCACAAGCAGATGTGTATTTCAGATTTTATTTGAATAGATTATTAAATGATTTTGTTATGGCTGTGATTGCTCAATAATGTTGCCATGACAACCATCATCTGCCTGGGCCATGGGCTGTGGCGCAGTTGGTAAGAGTGCCAGCTTATCAGCACCAGTTCCTCTTTTGTGATTCCAAGGTCGTGGGTTCGATACCCGGCCGTGCCGAGATTGAATTCATGATACAATTTCACACATGAGCTGAGGCCAGTGCCAAAGGGTTAACCTGTTGTCCTTGTAAATTTGTGACTGGGTGGGTTGTCATGTCAAGGACCTGTGACATGACAATTCAGTGAGGCAGCACTATATCTGCTACAAGTAGGTCTCATCACGAAATGACTGAAATAATGTTGAAAGTGATGTAAAACCCCAAACAAACAATTAATACCTGTGCGTGCACTTGTGTCTGTGTTTTTTGTTACTATTGTTATTGTTGGATTTATTTTCCGCATTTCACACTTCCCTTTTCAGACATTCCCCCATCTATTGTTTCCAAAAGTGTGGGGGACTTAGAGTCAATGCTCTTTTTATGCTTTAGACTGATTTATGAATTTGTCGACATGCACAAAACCAAATTTTATCATCCAGTTTGGATTACTTCAGGTCATGACTTGGGTTACAGAGATGCTAGTCAATCAGTATAAAGCAGAATCTGTATGAATAGTCATTTATTATTTTATCAATCACTTCACATCTCTATGTTTAACTAGTTAAAACATATTAATCCACATTCAGACATTGGTCTGAAATGCAAATACTGGTTTAGAATATCTACATGTACTTAGGTTTTATTTCTGAAAAAAGGAGAATAAAAGTAGTCAATTTATGGATTTTCAGATCGGGATTATTGGTGGATCTGGTCTAGATGACCCAGATATACTGGAAGGAAGACAGGAGAAGTTTGTCAACACCCCCTTTGGAAAGGTATTCTATAGATCTTATATCGTGTTGGAATCAATAAAATGATCAACCCAGCTGTGTTGACTTTGTCAGCATAACTTATGCAATAAGGGGAGAATTATTCTGTCAATCTGTCTGTCCGTCAGTCTCTTATCTCTGAATCTACCGGTACTTTAATTTTGTTAAGCTATTCATAGGATCTATAGATGGAGTATTGTCAGGAGATGAATCTCTTATGTTTTCCATAAGGCTCAGATTAAAACAAAATTACTGATTTAAACAACTATTATGGCAAAAAGTGAATTCTTAATAGGTGGCATGCATAGCCACCTACCATATTTACTCGAATATAGGATGAGGTTTTCAGACCCAAACTTTAGTTAATGTTTGAGGGGTCGTCTTATACACAAGAGCAATCTGTGGACATGGATTTACGGCCGATAGAGTGCTATAAACGATAATAATTAAAAGCAATATAATTAATATCTTTGGCTTATAATACACAAAGAATGATTTTACCACGTGTCAACAGTACTCCATTTAATAAGTTATATTATGTGCAAGTCAGAGAAAATGCTAGTTAAACACTGCTTAAATATGCATACACAACACAATTTTGAAAACCAGAAGTCACGGAGAGATGTTCTTATTTTTGGCGCAAAAAGGAACAGAGCGCTACCACAGTGTATTAACTCACGTTGAAATATTAATATATTGCACAATGACAGATCCCTGACACTACGTAAATACGAAGACTCAGGGATTCATCATTGCACATTAGATTAATATTTCAATGGGAATGAATGTGCTTTGGCAGTGCTCAAATCTTTTTCATGCCAAAAATAAGAGCTTCTCCTCGTGTTGCATAAGCATATTTATGTTTTACTTTTAAAATGGCCCCAAACTTGAATGGTAGCAGTGCCAATGTCTCAAGAAAAACCGACTCGTCCTCTAATTGGAAATTGGCCTTTTCAAGCAAAATACCATCAATTTGAGAGGTTGTCTTATACACGAGTCGTTTTATATTCGAGTAAATACAATACACGCAGATGCTATAGAGCACATTTTTGACTCATCTGTATTATTGGCAGTCATTCATTGGACCTTGCCTTGATGCAGGCTGCACAGTATTTAAAACTGCCATTTTCAAGCAATTTGCAGGCATTTCCAGTCAATATTCTAAACATAACAAAAAAGCACATCTTCAGCACATCTCATAAGCTTTTGGTCTATGTTTAATATCGAACATTGGTTGTTATAAATGTAAGCACATAAAAAGGAATTAAATTGACCAGAAAAGATAAATATATAAAGAAATGCATTTTGTAAACTATATATTTCAGCCATCTGATGCACTCATCATTGGTAAAGTCAAAGGCGTTGACTGTGTATTACTTGCAAGGTAAGAATTGTACTGGAGAGAGTGATTAATCAGCATAGACATACAACCCTGTATGCTCTCATATCCCTACACAATAATGCTTTGACCCACCCCCTTGGTGTTCATATTTAAACAAAGACAAACTGATTGACAAACAGAATTTACCAGACATCCATTAAATAATGTTTTTTTAACAAAGTGACCAAATGTAAAAAAGATATATGTGATCATTTTTTTATAATGTAAGAATTGCTTTATTTCAGAGAATACACATTTATATCACTTCATAAATATAACAATGCTTACAATTCTCACTATCTGCTCTCCCAGCTTTTTAGCTGGTCCGTGAAAAGATGACGAAATTGGCGCGAGAAAGCGATGCATGACGGGAAAGATGTTGCATTGTAAACTTCCGCCCGCCTTGCTGCAAGATGGGAGGGAAATTTCAGACTGACATCGTACATTGACACGCTAATGTCAGTGCTATCGAGTGTTTGTTGTGTAATCATCATATAAGTATATTGCAATCTACGTAATTTATGTCAACATTACGGAGGCAAAACTAACAAAAACAACGATGGAAAGATGAAAGGCAGAGGCGACAGTGCCCCAAACAGGCCGTCGCCGCTGTTCCTGGATGTGCCGTGTGCAAAGAATTGGGTCAAACACGATCGCAGCGCTCTGAAAATGCAGCGTATATGGGAGAGCAGATAGGGAGAATTGTTCATAGATAAAGGTACAATTTGTGCAGTTTTTCTTGTAATGTGAAAAGGAAGGAGAAAATCTTTTCCCAAATATCTGTATTGAATACTTATAAGTTTGGATACATTTCTGACCATCTCTTGTGATTCTTTTCTTCTTTTTGATATACATCCAGTATAAAAGTGTTGCTTTGAACGTGTTGTAGCACGTGTCTCTTGCCATTCTGAATGACAGAGGATATGTTGTGTTCCTCTTTGATGTTATTGATACATTTACCTTGGGTGGCTGCTCTCCAAGTTGGTGGAATACAATCTGATTCACAGGGCATTGAGAAACTTGCAGTTGATTTTGTACAAGTTATTTTAATTCTTTCATGCTTAAAAATATATCATCAGTACTCATCATATCATTTACATAAATAATGCCACTTTTTACCCATTCGTGCCAAATAAAGGTTTTTTTTTCGATAATTATCAGTTGTTTCGGTTGCAGTTCAGACCAAAATTTGTTTGTATCCTGATAAAATTTTGGAAGGAGTTTATCATACTCATTCATTTCTGTGTAAAACATAATATCCTCTGTCATTATTATATTACACCCAATTAGTCTACCCTAAAAATGTCCAGTTTGGTGATTACTTACAATATGCGGTAGTACATATAGCGATCTATTAGCTAGTACTTCAGTTAAATTTTTATACTCAACATTTAATAGTATTATGGTCTCCAGTTCTTTTAAAAATAATCTTTTCCTTCAATCAATTCTAGGTCCTGTTAAATACTATTGAACTCTTCAATTTTCAAATTGGTTGCCTTTTCAGATAAAGTCAGGTTATGTAATTTATTAAATCGCATTTCTAAACTTGTGAAATAGTTTTGTTCTTTTTTCTTTGGATAGGATATCTTAAGTGTATAATTTCTAATACCAAATTTAATGAGTTCCCATACTACCCTTTTATTATCCCTAATAGCCTCCCTCTACCCAATTACCACCCCCCTCCTGTCTGAAGCCTATCTGCAGACCAGGCCTTGGTGACTGGGGTAGTAGACCTGCAGACTTACAATCCACAGGGGCTTGCTATCTCAGTAATTAATATATAAACAGTACCCACAACTTCACTTGCAATATGTATTCAAATATATAAAAGAAAACACACACCGCTTGTAATGTTTGACACAAACGCTTGTTGAATATTTCTCAATTTCGTGTGATGCTACACTGTAAACAACTCCTCATGTTTGCATCAATGTGTAAGATTTGTCACCTGAATGCTGGGTGAGGGTCACATGTGGGTCACAGTATGGTGCCCAGTAGTACACCCCAGCCTCTTGTAACTTAATTGGTTAATTACCCTATAGGCATGTGGTCAGGTGGAGGAACTAGAGGGTTCAACACTGATTATAATAGATTGTCATTTTCAATACTTCGCATGCTTAGTTGTTTTTTGTCTAGACTGACATTATTTTTTAACAGTTTATCTAAAATATATTGAATAATACTGTACTGTACAATTATTCTTACCATGAAACTATTCTTCAAGTGCAACAAGATGTGACCATTTAGTTAGTAAACCTCTTATGAAAAACAGTCAACTTTGAACCCTGGTCTTGGGTTGTCAGCCAGTCACATATTAGCGGCCCCCTCAGAGGCAATGTTTCTGCCCCCCCCCCCCCCCCCCCCCCCGGCGGCAATTAGGGATAATACGGTATATCTACTATTTCTATGGTATGTTCAAAGCTTACATGCTTAAAGGAGGGGGTTCAAGTATAAAAGGAAGGGGGTGGAGCCTATTAAACAGGTCTTGGCCATCAAAGCACCCAGAGCTCAGCCAGTATAAATTGAATACATTCTAATATCTTTGTTACTTTCTAATAGAAATGTGTGGTACTTGGTACAATGCTGCATGAACACAAGGGCTACAACATATTTTAATCTGAAATCTAAATGTTTGATATCAAAGCTCTTTTGGACCCCCCTCTTTAAAAATATATCATCAGTGGTTAATTGTTTATTTCAAGTTCCAAAATCATGTATCATCCATACTCATCTTTAACTTCCCTCATGATTTTATATTCAGTATCATCTGATATTAGGACAGCAATCCTATTGCTGTTAGAAGAACAATGTGAAAAAAAAACTAGGTTTGTAATTAATAAGACAGAAATAAAGACCGGTATCCAATCTAGCTTATTAGCTCCTGCCACCTGGGTGGTGTGGGAGCTATGGTATCGGGCTTTGTCCCTGTTTCTATGTTTCCGTGTGTCTGTGTGGGTCTGTCAACAGAAAATTTCATATTTGCCATATCTTTTCAGCTAATAAAGTTAGAGGCTCAAAATTATTTCTTCACCTACATCCCATCCCTACATTAGGATGGCCTCATGCATGGCCTTGACCTGATTTTCAATGCCATTAGTTTAAAAATGTTACCAAAAATTGGATGTTTCACCTAAAACCTTTTCATTTTACTTTATCTTATCAGCTAATACAATTAAAGGTTCAAATTATTTACCACGCCTGCATCCCATGAATGCCTACATTAGATCATAGGTGAATGTTGGCAAGCAAATGCTGTGAAGGTTGCCAAGCAACTGCTGTGAAGGTTGCCAAGCAACTGCTGAATAGTGGTACTAACTTTCATCAGCAGCAGCAGCTAATTATATGGAATACTTGTTAAGTCACTGGTTGCTTTTAGCACATATGAAAAAATAGGTCAGTAGCTTGGCCATGCCACCACTGGCAGCTGATCATGTGATGGAAATTACCATCGTCCAAAAGTCGGTTAATAGTTCACTTAGACAGGCTGCTGATCATGTGATGATAATTTCACTTCTTCAAAAGTAGGTCAGGAAGTTGGTCGGCATCAGATTGGCACCTTGTTTGCTGTGAGGTGCGACCTGTAAGGGGAGGATATAGAGTTCTGCAGGTTGAGCACTGGACTGGTTTGGCAGTAATACCGGTCCAGTTGTAACACACCTGTTTGGACCCAAATATTCATCCTAGATGGGAGGACTTTAGGGCCCGATATTGTCCAGCTGGCTTGTGGAATATAGCTCCACACATTTCTCCATATCTAAAACTAAAGTATAATAAGGTTTAGATTTGTTATATTTTAGATACATCATCAATGATAAATTCTACATGTTTTTAAGAATACTGTATGGTAACAGAAACAAATTTATAAAAACAATGGCATTTTCTACAAGTTTAGCTTGACAGATGTGTGGAGCTTGACTGCTGAAGCTGGTAATCTAGGGTACATTTTATGTATTTTTGTTTTCTGACTACATAACAGAATGTGAGAACCAACTCAACAACCCCAGGTACTACCGCCTGGAACCTTCTGATCTCACCTCCGAGCATAATGCGAAGGTGAAACATCTGGTCGATGAAATGCCAAACACAGAATCTATCCCCAAAAGAGTGGCAGAGTTTATGTACCAAACAAAGCCACGCACAGCTTTGTTTTACACGCTCCCGAAAATCCACAAAAATGTCTCCCCACCACCGGGGAGGCCCATTGTGAGTGCAAATGGTTGCCCCACCCAGAATATTTCAGGTTTAGTAGATCATATTCTCAGACCATTTGTGAAAGACATACCGTCCTACCTAGAGGACATCAGTGACTTCCTCAGGAAACTAGAAGGAATTACACTTCCTGACAGTTGCCTGCTTGTTACTTTTGACGTAACTAGTCTATACACAAATATAGACACTCTTGAAGGCCTTAGAATAGTCCACAGACTACTAAGTGAGAAGAGAGACACTTCTCTTCTACCAACCAACGCTCAAGTGATCAGAGCTGGAAAAATGTGTATTATTAGCCAAAGATATTAATTATATCTCTGTTGGGTTAGTTTTATCTGGACAGTATGAGTGAAGTTTATTTACTTTTCACACTGATAAAGTCAATTATTCTTGCCACAGGTTGCCCTCGTGTATAAGACGACCCCACCCCTCTACCCTCCCCCCGCCCACACACACACACACACACACACACACACACAATTCAATTGTATTATCCATATCTTTTTCTGAATAGTTGATTGTTGTCTCAGCTTTTGGGATGCTTCTCCAAGCTAGCATTTTTTGTTTGAGGATGGGATCTTCAAATTTTACTCTTAAAGGTATTAAGCACCAATCCTGTTTTCTTGGTTTTGCAACAGTATATATACATATGAACACCATGACGTATTAAAGTCTGACATCGAGCACCAAGAAAGGTTACTACAAGACATAGAAGTTGCACAGTCTGTATAAGATTTTCTCAGCCTATGGCTGCACGTGACGGGTAAACACGGGTAGCGTGAACTTTATTTGACCTCAATTGAGGCTCAAAGTAGGGTAGCACTGTTTGACGTCATTTTGGTGCTATTCAAAAGACAATACATTTCATGACGTCATAAACATATTGCCATGCTGTTATGACGTCATTTTACCTTTCAGTGCCTCTATGATGACACTCCACATAAAAATGACGCCAAGAAAGGAGTGTGCTTTCATTAGGGGCCTATATATTAGGTTCATGTTCAAATAGGTTTTACAGACAATGATGGGGATGCATTTTTCAAAAAGTTTATAGACATGAAAGACAAATACATTTATCACCAATATGTGAATTTTAAACGTTTTTTTCAAAATCGGTGCTTAATCCCTTTAAGCCAGGTTCAAGGGTTAACTCCATGGCCAGTTTCCAAATTTCTGGATCAAAGTTTTTAATGTTTCTCCAAAGTCTTTTATTTCCCAGGGTCTTGCTCTATGTCTTCAGTACCTTTCCTTGTCCTTGAATAGATTTGCAACACCTTTCCATAGATTTTGCTCAGTACAACTGTACTCTACCCAGGCCACTTTGAATTTAGATGGATATAATTCACCAAAGGGGCAATACTTTCCAAAAAAATACCATTATAGATTTACCATGCTTTTCACAGAGGGCTTCAGGTTTCAGATCATTTTGGAAGACAATCTTGATCATTGACAGTTTATAGTTGATTGTAGAGCAGGAGTTTACCATTTGGTGTAGTTTTATATATCTGAGAACAAGTTTGTCCCAATAAACTACAAGTCTTCATTTGGCTGTTCTTTTTTGCCCTCAAACACAAGATTGTCTCTTCTAGAGTAGTTTTCTAGGTCATGCCATTTTTCCTGCAGTTGGACAAGCTTGTTTTCGAGCATGGTGTATTTTTTATTTGATTCTGTGATTATTGTCTGATATCTTTGTTTTCGTTCTGAGTTGATAATGCAATACTTATGGCCTCATGTGCTTTAGAATGGGCTTCTTTTATACTTTTGATCAGATTATTTACAGTATCCATGTAAGGTTTCAAGTCTGACAAAGGTTACAACAAAACATGTAAAACTTTCATACTGTCATTGAAATAATCTAGCACAGTCAGTGTGATCATTTATTTGTGTCATTCAGGCATGGTCGGAAACACAGTATCCATCCATCAGCTGTGAATTATCGTGCCAACATCCATGCTTTGAAAAGTGAGGGTTGTACCCATATTGTGGTGTCTACAGCCTGCGGCTCACTGCAGGAGAACTACCATCCGGGAGATATTGCTGTTATTAACCAGTTCATAGACAGGTAATCCAAGCACTCTCTCAGAAAGTCATCTGTCGCTCCTATCCAGACAAAAGGACAACTTCCAGATCAAAGAGACAAATTGTAAATCTAAATTAAACTAATTCATTTATTAGAATTGGCTACCAAAATGGTAAATTAAGCTATGCCTAATAAAACAGCCAGACGCGCCATGAGCAGACGTAGTCTGGAATAGTGCTACACAAATCTTTATTATTATTATTACATGTATATGTAAGCTGAGTCGCCTCTCCAAATTATAGCAGGCATTTCTATTGCCCATCATCCTTTATTTATGAGTCACTTTCAATAATTTATATAAATATATTTTATTGCTTTATTTCCAGAACAACAAAGAGGTCCAGTACATTTTATGATGGGACACAGGAAGAATTTAAAGGTGTGTGCCACATTCCAATGCACACGCCCTTCTGTCCAGATATCAGTAAGGTACGGTCTAACACAATTTTCTTCTTAGATATTTTGGTTACACTCTTGTTTGATCAAGCATGTATCTGCCAACAGAACTACTATTTTTAAGTGACCCAAGATATGCTAATATACAATACAACATAACATAAATATTTCAGATTTTAGTCGAGTCTCTGAGGGAATTGGGAATTAAGCACCATGAGAAGGGCACTATGGTGACAATAGAAGGTCCCAGGTTTTCAACTAAAGCTGAGAGCCACATGTTTCGACAGTGGGGAGGCCATCTGATTAACATGACAACTGTACCAGAGGTAAATTTAGCATGCCATTTACAATTTTAATATTTGTTTTTCTGAGGGCATCCTATAATATTTTGTAAACTTTTCAGTTATCTGAACTTTGTTTGAATCAGTTGCCTTTGCAATATGCCTCATTTTGAATTATTGTATTTACTCGAATATCAGACAAGGTTTTCCAACCCAAACCTTTAGTTAATGTTGGGGGGTCATCTTATACATGAAGGCAACCTCTGGACGGTGATTTACGGCAAGAATTATTGACTTCATCAGTGTGAAAAGTAAATAAACTTTGCATATTCTACAACGTGTCAACAGCAGTCCGCCTTCATTTAATAAGTGTAAATTATGCACAAGTCGGAGAAAATGATAGTTTAACACTGCTTAAATATGCATACACAATACAAGGTCGTCATTTTGAAAAGTGGAAGTGACAGGGGGAAGCTCTTGTTTTTAGCGAAAAAACGATCGGAGCGCCACCAGAGTGTATTAACTTGAATTGAAATATTAATATATTGTGCAATGATGGATCCCTGACACTACATAAATATGAAGACTTGGGGATCCATCATTGCACAAGATACTAATATTTCAATGGAAATGATTACGCTTTGGCGGCGCTCTGATCGTTTTCACGCCAGAAATAAGAGCTTCTCCCCATGTTGCATAAACATATTTACGTTTTACTTTTAAAATGGCCACCCTACTTGAATGGTAGCAGTGCCGATGTCTCGAGAAAAAACGACTCGTCGTATAATTAGCCTTTTCAGGCAAAATAACATCAATTTGAGGGGTTGTCTTACGCATGAGTCATCTTATATTCGAGTAAATGCGGTACGCGCAGATGCTGTAGAGAACATCTTTGACTTGTCTGTACCATTGGCAGTCATTCATTGGACCTCGCCTTGATGGAGGCTGTCAATCAACACTGCTACACTTTCTAATTACACATGGCACCACTTAAAATCATACCATACAAAGATACTAGTGTATAATACCAACTGCTATCATTACAATTGTGAAAATATGCGTGTTGATTGACAGCCTCCAGCAAGGCAAGATCCGTCAAGAGCTCCTGTTTGTCCCCAAATGACATTTTAGTGGTGAAGATTCAAACAGGGAAATAATCACATAATAGATCACTTGGTCTTAACAGATTTCACAAACCTTTCATATTTTAAAAATAAATTGAGTGAATAGAAAACCCTTGAACCAATGTTGTACAGTTATACTACAGATGGCGTAACGATTGCTTTTAAAAGTAAACGTTTCTCTTTCCCTCCTGTAGGTGGTGTTAGCGAAGGAAGCTGGCTTAAGCTACGCTGCTGCTGCTCTTGTGACTGACTATGACTGCTGGAGGGATGACAGTGAAGAGCATGTACGCTTTACCTTCTTTTTTCACACTTTTTATGCTTTAGGAGTGGGGAAAATGTCTGTCCATCTGTCTGCCCGTCCATCTGTCAAAATCTTACAAACATTAAAAGTGAATAAACATATCTCAATGGCATTAGAGCTATGTTTTATCATTGCTTTTTTGTAATGTTTGTGAACATTTCTTCCTAAATGATCAATTAAATCCTTTTCAAGAGCATTGAACAGATGATGATTTTGACCAATCATAATGCATGTTACATATCATATTTGGCCCCAACTTATTTTATTTAAGATGGCAGCCTCCGTGATAAATAAGTGATACTGATAGCTATTAGATTTTTTTTTTAAATCATAACAATATGGAAAAAGAACTGAACATAATGGAAAATATATATAATTAGACCTCTGAAAATACAACATCTTGCCTACTAAGACCTGAAGGAGAAGGTCTCATGAACGATTAATATACTTATATACAGTTCACTGATCTTTCACCTATTATCGCTCAAACACTAGAGAGCGCCCTCTTTTCACCACTTTTCACCACGAGAGTAATGTTTGCTGCAGTCAACTACATATTTTCGCCCATGTTAACAAAGCCTTTTAACTGTGTTTTCAAGTAATATACCCATCAAGAGACATACATGCAAACTGTGAATAATAGTTTGTTTTCTCAGCGGGACATCTTATCGTGGTTCTTGACGACTTCTCATTCCGATTTTGTTTTCTTCTGGTCTCATAAAACTTGTTTGCTAGTTACACTTGATCTCACTTCATGTGTTTTCATTCAAGGAAATATCGGAACGTCTGCCAAATAAATCGTTTATTTATTCTGCAGAACTTCATGCTTTATACCTAGCTTTAGATCATGTGGAGACTTCTCCACATCGGACATTTTTAATTTTTTCTGATTCTTTGTCTTGTTTACAAGCATTGAAAGCAGAGGATTGGAAAAATCCTTTTATTTACAAAATCCTTGAGCGCCATCATTGACTCTGTACTGAGGAAAATAAAGAAATTCGTTTTTATTGGATTCCCAGTCATATTGGAATCCTTGGAAATGAGGCTGCTGACCAAGCTGCCAAAGCAGCATTGGATAAGCGCCCAATAAATATGCTTTTACCTTCTACAGAGTTTAAGAAATATATTACTGTTTTTTTACGTTCTAAATGGCAATTGCGCTGGAACGAAATTATTTTTAATAAACTACACAAAATTAAGCCTGTTTTAGGTAAAACCAAAGGTGCTATTAGAATTAACCGAAGAGAAGAGTATGTTTTATCATGTATAAGAATTGAACATAGTCATTTGACTCACTGCTATCTTCTTAAAGGCGAAGATCAGCCTCAGTGTATTGGATGTCAAAGGGCTTTGACTATCAAACATGTTTCAATTGAATGTATCGATTTTGATATAATTAGGACTCAATATTTTAATGTGCATTTAGATTTAGATTGTGCATTTAGATTTACATTCGTTATTTGATACTGTAGATACTTCTGTGATAGTATCGTTTTTAAACCAAATAGGACTTTATAACCAATTTTAAGTGTGGAGCTCTTGTTTACTTAGGTCATTGGCCTATTTATCAAGAACCACGAAACATCAGATGGTATTTAAAGTCTTTTAAATTGAATTTATTTATACAAATTTGTTATGTCTATAACTGATATATTGAAAGGATTTTGTTGATATTTTGTGTTGTTAAGATTATTTACATATCATATTGATTTTATAAACGTGAATGTTTTTACCACTTTTATGCACTGAATAACCTTAGTGGTTGATGTGCCTCTAAGCAACCATTCATTCTTTCAAGGAAATATCTGTATATTTAATGCTTATGTTTGTCATATTGTTTAGACATATTAAAGCATTCATGAAATGGGCTTTCCAAGCACTTTTTCCTTGCACAATATAAATGTTTATACCTCAAACTTTGCGATAAGAATTGATTACCCATCATATTTCCCCTACATAAATTTCAGTGCCATTAGAAATTGGATGACGCTTCTGCTAAAATCCAAATCATCCATTGGACACTTTGTCAACAAACTTTGTTTAGCTGACCAGTGATCTTGTGCAAACACCTGCTCCCAAACTCCACCAGAGGGCGACATGGTTTAATAGTTTGCGTGTGCCTCTGGTGGACAGTGTGACCTGCTCCGTAAAGTCTTTTAACCCTGTGGCACCTTTAGATTGGGACAATGGAGTGATTTGGTTTACAGAGCCCTGTTTGTCCATTAATGTTTGTCCAATGGTACAGGACTAATACCTTGACAGACCACAATAGAGGTCACATGACTGTATACATGTGGCCACCTGGTGGTCAAAAGAGTACAGGTAGAACTTGGCACCTACAACAAAAGACAATAACCATGGTCAGTGTTTTTTGGTTGATTTTAGTAAGATATCTTGCTTGTACCACAGTTTCATGGCCACATCATTTAAGCAAAACCCAGACTTTGCCCGTGACCTTTGTGGTTTCATGAATGCTTTAAAAATCTTTTCCATTCATAAAAACCAACAAATATACAACTTGTTTGGAGATAAATGATATCTGCAATTATTATAGACGTTTGTTTTATACTTGCTGGAAATAAACGTCCTACCTTTGACACCTATATTTACTAGTATTCAACCCAACAGTGTCTCTGCAACCCACAGTCTAGGATTCCCACTCCTAATGATATGCATAAAGTCCAGACCTTTTTTCAGACCATTTCCAGACCAAGTATGCAAATTTGTTAGCACACAGATCACCCAGCCTCTACATATAAATTTATGTAATCTTTATTCGTAATTTGATTTTCAAATACTTGGCTTATCTCATGCTCAGAACCACATGCTTGATCACACACAATTCATTTTTTTATTCATTTTTCACTCAATCCAATCTTAATGCAAAGTTCTATCATGGGGTGCTAGAACAGGGTTTATCCATTCATATACAGCATGTTTAGCTAAAGTTTTAAGCATCCAGCGTCAAAGGTAAGACGAGTGCATGTAGATGTGTATTTAAGATTTTAGTTTAATTGATTAGTTCATAATTTTTCTTATTTAAGGTGTAAATTATATAGAAATCTCTGAATAATGGCAATGACAGATTACAGCACCCTCTCAATGCAACACGGCACTATTTTCAATTCTACAAATATCAACAAGTCCAGATGATTTGAGCAGAGTTACCAAAATTTGATAGAGTCTTGGAAATTCAACCAATAAGAGAGTGGTCTGCCATCACTCAAGTGAGAACAACATACTGCAACTGCTTTTAAAAAATCAGAACCGGAATCTGTAAATGTTCTATTTCACCAGACTTTTTGGCTAGGTGCCGACATTGTGGGAACCTTGTCCATCATTGCAATATTCAGTGTCTTGGGAAAAAAAATAATAGTATTTTTCTTTTCATTCAAGGTAAATGTAGATGCAGTTTTTGCTGTTTTAAAACAAAATTCAGAAAAGGCCAAAAGCTTATTACTACACACAATACCCAAAATAGCCGCTCAAGATTGGACTGCAAAAATCAAAGCGAGACAGGTTTGCACATATATTTTATGTTTTCAATAAACAATGTAAATACATTGGTAATATTAAAAAGGAAATTGTCGTTCTTGAGAGCAACTACATGCACTGTTGGAAAAAGAGCATGGTGGAAGTATTAAAAATGTCAAAGTGCTATTGTTGGATTATGTTAATGGCAATCTTAGCCTGATAATTATGCTAAAATTAATGTTCATAACTATAATATTCTTTTTATGAAATTTTATTTCTTTTCAGAATGAGGCTAAGTCATCTGTATTTTGAATAACCAAGAGCTAAAAGTGTTCCAACTGATAAACAGGACATAGTCAAAAAGATTCTTTGACCTTTTTACCATTGCACATGTTATTTAATCAATCATTGTTAATTCATCACATACATATATAAAAAAGCATGAATGTGATCAGAGGAAGGGTGACATGATTTGAAAAAAAAAAGTTGCTGTGTGAATTATTGGCCGCAATAGAAGTCGCCACTGACAAGTGTTTGATCTCCCTTTTGCTTCACCACGCTGCCCTCTCGTGGAATTTGTTAACAATCATCCAGTCTCCACTTCATTTATATTTTGCAAATTTATGTGATTTTCAGCTTTTGGCATATTATTATTCATGGTTCAATTCTCACTTATTTTTGTCATAGTTATATTAGATATAAAATGTTACCTCCAATATACATATTTATGTATTAGGGCTTTGTTTTGAACCCTGAGGAATTTGACCTAATTATTGAAGCAGTGGAGGTCCCGCTAGGTTTTGCAGAAAGGGGCCTTCATGGATAAAATGCAAACATTACCTAGACAGCTACACAAGTGTGAGACAGGTGCATAAGTGAGATAGCTGCATCAGTGAGAGATATTACAGCTGTGAGATATACAGCTTTATAAGAAATAAGGTGTTATTTTGAGTTTAAAGTAAACTTTGTTTGATAGATATCTTTGTATGACAATGTTAAAAAGATTCTTTGAACTATTTACCATGCCCATTTTATTTAAGGATTATGCAGTAAATTTAACCTATTTGAACAAGAACCTAATTTAAAGCACACTTTTGAAAAACAACAACTTCTATGTCTTATTGCAATTTATCTTTTCATTCTATACTTCAATAAGTTATCATATATGTACGTCAATTTTCTTTGTGTACATGAGTTTACGGGATTTATGCTTAGTAATGCTTAGAACCTTTAACCAATCACTGGTAATTTATCAAAACATATCAAACATCTACAACAAATGCATCAACCAATGTCTTTCAACAAATCTGTTGAAACTTGAAGTGTTATTATATACTGCAAATAAATATTTTTAAATAAAATTTGTTATGTTATTAAAACTCATAGTCACTAATTAGTGCCCTGTCCTGAAAGGCAGATTTACAAGGACAGCGTGTTAACCCTTTAGGCACGGGCCTCAGCTCATATGGGAAATTGTATCAAGAGTTGAACCCATTACCTTTGGATCACCAGAGGAACTGGTGCTAATAAGCTGGTGCTCTAACCAACTGCGCCACGGCCGTGGCCTTATATAAGACGAGGTATTCGCATCCAAACCATTAGTTAATGTTGGGGGGGGGGGGGGGGGGGGGGGGGGGGGGAGTCTTATACACGAGGGCAACCTATGGACAATGATTTATGGCAAGAATAGACTTTGCATGAAAAGTAAACATATCTTTGGCTTATAATACACAGAAATATTTCACCACACCTCATTAATTAAAATTGGCAAGAATAATTGACTTAGCGTGAAAAGTAAATAAACATATCTTTGGCATATAATGCACATAGATATATTTTACCATGCCTCAACAGTAGTCCGCCTACATTTAAATAAGTATAAATTCTTGAAAAGTTGGAGAAAAGAGTTCAACAATGCTTAAAGGGAAACTTTCACTTCTCTGATACATTTTTGTAGTATGATGGAGAATTATAACGCACATTGATCTGTGGCTCTGTTAGTAAGACCGCACAAGGGAAACATGTTTTTTTTAGAAAAATAGCTCTTTTAAATGCACGTGCTAGAAAAAAAAGAATGACGTCATCGTGCGGCAATTACCTACTTACATAAATAATTAGTAAACAAACAACAATGCAGCCAAAACAGCGATGTGACGATTTTCCGTCTTAGAAAACACGGACTATAGAGTGGTTTTGTGCGTTGGAAAGAACATGAAAAATGTGACATTTTGGTGTAAATATCATAACGATCGGACCAATATTAACAAAGTTATGACAAGTTTTGTGAAAATTGAAAATGATTGCAGCTCGTCTGGCACGTGCAATAAATCCCGCACGATGACGTCATAGGCCCAAATTGCAATAAATGATCATAATGTATGGGGGTTGCAAGATTAATTTTAATTGTTGGTTTGTGTTGCCATGGTTACTGCTATATTTTTTTGGCCTCTGAATTTCAATGTATTTATGTATCTATGATCATTTAATCATATAATTTATGAAATGTATTTTACTAGAAAGTATCTCTTTAAATATGCTTATGCAACACGGGTCGCTGTTTTAAAAAGCGGAAGTGATGGGGAGAAGTTCTTATTTTTGACATTACATGTTTACGTAATTTCAGGGATCCATCATTGCACAATATATTAATATTTCAATGCGATTTGTGACCTTGTGTTGCGTGAGCATATTTAAACATTGCTAAACTGACATTTTTTCCAACTTGTGGATAACTTTCACTTATTAGATGTCAATACCACAAGACTGTGGCCAAGTCAGAGGCTATTTTAGCACCAATTGGATCAAATGTATTTCAATGTCTTCCTGCTAGGGCATGCTAGCTTTGCCAATAAGCAGCTGAATTGAGAGTGCTGTGTGTGTGATAAGGTTGGGATATGATCAATGCCCTACTTAGTAACAGTTGCCCAGCAACCCAAAAGATCAAAGAATCATGCCCCTGATGTTACTTAAGCCTATGTAACTAGCAACCAAGGATCAATCCACCCCAATGTCCCTGATAGTATGTAACCTAGTAGATAATTTGCAGGGACAAACAAAGGAACAGAGGTAACAAACACACACATGGACACAGGACAAAGTGATTTCCTTCCAATACCTCAATGACGCCCATGTATAAAGGATCAGCTTCCCAATATTTTGGAATATTGAATATTTTTAACCAATGAATCATAAATCTTTGGTTACAAGCTAAAATATCAACAATATATGCTCAGAGATAGAAAAACAGGCTGTTAAATATTGTATTCAAGATTATTTTATTCAAGACTACATTTAATAATTTTCAGCAAATTGGACAGAAAAAGAAAGAAATTATTTTCTATTTTGACGGCAAATTTGTTTTATATTCTTAAAAAACATTTCAGTATTAATGAGTGTTGAAAACATCATCTGTTGGGTCCATTTTATATGATTTGGGGTTCATTGTCCGTCTTTCCTCAAGGGATTTTTTGGCTGTCATTCTGTCCACGTACTTTGTCCCTGCCTGTTTTTTCATCATTCTACGATACTCGTTGGGTGAGGTATAGTTAGGATTCTGGTAGAGAGTGCTGCCACCAAAGCTGCCTTGGAATATCTTGATGGGATTTAGGACCATTCTGGGGCCTGAAATAATACAACTTTATTGTATATTTTTGCGTTACTAATCACATGATGCCCATTGTACATGTTTGCATTACTTATCACATGAAACTTACTGTACATGTTTGCATGTACATAAAAGATTGTTCCAAGCTCATTTGAAACATAAGACAAATGATTACCTATCTCTGCCAGATCACCATTTTCCTCCAAAATTTGATAGTTTCTGAACCAGATGCGATTATCATTGACACTAAATGTAAACACGTGGTCAAAGAAAGGCTGGCTCTTGGGATGGAAATTTGGTGTACTGAATGTCTGAAATATAATAAAAATTGGAAAATTGTGTATTGATAAATATACAATGTAAATATGTCAATGTATTAATTCAAAGAATAAATGCAAAAAATTCTCATACCTGTACAAATAATTCTTTCAATAATTCCCAATGGGGCAACTCCTCAAAACTCTGAAACAAATATTTCCATCCAAAATATAAATACTATTTATCTGTGGAAGTATAATTTAACTTCATTATATTCTCTAATAATTTCAAAGTATTCAGATATAACTGTCATTTTTTGGGGAGGGGACAATATAATATTTTAAATAAATTATAAATAACAAAATAATATTTTAAATAAATTATAAATACAAACCACACCTTATCAAATGACAAAAGTGGCCTGGTGCCTTTCAAACAGTTTCCTGTCATTTTTAATTCCTCCATTGTGTGAACTGCAATGAAAAATAAAACCAGGATCATAACAATGCTTTTGGCTTGGCATTATTTTTTATTTTTTTGTTATTATCATTTCACTCGGTTATTTTTCTTATTTTTGATATGCACTTATATCTATTGGCTTACACATAATACCTAACACCCTCCGCCATTTTTGGTTCGGACAGATTTTAACCATTTTTTACCAGTTGACTATATTTGCCAGGTTTAATTAACATTGCTGTATTTTGTCAAACCGGAGGGTATAATATCTTCCAAATATTTACAAGGTCTACTCATTATACACCCTTGGCTGGATCTATCTGCAGAAAAGCGCACATCGTGAATAACGTTAGCTGGGACAATGTATTTCAATATATTTGCAGTAGCCTCTGCAGCTAACATTTCTTCACATTCAACATTTTGCCTTACTGTAGAGGGCACTTCATTTAATATTTGCACAAAACTTAAGTCATTCACACATACAAACACATTTAAATATAGAGTATATCTTTTGAAAAGAATGATTTAATGATTATTTGAAAGTTTTTAGCAACATTAAAGAAGGTGTGATTATGAGACCTGTACATGCAGTCTTATAAATTTTGGAAATAATTTAAATATCTGCCAAGAACACATTACCTTATGACATCTTGAGACATATTTCCACTATATTTGTTAGATATTAAATGAAAAATAAAAAATTCAACCACGTCTCTTATTTTCATGTCTGCTTTTTTCGTGTATTTTTCACTTATTTTTACTCTGTAATAAACTGATGCATGGTGGTTGGGGATAATCCCTTTTGCTTCAATATTAATATTTTTTGAAAATTATTTCACATCTAATTGATTGGTAATTTCTTTTCTGTAGATCCAGCCAGGGGTGATATCCATCATAAAGGAACAAGAAACAAATAGACAAAGTGCAGCTCTAGGCACTTGGGGGAAACTGGGGAAACATTAATATTTTTTCTGCTTATTATGGCCAATAGATAATATTTTATAACTTCCTTGAGTATCAACTACATTGGGATCAACAGTCCAGTCTATACCAGTTAAGATTCAATTCAACTGGATGCACAATTTCAGAATCTCAAATGTGGGAATTTGGCATGAACTTGCCCTGTCCAGTTTAAGCTGACTTTATTTTCTTGGCCAGTGGAATATTTTCTTGACAGTGGAAGTATGTGTTAATAAATGGATCCATACTTTTTCTCAGTGGACTTAGGTCAATATTGCAAATTAAGTCCTTTGGGCATCAAATATGTAAATTTCAAGATGATTGTATGGTTTAAATTTGGCAAGACTCTTTATTTGTTGTAAATTTGTCACATTCGCAAGATTCTAAATGATCAGGTCACCTTAAAATGTCAGTCACCAACAAGCACATCATTTTGAGACAATGATAAGAAGTATTTGTGGTTTAAGTTTTGTAAGGCTTTTTTTCTTTTGTTGTCAAATTATGGTGTTCACAATTTTTTTTTAGTGATCATGACTTTCATATGTATGTCAAGGTCACCGACATGAATATATCATTTCAAGATATCACAGGCATCAAATACTAATACAGAAATAACTTTAAAATTATCAGCAAATATCAAAATGAAAGTATCATCTACATAGAAAAAGTCATGGAAATCGCTTTACAGAAATGGCGATAAGCTGCAACCTATATCAATATAGTTATTTCCCCAAAGGCTGTGGGACTCAAATGATCTTCCCCCTGACTTAACTATGTTGTAAACTGGGAGCTCAGCATCTTTCAGGACCAGCCTTTCCCGAAAGTAAATGCTGGTGTCAGCATTTCAAATGATCTAGCTGTCCCTCAAATGCAATCTTGCACTCTGATCTGGATGCCAATTGGTTTTGCTGAGGAAACTTTTAGATGTTATAGTCATAGACCATGGAATGCAATTTGGAGCATAAAGAGATATAAAAATGTAAAAAAAATATATGTAATTCAAATGTTACAGTTGAGACAATGTGTCTCTTTTCTCTTGACAGTAATTCCACCTAACGTTATAAATGTATAGGTGTAATATAACATACACCTTCCTGCCAACTTTTTAGTCGCCTTTCATCAGTCCATGATTTCTGTCAACAACCATCTCTCATTTTATACACATGGAGCTTGGCATTAAATGAAAGATTCTTACTGACAGATTGAGCAAGTTACTTTTTTCTCTCACCAAATACCATACGAGGCCTCAAACTGCATCATCATAATTAATGCATACTTCATTCTCCAATTTAATCAAATCATACATTATTAACCAATCAACAAAAAGGAAAGCAATCATTCTGTACCTCTACTAAAGATGGCTGATGGCTGAAGTTTGTTTTGCACTACATACCTTGGTATAATATATGAAATTGTGAGAAAGGGGGCATGGCATTGTCTACTTTGTAAGGGGGGGGGGGGTACATATATGATGCCTGTTGATATTGATAGGATCCATACATGATTTCAGTTAATTCCACCTTTAAATGAATGCTTGGCAAATTGTTCCAAGGTTTTCATATGAAATATTCATGGTTTAAGCGTAACTAACCAAATACTACTTGACCAATTTTAAGAAGGGTAAAATGTCCCCAACAAATGTAGGGAAACAGCACACTAACTTTATGTCAACACACAATATGTATGAAAAAATCAGAAATGCTTTTTATGCCATAAATGCAATATATATGGAAAAGACTCACCATTTTCCACCATAAATTTGGCTGAAGGTCCCCCTGGTGGATTTGCCATCCTGAAATGACAATATCAATATTTGATTCACAAAATTTATTGAAATTTATCCAATCATATATCAAAAATGGTTATCAAAAACTTACCACATGTATAGATCCATCTTTTTCTTTGCCTCAAAAAATATACATTTTGTGCAATTCTTCATTTCACATATCTGGAAAAGACAAATAATGACATTGTATTTACTGTAAAGCTTACAGTTATTCAAATAACCATTTAAAACAAATCTTATAAAGGCACTTACTTCATTAATAACAAACAGCTTATCTTTTCTGTCCATCTTTGTGTCTGAAAAATTCAAACCACTTCATGAATGACATAAATCACTTCACCTGTTTGTCACAGGATAAAAATAATAACTGTGTAACCTGCAACTGACGATTCTCCAAACATTATGTGGCACAGAGATTGCATCTATGCAAATTCTTTGGCACATATGGCACTTTTGAAGTAACAGGGAAGGTCTTTACAGGACTTTCTCGAAATCATTTATTAAATCAGTTAAATGAGTTTTAAACGTAATGGATATTACATAGAATTGGTCCACTGAAAATGCGATATATTACATACCAACTCTGACTCTGACCATTGATATCACAGATCAAAGATGGTGGACAGACAGAATGACAGAAAATCTTTAAGTCATGTCTGAGCAATTTTCAACAGAGATGGTTCAAATGTGGATCAATAAGTTTTCCTGCTGGGGCATAGTACTTCTAAAGCTTATAGGATAATTTGCATACAAGCAGCTGTACTGAATAAATATAGCAACAATAGAGAGACCACAGAGTGCTATGTAAGGATGGGATCTGATCACTGCCTTGCTCACAGTTGCCAAGCAACCCAAAAGAGCAAAGGATCATTTCCTTATGTCCCCTGATGTTAGTGTGTAACCATAAACCAAGGATCAAAGGATCAAACTTGATGTCCATACATGATATGAATTTTTGTGGAATCATTTTCCATGAGATGTTGCTCCAATTTGTCGAAATTTGCCGTTTCTCAAATTTATATGCCTTAAAATAACTTGTAAATTGTATGATGTTGTTTCCAAAATATGGTACAAAAGTATGAGAGAAAGGATGATTGCTATTTGAATTTTGAGATTTAGACAATAAATCTACAACTTCTATAGCATGGCTCTAGGGTGGGTAACCGTTTTAATTTAAATCTCAGGAAAAATGTATAACATCCTTATACCCGAGATGATAATGAACTTGTTCAAAAGAAATAAATTACCTGATTTTGAATGTGGCATCAACATTTGAAAATCTTTCATGAGGTGTCTGTCCCGATACGATATTCCTCTAGTGGAGAAAATCAACACTCTTTCCTTGTTTGTCCATTTGGACTAAAAATATAAAAAATATCAAATGACATAGATTATAAAATGATGTGTAACATAAAAATATATGTATGATAAACAATACCCATTAGTCAAATCAATATCCACTATTTACTCATTTTTCATTCTGATCTCAGCTTAAGTGGTGTTTCCTTATAATTATTCATATTAAAATATCAAAAGAGTATTTCAAACAAAAAAAATTACCATAAATTGATTTACAGATGTAAATTAAAGGCTATTGATAAATATTCTTTAAAAAAAACCTATCACAATCCCTAAATTTGTTAATATTCTAAACAAAATCTACACACACTCTTTTCCCATCTCAGTTGCATTGCAAAAATGTTGTAAAAGTGGGCTATAAACAAACTCTAGCACAAAAAAATACCTAGTCCTTCTTGTGTTCGGTAACTTGACATTTTGTGGTAAGACCATGAACATTTAGTACTTATTCACATTAAATGTTCATGTTAAATTCATCAATATAAATTCAATATGCTGTCTGATGTCATTGTCATGATTACATTGTACAAGTTGGAGTATTACAGAATGTCACAAAATGACATCATTAAGCCTGAACAATGGGGACATTAACACCCTTCCCGTCTGTTGCCAGTGGTGGATGTTCTCTTGGCAGGATGCCAATTGTTTAAGTAAACTTATATATGTAGATGTTGAGTAAACTTATATATGTAGATGTTGATGTCCTTCCCATCAATTTGGGTTAAGACTGCATGCATGCATGAATGTTACTCCATGGAGCTGGATTCACTTGTGAATTCAGCTCTGTTTACTGTTAATCATTTCCTTGGTAGGAATTTTGAATATCTTTGATTTCACTTCTCTCTATAGCAGACCCACGGTTTTACCTGGATCTGCGAGTATAGACCAGGATTGCCAGTACCACCCCAGTACAAGGCTCTTTTTAGCAGCCAATAAGGACAGAGTTAGATATTTTGCACGCGTTGTATTATATGGCAAAAAATTATTGTTGAACATTAGAAATTGACATGTACACGTGTACAGTTCTGTCATTGTGCATGGCCATATCTAAGACAACAAATTGCAGAGCTGTATGGTAATTGTATGCAAATGTGAGGAAAACATATTCTGCATTTGATGCCAATTGTGGCTAAGGTACTGTATTTACTCGAATATAAGACTTGTGTATGGGACGACCCCCCAAATTGATGTTGTTTTGCTTGAAAAGACCAATTTCCAAATATAAGACAAGTCGTTTTTTTCTCGAGACAAGGTCACTGACATGAATATCATTTCAAGACATCATCACTTGAACTCTTCTAAATGCCATTTCATGTTGTCAAGTTTGATGTCGGGTAAAAAACTGGAGAAAAAACACTACAGAATCCACAGGGATTTGTATTTATACTAAATTATAGACATTACCCATAGGCCCCCTGCCAGTCTCTCCGACCAATGATTAAATATAGTGGAGTTGTACAGATCTGGTTCCGGTAAAGTTGTACAGTTCCGGTGTGTACTTTTCAATGGGGAAAAAAAAACAACATGGAGACCGGCAATCGGCCTATGCAGCTGATGTGTACCAGCTGCACCCCCTTATGCAATCTTGCACTCATGGTCTACTTCATCGGTGGAAACTTGTCGCTGACGAGTAGATGTAGATTATGACTGGGAAAAGTAGTGACAACAGACATCTACATCTATGTTTACTTGGCAAAACCAATTGGCATCCCGCCGAGACATGACATGGGTCAGAACTGCAACAGTCAATCGCCGGAGGACGAGTTCAATTAGTAGGGAAACTTCAATATGATGGGCAGTGCGTGGTGTTTCTAGAAACAGTGGATTTCAAGTCTATTTTACCGATGGCTGAATTTGAATGTTCCAAAAACGAAACACATGCCCATAAACTTTACTAAACAGAAAAGTGCCTCACAATCATTATATATGGGAGGAAAATTGCTAAGCCAAGAAATATGTGTTAAGCTACTTAGCATCCACATAGCTAACGATCTGAAGTGGAACACTCATGTAGACTCGATTACCATGAAAGCAAGTCGTAGACTCCACCTCATTACTGCAGCCAAAAGAGCAGGATTTAGTGAGCAGAACCTGATTCAAATTTTCATTTCAAAGATACGCTCCCTGTTAGAATATGGTGCAGAGTCCTGGCACCCAGGGTTGTGCCTCGGCCTTACACAGGACATAGAGAGAATTCAAGTTCGAGCCCTGAAAATAGTGAAACCTGACTTTAACTATTGGGAGGCACTAGATCATTTCAATTTAAATACACTAGAACAAAGACGTATTAAGATGTGTGAAAATTTATACAACAAAATGAAAAACCCCTCACATCCTCTACACCACCTATTGCCACCTGTAAGAGAAAACATACATAAAACCCGTCATGCCAAGAACAGAATTCCTAAGAAAACTAGAACCAAGCGTGCTGATTCCAGTTTTGTACAATACAGCACACTGGCCTTACTTATATTATCGCCCACCATTAGTTCTGCTGATTGCCACCAGGTGTCATAATGACCTCAAAGACCAGACATGGTGAAACCAATCTCTGTACAAAAGTTGTATATTTTATAGCATATCTTCACCAAAAATGCATCTTTTTGCACACTGTCTTTTTTCAATAATATCTATATTTTACAATAAATACAATGCCCTTGTCAGTTTTCTAATTTTCTGGTACATTTAGTTTTTTTTATACTTGACATGTGTTTTGTATATTTGTTACATGTGTTTTGTATATCTGTTACATATGTTTTGTATATTTGTATAACATTCTGTTAATTCCTTCTTCTATATTTGCAGGCAAACCCAAT
Source organism: Amphiduros pacificus (assembly GCA_949316495.1). NCBI lineage: Eukaryota > Metazoa > Annelida > Polychaeta > Phyllodocida > Hesionidae > Amphiduros > Amphiduros pacificus. The sequence goes on from OX439000.1 coordinate 8,616,945, forward strand.
TACACTACTTTGAAAGGTCCCTAAAAAGTATGAATGTTGAAATAAGTGAGAATGAACTTGTTAATATGGATAAAATAATAAGAGCCTGTGCTATTTTATGTAAAACGAGTCCAAGTATTGTAACAACTAATTATGATCAATGATGTATACTTAATAAAGTGAATATAGTGAAAAATATCTTACTTGTGTGAAAAATTTCTTACTTGTGTGTAAAATATCTTATTTGTGTGAAAGCAATTTTCTCAAAAAGGGAAGACATGACTCAAAGCTATGGAAACAATGAAGGAATGCTCTTTGATCACAGGTTTGACTTTGATCACAAGGATTTTGAAGAGCAATAGTGTGAATGCTGATAATTGGCATTTTGGCGTTTTTCACACCAATGTTAAAATACCCTTTGATCAGTCATGGAATCCACTCCCTAAATAACTAGCCCTTTCCAAGGATTTTTTTGCAAATGTAGAAATTTAATGACTTTATATAGACCTACAGAAAACATAAAAAATATAGGTGAAAACTTCATATTGGTCTTCTATTTGAGCGATATGCACATCAGAACATGTAGAATTGAGTTGTTTTTTTTTTGCAAAATGGAAAATATAAAGAATAATGACTTTATACAGAAAACATACATGATATTTTCATATTGGTCTTCTATTTGAGCGATATGCACATCATGACATGTAGAATTGAGTTGTTTTTTGCAAACGTAGAAAATATAAAGAATAATGACTCTACACAGAAAACATGGGTGAAATCTTCATATTGGGCTTCTATTTGAGCGATATGCACATCATAACATGTAGAATTGAGTTGTTTTTTTGCAAACTTAGAGAATATAAAGAATAATGATTTTATACAGAAAACATTGTCATTGGTGAAATCTTCATATTGGGCTTCTATTTGAGCGATATGTACATAAATAAGTTAAAATTTGGATGTAAATCACGCATATCTCAATAATATTCAAATTTGCAGTTTTCACCATGTGCGATGTGACTTCAATATGGCGGGCATGCGCAGTTCAAATGTGACGTAAGAGTTTCAAGCTGTATATGCTGTGAGAATGTTTGAGTAACCCAAGCATATGTGGAGCTATAACATTTTTGTATATTGTATTTGTATATGTATATGTATCACTTATCATTAATGCAAAAATGTATTCTATTATAATTATGTATTTCAGTCAGCCTAGTGTTGCCAAAATAAACTACATTGTCATTGTCATTGTCATTGGGTATAATATGATCACTTTTTAATTCTAATTGGCGATTGGGCGCAGCACCAGCAATTGGTGCACATGTTCATGTACGTGGCAATTATCGCCCAGCAAACACATGTATTTAACAATTTCTTTTCATATCATTAACTTTGCTGAATATACCTTCTTTTTGTTTGGCTCATCCGATGATCTTTCACTTGGTAACGGCTTTGGTTCTTTCTTTTCTGCTGTTTCCTCACGTTTTCGTTTCAATCCCTTCTTGGAGGAGTTGTTTCTCGCCATTTTTGGTAAATGGTGTCACAGTAAATGTTTCAAGTTCATATATTCAGAATAAAAACAAAATAATTGTACTTAAACTATTTTAAAATGTATAAATAGCAGAGATAATATTAGTCTTTCAATAATATTTTGATTTTAAATGTGATAATCAAGTGTAATTAATCACTGGACATTGTGGAATTTACGGTCAAACATCTTTCCCCACACCACCAACTTTAAGAGACTTCCGGTATTGTGTGTAAGTTTTGGTCGAGTGAAATCTCGTGTTTGCTGACCAATATTGTGCTCCTGTTGATGACAATCTGTGTAAATTTGTGCCCAAAAAACACAAGAAATATTTTTGTGGCATTTTATAGTTTCCGGATGCGATAATATTCATGGCAATGCGGAGAGAATCAGGAACTAGTGAAGCAGGTAAGACCGCGTCAGCCAAGCACCCGTGATGCAGCTCTCAAGACTTAGGCATCGTGCACAGCCATCTAAAAAAATCCATAGATTAAAAAAATGAAACAAGTTATTTGATTATAGATGTCATCTGGTTAACTGTTGAAAGTTTACAATTCATAAGGGGGTGAATTGAATTTTACAGAGAATTGAAATTTGTAAAAGGTGATAATAATTTATGACACAGCCAGCCACCACACTATACTCGTGCTGGACCAGTTACCGCCGCACCGCTGATGAAGTAGACCGTGACTGGCAGCGGCTACAAGTATTCTCTCCAGTTTAGCTGCTGTAATCGGCGGTTATTGGTAGTGATGGAAAACTGGTCCCTCAGAAGTACCTATTCTCATATTCATCGTCAAAGTAGACTTGAAATCCACTGTTTTCAGAATACCAAGCACTGCCCATCCAATTTAAGTCACCACCCCAGTAGATCTTATTCTCCATCAATAGTTTTAAAGGAACCATGTTCCCATTAATTCAACATAAAGTGTCAGGCTGGTTAGACAAAAAATTCTTTGTTTTTTCTTGGTCTCAGCATTGTTTCGCCATTGGTTATGAGTTTGCGCAATCAAGTGGGTCAGTCTAATCATAGGAGTGACAGCAATGATCTGAAGCTCCACACGCCATCAAGTGTGTGATATTGGATAAACAAGAAAAAGTGGTGATCCACATGTAACACGGATGGGGGAAAAAAAATCACAACAAACAGAACAAAATTTAAAATAAACAAAACAAAAATTACAACAAACAAAACAAAATTAAAATAAACAAAACAAAAGTTACAAAAAACAAAACAAAAATTACAACAAACAAAACAAAAATTACAACAAACAAAACAAAAATTAAAATGAAACTATTATTGCAAACTGATGGGGCAGTTGAAATTATCTTTATTTGTCTTTTGAAAACATTTGATTTGGTATATGAACAAATTTTTTAGCACAACTTTATGCAAAGATGTGCCTTTTCAGGTTCGATTGCGTAAGTTGCTCTATTATCGCTCAGGTGCTATTGCAAATCATTGATCAGACTTTTGCAAATAATTTCTGTTCTAATTGTCCGATTTATACCAAATTTGAACTAAAGTTACTGAAAATTCCTTGTTCTAGCGATTGGGAAGCATTTCCAACCAATTTAAAGGGATAATTTTGTGCATCAATGGGCGATGACGATATTGCCGTCTTCAACTTTTTGTCGTCACACACTTCTTCATCTTTGTTATATGAACGTATTCATACGTATATGAACGTATTCGTATGCTAGTGCATGCACGCAATGAACACTCCACAGTGGTGTCAATTGCTTGAACAATATTGACCACAAAAAAAAACGACTTACAACCCACAGGAAATGACTACCCATTTCCCATGATCGTACCGATCACAGAATAACACAGATAGTCCCTTTTAGATATCCACTGACTGTCTGTTATAAAAACTGAAGAAAGGACATTACAGATAACCCACTGAACTGCATTTATAGACATTATGATTGAGAAAGACATTGACATGGGTCATATGTTCAGTCAATTGCCAGAGGTCAGGTTCAATTAGTTGGGAAACTTCAATATGATGGGCAGTGCATGGTGTTTCTGAAAACAGTGGATTTCAAGTCTATTTTGACGATGAATATGGGAATAAACATTGACACGTGAAAAGTCACCATAGACAGCATGCTTAAAATTGCAAACAAAGAATACCAGATGGAGAAAGTAATTCTGCCGCCACTGATATTCTACTCAAAATATAAGTGGGTTATTCCTTTCATTTCAGAAATTTGAAAAATATAATGAGAATCTGATTTTTCACATTTTCAAATATATTTTTCATTATCTTTTGAAACAGGTGTGTGTCCTCGAAAAAAATTATATGTGATTCAGAAAATGTAATTGTCTGATCTCTTTCCATATCTTTATTTCTAGGACAACATGGGCGTAAGTATGCCCTTGCAGATAATGTTTTCATTCAACACTAAATTTTAATGTCTGCTAATTAGAGTTAATAAAGCAAGTGGTTTTGAGGTGTCTCAAACATCTCTAAAAACAGGATTCCTTTATACAAGTATATGCAGCATGGTATAGGCCAATTGCGGGTCGCCATACTGCCCCATATAAACAACACACTGGAACTGTGCAATTAAAATCATGCACAAAAAAACTCTCTTCAGTCCAATCATTAATGAAACAAGATGAAACCCTCAATCACACTATTGTCTTATACCTGGGAGGAATTGTGATCCAGTAGGAATTGTTGTATTGCACGAGTACACAGAGTAGGAGCTTATACTTTGTATGAAAAAGTAGGAATTGAGTTTTCAAATATTTCTGTGGTGTAAATTACCATATTTACTCGAAAATAGGATGAGAAATTAGAACCCAAACCTTTTGTTTGGGGGGGTATTATACACGAGGGTAATTTGTGGACGGTGATTTACGACATCTCTAAGCATATTTAAGGCTCACATATTCTCTAATTTACACTTGTTGATAATTTACATTGATAAAATGCCCAAATTTAGCAGCTTGACCGCCATTTTGAAAAGCGGAAGTGACGGGGAGAAGCTCTTATTTTTAGCGCGAAAACGACCGGAGTGCACCAGAGTGTATTAACTTGCATTGGTTACAGTGTGAAGTATTGACTGCAATAAAATTCGTCACTGCTAAGAGCATGCAGTACTGAGAAGCCTAGATGAGACCAAACTATTACAATATTCATTACATACTATATAAAAAAGCATGAACGTGATCAGAGTGGAAGGGTGACGAGATTTGAAAAAAAGAAGAAGTCACAGTGTAAAGTATTGACTGCAATAAAATTCGCCACTGCTAAGAGCATGCGATCTCGTTGTTGCATTTTCACGTAGCCCTCTGGTGGTCGCTAGAACAGTCTCCACTTCAGTTTTAGTAGCTGCACTAAGTGAGAGATAGTTACAACATTGAGAGATAGCTGCAAAAGTCAGAGATAGCTGCAATAGTGAGACAGTTACAACAGGGAGAGATAGTTACAATGGTGAAACACGGTTACAACAGTGAGATATAGCTGCATAAATGAGAGACAGCTACATAAGTGAGATAACTACAAAATGAGAGATATTTACAGCAGTGAGAGATAATTACAGCAATGAGAAATAGTTACAGCAGTGAGAGATAGCTGCACAAATGAGAGACAGTTACATAAGTGAGATAGATGCACATGTGAGAGATAGCTGCATCAGTGAGATAGCTGTACAAGAGAGAGACAGCTGCATAAGTGAGAGATAATTACAACAGCGAGAGACAGTTATAGCAGAGATAGATAGCTGCACAAGTGAGAGATAGCTGCATATGAGAGACAGTTATAAGTGAGAGACAGCTACATAACTGAGATAACTGCAAAGTGAGAAATAGTTACAACAGTGAGAGATAGATGCACAAGTGAAGGGTAGTTATATCAGAGATAGATAGCTGCATAAGTGAGAGATAGCTGCACATGTAAGAGACAACTGCATCAGTGAGATAGCTGTAGAAGGGAGAGACAGCTGCATTAGTTAGAGATAATTACAACACCGAGAGACAGTTATAGCAGTGAGATATAGCAGCACAAGTGAGAGACAGCTGCATAAATGAGAGACAGCTACAACAGATAGAGACAGCATCCTTTCCCAGCCAAAGGCACTTTTATTAAAAACATTCTGCTTCTTGTTGCATGGGACATTAAAAGCATAAGATGATATAAATGTTTGTTAATATGATCATTATAAAATATTGAATACCTGCAGGCCTTCTGAAATGGAATTTTGACTCTCTGGGAAAAAAAGTGATTGTAGCTTTATTTTTACCAAATTGTACAAGGAATCAAGTTTTGCAATATTTCTTGTTTTGTATCGTCATCTATTTGTCACCTACCTCATACATCCGATCTTAACTGTCCATCACATATTAATATGCATTTTATGGACAGATAAACCTCATCTATTTTTTAGGCACGTAGAGTCAATCCTAAGCTCATATAGTTCCATGTTCATACCATCCTATGTTCTTCTTTCTGACATGTATACCACCACTCAAATAGAACCCTAATATGAAGATTTCATCTTTGTTTTCTGTATTAATTCATTTTTTGTTATATTTTCTACCTTCTGAAAAAAAAAACAATTCAATTCTATTTGTTATTATGCGCATATCACTCAAATAAAACCTTATTTTCAAGATATCAGAATTTAAAAAAGTACTTTTCTGAACCAGGATTCAAACCCTGCACATTTAGTATTGGAGACAGATGTCTTACCAACTGAGCCATGCCCCACCCGTTGCAGCACTGTACACACTTATATAAACAGGAAAATCATGTACAGAAATATATTTGTTTTTCTGCCTGCATTAAACTCGAGTATCAACTAATTTTAACTTCAAGAAGATCATCTATGAGAAAAAATCATGTTGAATGATTCAATAAAGTAAATGCATATTGTTTACCTATTCATGACTTTTCTAACATCAATTAATGATTATGCTGACATGTCCTTTTTAGCTCTGCTGACTTCTATGAAGTCACAGAGCTGTAGGAGTGGGGAAATTGTCTGTCTATCTGTCTGTCAACATTTAAGAAATCTTTCTTTGCAAAATTACAAGTAATATAGATTAAAAATTTTTCTCAGAGATAGATATAGGGGTGAAGATTCAGTTTCCTTCAAATCTTAGTGATGTCACCATTGACCTTAGTGCAGTGACCTTTCAAATCGTATGCCCTTGAGCCAATTGTCACAAACTACGGTTGGACTGGAACCTATCATAGTTGTGATTTCTAATAGCAAAGAATAAGGAAGGCAACCAGAAAAATGATATTCTGAAGCACCCAGTGTTTTGTAGGCATGCCATTACTGAGCATATCTTATTAATGGATGAAAAGCGACTTGTGCCTGAAGCAAGTTTGCTAGATACACAGTTCACTTGTGTCAGCAAAGCTATAATCCCAGGGGGTTTACGTTTACGTTTATATTTATATTTATATTTATAGTTGTAATTTTAACAGTTCATCTGGGCAAATGATGTCTTATAACTACTAAAATCGAATGATTTTCAAAAGATTTTATTCATGTCTGTCAGTTAGAAATCAGTGATAGGTCAAATTTTAAATCCAGGTACATAATTTGTGTAAAGATTTGCTACAGTCTGGATTCTGCTTTAGTTGTGTATATCAACCAATAAACACAAGTATTGGAGATTATCCTGTGCAAAGTCTTGGGCAATAGTAGTGGATTCAACAACCAAGGTTCAAATGAGAGAGAAGTCGCATGTATGTACCGGTAATTATATCATGTGTTGAGTGGTTATTTATATCTGACATAAACCTGATTCATCTATATGGACCTTTTCTCAGCCGTCATTGTCAATACCCATCTTCCCGTCCCAGGCATAGAGAGTGTGGTAATTCCTTTTCTCAGGTACAGCATGACATTAATGTTGTGGGTGATAGACAGGGTACAGTACATAATATCTGAATGTATGTAGGTTGAAAAAATAATTGTGAAATGATGGAACATGATCTTTCAAACATGATGCATTTATTCAGGTAAAATGCCATAGAGCATTCTTTTTATTCTATGCACAAAGAGGTATATACAATGGAATTAGACCAAGTTAAAGTTGTGATTTACAAACCTGAGTCACAATGTAAATAAGAGTTTGAATTCCTATTTATTTAAGGTCGAGGGAGGCCAATCCGTGGAAGTGGCCAGTCTGTTCATCAAGCTGTGCCCCAGATGGTGCCACAGGTTGTCCTACAAGCACCACCACCAAGGCCCACATTTGATATCAGTAAGAGCAATTTGAACGCTTCAGCCCAGGAATTTGTGCCCGGGAGGCTGTTTCAGAGGTCAGGACCTCCTCAGCAGGCAGCGATGCCACAGCACCACGCAGCTCCACCAATGTTCCAGCCTAACTTCCCACCTCCACAGCATCGGCCACACCACAATTATCAGCACAATTATGGACCACCATCTTATGAAGAGCAGGTAACAAACATATTGTGATATCAGGATACAAACAAATCAATAGATATTCACTTTCATTATGTGTGCTCCAAAAAATATATATTTTCAGTAGTCACACCTGCACCTGGAACTTTTTTTCATTAGATTGGTGCTTTGACTTTTTACTAGGCCTTTTTTTCCTGAAACGTCTGTTGTGTTTGTTTCCAAACCTAAAAAAAAAGATCTGTAATTTTCACAGATATATGTATTATTTTTATATGTGGATCACATTTGAGAGGTTATCAAGATTGATTTAATATTTTTTTGCAGAGTGCACAGGCTTCACTTCCACCGTACATGTTCAAGCAGGGAAATGCCATAGACAGAATAAGAGAAGCTGTCAAGTTCCTCACAAATGAACCTGGAAGTTTTGACATTGCCATGGAACCTTTAGCGAAGTCTCTCAAAACCTGCATTCGCAATGATCAGCAACTCAAAGAAGTTGTCACAGAGATTGTTCAACAGGTAAATGTACATTTATTAATCAGGTTGCAGCTTAAAATAAATGATCTATTGGCCTAGTTAAGATGCTTTCTGATCCACTTACCTTTTTGTCAAAATCCTTACCAATTAATAATTTGAGAATGTGAATATGTTTGAAATATTCATTTGAATTTGGGTGGCAAAAGTTTTGAAACTACTGGGCCCTACTGAAGCCTTTATCATATTTTTGTCTTTGTGTGGTACTAATGATACAAGATTATATGAATATATTTTCCTCATTAGAGGTGATATTTGAGATTTCTGTATTTAAATCAAGCATGAAAATCAGCATGAAAATCTATATATCTTAATTGGGTAAACACAATCTAATGCTAATTTCAGTGCATTCGTGGAGCCAATTTTCGTTACACAGGAGCCAGAATATGCAACTATTTATCACACCATTTAGAGATAACATATAACAACAGAAACTTCAGACAGAATCTTCTCTCAAGGTATGTCTTTCTTAATAAATATTTAAATGACCAGTCACATAAAGTCAAAACTTATAATTTACGGGTAAAAATATTTCATGTTCATATTTAGATTTCAACAAATTTAGAAATGGGCTTTTCAAATGTTTCAGTTATCATCATGACAACATTTAATGTTTTGATATTTTATACATTAACTGTTAATGATTAATAAAGTTTTGACAAAATGTAACACAAGGAATTTGTGATAATATCAGTCGATAACAGGGCTTAATGGAAAGATTCTCCTTACACTTTTATTATTTTGCATAAGGTTCCATACATCAAAAATTCAGTTAAAGAAGTCTCAGTACAAACTCAGTTGATGGTACACATGATATCCTGTTTATGAAAAAGGTATTGTGAAATTACAAATAGATACTATCTCATACAGGTGCCAAGAAGAACATAAAAAGCGTGAGGAATTAATAAGTCATCCAATGACTAAAGAACATCTCATAGGTTTCACTCTTTTTATGGCTGAACTTCTCTTAAACATGACTGTAACTGTAAGTATGAAGATTTGATATCTTGATAAAGTTAATTGTTATTTCAATTTGTACATTCTCATTTTTCTCAATAAATACTCATTTCTCATTCAAAGATGACGTTGTATTAAAAAATTATAATATTGACAAAAATGGCCTCATCATAAACATAATAAACAAAAAAAAAGATAGCCTAAACTGAGTAACTGTTTCGTTCCCTAGGAGAGTGGCGAGGAGAAGATGCCAGTATTAGCTGGAGCTGTACGTGAACTTTTGTCCACACTTTTGGAATGTGGAGATGATGCTTGCCTCAAATGTGTTGTTCAAGTTCTCAAGGTAAGCATAGAGAATACTCTATTCAATATTTCCATTCATTTTATTTCATAACAGCTTGCCATTCATAGAAGGTGAAATTGGACAAAGTTGAATAGTTACCCTGCAGGCTTTATTTCTCTGCAGACAAAGAAACGAAAGCTGGATCTTGAAATCAACTTCGCTTTTTTCCAAGTCAAATTATTTTGTAAATTTCCTTACATATAAACTATGGTAAACTACCTTTTAAAAATCAAAAATATATCAGCGAAAATGTTTTAATTTTTTTTCGGAAGTTTTAATTTTTTTTCGGAAGGCTCAAATGTTATATCATCCTTGACATCTTTTCCTGTTAATTAGTTGTCAGGAGCAATATTAGAAGACACAGAAAAGGCAGAAGGACAAGGACAGGACCAGGCCCCCATGCTCAATCAACTGTTTGACAAGATAAAGGAAGTGTGTCTGCAAGAACGCCTCTCAAGGTAAACGGCATCAATATTCTCACAGTAGTCATGTTATTATTTTTCTCATTAACTTCATTCATTAGTCATTTGTCCCTGTCTGCTGCAACAAATCAAAAGAAATATTTTATTTATGTTTGTCTCTCAGCTATGCTTAATATTTAACAAAGTAGCACAGTCTTATATCACTTTTTCTTATTAAATTATGTTACATTATACTTTGCCTTAAAAGAAGTCATCAATAATGTCTAGTGGTCTCAAAGGCTGCACAAGTTAATAGTAGTTGAAATACACCTATTCTGATATGAGTTTGGCTGTTGTGTTGTTGTTGCAGCCCAGATAATAGTAAAGCAAAGTAAGTTGAATAGTTAGATACACTCTCTCGAGAGAACAACAGGAGTCCCTGAGTTTTCTCTCATTCTCAATAGCACAGGGATGTCCACATCAGACTTTGTACAATGGACTAAATTTCTCGATCTGGAGTAAAAGATTTGAAATATTTTAAAGTTTAATTAACATTAGTTGAAAACATTATTTCATATTGGTTATTCCTAAGTTTGGATTTTTAGTTTTAAGAGATATAATTTGGGGACAGTATGGACATCCCTTCATTATCTGTCTTTGTTTCATGGACATTAAATATATTCTGTTTACACTTTACACACTTTACAATAGCACTTTGATTGTATACCATGGAAAATCAACCATGTCAACTAATATATATAATTAATGAATTTGCCAGGCTACAAAAACTTAATAAAACAATCAGAGTGCTAAAGTAAATGTCTGCTGAGTTAGTGATGTTGTTTCCTGAGGTCTAAGGTTATTGATTATTATTATTTGTTGAATAAATTCTACAATAATTGTTTTACGTTATGTGATATGTTTATTCAGTACTAACTTTTGTTATGTTGTACATTTTAATTTTCCAAGATGTCATGTTATATTCGTCCTAGCACGTTCTCTGTTCCTCAGGGCTTACTCGCTTCATTTGTAGAGCTGACGGTATTTGTCAAGCTCAGTTTTCAAAGCTTTCCCTCTTAGCTTAGCTCGTTGGATATTCATTCCTAGGAGAGCTGGAAACATTTGAAAAAAACAAACAGTTCCTGTCGCTAAAAACATGTGCTTTATTTTGAGCATGGAGTGTTGATTTTCTCAGTTTTTGAGGCATCAGGGTGCTTGAGAGGACGAGTACTGGCATTATCTATAACCAGATATGTTTAGACTATTGAATACTTAAGTTGTAATTCCATTGAAAGATCATCCCAGTGAATATTATTTGGATATTTTGCACCTAATCTGAGTTCATTCTGGGGAAAGTGTTTTAAATGTTTTATTCATCTGATCTTTTTCACCCAAGATATGTTTGATGTCCCAATACTTATTATGATAATTACATTTTTATTTTGTATTATTTTTCACTTACCTTGATTTTTTTCAACTAATAGTTAAAGATATTTAATGAGCCTAATCTACCCATTGCAAATTTAAGATAGAGTCCCATGTTCCACTGAGTCCAGAAGCTTGTGGGAGTGGGTGGGGCCAATATGACGTCAATGTATATATATAATAAATTTATTATATATATACATTGACGATTGACACGGCGCATGCCATCTGGCTGCATCTAGACACAGTGCCATGTTCAGCACATTAAGATCTCCTTGTAAGCAAAAATAAAGAGTTAAACCTCCATAGTGACACCACCTTTGTAGGCGGCAGTGCAAATGAAGTACCAGTAGTTTGTGATCCAAGAATACTTTTAAGAGATTATTTTTATTGGCAGACATTTGCAATGAATATTAATTATAAAGCAGACATATTGTTCTGCATTTGGGTACATACAAGAATAAATGGGAAAAAGATTAATGTCATGACATGTATGTATATACTAAAACAACAAAATGAAAATTACAATAATCTATCTTCATGTCATCAGGTTACAAAATATCAACGTTTCTTGTGATTATTATATTCATCATATTTAAAGCTGATATCCAAATAATATTTCATTTGTATGTTTTATATAGAAAAATAAGAAAGCTATTTGGAATCATATTAGAATGCACATTTTTGTTTTTCTTTGGAGGTATTTTCGTAAGAGGTGGTTTAGAGTAAGGGAAAATAGAGGTGTCTTGATTTTATTCTCGAACACCACTTCAATACTTCTATATGAAATGAGATATTTATTTGGCTGTTTAGGAGTCTAAAGGCGATGTTGATGAGTGTGATAGAGCTGAGAGCCAGTGATTGGGGTCGGAAGGAAAAGGAGCCAGCTCGTCAGGTCAACGGAGCCTCGGTAGCCAACACTGCATCAGGACAACAGGTAACATGGCCGCATATTAGAAATTGATAAATTGTATGATATATCTGTCAGGGATACACGATTTGTAAGAGTTAGTTGGGAAGTTATGTATGCCTGGTGTCTGAGAAGAAAGGAATGCCAGGATTGAACATGCTGCATGGAAGGAACTGTGACTCATGTTTATCAAATTGCTTTGTTTATATTGCAGGGAGTGAATTTCAATCCCTACAGTCAGCCTCCTCCTAATATGATGTTTAATGGCGCTGGACCAAGGCAGCAGGGTTTCCCCCCTCAGGTGCAGTACCCACCTCCAGGCCAGTTCTTTCAGCAGCAGAACCAGTTTGCGGGACCCCCACCTAATCAGTTTGGTCAGATGGGACAGTTTGGTCAGATGGGAGGGCAAGATGAGTTTCTACAAGGCGGAGATGTGTACTGGGCAACAGGCAACCCAGAAGAAGAGTTACCTGAGGAATTCTACATGTAAGTGTACAGACAAATCAGACCCAGTATCAAAGTTTTTTTGTGGATTCAAATTCAAGAGCTAGATTTGTAACCAGATATGCACACTTAAGTCAACAGACATAACTTGAGTTAGAGTCTAAAATGGCATTTTGCTAGCTTAAGACAAGCACCTGGTGTCTTTACTAATTTGTAAATCCAATCCTATTTGTAAATCCAATCATATATTGATAGATATTTATTTGCTATATGGAATGCAAGTTGCTATTTTGACTGGTGTGATATTGCATATTGCAGCCCTGAAGGTGGTTTTGACCAGTTTGATGACGTAGATGACCAATTTGATGATGAGATAGCTGCTGCCTATGAAGAATTTTTGCGGGAACAAAATCAATGATGCCAATAACTGTATATTTAAATCAGCTGTGATATGATCACAACTAGTGTATATAGTTCTTGTATGTATTCCTGAAATGTTCAATATTTATCATAGTTTCTGGATCTTATGGCACAGGATTCCTGCCCGCAGTGTAATTACCTTGTCTGTATACATTTCGTATAAATGATGTTGCATCCATCCATTGTAAGTTTTCAAAGAACAGGGAAGCAAATAAATAGTCTTGTAAATTTTTGCTTTGATGAAATGTAAACCTTTTGACATTGCTGTACATACAGTATTTTTTGTGCTTAATTACAGAATAGCAGGAGAAGTTTTGTTTATAAACTCCTCTTTGCTGACCGACACATGCAGCCTGGTCTATATACTAAATTATAGTAATAAACAAAACAAACATGATCTCTTTTAACTTGAAAATGTCATGTCTCAGATGCCCAGAAAAGTACATTCTAAAAGGGAAGCATTGCAAACAGCAAATTAATGGTTTTCATTGTGTAGTGGATTCTCTTGTCTTTCATATTTTAGTTTTACAGAAATGAAAATAAGTACAGTAATATGTACAACTTACCATTTGGGAAAATGAATATTTTTGATCCATATCAATACTTCTTAACAATTCTTTAGGTGATTAGAAGGGTCCAAATGTCTACTGTGCTTCCATACATTCAGATTTATTTATCATGTTTAATAGTTACTTATCCTATTTGCTCAATATAATATATGATCTTCTTAAACTTTAAAAACACATTTAAGGCAGGAGAGTTAAATTTCAATGGAACATTTTAGAATTTAAGCTATGCAGTAGCACAACAATAGTACCATAAATGAATCAATTAATCTAGACTGCCTGTGACAAAAAAAAACATTGACAAATTTTATTTACAAGTGTCATAAATGAAAATATGCTTTGAGATTTTTAATTATCTGTAGAATGTTTTAAAAATAAAATAATATTGCCTACTTGACCTGGAAAGAAAGTAGGGGAGGATCTCAAAAAATTGTACATTAAAGTAAACTAGTATTAATCAAGTGGAATATTGTAGACTTTTTTTGTATTAACCAAAGATTTCAATTCTAGTGTCCCAGTTAATGGTGAAGTTTAAGTTAGAATCTACTCTATGTTTAGGAGCAACAGGCTTCAATAATATTATAAACATTAATATCTTAACTGTCAGACTTTCTGCTAAATAACATATCCTTTCAGATTAATGCCATTTATTTTTAATTTATTTCAAGATATTGGAAATATTTTTTCAAAAGAAGAATTGGTCCTTTTTGTGCTCCAAAGATTAGGGTAGAATGGTATGAAAGTGTGGAACATACTGCATAATATACCTGACTCTATAACCTCACCATAAACTTCTATATTTTATACCAATAAGATATGAGATGCTACCAGTTGAAAAAAATGTCCCATGGTTGACATGGTTGAATGTATATGTTGTTTAGCATTAAATCAAGGCAACAATATGGACTGGTACTTTCAAGGGTTGTTACACCTCAGTCCAATGAATTCCTCTCATTGGCAGTAGATCATTACACATTTCATTCAAACATTCTATCCAGGTTTGATGTATGGATACTAATGCAGCTAACATTTTATACTCCATGATTGTATACAAAATAATTACAGAATGTGTTCAATGGGCAGTCCTTATTTTGTACAGGATGTAACCAACATTCTTCATGATCTAAAATTGAGTTGATGAAAGAAAATATATGTTTTGTAATAGGAAATGCCATGTTTCATAGAGCATTTTGATAGCATGATCAGAAGTGCATTTGCTGCTAAGGTGTGTTTATAATCTCTTGTTTTTGCCACAAGTGTTTATTGATGTTCTTGATGCTGTCAAGCACAAAGTGTGTGTGTGATATCATTTATATGATTCAGTAACCAAGTGACCATTGTCATTCAGATAAAACTTTCTTTTTTGAAGCATAACAGACCCTTTAAAAATTATAAATATCTTCTATAGGGAAAATTCACATTTTATGTGACATTCTGTGTTTCAGATCGCATGATGATCATTCATCCAAAAATACTTAGTTTTAAGCCCAGAATTATATTATCCAGGGCTTTAAATATTATTTTAGAAAAAAATGAATAGTTTGGACAAAAAGGTCACAGTGGCATAATTTTTCAAGCTGCATTCCATCTTACCCTTTATTACTGTGTATATTTTGTGTCATCTCTGCTTTCACAAAGGTCTTTCTGTTTTGAAACATCTTGTTATTTGTGCACTAGAAATATCGGAATATTGCTGGTGAATGAAAGTTTGTAAGAACTTTGAAGGTTAAGGGGAAATAAGGATATTATTTAAACATTGAAAACCTAAGAAAAAAATAAATAGAATTTAAAAAAATACAAAAAGTGATATGCATGCTTCAAGTGAATAAAGTAAAGAGAAAAAAAATCTTAATATTGTTATGGTTGTAAAATTTGTAATTTAATGTTGAAAAGTTATTATTACACAACATAAATATATGCAAATGATGAAAATTATCTAACATACTAGTAAGAATAATTCTATAACATTATTTCAAAATGTGAAAATGTTTGAAAAAAAATATGGATATTTAAGTTTACCAATGCTGTACAGACAAATATCATATATGCATTTAGAGACATAAGTTAGCAGTTTTGTTTGATATAAATTTTGTAACCAACTGTGGAAATTCAGATACTGTCACCTCCTAATCTTTGCAGTAATTTTTTTCATTATCATGTAAGGTTTCCTTTGTATTCTGTGCCACAGCTATTTAAGATCGCAGTAACCTTTGTTAAAAGGTCATGGTTACAAAAAGGACGGTTAGTTGAAGTTTAGTTCTGGGAAACCTCTCAATATACAAAAATTGCACTGATGTAGTCATTTTCATTTTCCAGGATAATTTTTTTTTAATTTGGAGATAAAAATGTCTTTATAACTTATATTTCAAAGTTAATGGGATAAATTAATTTTGATATTTAAAAAAAATGTCTTTATATGTTGTTTCAAAGAAAATTAATTTCATTCAAGTAATGACAATAAATTAAAATGAAAAAAGACATTTAACTGCTGTAGCTGAAAGAAAATATCTATAATCTATTATTGCATTTCTGCAAAACGCACAGAATTTGATATTTAAAAAAAAGAAATTGCATTCAGAAAAAGACAGATGGCTGCCAGTTGAAGAGTGGCAGGTTGGAACATTTTAGGACAGATTATTATTATACCCTGGTCCATTGGTATCATGCGTGCATGTCCTTCGTTGTGCTCAGCTATGAATTATGATAATAAAACATGTAAAACTCCACAATTTTTTTCATGGTTACTTTATTGAAATGCTCATAATATAATTTAATTTGATCCCAGGCTTAAGTATGATTTCGCAGATTTTAGCTATGCACAAAATAGCTTCTGCATTGCCATTGATGGAGAAATTTTCTGTCCGTCAACTTTGATCTTCTCAGAAACTATTGGTCTGCAGTTCTTAGCATTAGGCAGGCGAAATGTATTTTCAGGGGACCAATTCTATTAATCTTCCATAAGGCTTAGAATCTTTTCTATTTTATTATTTTTTCAAAAATCTAATAGCTATCACTGAGTTGTCAGGGAGGAAAGAGTTGACTGAGGTAAAATCTGTGCCATTAATTTTAACGTGGTGCCATGTGTTACTAAAAAGTAGCAGCGTTGTCAGACAGCCTCCTGCAAGGCAAGTTGCGATGAACGACTGCCAGTGGTTTCAATGGTACAGACGATTCAAAGCTGTGCTCTACAGCATCTGCATCTATTTACACACTTGGCAAGTGGAGCAAACCAAGGAAGGCCACGGGCCGTGGCGCAGTTGGTTAGAGCGCCAGCTTATTAGCACCAGTTCCTCTGTGGTGATCTAAAGGTCGTGGGTTCGAACCCCGGCCGTGCCGGGATTGAACTCATGATACAATTTCCCACATGAGCTGAGGCCCGTGCCTAAAGGGTTAACCCGTTGTCCTTGTAAATCTGTGACCGGGTGGGTTGTCATGTCAAGGACCTGCGACATGACAATTCAGTGAGGCAGCACTATATCTGCTACAAGTAGGTCTCATCACGAAATGACTGAAATAATGTTGAAAGTGATGTAAAACCCCGAAAACAAAAAACAAAAGCAAACCAAGGCAATTTGCAAAGGCAATCGACCATTGGAGGACAGCTCAATCCTATTTATAGGCCAAATAGGTCACAACTTCAAAAAATATGCAGAAGCTGATCTAGAACTTGATATTATGGATATGTAATTACATATAAAGATTATTTGTTTGGATGAATTTTATGGAATTTGCATAAAGTTTAAGGTCAAGACCAGCAATATAGTTACTTTTATTGATCATGCCCTTGAATGCAAGAATAGAGCAATATCGATGTAACGTGCCACAGTTGATTGAACTAGGGTTGGCCAAGAGAAGTTATCAATGCAACTTGGTCAAAGTAGAATTTTGACATATGGTCACAGGAGTGAATTGCCAAAATCACATATACCATATTTTACAGAACACCTAATCTCACATATTGCCACCACATTTATCCTATTCAATATGTTCATAATTTGGAGAATAATTTATTAACTAGGTTACTTTGACCTCCTTATAGAACAATAGAGATTGACGTCTGTGAATTAATGGCCTTGTATGCATTAAATACTGGACTTCAGTTTTGTGCCACTCACAGTCTAGTTTTTGTTAGGGTTTCAAATCACTTCTCTAGTTGAAAAATAGCAGCTTTGAGTAAATTTCTCAATATTTTATTCTCTACATACAGCAATAATACACAATACCAGTTCAAACAATGTGTGACAATTGCCATTTAAAATCTACACTTTATCCAATAATCTTCATTTTTTTTATATCAATACTTACATGAAATAACTGCTCAACTGATCAAGAAAAGCTCAAGATTGTACACTTCAAAATACATATTATAATGAATATTCAGTTCAATTATCATCTGTTAATCAAAATATTTTGAAATAACTTTTCTGTGGTAAATTTAATCCCGTATTATTTTTTTGTGAACATTGTATCAACATTTGCTTCAGATATGAATACATGACAAGCACATATCAACACTATATTAGTAGGGTGGATTAAGTTAGATCATGAAATATGCAGTTTCTAAGTATGTAGAGAAAAGTTCTAATTTAAAAATGCTTGACAGAAGCTGTGATAATCTCAGATTTAAAAAAATTATATACCATAATTGACTGCATCCACCAACACATGTCATTAATAAATGTACTATTTTTTTTATTTAGGAGGAGTTTTTTATGTGTTCATTCAGTCACTGTCCATATCCATATCCATTTGCTGTAGGTTTCTGTCAACGCTTTCCTGGCCTGAAGGTCTGACATCCTCCATCTCCACACTGTCATCTGACTCCTCGACCTGCTTCTCCTTGTCCCGCTCAGAGTCACTGTAACCCTTTTCTTCTTCATCATAATCTCTCATCACCCCTTTACTTTCTTTGCTTCCTTTATCCTCCTTGTCATGAGAAGAACGTCTGTCATGGTCTTTCTCCTTCCTTTTCTTTTTGCTCTTGTCCCTATCACGTGAGCGGCTACGATCTTTGCTCCTGTCACGCTTGTTACGATCGCGACGTTCTCTACTCCGTGATCGTCTCTTCTTCTCCTTTTTATGCCTGTTCACAATAAATTTATACAAATAAAAATGTTATCAATCAAACTTTAATTAAGTATCATTCTTCTGTTCCAAATTTTATGAAACAAAGCAAATTTAATGACCAAAGCAAGATAAATGCTGATTTACATTATCTTTATGTACTATTTTTATCTTGAGAGATTTAATATGATGGATATCTTGATTGCTATAGCTTATCCAATTAACCTTACTTTTTAGCTGGTGAGGTGCTTCTGGATTTAGATCTCTTGCGACTGCGTGAGCGTGATCTTCGACCTTTGGACCTTGACCTACGACCTCTGGACCTTGACCTTTTTTTCCGGCTACTGTTAAGCAAAATAATTATTTTCAATTAAATTATAAAAGTTAATATCTCTCGACTGATGTAACCCTTCAGCTGATTATGTACTTATTGGAGGAATTGTTCCGGAATAATCTTTATAACAGGAACTACAGTGGGTGAATCATTGTAATATCTAATATTTTTCAAGATTAACATAACACATGACCATCTATTGTTTCTAAAGTAGACCATTCTAAATTATGTAATTATCAAACAAAGAAATTAACAAAATTATACATAATTTAAATTGAATTTTACTCTGGTGCAAATATGGTTTTTTCTTTTTTCATTGGCATTATTATGATCCTGAAATAATTTGATTCTTTATAACATTATTATATTTTTTTTATTTTATTATTTCTCAATCATTGATATTTATTTATTTCAATTTATTAATTATTCTTTCTGGAGATTTATTTATTCTGTATTTTTGAACCTGAAAACATTATTTTAATTCTAACATTTCTTAATCATTGATATTTATTTCATTTAATGAATTTATTAATTATTCTTTCTTGAGATTTAAAACTAATGAAAGAACCATTAATTACACTGGGCTTTTGGATTTTTCTTTCTTGATGATAGGTGCCGGAGAGCTTGATGGTGACCTCTTTACTGGTGAAACTGAGCGCTCCTTCTGAAGTTTTGGAGGAGAAGGGGTTTTCGACTTGGACCTTTCCCTCTTCACAACAGGACTTTTAGATTTACTCTTGCTACGACGAGACCGAGACCTACTGCGCTTTCGCCTTTCTCTATAAAATAGAAATACTCATATTATTTAATTGAAATACATAACCCAAAAATATCAAATTCTTCAGTGTTATATTTCTCTACTGGTCCATCTATATCATGCACAATTATTCGAGTAAGTACACACTTGCTCTTTGACCTTGATTTCCTTGAAGAACGATAGCCACGAGGTGGAGTTTTAGAGCGTCTCCTCTTTCGGTCCCTGTGATAGACAAACAGTATAAAGAGTTAGGAAACAATGCAATTTGAAGAATCTGTTTCTTCACAAATATCAAAAATGCTGCCAAGAGAAGTATAATCTAAACTGATTTTTGGAAGCATCCGTAAAGAGCTTTTAAGTATTTTTTTCACCAACCCAGAGCTTTGTCCTTTTGCAGCATCCTTATGATTGGCTCTGTGGAGAAGAAATAACGTGGTAAAACTGTGGTGTACTGGTCAATGTGTAAATAGCACACACCATGTACACATACAGTTATACCCTGCTGAACCACTCACTTACAGAATAGGCCAAATTCATTGTATATTTTCCTTTTTAATTTTGAGCAAAAGGTGGTTAAAGATAAAAAAATCCAAAATAATTCTGTCTTTTTTTGCTGTTTTATTATAGGGTGTGAGCTAGAATTTCAGCCCTATGGTAGTGGCCTGCCCAACTTTGTACACTGTAAGCTTGTGGCTCGAGGTAAATGCCAATCTCCAAACCATTCAAGTTTAAAATAACGAAATAAACGGTTACTCCATAAAAAAAATAATACAACAAAAACAACTGTATTGATACATTAAGTTTCAATAGTCCCCATTCAATCAGCTATATTGTCACCTTTGTAAAAATAAGTTGTTAAGATCTTGCTGCACTTAATTAAGGGTATCAATACAGCTGTCAAATTGTCTGATTTAAAGATCACAACATAAAGTACAAAAACCATGTATATGCACCTTGATCTGGACCTGGATCTTCTTGTACGCCTTGGACTTTTAGACTTCCTTCGTGACTTAGATCTTGACCTCTTCCTGGATCTTGATCTCCTGGATCTGAAAAGTAATCCAAATTTTTCATTCCAAAGAGGATCCATGTAAAAGGCAATAAGCACAAATTCACATTCTGCTCCGACATTTTCTCTCTGGCTTAAAAGAATTCATCTTATTGAATTATTTGGTCAAATATTCACCTTGATTTGGACCGTCTAGACCTTGATCTTGATCTTCTTCGTGATCTTGACCGTGATCTTTTGCGTGATCTTGATCTTGACCTTCTTTTTCTTGTCCTTGACCTTGACCTAGACCTGCTGCGCCTCCTTTTGTAATCATCTGAAACATATATATTTTTCCTGATAAATGGATATATCTTCACAAGTGCAATTCATAATTGTATTTTAGTTAAATATATTCAAATGAAAGCATCTTTGTTAATGTCATTTAGAGGGATCTTCTTTAAATGTTCAATTTTTAACATTATTTCCTCTTAAATCTTACCCTTTCCAGAGTCAATTGCTGCAGATATGAAGGACTGAGCTTCCTTTACTTTCTTCATGACATCTGCACTGTGGCCTAGTCTAAATAAACATCAATTAAACATATCAATTATACCAGTAATACAAATGTACCTCATGTTTTTATAAATTGACTAATAAACAAGGATAATTTTCATCAAAGCAGAACACTTTTTAACTTGCTTAAAGTGGAAAAAATAAAATAAAATACTATCCGATATTGATCAAGTTTATAACTTAGTAAATATTATTAAGTGACAACTGTCAAAAAACTTATCTCCAGAACAGTTTATTGTTTCATATGTAATATAAAAAAAAGAAGTCCTTTCTGATAATTTGCAAGTAAGAACTTACACTTTTGATGGGTCTACACCACCAAGAGGAAACTGGACACCCATAGCAGCCAGCTGAGGATTTAGAGCAGGATTAGTCATACCCGGAATTCCAAGACCATAGGCATCCATACCCTGCAATTGAGACTCATATTATATAATAAACACACACTAAAATACACATTTAAACAGTCTAAGATTATTTCTTGAATTCTTTTCTCCTGGAACAATGAGCCATGTCAGAGTTTCTTACCGCAAGGCCAGGGATTCCAGGATCTGGCATTGCTCCGGGTACCGAAGGAGCTGGAGCCGCATTGCGCATTGCTGTGTCTTCATCTGGAATTTTACCTGCAGCAGTCCACATCAAACAATCATATGGAATCTAGATAGCTCATTTCATAAATTATTTCATAAATTATTTCATAAATTATTTCATAAATTATTTTTAGAAATCTAATGTAGTCAAAACAGAATGTTTTGACAACTGAGAAGGGAATGTCCTTTATACTGGGTTATCTCAATTCCCCCCCCCCCCCAAAAAAAAAACCATATTTAAGAAATTGCGATATATAGTAGCCCATGTATGCTGCCAGTGCCTAATCCTAATATTCAATGTTTTAAAACATCACTTTGTGTGAACATAACAGCCTAATTTTGGTAGCAACTTGAATTAATTATACAAAGAGAATACACACATGTATAATTATATATACATTATGCATATGATTTCTATTACTTCATTGTGGAAAACAATTTTGATACATTTTGTGAAAAATCTATTGCATGAGATGTATTATTTCCTTTTTTTGTTTTAAAGAGACTGTGCTGAATAATTAGAGTTGTTCAGCATGATACATAATCAAGATAAACATGTTATGTTTAATTCCGACTTACCTTCCAAGTGAGGAACTATTATCAGAGCTCTGTCCACAAACACTGTGTTTGTTAGGTGCAAAGCTACACCAACCGTCACTGAATCATCAAACTTAACATAGCATACTTTTGATGTCACAGGAATCCCAGTTTCCCTGAAAGAAACATTAACAATAATAAACAATCACGCATAAAAAATAAAAATAAAACATGCGTATCATAAGCAATTTCAATGATTTTGTATACCGAAGGAAAATGTTTTAATATTTAATCAATATTAATCCCTCAAGGATGGGAAGGACGTAAATATCCAGGACCAGCAAAAATGGAGAAGGACATCAACTTCCTCATTGCTCTATCATTTTGTAACTTTCTGTTAGGCTGTACACAGCTTTACTAGGCCTCCTCAATATAGGCCTAGTGATGACGCGACCAATTGTTGTACTATTTGGGCACTCATGAATATTAATGGCCCCCATTCAGGGGGCGGGGCTAATGGAACGGGCCTATTTGAAGATATCTGATTGCATAATCGGAGAGGATGTTATATACTGAGCCCGATGCAAAGGAGTGTATTGGGCTGCAACTTGTTACAATGGTACCTGGTCAAAATAACTGCGATAACAAGTGGGTCGCGCTATTGAAATGACATATTGGACTGCGGTCAAGCAGCTGAATTTGGATATTTTATCAATGTAAAATATCTAAAAGTGTCATCTGCCAATCTTAATATTAAAAAGCTACTTTCCGCCTTAATTTGACCTACTGTCCAGCATATAATTCTGTGAATATTCTCACTTTTCACCCAGGCCCAACGCATTCAAGTTTGGCGGCCAAACGTAAATAAAATGCATTTCTAAGCAAAGTCAAGGCTCACATATTCTCTAATTTACAATTGTAGGTAATGGACATTGATAAATTGCCCAGATTGAGCAGCTTGACCGCAGTTAATGTGACAGTCAATATCGCGGCCCACTTGCTATCGCGGTGATTTTGACCATAATTCGTAACAATTTCATCACATGTTATAATGATGTCCCACTTTCTCCCTTCTCTTATACCTCAGTGATGCGCGTATTGATGCGATTTCGAATGAATACGCGCATGCCGATTATTTGTAAAATATTGATTAGTTGGAACTATTTTGCGTCGGCCATCTTTAGACTGGTCCCCCATCGAGTGTCAAGAACATCGTGTATATACACAGATGGTGGCAACCAGTCTATGGCTGTACGCGCCATTTTCGGGTCA
This sequence comes from Amphiduros pacificus, assembly GCA_949316495.1. NCBI lineage: Eukaryota > Metazoa > Annelida > Polychaeta > Phyllodocida > Hesionidae > Amphiduros > Amphiduros pacificus. Next base: position 8,640,966 of record OX439000.1, read on the forward strand.
CGTGACGGGGTCAAATGAGGTGCGCTTTGTTTACAAATGTTTTTAACGATAAATATCTTGTTTCATGTATCATTTTTTAAAAATACAGTAGTTGTCTGAGGTATAAAAACAAAACATGCCTCGTCGTTCAGCTGTGTGAGTGGATTCAGTGAGTTGGTGATGGCGGACGGATACCCTTCGGCTTCGGCTCAGGGTATCCTTCCGCAATCACCAACTCACTGAATCCGCTCACCCAGCTTCCCGACTCGGTATGTTTTGTTATATTATACCACTGCATCCATCCATTATCGCTCAAACTACAACAATTGTGACTGGTAAACACTTTTAAGATTTAATAAAAAATACTTACCTTTCTGGAAAGAGTCGCAATTCATCTAACTTGCCAAGGTAACCAAACAATGTTTTCATTTGTTCTTTGCCCACGGTTGGAGCAATGTTAGTCACCTGAATGGTTCGCGTGTCGTACGACATTTTGACGCTTCTTCCGAAGAAATATTTCCCAAATTCGACTTGTGTTTTTGCCAGTAATAAGTTTTAGATTACCTGGATCATTCTCCTTCTAGAAGCAGAACAAGATAATAATATAAAGGAATGGAAAATAACGTTTTGAAGTCTAAAGTGGAAACATCAACAATGAATTCCCCTTGTGCCGGTACTTAACCACGTTTTGCGCATACCGTACGCCCGATAATTCTGGTTCCGGAATCGGGAGAACTTTAGCGTTCGTTTTGTTTTAGGGCCATTGCGTGCGCATCCAAAATTCTCCCGCCGGGCCGCCCTATCGTCCCTGTGCCAAGCTGGGCGGGCGGATCGGGACCCCGATCACGTGACTTAGCTTTCCCGGTCATGTGACAGTATGCCCTGTCAGGTGACAGTACGCCCGGTCGTGTTCCCGTTTTGGTGCAAAACGAGCCAGGCCACCAAACACGCTCGCCGAAAAAATAAACATGGCGGGCACTTGCGACGATAACAAGCTGTGAACGCCACCTACCGTCAAAGATGTGAAAAACGTCTTTCGATCTTTGTTTACAACACTTAAAATGTAAAATAATCTAATATCATATGACGAATCACTGTTACTATTAACAAATCAAAATTTGATACTTACAATTTAAAGCATAAATACCGAATAAAATACCTTTGACCCTTGACCTATTTTCTCGCGCGAGTACACGTTGATTTCCAGTTCCTGTCTACCCGGCAAGAGTTTGTGGATATTTACAGATTTTCATGGTAAGTCTGCTTAAATGCAGTTATATTTGAGTTGAAAATACTATTTATTCTCCAAGATGAAAGATGGTGTATTCACCTTAATGTAAGAATTACCCATTCATTTCTTTTGAGGAGAATTTGGCCAGAAAACGACATTCACTTTCAACATATCCGTGACACAAAAATGCATGCTCATGTGCTTGTGTCACTGTCACAGTGTCAGGTTCACTGTCAATGTCAGAAATGTGGGGGTGTCAATTGAGCGGTTTGTTTTGTGGTATGGAATTCAAGAAAGTTACAAATCCTTGTTGACAGAAAGAGTAAGTCTTTATGTTTGCATCTTCACAAGAATTCTGTCCCCAGGCATTTAATGGTAACAAGTGAAGTCGGCCCCGAACCGAGCCTAAGTGAAGTTGGTACACGCGAGAAGTCGGCCCTTAGGAAAAGTCGGCCCGCAGATTTATATGGATAGCTTATCAAGTTATCGGAAGGAAATTAATGGCTACTGAGTGTCCCCAGGATTAGGTAATCCTGCCCCTTAGGGTCAAATAGTCTTCTCGAAGGAGATTTCATAAGTTTTCAGCCATTACAGAGTGACCGGGACCGGTTTCTCTTGGGGACTGAGTTCACCTACCCACAGCGGGGCCGACTTCATTTGGGGGCCTACTTCACTGGTATTTACATTGGTATTCACAACTCGTACAGCCCCATCTTTTGGGACTTTTCTCGCCCAGAAGGCATTACCATCATTCCGGTGCCTGATGGAGCACTTGGAATTGAGTGCTCCTATTGAAAATGACACACAACAAAGCAAGTTACACTGAGGTCTTGGTAACAATCAGCTTATTAATTGGCTACTTCATTCTGGATGTAAAATTCATGATAACAAAGTAAAACAATGACAAATTAAAAGGCAGATTTATTTACACATAGATTCAGATTCAATTAGTAATGTCAATGCTAAATTTATTTTAAGATCAGCAAGATTTCATTCACTTGTGCTAGAAAATATGTTCATCATGCACAAGTTATGAACACATGTTTTTTATAATGTTATTTTGTTTTGATTTGATATTAGCAGCATTTCATATGATTTTGTAGATATTGGTAATAGCCCAACCATTGAGATAGATATATTTATTTCCATTTTCTGTAAAATTATGCTTGCGACTGAGATAGAATTTTCATAACTGCAGACCAGGAATAGTAGCATTTACAAATTTAATTTTCCAAGACCTATAAAGGCATCTAAATCAGTTATTTTGTTTTGATTTGATAGCCCAACCATTTAGATAGACATATTTATTTCCATTTTCTGTAAAATTATGCTTGCGACTGAGATAGGAATAGTAACATTTACAAATTTAACTTTCCAAGACCTACAGAGGCATCTCAATCAACCATATATTAATGAAAATAATTTTGAAGTTCTAATCTTTATTAAATTTTTGTTAGAATTTAGTTTAGTGACTTTGGTAAAATAATTTTACTCAATTTCACAAAATGTTCAAATTTTAATAATCAGCTTCCTGATAAGATAGACACTATTATTAATATCCAGTGGAGCCCTCACTATAATTTGGCTTATGAAAAGCACTCTTGACAGAAAAGAATTCTCAGATTTAACTGTTGTCCATTGTAGATCAAGCATGGCAGACAAACATCTGGTATTTGCCATCCTTAAGTTCCTTGAGGAGCAGAGGAAACTTGTTTCTGAGGACTCAGAAGAAAGTCTAGAAGGTGAGATGACATTGCTGGTATTGATAACTATCTGTATCTGTACCATGATAATTTTAACGTTTTGACATGTTCAGGGCTCGCAGATTACATGGTGATTTCTGTTTATTTCATCCATACTTGAATGGAGGAAATAGGTTATATATACATTCACTACTTGCACATTTTTGATATTTTTATATTTTGATTTGCACAGTGACAGCACATCATAAAGAAGTGTGTGTATATATATATAGGACAGAGATCAATATTGACAGGTGCTAGTTCAGACATTTTTCATTAATATTATTCTCGTTTATTTTAGTTGCTCAGCAGTGTTTAGAGTCGGCATATGGTGTGAGTTCTCAGAACCCAGAACTGGCAGAGGCATACCCCATTCCCGCACCACTACCAGATATTTTTGCAGCTGGACTTAACACCTATGGTATCAAGGTATGAATCCAAAAATATATTGAATCAATATTTGTTGTTCAGTAAATTTACACACACTGTCATTTCAATAAATTGAGTAGCAAATTCTGGTTTTGATGAGGTTGTGTATAATGGCAGGTTGGAACAGGACCAACACCAGCTCAAGTTGAGCTCTCAGAAGCAGACAAAATTAGAGCAGAAAAACATAAACAAGATGGTAAGTCTTGAAATCTAGATTAAAATTAATTAAACCTAAATTGAATACTCCTTGCACAATTTCCATTCTGTAAATATTGATTTTTTTGTTTAAGGCAATGAATTTATGAAGGTTGAGAAATATGACGAAGCCATAGGATGCTACAATAAAGCCATAGAAATCAATCCAACAAATGCAGTCTATTTCTGTAATAGGTATGTCAGACTTTTCATAGATGACACCACTATCCTTACATTTTGTATACATGAAGTGAAAGAGGTGATATTAGATCCAAAATATAGGTTATGGTTACGATCACTAACAGATTTGTTACAGGCAAATACATACCTGTAAAATTTATCATTAAAAAACATATAATATATATATATATATATATATATATATATATATATATATATATATATATATATATATATATATATATATATATATATATATATATATATATATATATATATATATATATATAGTGTCTTGAATGTCTTGATATGATACTCAAAAACCAAAATCAAAGGCATAAATTATAACTGATATACCAATTTTGCTTACATTTTCAGAGCTGCAGCTCACAGTAAACTTAATAATCACCTTGATGCCTTATCTGATTGTGAGCAAGCAATCAATATAGATCCTACTTACAGCAAAGCTTATGGCAGGAAAGGGTAAGTGCATTAATTCCAACACTCAAAGGATACACTGAATTTGGATGATTAAATTTTAAGCTTTTATTTGGAGCTTGGAGTCGACTTTATCAGCAAAGCTTGTACAGTGAGGGGGGATTTTCTGTCATACTTTCTGTCAACATTGATCTTCTTCCCTGAAACTAATGAATGGATTATTGTCAGGAGATAAAATTCTATCTTGGTCAGATTATTTTCTAATTTCATTTTTTTTTCTCAAAATACAATGGCAAGCAGTAATTTGTTTAGCACATGCATAAATTCAGGCAGAAAGGGAGTCATGTGAGCTTGATCCTATCCCTACCTGGCTCATGCATGACTTCCTAGATGACCTGCTCCCACTCATCACTGCCACTATAAACAAATCATGGTCTCACTCAGCAGTACCTGTCATTATGAAAATTACAATTATTCCTCCCCTCTTTAAGAAGCTTGGCTTAGAACTTTAGAAGCAATGTGTGAAGGTTGGTCACCACAGATCTTGGTTAATACCCATTAAGTCTGGGTCCCTCAGGGATAGATATGACCCCACTTGCTGACATCCTGAGTATCACCTTTGACTCAAAAATGGACATGAAGGTTCAAATTATAAAAAAAATGTGCAAGAACATATCACCACATCAGGAATATAGCAGCCATCAGACAGTGTCTATAAGACAGACACTTTTGAAATAAAGACTTTAATATTCCACTGTATCTTATTGCCACCTTTTGAAAAAAAACAACTGACAGGAGTATCAGTTGCTTTGTCTACCAATCTAGATATGTAGACTCTGTTTGAAACTTCTGGAATAAAGTAATGTGTGAGTCAGCCCCAATATTGGAACTTCATAGAAACATATTTACTGTTCTTGATCTGCAAAACTGGGAAAATACTGAAAATGATCATTTATGAAGCAATTTGCATCTATTTCCAGGAAATATTCAAAACAATTTTAAAAACAGTGGTCAGCATAGCTCTGAGGTAGGGATGTGTAATATGAACCCTGGGTAGTATAAACCCTGTTCAAGAGTTTGACTCCATAATTTTTGTCCCCTGCATTCTTCGCAACGAGAAAAGTGGGGGACATTAAATTGAGCTGTGTGCGTGTGTGCGTCCATGGCAAATTACTTGTGTGCACAATATAGCCACAACGGTTTGACATTTACTTTCGATATTTATTGCACACATGCACTCCTGGGACCTTCCTCTGATCTGATTAGATAATGGCTGTGATTGGTCAATTTTTGTTGCCATGACAACCATGTCACCAACTTGGCTTGTGTGCATGATACAGCCAGAACGGTTTGACATTTAGCTTAGATATTGTACACATTTACTCCTGGTGACCTTTCTCTAATCTGATTAGGTTATGACAGTGATTGGTTTTTGTTGCCATGGCGATCATCCAAAGTGCTGGGGAGTCAATGCTCTTGTTAATACTTGTCCCCAAAAGAAGCTCCAACATGGAACTACTTTTTCGGGCTTGGTTTGGTATTTCCAACGGAACATCTCTTTGACTTGAAAAGCTCTAATTTCATGTTACTGCCAATCTTATATATGATTTATAATTAAAAACCTTGCAATGGTTTTTGTTTTATTTATTTCAATTGACACGAGATAGTTTACCTTGTGCATGACAAGTTGGGATTTGCAGGCGGCTAAACCAAGTTTTTTGTTGCAATTTACATTGAAATATTAATGAAATATGAAATATTTAAAATTTGCATAATGCTCTGAAGACTATTTCTATAGATCATATTATAATGACATTATGAGATGGTTAAATAGGCTCCACAATTCAAAAAATGCATTTGATGACAGGCTTATGTAATTATAACACAGTGATCCATAGAATAACATGTATTCATATAATGATGTTTAATGCCTTTAATAATTTACAGACTAGCACATTCAGCACTCAGTCAGCACCAGAAAGCTAAGGAATGTTATGTAAAGGCTATAGAATTAGATCCAGAAAATAGAAGTTATAAGCAAAACAAAGAAATAGCAGAACAAAAAATTAGGGAAACAGTAAGTTGGAAAAATTATTTTTTAATTAAAAAAAGAAATAATTTTAACAATAAAATAAGAATACAGTACTACTACCAAGATGTATAAAAACATAGATGTATAAAAAAATAGATGTATTGCAAACACAAAAATAAAGGCTAGGAATGTATCTTAACACATATCAAAATCATCAAATAATAGTATCCTGATGATCTGAAGTCCTCATTGAATGATGTTTGTTTTGTTGATTTATTGAATCCATATTTCAGAGAGGCCCAGGTGGGGTGGGGAGCCCTGGAATGGGGAGCCCAGCAGGGGGCATGCCAGGCATGCCAGGCTTGCCAGGAATGGGAGGCCTCAATATGGGAGGCATGGACTTCTCATCACTCCTCAATAACCCAGCACTTATGAATATGGTAACAACTTGCATGCAATGTCTTTATATCTTTAATTGAAAAAATATGGTGTAATTAAATGTTGAGAGAAACATAAACATGATATATTAAATCTTAATAAAACTGAAAATTCTGATTTTTTAAAACATAACTAAGGTTTTAATTTATTTTCCATTAATGTTTGTTATATTTGCATCTGGTGAAGAATCAGAGCACAATGAAACTCAGCTCAGAGTGTGAGGTTCCATCAAGGAATGTTAAAAAATGAAATTCTGTTTGACAGGCCACCAATATGATGCAGAATCCACAGATGCAACAGATGTGAGTAACATTGACACATTGATAAATATGCACCTTCATTTCTCACTTTCTCTTTGGTTGCCATATTTTCACAGGCCACAAATATGATGCAGAATCCGCAAATACAGGAAGTGTGAGTAAAAATGCATATTGTGTTGGTGGATGGCGACTCAATGTCACCCATCTCAGATAAACTCTACCTGCAATTTTCAATGTTGCTGTTGCTCTTTTATTTGCTCTTGATTATGCTCTTGTTATATCTGAATCCTTGACACTGAATTCTTTGCTCTTCACTTGGTTATGCTATTCCTGCTTTTCAGTATCCAGTAATTTATTTTACAGTTTATGAAATGTGGCTTAAGAAAAACCTGCAAAAACCTTGTCTGTAATTTACTGATACAAATTTGGTTGAAGCTTTCAAACATTAGCCAAAATTGTCCAAGTTTATTAAACACAAAATTTGGAGACATTCATGTTATTTTATGGATTGGTTGAGATTGCTTTGTAGGTTTTCTTGTTCTATAACCTAAGGCCAAAACTACATTCAGACATAAACCAAAGTTGTCCAAGTATGAACCCCAAATTTGTCCATTTGCAGATATTCATGTTATTTTATGGATTGCTGGGTTGAGATTGCTTGGTTGGATTTCTTGCTCTATAACCTTAGGCCAAACCTACACCCAGTTGTGTGATTGTATTTGTCTCTGATTAATATTGATCACTTTTAGACATGAGAATAACTCAGCATGTTAATGTATTTAAATATTTTTTGAAATTGTCATTAATGTCGACACTTCTGTTCATATCATTGTGGATATTCATTGTTTAGTATTGATGGAAGATTGAACAAATATCAAAGCCCAATTGTGATTTGATTGATGTTGTTTATTGTCTCTTAGTAGAAGATATCAAAGTCAAATATGTTTGAAGTGTCTTGCATGTGTCCTGCTAATTTTCAGTTCATTATAACCAATGAGAGAGTATTAATTTCATTATTTTGATAGTTTAAACTTGATATAAATAAAGATACACAAAGTTGATCCCTTTTATACCTTAGCTATTAGAAACTGAATAATCAGAACATTCACTTACACTATCAACACTCCTTATCTGTCATAATGACACCCAGATTACTCTATAGAATGATTAGGATGATCAAGTCAGGTGTGACCTTGGCCAATAGTCAACATCATCCACCCCCCTTTGTTCAGAATAATTGAATAACTATAAAACAAAATAACAATATTACTTTACATTGAGCTCAGACAATACTCTTTACAGTGCCTTGATTGAGTTTGATAAGGGAAAAATAAGTGAGCAATATTTTATGAATTTTAATCTTGGACCTTTCTCCTGGCTGGAATGATCTTGTCCCTGAAGGAATGTTATACCAAATAATTACTCTGACAATTTGGATGATATATTTCTCAGGAACTGTACATAGGAGATACTTCATATTTGATATATGAAATGATCTTAAGGTGTACCAGTACAGTGTCATGTTAATTTGACCTTTAACCTTGCTGCAATGACTATTTTCAATAGGCCTGGTTAAAACAGACAAAATAGTTTTTAGCCAGGGTTCAGGTTGGCTTGGCCAAAAATGGCTAAAACCTGGTCAAGACCCCATTTCGCACAAAAAATGAAGAAAAAAAATGTAAAGAGTATTTATATTCTGCTTGAATTATTTATCTCTTTGTCTGCATTTGAAGGCAGTGATACATGTTTCCAACCTGAATAAAATTGCTGACCAGGGTAATGTGTTTAAAATAAGTCAATCAGAATAAAATAAACATCTCATATAGATTGGTCACTTTTATATATGGCCGTTATTTGGCAGTTGTTTAATATGGCATAATGAGTTAATGTGTGTTGTATGTGATATGGCAGGATGGCAAGCATGATGTCTGGTGCAGGTCAGGGACCTGGTGCGGGCGTTCCAGGTGCTCCAGGTGCTCCAGCAGGGGGCCCAGAGGGCATAGGAGGCTTACTACAAGCGTATGTCTACTTGATATGTTTTGGTCTCTCATGTGATAAAAGCAATTTCCAATTATTTTGTTGCGTGTTAATATTATGGTATGTAGAATTTGGTGATATTTGTTTCAATAGAGGCCAGCAATTAGCGCAGCAAATGCAGCAGAGCAATCCAGAACTTGTGGACCAGCTGCGTTCTCAGATGAGGACTGATGAATCAGGAAACGGAGAGCAGGAAAATAAAGGTAGGCAGTGCCCTCTGGGGGAAAGAGTCCTGCCTCAAGAAAAAAACAAACAATTATTTAAATATTTAATTTATTGTGATCCGTGAAATTAAGATTAAACTGAAGCAAAGACATCCTGTTCCTTCTATTTATCATCTGACTGTCCTTTTTTAAGCCAAGCCTGAAAAAGGGCAGGTGGGTGTCACATATTGTCTGGTCAAGTTCAAATTGAACAATTTTTCAATATTTACCATTGCTAGGATACCAAAAGTGTTGATGGTGGTGTGGCAGATGTCAGTGCTTTCTTCATAATTTTTCCAACTTTAAATTATCAGATTAAAGCCAAGACTAAACTGATGTGCTTTATTCCACAATATTTTTTTGTGATTTAAAAGAAAAAGCCATGCTTCGTACAATGAGGTTCAAATGTACACATTTTGAACATTTCCTACCCCAATCAATGTGTAGCAATCACAATTTATTTGAGTAAGATTAAATAATTTGTTTGTTGCTAATTTTTTATTTTTCTATTTTTCAGATGATACTTCTCCACCTCAGTGATGCCTATACTACTGAATATATGTCAACCATGTTGTAAATGAAATGTGAAGTCCACAGAGCATAATCCCATATTGTGCTGCCCCCTGGTGATGAAAACAAAAACAACCATTAGATCTGTACCATACATTATTGAGAATGAGATGAATCTAAGCATCACCATCACAAGAGTGAAAACCCCATTCACTGACAGAAGTAAATTAAATTTGAAAATTAAAAATGTATACTTATTAATTTATGTGAACAATAATATTATTTTTAATGTGATTATATCATAACCTTATTTTGAAGTAGTATTGAATAGCACCATACAAAATAATCTTATGCTAAAAGAGTACCGGTAATGCCAGAGTGTGTCTCACACCTCAGTGTGATGGAAATATCTCCAAGTGTTTTGTATGGAAGGTGCTACTTGTATTATTTGTGTATTGCATACCTTTTTCAATCAATACATTGTTGAAATACATAAGCGAATTAAGTTTTGAATATTGGCAAAAAAAGAAGCATTGGTGACTTTTTTCATTCTGGAGGATATTTCTGACTTTTTCATTTTCATTTTTGGATGTGAAAATAACATTTGTTTGTAAATATGATAGGATTTTTTGACAAAATGCTATTTTGTAGTGAACATTTCATCACCAAAAATAGTTAAACAATAAATGATTGGGCTGATAAATTTACTTTTTTATCTTCCAAATGAGAGAGGCAGCATATGCATTTTATGTGAACAGTGTAATATTGGGAAAAAAGAACAATTTGGAATGTTGTAAGCAGTATTAATGTTTTTAAATTACCAGAAATCTGTAAATGCAACAACAGAATAGCTCACCAGGACCATATATTACAAATATGAAAAGTCAAAATGGAATTGATCAGATTAAAATTTATTTTAAAATGTTGACTGATCAATTATCTTTGAACAAATATCCTGCTCTTTAGCACTGTGTGTTTGTGCTTAGGTACTCTTGCCATATGCATGTATATGCTTGCGATAAAGAATACGCTGGGCAGAACCCTAAATTAGCGTCGAGGATGTTTTCAATTGTGGGAGAAGTTATTAAAAATACAGAGAATTGACTGGTATATAAAAAAATCTGAAACAAGGATACCAAGGAGACCAATATAAGTGAGACTAACTGAGTTGTGCCCAGCCTAGCAATGCTGTTAAACGTGAAGCTTCTTGTGTTACATTTCATTGATGAATGTACATTTTTTTAATGTCTTGTAAATATCTAAATACATGTTCATGTCATGGAATAAACAAAAGCCTATTTGAATATAAGTAAAGAGTGTTATATCTTAATGCAGGAGTTATACTTTATTTGCTTTGAAGTTCCAGCCATGAGCTTTTTAGCTGTGCTGACTTTTCAGCAACACCGATGCTGCAGCAAAAGGTGGATTGTTTTGTTTCATTCTCTCTGTCTGTCAAACTGTTCTCTGAAATTACTGTGTAAATTTCCGAGGCTGTGCCCGGTATAAGCTCAATATAAATATATTTTTGTTAATTTAAAATTCAATGGCCAAAAGTCCATATTTTTCTCACATGTCACCTGGAGCATCCAGTGCCTCGTTCAGATAATATAAATATAGACTCAGTTTAAGACTTTAAAAGTGGTGACTAAGTCAGGTGCATATTGGATGCATTATTTTGCCAAATTGGCTAATCTGGGAAATTACAACTGCAACTTACAGGCATTTAAAGTCAATTATTAAACATTACTAAAACAGGAGGCTTCATATAACTCCAGGCCTTTGCCCTGTATTAAAAATATTATATGGGGATATGGCAAATGAGATTCGGACAATGTTTTGCCTTCCATTCATTCCTTGTTGATTTGGAATACTAAAAATGAGCTTGGTAGAAATTCAAAATGACAATAAGGAGGCCATGATTTTAAAATTTCCCAATTGATTTAATCTAAGATTCATAATTTGGAACTGGCCATCCCTTCTATGGACAGGTTAACTGTGCAGAGAATTCCAGCTTGTAGTTTCAGAGAAGATCAAAGTTAACGGAGGGACAAACATCTAACCTGCTAAAAGCCAAGAACTCCGACCAGTAGTTTCAGAGGAGAAATAGAAATAGTGAAATAAGAGACAATAGCATTATGTTCATAGTTATCCAATTAATAGACCCCCACAAGACAAGATTTTTTTCTTCACTTTTGGACGTCTGCAGGATATCCTAAAGACGTCTGTCTCATTGACAGATGTCTGTCAGATATCCTAAAGACATCTATATAATATCGTACAGAGCTCGTGGGATCATCTGACGATGGCCTGTGAACACATGAAATAAAAAAAATCCTATTTTCACTGCACGATGCCACCGTCAGCCCTAAGATGATCTGCCGATGTGCCTGCGGGACACTGCTGGGACCCTGCCGTGTACTTTAAGATGATATTTGCTGATAAGACATCGGGAAACGCCGGCAACTTTTATGTTGCAGCTAAAAGTTCCCGATGACCCGCCCGACGTCTTAAAGATGCCCAATTGTGGCCGATGATCTGATGCCCGCACGGCAATCTGAACTGCCTGCCGATTTTGTAAAAAAAATACCCATCGGCGGGGCATCTTTACTGAAATCGGCGCAGATGTGACTGAGGTATTAGTTGAGTCATGAAATATCTTTGAATATGACCCTTTATCCCCATCCATCTACAAATAATTAGATGGAGGAAAAGGCTTTATTTCATGAAGTTCTCAAGGAATCAGTAAAAATATAACATTCCCATCATTTAGTGACATTTATTGCATAAAGCAGCCTTACAGCATATTTCAGTTAATCTGGGCAGTTAATAAACTGTACTAAAATAACAGCACTGACTTATCAATTGTCCACCCATAATATTATAGTAACACAAAGTCTACTCTTAACCCATTTATCATCTTTTATACTTATTTCATAATTATCAATACAATTTTATAATTTAAAGCAATTTCCTTCAAAGGGTGTCTTTTCATTCGATAAAGTTTTGAAATTATTTTTCATTTAAGATATTTCATGGGGCTGTTTAATGGGAGAAAAATGGTATTTTATAATATTCAATATATTCATATATACTTGTATATATATCTTGGGAAAATTACAATGAAAGCCAACAAAGTCTAGCATATATTCATTGTTGATTCTTATACAAATTGAAAGAGACATACAAATATCATACAAACTGTAAAACAATACAATATTTTACATATTTACAATTTAATGATTTGATGACTCCACCCAGGAATGCTGAGAGTTCTTCCCTCTCTTTATACACGAATGTAGAGGCTGAATACTTACTGTATATTCTTCATAATTGATTTCATAATAACCTCAAAATGTCGCTTCATAAGGTGCCCAGACATGGCGACACAGTATCAAAATCGGGGCACAAAATCCAGGCAATAACAACAAATAGTATGAGGCTCCAATGCATTTTCAATACACATATTTTGTGTGGCAGCAACATAGGTATTTGATAGGTATATCTCAGATATCACCCAGCAGAAAAATAATATCAACCTCAAACCACTATCTAACCATACCACATCAAAAATAAATTTAAATTTCGTCAAGAAATTTAACCTTTGAGCACAGACTTTTTATAATCGAAGTGTAATGCTATTAAAATTTACTGCCATTTCATCCCTGTATATGATATGGAGTTGTTGCATTAATTATTACATATTATTATTTCTATTTCGTTTTTACCTCCGCTTTCATGGAGACTGAGCTATAATAAATGAAAAGCATATTGCACAATCACTTAATAATAGTCCACTATATTTTATCAGACCTAAGATGCAAGGTATTCACCCTGAATCCACATCGTCATCAATGTAGACATAGACTTGTGCTATCTCATCATGCTCGTAGGTCCTCTTCAGGAAAGTGTCTGTTAATCGCAAACCAGATATCATCTAAAACAAACAAAACAATTTTCAACGATTTTCACTGAAGTGAAGCTTCAAAAACTGATTGCTTAAGAATAAAGAAACGTTTATCACAAGACGGCTTGTTCGTCGCGTAATTTTTAAAATATTAAACTTTTAGATTAAGTCTGAGCCTGATCTTTTTTAAGCATATTTTTTTATTTGAATTGTGTCAATTTAGCTTGCTGAATTATGGTATATTAACTTGATCAGTTATACATTGAATTTTGTGTCACTTTTCATTTTTGTCACGAGAAAACACTATAGTTTTCTTAAAATTTAATGTGACATTTTTATTTTTATATTTACATTTAATAATTTTGATTACAGATGAAATGTTAAATCTGAGCAAAGTAAACCTCTTTATTAAACTACAGAATAAATAATAACTACAGACCTCCAATGACACAAAACTATTGAAGGTAATCTTCAAGCTGTGTGTGTGTTTGTATGAATTTTATAGCAAATGAACAAAATAGGCAACTGCTTCTGTGTTTAGTTTATAAAAGTGACCATAACAAGGGAAATAAATTATAAACAAGACCAACTTGTAGGCCAGTCTTTGTAAAATCAAATGAGAGGACTCACTTTCAAAACTTGCTTTCTTTAAAGAGGAGGTGCCGACCTGCCTTCTCACATTACATCAGTGATAAAGGAACTGACCTGTAATCCTGCCTTTGTAGCAAGAAGAGTGAAGTCTAAGTTGATACTGGAGTTGGGAAGGAGTTTTCCCACCTGTCGCCCCGAGATGCCACACCACAATAAACCAGCTCCTATTGTGTTTTGCAGATGCAATACTAAGTCCATTGTTCTCTCACTGCAACAAATAAGGACACATCAGATCATATTCATCACTTTTTCCATTTTTTTTTCTTTTTCATCGCATGTTCAAAAGTTAGAGCTGAATAAGAATAAGCCCTTCTAGTCACACTTATAGGCCAAACCATGTTTCTGTTGGTAATATAATTCTATACTACTGTGGGAGATGTCGACCTGTCAAATTGGAAAGTTCAAGATCAAAGAAAATTCAGAATCAAGGACAGGAGTAATTGGGCACATTTGGTATACTGTTAATTAGTGAATGGTTAAAATAATTCTTAAATCACCTTAAATCAGTATCCTGATGACAAGGAAATAGTATGCTTTGCCAAATTAAATCAGTTTTATGTAATTGGTAAAATGAATTACCCGCTAATATTGCTTAATCAGATTAGGGTTGAATAATATTGTAAAATCAAGGTCATTGTGGCAATGATAAAGGTCATGTGTTAAATAATATAGTCCTTCCCAGATTTTAATCAACACAACATTATATTTGTCATGTCCCAATGAAATGTAATTGTTACATACCAACAGTTTGTGACTTTACATGTAAAGTTGAAGGTAGTTTCTACTGGAACTGCATCTGGAATGTTCTCCACAGTCAAGCGGATATCCCCAAATCCTGGTGCCTGAAACAGAATATAAGGATCATCTGAATAATAATGATTTTTGTTTTAAATTTCAAATGATTGTTTCACACCACAATACACAGATTTCCACCCACTCTGATCTCTGCAGATCCATCCAATTATACCTGAAAATATTCCCTGCTAGTGAATCCCAATTTAGGTCTCTCAGAATTTTTGTTTTAGTGCCTGTTTCTCTCTTCCAACTGCCAGTCACAAATCTAGCAGCTCTTCTTTGCACTGATTAAATGTGGCCAATATCTTTCTTGCTTTTAGGTTCCTACAAACTTGACGCTTATTCTAAGTGAGTACGCACAAGGATGTTGTTGTAAGCCTCTTTGAAATTCCTTCTTAAAATTCCCAGTACTTGTTTTGTTCTGTGAACAATGTCGTTAGTATGATATCTGTTTGAAGCTAAACGTAATGGGGATGATGTTCAAAATGTGACTATTTTATGTATATTTTCTTTTATCAAAGGTTGACTTTTTTCTTGCTGCTCAGGGTACAGCATTTCTGAGCATTGAAGTCCATTTGTCACTCATTTGACCATTCCTACAGTGTATTAAGATCCTCTCGCAATTTTGCTGCATCATCATTTTCAACTATTCTATAAATCTTGACAGATGGTAAACTTTGGCCTTTCACAGCCTCAACCTATCATTCACCTTAACACCACAACCATCCCATTCAAACCTTTTATCAGAATTCAGCATAATAATCCACAGATTAACCATAATGAATAGTGATGATCAATCAAAGTGTCCCATGAAATGTTCCAAGTGAAAATCTAAGTGAATGCATTCTTTGTGCTATATGTTCTTTGTGCTATATATTCTATGCTTTAGTGAAGTTAGTACACCACCGTTACATGGGAAATCTCCATTAATGTACAGCAAAAGTAGATGCAACAAAATAGATACAAGTAAACAGAAATAAATTTGATGAAATAAAACATTCAACCATAGTGGAACTGTAAAAAAGGACCAGATCCAATTGATCAGATGAGATGGAAAATCAAATTACCATCCAGACAATGAGAGATGGAAAGGACATGTTTCCAATTTCTTGGAGATTTGTATTAGCCACTTGATATGCTTGGTTTGATTTTACCTGCCACATAGATGTGAACAATGGGTTTAATTCATTTGCTCCTGGAATGATCAACTGTGTGGACTTCTTGTGAAATAGACTAGCTGTTCTTTTCACCCCGACTATTCACAAAGAAGGCAGGTCATTCTAATGCCAAATGGAACAGGCAGCTCCCTCTCCGAAGCTGCCTGGCGACCAATTAGAGGTTTTTGTGTGAAAATGGCAGCATACTTGTGGTGTGCTCAAAGCCATTCCCTAACCACAGCAGGGCTGACTATTATCACTCTGATCTCTGCACACCCACCCACTGTGATCTCTGCACACCACCCACTCTGATCTCTGCACACCCACCCACTATGATCTCTGCACACACACACACCCACTCTGATCTCTGCACACCCACCCACTGTGATCTCTGCACAACCACCCACTGTGATCTCTATACATCCACCCACTGTGATCTCTGCACACCCACCCACTGTGATCTATGCACACCCACCCACTGTGATCTCTGCACACCCACCCACTGTGATCTCTGCACAACCACCCACTGTGATCTCTGCACAACCACCCACTGTGATCTCTATACATCCACCCACTGTGATCTCTGCACACCCACCCACTGTGATCTATGCACACCCACCCACTGTGATCTCTGCACACCACCCACTCTGATCTCTGCACAACCACCCACTGTGATCTCTATACATCCACCCACTGTGATCTCTGCACACCCACCCACTGTGATCTATGCACACCCATCCACTGTGATCTCTGCACACCCACCCACTGTGATCTCTGCACACCCACCCACTGTGATCTCTGCACACCCACCCACTTTGATCTCTGCACACCCACCCACTGTGATCTATGCACACCCACCCACTCTGATCTCTGCACAACCACCCACTGTGATCTCTATACATCCACCCACTGTGATCTCTGCACACCCACCCACTGTGATCTCTGCACACCCACCCACTGTGATCTCTGCACACCCACCCACTGTGATCTCTGCACACCCACCCACTCTGATCTCTGCACACCCACCCACTTTGATCTCTGCACACCCACCCACTGTGATCTATGCACACCCACCCACTCTGATCTCTGCACACCCACCCACTCTGATCTCTGCACACCCACCCACTGATCTCTGCACACCCACCCACTGATCTCTGCACACCCACCCACTGATCTCTGCACACCCACCCACTGATCTCTGCACACCCACCCACTGTGATCTCTGCACACCCACCCACTCTGATCTCTGCACACCCACCCACTGATCTCTGCACACCCACCCACTGATCTCTGCACACCCACCCACTGATCTCTGCACACCCACCCACATCCCACATCCACCCACTGTGATCTCTGCACATCCACCCACTGTGATCTCTGCACACCCACCCACTGATCTCTGTACATCCACCCACTGTGATCTCTGCACATCCACCCACTCTGATCACTGCACATACACCCACTGTGAACTCTGCACACCCACCCACTCTGATCTCTGCACATTCACCTACTTAACCTGCATGCTGTTCTGTTGCAAGAACTGCATGCAATAAAACCCTTCAAATCATCAAGATTCACCCATGAAAAGTTGAAGAATATGCTCTATTTCATATAGGCTAATCTTTGTATATTAACTATTATACTGAGAAAATAACAAGCTCATCAGTTACATATATAAGTATATGATCATCTAAAACTGACTTTTAATGAGATTTTTGCTAACTTTAACACAGGAATGTGCTCCAGTCTAAGGTTGCATAACAAGGAGTAATTCCTGACTTGATGGCACAAATATTACCATAAAAACCTTATCAATATATCATAAAATTTACAAGACACTTACACACTCAACTGTAATGAAATTTGTATAATTTTGTGATGATTTTAATGTGATTTTGATGCCTAATGTTTGACATAAAACCATCAAGATTTGCCTAGAATTGGTGTAGAACAATGGTATGACATCATACCATGAAGATTTGCCTAGAATTGGTGTAGAACAATGGTATGACATCATACCATCCAGATTTGCTGCAATTTCAGTCCAGAAGGGTTCAGAGCTCTCCCACCCCTGATATGGAACAAAACACAGCAAATCAACAATTCTGCATAATTACTTGTACACTAACAATTGTATACATTGCCCATCAAGAACACATCAAATAGCACTGTAAATACAACAAGCATTTACCACTCTCTGGAGTGCGCTGGTCTGTAGGCGTCCCTTCTCGCCCAGGTTGGTTTTCCACATGATGTCCAGTTTGCCGATGTTGGTGACTCCTTTGAGAAGCTTGGCATCTTGGTACATCTCAGGCTTGGGAGTGAGGCAATACAGGTATTGTCTCACATCCAGGGGATTCATCAGGTTCACACGACCAAACACTTGCTCATCACTGAAACATTATCAAACTTCCTCTGTATTGTTCTGAATATAATATTTCTCCTCAATATTAAACATGATGCATACACTTAATGGATTGATATTTTATATCTCTCTTCTTCTTTGTAGTAATAACTTTAATGTGTATAAAATGAGGATATGAACTGGGTACTTATTCAGGTGATTATGAAAAAATTACACAGCAAAGCTCACTTTTCATTTTAAAGACTTTGGGTAAATAAGTCTTGTTTCTCACTGACTAGTTAGACACCCAACTAGCAATTAGTTGACCATATACCGTGTATCATCACTATGTGCATCCAATATATCAAATCTTAAGAAAATATATCTTCTATTTACACTTGAAGAAGGCCAGTAAGGACCCAAACTATATGATTGTGGCAAACCCAGGGCGACAGTAAAACATAGGCCTATGGCCTTAGAACTATGCTGATCATAGCTTGTTTGTAATCTTGTGAATATTTTCTGGAAATGACTGTAAATTGCTTCATAAAAAGTCATTTAAATCCTTTTCCAGAGCAGACTTTAGAAGATGATAATTTCAACCATTCAAAATGCATGTCACATAATGAAGTTGTCATCTCTATTCCCATTGGGTAGTAGTTGCCATGTTATTCCAAATGGCAGCCTGCTTGACAACTCTGTGATAGCTTTAACATTTATTCAAAAATTTAAATAAAAAGAAAACATTCTGAGCCTTATGGCAAATAGATGAAATTGATATCCTGAAAATACAACATTTTACCTACTAATAACTTAGAACTAGGGCGAGTAGTTTCAGAAGAGAAGACTTAAGTTGACAGACAGATAGAATGATAGAAATTTCTCTCCGCTCACTGCAGACACTATCCTATGCATTGCTAAAAAGTGAAACTATTATGACAGCGAATAACTAATCATGGTCATCTTAGGTACCAATATATGAAATGCATGCATACTTTGTCTTATCTTTTCATTAAGATTCCAGGCCACAATTTAATAAAATCAAATCTATTTTGATAAAAAACGGAGCCTATTGAAGAATTTGCTTTCAAATTGTCACTGCAAGGTGACAGATTATTTGGATGTCTATTTTTGCAAAGTTCAATTCAATGGATGAAAAGAATGCATAATACTGACAGAAGAGATTTATTGTGCCCTGGACAATGTAACAAAAAACAAATCCATACAAAAAAGGAAACTCATTTCAAAGTGTTCTGGATAAAAGACATATGCTGCAGACACTTTGTGGTCAGGAGAATATTGATATAAGTTCCTGGACTTCAACATGTGCCACAGAGGTAGTGTGAACTGTAGGCCTGTAGGTACTGAGCACCACCATTGTGGCCACACCTCTCATAACCGTCTGCCCGCCATGGGATGCACCTTGCCTCCCTAACACCTTCCCATTTCCGCAGTTTTGTAGTGAGTGACTGTGTATCATTGCTGAGTCTCCCTCCTGCTCTACACATAATTTCCTGTAACACGCTGATCCCTGTCTATCACTATAATGGCATCCTTTATGTCTGTGCTACAGTATTTACTGTATGCCTCTGCTTTGTGCCATACTTCCTCACATAATTACTCCACATGTTTTCAAATACCATATTTACTCCAAAGGATGCCCAGGAGTTGCCCTACTTCTACCTATATCAACAAATTTTGATTTCTTTTTTTAATGGTGAAAGCATTAAACTTTTGTTGGATTGACATAAAGAAGAAATGAAAATCATGAAGTAATAAAAATGCATAAAAATGCATAAAAATGCCAAATAACATCAGGTTTCAACAAATGCCTAGCAGTGGCTATAAACATTCTTCAAGTCTGTTTCATTTGATAACTTGTACACCTTGTTTGAACCACCCATATATAGTGTTTAGCCTGTGGCTGAAAGATAGTATCTCATTATTGCATCTTAAGCTTCTAGAGATGCAGCATCTTCTCTTAATTGCATATGTATCAAATAGGCGTTTCCCACAGAATCTAAATTATGTTTTTTTTCCACAAAACTTTCATGTTGCATATCATGCAATCAGAATAAATGCAAGGATGGAAAAGATGTGCTACCATTATAGTGTTTTATGGGAAATTATTGTCATTTTTTAACATGTATACAAATATAGAATTTAACGGTTCTCTTTAAAGATGCTCTATATAAAGCCAACTAAAAAATGATGAATTATTTTAAAATTTAAATATGGCAATTATTTTAAAATTTAACTTTAAATATGGCAATTATTTTAAAATTTAAATTTAAATGATGAATTATTTTTAAATTTAAATATGGTAATTATTTTAAAATTTAAATATGGCAATCTGCTTTTCAGAGATTGGATACCTTTCTTTTTCATTGAATGAGTTAAGTTCATTGGAGGAATACTGGGCTGAGGGTTCCAGGCTAACTCTGTGCACAAAGATGGGTCCAGGGGTGATGTTCTGGATCTGAGCCTCCAGGTACACCTCATCTGACTGAAATACATAGCAAACCAAGAGGTCACACAAACATCACCACACTTTGCTAAATAACACTGGTCAATTCTCCATTAACTACAAACTGAGATTCTTGGAAATACTAGTGTGGCGTTTTTATTTATCCTTTGACCATAAACCAACCTGTTAATCAGAAATACGTTTTTTTTAAAGAAATATCATAATAATAGATATTTATTTTTGCTAAACCTCTGATATACACCCATTGAAATTATAAATAGACATCTTTACTATTCTGAGCTTCAGGTTAATATATACTTCAAGGCTAAGAGTATCCGAAATTGTAATTTAGCCACTTTATCTTTCAGTGGAACCTCAAAATCCTTATTCAAAACACAGATGCATTCCTTATGACATAACTTTTCAATCTACTGTCAATCTTTACAGCCTTAACATATCAAGATAACACTTATCATAGAAGCTTTTGCATTATTTTGCTTTTGCTTTTTTTATCTAAAACATAATTACAAATTATCAACAATCAAAATATCATAGAAAGAGGTATATCATAGAAATTCACAGAATATCATAGATATTCTAATAACAAATACCTGAACATTTCATTATTACTTAAATCACAACTTTGTGCATCAGATTGGTAAAAATAATTCGATGCAGTTGTAACTTATAATTAAAATGTTTCACTCTAGCCCTTGTCTGTAACCATGAAAGATAATATGGTTAAATGCAATATAAAAAAGAAAACAAATCGAAGAAGCCTGATTTCTCACAGAGTACTACTAAGGTACTAATATATAATATTTTCCAGCTAGAAAACAAAATATTTAAAATTAATATTTGTAAAAAAAAATATAAGTTCCCATCCACACCTCTACCCTATGTTTCACTACACATAAAATGAGTAATATTCTAGATAATGAAGTTATATATTTTAAGTCATCATTTAGATCTCTGCTATATTAAGAAATACATACATGTAGACGAAAAAGTTTTAGACAGGGATTTTTGACTTTCTGTCACTGGTATGTTGAAATGATGCGTATCTAATTACTTTGGTACAATAAATTCACTCAGTTCATCTCATATAATTATTCTGATGACCAAAGATGTATAGAATTGCACAGATATTATATTATCTGGGAGTGCTAGCTTTTAATGATTACCGAAATCATCCATGGCATTCTGATCATAAGAATTATAACACATATATTGGAAAGCTGTGAGTGTTTGTATTAGCTTCTGGGGCTCGGAATATATCTTAGCCTATGCTTAACCCTGGAAAGAAAGCACAGCCCAGAGTAGTTTGATGACAGTCAGATGGAAGGTCATCAAGGAATCATAGTCCAAAAATCACAAATGACCTTTACAGCAAGTCATCAGACATCAAGGACTTCCTGGAGCAAGATTGAGAAGTTACATTTCTTGTGAGAGACTTATTTGAATTATAAGCAGTGCACTTATGCTGGTCAGTTACTGAAGCAAAGTAATTAACCAGAACTTACAATGTAGTCCTGTACATCAACATAAAATAACATAACTCTAATTAAATAGTACACTGGTTTTCACAATACTGTTCAAACTACATTTAACATTTCTTTTAAATTGATCCAAGATTCCCAATTAAATCCAAACTTGTGAGAATTTATTTTTTGAAAGCAAGTTTCAAAGCCTTAAAATGCAAAAAAAAAATTTATATTTTGAATTGTTCTTCTGGACAAAATACATTTACATTTTTTTTTCACAAATGAAGTGTTCATAAGGACGGCAACATCCATCACCAGCAACGGATGGGAAGGAAGGCAACGTCCCCACTATCTGGCTTAATGACGTAATTTGCATATTGAATAACTATGGTTATAAATTTTATCAATTTAGTATGTAGATACACTAGTGCAGAAAAAAACTGGTTAGTCTTGCCAATCAAAAAAATTTAGAAAGGCAAGTCAGGAATGAGGATCAATTTAGAAGTTCTATATGTTGTGCCTGTATATGATATCACTGTTTATCATGCTGTATGTAGGGATATCATATAGTGTGCATATGAGAGCAAACCATCTTCATCTTAATTCATAAATATAGCACAAAACAGTATAATAAATAATTTAATATTTATCATAACAAAACTTACTACATAATCCTGTATGGAAACACAAATAAGCAATAAATAATACTCATAAAGCTTGTTAAGGTGTTACAACGGCACATGAAGCATTAAAGCATTATTGTATATTTTATAATAGTTATATCTCCACCTTGAGGCCCTGGTGGGTTGCAGTGTAATTATGAGATAATAGAAAATGTTAACATCCTCTTTTCTTCACCTCAGGGTGGTTTATATTTGGCAGAATGGGGCATCGGAAATCAAATAGTAAAACATATCTTCGTGCCCTATTTCACCTTTGGGTCTTTATTCGGATAAGTGAGAACTATCTTGGCAAGATTACCACCCATTCCAGCCACCCCAATCACAAAGATACTCTCAAATGAACTCTAAAATTGTTGATATTTTATAGAAATTATTTGAGAATGACAACATGAAATGCGAAAAAGAAATTAATCCTAGCAAATTAAAGTGTGAAACTGTAATGGTATCATTCTCATGTGTATCACAGTGGCCAGCTTGGAATGGCAATTTTTAAATGTCATAAACCTGTTGCTGGACATGGTGTGAAGGAATAAAACAAATCATAAATGGGTAAATCTGAAGATATCAATCTTGGTGTTTTTTTCTTTCTCATGACATTAATGGTGGAAATATAATTGTAACTTTCTTTAATTAATATATTGAACACTGCTGCTATCAACTGTAATGCATATTTTCATCAAACCATTATCCAAATCAAGTTAAAAATATAATAAGTATTATTATCACATTGAAATCAACATAGTAATCTCATCAAAGCAAAATAGCATATCTTTTTGAAGCATTAAAGGCAAAAACAATCATTTCATTTAACTTTGAATCAGTAAATTAGAAAAGCGGTTGGCATATTCACAAGCAGTTGACATATTTAAAAGCAGGTGACATATTTATAAGCAGGAAAAATGTGACCCACCTCAGCATTATAAAACTTTGTTTTGACATCTAGTGGCTTAAGCACCTGTAAGAAACAGTAGTGGATTGTTACAAACATCTACTTAATTTTCTTTTATTTGAGACAACAACAACATAAAGCTTTTCCCATAGGAAAATGTGGGATGTAGCATTTCAACTGTTTAGGTTATATAGATTAAGTAATATTTGGTATGTAATTTAAGTGTATTTATACAGGAATAGAATCAAATTATACCTGAAATTTGAAGAACTTGCGGAAGTACATTTTCTCCCCTGAGAGAGTTGTATAGCTAACAGCACACACCAATCTGAATATTTAAACAAATAATTAAGATATCAAATTTCTTAATAAGTTAAGAAAAGTTGCCTCTTAAAGCTTTCATGAAATCATGGAGGTCCCAGCAATATTACAAAGATATGTTTCAACGAAAAGTTTTATGCTCATACTCATGTGACCACTACTGTGGTCTGTAATATCCCAGTCACATTTCTGCCTGGCCAATGATTTTTTTTCAGCTGACTAACCAGGTCAAATTTAATCTTAAAGTCTGTAAAGTACAAGACAGGCTCCCATAAGTGTCCCGTAGGCATATCTTAAGATTATCTTAGGGATGCCAGTGGCATCGCACGGTGAAAATACGATTTTTGTTTTATTTTATCTGTTCAAACATAAACATGTTAAATGATGCAGATGTCTTTATGATACCCTACAGACATCTCTTGGATGATGCAGATGTCTTTATGATATGTTTAACGTCTGTGCCATTTAATCTTGGATGGCCTGTACAGTGCCCTTTAATAATGTGACCATAGCTACGGCATATCTCAGATTGTTGCTATCAAACTCCCCGGCACCCGGGACCATTTGATGCCAGCCGATTTTTACTTCCCAGCCAGGGCCCAGCCTGACTGAAGCATAAGGGTGTTAGGCCTGTACCATTAGACAAACACTCTGTAATGTCTCAGTCACATTTGTACTGCTTCACAGTGTCCTGGGAGTTTATTAGCGACAATTGAGATATGACGTGGGTATCATCACATTATACACGGGTGCTGCACGGCACATAAAAGGTTAAATGACGGAGACATCTCTAGGATATCCTAAAGACATCTGTGTCATTTAACAGATGTCTTTAGGCTATCCTAAAGATGTCTGTAGGATATCATAGGCAGCCCCTAGGATTATCTGATGATGGCCAGGGAAAACATAGAATAAAAACATCCTATTTTCACCATAAGATGCAACCGGCAGCCCTTATGTAATCATATGATATGCCTGTGAGACTCTAACAGGAGCCTGCATGTACCATCAGATCATGTTTGGTCAGAAGACATCATGGAAATACCGACAACTTTTAAGTTGTAGCTTAAAGTTCCCAAGGACATGTATGAGGTCATAAAAGTATCTTATTGTGGATGATAATCTCCCGTTGTCCTGATGGCTCCTTGGCTTTCTGGCTAATTCAGTCAAAAAACTCATCAGCCAGGCACCTTTAATGAAATTGGTGCAAATGTGACTGTTAGCAAACTTCTACTATTACCCCAGTCACACATGCACCAATTTTTAGTAAAGGTGCCAAGGCCTGTGAAGCCGGCTGATTCTTACTTCTCGGCTGGCGCCTGGCACAAATGCAACTGAAAAAAGATTTTGTATCAGATATCTGGTTCGATAAGCAGTGAGGTAATATGATGAAAAGTAAAATTTGATCACAAAGTTTATGGTAAAAACATTTATATTATGCAAGAAAAAAGTGCTTGAAAATCTAATTTCATGAGAGCTTTAAAGATAGCAAATTGGTATTCAAAAGATTCACTTTGACTCATGAATTTTGTATAAGTCTCAACATTTAAGTGGCTTTGTAATATCATATAATGTCAAACAGCTCCATGAGGATAGACCTGCGAGAGATGACTGTATCTTCCAAACACATCCTGCCTGGTTAAGATTGCCATTACCTATTCAAAACAACATCTCTCAGGCCACTCTTTGCCATCTTCAGATCTTGCCAATTTTGGGGTTAAATTTCACTAAAAGGTGATATGTAATGTGCTCTTAAATCATGACCTGTTATTCTGTTATTGATATTTATATATGGTTAGAGACCATGGACATATGAAAAACACCATTTCATCATATCTAATGAACACATTATTTCCAATCCCCTGATATAAATCTTTTCAGCAGCATGTGTACATTATTGTACACATGTGTACATTATTGTACACATAACCGTACATTATTGACCACTCATACATTTTGTTGTGAACTTTGATAAACCATGGCATGTTTGATTTATTTGAGTATTGATAGAATTTGTATGATACTTGATATAATTTTGGGTTTTCATTTACTAAAATTGCAATTGTTGACAAAGGGGGAAATATACTGATACTGAATAAGAACAGCAAACCTTGTTAAAAGCTAGAATTGTGACTTCATTAAAATTGTCTCTTATGTCATTTACTAATTTTCATTTGTCTTATAACACACACACACACACATACACACACACACACACACACACACACACCGTCACCACCATCACCACTATCACCACATT
Organism: Amphiduros pacificus; assembly: GCA_949316495.1. Taxonomy (NCBI): domain Eukaryota; kingdom Metazoa; phylum Annelida; class Polychaeta; order Phyllodocida; family Hesionidae; genus Amphiduros; species Amphiduros pacificus. The sequence continues at coordinate 8,667,595 of OX439000.1, forward strand.
GAAGTGTGTCACACATCTATATTTCATCCAGAATGGTATTTTTGGCACTGCAGTGATAATGTCTGTTATTTCATGAGGGCATGTTGCTATAGAGACCAGAGCATTAGGATGATTCTGTACGCTAATACCAGGAATGGAATGCCACATAATTTGCTTTTGGAAGATAATTTACCCTCTTTGTTTCTCACTGAAAGTACAATTAAATTTTCTTTCAATTCAGAGAATGGTACATGTAGTTCAGACTTTAAAAAAAATATCAACTTGAACCTGACTGGTAAAACCTACACGTGGGCTTTTAATAGAACCAGCCCTGAGGAAAGGAAATTCCTCAAATTCAGAATGGGTTGACCTATAAAAAGGTGTGAATCCATGCAGTGTATTAGTCCATTCCTGAGGTCTGATTACAAGGTGGACAATTCTGTCATTTTCAGCCTAGGGCCCTTCAGGATCTCGTTGATAACTCTACATCAGGCCTTCCCAGCTACCACCATATTTCAAACACTTCACAGCTGAAGGTCAGGCCAATGTGATCCTGGAGACTACTTTAAGTGGCTCGGTGTCACAACAAGGCAGAGAAATAGAATGCTGAGAACCAGTGAAATAACCCTGCATTATCATCTTGAATTGCATAAAAATAAGGTTTGATCATTCAATGTTATGTACCACTGACTGTGGTAAATAGTACCATAGAAATCTCTGAATTAAAAAAAAAACCTAAACAACTAAAATAAATGGTCTGCTGATATATATCAAGTCACAAGTAAAAGGATATTGGTAATGATTCCAGGGGAGTGTGGTAAAATCCAGAGGAGTGTGGTGAAATCCAGGGGAGTGTGGCGATTCCAGGGGAGTGTGGTGATTCCAGGGGAGTGTGGTGGAAAAAAGGGGAGTGTGGCAAAAAAAGAGGAGTATACTGGATATATCAGCGATGGAGGGTGGGCATAAAAGGAGTGTGTGGTGGATATATCAAGGATGTGGGGTGGATATATGAGGGGTGCGGGGTGGATATATCAGGGATGTGGGGTGGATATATGAGGGGTGTGGGGTGGATATATGAGGGGTGTGGGGTGGATATATGAGGGGTGTGGGGTGGATATATCAAGGATGTGGGGTGGATATATGAGGATTGTGGGGTGGATATATCAGGGATGTGGGGTGGATATATGAGGGGTGTGGGGTGGATATATCAGGGATGTGGGGTGGATATATGAGGGGTGTGGGGTGGATATATCAGGGATGTGGGGTGGATATATGAGGGGTGTGGGGTGGATATATCAAGGATGTGGGGTGGATATATGAGGGGTGTGGGGTGGATATATCAGGGATGTGGGGTGGATATATGAGGGGTGTGGGGTGGATATATCAGGGATGTGGGGTGGATATATGAGGGGTGTGGGGTGGATATATCAAGGATGTGGGGTGGATATATGAGGGGTGTGGGGTGGATATATCAGGGATGTGGGGTGGATATATGAGGGGTGTGGGGTGGATATATCAGGGATGTGGGGTGGATATATGAGGGGTGTGGGGTGGATATATGAGGGATGTGGGGTGGATATATGAGGGATGTGGGGTGGATATATCAGGGATGTGGGGTGGATATATGAGGGGTGTGGGGTGGATATATGAGGGGTGTGGGGTGGATATATCAGGGATGTGGGGTGGATATATCAGGGATGTGGGGTGGATATATGAGGGGTGTGGGGTGGATATATGAGGGGTGTGGGGTGGATATATCAGGGATGTGGGGTGGATATATGAGGGGTGTGGGGTGGATAAACAAGGATGTGGGGTGGATATATCAGGGATGTGGGGTGGATATATCAAGGATGTGGGGTGGATATATGAGGGGTGTGGGGTGGATATATCAGGGATGTGGGGTGGATATATGAGGGGTGTGGGGTGGATATATCAAGGATGTGGGGTGGATATATGAGGATTGTGGGGTGGATATATCAAGGATGTGGGGTGGATATATGAGGGGTGTGGGGTGGATATATCAGGGATGTGGGGTGGATATATGAGGGGTGTGGGGTGGATATATCAGGGATGTGGGGTGGATATATGAGGGGTGTGGGGTGGATATATCAAGGATGTGGGGTGGATATATGAGGATTGTGGGGTGGATATATCAAGGATGTGGGGTGGATATATGAGGGGTGTGGGGTGGATATATCAGGGATGTGGGGTGGATATATGAGGGATGTGGGGTGGATATATCAAGGATGTGGGGTGGATATATGAGGGGTATGGGGTGGATATATCAGGGATGTGGGGTGGATATATGAGGGGTGTGGGGTGGATATATCAAGGATGTGGGGTGGATATATGAGGATTGTGGGGTGGATATATCAGGGATGTGGGGTGGATATATGAGGGGTGTGGGGTGGATATATGAGGGATGTGGGGTGGATATATGAGGGGTGTGGGGTGGATATATCAGGGATGTGGGGTGGATATATGAGGGGTGTGGGGTGGATATATCAGGGATGTGGGGTGGATATATGAGGGGTGTGGGGTGGATATATCAGGGATGTGGGGTGGATATATGAGGGGTGTGGGGTGGATATATCAGGGATGTGGGGTGGATATATGAGGATTGTGGGGTGGATATATCAAGGATGTGGGGTGGATATATGAGGGGTGTGGGGTGGATATATCAAGGATGTGGGGTGGATATATGAGGATTGTGGGGTGGATATATCAAGGATGTGGGGTGGATATATGAGGATTGTGGGGTGGATATATCAAGGATGTGGGGTGGATATATGAGGGGTGTGGGGTGGATATATCAGGGATGTGGGGTGGATATATGAGGGGTGTGGGGTGGATATATCAGGGATGTGGGGTGGATATATGAGGGGTGTGGGGTGGATATATCAAGGATGTGGGGTGGATATATGAGGGGTGTGGGGTGGATATATCAAGGATGTGGGGTGGATATATCAAGGATGTGGGGTGGATATATGAGGGGTGTGGGGTGGATATATGAGGATTGTGGGTGGACAAATAAGGGTTGTTGTGAGGATAAATAAGGGTTGTTGGGAGGAAACATGTGGTGTGGTGTAGCATATAAGGAGAGTGAGGTGTCTGTTAGGGAAAGTGATATTGACAAGGGGGAGTCAGTGTTATCTTACATGTGTGTTCCCAGTTCCTTGACCTCATGGTGGATGACATCATCGATGCTGCAGGCTGGAGACAGTTCAGCGGAGGGCTGGGAACTCGCTCCAGACAATGTCAATCTCTGTGAACTTGTCTGTAGGTCAGCCTAAACAGGGATATATATGTTTCCATAATAAAAGTTAATTATACTAAATGGGATAATTACCAAATTTGTACTAGTCTTATTTAAATTAGGTAAATATATTTCACTGCACTCACCTTGACTAAAATCTCCTTGCAGATTTGATTGCTGTCATTGTGGACACTGATGTAACTTGAAAATGTTTCACCAAGGAAAATATTCCTGAAACAATACAAATATTATCCTGTAAATTAATTGCTAACTAATTTTGTTCATTGAATAAAGCTGTTAATCATTTTCCTCATTATATTCAGCCATTGTCAGTTACATAACTGGTGTTTTCATACTGCAAAAGTTCTGAAATAACTGCAGTTGATTAGTTAATTATTTGACTGGTTCATTTCAGAAATACTCCTATCTGCAGGAATGAAAAACTCCACTCTTTTTACTTTTCAGACAAATCTGATTTCTTACAAGGTTTAATTAGCTTCTTTTGGGCATTTTTGTTCTCACAATAACACAAGGCAAAGGACATGCTCAGACCGAGGAATGACTTGGGTTTTGCATGTTTGGTTGCCAATTCACATCCTCATTGTGTGACAACACTGACCTATCCTACCTCATCAAAGTTCACCTGCTCCACTAACACAGACTAATCAGTGAATGAATATTCTTACCGTTTTCTGCGACCAAATAAATTTTTGCAAGAATTTAATAAACCAAACTATTTTCAGTACCGATAATTCAAATGCCACATATTCATTTCAAATACTTCCATATGTGTTGAAAATCAGAGCTTTAAATATTCACCTGCTTAATAAATACAATTTGTGATGGACTATATTTTCTTTATTAGATTTTATCAAAACCAAAAGTATGCTGCCTGTTCTAATGCAGGCTGGAGGTAAGTTAGAAGGGGGGGGGGGGGGGGGGTAAGTTGGCAGTATCTTATAAGTGTGCTCCCCCCTAAAAACTAAATGCCAGCATCATTGCTGGATTGAATATCTCACCTGTCCAAACAATTTACTTCCATTATATCATACAAGCTTATTTCAAACAAAATCAAAATGAGACTGACCAGACACAACAGATATGGCATGAAAAAATACCAACGGACATTTTTTATTGAACCTGATGTCAGAGTGTCCAAGGAGAAAAAGAAAAAATCTATATCCATATTGTATACAGCATCTTGCAAGCATCATCTGAGCTGTACCTACTACCTGGGACATTTCATGCCTGCAATCCACTACTATACTTTGCAATGCACCTTGCTAACAATGATCTTAACATGTCTAAATAAAACGTGATATTAGCCGGGCCTACTCGATTTAACATTCACAAAAATCGATGCCTCTACATATCAAAGATCCTGATCCAATATGGACCTTGCAATCAGGAGCCAATCCAGTGATAATTCATACATTAAATCAGAATCTTACTCCACACCAGACCTTACAAAGACGATCTACAAGAGGTGAGATACATTTATGAGTAGTGTCCCCTTCACACTGGACCTTACAAACATGCCTCCCTCAGGACTTACCATGCCTCACTCAGGACTTACCACGCCTCACTCAGGACTTACCATGCCTCACTCAGGACTTACCACGCCTCACTCAGGACCTACCACGCCTCACTCAGGACCTCCCACGCCTCACTCAGGACTTACCACGCCTCACTCAGGACTTCCCACGCCTCACTCAGGACTTCCCACGCCTCACTCAGGACCTACCACGCCTCACTCAGGACCTCCCACGCCTCACTCAGGACTTACCACGCCTCACTCAGGACTTACCACGTACTTACCACTGCTGAGGTGTGAGCCTGCACATCTCATTACCATTCATACTGGGAACGCACATATTCTACATGTTAGCTGTCAATATGGTTTGCTACACAAATCACCAAGTCAACAAGTGTGGAAAGAGAAAGATTGGGAATTACTACTGCAGTTTGTGAAAAGCTGTGTGGAATAGTAATTGATGTTGGTCCTTTGGAACAAGTGTTTGTGGTGGCTGCTGAAGCGAAGCCTCTCTCCCGGTAGAACCCGCCAGCTGGTGATAACCAACACCCACAGGGCCTTTTCCAGGCAAATACGTCAGTGGCCACTCTAAAAACTCCTCAATGTGACACTGGCATGTTAGCTACTCTTTATGGAACCATTCATGTATCATTTGGACATTTTAAAAGCAGAAATTCTCTGCTTCAACCATGTAACCCCACCAGATCTCGAGTTTTGGTCATTTTGTTACCGGTATATATTGATATCTGAACTCAGACACTGCATCTGAGTCTCCCCATGACAGTAAAAGAGTATATGAAATGTTATTTGGACCTATATTACAATCAATTAAATGTATGTAACTTAATATTATGTGATATATACTACTGACATGTAAAGAACAAGTGTGGTTTTGGGTCAAGGAGGCCCTTAATGACCGAAATAAAGTTGCATTCAAGGACCACCTTTGTGGATTGTGTCGGTTAGACATAGAAATATGTTATACTATTGAATATGTTTGAGATCAAAGATTTATCAAGATTTATTAATATCAATAAACACCATTCAGACAAGGATAATGTCACGAGCAACCATTGCTTCACTGGTTTCAATTATAAACTTGAAATCTCATTAAATTCTTATAAATTTGATAGGCATTTCAATGGAATGGAAACAAAAGAGATAACAAATTTGACTTCATATTCCAATAATATTTTTCAAGGTTTTATCTTTTATTGATGAGGTTTTAACTGCCAATTTGTTTTGCATTAAATTCCTACTTTAAAAACAGATCATCATCATTACCTCTTTCTTGAAGGTTCTTGACATTGTGATATGTCTCCAACAAATAAACATTATTGATCATATTTAAATTGAAAAAAAAGGGTTTTCTTTCACCAATTAGCTAAATAGAATTATCAAATTACATATTGTTTTCAGTAGGACATTGTTTAAATTTGGATAATGGTTGGTGGCTGGTTGAACTTGGTGATGATAAAGTGGCATAACATTTTTGCACTTAACATCTATCATGTCTGTCTGAAAAAGAAAAGATTGGGGAGGTAATGTCTTTCTCCAGGCTACTGTAATTATCGCTATATATAGAAAAGGCTGTATGCCAGGTTAGTGTGGAACAATAAATCAACTACTCTCCCTAGCAGATCCTGGGTTTATACCAGGCTCTGCAAGTAAAGGCCAGAAATGACTTTTCAAGTCAGACCACACCCAGTAAAGTTCTTTTTCAGCAGTCAATAGGCCTAGAGTCAAATATTTTGTCACATGTGGTAACACAGCTAATTGGCATCATTGTTATGATTAGAAAGTGAGTACAACAACAAATGAGTTGAGATATTAGTGATATGTATGTTAAATAGTCATACAAAAATAATCATGGGAGAGAGCATCATGATTCTTGGGCAAGACCAGTATATCAATGATATACTTTTCAAAATAGATATTTCCAATATCCCTTACCTATAAATGATCCATTCTAATTTACTTTTGAACATGCAAAATGGGCATGTACACATGTACAGTTGTGGCATTGTGTGTGAGCATGTACAAGAGCCAACCAATTGCAAAGCTTCATGTTAATGTGTGGAATAACCGAATGCACAGAACAACGTATATATGTAGAGATAGTATGTGACTCTACCTCGCCATACATAATATAAATCATCACCATGGTTCTAATAAAGTTGATTGCCATAGACACTTTGATTCAAATTGGTCTACTTTTTTAACAATTTAGGTGCAATATATTATTTCTGGCTAAACCATTTGTTTTTGTGCTTCAAAGAACAATGACATACAAATTTATGGGTTAAACCCAACCAGCTCAAATCTCAAAAGAAATCATCAAACAATGAGCCTCTTTCTCATGAATAACACGGCAACCCCAATATGATCAAAAATGGTATTCAATCCATCTCAGGGATTGATTTACAAATTCCACACATGTCAGAATATATTTAGTTTCACCACAGAATGTTTTACGTGAATACAACAGCAACAAAAACAGAAATGTAATTATGTATTACAAGATTTATTAATCTAGTTATACTGGGCATGTTTTAATCCACACATGTTTTTGATTTCCCATTTAATGTCCTCTGAGAATAAGTGAAGCATTACAAAAATAGGACCCCCTGAACTCATTAAAAACTGTATATACCACAAGCAGTGTGATGGATGTCTACATGCTGCAACTATAGATCCTGCCAATTCATACATGTATTTGATTTTCATGTTTTGCTTGCACAAAAAAATAGCTGTGAACACAAAACAAATGTCAGTGACATCAGAGGATCTGTAAATAGTGTTATATTTACATGACATAGCCCACATGGTGGATTTGGCCAAAGAAGAATTGTGTGGTGCTCAAGATTTGTCCATGTAGATGCAAGCAAGCTAATGACAAAGCTGGCATAAACAGGAGAAACATTCACCACAACAGATGCTGCAGCCTAATATCTCATCTGACTGATATATAAATATGCAAACACTTTTGTGCCAAAAACAAATGTCTTGAATGGAACAGCCAGCATGAACATGTGACGTTTCTCCTTTTTTTTCAATCATCAGTGTTATAACTATCTGTAACTGCCACTACAATAATAACGCTGACCAGGACAAATTCTGATCTCTCCCTGACTTCTGGCCAGAGAGAAAGGTTGAGGTGTATTCACTTGGTCCATCCCTGTCGTCCTATAGGGGAATAAGACCTGGTGATTGCTTAGTGAGCCCAGTGTGAGCCTCCGCAATCTGCCTCACCTCTCCCCAGCCTCAGGCCTCAAACACTCTGCCAATCACACACTGACACACCTACCGGTATGTCTTGACATCACCACAGGTAAGCAACCTATCTTATCACACAACTCATTATTATTATCCATTTCATTATCTTGCGAATATATTTTTTATTTAATTGGATGATTTAAAATATTATTGTATTCATTTCATGACACCATACACCAGAAACAAGAGGTTTCAAATTATAAATAAATCCCCATCGACATAACTGAATAGAGTTCATAGTTTACCATTTAATTTAATAAATAATTTGGATAATCTTCAGCAACTGTTACACAATAATCATTTGTGTTTGTATTATAACTTTCTGTTTGTTAAAAAATAATGATTGTATGGGTATTGTATTACTGCTGCCAGAACATGACATATGACATTTTTCCCTTTTAAACTGCATGTAGAACATGTCAATATTGCAGCATTTAGCTGTGTGGCACACAGCAGTGGTGGATAAACACAATGTGTTTGACTACATACTTTTTAGCATGTGCCATCAATGCCACCTGTTACACAAATCATTGACTTCTATTGAACTACTGATGCACACACATCTTTTTATGATGAGTTTAATCTTTATAAAATCAAAATGTCAATATTGCCATGAAACCTAACACTGGAAAATGTCACAAATGTAACAAAAAGACTTTGAAGTGATGGTTCAGGCCTGAACCATAACCATTTGCCCAACAATGTTTTATGACTTGTCAGGCAAGTATAGGCAACTGGACATTTCTGTTCCACATGAATATTGGTCAAGTATGTTATACTGAAATTATTCACCTTAAAGTAAAACTAAACGATGCAAAATTGCTGACATCCATACTGTCATTGTGTTATATCATATGGAGGTGTTATTGAATGGTATGTTCTTTGTTTACTTCCAATCTGGTCACCTTGCAGGTTTAAATTGTTTTCAGGACAAGTGAATTGAATTTCAGGGCATGCAGATTTTCAAATGTACTCGGCCACTAGCAGTTGGCACAAATATTATTATCAGGCCTATGGGTTGACTAATAACTACCTGTTCAACCAATTTTATCTTTCATACAGATAATTTATCTGAATAAATACAAATTTATCTTTCTGATGGTAGTTTGTACAAAATGCCCTGTGAAAATAAACGAGAAACCTAAGATGATAACATTGATTTTTTGTATCAGTTATACCTCAAAATGTTCCAGAATTTAGATTTTGATGAACCTGGAATTCACAAGCCTGGTTTATCTGGGTGTTGTAATGATGCACAGGACATATGCCACATATTTCACAAGATCTGCTATTTAATGAATGTGACAAATTTTGTCTATATTCAATTAGACCTTTGAATGATCTTTAACTTAATTGATTTGCTTTTTTGTTTTGGAAAACATTAAAATAAAACATGTTTTTGGAAAACCTTAAAATTTGTATGATATTCAAGTTGACCTTTTTGAACGATTCTCAACCAGACGTACTTGCAATATTCTCCCCATTGATCTATGAAACAATTTTGTTTCAAATTGAAGGGGTTTGGTATCTAGAAGGATAATTATAGATTGATTTCCTGGAGTCAAGCAGAACTCAATATTCATGTGTGACAATAACATACTTAGGGAAACATGTTTTTGCAGGAGATGGGAGGGGGTCTATTTTAACAGAGCTAATATAGTGTAGCCTATGATAATATCTATCACCCCATTCTGAGGTAGATGATATTACATGGTTGACAGGGCCACACTTGTCATACAATTATAACATCTGACATACAATGCCACACACCCTGTACATCTTACACATTTCTCCCATACCAAAACATTACAGATATAAACCATGATAGCAGTTGGCTTGCATCATTTTGAGATCATGCCAGAAGTTGACTCTATGGATGATCCACATGCACAGTCTCAGCAAGGCATCACTTTTCTGAAAAGCGGCACATGACCCCAGTGCAAACATGACTGAGATACCAGCTGACTTACCCAAAGTTCTGGGGCAAGGTGAGAAGCTCTCCCAGGGCGAGTCGCTGCATGCCGTGGGTAGTGGGGACGTCATCACTGTGCTGCTCCACCAGGATGTCGCTGGGCAGGTCTCCCCCACTGTGCGGGGTGCAGTGAGACATCAGAAGTGACGGCTTCGTCAGCCGCATCACTGAAAGAAAAAGGAAGATCATTGATATGCATTGTCAAAATCTTTGTTAAATTAGCCTAGTAGATTAGTATACTTATATTCCAAGGAAGATAAGATTTGTTATCCATGACTAAAATGATGTCCATTTAATTAATGAAGAGTTGATAAGATGCTGAATCTGTCCTTGAATAAACATCTCTTCCATTCTATAGCAGCAGGATAATAGAGGAGAAGGATTTAGTATACTGAGCTACAGGCTATCTCCTGTAAAGTAGTGCATTCATCAGGGAAAAGTTAAATAGACACAATATATTGAATCAGTCCTCATACAAATGAAGCCCTGATCACATTGCAATCAGAGAGTACCTCGGAGAGAGAGATAATTGTCCTGCTGCATCAGAGTAGCTCAATGTTTGTGTTCCAGGCTTGTTTAAATGATGTTCAGGTGCACAAGTGACATGGCATGACATTAATTTTGTGAACATTATACATGCATGTCTCATCTCATTACGAGAGCAGATCTTTGATCTACCATATGTGTGTGACCAGGGAGACAGTTTACTGTCAAGCCACACACTATACTAACCAAATCTTGCGTCACAAGCCTACTTCAAGCCACACACACATTCATATAAATATATATATATATATCTCAACTGGACCAAAACAGCTTCATTCAGTGATGCTTTGAATTTGTTCCAGTGAGAGTTATATATAGCTGAAATATAATCGTGGTTTCACAAAGCAGATTAGACTGGTGACTCAGAATGGCGATATCCACTGACACAGCAGCCCATAAGCTAGCAGCAAAACCAGTGATGACAGTCAAGCTTCAATTATTCTTTATCCACCAACAATTGGCATCTTTCAGAAAGTCTGATCTCTAACAGATCTGTGCCAAGTCAATAAACAATTTATCACTGTCCACTATTGAAAACGAAAATCCATGAAAACTAAGTCATAAAAGAATGAGGTTATAGCAAGACATACCTTTACAAGAGAGCATTGTGATATAGTGGCGGTTATGGTAATCTCTACATGATGGCTGCAATCATGGCATGATTTTTGCCTCATTCACTTGGCATGCCGGGCACACAGGTCCCAATCTAATACAGCTTTGTGTGATCAAAGTTAGTGAAATTTCTCCCGCCAAGATTGGCTAAGGGAGCTGAGCAGTGATGAGCAAAGGAAACATCTTGCTGATAAAAACCTATTTTTACATAAGGGAAATCAATGATTGGTCATGAAGGACCTGGCTTGGGTTTGGTATATGTCTGTCTTGAGCTTTCTCACTGAGTAGTCATCTGATGCTGGGAGAAGTGTGCATGTTTTTTTTATAGGGAGAGCAGTGATGGGTTGGGGTAGACGTTTACTGAGCCCGCCGGCAGTGCGTAAATATATGCAGCAAGTTCCCTTTGTTCCCCGCTAGACCACACTAATGAATAGACAACCAAAAGCTAACTGCAGTTTATCAGGTTTTTTCTGACCAGCATTGACATTGTATGCCTTATATGTTGAACGATGAATACTCCACAAATTACAGACATGGGAATATAACAATGGAACAAACAGCTATTTCATATGGCTCATTGGTCAGACAAAGGGCAGCCCTATGGTTAGAAGTAGCGTCCAACTCATGACCATGTGCATGATGTGTTTCTCAGTGTGAGCATGGGACACACATAAGGGGATGTACTGACATGACAAGTCTAGTGATTATAGGGAGGCTCAGAAATACATTTCCTGCAAAACTGTATCAGGAACTGAATCACCCATTTACTACTGGTTCTTAGTATGTCAAACTCCACTCACCTATCTAATTATATATCAGCGTTCTATGGCAGGTAATAATAATTATGGCACTTATGCATACAGCGCTTATCCACAAATTCTGGAAGTACTCAACCATGAGTGCCTGAGCATGCTATGATTTTTAAAGAGACAAGTTTTAAATATGCTGTAAAGTGATATTGGTGATATCTATGAGAAAATACCAATGATGTATTATAAAAACATACCAGCATGCTTTATTCCAGACAAAAGTGCATACCTAATTGCTCCTATAGTCTCCTGAATGGCAAGTTCTATTAAACAGAGGATCATTTTACATGGCTCCTAAGCCTCCTTGGGACCTAACCAGCTAAGGCCTGAAAGGGCATCTTGCAAATAGTAAGATGTATAGCGGCATTAATGTACTTAGGCAGAAGTCTGATATACTATGACGAATAGTGGCATGAACAACAAGTTGTGAGGACATGTGCGTTGATGAAGTAGCTCTAGCATAGTGTGAGTGGATGTTTTAGCACTCAGCACCAACTTTCTTGCTGACAGTCCCTATATATGTGCCATTCTGCTGGGCATACGGTAAGCCAACCTGATTGCTGTGAGACCCTGTTATGGCTGGCTGTCAACAATGTCTATCACTCTTATATAAAGAAGCTTTGCAATATGCTTAGTCAGTTATGGCATAGTGTGTCCACTCTGTTGCCCTAACAGCAACGTGAGTACTCCTTTCTTTAATTGTGACAGGGATAGTTTCAACTTTGTCCACCAGGTGGCTTTTCCCAGTTGGACTTTGACCTGTCTGTCATATTCCATCATCAAATACATTTTTATCGATGTGCAATGACACATAATTACAGCCCAGTTACACCACTAAATGACATGCTGCATCTTTGCCATCAAGTTCATCTTCCTGATAAGCCTCATAACACTGCATCAGAAATTCAATTACACCCCATAAGCTTTCCTATAGAAACAAAATAGACTCCTCATGCATATTGAGAAAGTCCCATATCAAATCCATGGCAAATTTCCATGGTTATGACCCCAATATAATTATGTGTCTACTTGGTGACATTCTTGTCTTGTCTGCAGATTGCATGGGGAAAGTTTGGCCATTAGTGCACTGTATTATGGCGACACAGGTGGTTGGGAGGCTGTGCTCTCACCACTGAACTCTCCACTCCATCAATTTACATCTAACAGGTTACAGGCCAATTTTCACACTTCCTTGATATGCCCATAATTGACAAGACATATAATGAATATCCATCACGGACCAAATGTGGACAGAAATGCTGTTTGGCAATTCTGTACCCAAATGTGTAAAATCTGAGCTACCTGCAAAAGTACACCAGCTTAGAAGGGTATAGGGGGGCACAGCAGAAAGCCCAGCAGTTAAAACCAAGGCTGGCGGCACATAACAAATGGTGGGGATTGGTGGTGGTGCTGATAATGACCAGATGAGAGCATGACTTGTAGGGGAGATCAGAGTGCACAAACCATTAAGCTTGGCTTGTCTGTGACCTGCAGCTTTACCAAGTTTTCAAACTACCAGGCTTGTTACATCTCTTTTTTCATGTGAAAACTTATTCAATATTTACAATAGCTTGGGGGTCAAACACTAGGTGCTGGAAAAATATCCACAGAATTTTATTTGATTTAATCTTTTATGAATATGACACAAAGATTTTAATATATCTCTTCGGAATATAGTGATACAATCATGTACTTATTTCAAATGACCATATATGTAGAATAATTAAATTTTATTCATACTGTTAAGCACCAAATGAAGAAGTTGTATTGGACAATAAACAACTGTGGCTTGGAACATTTAATCTATTTCCGTAGTATTCCGTAATTTTTTCCATATCAATGCCAACTTCGTGGAGCTCAAACTTCCAACCGAAACATCCATGTTTGTGTGTAGCAGTTAAATATACAACATGACAATAACAATTGTATGTGGTGATCGCATTTGTTTTTGAAAAACTATTGTTGCTTGAATACATTTTGTTGTATTTCATTCTTGTATAATGGGATGATTTTATAACTATTGTGGAAATGAAACTCTATCCTTCCCTCATGACTAAATATATAATGTAACATTCAATTGTTATCACTGACAAAAATAAATAATGAAAACAATACTTTCCCATACTCTGAATGAAAACAAATACATTTTGGGGTAGGCTTGATTTGTTTTGTTAAAAAACAAACCAACTTAATTCAAACCTTGTTAACAAATAGCATCATTTTTTCCATCTAATCTAATATCACACAGTAAATACATTATTGTAATATCACATGGAATTATTCACAAAACACAATAATGAACCACAAAGTTGCTTTGTGTAATGGAGGCATATACATACGATTTCCAGACCTGCGGTAGTTACCTTTGATGAAATAGAGCAGGAATTAGGGATATTTGCTATATTATATTAGGAAGCCGTCTATGTTCCTGCCAGGCCTGAAACAATGCAACCATTAAACATCTAACTCTCAGCAACTTTTCATTTCCTGAATCATAATAACATGATAAGCAACCATGATCAAATTGGTAAGCAATTCTGGCGCGAATGTGAGAAGCATGATTAGCTTGCATGGTATCTGTGTGCTGCTCTATCTAATAACAGCAGGTACATAATACAATAATCTCAGCCCCATCTCATCGGAGATGTTTGCCTCTTGCTGTGTCTACCGGTTGGTTAACTGCACACAATGTCAGCAGATGACAATTTACAACATTTTCCATTTATTTGAGATAAAGCCATTGTTAATCTGATAAGTTACATTGAGAAGTGGAAATTCTTTAATAGAATAGAAACATAGGCAGTAAATCATGTGTAAATGTGACTTGGGCATTGCCTTGCCATGCTGCAGTGTAAGTGCTGACACCTGGGATGAGTCGGCACTGATATATCACTGAGTAAATCAAGCAGACTCACTGACAATTATGCACATATAGGATCTTAATGGAAAATGGAGTGATGCTTGTGTTATGAAATAGATTAACAAAAAACAATAATGAAATGCATGAGATAAAATATTCTCTGTGGGAACGGTGAAAAAAGCCATCCGCTCCATAATGACAACATTGCACACAGAGAAGTGTCACATGAGATCTACACATATGCTATAATTAATTGTGGTTTAATCTTTGTGACAGGCATTGTGAGAACGAAATTATCCTAAGCCATGTGCTTGCAATAAGCCTTTTTCTTATCCTTGTTTGACGAAATAATTTAGCCAGATTCATTTGATATTCCAGGTAGATCTCTATCTAACAGCACAACTTTTACTTTGCTCAGTTAATCAAAATCATGTCTTGATTGCTCTAACACTTATCAGGGTTTTCAATTTTTCAAACTTCAAATGAGCATCAACAAACATTTTGTAAATGATTGCTGTAAAACAATGTGACTAACTGAAACAAATAATTAGGGCAGGTCTGTAAGGAAATGCTGCATTGTGGGATTTCTTAGTTGTTTCTTCAGACCTAAATATAAGAGGCTGTCAACCCAGACATCTCCCGACACACGCATGACAAATCACTGGACTTTTTATACCTACTAGTCTGAAGTTTTACTGATTATATTTGGATAATTTTTTACTGCTAAGACAAGACATTATTACTGATAAAGTATTTGCCTTCCTGACAAGATTCTCTCCATTATATCCAAAAGTAAAGTGCATGCGTGTGGTTCATGCAGCAATTTGGTGAGTACATCAAATTTAAGGAAACCTGGTAAAAGCCAGATACCGAAAGGACAGAAAGCAGAGGTAAGCTGAATCACTTTTCAGGAGTAAGTAGATTTACTTCCAAGCAAGTCCTATCATTATCTGGTCTCACTGTGCCACTGGTGCCATGTTTCTATATGTCACATCAACGTCTCTGTATCTGGTCTCACTGTGCCACTGGTGCCATGTTTCTATATGTCACATCAACCTCTCTATATCTGGTCTAACTGTACCACTGGTACCACGTTTCTTCATGTCACATCAATCTCTCTGTACCTGGTCTCACTGTGCCACTGGTGCCATGTTGCTCTGTGTCAGATCACCCTCACTTTATCTGGTCACACTATACCACTGGTGCCATGTTTCATGTCAAATGTTTCATGATATATCACATCAACTTCTCCATGTCTTGTCACTCTGTGCCACTGGTGCCATGGTTCTATGTATCACAGCAACTTCTATGTATCTGGTTAAACTGTACCACGGGTCCCAGGTGTCTATGTGTCACATCAACCACTATCAGTATATATCTAATTCTCATTCCCACTGTGGTGCAAAAGTTCGTGATTCACAAATGTTCAAAGAGAGAAATAGTAATTTTGCATTTACCATGTATGTGATACATCAAGGCTTCAAAGACTGTAAAATGAAATCTAAAAATGTAAATCTCATAACATACCAAAAGAACTTGTATCTCTGATATGAAGTGTATATATTTCAGTACAACTGAATAAACCCAAAGGAATATTACTTTCTAAAATGCATTGAGTTGCAAAGATTTCAAAATCATTGCATGTTAGTTGAAATTGTTTCAGCAAGAAAGTTGCACTTCTTATGAAGCAAATGTACATATATCTTTACATGAGTGATGCTTCAACTGTCAGGAATGTGCTGAAGCAAAATTATGCTTGTCAGAATGTGAGGTCTTCATAATGAAGGTTGTCACACATCTGTCTTATGGGCTGATGGATTAGAGTACATTATCTGCAAACAAGGGATAAAGAAGGCATTAACCCTTTATTGATCATTTTAAATTTATACCCTTCATTTGAAATATATGTAAATGACCTACAGCCACAATTATCAAAACAACTTAATAGGATTTTACATGGAAGATCTATTTTATCCATCTTAAAGGGTCACCAGCAATTTGATTTTAATGACTTTCTGTTGAGCAATCCAAACTTCATTGTTACAACACTAAGTCAGTGGTGATGAGTTTATAGCGAAAAGTGAAAACAAAATCACTTTTATCATGATTTATGACATTTCCTAACCAATCGAGGACCATCTTTGAAATAAATGCACATTTTAATTGGAATGCTCCACAAAGAATGCAGCTCAATTACATAAGATCAGCGCAAGATTGGGATAATCCTGGAACAAATTTATTGTACTTTTACTTTAATGGTCGACACTAAGATGGAATGATTTTCTGAGAATTCTCTCTGAAGATGAACAAAGAAATCTCTGGTAAGCAAAGATTATAATCTGAGACATTCAATTTTCTCCTCATAAATTAGGTCTGTCATCACTTTTCATCAATACAGATTGCACCTCTCCATGGAGATGTACCTATTTCATGGGAAATCTCAAGTGTTATTCATTTTCTTTTGATTAAAACCTTAAAGTTCAAGGTGACATGAACTGTAATTGAATCTTCCAGCCTGAGGAATACATAATAACAATATTGTTGAATCGGGAATGTTAATATATCACAATTGGGAACTAATGTTTTGAATATGTCCATAGAGATATGAATACATTCTAATACATTTCATTAAAAATCTGAGTCTCTCTGAAAATGTTTTAGTTCATCATGCAAATTATCCAGGAGGTTGAGATATTTCTGAGATACATGGCAATCAGAAAGAACAAATAAAGTTTAACCGATCCTTTAAGATAAAAGTGAATTTGATTAAGTTTCAAAAAAGATTGAACTCTCATATTGCAGAGGTGGGAATACGAGTCACAGAGGGATCAAGTGATCTACGAGGGCACGGTGACAACAGGTGGAGATGACAGAGAGAAGGTAAAATTAACCAAACACCCATGATGACATTTATAAATAAGCTGTCTCCTTGCTCCCACTGTAGCAGCAGTTTCTCTATTTGGATTGCGTGAGCTGTGTGCTTAATTGGAAGGGGATTGTCGCACGGGTTCTGATTGCAGGCAGAAAGATGACAGTATGAAAGATTCTCGTGGCGGGCATAGAGAAGCCAATGAGACTAGGCAATTATGTCTGATGTGTACTCTGCCAAGGTCTGCCTCCCTGCAAGTATTACACAGTCCATACTAACATTTGCTCCCGCTTTGTAGTACCAACAGCACAATGTCTGTGTTGAAAACAGACAAAATTATGGAAAAATCATTCACAAAAATTATTGTATGCATGTAGATATCTTTATTGGCAGTAAAGAGGTCAAATAACAAGGCTTCAAATCAAGGTGCCCTCCTCTGATAGCAAACTGCATTCTCAAAATCAATATTTCTGACATTTGGACAAAAATACAAAATAAAATAGAGGGTGTATAAAATCCTGTTGTCAACAATACTGATCTTTTTCAATTTCAAGAAACATATGATTGAATATTGTGAATTCGCTTGTCCCTTTAATTTTCTAAAATCAAACAAATAGCCAAATATCTTAAATGATGACAAAGGAAATGAATGGTAAATATTAATTATTGCAACAATAATTACATCAAACTTTAAATCTGCAATTAAAATGATACTTTCTTTCATCTGTCAGAAATCTGATGTTTAAGGATTCCGATAATTTCATCATGTTGCCCTTTTTGGCCTCCTTTGAAGTAAAATCTTTCACAATTTTACTTCTTTCCCATCCCTCAAAAGAAAATATTTTGGTAATTGAAACTTTGAAACAACAAAACTGGGTGCATAAACAAAGACAGCACATTAGCTCTGTGACTTGAAAAGCAATTATCTCTTGTATTTCAGCATCAGCGCCTTTCATCCTACTCAGAATCTTGGGGCTCAGAAAGGGACACATCACATGACAATTCTCTTCTTGCATGTTTCACTTCTGTGTCTCTGTCTCACCAAAGATTTAGAGAATAAATTGAGTTGTGAGGAGTAATGTAGGGATGTATGAGGAGGGTATTGACCTCCCAGCATGCCCCTGGACACAACCCCTTCCCAATCAATCATCATATCTCATCATCCTGCATAATTGCTGTGAACAACGTTAACTGTAGGACATAGGAAATGAAGGAACATATATCACATAAAACTTCACAATATGACTTCAATTAGACAGAATATATGATAATAGTTTGAGGCCATACATATCACCATTGTTTGGCATCGTGGGATCAATGGAGAGACATTAGTAATGAGGTTATCAACCAATGAACAGGGAGTGATTATGACCTGGTCAGCTTTCTACTGATAGAATCTGGGGATGTTTTTCGTATCATTTCCTTGTTTTGATTTCATGGTAGAATAATAGTTCTGACATCCTGATTGATACATTCATATTTGAGCCTCACTAACAGCAATGATG
Source organism: Amphiduros pacificus (assembly GCA_949316495.1). Classification (NCBI taxonomy): domain Eukaryota; kingdom Metazoa; phylum Annelida; class Polychaeta; order Phyllodocida; family Hesionidae; genus Amphiduros; species Amphiduros pacificus. The sequence goes on from OX439000.1 coordinate 8,686,813, forward strand.
TTAATAATTAAAGCTGTGCTGCTAGAGTGCACTGGGAAGATGCCCTCCTCCTAAAGTGGGAGGTATTGGAGGCTTATTGTTCTGGCATCGATAGATGAGAACATCTCATGTTCACAAGGTTTCCTGGTAGAAGAAATGGCCAGACAGAAGAGTGGACAGAAAGTAGATCACTTTGTTCCCTCTTTTAGGAGGGAATAATTTTTAGAAAAAGTAATGTTTGCACACTGCAAAAAGTTTATATCAAAATTGTTTGATTGGAAATATTGGGTAAAGTTGAACATCCCATTTAAAGTTATTTTATGTAATTGAAAATTGTTGAAAATATCAATAGTAAAATAAAATCCATTTAATTCAAATGGTGTGAGTTTAACTTGATATTAAAATAATAGTTGTATATATTCTACTGTATTAAAATAAAATATTTGTTTCATGTGGAAATACAAATATAACTATCACAGCAATAGTTTCATAGCAAAACAGAACTGTTTTATGGTATGAGTTGAATTCTGTATGAAATCTTAATGTTAAACCTATAAAATACAAAAGAAATAGCAATTTCCCACAAATAATGACATAACATCCTATAAGGTATGAGATGGAGCATTTCTTCCCCGCTGAGCTCTGTCTGCACTGGGAGTGCCTTTCCAGCACTGCTTCATGAGTTTGTCCTGCATCCTGTCATCTATACCGTGCTATCAGAGCAGTATTGTGGTCTGATGCTAGTGGGCAGGAAGCTTCCACATTTGTTAGCTTTTTTCATTAGGTATGTCGTGTTCCTGGTCTGGTCTCTGTCAATTTATATATGATATGTCCCTTTATTTTGAAAATCAAAAGTATCTTATGAAGTTCCAAAATCTATCCATATTTATCATCCTTCCAGTTGAACCCTTGCACAGAATAAAAAATATTTTATCACATTTATCTTTTGAGTATGATGATATTATAAAAGAAATCCATATATACATACACATGTACAAATACATATATATATCTATTAGCATTTGAACAGAATAATCAAGGAATAAGAAAATTTAAATTATCATTTAAGCTATACAACAATTTTCTAAGAAGGACTGCAAAACAATATATATGGTACATTTTGATTCAGAAAGGTGTTGGTTTTTATGCATACTCTCATCACATACTCTCTGGATCCAGACACTGCCTAATTCTTTTCATGCAAAGAGCTGGTAATTTTGAAAGGATTGTTAAAGTAGCCACCTTTGATCCTAATTGTGTTTGGTGGTGTGAGTTAGGAGGCTGGTCAAGCCTGATTGTATCACTCCTCTGCTAAATATAGGTCTGAAGATTGCAAATGAAACTAATCATGGTTCACCAGTCTGCTCTTAAATGGGCATCTCGGAGCAGGACAATGGAGTTGAGAATCGTGAAGATTCTTCATCGGCAGCACAAGTGGTAGATCACATTGGCAACTCTAATAGAGTCAATGTCTGACAAAACAACCTCAGACTTAAATCACATGTCATGATAAGATATTGTATTAGATATCATATCTAATTAGGTTGATATAAGATATATTTAAAAAAAAAGGAAATGTAGCCTTGACACCCTTTTCATGATAACGTTGTCAGGTGTCTGAGAGCGGCAGACCTATTAAGAACAGACATCTTTTATGCATTATATTGCATCATTATAAAAATGTCAATTAAAATAATTCAGCTAATCTTCCAAGACTATATCCTTTATTTTTTTATCCATATAAATGCGGTTATTATCTGCTTTTCTGAAATTACTACAGAAAATTTCAAGAAAAGATCAATGATACAAAGTATTTGGTTTATCGGTGAAACGCTTATAGTAACCTGAAGATGTCAGGTTTTTTATGAGGATATTTCTCAGACAATGACATCATCTACTTATGGGCTGGGCTGCTGTTGAAGCCAGAGATCCACACTTTATCGGTCCATGGTTGCTACGCCAACCCAGTATCCCTGGTATAAGGCAACACTGGTCTTTGTCACATGTTTTATGATCTAGTGATGAGGGTTTTCTACTATTTTATAGTAGCCACACCATTAATTAATTAAATGTGATCTTGCCATTTTGCTCATATCATTTTAAAAAGCTTTCTGAATGCACTATTCAGTTTTTACTTCATCAGTAAACAAAAAGCCACCCACAGAAGCCTTCAGTAATAAGTTAAGCCCGACGTGGCTGAAATAGATGGGCAACATAGTAGAGCTGCCGACACCACAAATGTTAAGCACCTGCTTTGTTCCTCACCAACAACCACTTACTCTATGTACAAACAGTGGTGGTGGCAGGCTTTGTGTCGCAGTGCACGGATGGCAGCTGGCCCTGATCCACAAGCACTGCAGGTGATACATGCTCAGCCTGAAGACAACCCCCTTCCCTGCAACTCCTGCACTTCTTAACAGGTCAAAGGCAAAACTGACCCTGACCTCTTTCAACAAGAAGTTTGGGAGAACAGTAAATGTGTTCTTGATTTCACTTTCTAAAGCTTGACCCCCTAGGCAATTCATGTGATTAGATTACTGATTTTGCCTTAATACAAGATGGCTCCCTCTTACACACTTGTAGAGAATTTAATAATGTGAGGAAAATGTTGATGGGAATGCTGACTGCCTGGTGCGAATGTGTTTGAAGATGAGATGCTAACCTGTTGGTGAGGTAAGCATGGTAAGACAAGCCGGAGTGTGGCATATTGCCTCCAGTCAGAGTGTCTGCCACCCTGCTGCACCCCAACACTGTTCCCCCCCACCCCCTTTACCCTCAAAACACTTGCAAACCTGAATTATGGATGAGAAGAAAAATGCTATAAGAAGAAGGTAAGTTTATGATATTACATTATTTTTGAGAAAAAAAATCAAATCATAAGACTTGCCTTTGAGAGTGACATTATCAGGAGAAGAATTAGGTGTGTGCATCTCTACTGTGCAAGAAGGCAGTGGGCTGTGGCTTGCAGTCCGCCTGATGGGGGCTTTATTGATGCTCTGGTGAATGTGCTTTCATACTGCTGCTTCTAACTTTGCCTCTCAGTGGATATCAACAGCCATTCCCAACTTTATAATAGTTTAACAAATGTCCACTAATGTTTTTTTCTGCCACACTGTTTTTTATTGATTAAAACAATATGGATAAGGTCTTCATTTTTCCAGATGTGCACTTTTCTTAAAATGATTTCCAATAGCCATTTGTTGAGTTTGAGTGTGCCATAATGGAGTGATGTTTTCTTGTGTTAGCTATTTTTCCAGGTGTTGCTTGTTAGGGAAGCCTCCTGGCAGGTACACATGACCTAACACTTGTAAAAGGTGGGCAGAGGTGGGCAGGGGCCACCAAGAAACCAAATCTAACATGTCTGTAACTTGACCTCAAGGTGAAGGGCAAGTAACCCTACACATAGAAAGGCCCTCATAATGTGAAGGCTTTATTTACATACAGTAAATCATCCAATATGGACAACATTTGGCAAGCAACATATCATCTAACAATGATTGCAAAAACAACAAATGGCAAAAAGAATATTGATCATCAAGCATCCATTCAATGCATACAGCTTCCCTGAAATGGGAGTGCATAAGATGAGCGTTTAAGCTGATGAGAAGTGACTGCGGCCTGCAGCCATCAGGTGAGGGGTTCATGAGAGACAGCTGATTACTATGGCTGACATGTATTGTGTATTGCCCACTGATCCTCGCATATTTACCGCTGCTGTTGCTTGGGGTAGGCCAAATATTAGCCCAATATTTGCATTATCCCTGGTGAAAATTAATTTAGGAATTCTGCAGTATTCTTTGGCTGTCATATATGGTCAGTGGAATGGAACTAGACTTGGCATATGTGCTCATACAGGATTCCTATCACAGTGAACCTGGCATAATTGTCTATGTTAATACACATTGCTTCCACATCTTATAATTTGATGGAAAGGGGAAAACTGACCCCAAGTCAATAGGAAGACATGATATAATGAGGCATGCGAGAATTCTGTGACAAGATTCTTAATGCAAGTATTATGGTGGATGGTAAAATATATGTTGTGATGTCTCCTACTTGCTGATAGCATTTGCCAGCCCCGTCAGCATCAACCAGTGCAGTTAGCAGTGACCAACTTGGCAATCTCATGATTGGCCCCAGATAAAATATAACCAGAGGATTATATAATTTTATAATATAAAAAGATGGATTGGCTGTGTCTGCAGAGTAGATGATATGTAAAGCAACATGAAAATTCACTTGACAGAACAAGTAAAGTCACTCAGGTCCAATAAGCCAATTTATCACTGTGATTATAGCCTTGTTGTGTCTTACCAAGGCAAACTCACAAGCCTGGAGACATCTCAGCAAAATGGGAGCCAGACAGCACTTGTATGTCGGGCCCTGCCTGTCACCAGCTATCGTAATGAGGCCAAAATATGAGCCATTAAACGGGAATAAGTCAGCTCAACAGCCTGGTAGAGAATGTCTCCTGACACTTGCACTTGTCCCACCTGTCCTTACATGCACTAGATTGGACACAGCCTTGTACATTGAACTTAATCCCTGCAACCGTTCATGTGGCCAACACAACTGTAGTATGCTATTACTGGCGGTGTGACATATGCCCTGAGCAGTGGTTGGCAGCGGCTGAGCAACTCTACTGGCTGTAAGTAGGACTAACGCAGATGCAAGACTTCAGCCACTGCTTGTCCGATGACCTGATATTCATCCCTGTCTCAAAACTACACAATTAATTGGGCAGATTTCATTATGACGAGTGACTGAGTCAAGCTGCACCTTAAAATGGCCATATTAAGTTACCAAGCCCACATGAAGGCCTATCTTGATAGTTTGGTGATAAAATTGTCCACAGGGATTGGCACCCTTTGCACCTCTCTGCCTCTGCCAATATTGTAGAACTCGGGAACAGGAAATCCCCCAACCGAGTATAATACACTTACTCTGACCCTATTTCCAGTATTTCCTGCCTCCTATTACTGACACAAAACTAATTTTAAACAGCTTTTTTGACATTTTTCTTCAAATTAATTGAATCAGGTGAAGCAGCAAGAGAAGACATGAGAAGAATTAGTGACATAAGAAGAATTAGTGACATAAACAATGGTTTGGTCAGAAGAAGCTTGGAAGTCATAGACTAGAAGACAAGATTGCAATAAAAGCCTTGCTAGAGATTTAGTGATAAGACGCCCCCAGAACATGACTTTGATCTGACAAGTTCTTACATTTATCTCAAAATCAAACTCAAAAGCATTGAGGTTGTTACCTAGTGCTGACAAATTGAGAAGCATTCCCCATACTCTGAGCCAGGCTTAGGGGTTATTGTGCTGGCCCGTTCCTTTTAAAGATCTTTATTTCCCACTTTAACACATACTGTTTATCTTTGCATGTTCTTGATGATTTCTTTGTGCCATCAATGAGTCAGCAATGGTTCTAGCCTTTACTCTGTAAGGACACCAAGAGGGATAACACAACAGTCCACATAAGCACAAATGGTGAACTCTCTCTGGCTCATCCTAAACACTACTTAGCCAGATGACATATACTCTTTTTATGGCATAATGCCTTCTTGTCCATTGTCCAGACCCTACAATGGGGTCTTTATGAGAGCAATTGAGACATTTGCAAGATCAGGTGATCATTCACTTGTGGGCGTTGGGGATAGTGGCCCTCTCCTTGTCGAAATGGCATCTGAGATGAGATCTGGAGGAGGATAGAGGCGTGATCTTATCATTCAGTCATCCAACTTTTTATTATCAACTTGTTGCAATATTTGGAAATGCATGTAAGTAATTAATCCAAATGATGATTATAACATTCTACCACATCAGTGGCACAAGAGCAAAATAGATTACATAACCCTTAATGGTTCCCCCAATTAAATTGCCTTTGACATCAAAGTAAAATGTAGCATTGAATAATTATTTTCTGGTGTTGTTGGCACACTATTGGCAGCATCAACTTCCCATTATTCTAGTTTGCATAATACACTGTGCTGTTTAATGTCTGTGCATCACTGAGGCGTAAAGATTAGCCATACATTTGTCATCCCTTTAATGTGTCAGCTGATTCAGCCTGGAGATCACACCAGTGTGTAGCTAAATATAGCTACACAGGATGAAATGAAACTTTTTTTTGGGTGTGAGGACAGGTGATGTTTCATCTGTATCTATGTGTGTCTGGTAAGGCAGTGTTGAGGATGAGGCCCTTAGTGCATCTCATCACTGTCTGGTCTCATCTCAACATGACCTCACAGCATTCTCATCTCCTGCAGCGGCTACTCTCTCCAACCAAAGTCCTGAAAAGCCTCAGTTCTAATTCTGCATCAGGTTCATAAGCCCAGTCTTGATATCCTAGCTTGCCTTGCTTCCAGCCCCTGTCTCCATCTACATCTACACTTGATCACAGACTCCGAATTCTTCAAAATCTATAACACAATGCCAATATAGTGGCCAGGCCCTCGTGCAGAACTCTCAAGACAAGCTACACTCCTGACAGAATTATTCATCCAGTTATTTCAAAAGGCTTAAGTCTTCCATACATCACTGTCTATCATTCCTATAAACCATCACAGGGCATGACAAAGGCAGCTTGTATAGATTTTCTACAATAGCATTATCCGTGTTTTCTTTTAGAAAGGGAACAAATATATCTGGAAAATAAAATGCTTTAAATGTTTTTAGTCCAACATTAATTATATCAATATTTAGTAGCTGGGAGCAGATAATTTTCATAGCATGGTAAAGTAACACCAATGTTTTGTCCCCTTTCATGTTATTTTGCAAAACATTTCATGGTTTTCAATATACTTGGTTAAAGATATGGAGATAATTCATAAAGTATGAAGTTGTATATAAGTTACAGATTTAAAAGATTCAGCACACAAATGAACTGAACTAACTTAATCACATTGGAACAATTTATTTAATATGATGCGATTTGGTTGAGTTTCATCTCTAGTTTCAAACATATGTATGATCATTAAAATGATCCTGCACATTGAGACTGGCCCTACCTTCCATAGCAGGACTTCTTTATCATATCAGTCCCTGCCACCAAAAGTATAAAGGTGTGCACAGAATCGAGCACAAGTTATCAGTATTCATAAAATCTGGCTGAGAAATGTTTGGTGAGGAATAAATGCTAACTGAAATAGATTCTGTTTTGTTCAGACAGCAGTACTGACTGGTCAGTTTATGTGTCAGTCACCTGTTTACAATCTATGACCTGATGTTGGTCAATTCGGACTTGATGATATTTTTGTGAGCAAGGCAAGCATTTATAACTTGGGGAATCCCAAATTTAGAATGGTATCCAATATGGGACAATGACTGCAGAGGTATTGAATGGTAATGTAATGCAGAGTAGACTGGCCCCTGAACCGTTCAAGACACTAAGCCGTACCCTGAACCTTTCAGGACACTAGGCCATACCCTGAACCTTTCAGGTCACTAGGCCATACCCTGAACCTTTCAGGTCACTAGGCCATACCCTGAACCGTTCAGGACACTAGGCCATACCCTGAACCGTTCAGGACACTAGGCCATACCCTGAACCGTTCAGGACACTAGGCCATACCCTGAACCGTTCAGGACACTAGGCCATACCCTGAACCGTTCAGGACACTAGGCCATACCCTGAACCGTTTAGGACACTAGGCCATGCCCTGAACCGTTTAGGACACTAAGCCATACCCTGAACCGTTCAGGACACTAGGCCATGCCCTGAACCGTTCAGGACAATAGGTCATACCCTGAACCGTTCAGGACACTAGGCCATACACTGAACCATTCAGGACACTAGGCCATACCCTGAACCGTTTAGGACAATAGGCCATACACTGAACCGTTCAGGACACTAGGCCATATCCTGAACCATTCAGGACACTAGGCCATACCCTGAACCGTTCAGGACACTAGGCCATACCCTGAACCGTTTAGGACACTAGGCCATGCCCTGAACCGTTTAGGACACTAAGCCATACCCTGAACCGTTCAGGACACTAGGTCATACCCTGAACCGTTCAGGACACTAGGACATACCCTGAACCGTTCAGGACAATAGGCCATGCCCTGAACCGTTCAGGACACTAGGACATACCCTGAACCGTTCAGGACACTAGGCCATACCCTGAACTGTTCAGGACACTAGGCCATGCCCTGAACCGCTGAGTACACTAGGCCATACCCTGAACCGTTCAGGACACTAGACCATGCCCTGAACCGTTTAGGACACTAGGCCATACCCTGAACCGTTCAGGACACTAGGCCATGTCCTGAACCGTTCAGGACACTAGGCCATACCCTGAACTGCTGAGGACACTAGGCCATACTCTGAACCGTTCAGGACACTAGGCCATGCCCTGAACCATTTAGGACACTAGGCCATGCCCTGAACCGTTTAGGACACTAAGCCATACCCTGAACCGTTCAGGACACTAGACCATGCCCTGAACCGTTCAGGACAATAGGTCATACCCTGAACCGTTCAGGACACTAGGCCATACACTGAACCATTCAGGACACTAGGCCATACCCTGAACCATTCAGGACAATAGGCCATACCCTGAACCGTTCAGGACACTAGGCCATATCCTGAACCATTCAGGACACTAGGCCATACCCTGAACCGTTCAGGACACTAGGCCATACCCTGAACCGTTTAGGACACTAGGCCATGCCCTGAACCGTTTAGGACACTAAGCCATACCCTGAACCGTTCAGGACACTAGGCCATGCCCTGAACCGTTCAGGACAATAGGTCATACCCTGAACCGTTCAGGACACTAGGCCATACACTGAACCATTCAGGACACTAGGCCATACCCTGAACCGTTCAGGACAATAGGCCATACACTGAACCGTTCAGGACACTAGGCCATATCCTGAACCATTCAGGACACTAGGCCATACCCTGAACCGTTCAGGACACTAGGCCATACCCTGAACCGTTTAGGACACTAGGCCATGCCCTGAACCGTTTAGGACACTAAGCCATACCCTGAACCGTTCAGGACACTAGGCCATGCCCTGAACCGTTCAGGACAATAGGTCATACCCTGAACCGTTCAGGACACTAGGCCATACACTGAACCATTCAGGACAATAGGCCATACCCTGAACCGTTCAGGACACTTAGCCATACCCTGAACCGTTCAGGACACTAGGCCGTACCCTGATCACCATCATAACATCCACCTGCACCAGCCACTGCCTGGGAGACCACAATATATTGTAAGAGAAGGTCAAAGTTGCTTACACATTTACAATTTCTGATCCTTCTTTTGAGATCACACCCATGTTTTATGTCACATCACACATATTGGCATTCAAGTTTGGATTTATGTCAGCGCCTCCACTTTATCACATCTTTTGCATAATCATATTTCTGAAAGGCGATGCATTTCCGATTTTTATGCATTCCTTTCTCCTGCCTTGCTGTCAATTTATGGCCTACTTTTTCAGCTGTGATAGGTTTATGAGAGCACAATGTCTTATGACTTGTCTTCCACACAGAAACAGCGTCTGTTCATGTGCTTTGTTCAAAGCATCTAAGACATGAGATCCAAATATTTGTCACTATCTATGAAACATGATAGTGATACATTAAATGTTTTATTTTGCCCATAATTCTCAAATTGTGTTTCATCCATATGATTTAATGCAACATCCATAATATTTAATGCAACAGGGGCTGAAATGCATTAACCATTCATATTAATAGATATATATCTTCTTTTTTCTTTCTTTGACATAAAGTCAAAAATATGAATACCAGTACATTTAATGTGAATGTTGAATTACATTTTTGAACATTTTTGAACAATATTTCATAGAATGAATATCTGTATATAAGTCAATGACATTCTCTCCTTGAAAATATACGTAAAACAGTTTGCATAAAAGAACCTGAAAAAATTTAGAGTAGGTGTAAATATTTAATGAGGAATTCTCACAGTCTATCTTGATGGGATCAGGGAGATAAATCTTGTCACCAGAGACTGCACAGTTATATTACAAAAATGAAATGATCAAAGTAAAACATTCTCCCTGTTCTACTGACCATAATATCACCTTTCTATTGGTACAGACTTTCCACTTGACAAAGAACCTTAAAGTAGAAGAGAGATGGTGTACATATCATTTCTTGCCCCAAAATGTGAAGAATCTAATTTTTAGACAGGAAAAGAGAAGTTTTGTCAGACTCTCCGATATCAAATAATATTAAAAGATCAAATACAAAGAATCTGCTAATAGGAATTCCATATGGAATGACCAATAGTTGGAGTATACAGAAGATGACTACAATATAAGCTTATCATGATACGTTAACTCACCACGTGCCCTCGTCCCAAATAAACAAAGCAAGCATGCTAATGAAGTTAAACTGATTTGAGAATGACATGCATTTCTGAAACATGCCAAATCTTGCATTATAAATTATATGATCAGGCATTTTATTAACCCAGGCATGTTATTAACCCTGGGCTATGAATTCTGTCTTATCTCAGACCATATGACACATCATTTTCTGCTCACACTTTTGTCACATTGCTCTCCTCAATGGACAGGCTATTTCCATTGGGTGACATCTTCTCCCCATTCTCGGTACTGAGCAAGGAGGATTGCATGTTGATTAAACCATCACCACCTTTCTCCAGCTATTTTTTCAATTATAGTTTTTCCGCCCACCTTTTCAATATCAGCATCAAAACCAAATTACATGGCTTTAAATAGAATCCTTTCTAAAAGATTAGTGGCTCTAGAATGTTGAGATATTAGTATCTGACATGAATATTTTGTTCTCATTACTCACTATCACAGACATCATTCTGAACAAAACTCGTATAAATTGCACCAACAAGAGTTTGGCGACATCATCAGAAACTTTCTTGTGCCATTCCTTTCAGATTATTCAACTCATTTATCAAATCTACAATTACAATATTTTGATTGAGTTGTTTCTCAGATCATTGGACAGATATTCTATAAACAAACCATTGAAATGCAAGCCAAGAATTCTTGCTGCTCATTCAAGTGATCTATACTTCTCAGGGGAACACTTTTGAAATATATTGAATTTCATGTTTTTTTTGCTACAGAGTGCCTTAGGGGACTTTGCTCAAATTTTTCTTTTTTTCTTAGTTTGCCGTGCATAATGAATAGGACATGAAGATTTATCTCAGAGAACTTGCCCAGATGGCCACATCAAATGATTTTACCTGTGGCATGGACTGTGATATAAAAATCTCAGATTCTCATTCCAGCCATGCAACGAGGAAGCAATTGACCTCGGGCGTCTGATGAGAACATAGTATAGTCATGATACCAAGCAGCACACTATGGAACCAAGCAGCACACTATAGATCCAAGCAGCACACTATGGAACCAAGCAGCACACTATGGAACCAAGCAGCACACTATGGAACCAGGCAGCACACTATGATACCAAGCAGCACACTATGGAACCAGGCAGCACACTATGGAACCAAGCAGCACTCTATGGAACCAGGCAGCACACTATGGAACGAAGCAGCACACTATGGAACCAGGCAGCACACTATGATACCAAGCAGCACACTATGGTACCAAGCAGCACACTATGGAACCAGGCAGCACACTATGATACCAAGCAGCACACTATGGAACCAGGCAGCACACTATAGACCCAAGCAGCACACTATAGACCCAAGCAGCACACTATGGAACCAAGCAGCACACTATAGACCCAAGCAGCACACTATGGACCCAAGCAGCACACTAAGGACCCAAGCAGCACACTATGGAACCAAGCAGCACACTAAGGACCCAAGCAGCACACTATGGAACCAAGCAGCACACTATGGACCCAAGCAGCACACTATGGAACCAAGCAGCACACTATGGAACCAGGCAGCACACTATAGACCCAAGCAGCACACTATGGAACCAAGCAGAAAGGGGAGGCAGTGGTTGTGGTGTGTCGCTGGCAGCAACAAGTACTCAGGCAGACCAGGTTGTAGCCACCTTACTTTGATGTGTACCAACCTTGCAAATCAATGCAGGCTCATATCCCGTGTGCATCTCTTCATCCCACATGCTACATCTTCACTCTAGATGCTCAATTCTTGCAATTATGACATCAAATAAAAACTCAATCTTTGAACACAATACGTGTACTTGAGGATCTTGAGATAGCATCATGTTTGAGTGCCAACTTGGCTTGAGCATGCACAAATTGTAATAAATACCAAACAACTGGCTGAGAAACACATAGAAATTAAGTGCACTGCTGAGATATGGCACACAAATCTGAAGAGCAGGAAATGGAAGGCAAAAAAGACATCTTTGTGCAGTGTCCAAATGCTGTACAACAGACTGGCATATGGCCTGAATCATGCATCTCTGTGATCTGGGAGGCAGACAAAGTTTAAACATTGTGATCAGCTCCACACCCTGGTCAAACTGCCAAGTCTGTCAAATACACAATTATATATACCATGGCACAGTGTTCACCTCCTATCTTGAAACAACCACTTACACACAAACACCAACTCTAAATTCTCATTTCTACACTAACAATACATTTTCTTATTTTAGCCTTTTAGTCCATATGAAAGATATCATCCATATGTACAGTCCATAGCAGGACTTCTCTATCATATCAGTCCCTGCCACCATAAATGTGCACACAGATTCCACTTTAAGTCATCAGTATTCATAAAAATCTGACTGTCCACTGATTGGTGAAAGAATATAAATAGATTTGTTTTGTACAGGCAGTTGTGACAGTTTATTTGTCAGACACATGATTTGACAGTTTATTTGTCAGACACATGATTACAGTTTATGACCTGATGTTGGTCAATTCAGATTTGACGATATTTTTGTGAGCAAGGCAAATATTTATAACTTTTCGAATTCCAAATTTAGAATGGTATCAAATATAGGGTAATGACTGCAGAGGTAGTAATACTACTGATGTAATGCAGAGTACCATATATGCTCCAAAAACCTTGATTTGTTTGTTTGTATGGGGTTTTACATCACTTTCAACATTATTTCAATCATTTCGTGATGAGACCTACTTGTAGCAGATATAGTGCTGCCTCACTGAATTGTCATGTCGCAGGTCCTTGACATGACAACCCACCCGGTCACAGATTTACAAGGACAACAGGTTAACCCCTTAGGCATGGGCCTCAGCTCATATGGGAAATTGTATCAAGAGTTCAATCCCAGCACAGCCTGGGTTCGAACCCACGACCTTTGGATCACCACAGAGGAACTGGTGCTAATAATCTGGCGCTCTAACCAACTGCGCCACGGCCCGTGGTCCTTCAAAAAACCTTGAAACAGACAGACATGATATATAGGTATTTAACTCTAAACATGTATTCAATACTTGAATATTATTGGATTGATATTTTCCATAACCAATTTTGTGAAATATTGGTGTGCAATACAAGCCTACTGTTACAAACATATTCTACAAAAACCCAAAATGGCTTAATGTTTCTTGCAATATATGAATGTCAAGGACAGTTCTCATGGCTGAAGACTATGTACATTTATTCTTAACCCACACAATGGGAGAGTATCTCCAAGTTACTCATCTACCATTTTGGGTGATCCATTTCTTTGGGAATGGCACAAAAACTGATGCCTAATGTCCTCATAAAACCACTATTAGTTGTTATATTAGGAAAGCAATGAACATTACACACACTAAAAGTGAGTATGTCCACAGACTTCTCACAAAAGTGGATTTATACTTTTCTACTGAACATATATAAAACTCCTCCTCTTCAGTTTAACTGTAGAACATTTGTTTTTCTACGTGTAGAAAGGCAAGTAGGAACAGTAAGGGTATTAAAGGGAAGAATGTCACAGAAAATATCATCACAAGTGTATTTATTCTACCAGTTGATATTTTTATATACCTGATGTGATTATCAATATCTACTTTAAAGAATATATATTTGATTTCATATTGTGTTGCTGTAAATAGAGGATCTGAGATTATTTCTTCCTATTCATAAAGTTAATAATGGACAGCACTTCTCATAAGTGTTACATTTCCATGCAAGGATGTGATAATCTGAGAGAGAGAGGACGGCATCCTCATCAGAGCGACCACAGAGCCAGTAATTACTACAGCTTGAATCACAGCCAGAGACTCTCATCTATATATCCCTCATAATTAGTCACATTAAGATGCTGCTCCTTGTCACTTGTTTTGGCTATTTTTGTTATTTGAATATCATGTTCTGGACTGTTCTCTAATATCATCAAATGGACATCATTTGGTACCTCAAGAATATCACCCATAATGCCACTTTCACTGCCAATCATTTTTGCATGTGAAATTGGTGCCATCTACAGAACAGTGGCAGAAATATCGCATCCACCATTCATTTCCTTGAGTTAAAAAGTAGATTTGAAATAAAGAAAAAGCAACCTGGGCTATGTCTTTCTAAAAGGCATTATCTTCAAAATCCTATCACTAATCTCCATAGCATATACACCATGTACACTGGACTGATACCATCCCTTTTGAACCCTTTTAAGCTGTGAGGGTCCATACAGGGACTAGAAGAGTGCTCAGAAATGTACCATTTTTGCACACTTCCCAATGCTAAAAGTTATTTACATAAATCCCACCAACTGACTTTCCAAGTCAGTATTGCAAGCTTTTTGGTCAAAGGAACTGAGGTGTCAGTAAGTCCAGTGCCTATTGTTCTGAGAATAGGTGTGATAATTAAACTGTCTGCTTTCCCACTCCTTGTCTACAACACATTTTGTGTGGCTCCTAACAATGCTTATCATGCATATGAATATTGATGACAAGCACAGATATCTTTGACAAAATGGCTCACTATATCGGCTCATTTCCATCAGAGGAAATGCAAACATGTATAGATTAATGTTACATGCAACACAGTATCATAGTAAATTGCTCCAAAATGTGTCATTTTATGAACACATCTTTGTTGTTGTATTACCTGTGGGAATCATTAATGTTGTATTTCAAAATATATCTGATTCAAAGTTTCAAACTGCTCATTAAATCCATTCAATCTAAAATTGTTTGGCTTGTCCTATGTATTTCTCATATTTCCCAATCAGATTGTCAGAATAGTGATATGAAAACAAAATTAAAACAAAAAACTATTCAATTTTGCATCGCTTCTCAGTATTTAATACTGAGAAGTAAAGGATGACGTAATATATTTAGTACTGAGAAGTAAAGGATGACATTGGGCTAATTCTATATTACTGGCCTCTGTCACTAGGGCTGAAATATATAGCCGGTTAAAAGGATAAGGTGAGGTTACAGACATACATAGCTCAGAGGTGATGGTTATCCCATTATGGATCAGTTTATGATGTCTAATTAACCGCTTAAAAATTATGCTTTTACCATTTCAGCCTTACATGCCACAGCACGTTTCACTCATCTCTGTGCTGATAAGGCCTCAAAGTGTATGGCGTCCCAGAGGTCCTGTGTCACCAATTTCCATCAAGTCTCCCCTCCATACAAACTTGCAGTATAAATTTCATTTGGGCAAAGTTCATTGATGTAGAATTACCCATTCGAAACTGAGCAGCATTTGCTATGTGGGATCCACAAATAGCTTCAGGTTTGGTGATATCTATAAAGCAGTCTTCATAGGCAATATTGATATAGATTCACATGCAATGACAAGATAAACTATGAATCCTGTTCGATGTTGTAAGGAAGTAATAAAAAATCTAAAAACCAAATATTTAAGTTTTAAATTATGTTTTCAAAACATATTCTAATGCAGCAGTACCACATTTTCCTGAGTTTCAGATTATTCTTTCTTTCAAAGAAATACACAGGAAAGGTAGCGAAGCTTATTTGCTAGGTATCTTTGTTTTTGCATACTGGACGTTTCTGGCAATATGAGATGCTAGTATTCTGTGCACCTGTCTAAATTAATCAATAAAGTTGTATGGGTTTAGCCCTCTATGACCAGAAACTCATGATTTGTGGACGGTCGACTGGATTTTATTCTTGGCATGTTCAGAAAATCCTATCCAAGTCCCTGCTCTTATTAACTATTCTTTTTCCTTATTGTTGACTGCATTATATTCTCCCATTTTCTTATTTCCATTAGTCTGCATATATTTGATATCCTTAAGTTATCAAAGACTGCAACATAGTTTGCCTCGTCTGAGAACGGTGGGTCTATTGCCAAAGGCAGCTGGCAGATTGGCCACTAATACCTGGGCAAGACATGCCCTCGATGTTTCAGTGGTCTTAGTACCGATCACAACATAATGACCACCATCGATTGAGATAAACCTCATGTGCCTCAGGTCACACTGGTGGGGACACCATCTCTTTATATCTAATAACAAAAGCCAAAGTCTGTTTACCCCAGGACATAGTCAGAGATCTTCCTCAAAAGTGGTTGACCTGCCATTTGAAGACACTGAATTTGATATTGGAACCAAATAGATTGGTCTCAACATCACATTTATTCAAAACAGATAAATGGCATATTCCTGTTGGAGCTGCCATATTTTATTTGCCCTATTTCACCATTGAAAATATCAGCCAAATATATGTCTGTGAAGACATAATGAGATCAACCACACCATTTCCAAAGATACTGTTGGAATTCTTGGTGTAGTTGTGTATTTATTTCGATATTGAATATTTATGAAAACAATTCTTCCACTCACCAACTTTTATCTTTGTATACTTTGACTAAAATTAAATTCTTTTATGCAAAAGTAAAAAAAAATCTTTAACTAATTTCTGATTCAGGCAAATCCACAATTATTCTAAAAGAGAATAAAGCCTGGATTATTATTCATTTAACACAAAGAGATTGCACATATATCTTAAGCTATTCACTGAGCATCTCTAAATGTCCCATATCTTATCACAAAGTAAACACCTATTCTGAGTTGGCCAGTCTTAATCATACCTTGTATCTTTGTTATTAGAGACAATTTATTAGAAAGTATCTCCAAGTCTCACAAGAGCTTCCATCACTCACACCCAAATTGCAAAACTGTCTGTGCTAATTGTCTCACAGATGGGCATAATTCCCTCCTGGAATTAGTCGTAGCAAACCTTGCCTGAGTCTAGATGTAATTAACCGCAGTGTCCTGATGTAACTATGGTGTGGATCAAATTATCAGCTTCTACCAATTGTGGACCTGTGTGTCCAAATCATTTCCATCTAGGTGGCTGATCTTATATTACCATATATGTGATGACATATTGTGATGAATGGCATGACACTTGTGGTGTAATCTGCAACGCCTCTGTGGTGTAACCCGCTCCCATTCTACCCAGCAGCTCGTATCTGTACCCACTGGAAGAATTCTGCCTAAGCTGCTTATTGCTTTAAACACATGGGCCAATGGCCTTACAGCTGTGCTGATCATTGCTTTTTCTGTAATGTTTGTGAAATACCTGCAAATTACTTCATAAATAATCATTTAAATTCTTTCTAAGACAAAAGAAGTGAAGGTAGCAGAATTTTCTTTAACAACATGAAATTAACTATTGATTTACCCTTGAAAGTTGAAATAACCGGCCAGGAAAGTTCCTTGAATTCTGGAGTAGTTATTTTCAATCCAATCAGTTACCACCACCTTAACTTCAATAATGAGGCAGTGGTTCAAGGGTTCTGATGTTTCTGATGTTTCAAGGGTTCTGATGTTTCAATGTGGATGGAGCCACAGTACTACATACTTGGAAATCCACTGCTAGTTTTTTTTTCAAAATCATAAAAAAATGAGAAAAGATTTTAATAAATATAATTTGTCCTGTGAAAATACAACACCTTTCCTATGAATAGTTAACAACTCCAACCAATAGGTTCAGAGGAGAAAATAAAAGTTGACAGACAGAGACAATGACAGAACATTTCCCCTCTCACTGCAGAAGCTTTGTTTGCTGCAGAAACATAGCTAAGAAACTGATTAAAATTATATATCTTCCAAAAATGAAACATCCAGAGAGACCATAGCATTCCAATCTTACCCCCACTCTTTAACCATTATCAATTCTATAATGTGGTTTAATTGTGCAATATCTGTTCCACATGGTCAATAAATGTGCGAACCACTTCCTCTCTTTAAGGAAGATTATTATATTTAACTGTGTGAAAATTGCATCCGTTTTGTCCAGTGTCTGCCACCTCTAAGCCGTAGTGCATCCTTTATTAATCAGCACACACTTTCCACAATATTACCAAAATGAAGCTCATTCATTCTTTACTTTTAATAATATCTCCAACCTTTCACATACCAGGTCTTCTGGCTATCAAATGCCACCAATTTCCACAGCCCAAAGACATCTTTCGTGTCAAAAGGTTATTAACCTTTCACCTAGTGACCCGAATTTCCGCTTGTATCCAATTTAGCAAGAATTGGCATCGAGAAGAGAAGGTTGATCCATGCAGTATGCAAAGGGATTCGGCATTTCTTCATGCTGTCACCATCAGGATTGATATTGACAGATTGTGAATTTCAAACACCGCCTTATTTGACCAAATCAGTTGACTGGGAACAAGAATCTCTCAAAGAGTGTTCAGCAAAGTGAATCTGACTTGACTTTCTTGGCATCAATAATACAGTAGATTTGAATGAATTCTCAATTCTCAATATCAAATGTTTACAATATGATTTAGAATACAGCAATCCTGTCAGCCTGTAGGTTGCCAAAAGTCAAGTATGTGAAAAAGTTCTAGAAATCTGGTATAAACATGGAGATAATGGGCTCCAAGATTGCAAGGTGTCCCCAGAAATGGCCACTTTGGTTGGGATTCCTGTCCAGGCTGTAAATGATCATCAGCCTGTCCAGAAGGGTCAATCATAGAAACCACTGCACTGACCACAAAGAGTTTGTTAGAAAATCAGAAAGCCTGAATGTGCTCAAGAAATTGGCCATCAGAACTGAAACAACTCTGCCCTTCATCATTGATATTGTAGACGTAGAAAGACATGACAATAATGCACTGACATGCAGTAGTCATGCTCAAGTAATCATGGTGTTTTGGGGGTAATTTGTCACCATCCCTTGGCCCATAACTTCTAATATTCAATCCATTAGCCGGAAATCTGACCCGGTAAATGGCCTTATAATCCTTTATTATCTCTTGATTTGACCAAATGAACATGTTTTGCAATATCAAATACTTCTGGAAGAGCAGCCATGTCAATAAAAACTTCTCAAATAACAGTGTGTTGTCCCCTTATCTCTGTAACCATATACCACAGCATAAGCACTGTAATGTGGTGTGTTGCTCCCGTTCTGCTCCTGACATCATTTCTCTCAATAAAAGCCACATCTGGATAAATTACCCTGATCACCATATTAAAAAATGAGTTGCTATTAAATTGAGATCAATCAAAATTTGTTACCTTCATAAAATACCTAAATTGCTATCAATGTTTCCTTTCTGTTGTGCATGAAATGTGTTTATGGTGTTGTGTATGTTGTGATAAATTGATTAATCAACAGGGATTATTACAAGCTAACATTCAG
Organism: Amphiduros pacificus; assembly: GCA_949316495.1. NCBI lineage: Eukaryota > Metazoa > Annelida > Polychaeta > Phyllodocida > Hesionidae > Amphiduros > Amphiduros pacificus. Next base: position 8,706,307 of record OX439000.1, read on the forward strand.
ACAGAGCCCTGGATTTTATGGACTTGTGTGTGTTACTTTTGGTAGCAAAGATACCATTGGCCAGAGTATTTAATGTTTCTCACCACAACCATAGTAAACATAGTAACTGCTATTGCCTCTTGGGACAGCAGCTGGGGATACTTTAATAACATCATTAACTAATAGATTAAAGTAGGCGAGAGGGATGCCATGAATGGAAATATTTCTGATAACTTCTTGATCTCGGATAATATTTTGGAATTCTTTAGCTCCCGTTGCTATTGTGACAGTAATAATAAGCACCAACTGATAAATGGGACAATTTCTAGAAACTACTTCTGCAAACAGGGTTATTTAAATCATGCATAATATGTAATTGGAAAAAGAAATAGTTGATATGACAGGAAAGAAACTACACTATGCATAGATTTTCTCTTGTTTCATAGTTCTAAATGTAAGAAGCAATGTACACTTTTAAAATCATCTTGGAAGTTTGTAGGTCAACTTGATAGCATAAAGCCATCTATCTATGTCAATGTCAGACAGTTCACATTATTAACCATTGTGAAAGCCAGAGCAATCAATCGTCACTTAATTGCAAAGCATGGATAGTGTACGGAGATATGTCTGTAATATATCTGTGAATCGATTGATGCTTACATGTTGGAGTAATTTTATGATGTGAATTCCTAGCATAACAGCAAGGGATATCAGATATGCTTACTTTGCATGCATGAGATAAAGCAAAGAATTAACAGGGTGTGACCTCAGCCTTGGCATAATTAACTGGTGGAGGCATATCTTATCATTATATTGAACTGATCAAAAACTGATCAAAGGCAACCCTTGTCATTTTACAGAAGACCATGCAATTTTATTGCAATAAATGCCCTGGATGGCTGGTTGCTAGGCATTTCACAACCATATCCCATATATGTACACACACACAAACACACACACACACACACATATGGAAATTGAAGAGCAGTGTGTTGTGGTATGCTATCATTTCCCATCTAAGTCCCATATTTTCTTTTTGGGAGAGTTTAATCTTTCTCCCCTTTTGTTAGATCAACAAATAAGGCCCTGTGACTTTTTGTATTGACTGCAAAATACCAAACTCCAAAACTGGATATGTTAATAAAGGCAATTTAATGTACAACACATCAAATTTACAACTGCCATTATAAATGTAACAAGCTTGATATTAAGAAGTGTGCTTTTACTCGAGTATTGGCATGACTGTTTAAGTATTTTTTCAAAGTCTTTTACAAAAGAGTATAGATCTGTTATAATGCAGTACAAATCTTAAAAACTACAAAGTTTAAATTTCCTCAAAATATCCTTGGAAAAAGTATTGATTCACAGGAGTTTTGTTTTCTAAATAATGTTTTGTACTCTTTTGAATAATGTTTTTAAGGTGCTTGCTTTCTTTCTGAAAAATAATCACATCTCTTTTTGCTGCGTGAAAATGCTGTATTGATAATGGAACAATAATATTGGATTCCACAAACATGCAATGCTCTCATGAAATAATCAAGGCAAAGATCCACATAAATTAAACATTTTTCTTTATCAACAGTTATATTTCTGGTTCCATCTCATCCTCATCGTTAATATTCGTCATCCTCTTATGTAGTCTGGGATGTCTTCAAAGTTTTAACCATGTGGGTTTTCCACCCTGGTGTTGCAATCAAAGCTAACCTGTCAAGTTGATGATAGTGATCTAATCTTTGAGGTAAAAAGTTATAGTGTAACTGATAAAACTTCTCAAATATGCTGATTTAAAAAAATATTTTATCAATTAGAAGCATTGTGTAATATTTGATGGCACTCTTGGCATTATTGGGCAAGTTGGAGCACTCTCAAGATACTTTTTAAGAGATAAAAGAGTCCAACGAAAATATCAAAATTAATGCATACATGTATAAATCAGTGCATATTTTGATAAGTTAACAGCAAGAAGTTCAAATGGATGGACAGGACTGATGGATGGATTGAGGGACAACTACATGATGCACAGTTCAATGGAAGTAATCAAGTGTGTTGTCCACATTGATGGCATCTGATGAGTTGTCGACACGAGGAGTTCTATCCAAGTTGGTGGTATCTATTAAGGTGTCTTTACTGGAGACATCTGCTCTGGAGATCACATTGTAGCATCTGCTTTTGAGGACCATATTGCATCTGTTTTAGGGACCACATTGTAGTGTCTGGTTGGGAGACCATATTGTAGTGTCTGGTTGAGGGACCACATTGTAGTATCTGGTTGGGAGACCATATTGTAGTATCTGGTTGAGGGACCACATTGTAGTATCTGGTTGGGAGACCATATTGTAGTATCTGGTTGGGAGACCACATTGTAGTATATGGTTGGGAGACCACATTGTAGTATATGGTTGAGGGACCACATTGTAGTATCTGGTTGGGAGACCACATTGTAGTATATGGTTGGGAGACCACATTGTAGTATATGGTTGAGGGACCACATTGTAGTATATGGTTGGGAGACCACATTGTAGTATATGGTTGAGGGACCACATTGTAGTATCTGGTTGAGGGACCACATTGTAGTATCTGGTTGGGAGACCACATTGTAGTATATGGTTGAGGGACCACATTGTAGTATATGGTTGGGAGACCATATTGTAGTATCTGGTTGGGAGACCATATTGTAGTATATGGTTGAGGGACCACATTGTAGTATCTGGTTGGGAGACCATATTGTAGTATATGGTTGAGGGACCACATTGTAGTGTCTGGCTGGGGGACCACATTGTAGTGTCTGGCTGGGGGACCACATTGTAGTGTCTGGCTGGGGGACCACATTGTAGTGTCTGGCTGGGGGACCACATTGTAGTGTCTGGCTGGGGGACCACAATATATCATCCTGCTTAGGGATTACATTGTAGCATCTGGTTTAAAGAACACATTGTAGAATCTGGTATGGGGATTACAATGAAGCATCTATAGTTTTGGGACTACATTGTAGCATCTGGTTTAGGGATCACATTGTAGCATCTGGTTTAGGGATCACATTGTAGCATCTGGTTTTAGGCCTCAACATGCACACTGGCCTAGGGCCATCAGATCCTATTTGGGCCAGTGAATACTCTGTTGTTGTGGCCCAAATAGGCAACCATATTTTTGGCCCAAACGCTCTTGACTTTATTCTAATCCTTGATACATATTTATCTCACATCACGATCAATAGACTTGTAAATTTTGATTGGGAAAAATAACCCCACTGAAACACTTACAGCCTCATATACAGTGTTCTTTATTAAATCACACATTTCCTAAGAAACATCACTTCTCATGATTGGTGGCCCGGCAGCTGGGCAACCAACATTTTTCTCTATATGTCAAGGCCTGTGGTTTAAGGACAACATTGTAACATCTGATTTTGGGAGCATATTGTAGCATCTGGTTTAAGGACCACGTTGTAGCATCTGGTAGCATCTAAGTTGATGGATTCGTGGAAGCTTGCAAACACACCATGCAATCTATGGTAAGCAAAAAATCAACCTGCTCATCTTCTTTAATCATTTCACTATCATCATAGTTTTACATAAGAGAAATCACCACAGTAGGGGAGACTTAATCAGGTCATTAGTCAGTATGGGAGATTAACATCCTCAATTATATTTGAACAGTGTGGCTTTCCTAGTATGACTGTGCCTCTATGACTGAATGAAGGTTGGAAGTGTGGCTGATATCGTAAAGAGGAATGATCATATTACAAATCTAAATTAGTAATTATTCTAAGTAAAAGAAAACAGCCTCAGATTATATTTACAATGCTATCAATCTAACAGAAGCCAAAATAATGGTCTTACAAATCAGATATAAGAGACATTTGTAGCTTGGATAATATCAATAGCACCTGAGTCTTATTACATATTTGAGGCTGGGTGAGATCTGTTTGCCACATAGATTTAGTATTAAATCACCAGTAAGCTGGCATCTCGTGTGAATGGATGTCAGTGAGGGAGGTTGGCATGGGAAGTCTGATGGAAAGTCAGGTGCACACATGCCAGTGTCAATCCCTCTGTGCTGCCATCTAACCAGTTCCACTCCAACATCACCAAGTTTATAAGTGCACTACTGGCATATAAGTTCCATCTTTTTAGGCCCTGTGCAGAACTTGGAGGAGAACAAGGTTCTTGCTCTCTCATGTCAGGCAGTGAAAAAGCCACAATGTTAACTGACCCAAAGCAAATAGCTGTGATGGCTTGTTCCTTTATTTCCTTGCTATGTTTATGATATCAGGTATTGATGACTTCATGACATAATCACATACAACTAGTACTGTGTCAGTTGCAATTCATCACATATACATTTCAATATGATGATGATAAATGACAAAATCTACTTGACAGTCTTTATCAGTCAATACCTTACGAGGCAGGAATCGGGGCAGGGAGACGTGGGCTGTGTGCCCACTGATGCGCACAATGAGGTAGGGGGCCTGATCACTACATGGCCACTCACACACCACCACTATACAATACTAAATGTGCCAACCACTACACTGCACACGGCAAACCTCCTCTGCCAAACTGTGGCTAAACTATGCCCACTCCACAAAACTGTGAATGCAAAATTGGGCACACCATTAACTGGCTGATTTGTGTCTTTCAGATGGTATGCAATAGATGCAGAGGCCTGTCAGCAAGAGAGTGGAGTGGATACAAGACCAGTATGATATCTCAAAGTTAGGGTGGGCTGAGCTTACAGCCTCCTAAATATCAAGAAACATATATTACAGAAGCAACAAAAGATATATTTTCATTAGGATTTCGCTACATAAGAATATGTTATGCTTGCATTTAAAGGAAAACATATCTCGTGGATGTAAATGTTGCATGAGTACTAAGCGCTGGAGTCGCAGTGTCACCGTTGCAACCTGCGGCACACCAGCCTACTGATGTACACCAACCTGGCTCCGCATACGCATCACCAGCCCCCCTCAAAAAGTCTTGTCTTGGCAAGGAGGCTGCAGTGTGTCGCAGCTTTGTGTGTGTCCACAGATCATTGCTGCTAACACTGTCAGGCCAAACCATACACACGTAGGATCCATAACCTCTGCGATTTATAAAGGCTCGCAATGGAGTTCCTCACTTAGAAATTACTCGCCGGATTACTTTCCCAGGTAAATGGCAGCCACTATTGATACCTGCTCAACATATCTATTGCCTGCAATGTTTATTTAACACCAGAGTACTTCTTGTGGAAGGAAGTGAAGTAAGTCACAACTGTTGATTCGATCTAAGGTGAATTGTGAGCATGAAGCCTTAGCTATGATCTTGAAGCCTCTAACTGTCTGTTGTGTTCTGAAGCACATGGTCATATTGAGCATGTTGAGGCTGGCCTACAGCAGCATCAGACTTCGCAGGCTGGCTGATGCCAGTGACAATGGGGTAGAAATGTCCCACTTCCATCTGGATCTATTTCCCCCAGTCATCACTTGGCTTCCCATAGGAGACTACCATGATGTACATATCAATTGCTCAAGTTGTTCCTCCGTTGCCACCAGCCGAGTGGAGAGAGATGATGTGGACCAGAGCGCACCAGTCTCCTCCACAGTGGTTACCGGAACGTCCACCTCAGAAGATGAATACTTGAATGACACATACACGGCCAAATCCACCCAGATATATGAAAATATCACCTACATTGCCTGGATTATGTCACAAAATGCCAAAATTGCTAATCCTGTTGGTGCTGACCACATTGTCCGACCATACAGTAATCGAACAGACCAAATCCTACTCTACATCCACCCAAATTCACTAAGTGTCTTTTCAGTTGAGGCCCTTCATGTGGGTCATGCCATTTTGCTTATTCGTGTTTATGCTTACACTGGTGACATCTGGTGGCCTGATGATGTCATTGATGAGGATATTTTTGATACCATGGATGTTCTGTCCATCATGGAGTACCGAGTGACTGTGATCCGTCGAAACCGGATGGTGGATGTCGCCTTCAACTGTGTAATAGCAGTTGTCTCTGTTCTGAACTCATTCAGCATGGGGTTGTGTTCAGACTGGGCTAGTCTGCGCATGCACATCAAGCACCCTGCTGCCATGCTCCTTGGTCTCTCCTGCCAATTCCTACTTAATCCCATTGTAAGTATCAATGTTGAATTCTAATAAATCTTTTGTGTTTTTTTTATTTGTAATATTAAATATGTGTTACAAATTCTTTCCCTGATGGTCAACCTGAGTCCCGCTTAAATGATCTTTATGTGATCTTAATGTGATCTCAGTTATACACTTGTTCAGATGACCTTTTACCTTGATAGTCATAGATACCTTTTGTAATGACACTTGACCAAGATAGCATTTCAATACTTTATTATCTACCATTCCATGCATAACTTTGTAGATAATCTTGATCTTGCTATATATGAAATATTGTTGAGTCCTTGATCTAATTCATATAAGAAAGTGAAGGTCTTTTAGCGACTCGGTTACATATACTCATTTCTAAGTGTTCCAGCCATGAAGCCTCCCTGCACTATCTCAGAGGGCCTAATGGGTCATCAGAGCATTTAATAGACACAGCAAGGGAGATAATTAGGATACCCCCGACCAATCAGAACATTTGATGGAATATCCCTAATCTACTGATTCATACCACCGCTCGTTTTTATCAATCTATAAATATGGCACAACTTACATTGGGGGAAATTCTATGATGAGAATATCTCAATTATTTCTCATATAGGGCCATTACTTGAAGGAATTAAAATATTTGTAATAAAACTTACAATCCTTAACATAATGCTATATTGTAATAGAAAAATCAATTCAGAAAATTGTTTTAGGTCATATGGCAGAGACATGTCTTTGATCACTGGTATCCATCTTTGAGAAAAAATGTTCAATCTATCACAAGAAACTTGAATCAGAAAGATACTGCTATGTTTGAAATTTTAACTACTTCAAACAAATATTTCATGATTGCTGTCAGATAGCTATAAGTAGAATGATCGTTTTTAAAAAATGCCTTGAAGATATATTTGTCCTAGTATAAATTTATTACTGTGTATCAAACAACACAGAGATAAAGAGCTACAAATATTAACCTTAAAAGCACAGATGTTTGTTAAACAAATCAGAAAAGATTAAAGCAATTGCTGCAGGTTATGACTAAGGCCCCCCACTTTATGTATGGTTTATGAAAAAATATCTTGTGCATATATATATATATATATATATATATATATATATATATATATATATATATATATATATATATATATATATATATATATATATATATATATATATATATATATATATATATATATATATATATATATATATATATATATATATATATGCACAAGATATTTTTTCATAAACCATACATAAAGTGGGGGGCCTTAGTGGGGGGCCTTATATATATATATATATATATATATATATATATATATATATATATATATATATATATATATATATAAACTTGTATATAAACTTGACTACTGAATCACCCATCTGTTGAACTCTCTTATTTAACACTTTGCCTGAGCATATATATTGTCAGCAATGATGCAAAGTGCACACATGAGTATCAATAAGAAAGCAAAGTAAGTTGATAGAGCATGGAGTTTTGGTGGCATTTTTTGTGTGTAGAAACAGCAGGTATTTGATGCAGTATGATGCAGTGCTGGTATTTGAGCAGACGGGAATAGCAGCTATCTGTGCCACCTGTTGATGCTGGAACAAAAGCTTCACCGCCACTTCCATGCTGCACCATAAAAACCCTTTGTCCACTTAAATTGATCATTTGACAAAGAAACTTTGATGGCTTTTTAGCATGGCAAGCTGTATCATCAACAGAGTTATATATAAGCTAGGCAAATAGCACACCAAGAGACACAGATAGGAAAGGCTATCTTTATTGCTCATACTACTTTTTTTTTCACTGTGGAGGGTGTACAGAATAAAGCTGGCTCACCTCACCTCGGCAAATGACTTATTTCACTCTCCAGAATAACATTATATTGTGCATGATTTCTATTGAAGAGAAATTTAACACATTCATTCTGATTTTAACCCAAAGAGAATAATAATGTTTTCCCATTTGAAATTAACCAGTGCATTAATGTTTTTTTAATAGCCAATTCTTGTTATGACAGGTTAATGCTCTCCAGCCTAAACCTCAAAATCGTTTTTTCTTATTAATGATTGTATCCATGGTGTCCAATGTGTCCGAGTTATGTCCATGGCACTGATCATGATTACTTATATGAGTGATCATAAACATGATCCGGAGTGGCACTTTCCTGCTCTGGCAGATCTCTGCTCACCGGTTGCTTGCATGGAGAGGAGTGGGGCTGGGCAGTGTCCAGGATGGATGAGGGCAGAGGGGTGCTTACATGCTGTCATGTTAACCTGCTGTAGTACACACCTTACAAGAGGCCCTGAGAGGGAAGTATAAAGATGGGTGCCTGCATACCTCATGTGAGAACACATTACTCTGGAGAGGATGCAACTTTCACAGCTTCCTGCCACAGCACTGTGTGTGTATCCTTCTATCTACAACTTGGGTTTAAAATTACTACCAAAATGCCATTATATCATAGTGCTGCCTTCCATATAACAAAAAGTTTTGTTCTCCGAAAAACATATCCTGTTCCGTTGCATTTTTTCCAAGCCTAAGTCTCAGTACTTTTTTTTCTCATCTTCACAGCCCGTATGGGAGCACACCGCCTGCTCCTCTCCTCATCTTAAAGCCTGTAGTAGCATACAGATTTATCAGAGGAATCTGCAAACTTAGCAGTGGGTATTTTAGAAGACATGGTAGGACGTGGCATGTGGGGAGCACATCAATATGAGCAGTGCACGGTCCTCCTTTCCCCGCCCTGTCCACCTGTAGGCTGCCTCCCTCACATTGCCGTCACCTGAGCTGCTCAAACACAAATTTTTATCCACAAATATCACAGTGCCCTCATGCTTGCCTTGGCACAATATGGGAAGAAGGCATATGCCTCATCTAAACTGTTTGTTAAGACCACTGCACAATTTTGTCTCAAATCAAATCATGTCTGGTTGATTGGCATCCTATACCTACCATCATAACCCAATATCTGCTCTTCAAATAACACCCAATCATCTGCCTTAATCGGCCAATATTTCACTTATAACTGTCTTCATCCTGCTGAAATCTCGACAGAAATAGAAGAAAATACCTTGAGAAAATTATATTACAAATGTCACATTTGAGATATTCTTTTGAACCTGTCTCCAGACATGATAATATGAAGCTAGATTGGTTTGTGGGTTTGACAGTCAGGGGGTATAGGTTTAGATTGCAGATCAAATACTACATCCCCTTTTGAATGGAACTGTTTTCAGTAATGTAATATAGACATAATACTATGCCTAGTAATGTGCCACAATGAATGAGAATATCAGAACAAGTCCTTCTACACTACTCTACACACATTTTAATTACTTCACCTGTCAATGCTTAACAGTGGTGAAAAACCATGACAAAAACACAGCTCTACAAATATCTGGTGTGAAAAACCTCTTGTAATTATACAAATAGCAGTCTGTCAAGGACAAAGTGATTGTTTGGGGAAGGCCCGTGCCTTTCCCGTTCTAGTTATGAGAAGATGCTTTTATCCAGGGTGACACTCTGTGCCATGCATGATAATACTGCAAAGCTATGCCTAATCCTCCCAAATTTTCATTATTTACTGGATCCACAGGTGAAAAATTGCCATAAAATGAACATCTAAGCCAATCTATTCTGGCACTAGAATTTATACCCATAAGATCAAGAGGATGAATATAAAAATGTCATGAAATAAAAAATGGCACAATAATGAAATTTCTTAATATAAAAATATGTACAACAAATCACTGGTTTATCTTTTCTGGAATAAATCTGTCAAAAATGTGTTTCATGTTAATGAATCATTTCTTTTTTGCAAATAATCTAATATAATATTTCCAGTACCATCCCATGAACAATGCCATGTTATGAAGTTCTTGACTGTTGTCTGAATGATTCATATTTGAAATCCTATATAAATCACATCAAATGCAAACAGAAGATTGTCATGAATTTGAAACATAAAGTTGGCTGCATTTGTGTAAGGTAAGTTATTAGACTTTCCAAGAAAATATGTGTACAAAAAGGTATATACGGTAGACTGTCTGATTCCCTCATTCTCAAAGTCAGGGAATAAACAGAAATATTTCACATCTTTTAGCCATATTAGATATGAATTACTCTCTTTTTTTTTTAAATGAAAAAAAAAACACTTTCTAAGGCGAAACGAAAAGGATAAACTATGTTTAAACTATGGACAGCACATGAGATCAAAATATCTGCCTATAAACTCAAACTCATAAAACCTGTTAAAATTCATGAAGTTGGATTACTTCCCCAACATATGATTGGATGAAGAATAAAATAATGTCTTGAGGTAGGTAATCAAATAAACCAAATTCTTTGATGTCTCCCATATTCATAGCCAAAGCAAACACAGATCTTGTCTCTCAAATCAGCTGTTGAATTTCATTACAATTGATTAGCGGGCAACACATTGACAAATGGCAGCACCAGAGAGCTCAGGACCGTGTTCCTGCAGCACAAGAGTTCTGCACACTTCACTGCACTGACCAATCAACACACAAATAAATCATCATTTATTAGAGCAAATATGGGATATATTACATCCCACATATTGCCACCAATATCAATGGCTGATGACCAATACTGACTTTGTGAAACGATTCTGCTCATTCTGATTTGCCACAATGTGCTTAGAGAGATTTACATTTGTTATTAATGTTTATCACATCCAGCACTAATGCAGGTTCACATTAGTGCCAGCTATGGAATCAAGAGAAAATCAAGCTAATGTTTATTACTTCCAAAATGAAAATTTCATATTGGAAACAGTGCCCTATTAAGATGGAATTATTCATTTTGATTCCCATTTTAATGGCACATTAACTGCTTTACCAAATGTAGCCCGGGCATTGACTTGCTGAGCATGGTCTTACTTGAGAAAGTAAGGTTAAAGTCTCGCAAAATTTAATTAGCTTCTAAGGATTAAAAATTCATTAAGTTTGCATTGCAGTTGTAGAGATTGGCATGTTTTTGCCATGCTGTGATAGTAAATGATGAATAAACCATTAACTTAGCACATCCTTTTCTGAGGATATGAATGCTGTGTACATGAACACACAATAGCTTCTGGTTGGGGAAATTTGGACATAGCTCCTGATTCATGGGCAGCAAAGGTCATAGTGAAATGGTCATGAAAGTCAGTAAGGATGTATAAATGCTATGTCAGGTAGCCACGGCCAATCAGTCCTTATGCAGTAAAGCCTCATATAACATTCGCTTTCCCCCAAACCACACACTCCCTAATATATCACCTACTTGCTGCACTCAAATCACAGCACTTTCCATCTACAGCCATGTCCAAAGTCATGTCTGCTTCCACCTTGGGTCATACCACAACCTGTGTGACATTTATTTCCCTTCAAAGACTCTTTGAAACATTGCAACTCCAATTACATGATTTTGAGAGCTCTGTCAGCATATAAACTGGTGGGAGACTTGTTGTTATTTCTATGTCTGTGATTATCACAGTGGGCACTGACAAGTTAGTTACATACAATATGAATTTAGAAGAGAAAAAGAAGAGAATATCAACCTATTTGTGGGAAGGATATTTTCTGAATGCGCCCCAGCAATATCATACACCCCTCTCCAGATATTTTTTTTCCCTGATGAGAGTTCAGCTAACTTGAGCCACCCAACCATTCTTGCTCGATCCCGACTCAGTTTTCACATATTATTCTCTCCAGATATTGCCACCTTCTCCTTCTGTCCCTACATTCTTCTGACCTTTACACAAGTTGAAGACATACCACACATAGCCTGTTACCCATCACAATCTGTCAAATATCACCCACCCTGACAATAACAAAACTTGGTTGACCACACATATATAAAACTGATGTTATGACAGACCCTGCAGACAAAAAAGAGCAGAAAAGGGTGAGATATTAGACAGGAGGTGAGATGTCATATTGGCAGTATGCTTTCGGAGCAGTGCCTGACAACAAGGTGATATTTGGATGGCATGCCTGGGTAATGTTCACAATCGCTGACTAATATAATCTTCAAACATGGTCACCACTCTGTGCAGCCAAAGCGAGAGAGAGAGAGAAAGCACAATCTGTAGTCAACCCTCATGTTCTGCTCTTTAAGCTTAGCTTACAAGTAGTAAATTGTCTGTACCCAGTAACCTGCCACATGTATGAAAGGAGAGTGCATGTTAAGTTGGCATATTTCTGAAGTACGTCCTACCATATCCTGCCAAATAGGACTGGAGAACACAAGAGAGCTCATATGTAGAAATGCAAACATCGTGGATCTTGACTGCTCTCCTCTCATTGACATCGCTGACATTACAAAGATAAATATACAAATGACGTGTCAAGATGTTGGCAAAGTGCACTTAATGCTTACTTAATATATACATGACATTTCTGCATGGGCGTGTTGCAAAGGAAAACGTGCAGCACCACACATCTGCGTATGTGCATAAAACATTGGAGTGATAGTCTGCATTTCTTGATGGTTTCTTTGTTACAACTCTTTGTTGTATTTACAAATGCGCTTGTCTAATAGAAACTCAAGACGGTTTACAGTATTGATTTATACTGTTACTTTATCTGTTTCTCTTTTGGAGACAAACATTCTTTTTACCTGCATCTATCCTACAGAAACAAGCATTAGCATGATTGAAGAAAGACAATACAAACATTAATTTAAAAGTACTTTGACCTGTTTTTTACTGTAAAAATGTTAATCAAGAAAAAAATATCCTTGAATTTCAGAAAAACACTATCTGATTTCTCGTGAAAAAGAACTGTACAAAACTAATAATTCCTGAAACTTGTCAATACATCAGATATCTTCTAAAAATACATTCATATCGCAAAGTTCATTAAAATATGTGTACAGAAGTTCTAAAATTATTGCTAAAAAAATGACCTCAGATACCAATTGCAAAACAAAAAGCAATTAGTTTTGGATGGATATTAGGTCTGCACCTACTCCCACATAGAAGCATTGACAAACCAGTTATGCAGCACTGGTTGGAATGAAAAACAACTCAGAAGCAGACATCCACCTTTTTGACTATGCAGCATGACCTATAAGTACTTGTCCCAATCTGGATTCAAAACCTGGACCTTTAGCACAGTAAACAGACATCTTCCCAAATGAGTCGTGTCCCACCCCTTGCCTTGGGGTAAAAAGGGATTAGGGTCAAATAAGTTATTTTGGTTAAGATTTTATTCAATAGGATTTCTTAAATATTGCTCAGTTGATAAATGTTCAGGAGTAATATTGACTGGTGTGCAGAAAGGCTATCCTTTGCTATTAAGAAATGAAACCCTGATATTTAATAAGACCAAGAGAATGACTATGGTCAATAACTGAAAATAGTTCTATCTCATATAGATATAGCATACGATTTCAATAGAAAATTCCTGAGTATGTCATAAGAAACAGTACAAAAAAAGCCCTGAATCTTGCAATAATTAATATCACAATGTAGAGAGAATTGGTTGCCAATCAGCTGAGAGGATTTCCGTCCACCTGCTGCTGTATACCAGGAGATCATTTTATAATTGATATTTAATTTGTGTTGAAAATCAAATGATATATATCCCTCATAAGTACTTTTATCAATTAAAAACTGCAAATACAGTCTGATAAAATAGATCTTAATTAATATTCTGATATATTTTAACAAGTGCTAAAAATCTGCAATGTGATAGCGACATGGTTAAATCATAATAAAGATGCGAGTATATTAATTAAACTAATACATACATAAGACTGTGTTCTCATTACATCTTCACACTTCCTCGCTCATTATTATCACACATTTCACAACAGCATTAGGCTAAGGAATGATACGTACCTGAAATATAAGAAAAGCAATGATCAAATAACATGCATGTTAATGATTTCACTAATGATGATAGAAGAAGCTCGAGGTGAGGTGTAGGCAGAGAACAAGTCTGTTGAATGCTAATGGTGTCGTGGTAATGATGCTTTGTCTGAGGAGGTCACACATCCTACTGCCCATTACAAGTGGTACTAAATATTGATTCACACACCCTCGTAACCCCACCACAAGACCCTTGTTAGGGTTAAAAGGTCTTGAGCACTGGTTGCTTATCACAGTGAAAGGTCCTCATGAAGGGCACAGGGTGTTTGTCAAAGTTGTGAGTTTCTTAAAATCTCTGTTCATACCATATCAAAGTAAAGGTTAATGGTCAATATATTTCACAAGAGTACAATTTAGTCATCTTAACTCAGTGTCTGAAGAAATAATGTGTTTTGAATGATGCTGAATTCCTCTGATTAACTCCACATCACACCCACAAAGTTCTAGACCCAAGACTTGCTTGGCCATCCAAACACTGATTTGCTACAACTGATGCGTTGCTTTCATCTTAAAGGTTCTGTTAAATTTCCTTAAATCATTTTTACATCTCAAAATATGCACCACAAATATATTTGTTGTAGATATGTTTAGGACATATTATGAGAGGGGAATCTTTGTGAATTACTTGGCATTTACTGTTTCCAGAATTTAAGAGAAAAAAAAACACAAAGAAAAATGAATAGAAAAAAATGATCTACTGTAAACACTGCAAGCAGTTGCTAGTGTTCAGACAAGCAGACCCATGGTGCATATTACTCAAATAATGTCACCAAAAGAAAAGTTTATACCAACAAAAATACTTTATTATCACCCGGAGTCAAAAAGCTGCTGTCCCATTGTAGCCTTTTTGCAGAAATCAGTGATAATGGGCATCCAGTTACTGTAGGGCAAGGCTCCAAATTCAAATCTACTTCTAAAGCAAATTGCCACAGTTATCCTATCAAATTGGCTTGTCCTATATGGCGCTCTGCAAGAACACTGCCACTGAGACCCATTTTGGTTCTCACTATGATTATTGTAAGGCTTGATGAGAGAAGACCTGCTGTGCCCCTGTGTGTGTTGGCGGGGACGTGTTGCTTTTAGTGTAATGGTTACACCAATACCAATATGACCTTGTTGGGAGACCATCAAATATGCACGATGAGACTAGACCTCCAATCAGTATGCAGGTGCGTCTCTCTCAGGCAAATGTCATGCCTTTAACCTATATGTTAGACTTGTTCACTTGTTCGCAATAATTAATGCCATAGACCTTTAATGAATAAGCCTTGTAAGGACAAATGCCACGTTATACCTACCACAGAGGCATTTCAGGGCAGGATAAGAGATGTGTGGTGTCAAACAAGGAGGATGACTCCTGCTAGTCTAGACCAACCTGCACCTAATCATAGTAATGCTAGAGTTTGTCCAGCATTTATCAATGGTTCCCTGGCTTTGGTGCTAATCTTGATCCAAAGCAAAAAGTCTTTCTTGATCACTCAGATCATCTAGTTTAAGTAAGGACATCAAATTTGTATCTGATGATATTATAGTATGAACTTCACTTTCTTGTCTTCATAGAAAATCACCCATAGGTCACACCATTTTATTATTCTAACATTCATTTATTATTCTAATAAGAGTGGTGACAGAAGTTTTGCAGTTTAAACTGACAAAACTTACCATGGCTAATCCTCACCTAAAGGTTGTTAACCCGACGAAGGGATACGAAACCTACAGAAACTGATGAAAGCCTTAATGGTTGTGACATGTGCATTAGGAAAGACTGTAAAGTTGAGCAAAGAGTTCAAGCAAAGTTTGCCAAGTTGACGTGACAAGTGTAGGTGGTGTGTGCTGTGATAACAGGACAGCCATCATCAAGCCAGGCCACTAATAAGGTTGACTGACTATTGAGGAAATAGTCAAGTATTGATAAGGGAAGCACGGGAAGGCATGACGGCACCTGGGTCAGGGGTCAGCTCTATGGCTATGACCAAGGTAGGCTGTCACAAACAGCACCATTAAAGTTAGCATAACAGGCTGCAGTGGCGGTCAGATTCAACCATGTCAACATCAGTGATAGATGTCTCTATTATTCCAATATCCTGCAATGATATTAACATTAGCATAGAGCTTTCATTAAAGTTGATGGATGTCTCTTTGATCAATACATCATGATATGCATCATTGTGATGGAGACACCTCACATATATATGATATATCACATCAGGTTTTAAGATTTATTTCAGGTAACATTTTTAAAACATGTTAATTTGCCATGTACAAAATATACTCAGTCAGATTTTGAGATTATCTGCAATCGTTCAAACCTAATTCCTCCCCTTGCCATCTGCTTAGCAATATGGCAATTCAAAACCAAAAAATGAAAGACAACTGGGTTCATCAGTGCCAATATATTCCTGCTGGTATTGGTAATAAGTGGACCTGTCACATGGTCCTCTTGTCTGTCTGGCTGTCACACAGGCAGGTTAAAGGTGCTTGATGCAATCTGCCCGAGAGGGCCTCAGTCAACAAGGTCATAATATCACATTTACCATATGATGGCCACAACGTTTCCAAGATGGGAATAACACATCAAATCATACTTTATGACTAGTGACAAGAGAAAACCATTTGGAAAAGATACCAAAAGCTTCTTATTCAACTGTTGTAAGCAATAAAATATCCTCAATGAGACCATCTGGTAGCTTCTTACCTAGAATTGGTAGTACTTGGTACAATATAAGATAAGTTTTCATAAACCATACATTAAGTGGGAGTGATGGATATATGTATGTATAAAGGGTCCATTTGTACCAAATATGAGAGCATAATAACTGAGGCAGATAGCTCTTGTCTATAACTTATACCTGTGGTACTTCACAACTCTACATGTCCACTCCTCAATCTGAACCATAGACCATCTCTTCCCCTTGCACATACACTGACAATAAGAATAAATATAAGTCTGTCTTTTGTTGCATGTTAGTTTTCTAGTTGACTTTTATTGCCTAAATGGATCAAATTATTGAACATCAAAAATGTTTTTAATAACATTTACTGGGTTTGAAAAATACTGCAAATGTGAATTTTA
Source organism: Amphiduros pacificus (assembly GCA_949316495.1). NCBI lineage: Eukaryota > Metazoa > Annelida > Polychaeta > Phyllodocida > Hesionidae > Amphiduros > Amphiduros pacificus. The sequence continues at coordinate 8,723,370 of OX439000.1, forward strand.
TACAAAGATTACATTAGAGGAATGAAAAGCCTCAAAGAGGATTAACCCTTTTATTGTTGTTTGTTTGTTTGGGGTTTTACATCACTTTCAACATTATCTCAGTCATTTCGTGATGGGACCTACTTGTAGCAGATATAGTGCTGCCTCACTGTATTGTCATGTCGCAGGTCCTTGACATGACAATCCATCCAGTCACAGATTTACAAGGACAACGAGTTAACCCTTTAGCACGCGCATCAGCACATATGGGAAATTGTATCATGAGTTCAAATTCGGCACGGCCGGGGTTCTCACCCAAGACCTTTGAATCACCACAGAGGAACTGGTGCTAATAATCTGGCGCTCTAACCAACTGCGCCACGGCCCGTGGCCCTTAACCCTTTTATATTTTGAAATATGTCATAGTGCAGGATAGAGAGGAATAGACAAATATTTCATTGAAATAGGTGGAATACAGACTTGTGCACATAGACACATATGTATGTATATACGTGTGTATAGAGTGTGTAAGCAAAGCTTTCACCCATTGACCTGGCACCATGTGTACATATCAAGAAACATTCCATCTGCTTTGAGGTGCACTGTGACTCCACTGTGTTCCCCTGGCTGGTCAATAATTTCTGACATAACTACTAGCTTTATTACATGTGTCACATCAGGAATTCAGGAATAGAATATAACATCGGTGCTGATGTACAAAGCAATGGGAATATTCACCGTGTCATTCATAATAATTCAGCAGATGTATATATCAAATGTGTGAAGTATCATTCTCATGTTGTGTGTACTGTATATATATATATATATATATATATATATATATATATATACACTTGAAAGATTCTCTCAGACAACAGAGAATGCAACCATCACTTTTTCATGTGAAAACTGTGGCTTTTTCAAATTTGCTAGTTACTTTTTCAAATTTGCTAGTTACTAGTCAAATAGGAGGATAGTTTTTTTTATTCATTTAGGAAGTCTCTTCAGTGCTATGTTTTAGGATTTCCTACCTTGTGACTTATGCAACCAATTTTTCTACTGAAAATGTTGATGTACATATTTTGCTGGGCTGCTAATTGGCAGATAAAGACAATGGTTGCCAATAGCTACTAGGCAATCACGCACACATTCCACTGTAGTGATGTCCTAATCCATGGACTTGTCAAGGGGATATATACACTTTCCTGCTGTTTTAAAGGCCATAATGCTTACTCATTACCATCACCTGAAGGTCTCATCTCATTACCAAACCCTGCTCATTACCATAACCTGAAGGTCTCATCTCATTACCAAACCCTACTCATTACCATCACCTGAAGGTCTCATCTCATTACCAACCCTACTCATTACCATCACCTGAAGGTCTAATCTCATTACCAAACCCTACTCATTACCATCACCTGAAGGTCTCATCTCATTACCAACCCTACTCATTACCATCACCTGAAGGTCTCATCTCATTACCAACCCTACTCATTACCATCACCTGAAGGTCTCATCTCATTACCAAACCCTACTCATTACCATCACCTGAAGGTCTCATCTCATTACCAACCCTACTCATTACCATCACCTGAAGGTCTCATCTCATTACCAACCCTACTCATTACCATCACCTGAAGGTCTAATCTCATTACCAAACCCTACTCATTACCATCACCTGAAGGTCTCATCTCATTACCAACCCTACTCATTACCATCACCTGAAGGTCTCATCTCATTACCAACCCTACTCATTACCATCACCTGAAGGTCTAATCTCATTACCTAACCCTACTCATTACCATCACCTGAAGGTCTAATCTCATTACCAAACCCTACTCATCTTCATCTCCCAAACCACAGTAATCTGCTACTTTACTTTATGACCATTATTTTTCTTTTTGCATCTCTACATCTTCCCAATTTGTCAAAATATGTATACAGAGGATTTCTTGTCTGCTTAAAACAAATCTGTTATATTGAACATTGAACATATTGATGATTTAAAGATGTCATTTGTCTATTGATTGTATCAGTACATATATGTGTGTTAACACACTTAAATTATTCACTTTTAAATAAAAGGAAACCTGGCCCTTGAAGAAATGATCAAATGCATGAGCACGATAACAAACTGCTAAATCTTGGCACAATATTGCATGATTTGACTTTTCGCTATATGTGTGTGTGTGTGTGTGTGTGTATGTATGTGTGTGTGTGTGTGTGTGTGTGTATGTGTGCACGTATGTCAGTCTAGACTTGGCCAGACTTGGCCAGACTTGGCCACTGCAGCAAGCCCATCATTACCTGTGTGTTCTTTTATATTTCATTTAGTGATCATAGGCAAAAGTTATTTCATGTACAACCAAGCGAAAAAAATGACAAATGGCTTGCCCATATAGAGAGATACCAGGACCCTTCCCAGTGTAGCTCGTGAGGGAAATTTATCATTTACGTCCCACCGTAAACGAGAAATCAATACCTGTACAATGTGAATGCCCTCTTGTATAAGATCTGCAAATGGGGCATTTTGCTGCCAACTTTGCCAAGTGAGATATGGTGTGAAATAAGGGAAATGTCTACATTGCTCAAAACTGCATCATGGATAGAGACTAATCATGCTAATAAGATATATCTTTATAATGGTTTCTTAAATATCAGATTGCTAGTTTCTGTCAAATGTGTAAGGCTCAGATTCATCAAGAATTCATGATATTCAACACCCATTTCACAGGGCTTCGTGTCTGTATGACTGACTAAAAGCAATGGAATGATATGGATTTACAAAATGAAAAAAAACCTAAGTTATAACAAGGGAAAACGATGGAAGTTACACTTTTGTTGTGCATCTTGGAAACATGAATTGTTGATTTCTGCGAATGAGCTCTTCATTATGTTCAAACTGTTAGCAAAACACTAGATCTCTGCTTCAGGTGCCGAGTGTTTCATTGTTTTGTTAAAAACACTTCTGTCAGTTGCAAAATATGATATCTTCATGCACCAGCAGCTTCATTTGGAACCAATATGTGCAAAATCCCCTGCTGTAGTCTGTGCATTTCACACAGAGATATGCTGGTCCTTTGAGGGCTTCTTGCTGAGCACTCCTCAGCTCCTCTCACTCGGTCTCTAGGTCTCATGCCCAAACCAGGCTCTTTATTGCTAACGTCCTCCAGAATGAGACATAAGCTTTTTACCATTTGGTCAAAATTTTCATAAGAAAAGCCAGGGTAATGTAAAGTTCATTATAAAATCCCTACTTGAAAAAAAAATGTAAAAATTTCAATTTATATCTTTTATTTTTGCCACATTTCCCAAGTGATGCAGATTATGAATATTCCACTGAGGTCGTTATACCCCTAAACCGGCTGATTTGAGGGCAACATTCAGAGCTGTAATAGGGACAAGAATGTGGGCCACAAACACCAGCCTGAAGAAATTTTCCCTGAAGAAAGTATTCCCTGAGGAAAGTTTGGAGTGTTGGTGCATCTACAATTTACTACACATTCAATCAAATCTGCTTACTTAACAACATTTCTTTGAAAAAAGAAACTAGTGAAACATATCTTTTGAGTACCTGTATGTTCCAAATTCTCAAAGTGGGACAGTCAGGAATCAAGAGGAATATAACATTCCAGTTTATTACCCAGGAGACATGTCAAAATCAAAGATACGATGAAGATGCGCTTATTTTTGTAATATCAAGTGTCTCTGACAATGATTCCAATACTGAATAACATTTGCATAACAGACAAGGCCTGTTAAAGCGTTGTAGTTTTACCTAATATGTACTTTTCATGCAGTCCCATGTCACAAAGGTTGTTTGTTACTATCTGCATGTAATAAATATGCAAAGTACTGTTTCAATGAAAATCTTATTTCACCTTGTTTAAACATACAGCTTGCTGATAAACAAATAGCCCTTATATGTGTCATCCTGAAATAATTTTATAAAAATGTTCTATGAAAATCTTCCAGATGAAATCAATGGTCATGTATGTGTATTTTCAGGTAACTTCAGTCATGGCAATCTTATTGTTTGAATATGGCAAGCACTTTAAACTTGAGACTCTTCTATGATTCAGGTGAAAATGGCAATATGTTTGGGCTTAGTGAATTCTGTGAGTGATATCGCATGAGGCTTCTATTGCCATAAACTACTCTTAAGACAAAATAAACATTCCTCCTCATATCCTCATTGATTGCAACCAGCACAGAAATGTTAAAGAACTGGGCCATGTATGGCAATAAATACAGAATCATTAATCAATGACAATGAAAACTTGTTAGCCATGTATTTGGATTTCAGACAACTTGCAGTGGTAACTGAAACCATATTTAAAGATATTGATTTGTACAAGAAGCGCACAAGAAGAAAGGATTCATTTACATGTCTTTGAGGTTGAAGGGATTCTAACACCATTATCTCATTAGAAAAGGTTTAGAATTTAAAACAGCAATCATGAAATTGGGATTAACTTAATATGGGGATTGCCCTGCCTTAAAATAATCTTGCCCCCAGAGCCAAAGCCAATAATTATCAACAGCCTACAAGTTGTCGGTACTAAACATGGGTGTGCTGAACACAAACTTAGATGCACTTGGCAAACGTAAAGATTGTTTAGTTTGAAAAACTTGGGCTAAGAGCATTTTTCTAAAGACAGCCAAGTCTTAGTGTGCTTACATCCAATAATTGCCTTTTTCCTGCAGCCTTTAAATGAGACCACTACTGGTTGCCACAAAGATGTATTTGGTCTGAACTTAATTGTGAAATCCATTGCGATTGCTCTCCGTGTATTGAATATAACATTTTTTAACATTAGTTTATATTTTATTCCAGTATTGTTATATAATCACTGATATCCTTGGAATTCTGGCAATGTTCAACAAATTGGGTAGCTGTATCTAAATATGAATACTTATTATCTAAAATACAAACAGAGAGGAGAGTGGGAATCAAGTGGGTTCCTCCAATAATATTATTCTACTTTGTTTTATAGTTTGATATTTTGATATTTTGATAGTTTGATAGTTTGATAGTTTGATATTTTGAATTCATCCGATAATGGGCACTTTTGAATACAGAGCAGATCATGTGCTATAAGTAAGAGATCTGGTGAGAATTCTGAGACCTTCAGCAAAGGATTGTTTTCTATAGACAGAATTAATGTATGTCTTATGGTTTCAAGACTGCCCGGTGCTTTCCTGGATTTATGATGAAGCTATGTATATAATGGTATTGTCAGGATTCTGGACATAACAGTCAATATTTGCAAGATTCGGTAAGGAAAGAAATGGACATGACTGTATATCTTAGTGAGGCAACACCAGGCAAAATAAGTGGAATCTTGATATCTGATGAATAAAAAGCTGAGATCAGTGACTTATTATGCGCAATGATCCACCAAAACACACCACTGGCAAGTCTACCGTCTATCACTGCCAGTCAGCACCCCATATGCTTGTTTTTGAAGAAATACAAAACCATGTCTAGAATAAAATGCACAAGTCTTTTGGGAGAAACGGTGTCTTCTAATTGCTCACGATGTTGTAGAAGTAGTTGGGTACAAAGAGACTGATCTGAGGCAGCTCTCTTGGAGTATTCTATTCTCTACACCCCCAGGAACTGCTCACAGACAATGCAAGGTAAGACTCTAAGATCCACAGACAATGGCCACTGACAAGGTGGATAAGGAGCTGTCATCAGGACTGTGGCTGCAAACATAAGCAGTGCATTTAATGGCTGCATTCACTCTTATTTGTAATGCATTTTCAAATAACAAAATCCCCAGACACCATCAATGAAACCCACTTTCAAGCCTCATCTTGTTTTGTATATGGTGAAATGCTTCCATCAGAATGACATCTTTATTGGACAAAAAAAATCAATGAAAAATCATCTATTATGATGTATATGATGACGAAAATGAAGATGGCTATGATTAAAGATTAAGACTCAACTTTTATATTAATGAAATGATGGAGAAAGAAAAATATAAACCATCACATGTTCCTGTTAACAGTTGAGATGTGGCAGTGTTGTTATAGAGACAGCGTTTCAATGAGGCCAATTGTTGCTACCATGGACCACCAAGTTACCAGATCCTCATGAGGTTGAAAGCCTTTTAGCTTCCCATAAGCTTTGCTTATCAAAGTGAGGTAGTTATGCTTCAGCATGCCTCCCTCAGAAAAACATACTGAGTGACAGAGTAGCTGCAATTTAAGTTCACGCTTTTCTTTGCTGTAAAACTGTGTTCCATTTCTGGCATGTGATAGAAATGAGGAGTCACATGCAACAAAATGATCTGGACCATTTAGCATAAGTGTTCCATTTGGCTGACACAGAGAAGTATGGGGCGTTATCTGTTATCAATGTGAACACAGATACACCATTTCCCCAGTAAGTGTGTCATCAAGTGATAAGTCTTTCTCACTATCATTGTGAATAATGATGACCGAGGTCACATTCTGTTTTATATCTGCTGTCACAATGTATAGGATGAGTAACAACATCATCGGATTCTAAAATGTTTAATCTTAATTGTATTTTGATTATTCAAGAATCTTTTATGATTGACTGAATAATAATTATCAACAATTTAATTTGCATTAACAATACAGTTGTATTTTAGTCAATATCTTGTCTGGGGGCATTAGTGTGACCTGATGCAGGTAAGAAGCAATGCAGAGTTCAAGGTCAATGGCTTCCAAACACATGGTCATGTCAAACCCATAAGACATGAATAACACTCCCACTTTGCTGGCTTTGATGAGACTGCTAAAAAAACTTTTGTCAAGTACCATAAGATCAATATAGAAAGTATTAAGGTAGTGTGCAGGAGCCTGGGTGCAGGAGGGGATACACTCAAATACATCAGTATTCAATCACATCATACACTCACTGATCACATACAAAGTAAATGCAAAGGTGAATGGTCCACAGGGACAACATTTGGGTAGATTCCAGTTATCTGATGTCTTTTGGTTGTTTTGGAATCCCAATGACCACATAACACAAACATCTTTCTATTGGTAAACAACTATAAAGAAGCTTTTTATTGTTGCAGTGAAAAATAAATTTTCACTAAATTAAGGAAAAATTGCTCCTCAACAAATTTGCTACTGATCCTATGGGTGAGCAAAACCTGGCTCTTGTACAAAATGTATGTATCATCAAGAGTGGGGAATCCTAGCATAGGCTATATGCTGCCACTGTCGATAATGTCCTGTTTGGGTTGCCAAATTGAGGTGGCCTGCAGGGGGTGGCAGCATCATCCCCTCCATTGCTTCAGCTTTATCAAAGATGCAATATTTATACTGGCCCACTTTCTATTGTGTAAATGCTAACACTATCTCAATGTTTCTGTCATTATTAAACAAAAGCCTAGCACTTGTTTCTTTGGTTTTGTAAAATAAACCATGTGATTGTCAAAGATAATGGTCAAGTTGATTGTCATTGAAAATGGTCAAGTTGATTGTCATTGAAAATGGTCAACATAGTCATGAAGGCCAATTGCCATTTTAGGCTAACCTATCAAATGATATATTTACCTTTCATTTCACACTGGGAGGTTCAATGAATATTAGTAGTGGGAGAGGTAGTGTCACACAGGTACCCTTCCTAATGCGGCTGTCACACTATGACGTTTTTGACAACGTTTGGGGAACGAGTTTGCAATCTTGACCAAACATTGAGCTCGTTAATATTGGGTGACATTGGTCAACGTTAGACTGCCAAAAAAGTTTTGGGGATGTTTAAATTTTCCAACATTTTGGCAAAATGTTGTCACGTCGTTAGGCCTCGTTACTCATGCGTCCAGGTTGTTCTCAGCTCCTTTCTAAGACGTTCCAAAGATGTTGTTAAAAATTTGATATGTTTTTCCTACCTGGTGGACGTTGTCGCAGCGGGCATGGAACGAGCAAGAAAAGTCACAACTTTGCTATAGTTGTTTTGCTCAATACAGTGGTGATTTCATAGACTCAGTCAGCTGGTTGCCTGATCGTTGTGACCAAGTTTAACACAAACTTCTATGTAACGTCACAACTACGTGAATCACGTTAGCACCACGTCAAGTAAAAGTTCCTCACTCGCTTAAAAAAGAAAGCATCCATCCCGTTGGCATTTTCTTCAGTGTTTTGGTGTATTTTTTTACACAACATCAAGATTTTTACAAACGGCTACTCGTATCACACGTTACGTTACTGTGCGACAGCACCATAACCTATTATTTCTCAAGCTGAACCAAATCTTGATTCCAATTGGCAGTATTTGATTTGAAGTTCAGGAAACTTATTTACCTGACACATTCCACAGAAACATTCATTCTTAGTTCAAGATTCAGAATACAGTTATTCACAAAATATTGTCTTGTTTAATTTTACCAGTGATATTCTCTGGAAAATAATGGTGAATGATATTTACCAGTGAGATTCTCTGGAAAATAATGGTGAATGATATCTAATAATTACCTTTCAGGAAACAAATCAAAACAAAATATTTGACAGTAATCTGGTAAAATGTAGGCTTAACTTCCAAGAAATGCTAACAAAGGAAAGTGGGGCGTTCAAATTCATCAGGAGATGTAAAAATTAATAACACGTAATCTGGAAATGCTTATGTTGGAGATGCAGAAGAAATGACAACTCCACATCAGTTATTTGCACGTGATTAAAGCCTTCCGTAATTTATTACACTGTTTTGAAGTTAAGCCTTTAATTTTTGCATATTTTCCACCATAAACACAGGCTTAATACTTCACACTTTTACTCCTGCAGTTTAAAGGATTTAGCTTTGCAATCCTGTGTCATAGTCATGTGCTCTGCTTAATCTTAGTAATTTTCCCCAAGGTTGTCTTACCATAATTGAAAAGACAATTCAGCATAAAAATGAGACACATCCTCCAGAATTCTGATAGGAGAATTCTTTATTGAATGAAATATTTACATCTCTCAGTTTACAAATACATCTCTATGAAATTAAGAAACTGATGAATGTCAGAATTTAAAACCTTATTGAATTTATTTGTGTTTGTTTCATTTACAAATCATGATTATAGCAAAATGGAACTGAAAATGTGGAAAGTGTATCTTGTGTGCAGTCATTTAATATTAAGGGGAACAGTGTCTTTCAAAGTTCTTTTTCCCACCAAAAAATCTTGCCCTAATTTGAACTTCCAAAAATGACATAGTGCAGGATGTTTGCTTTGTATTAAAATAACTACAAAAACGATTTCAGCTGTTAATGTGCCAAATGCTAAGGAATTGAATTTTCTTTCACTTTGATTTTTAATTTGCTTTTAAAATTTTATAGAATGGTGTTTTTTTTGTATAAATACTGTGGTAGACAGAATTTTGAAAAATGTCTTATGACTCAAGTTATTTGTGTTTTTGTAAATAAAATAATTCAAATATATGTTAACTTTTGACACCATTTGGTAATTTTTTACTTGACTTTGAAGAAACACATCCCATTTCCCACTCATGGCTGTGTTGCCAGCTGATCTCACACATCCCATTTCCCACTCATGGCTGTGTTGCCAGCTGATCTCACACATCCCATTTCCCACTCATGGCTGTGTTGTCAGCTGATCTCACACATCCCATTTCCCACTCATAGCTATGTTGCCAGCTGATCTCACACATCCCATTTCCCACTCATGGCTGTGTTGCCAGCTGATCTCACACATCCCATTTCCCACTCATGGCTATGTTGCCAGCTGATCTCACACATCCCATCTCCCACTCATGGCTACTGATCTCTCATCCGATCTATGATGCAAGTTTTGTTTGGCTGTGTTTGCCACTTGACTACACTGGAGAATTGCATTTTGTTCAACATGTTTCACAAGATTAAGAGTGTCAAGTCACTTCTTGATAGAAAATAGCAAAAAAAATCTTCACAGAGGACAAGCACCTATATGTTGTGCACAGTGGCTGAGCACGGTAAGCAAGCTGAACACCCTGGGCATGTTTCCTTGCACCGAGACCAGCATGTTCTCAGACGCGGACACATCTCTCATTGAGCTGCTGGCACTACCATGCTGTCCTCTTTTCTAATTCAGAGACAATAGAGGGTCATATCTGGGAGGGATATGTGATCTGTTCTTTCCTGGCTTATCTCATCCAGCCCTGCAGACCAGGTCCATCTCATAAAGGACTTTATAGATTTTATAGCTACCAAGAGATTCCTTCTTATTGTTCTCTTCCTCAAAACCAGCCTGTACTGTTTATATTGTAAGCTAAGGGAAACACATTTTCTCACTATGCATTTCAAAAAAGTTCAGATAATGCTTTATTCTGAGATGTATTTATGGTAAGAAAAGAAGACATCCTCTTTAGAGATGTCTATATTCAAACCCAACAGACTTTCATTAAAATATGTACACATCGTTTGACCCAATTTCAGTCAGCGCAATGTGCTACTATAATGATTATCCTGATCATTTCAATATGGAAAATGTTGCAATAAAGTGTCTGCTATTATGTAAATATTGTAAAATAAGGTTACAAAATTTTCCTATACATAATTACCAATCACAGCTTTTTACTACATCTATACATTACAATCAGCATTGTCTATAAATTATATTGTCATCATTCATTCTCTGAAAAAAGACTACCACTAAAAGATTTGAGCTAAACTCATTTCAACAATATGAAATGCTCTTTATGAGTGCCAATCAGATGTAATATGAATCCAATTTGTTACCAATCATTTGTTATTTATGGATGGTTAATCATTGCTGCATTATCATCAATTAAAAGAACAAACATAATTTTTAACAAATATTTTACATTACAGAGAAAATTTATTTTATTTCTATGTCACCATGAAAATTCATTACCTGTAATAAAATTATATTATCATGGATTTTGAAATTAAGACTAAAGACAGATTAAAACTCATAGAATCTTGAACAAGATCTGTCTTCAATTCCAATTAAAGTAGAAAAGATTTTCATTAGTAGTTTGAAGTCACTATTTCATTAGAGTGCAAGATGCTGCTTCTATTTATAGACTCACAAGTGTCAGTCTGCATTTGCCACTGCTCGTTCCTGTTGATTCAGGACGAAATGGCCTGGTAATATGGCATCATTTTCTGCTTGTGAAACGGACTGCTCTTGTTAACAGCAAATGAAATGCTCTCATAACAAGGCACAACATTCATCATCAACGCAACTCTCCAAGAAAACCAGCTTCAGACTTCTCTTTTAAAACACTGATCGCATTACACTGGAGGTTGCTCTTTACGTCCTCACTGACCTGACCTCCCAAGTGCATTAAGCAATACCCTTCCTAATCCATATATCATACACACAATCATCATTGATAACACCCCTGATGTGTGCCTCCAGTTAGCAACATTTCTCACTTTTAAAGCGTTGCTACCCTCTCCCTGCAAGGTGTTGACTTTCCTCTGGGCTATGCTTGATGCACCTTTCCTGCATTAAATCTTGTCAGGGTTGAGAACTTCTCCCAATATGGACATTTAGGGGACATGCAGCACTTTTATTGTTTCCCTGTAATGGGAGTATTACCATTGATGTCATAAATAACAGTATCTTGGTACGCATGCCCCATATAGAACAGTTCATTAAGCAAGTAATATCTGTGTGTGAATCCATTATGACCTGATTCAAAGCATGCATATTACCGGTATGTGCTGTAAAGCTAAATCAAACACCATGTCCATCTAACAAGCTACTGCCTCTTGAGAAATGCAGCGTGAGTAGCTCAAATATATCTTATTCACCTAGATAAACTTTACATGTTGTCGAGCCTGGGTTGAATGACACTTTGATAGCTTTTTGCACCATTATGACATGATCGCTCAGAGCCAGGAGCCTTCCCACTAAGCACAGTAAATCACACATAATGCAAGTCATCCCTCAGAGGACCTCAGCTCACCACAACTCTAAACTACCACTGTGTCACACTGCAAGACACTCAACTGAACAATCTCATCATTCATCACCAAAAATTGTCTTGAAAGCTTGACTTTCTATGGGGTAGATTTGAAACTCATGTGAGCAGATCTTTGCTTACTTTGGTAAATGATGTTCTGACGAGGACAATTTAAGATGTGGCAGTAAAGAGGTCATGATGGGTCCTGGCAAGTTGCAGACCTGAACATGGTATGGCTTTCAGCTTGGGTAAAGCAGCGTACTTGTATGACATGGCGGGGAGTATGCCTGGACACAACGTCAGTGATGTCTGCCCCCTGACGCCAACCAATCATCTATCATCTCTACATGTCTGCCCATGTCCACGTCATGCCCCATCATCAAGACTTCATCTATATTTCCGTAAACAAGTCTCAGCAATATGTACAGGAAAACTCTCTTCCCTATTAACTTCAGATTAAAACATCTTAAAACTGTTTTATTTAATCTCTTGTCAGTATTAAATACATATTTCTTATCTTACCATTATGAAAAAGAATTTTTAACAAAATACAAAAAGACTTTTTTTAACATGACAGTTCCCCATTCTTGTATGCATCTTATTGAAATATGCTTGCCACAGTACACAATGATATCAATCTGGTGGAGATTAAACACTTCTCTGTTTGCTCTTGCCACCAAATAGCTGTCTGTTTCATTGGTATTTTGCAATAAGATGCTTGATGAGACAGAGATGAGCTTGACTGTAAGTGAGAAATGATTGGGCAATAAAATATCTTGTCACTATGGCTGAAAATTGTAATGTTTGTGAAATGAGTATCAGAGCAGTGAGACATTATTGATAACCACTCCAATACAAGATATGAGACCTTTGGGGGTATAATAAATGGAGTTGTGACACCATGAGATCAAAGGTTCAATGTGCATTTCCACTAATCCATTGTGTCTTATGATGCCATTTCAGATGAATATTTGAAGAAAATGATGTTATTGTGACAATAGTCAGTAAGAAATGGAGAGAGTGAAATGTTCTACATTTCCCACTTTATTATTGCTCTCAGGTTATACACCATTCTATTCATTCTTTAGATCTCTTTTATTCTTTTATTCAAGTTAATTACAAATCTGCACATGTATACATGTGCTGATTTTATTCACATAACATTGGCCCAGCAAGGTGATTTATCTTTACAAAAATAAATTTGGATAAGAAGCTTGAGTTTTTGCATTGACAATAAGGAATTTTTTTTTTAAATGACATGATGTGATCACAAAATATTTTTATTTGATCCGAATATATTTTTATTTAAAATATTTTTAGAGATATATAATCTTTAGAAATATATTATCTTTTATAAATATGCACACAAATTTTATTGACTCTTTAGTTTTGAAACTCTTCTTCATATATATTTATTCACTTCAAGGGCTTGATGGGTATTACCTATTAAATTAAACTTATCCAAAGTTACACTATCAGAAAATCAAAACTCTTCTTCATATATATTTATTCACTTCAAGGGCTTGCTGGGTATTACCTATTAAATTAAACTTATCCAAAGTTACACTATCAGAAAATCAAAAACCTATTCATTATGATATGACAGATTTCTTTTTGCAATCTGCACATCTCAAAACAGCTCTCTGCAGTGGTTGCAATTGGTGGTAACACACATCACATCAAAGATTAATTATCCCATTGTCAAATAAAATTGGTTGCTCTGACGTCATGTGCATAATCTTTGACGTCACAACTCCATTCAGTTTACTCCAAGATGAGACTGAAGGGAGTAAAGATGAAAGACATTGTTAAGTCATAATCACTGCTCAATCATGGAACTGTCAATTGGTATAAAAAGCATCATTTACATTGCAAAGGTTACTGATTAAAAGTATTATCTAAATTATCTATGCTTTGAAAATTCCAGTGGTCAAAATATGCAATAAAATGATCATCTTGATTGACCTAATATTGATCTGAATTTTATCCTGTTTTAGGATAAGAATAATCTTGAATCAGACAATTTGGAAATTCATAGTTATATTATTGAATAAGATTTTTTCCTGATAAAATTTGGTAAATTGATCATATAAATTAGATTATTTTGTCTTTAAACAATTCCGGATAACGCTTTGGTATCTTCAACATATTTTCTCACAGCACCAAGCCTGAAGGATAGTTTGTATAGGAATCTCTCCAGTATTGTGAAGAAGGAAATGAAGTTTGAAGATTAGGTTTTGTAGACCATTATCAGTGCCAGAGCCATGAGGATCTGACCTGGGTGTAATTTGGGTTAATCCATGGGGGTTATGGTATTGTGGGTATCGTCTTTGCCATCTTTACAATCTGGCCTCAGTATCATCCTATATATGACCAAAGCTTATCAATCTAGTGGGCAATGAAGTGAAAATTGTAGCAGGCCTCTGGCTTATTTCAATCTATCTTCAAACACACTCTGGACACCTCTTAATTGAGTTTATGTATAAACTACCCATTATATGCGCAAATGGTCATAATGGAGTGAAATTAATTAATTTAATGTTCAGTCTCTTTTATATCTCAACATTTTTAACAATGATCACATAATAACATCATCAGCCTTTCTATGACAAAGTAAAAAGAAGCAAATCATAGAATTTGTCTTAATTGATGATAGACTGGTGCCTGTCAGAGCCACTCAGTGGTTCAGACTCAGTTCCTATGTGGCAAAGTCCTAATCCTGCGGGGATCGGCAGTCTTGCGCTCAAATTGTCGCCACCGCCAAGATGAAATATATCCTCCAATATGCGCTTTGGTGATCCATCTTCACAGGACCTAATCCTGTACTTATCTCTGCCATGACGACCTGTCCTGACAAATGTGTCCGAGAATCTTCCTGCTGACCAGGCAAGATTTACCAAACATATTTCTTGTCACCCACTCCTAATCTTAGTGCCCTGCTTGTGCCTCTCACTTCTTCCCTTCACAGACTCTATTTCCAACCATTCATATTCGATTCTGTCTTGTCATAAAAATGTTGTTTGCAAAGACTTCAAGTGATACTGGATTCTGAAGCGAATTCAATAAGGGCCTCGCAAAAATTATGAATATTTGCCAAAGGCAGGGTCCATGCTATGACTGGTATTGTTATCAGATCCCTGACCTCTGCCCAACCCGCCGCCCAAGTAGGTTCTGTGGATTCATAAAGACCAGCTCCATCAATTTTGCCAGTGATATAGAGTGAAAGGGATGAGTTGTGGTGAAAGCCAAGACGTTTATGTATAGAATCGCTGATAGTGGTCAGTCTCAGCCGTTCCCAATGAGTTCTTGCCAGTGCCAATATCAATATGTGAACTCAATTTGTTATTTTGTAACATTACTTTTTGTCAGTCTTGATATTATTTTTTTTTGCAAGCCTGAACATTTGATTTTTTTCTCTTCCTTTGAAGGCTCTTTTTAAAATACATTTGAGCATGGCATCATCTTCACGAGAAGCATTTATACGTTTGATAATATCAAGCAAGTGGCGCACCCTGGGTGGATATGTGTGATTGAGTACTAATACCTGCATGACCTGGACTAATCTGGGGGCTCTTGCATGTATGTATGTCTACCTGGAGCAGCAGTACAAAGTGTCTACACCCACACCCTGCCATAATCCCTGTCTTAACAACCACCTCACTACCACTTACGAGGTGCTTCAACATTTATTTTGACAAATGCTGTCTAAACACAATAAATAATTCAGCCCGTACTTCCCTTCCCAATATGACACCAATAGTTTTTTTCTTGGTAAAAGTGTGCTATTACAATGATTGTGTTCGATCAAAATGTTGGAGCAATTAAGGTGGCAACACAAGCTTGTTGGATGAGCCGCAGACATGTAATAAGACTATGTGGTAGGCAACGGCAGGGAAGGCACAAGACTGGTCTCTTGTCTTACTCCCATATGAGACATCTCCACCTGAGACACATGACCTTTTGTATTTGTGGCGGCCTTCAGTGCGGAGAGGCCCAGCTTTTATTTCTGACCTGCTGTGTTGAACATAGCACTGCCTTGTCTCACAAATAAGCAACCATACATCCTCATACCACACATCCTCAGAGCTTTTTGTCCTTCCTTCTTTGGACCTATAGAATAATGTGCATGTACACTGTCTCCGCTCTTTATGGACGTGGACTCTTTTATGTTCTTTACACAACTGCTTTCTTTGAAAGCCCCTCTGAGAAAATATCTTTCATGATATGTTGTATAGTAATGAAGCACAAATATGTGTTATTGGTTGTCTTTCTAAATATTTTATACAGAGCATATCGGCAATTTTGTGATCAATGTATATTCTAAAGATCAAGACATGATGCTTGAAGCTTTGACCACATTGGTAAGAAATAATAATGTGGATGTATAATGTCTCAGTTCCATATGGTAATATCTGTATGTATGGATGTATCTCTTATATCAAAATTGAAAACAATCACCAAAAAGTACATTAAAATTTCACAAAAAAATTAAATACATCTTAATTGCAGGAGTTGTCCAAAAAAATCACCAGAATAGCATCAGCAGTAACAACTACTGATATTAAACATTGTTATTTGTCCAATGATTCTATATTTACTTCCCATTTGATATAATAGCTTGTATATGAGCAGATATTCTTGTGTGCTTTATGACAGTGGCACAATGGAAAGTGCCACAGGGTGACCATTACGTTCTGACATAGGACCGCTCCCGTGTCTCACTGATCTACATACATTCAGACAACCACTTCATCTTGGCTTGCCTATAAAACCTACTTTGTCACTTTTTATTGTCCCATTATATAGAGATGTCTTATGGTTGAAGCTAAAAATATCCGAGGCATTGTCACATTGTATATTAAGACAAGGAGCAACTTGAGATCATGTCAAATATGAACTGGCACGTATGCCCAAACATAAATACTACTCAAAGTTTATTCTGTCCCGACAACTTGACAATATGGCTGTATGGCTTCAGATCCATAGGTTCTTGACCATATTGAATACTTGCCAATCAAAATTATGGAGGGCAAAGTGTAGATTCTACATACGTCATGATATCCAACTATCACATAGGCATAAGGTCTTCTCTCATAAAATACAGGAAGAAATTATTACTTAACCTCAAATTACCAACCTTTTCATGAATTATGAATTTAAGCAGTTTTATATCAGCCTGCTGTCTTTGACGGTGAAACTTTGATAGTCTGAGAACTCAGGAATGTTATCTTGCCATGCGACTGCTCTGCAACTTCCGGAGAAGAAGCACCTTGCTGTCTGGCAGCTCTCACCAAATGTGCAATTTACATGTTGACCTGGGCCCAAGCGGAAGTCAAAATATAATGGAGTGGTTTGCTGCAAACTAAGATGATTGTGTTGCCTTCATAATTCATACTTAGATCATGGATCACCTCCAAATATTTACATAATGTGTTAGCTTCAGTAAACTTGATGAAATGCACAAGCAGCAAACTTGGCAAGGCTTCAAGTCTGCTCACACTTGTTGTGGCTGTTTTTTCTATCACTGATGAATTGCCCTAAATTTAATTGGATAACAAGAACCAAATAAGTATCTTAGACTGGAAATTTTACTTTAAATCTGTGCAGGGATCACATAGATATGAAGATTTCTTATTAATTTTAAACAATGATATAATAATGTAGTACTCCATAAGCAGAGCTGTCAAATTGTTCAGTTCACACAGTTAAAAACTATTTAATATACCGGTAAACAGAAAAGTTGTATCTGATCATGGGGCAAATTGATTGCATTGTTCTTACAGAAATTAAGCACCAATTTTACAAAAAAACATTTAAATTCACATTTAGTTGATAAATGTATTTGTCTTTCATGTCTAGTAACTTTTTTGATTGATGCATCCCCATCAGTGTCTGTGAAGATCTTAATTTATATCTCCTTTATGAAAGCACACTTCTTTCTTTACATCTTTCATATGTGGAGTGTTATCATAGAGGCACTGAAAGGTAAAATGACGTCATCAGAATATGCTTATGACATCATGAAAGATACTGTCCATTGAATATTGCTAGAATGATGCCAAACATCTGAGGTAAAGAAAATGTTCAACCTGTGTTTCACATGCAGCTGATGTCTGAGACAGATTTCTGATGATATCTGTATTAAATCAGTATGATATCAGTACTAAAAGGTGAGAAAAATAATCATCTTGAGGGCCAGCCATAAAAAACTACCCTTTCATATTGTATTTGATGACACTCATCAGTTGCCATGATTATCCCATCCGGCCGACACATATTAGCTGGTATGGGGTCAATGGTTTCAAAATTCTACTGGCCAAGATCTAAGTAAAATTACTTATTTTTCATCAGTTAAAATGAAGGCCAGTACTCAAACACAATTTGGTGAGTGGATTTGAGGGAATTCTACAATTTCAGGCCAGTAACCAAAATGCTTAATGTCAATGCCTGGCGTTGTTGTCTGAGACCACCCTGCCAACCCAGCTGGGCTCTCCAGTCTCCTCAGACTATTCCTGACCAGGTCACTTCCTGGCAATGTCTTACCCTGGCAGTGTTATCACAACACCTTGTCTAAAATGTCTGTCTGCTGTCAGCTTAAAGCATGCTACAACCACTGAGCCACTCAAACTTTGCACCTAAAAGTTATTATCAAATAAATGTTTGTTCAACTCTGAGCTGATACAAATCTTTTTAAAATTTTGTATCAAATTACTTGATAAAAACACACCTATTTGCCCGATCTCTTGTGATTACAAGTTGAGGTGGAGCTCTTCTTGATATTGGTGATAAATGATGGATGTGTGATGCTACTGTGAGCTTCTACAGACCCTGCCATTACACTATTACCCAAGGTTCAGGGACTTGACAATATGATTGTGACAAGAAACTGTCAACTTGTTTCCTTTCTAATTCTGTGTAAGGTTAAAAGTATGGCCTTGGGACACACAATATTACATTGAGCTGAGGCTTGAGTACAAATCTTGAGACTTAACTATAGTCTGATAGTCTGACAAACTATCATATCACATGCACCATTCATTGTAACAGTTATCTGGATTTCGCTCCTTACTCTTCTTTTGAGACTCACATATATAATATTTGTTATTGCATGATGCAACTGCTAAAATTGCTGATATCCTGTAGCCTGCCTGACATGCATAAAGCAAACAACTGCAAGGAATCAAGCACAACCTTATGCAAACACTTAAAGCTATTTCTGCATTTGTCATTTCTGTTGTGACCACTACAATAGTCTGTGGCATGAAGTGTGGGTGTATGGGAACAAAATCGGAGTACATTCAAAGTTCTTGTGTTGCGCATTCCACCTTTCCCTGGAGGGCAGTGATCATCTATTGTGTGGTGTGGGGGGTTGTTCAGGGTGCTTCCTTGTGCCCCTGATTAGCTTTTAGTAATCAATACAGAATGTGGCCGAGGTGGGGATGGCCTTGTCAGGACAATGGCCTGGTGTGGGGTGATTGAGCATGGGTTGTGCCCTGCCTGTCCATGCTCCATTATTTGTCTGTGATTTGAGGCCTATATTTGGTTTGTTCAACAAAGGCATAGATTCTGCCATGAATGTGTAACTATGCCTCATATAGATGCTTCTTATACTGAAGTTAAAACATCATTTTCTTCAACTTGACAAATCTATCTTTTTAAGCATCTAATGAAAAAACTCTGTTTTACTTACTCCACTTTTAATACCACATTTTAAATATATAATAATCCTTCAAAGATTTTCCAAAAATAATATGAGTTTAAAGATAAGTGTCTTTTTCGGCGATGAAAGGACAGGGTGATAGTAGTACTTGAATTTGAGCAGTTGCCGGAATAGCCAGTGACAAGCTGCGTTAATTTAACATAACTGAGCTTGTGCATTATGGGCATTTTGGCCTTGCTAAAGTGACACTGAGGGAGCCCACTGTCTCCGCCTACAGGGACAGCAGGAACTGCATCTGCAACTTAACGTTAAGCGGAATATGCCATCACTTCCTGCTTGGCACCATCCATGATACATTTTGCCAGAAATGAAAAGGCTGATTTTTCATCCGGCTCGATTTATTTTTGGAATTGATTTCATCTCACATGAAAGGTGCATTCATTTTGTAAAGATCATCAGTTACTGTAGCATGTTTCAATAGCAACAAGTTAGTGATGAGTATGGAAAGTGGAATAAAGCCTATTAATCTGACATTCCAGGTAGCATTAAACTTATAGAAGCTGTACAATTCACTTGTGACATTGTGGTGTGACGTCAGCACACCAAACTTCTAACAACCCTTGCCTTCCTGTGCATGCACGCTTGTCACTTTTTTGTGAGTGTGACAGGAATAGCAACAACATGTGTGACAAAGCACTACAGTCATCCATCATGGGTTCTGGCAGGCAAGTCTAATGCACAAAGATGGACACGTTTCATGTGGTTCCTAATCAAAGCACACCAAGCTTAGCACCTGTAATGCCTGTGACTTGCCCTAACTGTGAAATTCTATAAAGCTGGTACACAATAAAATATATGGTTTGCCTGATGACTGGCGTGACCTGCTGAAAATGATGCTTACAAGCAATCTGGGCACAACAAATAACAAAGTGCAGGCTGATTACTATGGTGCAAGACTTTTTCAATTACTTTGCTCAACTGCAAACTCCTGCTCAGCAACCTCTAATTTTGTCAGGTGTCTGAATTTAGAATGTTCCTCCTCTGGATCTGATGTTTATAGATGTTGATTGAGGTTCAACAAGTGATTTAGTTTTTAAGATGTTCTAGGATAAATTCTCCTTTACTTTAACACAGACCACATAAAAAAAAATACAATCAACAATAGAAATATCCAGCTCACCAATATTGGGACAGATTTCACAACTTACAGGAATAGAGATAGAGTTGCATATCCACTTCAGAAATCACTGTTAGATTTAACTGTATGAGGGAGTTCATTATTCCACATTCGATGAACCTTATGCATTATGCAAAAACCCATATGTGAAGGGTCATGTATTGAGACATGGAAAGAGAAGAAGATTTAAACTTGAAGACTGCCTCTCTTTTTCCACCCCAGGTGACTGTTTCTCTTCCCATATAATTCCCTAATATTAGGGACTATGAACCTATCAAAAAAATGATCTAATTATGATATGAAGATTACCCAGCTAATAAGTGTAGAAACTAGGTCATAGGCTTACACCAGAGACAGAATATTCAGAATCAAATCGTGTTTATGCACTATCCCATTTTGAGCCAAAACGCAGCAAAGCACCATCCTCAAAGATAACAAGAAAACAGGCATATTAGCAGAAGTAATTAATGATAAAGATTATTATGAAAATTGCAGATATGAAACATTCCACCTGATTTAACTTGTATGCATTGTTGCCATTAACATGTGCAATATTCCAATGGAGTTTTCTATTTGATTGGATTTGTGTCATCAGCCTGGCCAATCTCTGTGAATGCCTCTATCATCTATCACAGCTTGGCACTATTTTGAAGCCAAACTCAGACTTGCCACTGTTAGTGATAGCCTTCACTCTTTGGCAACTTGTATGATGTTTCTGCAAATAAGTCTATTTATTTAAGCAAATGGTCACCATGATAGATCAACAGGTGGAAAATGGGATGTGTCATTCAAAACACATTTCTTTGTGGACAGTTGGTGGCTGTATGTTATGAATCTCGTGTCTTAGTTGGGAACAATATACACTAATACATCATCATACAAGGTGGCTGGCATGTCCACTTCAAACACATAAAAGCACATAAAAGAGAATTATATATTTTTCAAACGATACAATATGGAGCCTATTAAGGGGGTTTGGGAAAGGGTCTCAATGTCAAAATGAACATCAATTAATCACAGCACACAAATATGATGATATGGCACATGATGAAATCAAATAAAGAATATTGATTGGCGACAAGCAAATTAAATTAAAGTTTGTACTCCGCAGTACATTTGTCTGATGGTGTGTCATCTGTGTATCGCTGGATGACATTCAGATGCATGGATAAAAATGTACTGAATGGCTTCTTTGATCAGGTTTCAAAGGCTCAACAGAAATTAGTTCCTTTATCACTTTGTTGGAAGTGTATTTTTTATAGAGTAGACCAATATGTTCTACTGATGGAATGTATGTGGCAAGGATATATTTTACTTTAATTCTCAATGTGAACAATATTTCAATGGAAGAATGCTATGATTGGACTCTGGCAATGTCAGCGGGAAGCAGAATCTGGTGATCTTTTTTTCACAATTTATGGATCACTTGCTTGAAAACTGATAAATATTACATTGCTAAATATCTTGACACACTACCTTCAAACAATCCATCTGAATTTTAAAGATAATTTGGAATCGATGACTGAGATATCAACACAATATTCACTTTTTTTATAAAAAAAAAAGAGTTATGTAAACATTCTGTGTCCAAAACCTGATGGTCAATGGTCAAAGTAATCTGAATGACCATCACAAGCCAAGCCAAATATCAAGCAAAATGCTACATGCATAATATGCCTGTAAATAGCACTACACCACTTTGCCTTCACAAAACATACTGACGATCACCATGATGGTTTTGTTCAGCAACAAAATGATGTATGATCTTGTAGCATGTCTGCCAAACATGCGGAGCAGCAAATCACAGAAAATGTCCTAGTTTGTTGCTATTTTGGTTGAATTAATATTTTCTATTTATGTCTTGTGGAGAAAAGATTAAACGATAACATGCAATTAATCAATTGCTGAGACTGTAAGCTTAGTGACAGGAGCATAATTACAAAACTCACAGCTGATCATTACCCTTTTCACTGATTTATACCAATGTTCTACACCAAACTTCAGATTCTACTATCAAAACATCCATCCTTAAAATCAGGACCACACCATTACACTTTGCACACCACTTTGATGCAATAGTTTGCACGCCTGCTTGGACATAACTGTTTTAATCATATATGGATACATTGTTTCTGCTTTATGATGATGTATGACTCAATTAAAACACACATAATTATTACATTTCATTCATCTAAAAAAAATTAAAGGCTCATAAAATTGGTTCTTGAATCTGAACAGAATCCAGCCTCTATATAAGGGGATATTTTTATAACCACCTTTACAGGATTCAAGTCCCAGTTTGAAGGGGGTGTTTCTGGTACAACGATTGAAATCTTAGCTCAAAGAAGATAACACTATCAGACGGCAGTTCATTGAGTGTATTGTGTATTTGGCTTATATTGGAAATGTGGCTCAGATGTAGGCAATAAGCTGGAGTTAATACCAGTGCCCACCTCCTGCCTGGTCTGAGACCAGTGGCAATGTACCTTTATCAGGTTTATGGCTTAATCACTGAGGATTACCTGCCAGGGAATAGGGTTGACCATCATGATATTGTGCAAACCTATGCTACTTCCCTTCACTGCTATGATGATTATCATGATTATAATGTTATTAAAGGTTTGGTTAATTCCATTCCAGGAAAATATTATGCAACCCATATTCATAGATATGTTCACAACAGACTGCTTGCCTTCCTAACAGATGCTTGACAGGGTGTGTTAAATGATAGGATACCTTACAAGTAAGACATGTCATCCTCACCATCTTCAGCTCTCATAAGTTAATACAAGACCATTAGGCACTGGCAAACACTACAAGAATACAGTCATGCGTCTTCTTTGGCTATGCAGTTCATCATGGATAGAAAGTGTTGAAATTCCATATATAAATATATATATATATATGTATATACCTATTTGACAAGGAACACAGACAATTTCATTAACGTTTACTGCATGAGTACCATAAAATGTTGTGCAAAGGTTGATTGTGGTTCACCAATCTGAACTGTAATTGTACAACTGAACTGTACACCCAATTATTCCATAAAAATAAATACCAGGGGATTGTCTTTTACATTTGTTATTAATACTTATTGTATATCATTTGCATTATACTGTCAATATTACCGGTATATCTGTCAATAATGCTTCATACTTGTTGAGAAGATAGGTCATAGACTAAGACGGCCTAAAGGTAAGCTGTCCCTTCGGTCCCAAATTAAATTACTTCTGTACCTTTTTTTACAAATCAAATTCATCTCAGTTCTGAGCAAAGTCTCTGTAATAGGAACACACTGACAGGATAGAGAGGATTGTGAGAAGTTACAATGACAGCCACCATTATCTAGATATCCAGTGCATCTCCCAAGTCCCTGATTGCCCCTGAAGACCTTCTAATGTAATTTACCTATTAATGTTATGAAGAGGATTTGCTGTTTTGGATTCTGTCTTTTGCCTGTTTTCTCACACTGACACAAGATGCTCTACCCAAGAAGTGATTTATGTTATATGGTCAGGTTCCTGGGTGTGGCATCTTATTCTATGCAATACATTCCATACATGTAAGCCACTTAATAGTGAACATGATGGTGTTCTCAATGTCCCCTCTGAGTGTTTACACTCAACAGCCTTACTTGCACTCACATTTATGTTAGTAATAGAATAAGCATATTGAAACTATCAGACAAACTCCGACTGAGGTAATATGCATCAAACTCCACCTATGTTTTAGATAGAATCTAAGGATGTAATCTAAGGATGACTTACAGCAATACCCCACACTATTAGTGACAGTGCCCTCTGCCTTATTTGATCCTTATTTGATGCTTTCATCCCATTTATTGATATTATACTAAATTACATTGAATTATACACAATTATGCATCTTAAGTTTTCATTTACAATTTGCATGTTATTTCCATGAGAAATATTTTAGAATCAGGAATATCTATCATCACTGAGACTTTCAGAAATAAAATAAATATATTTCTCAAAACATTTCTCTCCATTTAACCTCAACACAGTCCATTGTGAATGTTATACAAGATATTGATTAGGCACATGATGTCTTCTTTAAATCTTATGATGATATCACCCTTTTCTACCTGTAGATGGCGCTAGCCATAGCAAAGGCCCTTGTGCTGCCCCATAAGGAAGGGCTCGGATTATTCTACATAGCGTGTGTGCCTGGCGGAGGCATGGGACATATCATCAATGCCATCATGGATGGAGATAAAGCCCTCGATATCTCTCTCAACTTTTTTAGTACTATCATAGCTGTAGGTAAGTAATCACCACCTAATATTATCTCTAATACAATTTAATATTCAGAGATACCAACTGAAGAAATTATCAAACAGAACATATATTCAATCAGCCATACCACTCTAGAAAAGATGACATGTCATCCCCTCAAGATAAATAAAAACAAACTTTGAAAGGAAAGTATGGGATATAAAAATGGGGCCAGGTTACGAGTGCATTCTCATGTGTTCATTTGTAATATTGGTAGCCAAGCTGGGAAAGTACTAAAAACATGGTGTCTTTAAGTTGGTCGAGACATGCCTCAAATTCTCTTAAGGGCCTGACACATAATGGTAAGGGACTTGTGCATTTAATTTTGGGTTCAAAGTGAAAAACATCCCTTTTCTCCCTCACAATATCAGGCTTATGATTAAAAACTACAGAAGATAATGGTTACAGTAACAAAGTAATGACTATACACTCAAATATCACTGCAAATGGGAAACTTCTTCATAGGATGGAAAAATCTCTCTCTTCAATTAGAGTCCAACTCACTCTTTTGTCAATTTGAATTGGTTGAATATATGACACTAATTTTGTTGTAAAAATGATTAATTTAGAGCCAAAACAAAAAAGGTTCCACACATGATGTCTGAAAATGATACCATGGTGAGGTGTTTGGTTGTCTCACATATCCATTTAATCCTTTATATAAGTTTGATCTTAAATCAATATTCTTGCATGAGGACCCTAGGCTGCCCAGAGGCCAGGGTATTCCTCACCAAAGCGGCTCTCTGCATGCAAGAATTCGTGTTGTCTGCAATGGTCCTGTGACTTTTATGTGCGTGTGGACAAGGCAAACTAGTTACTGAGCAATAAATCTGATCAAAAAGACTCATACTGCAAACAGTCCTTCCTCAGGAATAATATAGATTGAAATGTACTGTTAATTATCAGGAAGCCACGGTGTTATGAAATTTCAAAATCCTTATGCACAAACGATTGTTATAATATTCTATTCTTAAATACAGTTAAAAAGATGTTTCTTCAGGTAAACATTATTAACAAATCATCATTTATATCACGATCTCCATCAACACTTAATGTTTGTGGACTGGAGAATCTCAATTCAGCATATCTGCATAAGCTGCACGGAATGGGCTATTCTTACACATGCGCACAAATGATGTTCACCTTACAGAAACATAACTATGACACTAATTGGAAAAGTCTTGCATGTCACCAAAGGTGGGCAAGAGTGGAGGGGTATGCTTCTGGCTTGTATATTTACAGGACCAAGTTGATTGTCTGTTTACATTAGAAAGATCAAAACATCTTTATGAACACAACCAACAACAAATCCACATATGTCTTACTGTGACGATTCAGTACATAGTAAACTATGTTCACACCAAAGTGTGTAACCTTTTGAATACTTATATTCTGAAAACTTTCCCAAAAAGTGATTCAGGCTGGGGCATTCAGACATCAAAGCTAGAAGTACTGAGGAGCGTAATGTTCATTAAAGATCTCTGCTGGTAGTGTTTGGCTCAAAGATCAACGTGATGTGAGCGACTCAACATGAAGTGAGCACACTGTACTAATGAAATAGCTTGGTTTTGTACCACCATCATCACCACATCATCCACATTCCCTCCAGCTCTCTCTTTGCATCTACATGTAACAGCTAATTCTGTTATGAATGCCTCACAACAATTAAACTCACTTTGAAATTGTTTGTAATGGACCTATCCCATGTCTACAGAAATGCAGAATTCATTCTGGAATAGATTTTTGTCAGATTTCATGTTAGCAAAAGGTTAATCGTTGTTAACTCTACAAGACCTCACCATGCAGATTGAGTTTTTTAGAACAGAGATCTACTTGTACAAACTGGCAAAATGTCTCTCTCTGCAAATAGGAGATAGCCTTGCTCTTGTATTCCCTTGGTATGTTATTGGGTATAAGACAGAGCTTTGTCCATAACAAGAGTCTCAGTGGCAGACCAGCTGAATATATATCACAAGTATTTGAGTGGGTGCCACAGCCTTGGTCTCCTTACATGCCTGTGTACAATGCTTCCATTTCCCTTATCTATTTCTTACCATTTAAAATGTGCATCCATTTACAGGAAGCACATACCAGATTCAATTTCACTGAGCTCTCCAATATTGGCAGTGACAAAAACCTTTTCTCACCTACCAAGAAAGCTGCGATATTCAGTTAAGGAGGGCAGGGAAGTCAAGTGGGATGAATGATGGATGTATTTAATGGAAATGGATGAGAAAGAAACAAGTTTGTCCTGATTAAAGGCAACAAATAAAGGAGCAGAGATTAGGGGGGAAAAATCACATTATTTGTAAAAGTGGTTCCTTTTTGCACCAAAATATTCCAAAAGAATGTGTTCTCAACAAATGCAAACATAATATCTTTCCTGGCAATGAAAAATATTTGGCTTATTTAGATCAATCTACATTTTACATTATTTCAGAAAAATCTCGAAGGTTTAAAAAGTTGGAGGTTTAAAAAACTGAAAGCATTTCCAAATTAAAATTTAATATCATTTAAGGCCAAAACTTGTCAATATAAAAAAAATCTACTCACAATGCAGTTATTGTGGCTCTAATAATGAATGCATTTGTAAATATTGGAAAACACTGACAATGTGTTTATGGTTAGAAAGCGGAAACTGCTGGGGGTGGACATGCTTCACTACACAAAGGTCATTAGACACCTACCGTGAGCTGGGAGGCCTGGCTTATGATGGACCCGGACATCAGTATGCCGGTCCTTGCCTTGCCTCTCATAGACTTCAAAGTTAGGAAAGCAGAGTCTAATGCATTACTGACCACCCTATCAAAAAACCCCTCCCATGCCTGATTGCCCACTCCAGGTGAGCATGAGGAAAATGCTTCCAACAAATATTAATTTGCAATATATTTATTTGTTATGCTCACTGTAACTGAATGTGATAGGATTTGCTCAACAGCTGAAATTTCTTTGACAGGAAAATTTCGTAAATCAAATAATTATTTAAACCTATAAATATGTCTAAGAAGCAAATATTTCTATTTTCAGGCACAGCACCACTGTGGATATTCAGTATGGGTCGGTTTCTGGGCCTGAGCGACCATGTTTTAGTGACTTTATACGAGTTTGAGATTTGGCTGGCAGCTTCAGCGGCTCTCTACTTGGTGGGTGTACTTGTCAACCATACCAGGCCTGGCGTGTCTGAAGCCATCCTCAACTGGCTCATCAAACCATTCCTCCTGCTCTTCACACTGGTTTTTATTACCCTTGGAGTTTATATCAACATTTATATGTTCACCATTTTGGACTTCTCCATTCCAATCGCAGCTGGAACATTGCCATTTTTAGGATATTTCATAGGAATGCTAATTGCCTACCTCTCCAGACAGGAGAATGAATACCTCAAAACTATATCAATTGAGACAACAATGACAAATTGTTTCTTGGTGCTTACAATGGTGCGGTATTCTCTGCCTCAGCCTGATGCGGACATCACCTCTGTCATGCCCATGTGGGTCATCATGATGACTCCAATTCCATTCTTCCTCACCTACATTTTCCAATACTTGAAACAAACAATAGGCAGAAAATGTGCACGGCGAAAGGAGAAACAGTATCGCCACTTTAGTATAGTCTCTAGTCTACTGAATGTGACTAATGTAACCAACTTATCCTCCAGTATCACACCTAAAATGAACTCTCCATGCGAGGACAATACCATTCTCATAGATGAAAAAGTTACAGTCTTATGACAAAATGAGAAACCAAACAACACGCCAAAATGTAATTTTGCCCTAAGAGAATTGTTACAGCGTAGAAAATATTCACAGATTTCTTTGCTCAGTATGGATGATGAGGAGGAATGTTACAGCAATGAACAAGAACTAATCAGTGATGTATAATATGTGTATCAATGTGATATAGGCTATAAAAGGACAACATTACTTGCATCATATTTTTTTTCACAGAATGACTATCTCTGCCCAAAGAATGTGATATGGGAGTGTTGTTATACTTTAAACTGTTATGTAAATAAATAACATATGTCTAATGTAATTGTTACAAAGAAAAATATTATCACCATTACTCAATCAGGAAAGTCTCATAAATAATTATTTTTTATATGTGGAGCAACAGTCTGCAGTTGCACTCATATCATAAAATTCTCTAAATAAGAGCCTATATACCACATCATTTTAAATTCGGAAGATATGCCAATGGCCTGATTTTGTGAATTTTCTGTAAATGCCTGCATATTGTTTCATGGATAATTTAAATCCTTTACCAGAGAAGACTTGAGCAGATGATAATTACAGCCAATCAAAATAAATGTTACGTATTGAAAACGGCCAAACTTTCATTGCTATCTCAACTGTTGCTGGCTGATATTTTTCATGCTTTTCAAAATGACAGCCTCCTTGAGAACTCAGTGATAGTTATAAGATTTTTTTCAAAAAAAAATAAAAATAAAAATGAAAAAATCTTAGCCTAATGGAAAATAGATAGATTACTCCACTGAAAATAAAACATTTTAGCTACAAATAGCTAAGAACTCTGACCCATAGTTTAAGAGGAGAAGCTTGAAGTTGATGGACAGACAGAATGACAGAATAATTCTCCCCTCACTGCAGAAGCTATGATGACTTTGTCATCATTGCTAAAAAAAACTTTGCTATATTTTGAAGACAGTATTTGGATTTCAATACTTCAACAATTCAACTTATTGCTCATCTACTTATTGTTTGGCAAAAATTGTGGCAACATTGAAATAGAAGTCTTTTCTCTGTGCAGGAGTTTCATGTCACAGCATTTAAAGATATCACTGAAACCCCATGACAACTTTGCATTTTCTGTCTGGTCTTTGCCCAACACACAATTTATTCAAAAGACAAAATATCATCTGAAATTTCAAAAATTGAAAATTCTCAGTCTGACATTGTGTTTTTAAGGTAATAAATTTGGGTGAACTTTTTAAAGAGTTGTAATACCTCTTTACCTGCAATAATTCTAAGCTTCAATTTCGAATTTCACAATTTTCGGTTCAACATAATATGGCCAACTTTCAGGATCAAATAATTTTTTGATATTGGGTTTTAACAATCTGCAGAACATGATAGTGATTTTTCCATAAAAAAACAGCTTGAGATGTGTAGATCATCATTCATCTTTATCAATCAAAAATGATATTAATTCAAGTGAAAAAAAATGAAAGCTCAAAAAACTATGTATAACTTGAACAATATCATAAATGTGGTCTTTTGAGGAACAGAATACAAAATATTTCTTGGACAAATCGGGTAATGGATAAACCATAAGCCCAAAGGTCACAATATCGAATCTGCAATTCAGCATCTCCCAATAAGTCATTGGTAAAAATTGTATCAAATTTGTTAGTCCATATGTAAGGGACTAAAAAATAACCATAAATCATTTGTAAATAACATAACCATCTCAAGGTAAATAAATCCTGATATTAACAAATCAACAAATACTTTGGTTTTTTTTACCCATATAAATGAATTCCTTGCTCTATTCTATTTGAAAATAAACCTGCTGGAGTGGATATGGGAGAAAAAGTAATATCTCCATTAATATTTTCCAAAAAGACAACTGTGGTCAACTGTTTTATTGTGAAAAACATGACCAAATGAGGTGAGTTATAGCACTTGCTTGATAAAATAGTTTATCATACAATACTTGCATGAGTTAATAATATAAAGCAACAATGATTATAATTAGACTGAAAAAATGAATTTTAGTGTGTGCACTCCCAACAGCTTGTTTCGAGGTTTTGCTGACCTCTCTTCAGGGCTATGCCTTGTTTTTTGTTCATTTGGGAACAATGAGCAAAAAATACCTCAGAGATAGCCATAGTGATGAGTTATATGACGTCATAGTGGTGTTTATGAGGTATTATCTCATGAGATATCTTAGTTTTGAGATCAGAATGTTAGTTCTGATGGATGGTGCCAGGTGGTGCCACAATCCAATGTGAGGTGGTACATTGGCCCAAGTGCTGTCGGGACTCATTTGGGGTCACTTTAAAAATTACACTGGAGGGTCTAATGATTTTTATCTGAACTAAATTGTAATTACTTTGCAACTATATTACCAAGATAAAATATATGGCAACAAGGTGAAATATATGAAAATTCTTAGATACAAATTTGTAACAAAAGGACTTTTTTTATCAATTGTAGCAATTATGAATCAGATGCCACTATTTAGCACTCATTTTGGGATAATTCTACTGTAAAGCCTTTCCACTGCTTTAGAATGACATAAATATGTATTCAGCCTCTTCTGGCAAGAATTGAAAATTGTATCATTTGGCTGCCCACCAGATGTCACCACCTTGCAAAAGCAAAATATTTGATTCCCATAATTCCAATACTAGTGGTCACTTGTGCCAACTAATACTATTTAGAAATATAGGTTAGAAATTAAACTGTTATAGATATATAATCATAATCTTATGATCTATTATATATAAACGTGTGATGGTGTAATTCTAAATCAATCAGCAGATTAGATTTTTTAGAATTATATTCCAATTTTAATTTTAATCATAATAATTCATTCACCATTATTTTATAGAAAAAGACATAACATAATTTTCCTTCAAAATCTATTCTCCCTATCTGCTCTACCATATACGCTGCATTTTCAGAGCGCTGTGATCGTATTTGACCCAATTCTTTGCACACTGCACATCCGGGAACATCCGGGAACAGCATTGTCGCCTCTGCCTTTCAACTTTCCATTGTTTTTTTTTGTCAGTTTACACAACAAACACGCAATAGCACTGACATTGGCATGTCAATGTACGATGTCAGTCTGAAATTTCCCTCCCATCTTAAAGCAAGGCAGGCAGAAGTTTACAACACAACATCTTTCCCGTCATGCACTGCTCTCTCGCGCCAATTTCGTCATTTTTTCACGGACCAGCTAAAAATCCGGGAGAGCAGATAGCGAGAATTGGCTGAACAAGCACTTTCTTAAGGGTTTGAGTTTACATCAATTTAATTCATTCCAGTTTACCATCAGACATATGCATTGACATAAAATTTAGTGCAAAAATATATATTTTTAGACTATAACAATCATGAGAAGATAATTTCTGAGTGCTGTTTGCTTCATATCAACATTCAAAGATTTAAGTTTCTATCCATGTCTTGTTTGAAGTAAGTGCTGCCACCAATTGGTGAAAATAGGTTCTAAGAATAAGATCTAAATGACAAATGCATACTGCTTAAGTTGATTACCCCAAGGATGTAATCATGCCCTGTATCAACAAAAGGCAATCCATCCATTAAAAAATCCATTGTATGTCCTTACAAGATATTGGACAAAATTAATGGATCACCATTTTAGACATTTGAGATATAAAATTTTCTAAAATACCATGGTCAAATGTGAAATACATGTGAATCATAATGTCATAGCTCTTTATAAAGATTAATCATTGTTTAAGAAATCTAATGACAATAGCATTTATTTGTAGCTGAAAGATGCCATTTCTCTAAAAATTTGGCTTCAAAGAGAAGTTGGCCCCAAGGAGAAGTCAGTCCCCTGGTTTAAGCGACCATCTCAGACATTCTTGTGAGAATTCCTTTGATCTGAGAGTAATATAACTATTAGTGCTCTCAGCTTTGATACATATGCCACCTAGTGCCAAACAGCAGCATCATCACTTAGTGAAACCAAAGATGGATCTGGAGGTAAATAAATAGAAAAAAATAAGACTTGAATGAACTCCTGACACAATGCAGTGTAGATCTATCAAAATAAACCAGCTGACTCTGATCTATTTCTTGATTTTTTTTGTATTGCATCCAAAGACATATATTTTTTTTAACTGTATCTTTGTATTTTCATTCTGATAATAAATGTGACTTTGAAAATTTAGCATAACATGCATGAAACTATTTTCATGATGTAGCATTTACAGAGATGATGTCCACATATGTGAGTGAGGTGTCAGAATCAGGAGGGCAATTAAGATCCATGTACATTAAAAAGTAATAAGCAACTTTTATGATGGAGGTGGGCGGCAAACCATGTCCAAGTGATGTGTCTATTCATAATCCCGTTTACATATTCTGGTGCTTGCATATCTTTCCCTTATCCATCTTTGGTGAAACTTAGCAAGCCCCAGCTAAATAGTTCTGAACTCATAATGGCTATTTAGGGTCAAAGTAAAATTAAATGTGTATTTGATATGCAGAGTTTTGTCTGATTTCATCCCTAAAAGTGGGAAATTTCATTTCTATTTATTTATTTAGTTATCTTTTTTTTGGGGGGGGGAGGAGCCTATTATATTAGCATCCTGGTAAAGAATTTAAACTTGTGAAATATTTCTGATAAGCTGATTAAAGTTAGATTTCTTCCATATCTAATATCCATAACTTTTGATGGGGATTGAGAATGGGACAACTTTTGGAAGACTATTGACACTCATGATGTTTCATGACTATTGATCCTCCTCAGAAATTTGATGGGAATTTTAGAATTATGCTCTCAGTTCACACCGGGTTGTGACATGTCTATTGGAGTGGTGATGATGAATCACTGTATGACTCAATTGTAACTCGGGAGACTTATAACAGTGACAATTAGCCCCCATCCTCTATATTCAGTATGTACCGGTAAGTTGTCTAAGCATCTTTTGCATCTTTGGATAGTGCCAGCACTGCCAGAATGACATCATATAGTGCTACCCTACTTTGTGCAGCTTATGGCTGAGACAGATTTCTGCTGGGAGTGAAACTTTTGAAAATTTACCCAGAATACAACAGACTTCCTTGCATCTCCCATCAATTTCACATGATGTCGCAAACGTTTGCAAGCTAACAAAACACAGGCTGGTCTCCCCTCTTGCATATCCTTTATTGTACTACTTCATCCCAAGGGGTCATACCCAAATTCCATTCTCATTTGTGAGTTTCGAGCCCTCACAGAGTGATTTTTCTACTCATGGATCCAGTAAATATTCCTCTGTCAGCTGCAAATCAGTTTTAAGAACTGAATATAGTCCAAACTTCACTAACAGCTTATACCCAAAGACAATGTCAAAAAAGACTCGAAATCCACTGTTTCCAGAATCATCATGCACTGCCCATCCAATTTAACTCACGACTCCAGTAGAACTCGACTTCTGGCAACTAAAGATCAAACAATTATGTTCCCTTTAAGTAAACATATGATATCAGTCCTGTCAGAAAAACATTCTTTGTTTATGAGTTTGCTCAATCAGGTGAAAGTGGGTCAGTCTAATTATAGGAGTGACAGCAACGATCTCAAGCTCCACAACGCAGTGATGGTTCTGACGTCATATGAAGATTCTCCCTTGGTGTTTCCATGACGTCATCACTTGGACTCTTCTAAATGTCATTTCACATTGTCAAGTTTGATATCAGGTAAAAAACTGAAGAAAAAACACTATAGAATGCACACGGATTTGCATTTTTAGACATTATGACTGGGAAAGATAGTGGCATGAGTCAGAACTGCAACAGTCAATCGCCGGAGGTCAAGTTCATTTAATAGGGAAACTGCAATATGATGGGCAGTGCGCCATGTTTCTAGAAACAGTGAATTTCATGTCTATTTTGCCGATGGCTTTGGGTATAATCCACATACACAGAGACAGAGACATTGCTTTCATGTAAAATTGTTTAATTCCCTTTTAGATAAAACTTGGTGAAAAATGTGTGCAAACTCCCTGTGAGACGAGGAATCAAATTCTTGCGATATACTCTCCCATATCCGCTGCATTTTCACACAGTGTTGTTTTTCTACATCTACATCTATATGTTTACTCGGCAAAACCAGTTGGCATTTTCCTTCAAAATGGTGGCATATATTACATAGATTGCGATATACATGTACTTATGTAAAGACTGCATTAGAGAAATGCAATTGAACTAGCACTGGCTTGTCAATAGGCCGATTGCTGATCTCCATGTTGTTTTTTTTCCCCACTGAAAAGTACACACCGGAACTGTACACCTTTGCCAGAACCAGAACTGTACAACTCCACTATATTTAATCATTGGTCGGAGAGATTGGCAGGGGGCCTATGAACAATGCGGATGTTTTCGATGCAAAATATTTCCCATTATGCACTACTCTCACAAGCCAATCCTGTCAAATTTTCACGGACCAGTAAAAAAATTCGGGAGAGCAGATAAGGAGAATTCTCCTTCCCGAAAATCCCCAATTATCACTCGCACATAGGTGGCGCTACGAATTTCGTGTGGGTCTGTAACTGACAGCTGATAACAAGAAATCACTATTTTGAAGATATCTTAAAAACTATACCATTTATCAGAAAACCGAAAACAGTTTTGAAATCAGTGAGATAATAGGAAGATAGTAGACAACCTTTGGGAGAAATGACGTCGAGATAAACAAAACTTAAGTGTCTTTGATGCATAGTGAGGCAGTCACACCAAGCCAAGGTGACGAGTTGTTCATGTCACTTCTGTCAGGCAACCATATGCTTTCACACTATTGTCATCCAAAATCATTTGAATTTTATGATCAAAGACCTTTTTTGTCATTGTTTCCCAGCTCAAGCTTTGAAGGGGAATTGTTTGTAGCCTTTGTGTCATCTAAAATTGTTGCTCCGAGGCTCTCAGTTGTCATGTCTTCCTGACAGCTCCGTCCCGATTAACAATCATTTACGATAACAAATATTGTACAGTGCAATACATAACCAACATATTTAGATTCCTAGTGGAATTTTAATACAGATGAAAAAAAAGTTTGTTCAATTTTGTGGATTCTAGTCGAAATAAATGGGAAATCAGTGAGTGCTTCTCAGTACTGTTAATATTTGACTCACCGAAACGTGTGGCGACACCTAGTGGCCGACGGCGTATGACGTACGAGTTTGGAAAGGCAATTGGGGGTGTGTGACTGTACCAAATGTCACCTGTCAGGCCCGGTGAACCCCGGTGCAGTTTTCAGGAAAATAATATATTTTCGTGTTTAAAACCACTATACAAGTAATATATGGGCACGTGTGACGAATTTATCACTCTGTAAATTAAGATCATAACTTGCTTATAGTTTCGCACTATGTACTATACATATGTAAACAACGAGTTCCCAGAAATATCCTACCTTTTAACGCCAGCAGATGCTCTTTCTCGCGACTGCCCTCCATCTTGATTGTTGATTAGTACCGAAAACAATTTACAATTTCTATTACACACTAGTATGAGACTATCTATTCTAAAATTAGATAATATAGAATAAGCTGAATACACTCAAATTCTATTGTGTATTTAAAATAATGTTTGGTGTCTATCTATAATTTCTTTCCAAAAATATTAACTAATTAAATGATACCAAAATATTTACTGCTGATGATGTCAATATTGAAAATGGCTTCCGGAGGACCAAATTACTCAAGTGTTCCTTTTCTGAACGCAAAATGTAGTGTGGATAGTGTAAGTATTGCTTTTAATTTTTGTATGATTTGTGTCTTATAGAGCAGGGAATATCTTTGTTTGAGGCACATTGGGATTTGTTTCAGAATAATTCGAAAAATTGTTTGTGTCTTGGATTCAAAAATGACAAAATGTGGAATTTTCTCAATGTGCTGTGAACGAAGAAGGACAACGTTGTGGTCCGACCTGATAACAACGTTGTCCTTCTACATGCTGACAAAGTTATCATTAACAACGTGGTAAGCACGTATAGAGAAGAAGAAAATTAACTGGCTAATAGGTAATTTCAGTTAATGTGAAAAAATCAGCATAACATTCCAGATGGTATGCTGCTAGAAGAGGTTGCTGTTGAGATAATCCCAACTTGAATAATACACATGCTTGCAACATTCTGAGCGTTAGTTTACAACTTGCTCACAACGTTCTCACAATGTACATACAACGTGCTGAGTACATGCTCACAACGTTATCTGGTGTTCACAGATCAACGTTCATACAACGTCAAGTTACAACATGCTCAGCACCAAAACACAACATGCTCACAACGTAGAAGAAACATAAAATTGTTAGCTGGGGTTATTCAATATGCTCAATTAAGTGATGGTTTCAAGAGTTCATGAGTCTTACATTGTAGACCCAGTTTAAAACCTGAATGTAGGCTGGTTGTGGCTGATTTATGGTCAAGTGGATTGTGGCATTGAGTGGGCCACATTACTGAACTGCCATATGGACTTCACACAAACTGCTGAAGTTAGGCATTATTTTAGTGTAAATTATCCACAAATTGGAAAAAAATTGAGTATAACAATGCATTCTCCCTGTATTTATGTTTTGGAAGACTCAAACTTGAATGGTACTACCAGTGTTAAAGCCAAAACAAAAGGTGAGAATATTTACAGAAATATTTGACAGATAAGAAATCTGATTACAGTGGAAAGTAGCTGATTGGCCGCTTTCTTCAGGTTTTAGGTAAAAGTAGGGAATATTCACTTCACAGTGTCATGTTTAGAGGCATGGTCCATGTGATGCTGCGGTTCACTTCACCAGGCACCTTGTGACCTGCCATCTTGTCCCATTGAAAACGACCAGAACAGTTCTTTTTTTTAAACCAGAATTGTGAACTCTGCTATCACACTTTGGACTTTCAATTATTTTGTTGGTGAAAATATGATGATTAATCATTGGAAATAAAAATTTACTTAACAGAATATATAAATTGACTTTAAAAAAAAGTTAATATTGAAATTTTGTAGGTGGAATGTCGAGTTTGTGATGATGTGTTCAGCTTGCAAGGAGACAAAGTGCCTCGTCTTTTGCATTGTGGTCACACAGTTTGCCATCAATGTCTCACTCGTCTGCCACAGCACAGTCATGCTATCCAGTGTCCATTTGATAGACAACCCACTGATGTTGGTGACTCCGGAGTTTGGGGACTGAAAAAGAATTTTGCACTTATAGAACTTTTGGAAAAATTACAAAATTCAGTTTCACAACCATTTCCTAAATGGAGTGAACATACTCTTGAAAAAGAAAAGCAGGTATGAGACTTTTATTTTGCACCTTACATACCCTTCCATGTCACATCACTCCTATTATAGTTACTATGTGTCAAGCTTGGCTATTTCATAAAATATACAACATTTTAATCAAATGATACAAAATAAAACTGAGTAGACCTACAAATAGAAACAGAAGATTTTTATTCTAAATATATTCTTTGATTATGCAGGTACAATCTTTATTAATTTGACTGTGAAAGCATGTCATAAAGTCACATTTTATATACATGAGTGAAAAAATAAGTTCAAAATAATCATATATATGCATTGACTTGTACCAATATTTGTACATTTTATACTATTCAGACAAGATTTTTTTGAGAATGTAAATAAAGATGTCATATATTTATTGTTATTTTCCTGTATTCAGTTAGCAGTTCCCTGTGATGAGAACGAGCAGCACACTGCTGTATTGTACTGCATTACATGTAGTACCCACCTCTGCCTGGAGTGCTCAGAACTCACTCACTCAACACGCACTCTCAATAAACATAAGCGTGTGCCCCTGACTGAGAAGCCAAAAGAAATTCCAAAATGTCAGTACCATCCAATGCATTTGGTGGAGTTTGTTTGCCAAGAGCAAGAGTGTCATAGTTCACCTCTCATGTGTTACATATGCAAGGATTATGGCAGGCACATGAAACACAAGGTTTGTCTACCATTGATTTATTTGGCGAAGGTTACTGATAAATCTAGTCAATTCTAGAGATATGCTTACATTTGACGATTCTTTAAAGCAGTGATTTTATCTTCTTCAGCACATCCTTTTGGAAACAGAAGCAGAGAGTGTAAGATCTTCAATTTTAAATGCAGCCCAACATGTACGAAATTTTGCAGAGGAAGTGACAGAATGGGCACACAAACTCGGAATAGTTATAAAGCAGTTAGAAGGTTCATATCAAGCTGTTCATGACAATGATGGGAATCAAGGCACCATGCAGGTACAATGACTTTGAAGCTGAAGTGCTACGGTCAATTTGCATTTGGGACTATAGGAAACAGCAAAATAGATATTTTTCATTTATTCCACTAGAAGTCTGAAAAGAATTTTACCTATCTCAATTGATATTTTGATTTAGATTTCTTTGCTGTATTACCATTGCAGATGTATTACATTCCAAAATATATTGTCATTTCTTTTTTTAAAGGTACCTGGCACTGCTGAAGAGGCAAGAATGCATGTGAAGCAATATTTCATGGAACTTCAAGAGCGTTTAAAACAACAAGAGGTGGCAGCACTAGCTGTTGTGGACACACATGTGCGAGAACGACTGTGTATGCTTAAACAGCAGCAGGAAGATATGGCTGTGCTTCTATGTCAGATCTCCTCCGTATGTGCACAGTGTGAGAAAACACTACAACAGGTTAGATATGAAATTTATCTTCAATATTGATAAGTTGATAATAAGTTTCATATTCAGCATGTTTGCATGTTATTAACACAGGTATAATAATTGTTAAACTCTAAGATAAAAATATAGGTTTGATTTAAAAGAAAGCATATTGATACACTTTTCATTTGTTTAAGGATGACACAAGAGTAGTGATGGCCAAACAAGAAGTGAAGACACTACTAGACACAATCCAAAAACAACAGCAACAATTCTCAGAACTGCCAGACCAGTTACAGCTTGATCCTGCTGTACCAATCACATTCACAAAGGTAATTTACCCAGTTTATAGGACTAGATTTGATGTTGTAGGTTATATATAAATATATATATTGCCGACTTATTTAGGTCATCATTGACACTTTTCAT
Organism: Amphiduros pacificus; assembly: GCA_949316495.1. Taxonomy (NCBI): domain Eukaryota; kingdom Metazoa; phylum Annelida; class Polychaeta; order Phyllodocida; family Hesionidae; genus Amphiduros; species Amphiduros pacificus. The sequence goes on from OX439000.1 coordinate 8,763,145, forward strand.
GAGTTATTTTCTCAGCAACTAATTTTTTCTGAACATAGGACTCAACAATCTAGACCATCAAGAATTAAATTATACTACTGCATACCATTGAGATGCATTGAATTTATAAAAAATAGTCTTTCGGTCTTAAGTTTGTTGAACAGCTCCTTATTTTTTCAGGATAACCGGGTACATATAGGTCCCAAGATGGAGATGAGAGTTGTAACACTGGGATTAGATGATTCTGGAAAAACCAGCATCCTCTTCCAACTCAAACAGAATGAATTTATACAAACTATACCAACCATAGGTAAAAATTGTGTAATATATTATGATAAAATGTTCATCAGTAGTATATTTGCCATTTAATATTGTCTAAAATGTGCTGTTAAATTTATTTAATTTATTCTGAATTTATTACATGACAATTGGCAAATATATACAATAAGTCAAAAATGTATAAGGTTCACAATGAGAAGGAAACAATGTTAAAAGTCTGTTCAATGATTTTCATGAAGAAAAATAAATAGGATTTTTTTTCAGGTTTCAATGTTGAAACAGTGGAATATAAGAATCTCAAATTCACTATCTGGGATGTAGGTGGACAGCATAAGCTAAGGCCTTTATGGAAGCATTATTACTTCAACACACAAGGTGAGTAAGAACGGTCAGTCAATCAAATACAAGATTTAGCACTTCAAGATTCGAACAACTACAGACACAATTCTCACGCTGGCTGAAAACATTCTGTAATTAAAAACTTACCAACAAGTATAGCTTTCAGATTTTCTAGTAAACTTAGAATCCTTAGATATATCTTAAACCCAGTGTTCATTCTAATTGGACTTTAAAAGTGGTGACACAATAAGGAAGAATTATTACAGAAGAAGGAAGAAATATTACAGAATGGAATTGTAAATGTGATGAGACTCCTGATTAATATTATGATATCAAGCATTGCTCCTTCTGAACAATGATTTAAATCATGACAATTTTGTGATTTGAGTGTATGGTAGGTAATCATATATGTGCTTGGATGATGTTTCTAGCACTGATCTATGTGATAGACAGCAGCAACCCTGAGAGATTGACAGAGGCCTATAATGAGCTGGCCAAACTCCTTCAAGAAAAAGAACTCAAGGATGCCTCTTTACTCATCTTTGCCAATAAACAGGTATACATTCATCACGGTAACTTCTAGTACCTCTTAGAAATCACTCTGTCTGTCCTGTGTACGAGTTTGTGTTACCTCTTTTCCTTAGTTAGTTAGTTTGTCCCTTGCAAGTTACATTAGGTTGCATAATATCAGGGACATTGGGGATTGATGCTTTGATCCTTGGTTGCTGATTACATAAGCTTCTGTTACATTAGGGGGCATTATTCTTTGATCTTTTGGGTTGCTTGGCATCTGTGACTAAGTAGGACAGTGATCAGATCCCAACCTTATCACACACACACACACACACACACACACACACACAGCAGCACCAGATAAATTTTAAAAGGGTATGTATATCTTGGACATTGGGGTGATTGATCCTTTGATCCTTGGTTGCTGGTTACATGAGCTTAGGTAACATCAGGGGGCGTGGTTTTAATCTTTTGGATTACTGGGCAACTGTTACTAAGTAGGGCAGTGATCAGATCCAACCTTATCATGTACATAGCACTATATATATATAATCTCACTGTAATTGCTATCTTTACTCAGCTGCTTGTGTGCAAAGCTAGCATGCCCCAGCTGGAAGACCTATTGACCTACATTTGAACCATCAGTACTATAAATAACCTCTGACTTAGCTGCTGCTGGTATTGAGTGTTGCATATTCTGTATGGCATTATTTAAGCAACACGCGTACGTTACACAGTTGTCCCTTTCCTGAAAACCTGAAAATAAATAACAATACATAAGGTTTTATGATTGCAGCAGAGGTAAAGACCTATGTCATCAGTTCAGATATCAATGAAGGCAATGTATACAGTATGAAGGAATCTAGCTGTAGTCATGTATACTATTATTGTTGACACCACAGATTATTACAGTACCGATTGTGACATTTGCCACAATGCATATAGTATCTAGTAGAAATTATTAATAGTATCGTTCATAACTTAGATATGAGTTAATGCTTAATTTGAAATCTCTTTTCAGGACATAGAACCATGCATAAGCATAGAGGCCATCACTGCCCAGTTTAATTTTTTCAAATTATGCTGCAATCGGAACTGGCACATTCAGGGTTGCGACTCTCGCAGTGGTGCAGGACTATTTGATGGCCTGGAATGGCTTTCTCACCAACTGGTAGCTGCTGGTGTTTAATGTTGGACCCTACTCTTGGGAGGAAGGATGCTATGAGGCCCATGACTTTTGGCACCAGAGTGCCCAGTGATTTGGTTTGATTACCATACTTTCATGACACAAGAAAAAAAAAAAGATTTCCAGAATGAAATCAATTTCATGAGAATGACTTGGTGATTGTCTTTAATTATAAGATTTAATTTTTTAAAATAATAACAACAATAATTATTATACCAGCATGACAGTAAAATGGCTACACCAAAAAGACACATATTGGCAATGTTGTATGATTCATTATGAAAACATAATTCTCATAATTGTTAATCAACAGAGCACATGCTCATATGGTTGATATATTTATTTAAGATTGTTGCCATGTGGCACCCAGATTTTAGACATTATGGTAATCAGATCTGAAGGTTATAATTATCTTGTTTTCATGGGAAATCCTGAAAAAGGTATTGAACATTACTGTTAGATACTTTGCATAAATTGGGACTCCCTCTTTCTGACTAGTTATGGCCCTGTATGATGCTAAAGAACATTGGGATGTGATTGAGTTGGAATGCTTCTTTGTGCTCAGAGCTGTATTGGAGTTTTTAGCTTGTTTCACACATAATTTATTATAACATGTCTAATCCTGATACAAAATGTATTGATATGCACTGTATCTTTCTATCTACAGTCAACACATTTTATTCAATACATGTATTTAAGTGTGGACAAGTGTTGAGTGTGGGCAAGTGATTCTTGTTCAGAAGGAGCGGCATGAAGATGAATGCAAGAAATTTGTTTTCAAGTTATCAAATGATGTATTTTCTTGCCATGCAGTAGGTCATTATCAAATGCTCAAGTTTGATGGGATAACTAGTATTTACTGGTTTTATTTTATTTACTATAATATTTTATTATTATTTTTTTTCTTTGCTTCTTTATATTTTATTTTTTCGGGGAGGGATGGGGGGTGGTATTGAGCCGATCTTTATTTCATATTCTATATAAATGAAGAACTCCAGTCATATAATAACAGGGTGCTTGCTTTGCTGTTTTTACGCAACTCTATATGCAGTTGTGTTATGCAATATACATATATTATGTATATATATATATATATATATATATATATATATATATATATATATATATATATATATATATATATATATTGCAGCTGAGGTTTTACTCCAATTTCAAACTCATACAGTAATGGTTTTACTGTTTTTTAAGCTAGCACATAAAGCAACCAAAATCTTGCAGGTATAACATTCCTTGCTCTTCAAGGACAATTTATATATATTTTTGAGCTGAAATATAGTTTCCAAACCTAACACATATAACACATATAACCAGAGACCGTTTCTTTGAGATCAAACATCCAATAGCACCTATTAGAGTCATCATATATAATCTGATATAAATAGCCATGTGCATAATATATTATCAAATCTTAATACCTTACTGGATAATAAAAGAGCTTCCATGAGAAGTTTATTTCATTAGGTGTTGTCATTTTTAAGAGTTTTTAGCAAGTCAGTTATCAAATACTTGCTGGGAAGTTTTAAATATTCATTTGGAAATCAAGGTTTTCTGACACATACTTAATAACAGCACATCATGTTTTAATATCACCAGTAAATTCCCATAAGAACTTGTAGTTCATAAAACGAATGTGTGTTATTGCCTTTCAGTTACTGGAATTTTATTGGTTTGATGCCTATGAGTATCTTCCTTCACATTAGTGATTGGGAGATTAGAGAATGAGAGACAATCATCTGTTGTCCAGATTTGTACATTCACAAATATATAAAGTATCATATCAGGTGTCAGGTCATGGTCAATGCATTTTCCACTCATCAGTGACCTCTTACCTCGCCCTGAAAGCTAGCTCATTTCATGTTTACATTGTGAACATTATGGTTCCCAAGGAACTGCTTCTGTCACTTACATGAATATCTTGCATCAGTTTGATTTTGGTGTTTCAGAGCTCTTTGTAACTTACATATCTAAGTCAAAGTCAATACCATTTTCCTCAATTTCATGTTTAGTTTGTGAACATTTTACAATTCTTGAAACTAATTACTTTTAATCTAATTTGGGGCAAACATGATATAAAAACTGTGAGTGATTTTAATCTCGACCTTTCCACTGACATTGTAAGCCACCAAATTAGGTCAAGGTCGATTAACTGTTCAACCAGAGTAAGGACTACTCACATCAGTTCCAACTTGTTTAAGACAGTTTTGGATACCAAATAAATGTCAACATTTATTTTGGACAGGCTACAACATTTCCGTTTATTGCTAGGCCATTTATGAGAATCCTTGTATTAGCTGAAAAGGGCGGAAATAGTACAATCATCTTGATTGGTGTTTTATGAAGAAATGATGTACAGCTATTTTTGCAACAGTGCTTCATTATTACCACATAATATATTGTACTAAATACAAACACAACAAGGTAATGATATAATAGATTTTACATTTGTCTTGTAGATGATTGTGAATTCAAATACCATTCATCCCACATGAATCTAATTATTCTTAATCATGAGAAATCAATTTTATCTCACTCATAGATGGTTAATATATGGTGAATATGCTTTTGATGTCCTGATCTTCGGATACAGATATGCAGAACTAATGGTACTCTGTGTGCCTCCTTGGTTCTGTCTATCTTTTGTTTGTTTTTCTATGAAAAAAAATAGATTGTATAGCACTTATTGATTTAAATTATGAGTTAGCTATATTCATCTATTCATCATAATTTATATTGTATATATTGTTATGTTATATCTCTGATGCTAAGGATTGTTTTAATGCTTTATGTAAAAGAAGTACATATATCAATAAAAGAATTGAATTGACTTAACTTGCTTTTATTTAGGTAGATTTAGTGATCATAATCAGATATCTTAAAGCAGAGCAGATGTATGCAGTAATGATTCATAGGAATTCAAAACTAGTTGTAATTTTCAATAATTACTTCATAAGAAAGACATTTGAAATCACTCATTTTTAAATTCTATACTTTTTACTCCCCAACAGTATCAAATAATAACCATGACCATTGTCATTTATGCCATAAATTTATGAAGAAAATGTTACTGGCAATAGATAATTGAATGAAATCGAATAGTGCCATAAATTTGTTCTATTAACGTTCTTTAATCCATATTTTAGATTACTTTTTGGGCCCAAGTAAATTTTACTTTTGGATTTTGTTTACTGCAGAGGGCAGTATATGTTACAACTTGTACTCCACCTGGTGGATAGTAAATTGGCTTGGGAATCTCCTTGAACTACATATTCATGAGGTCAAGCCTATGACCTATACTTCGTCTTCGTTCGCTAGATTCCGTTAAACAGGTACCCTACCCGTTACCACTACTAATACACGCTGACAAATGATAGGGTTCTGCAAATGATGCATATTCATGTCCATGACGTAGGAGGAGCTCGCCGTCGGAATGCGCCGATTGCGCCAGAACGTCATTTTCGGGTGACGTTTGGATCGGATGGGGCCTTCCCAGATGGCTGTGCGCATTCGTTACAATGTCTGGATGTCCGCCATACTGGTGGCTGAGGATCGGTCACTTGTCTGGCACAACTCTGTCACTTAGCGGACTTCCCACTGTCTAAATGCAGTTTTCTCCCCATCAACTGAAGGATAAGCTGCTCGGGGCACTCGATAGCGACTACAATGTAAGAAATATGGTTATTTTGAAGGTAAAATTAACAGATTTGTGCGCCGAATTTGGGAAGTGGCTTCCACTTGTGAAGACACAGTTCGATTGAGGCCATTTCGTTGAAAGTGCTAGCTGTGCTATTTCAAGGCTAAGTAATCACACAGTTTGCTACATTAAGAGATAAATGAACAACGTTAGAGAATCTCAGTTGATTTCAACAATTTTATTTTCAAAAGTAAACTTAAAGGATGGGCTATATCAATGTTGATTGGGACAAAACACATGGTTGATTTACCGCTTTTGACAGCGAAGTTGGGTGGCCTCGTTTTGCTGGGCCTGCTAGATCAGACCGGTGTCGGAGTGCAGAAGTTGGGTGCACGTTTCCAAGCTGGCACACCGCGGGGTTATTTGTCACGGCTAGGCTAAGACATGCCCTCATTGATCCAATATAAGAAGCCTCTAGATTATATCTCGGAAATTAGAAAGATTTAGCAAATATGTCCAATTCGGTATAGGCTAAATAAATAGCTTATTTTAAAAACTTGAATGCATTGATTGTCTGATTATAAAATCCAAAATTGTTTTTTATAATGACTCAAACAGCTGATGACAACATTATAAGATGATTGTATGCCATCAAGAAACAACTAAATCTTTAGAAAATGGTAATTCATGTTCATTGGTTTGAAATGCCTGAAGTCTGTGAAGAGGTGAAACAATTTGAATCAGATGTTCATATCTAAGACTTGGTTATGAACATATCATTGATCAAATACCAAAAAATGCCCACTTCAATATCCTGTCATGCTATCCTTATATTGCCCTATCAACACATTCAGTTGTGCACCTAAAACCCCAAAAATCTGACATTTCCCTATTACTGCTCACATACCCAGTTGACTGTTTAGAACCCGGCCATCTCAATTTCCATAGTAAATTATCACATCATGATTGAAACAAGTTTTAAATTTAAGTGACTTCAAAACATAGTCTGCATTATGGAGAGAGAAAAATATTGTTCCTTTCTCAGGATTTTCAGTGATCTGCATAATGGATGAAGGTGTCATGGCTGCCATAAAAGGTTTCCTTCCCTTTTAAAGTCAACAGAAAAATTGTCAACTTACTTAAACACAGAGGCAAATATGATGAGGGTAATTTATATTACCCTGAGGGTAATTTATATAACCCTCATTCTAAATTGAAAAGTGGGTTCACCAAGAAACAACGCTGATCTTTATAATATTTTGCTTACAAATTTTTCACAATTGTGGTGTAATGTCCATGTCCATGATTTCTGCATTATATGCCCAATTTAGAGCCCAATACAAATGCATTGATTGCCCTAAAACGTTAGTCAAATCTGTTAAATCACACAATGTTCACATATAGTGCACACTATATCAATGCATTCATTGGCAGGCCCATGATGTATATTGTTATTTTCATTATTCAAAATCCCTTCAACTGATGTTGTGATTACAAATCGGCGAATGAATGCCTGGATTCGATTTACATAGGATTTGCCATCAAGGTGAATTAACATTGATGCAACATTTCTCCAAAAATTAATTTGGATATTCTAACAAAGAAGCTTGAAAGTGTTTTAGCACTTTTTATGCTCTTGTCAATCTCTCCCAGGTTATTGGCTTTTTTAAATCATGGGTATTTGGACAGTAAGTGATTTGGGGCATTGCATTCAGCGCAATGCACAACAGTTGTTCACTCGTAACAATGTTTTTCACACAATCTTACCACAAAACAAGCTAGGCTTAAAAAATAACTAAAATATCCATCCAAACTGATATAAATCAGCAGACTAAATTCTGTGTCAATTATATGCCCCAAAACTTTACGCAAGTTGACATATATCAGGAAACATTACATGAGTAAACAAAATTGTTGAAGAAATGCCCTTACATTATAAATGTTGTAAAATCTTTGGTTTCAGCAAAAATTGAGATTTAAAGTTAAGTTGCTGTATTTTTTTTAATTTTAACAGAAAGCACACCGGAACATGTATAACTACATTTTATGTCTATGACAAAATATCCTATTACATGAAAAATATTCCATGACTACATTACACTGATACTTCACAATATAAATTCAGTACTTCTGACTGGAGAAATAAAGCTGATTTTAAATGATGGCTCTAAAATAGTGAATATAAAGAAGGATATAAATGCATCCCATAGAATGTACCTGACTTAGAAATGAGGGCCAGTTTTTCAGAAGTTTATCTTATTTGATGTGCCTTTTGAAAACCTGAGGTCACTTTGACCTCTGATAAATTTTGGGTCACCTTGACCTTGATATGATTGATGCCCCTCATCAGTTTTTGCAGCCATTTTAGATGCATTATGGACCATAATGTATCTAAATTTCTGAACCATAATTTATGGTTAAGAAATTTAATAAGATATTAGTAATTTTATGAATTCTGTTTGTTCTTAAAATGAAGATATCCGTGCCCTGTTGCCCTGATTTAATCATGTCAATAGGACTCCAAATTTTCCCTCCCAGCTTGAGTGAATGGTGATCGGAAGTAGTTGAGACAACTTATTTCCCAGCATGCACTTATATTATGAGCCATTCTGGTCAGTTTTGCATGGACCCGGTATTAATCTCCAGGAGCACAGAGCAAGAATTACCTTCAAACCTTAAATAATGAAAGAATAAATATGAAGTAAATGTGGCCTTAATATATATTCTGCATGGAGAGCAAGCCTGCATATTGTCAAGAAATTTGCATCTTTTATCAATAAATGTGTGAATGAAGTTATTGGTAATGTTTAAGAAAATTAGAGACATGAAGCTTCTTGCAGTTAACCATAGGTCACTGAATATGCAGTTGTCTTCAGGCAATACTAATGAATATTAAACAATCCAATAATTGGGAGTTTAAGGATTGGCCATTGTGCTCTCTCTAATTTTTACATGAACATTTTAGCTATCTGTGCCAATATGCTTGACATTTGCACTGATTTGACCTAGTAAAGTGAAATGTATATTGCCTGCCATATAGATACATTTATTGTATGAAATCTATAGTGCTTAACACCTGGGGTTATTGGGAAAAAATTGAATGCAAATAATTGTCTTCACAATTTACACAACTGACATTTGAACTTGTGGAATTGTTACAGATTAGAATTAAAACTAGATTTGATGAATATTATGATGTCATATGAATAATCGTGTCCATGTTTATAACTTGTAGGTTGTTGACATGCCAGGAGTGCTGGAGGTTGTCTCCGCCCTGGAGACCTACCCAGTTACCAAGGAAACACTGGAGGTTTGTTTTATAAAGCAACATTTTGAGGCATGATGGTGCACAGATCAGAATCACTGAAATTTGGTGTCAAGGTTTTTAGTATTGTTATAAGTTATATGCAGAAAATGACATAATTTTTCTGATTAATTAAATTAAATACTATTTCACTGAATTGTTATAATATATGGAGCTTCCACTTGATTTGACATTGAATGTAATAAAAGTATTGATATTTTTAGGAGACAAGACTCGGAAGGTATGTTAATGAAATGCGTAGAAAGTCAAGCAACAAAGAGCTGGCCAAGAGAGCCAAAAATCTGGTGCGCAAATGGAAGCAACTGGTGGAGAGCAGTGGGTCGGTCACGGTCAATGGAGAAGGGATAGCAGGAGGGGCACTGCCACCACATCTACCCTCTCATCTTCTCCATGGCAACGGCAGTGGGTCTAAGCCAGCAAGTCCTGCCAGCAGACCAGGAACACCCTCCAGTATCAAATCAACAGTGTCTCCAAGTTTACCACCATCTCGTAGTGGTCGTCCAGATACTCCGCAGTCCTCTGGCAGCACCACGATCCCTGTGAGGCCAGCCACCCCTAATCACCAGTCAAGGCTGTCCCCAAAGACTGCTCCTCTCGATCCACTTCTAGCCAGGCTTAAACCATCAAGTCCCAGTATGGGAGGTAGCAAATCAAATTCAAGTCCAGGATTGAACACACCTGGACCACCCCTTGTATCCAGTACACCTATCCCTGCCAAAATAAATGCATCCGGCACCCCAGTCACAACAGAAACAATGTCAAAAGGCAATGCAGCCAACAAAAAAAGGAGGCGAAATGACATTACACAAGAAGATGGTCCCTCTGCCAAAAAAATGCTGATATCTTATGATAATGGTGATAGTAGAGACAGTTTTGACTCCGGCAAATCAAATGGCAGAAGAGGGACTGTGAATGGGGTGATCCCAAACAGCTACTGTCTGCCAGCATTATTGCCTGGCAATTCTAGATGTGATAACCAGGGTGCCAAGATCTCGCCTGAAACCCCAACCAACAGGTGTGCAACCAGAGGAAACTCTTCAAAAACACCGGGTCTCTCAACCAGGCGCAATGCAAGCATGATTGTGAAAACAGAACAAATCGGTTTACTCGGTACTCCATTATCAAGTAAAACGCCCAAAGTAAAAACAACTGCACAACTCGTCCAAGAGCTCAGAGCAAGTGGGGGTCTGAAAGGCAGTAGTGAAACTGTGTCGAAAATAGCCAGTAATCAAATAGAAAAAGAAGTGGACCCTTCCACTCTGTCCATAGTGCCTCCAGAAGCCAAACCTCGTCCTCGCAGAAAACCAGGAACCATCACTATCCCACCATCATCTCAGACCTTATTAGAACAGACTAAAAAACAAAGGGTAGAGGATTTCTTACAAACTTCTGTTACTCCTTCCAGTTCAGACCTGGACCTGGCCAAGCTTGACCCACCTTCAAGGACTGAATCTCCAGCCAATCTTTCCAAGGCAGGGCCCTCCAACTCAGATATGGTGACCCACCGTAGTTTACAAGAACCTGTGATGTTTTTTATAGGTGATGATGATGTCAAAGATACAAGTGATGGTAACGTAAACCAGGCAGAGGAGTTGGAACGAGCCAAGAGATCTGCAATAGCACAGGATCCTTGGTCTTATTTGCCTCCTCTTATGGATATTAATGAGCTGGACTGCAGTTTATGGGATCTTCCAGACTCCACTCCAGACCAGTCATTAAGCACAACTGACCAGGATGTGGACAGGTTACACAATGAGCATTGGTCAGGGGTTAATGGACAGTCAAACTACAATGGACAGTGGGCAGACTTGACAGAAACCTTCTCTGCGCCTTCTTATGATAATAGTCTTCTCCATATATTACCATATGTAAATATAGATGACTAGCTCAAGTTGTTTGTGTTTATAGAGGTTGAGAAAGGAAACCGCTCCTTATTTAATTTATAATTTAAAGAGCATGAATATAAGCAGTTGTCTGATGACAGAGCACAGGATGATAGACTAAGAATTTGCTAGGAATATGCACTTACTTTGCGTTGTTATATCATGTTATATTATATTATATATATCTTATTGTTAGATTGATTACCATACAATGTTGAGTTACTTGAATCATAAAAATAATGAAAAATCAGGATTGACTTCAAATGGAAGAGGTTGTATATGTAGGGCTATATTTCTGTCAGAATTGGGTATCAGAATACATGTTTATCAAGTTAATTACAAAAAATGCATCATGGTTTGAAAAAAAAGTAGGTAAATGTTGAAACAATCAGAAAATTAAAGTCTTTTTATTCCAAATGGTGCATATTGTATCAGAAACTATAAATTTGTTCTAAATATCTGATTGCTAATACCATTATAAAACAAGGCAATTTTTTTTAAAGCATGAAATCAAATTGAAGTAATTTCATTCTGTTGAATAAACTCTGAGGTGAAAGTCTGAAGAAACATGCAAAACATAAATGAAATCTAGATAATTATCTGGCGGAAAATCAAACAGTTATCATTGCTGAATGTTTTTTTTTCCTTTTAATAGTTTATACTGGTGAAACTGAGCCTTTGTTTATATCAAAAGAAAATAGTTTTCACCTTTTCATCTCACCTTTTTGGCATTCTTAACAAAGCCAAAGTGTCAGTTAAACTTACTTGAATGGTGCTTACTCAAGAAATGTCCATGTCCTGCATTAAAGTGACCATCAATCATGTATACATGAGCCCCTTATTTTGGCACAAGAAGTCAAGATGATTTTCAAAATTAGAAAACGTTCACTAATTTGAAACGAACAATAATCATTATAATGGATTTATTTTGAAATTGTGACTGGTAGCTTCAGATAAAGTAATGATATTTAAAGATCTTGTTATTAGTTATACTTCATAGGACAAAAAACTACAAAGTCAATGATCTAATTTCTACAATCTTAGTGGTTTACATATTTTTCATGTTTCTAGTAAGTGGAGAACAGCTTGTACTAACTAGAATAAGCTATTGATTTATATGCTATTTATTGCTGAAATGAGTGGCCATGCACATTTATGTACTGGTATCTTTGCGGGGCACCCATTTTGAACAAGCTACTTGTTATTTTTCTGATGATGTGAATATTGGATTATCGATGCTTGCAGGTCTCCAAAAACAAATGTGATACACATCCCAAATGTGCTTCTTTTTTGCTATAAAAATGTAACTGGAGTCTGATAGTGAAGCATTGGAAGATAACTTCCAGAGCTTCTGAATGTTCGTCTGTCTGTGCATGTTCGTCCATCCGACACATTACATAGTTGACAAGGTTGCCACAGGCCAGGGTAATGTCAGGGATTATTTTCCATTTTTGAAGGTCAGCTAGTTTTGACTTGGGTCAGAGAAAATTAGCATTGAGTATTTTGTTCAGGAAAAAATTAATATTATTAAGCTTTAATGACAATCACAAATAAATTTATAAAAAAAACTATTTATAAAAAAGCTAGTATTTAAATTTATGATAGAAATATACCAATGACAAAATTCATGATTACCCATGAAAGGTTGACTGCATGAATTTGATCTTAATGTCGAATTGGACAATGACAAATAATTTTTTTTTTCATTGAAAAAGAGGGGAAATATGTGACACCCATATTTCAGCAGATGATTATTAAGATTTAAGTTTGTGAATTGATAATTTCTGTACAAATTATGTAACCCAAATTGAGCTCTGAAACAGATTTTGTTAACAAATGGGGTCATTTCATGATATATCTGGATTGAGATGCAATTCCATTAAGCAAAGTTTGTATGTTTCTTATTCTCCTATATGAACCATGATTAGCTGCACCAGGGGACATATTGAGGGAGGGAAAAACCATTACATTGGATAGGCTCAGATATTTTCATTGTCACAGGACAGATACTTTAAAACATTGTAATAATGTGAGGTGCAATACCATTTGTACATTTGTATGGGCTGCATGTCTTCAGATATTGTTGACATCAAGATTTTAAAAATGAAACCAACATAGAAAGTTACCAAACAACTTTTCAAAAGTGCCTCATGTGATCATTGTCATAAGGTAACAAAATAATTGTGCAGGGTAACCAAGTAATTATATATCTGAATGGGTGTGTGAATGAATTTATAAAATGTATTATGAACCCCAAATTATGATTTGAAGGGTTTGTGTGAATCTCTTAGTTGTATTCTTCTCTATGTTGCGTGATTAATGTAAGTTACAAATGTTTGGTGATTGAATTTAAACATTTTTTATTTGTTATTATTGTTAGGCCACTGGTCTTTACCAGAATGTGTGCTTGCTAGATATGCAATAAATATTAGAAACATTCTGTTTCTGGTTACAGGAAGTTTAGGAAGGTAGTCAGGTGTGTATTATTTGGTCTTCTTTGTTGAGAAGGTTACGTTGCAAACAAACAAATTCATTAAATGACAAATAGCCATCTAATAAATAAGCATTGCTCAAAACAACAGTCAAGTCATGGTTGATAAAAAGTTCTGAAATATAAAAGGTTTTAACAAATTAATGAACCATTTTCATTCTTTGCAGAGCACTTTGCCAGACTTTGTTTTTAGGGACAAACCTTTAGGCCTCAGGGCATCTTTGTTGGGGTAGGCAATTTGAAAATCTTGTATAAACAGTTGAAATTTCTGCCTTAACCCCTGTATAAGGAAATAACCTGACTTTGCTGGCTAACTTGAGTGTACAGAAAATAAACCAAAAATTATTATTCTGGCATATATAAAATGGACCACTAGAAATATTACCCAGTTTGTCTCCATTTTGGGACAATTATTGTAGCTGCCATTGTGAATATTTGGGTTTATTAGTCCTATTCAAAAGGCAAAGTTCACCTTGACTGCAGCTTCCTTTTGTTTAATTATTAGCCCTCCATGTTCCATCAGAGACATTTAAAACCGAGATTGGAAACAAGCTGAAGTTCTGCATTATCGCTCAGGTGAACCGATCTCGTGGCCGCACCGTCACCACTTCCTGTTTCCCACATGTGGCCATTTGGCCAGCTTGTCAAGTGAATTTTCACTGTTTATTGTACAGATAGACCATGATATCGTAGGATGGTGCACTGCACTGACACCTAGTGACAGACCTGCTCTTTCCAATCTCTGTTTAAATATCTGTGGTTCCATGTACTTACAAATATTTCCCTCTTTGCAATAATTGAAATAATAAGTTACCATTTTTCCTCAGTACTCATCCACCCTTGTGTGGTATAAAATCATAGAGGAAGGAGGTCAGACTTGAAGCTCACTTTTATTTTTTCTGGCTTATAATTTGGATTATTTTATGTCGTAGAAATTCATCTGTTCAGAATAATGAAAGGTATTGTCCATAAGAAATTGTATGTGTGTGTGGGGATAATGTTATTGCAAACAGAAGTATTTTCAGATTCATGTTGGTTTCTTTGAGAAATGAGAGCCTCAAATTAATTACAAAATATTTCAAAGGAATGAATTTGAATTAATGACAAAATGGTCATGGCACTGAAACCTGAATCAAGTTTGTGTCCATTTCTTGACAGCATATTTCAGAATCAAATTAAAGATTCATATTTCGTTAATAAGGATAGTAATATTACAAACAGTATGAAAATTCGGGGAGGGACTAATTTCTTTTGTATAGTTCTCTCCCATCAGCTAGAAACAGAACTTTTATTTTTCTTGGCCTTGCTTTGACTCCAAACGTTTTAGAAAATGAACAAAATTGATCATATATATTTGATTTGAAATAGATGATGGTAGCTAGTGAAATAAATTTGTGACGGTGTTGGTTAATTATAATTTACAATGAGCAATGAAGACAATTCAAAGTGTGGGCAATTATTTGATATGCTCTCCATGTCATAACTATCTAGACCAGTGGTCGTGTACATTCCTTCATTCCATGTACTTTACATGGGCTGCTTGAAGCATATGATAAAGTTGTGTTGTGTATGATATCAGGAAAACCAAGGAGTATTAGTCTATAAATGTGACTCTAGATTCAGGTGCGACTAAGACATAGGACCAGGTAGGCATATATCCTCATTTGCTGATCCATTGGGCAATATTATTTTGTGAACTTAACATTAAATTGTAGTGAAATATTGAGTACAAATAATGTCAGTTTTGGTGTTGGAGAATTAGGGTGATGGTGGCCTCGTCAGGTGCCTGTAAATTTAATCCATTTTCCCAGGCTGTGTAAATGTTACTGAGATCCTAGATCTTAAGGTTTAAATATGGTATGAGTGTTTACCCTGCAATACTGAGATAAAAAATATGAAAATATTTGTACAAGAATTTGTAAATAGTTATGTGAATGCTTACACTGTTTTTCATACGGTCAATTAAGTGTTAGATTAAAATACTGGACCAGCCGACAAATTAAATCATATACTTAGTTCTCTATATTTATGAAGCAAAATACTACATGTAAGTGCAAAACGCTGGAGACCATATGTTATATTCATTAAAGACTTACCATGGTAGAGAAATTTGAATGGAAATAACTATTTATTACACTTGCGAAGCAACTATTTTCTTAAGTAGAAGTGAACTGAATTTCCAAGTACAATGAACAAGGTTACTGGTAGTTAATGCTGCAGCCTTTGTTTTGGGATTATCATATCTCGCATTTGAAAGTAAAGGTTTTGAATTTAACATGATACAAATTTCTTCTGTGTGTTGAAAGAAGTGACTTTTTTTTGTTTTGACCAAATTAAGCCACTTGTGCGTGTTTGAGATTGCAAATGAAGATAGGCAATATTAAAGAAGGTAGGTAATGGAATATTAAAATGATGGAAATGTGGAGATGCTAAATGGTGAATTTAAGCAAATAATTATTATTGTGGTAGGAAATAAAGAATATTTTGTACAGGAATATTTTCATGATAAAGGATATGTTTCATTTTGTACAAAGCCAATATAGTTGGGCATGTCTTGAAGAAAGAGTGTCTGATAAATAAATCATATTACAAACTATGTATTATCTTATTTGATTAACTTCTTTGTTTGATAATGCAAACCATAATTTTTGTAGTGCAATTGAACTTCCAGTACCTCTTAGAAGTCACTGTCTACCCTGTGTGTGTGTGTGTTACCTCTTGTTTTGTATGTCTCCTCTAATGGAAATGCTTTATAGAAGAAAACTGGGTTTCTTCATTTATGAGGGATTTGAGGATCTATGAGATAATGGGAAGTAGTTGGCAACACAAGTTATTATAGGCCATATGCATTTGAGTTATGACAAGTTTCGACCAACTCAAGTCATTGAATGATTTATTTTAACATTTTACAAACCTTTTTGCTTCCAATCTGAATTATTTATTGAGTTACTTTGACAAAACAAAAGATTGTTCAAGTGTAAGATTGATGTCCACATATTGTGTGAATTTCTCACCAGGTGGTGTTCAAAATTTGTGGTGCTCTAAAAGGAACACAGTGGACTGTTTGTTGAGGTACTGGAAGGTGTTTGTCCCCTCTAGGCCTCTAGTGGAACTGTGTTGTATATCAGGGACTGGGTTTCTTTATATATCCGGTATCTGAGCATCCATGAGATTATGAGTTTTAGTATGCAACATAGAAGTTATTTTAGGACATACATTTGACTAATGACAAGTGGAGTCATTGAGTGATTTATTTTTACATTTTACAAAAGCTTTTTGTGACCAATCTGAATTATTTATTTATTTTTACAAAACAAAAGAATGTCCAAATGTAGGATTGGCTTGATGTCCACAAATCCTTTAAATTTATCATCATATTTTTTTGTGAAGTGCTGCCACCACATTGAAAAATACTCCCCACAGGGAAGATTCCCACCAAGGATTAATTGTTATACAGGGCAGTGAGGAGAGTATGTTGATATCTGTATTCAGGCCACTGGAATGGGGATGAGGCAGGGGTCTTGATATTTAGGGGTCTGAATTAGACCAGACAGCAAAGTATAAGTGCACTTAACCTGCTGCACAGAGGAAAAGACCTTATCCATGTGTACTACTAGTATTATTGTTGACATCACAGTTTGTTACAGTACTGATTGTGACATTTGTCAGAAGGTATCGAGTTAATAATCTTTCACATTAATAAGTGCAGAATTCAGTCTCATATAATTATCACTTCAAGATTTCCTTGAATCATATTTAATACTGAAAAACCCTAAGCATTAATCTGATATTTATAAGGAAGCAAGGTTTTATGCTTGTATTAAAGTATAATCTGCCTCAAACAAATCTAACAATTGTTTCTTATAGAATTACAGGTCAGACCATTCGGCATGGAATTGTCTAGAATAAAATTAAGATATCAATGTTCAAGTTGTCAGCAGGGTCGTATTACAATCCACATCCCATTAGTACATCAGATTTGGTGAGGTGTTCTAACATGGACATTCAACAATGTTATGCTTGAGTGGACTAAAGTGCCTGAATAAGCACTCTAGAAAAACTCTAATGTGGACTTAATTAGAGGGTAAGGTTCTTCATATTAGGCATGAGTGTACATCATGGTTTGTTCTAACAAGGACAATCAATAATTTCACGCTTATGATGTATGAATGAGCATTAAAGAAAAACATTATCATGGACCCCTATCACTTGTTATAAAGTTTAGGCTCTTCACTGCCCTCCAGAATAACAGGACTTTTCTATCATGTCAGTCCCTGCCACCAATGCTAAAAAGGTGCAGATAGGATGACATATATTTTTTTTTTTTTAAATGGCCAATGCTTTATTGAAGTTTTATACCACATTTTTGTTTCTTTTTTTTAACAGAAAAAATGAGAATAGATGCTCTTTTCAGGCTTACAATGCTATCCACTCAGAATTACTTTAAATAAATCTGTTCATTTAGGTTTTGAATGCTTCAATAATAAATATTCTGAAAAAAAGAAAAATATATGTTCCAAACCTTTAATTTTTACACGTTTCTAAAAAATGGGTCACTATTCATGAAATATTGTAAAAACGTTTAAAACAAAATATTTTAAAACAAAATATTTGTTTATGGTGCAGCATTTATAAAATTCCTGTTTTTATTTTTGTTGATTTTAAATGATGACATCACATTTTATAAGCCAATTTATTTCTGATGGCGCAGAAATTGGCAGGGGTATAAATTACATTTTCTAATAGTATTTTTTTTTTTACTGAATAACATGGTTTATTTTTCTATGCTGCCAATATTTGTGCCAATAACTAAAAATAAACTGGAAAAAAAGATAACAATAAACACGTGGTTTCCTCGGTATCTGAGGTTGTAATAGTAATTTATAATACATTTTCATAACTTTGATATGAATGTACAAATCTTATCATGAAATCGTCTAAACTAGGAGCAGAGAAATAAAATTTATATCCCCCATAATCTGTATGAAAAAAACAAACATTTTATTCGCGATATCTTTAACTCTAAATTGTGACTTTAATGACTTAAAATAGTTGTGAAAAATAATTACGTCAAAACTTTCATATCTTGCAACTGCATGGCATCATCATAACAATGTCCATGGCGGCAACTGTGGTGTCCCTTTTGACCTCCATTCATAATTACTTCAAGGTGATAGCTATTGGATTTTTGAAAAATATAACAAAATGGAAAAAGAACTGAGCCTAATGGGAAATAGGTAGAATTAGACCTCTGAAAATACAACATCTTGCCCACTAATACCAAAAGGAGATGATCTCATGAACGATTAACTGAGATAATAAATATTGGCATGCCTGACAACCACAAGGTGCAGTTGTGCACTGTCAGTTTTATTTTTCCATTGCATCCTTTGACCTTATTGCACTGACCTTAAGGTCACAAATTTGTACGTGAAGTATTGCATTGGTAACAAGATAATGATTCAGATGATTTACAATATATCAATGAATATCTCATCAAAACTGAATTGGGATCTTGTATAAAAAAGCATAACATGTTTGCTTGTTGCACTTTATCTCAATTCATGTGTTATGTTTTTCAACTCTCGTCATCCTTCCTCTCTGATCACGTTCATGCTTTTTGATATATGTGTATACAAAAATCCTATACCAATATTAAGAAACAACATAACATGTATTCTACAAGTCTGCCAAAAAGTGACCTCTCTCAATGTGTTGGGCTTGACCAATACACGACTAAAACATCTGAGGATTCGATCATTTGAAAAAAAAAAGAATTTTTCATAAAGGTTTGAAATTATTTTGGATAAGTAAATCTGATTTCAACTCTTGTTATCTAAACCATGTCATATAATTTAAAATTTTCATTTTTCATAAAAATGACGCCACCTGCAAGAGAACTATGCAATTTAAAATACAGGTGGCACCACAAAACATGTATTACATTATGACTCTTGACTTATCTTAATTTTTCATATCAAGTTATTATCTTTTTATATTTTCTATGCTTGGAAAGTGTGATTCAATTCTATATGTTCTGAAGTGCATTTCACGACGAGCATACTTCAGAAATAATTTAGACAATTTTGAACTTGTGGGAACAAAATGGACATAAATTAGAATAGAATAGAGTTGACTGGAATATATTTGATCAGAATAGATTAGAATAGATTAGATTGGATAAGAACATATTAGGATATATTAGAAAAGATGACATTAGAATAGTTCAGAATAGGATAGCTGGATCGTGAGTGCACCGGTAGATCATTGGTCACAATCGTGAGTGCACCGGGAGCCCGGGGGGGGTACTCTCATAGTCAGCGTTACCGGGGAAGCTGGGCTAAATAGGGTCCTTTTCGCTGATATTTTCCCTAAAACAGGTTAAGATATTTCATCATTTTCCCTAAAACAGGGTACTATTTTTTCAAATTTCTCCCTAAAACAGGGACCACAATCCCCCTTTCCAAATCTCCCCCTTCTGCATCATCCCTAAATGAGGGTATAAAAAATTCAGCTAGTCCTAAATCAGGGTACCAATAATGATAGAATATTTCCCTAAATCAGGTTCTGGGGTTTACAGTTCCATCCGGGTTAAGATATTTTATTATTTTCCCTAAAACAGGGTACTGTTTTTCAAATTTCTCCCTAAAACAGGGATCACAATCCCCTTTTCCAAATCTCCTCCTTCTGCATCATCCCTAAATGAGGGTATCAAAAATTCAACTAGTCCTAAATCAGGGTACCAAATTTCAGCTAGTCCTAAATCAGGGTACCAATAATGATAGAATATTTCCCTAATTCAGGCTCTGGGGTTTTCAGTTCCATCCCAGCCTCCGCGGGTTAAAATCGTGAGAGTACCCCCCCCGGGACCGGGAGATCATTGGTCACAATCGTGAGTGCACCGGGAGATCATTGGCCACAATCGTGAGTGCACGGGGAGATCATTGGTCATAATCGTGAGTGCACCGGGAGATCATTGGCCATAATCGTGAGTGCACCGGGTGATCATTGGCCATAATCGTGAGTGCACCGGGAGATCATTGGCCATAATCGTGAGTGCACCGGGTGATCATTGGCCATAATCGTGAGTGCACCGGGAGATCATTGGCCACAATCGTGAGTGCACCGGGAGATCATTGGCCATAATCGTGAGTGCACCGGGAGATCATTGGCCACAATCGTGAGTGCACTGGGAGATCATTGGCCACAATCGTGAGTGCACCGGGAGATCATTGGCCACAATTGGGCAGTTTTGAGACGTCGTACGGGTCATCGGGAACATTTAGCTGTAACATAAAAGTTGCCGGCCTTTCCACGATGTCTTCTCAAAGCACACGGCAGGGGCGGATCCAGGATTTGTTTTACCCCGGAGAGCTCAAATGTGCTCTGAAAAAAGGATTCGCCACTGCACAGCATATCTAAAGATTATATTAGGGCGGCCGGTGGCATCGTGCGGTGAAAATAAGATTTTAAAAAGTTTATTTGTTCCCAGGCAAACTTCAGATAATCCATGTATAATGTGACCACAGTTAAAGCCAGTCATCTCCAACGCATCTTAATATTCGCTGATAAACTCCCCGGCGCCCGGGACCCTGTGAAGCCGGCAGATTCTTACTTCCCATTCGGCGCCCAGGGCAAATATGACTGAAGAATGACTGGTAACTTACTTTTTTTTCTTTTTTTTTTAGAAAAATGCGCTATTGGAATTTTAAAGTTTTTTATTATTATTTTCAGGAATGAGGTAATAGTTGAGCTTTGTGTAAGGTGATGATACGAATACTATGTTTGATAACAATGATTAGATATGAAAATACTTCATGATATTGATTCACACCTCAATCTTTTAGTTGAAGTAAATCTGGATGAAAGCATGACGCTTCGATATTTGTCCTTTTGCAGATGATATATTTTGAACTGTCAAGGAGAGTTGAAACAGTTGCTTTGCTAATAATCTTCGATCCTCACTTTTATTTCCGGATGCATAATTTGTGTCCTGCTGAGCATGGGATCAGATTCCCTGTCGACATGATAGTGCCACGCCCTTTCCGCATCAGACACAATAGACGGCTCAACCATCTCATATCAAGGAAAAACGTCCTGCTCAAATTAGAACTGTAGCGAGAGACAATTTTTTCGCCAATAAATGATATATAATTTACTGTATGACATCTATAAATAAATTAATGTTGTGCAAAGAAAAAAGTAATAAAAATATGGATATGCCATTTTTTCAGCCTCCATTATAATCAAATGGATCTAAGGAAGCCAGAAGTGTGCATTCACTGTGGATCGTGACAAGGTATTGGTTTTCCTTTTACAGAGACATAAATTTTGTTGTGGAAATAGGAAAGATCGCATATAAACCGCGAAATATGTTAATATGTTCAGAACAGCGGCATAGATACATAGCTTCGCACCGTAAGCTTAGCTACCATTGACTTGGGTTAATTGCCTGGTTGAAAACAAAATAGTAAAAGTGATCAGGATCACCGCATTCATACTGTAGCTAAAAGCTGGACATAACAGGTCAAATACCACATACGGAATTGAAAGTACACCTTGTCAAAATCTGTGAATTGGCTCAACATACTCTTATCAATAGCAAATATCCCATGATGAATGATTGTCGTTCCATCTAGTTATTATTTATATCAGGGATATTTAAACAATTTGGTATGTATGGATAACTTATTTAAACCGACATTTTCTGGAGAATATCACTTTATTAGATATGTTTCTTATAATTGTTTTCAGTGCTGCTGAATATCATGTTTCTGTAATATTAAATGGAAGAATGGCATCAAATTACTAATTGTTGCTGCAACAAAAACACAAACCTTGGGGACATGGGGTGCGCATGTGCACTCCGATGGAGATGTCAATATGTTTTGTAGAATTCATTTATAAATTAATTTGAATTTTATATACGTGGTGGCAAATGATAAAACAATGATATTAGATAACTCAACTATATGGAATTATCAAATCAAATGAAGTACCTTGTATATCAAGAATATAATTCTTATTTATATATTTATCACGCATTTAGCATCTGGAAAATAGTATTTTATACGCATTTACTGTGTCGAGCCCGGTATGCACTATTTAGTCCGAAATTTTTGGAAACAAGATATTTACATGCAAATAATTAAGGATTTTATTTTGATGAATTTAATAAATATTTATATCACCTAATAAATCGGCAGAAAGTTATGTTGGAATGCACTTGAAATGCAACTGAAATGATGCTTGACACTTCTATCTAACATCATTACCAACTTCCTTTTTAAAGCATTCATGAAACCACAGTCTATTTTACCGAGGTTTGGGGTATGCCTAAATGATATGTAGTCACAAAATTGTGATACAAGCAAGCTATCTCACTGAAACCAACCAACATACACTAACCATGGAAAATGCCAAGTAGTGCCTGTACTCTTTTGACCACCAGGTGGCCACATGTATACAATCATGTGACCTCTATTATGGGTTGTCATTAATGGACGAACAGGGCTCCGTAAGCCAATCACTCCATTGTCCCAATCTAAAGGTGTCCCACTGTTAGCAGAAATTTACTCAGCTGGTGTTTGTACACTGATCACTGGTCTGCAAAATTAAGACAAAGTATACAATGGATGATTTGGATTTTAGCAGAAGACTCGTCCACTTTTAAATGGCACAGAAATTTGATGGGTAATAACTTTTGATCACAAAGTTTGGGGTATAAACCGGGGCTTGGGAGGGGGGTGTGGGTTGGGTTCTTTCATACTTTTAACCCACGGAGGCTGGGTTGGAATTGAAAAACCCAGAACCTGATTTTGGACTGACTTAAATTTTGATATGCTGATTTAGGAATGATGCCCTGACTTTGGGGTGATGCCCTGACTTTGGGGTGATACCCTGACTTTGGGGTGATGCCCGGACCCCGGGGCCCGGACTTTGGGGTGATACCCTGACTTTGGGGTGATACCCTGACCTTTGGGTGATACCCTGACTTTGGGGTGATGCAATAAGGAATTGATACCCTGTTTTTGGAGTTGTACATTCGATGTCCATATAACATAACAAAATGTCAGGTACACATTTTCATACTTGAGCCATATTTTATAATTGTATATTTAATAGTAGTAGTACTCCACCTGTAATGAAAAGCATGCCTTACCACCAGGCTAGGGAGAAGACAAATATCTGATATCTGGTAGTCAGAAGCTCAGTGAGGATGATCTGGGGGAAGCAATTTCCCACAAATCATTTTTTGTTGTCTTTTCGACTTCCTGGATTTGTAAACCAAATAACTGTTAATATCACACAGAATAGAGAAATGTACAACTTAATTATTATAATTGTATAAACAGATACTATGCCCTTGTCGAGTGTCTTGCACTTGACAAGGGCATGTGTACACATGAGCATGATGGGGCAGCATACAGCTTAATTACCACACCTTTGCTGAGAACAATTGGCACTGGCTTACTGTCCCAGCAGGTGACACTTATGTTCCTTTGATCAAGAAGCATGCACAACTGACATAGATAGTCAGTGGGTGGGACTTAAAGAAATAACTTAGGGAAATTTAGGATTGAGATGTGTGTAAAAATAGTATAATTCTGAACACCATTCCAGTCCCTGTATGAACCCTCACAGCATAAACAAGGTTCATAAGGGAAGGTCACAGTCAAACCTGGATTAGGATGAAGGTGACAAAACATGCTCTGAATTAGGAGATTTAGAAAAGGGGATTGTGATCCCTGTTTTAGGCAAAAATTTGAAAAGCAGTATCCTGTTTGAGGGAAAATGATAAAATATCTTAACCCGTCTTAGAGAAAATATCAGCGAAAAGGACCATATTTAGCCCAGCTTCCCCAGAAACACTGACCATGACAGTAACCTCCCCAGGGGTATAAACATTTATATTATGCAAGAAAAGGTGCTTATGAACCTCATTTCATGAATGGTTTAAAGCTTTCCTTAAATTCCAAGAAAAGGTGCTTATGAACTTCATTTCATGAATGGTTTAAAGCTTTCCTTAAATTCCTTCGTTGAAGTCACAGACAATTTTACAGAGAGTAGGGATATATCTAAATTACATATATCTCACTGAAATCAACCAAAACACACCTGCGACGATTATTGTATATTGCTGGAAGTACCTAGTACTATGTGGTCTCATGAGTACAATAATGTGACCAGCATTGTGGTCCGGAAGGGTTTTAGGCCTGAACCAATAAACACAAAAAAAAGTTATGGACAAACAGGCCTCTCTGTAAGGTAGAACACTCTAGTGTCCCAATCTGAAGGTACCAATTAGTAGCAAACATTTACTGCGTGGGTGTATAGTTAGCTAAGCAAAGTTTGTCGACAAAATGCTCAGTGGAGGATTCAGATTTTAACAGAAGACTCATCTAGTTTCAAATGGCAGAGACATTTATGTGGGGGGTAGTATGATGGGCAATAACATTTGATCGCAAAGTTTAGGGCATACACATAATGTGAGAAATTCCTGAAAATCTGATTTTATGAAAGCTTTAATGGAATATTTGTTATACATGTTATACATAATAATATTACCAGGACAATGGACGCAAATCTAAAGATAGGCACACGATGCATTTTTGTAATTTGTCAATGATATTTTTGCGCCTTATATTAATTGTTAGTATGAATTTGAGGATATTTTCTCTTGTTGTGTAGAAAAGTTAAAAAATACAGGGTCCGTGTATAACACATATTTCTGATTGCGTTGGGGTGTTATGTATATTTATAACAAGTATTGTATGGAATGATTACAAATTTTGAAATCAGAATGTACTTATCAATAATGCTGATAATGATAAACTTTTTCATCAATTAAATAAAAAAACATTATTCATGTGAAAAATATACTTGTTTCTAAAAAAAGGATCATGTTACATGTTTTATATTTGATATTGTGTCTTTTACAGGAGATGCACAATTCTACTGTTCTGGATGTATCAGGTTTTATCCTGGCAGACCCCACCCGAGGAGACTTTGCCCAGGAGAGCTATGCAGAACATAAGGTGGCTGCAGCGCTGTGGACATATCTGTCTCCCGTGTTGATTATTGTAGGAGTAACTGGTAATATTATATCTCTTGTAGTCATGATCAAGTCGTATTCCAAGGGAAGGAGCAGGTCGCGCACCACTGTGCTGTTCCTCATCGTGCTGGCTGTGGCAGACACGCTGGTCTTGCTGGTAGGACTGCTGAGGCAATGGCTGAGGGAGGTGGCTGGCTTTGACATCAGGCGGCTCTCCAACTTTGCTTGTAAATTCCATCTGCTGTTTGTATATTGGGTGACCGACTTCGCTGCTTGGATCTTGTTTTTGGTGAGCATTGAACGTTTCTTGAGTGTCATATCTCCATACAAATCCAGGAAATTCTTGACTCCTGCAGTTGCTGTGGTATTTCTCATCATCACTAGCGTTATTCTGTTTGCAATAAACGCCCACTTCTTGATAACCTTCGCTTTGTTGCCTTTTGAACTAGAAGATGGTGATAAGGTTTATGAATGTGATGCAACTGAAGAGCATGTTGATTTCATCACGTACCGATGGCCTTGGGTCGATGTTGTCACATTTTGTGTCATTCCATTCTCGATTATATCTGCTTGCAATATAGGAATTGTGACACGACTTTACTGTCGACGGTCACCAAGTGCTGTGGGATTGATTCGTATGTCTGCTATGACAGTTATTTTACTGGTAGTTTCTCTTTATTTTCTAATTGCAATAACACCGATTGAGATCTACTTTATCACCCATCATCAGTGGAATTATTCAACAGACAACCATGTCCTGGCCCAGGTTCGACTATTTTATACTGTCAGCAACATGCTCATGTACTCAAACAACTCTGTCAATTTTTTTCTTTATTGTGTGAGTGGTCCTCGTTTCCGGCAAGAGTTGGCGGCCTTATTCTGCAAGAACAAAGTGAATCCTGTCGACACCCGAATGACCGTGACAGGCACCAATGATGGCGGGAGCGTCTTCACCCTGAGCGAGGCGGGGCCCGGCCGATGCCTCAAGAACAACTTCGTCTCCGGAATGGACACACGGAGGAACTCTGCCAGACTTTCCTTGCCCACCCTCACAAACAAAATGAGGATTCCAATGAGGAAAACCACACTGAACGCACATATTTCTACTCTGAAAGTTACCAGTCACTCATAACGGAATGAATACATATGCAGAAATGGCAACGATCTGACAAATCGTCATTCAAATTAATTTGCCACTTTTTCCCGTGAAAGGTCATTCTGATTATCTTTTCCCGAACCAAAACATATCTCTATACCTTTTTCTCAATGAATTTCAATGCATTTCCCCCGGTGCACACATTCCTATTTTTCCGACATGTTTCAGACATCTGAAAAATCTTTCCACGAGTTCTTTAAAACCTTTAAACAAAAGGATTGATAATCTAACAGCTGACTTTGTGTTATTAAACGTAAGTGGTCCCCAATAATTGATATAATAAGGTACGGAGAAAACACAAACAAGGAATGAAGTTGGTCAGAATAAGATGCGAACAAAAAACGAACCTCCGTATACAATGGTATAGGTCATTAGGGGCGATCCATTTGATTTTTGTGGGGTGGGGTGGGACAGCAGTACTGGATGAATAAATTTTTTTTCTTTGGTAGGGTGGATGAATAATTTTTTTTTCTGGTGTGGGGTGGGTGAATAATTTTTTTTTCTGGTGTGGGGTGGGTGAATAAATTTTTTTTCTTGTTAACAATCCGTCATTAATTACTGGGCGATATAGAAGATAGAAAAACTGGAAGGAGGTGGATGAATAATTTTTTTTTCTTTGGTAGGGTGGATGAATATTTTTTTTTTCTTTGGTAGGGTGAATGAATAAATTTTTTTTCTGGGATGGGGTGGGTGAATAAATTTTTTTCTCCAAAATCTCCCACCCCACCCCACAAAAATCAAATGGATCGCCCCTTATCTCATACTTGGTGCCTCAAGAGAGTGTTCTGCACCTTTGAGATATTTTTTGCAGATCACCCCACTGCCGAACTACTTTCCCAGATCACCCCTCTGCTGAACTACTTTCCTTTTATCTTTTTTAAAGATTCTTTTCATATTTACATGATTTTGAAATGAATAAAATGTTTGTTTAAATATAGCTGTGAACAAATGTCAACATTTATTTTATAATTGACAAATCTTATATCAGTCTTAGGTCGGTTCTTCAACAAATCATGTGTTAATTTCTCTGAAATGAACATGACGGCTGTCTGGGTTTGTTGGACCTGGAGCAGACGACATTTTAGATTTGTGTCATTGGGACCTTGAAACACACGTGGGACCCTTGTCAGCAAAGTCTGCAATCTTTTGTGGGAATCTCGAAACTGATGACTGTTCACTCAGTTGAGACAGAATTACACTGCCAATTTCATATAGTGCTTTATAGGTGGCCTAGTTTCACTGCATGTAGTAATATAAAATTGATTACATTATGTAAATGAGCTGAGAACTTAAATGAGCCACACACAACATTGTTCTGCACTTATTACCATGTTTTAACTGATTTGCTTTAAAGATAAAGTTGATTGCAAACCGCATCTATCTACAGTGGATACGCACAGAAGTGAACTTGCAAATATGAATTACGAAAATACCTATTTAGAATGATTGAATGCTGGCCTAAAAGTTATGTTGTAAATTGTATTTCCTCACCTGAATTTCCCCAAACATGCCTTTGGCAAATTGGTCATTGATGTAACCAAGGAAGCGAGGCCAAATTTTATTCATGATTGGCTTTCTTCTGAAATTCTTCTGAAGTTCATTTGGCATTCTCAGTTTTTGTCTCATTTTCCCCTATGAAGTGCTTTCATCGATATTGTTTTCCCACTTTCCTCCACCCCCTGAGTGATGAATGGTCCGACCCTCAAATTTTTAACTAGTTAAGTTATGAAGGTGCAGGGAATATAATAATGATCATCTTCACATTCTCAAGTTTGTGTTATCTCTGTATGATAACCCCCAGAAAAAAGTTGCTGGGCCTTTACACTACACACTATCAAGCGTCGAGTCTATTTCAATATTATGTCTGTGGTAAATTAAAGCTGGATGAGCTTTGTTCCTTGAGGTGATATTGTGGGAATAAACCATCTGCCTGTCTTGCCTCCCTTCACTTGAATGGGAAGAATCAATGCAATAGAATGGAATATTAAAAGAATACTGTTTTCACTTTAAGCTAATTTAAGGTATTTGGATACTCTGGCATTTCATAGTTTAATTTTTCTAGTTTTTTGCATATTGAAACAGAAGACATATCCTGAGTCAAAAACAATTATTATTTGTATATTTACCATCTGTATATTTTTTTACAGCTGTCACTAATAATGGGAAAAATCAATATTTTACAATAAATTTAGTGAATAACATAATTCAGTTAAAATGCATCCCATCTAACATTAAGGAAAAGAAATATAACTTTTATACTTAAGTTTACATTGTTTATCAATAACAAGCATGTTTTACATGAAATTAGTACTTTTCTATTTATAGATTGCTTGATAACACAACGGTGGCGCTATGTAGTGGCATAATCTTACACCAATATTCCACATCTAATGCATTTATTTAATTTTGGCTAGTTTAATTTCTTAGTTACTTTACTAAAATGAAGGTAAATATGTATTCTATCATATAATGGAAAAAAATGTGGATGTCCCCACATTATTTTCTTCTGAAAAATTAATTATTTGAAATAGAATATGCGCAAATATGGGCGAAATTATAGAAAAGTGACATTTTTTGTCCATTATTGAAGCTGTAAGATGTAATTACAACATATGTCATTTAAATGATATAATTTGAATCTGGGAAACTTCTTTAATGCCTTTATTCACTTATTTTGATCATGCTTTTGGGTATAATGATTGACGATAGCCCTTTTCATTGATTAGCTTCCCCTTACTCACAAACTTGCTTTCACTCATTTTAATGTCTCAGAATGAGCAAAGCTGATTTGATTTTTGGTGGGAAAAGTTTTACAAGTGGAAGTACATTTATTTAATATTTCATTTACTAGACAGCTCCAATTTGCCATTTTTTCCACCAGGTGGAGATGGTGCTACTGTGGCTCCACCTACAACCAGGGTATCCAAATACCTTAATGTGGTTTTTGTGACATTGATTGTCTTTCGACAGTATCAGATCAGGCCATAAATTTGCTTTTATGTGTAAAATGGCCGTTTTCTTTATTTTTGTACTGTCGCATTGATATGACACCCAGTTGTCCGAATAGTAGAACTTTAACCATTGATATTGAGTGTGTATACATGGGAATTTGACTTTAAGTCTTAATGACAAGGATTGAGTACATTATACACCTTTAAAGATGTGTACTTGATCCGCAAAGAAGTGTACTGGCGTTATATTTACTGAGACGTTAAAATTTGCTAGAGCTGCAGTTCTCACTCATATAATTAAGATATGTCTTAAGTGTACTAGCTATTATCTACAAATAGGTTAAATCGCAATGACCTAATTTTCTAAAAATAATCCCTTTTTCGTTAAGAAATGAAATGAATGAATATATTTCAATAATAATTTTGACACAAATACATCACATATCAAAATTATTTAAAGAGAGAATATATATTTATTTTATTTCATTCACAGCTGATGGAAAACAAAGCATATGTTAATGAATATTTAACATAAAAAATGTACAAACAATGCTAAATATACCCTGAATGTCGTGGGAACGCAAATGGTAGTCTGATTTTTTTTTAAAAACGTATTGATAGATGGCTAAGAGGATCTACATTAAAGGGGTCCTTTCGGACATGGATGGAGTCTTGATCATCAGCTCAATATCACTTTAAGTCTGGTGATATTCCTAATTAAAGGTTTGATATGATATGGCTTACATAGGAAATTAATTAAGAAAAGAATATGTTAATATTTGTTGTTTATGATTGTCGTGAATTAGAGAATGTGGCAAAGGTTGGTAAATGTTATCTCTCTGGTGATTGGGTCATACCATGCAACCTTAATAAAAGACCTAAAGCAAGGAACAGTGATTATCATGATAACTATAAAATGTCCAGGAAGCACAGTCAAATAGAATTATACAGATTATCTGCATTGAAAAACATGAAGTTACATGTGTATTTTTGCTGTGAAAAGTAAAATGGCAAATCCTTGAATGTCTCACCTTTCTGCAAAATGATCTTGCTCAACTTAGAATATGTCTCTACAACTCTGTTCTATTTTAATTATACAGATTTTAACATCAAAGTGTATTCCTTCTTTTACATCAAAATAAGCACAAATTAAAATATAAATCCAACATTTCCTGCGCGTGGTAGGCCATGTCGTGTTTTTCCAATTCCCTCAAGACAGAGTCACGATTTCAATGAGTGAACTCATTGAGTTCATTTCCACGTACTAGCTACCTATTGGGTACAACATACTTCCGATCTTCTTTTAATAAGTGGAAAACAGCCAGGCTACAAGACCCAGCACTCATACGCTAAATTAATCCTAATATATGTTAAATATGAGATAAGTCTAAGACAAAATCAATATGTTCAAGTGGCAACACACCGGATTCTTCTTAAAATCTTAAAATCCCAATGCCGTTGCAAACAATGTACCCAGCCATCCCGCTCTTGGTACACCCACCTTGATTGTTTTATTCCTACAGGAGACTGTTGAAACTCAATAGAAAGGGCAGCAAATATTTCATATGAGCTGGACCGAGTCTATACATGTCTTCCTCAATACAATCAATATAAAAATTTACTCCGCTGAAGTATTGTCCTCAAAAATTGTCTTACTAAAATTTTGATCTGTATAAAAGATATTCTCTAATACCGAACCTGTCCTTTTCAAAGTGCACAAAGACATCCTCCCTGACCTTGATAACAGAGAGTCAGTACTCACCCTGCTGGATCTCTCAGTGACATTTGATATTATAAATCATCAAATACTACAAACATGTTCTGAACATGGAAATCTTAGAAATGTATGATTATCTATATGCAAGTCCTCTTTCTTCCTTTCTTTCATGTGGCTTAAAAGGGGGAGCAAGCATTTCCCTCGAGCAAAAATAACTAATATGAAGGAGAAAGAGGGTGAGGGTATCAGTGGAGGAGATTAAAAATGTGAAAAATGTGAGTTAGCCTAATGCTGAGGACATTTGCTTGCTGGGATTAGTGCGGTGTGTGGTCACTTTTACATGTCTTTAAATAGTACATATGAGCATTAATAATAAGAATTTATTTCTTCATTCAAATTGTGAATTCTTTTCACAATAAAACAATGAATGCAATATATATATATAGAGAGAGAAATTCTAATTCTATATTCTATTTTCTGCTGAAACTGGGAAACTAGAAAATTTCAAAGAAGGGATCTGTACATACGTTAGCACATACTTTTGGCGACAACATAGCATGAACAAGATTAACCACTAGAAAAGCTTTTAAAGCATGACATTTTTAGGAGGTAAAATACAAGCCCTTGATGAAGATGGGAAAACCAGCAAGGGAGAGTTTACATCCCTATGAAAAGTTCATATTTTTCTAGGGGTGATATTTGGCAAGTTGGACTCTTCCAATGCTTTTTATATGTTTGTCAATTTTGTCTATTGGCCATTGCACTGGTCCACTTCAATATAATGAGAGGCCACCTACTGGGTGAACAGACCTATTGAGTTCATTGTCCTTTCATTACAGGGATATGCACTAGTGGAAAAGCTCATGAAAGTGAGATTGAGAGGTCTACTGGGATAGTGCTATTGTCTGTGGTTTTATAATTGTATCACAATGATTATATTGGTGTCTTCACTGTATATGATAATACTAGCAGTGTCTTTCCTGTAAAATTACATTTGTAGTTCCCAGATAGCTATTTCGTGTGATATTGTTAAATCTTGAATAACTTCATTTCCTCAGTTATTTATTTACAAATTAAATAGATCTTTTAAGAAACATTAGTCATTTAGGATATGGATTATAAAGTATTCTATGGAGAGAAGAATATGTTAATATAAAGTATTCTATATTTCTGACATCACTGGAAAACCAAGCAGGGTTTGATCAGTGTGAATTACAGATACCTGAATTTCAAATAATATCAGATCAACAGTTTACATTATATGTTTTTTTTGTCAAAGATAACATTGTCTATCTAATAGGTTAGACATTTTGTTATTGTTTTTGTATTTCATAGAAGATGCTTACACATAATAAAATGACATGCAAGTAGCATATCTTATATTTTCTAATCATAATCATTTATGACAATAATGATATGTAATATTTAGATATATTTTACTTACCTGCAAATAGGTGGCCTCTCTCAGCATTGAACAGCACAATGTCCAATCGAAATTGACAAACATTTGATAACGATTGGAAGAGGCAATCTTGTTACATATTGTCCCAAGAGAGCGTGTGAATTTTCTTAAAGGATATAAAAAACGGTAGCATATTCTCATTATTATCATCATCTCTAAATCTCTAAATCTCTAAATTTATCCATCTCCCAAAGTACATTTTCGTCCAATGCAAGCAATGCAAGCAATCACATCCCATACTTAAAATACGTTATGTTAATGTTTCCAAAAGTAGTAATCTGGCTTGACAATTATTTCATTGTTTTCAAACTTTTAACAGACACTGGAATTCATAAAAACAAAATCATATTAAATATAAAAAACTATTTCTAAGCAACTCTGTGGCTCAAGTAATATTATGCCGCATGCTGCTTGCCCACTTTTTAAAGGAGAGGTTAGATTAGTTTAAACGTGGTTAGATCTAGAGCTTAACTTATGACTGCATAACTGGCCTCCCAGCCCCAGCACGCGAATGTCTCAACCCTATAGCGAATTCAAGGTGTCGCCTCTGCTCGTCAGCCCCTTTCGCGGAGTTGGTCATTCAAAGAAATGTTTTCCCCCCATCAGCTTCATTACAATACTTTTGGGCTTGCCGTGTTAAAAATATTATGGTCTCATGCATGTCATCAGTTAATCACAGCATGGTCATATTATACCTTTATATGGATTCTCAGTCATCGGTAATTAAGGACGCATAACGTTTAAGAGTGTTAGAAATTTGTGTGTTGTGTGTTAGCTTTATATAGGCAATGAGGTTCTCCAATTATGAGGACATGAAATATAATCTCTCAAACATATATGCAATGACGAAACACAATGACGACACATGTGATTGTATTTCAATTATAAGCGGAATCAAAGGCAATCGCGGAGGATGTTCACATCAGAAATAGATGAACTTTTAACTAAAATAATATGATTTTTAAAACTGCAGGAATGGTATTATTCAAATTAACCTCGTTTATTTCAATCTGTTAACTTATTTGATGTTGAAATTTACAATTGCGAACATGCACGACTGCACAGAACATTGATTTTATACTCATTATTTAATAGTGTGCTCTTTTTATTCACCTAAACATTTTATTATATTCAGCTAAGTTTTAGATAATTATATATAGACAATAGATGAAATTGCCCCCAACCTTACACACTGCAAAGGTGAACTGCAAATAGTTGTTAAAGTTAATTTAGTGTTGAATTGCATCAAAAGTTGTCAGCAGTATTGCTGCAGATTTTACAGTACAGTATTTTATCACAATTTACAGTTATGACATATATGTTTTAATGGCAGCAACATATTATGTTACAGGTAGAGTAGAAATTGCTGCAAAAGTCACTGATATTCTACAGTTACTAGTCACAGTGTGGGCTTGCCATATGGAACAACTATGCTAAATATAATATTCCTACCTGACACTCATAATTCATACTAATGCATGGGGAAGGAAAGTGTGTGCAAAGGCACCCACCATCTGACTGGCACCTAATACAAGAGAAGCCTAAATATATGATTCCTCGGGAAATAGGAACATTAAAGGATACATACTCAAGGTAATACAAAACCGTCTTCATTTGAGAAGTCATGGAAGTATTGCACACGTGAAAAATAGGTTATATACGTTGAGAAGATAACTGTTCAAGGACAAAAAAATACAAAACAAAAGAAAAAAAAGGAACAAAACACAATGACGACAAGCCAGGAGAATTGTAGCTTCGCTGTTGATATGGACAGGCTGATGTGTGGACAGTCAGCAACCCCTAGTGACTCTCACTCCCCGTCCACGGTACCGGAACCTCCGCTCTACGTGCTTGTATGCGTCACTCTGTTCTATACGGTGATCTTCCTGGCGGGGGTAGTGGGCAATCTCTTGGTCATCTCTGTTATCTGTAAGAATGTGGACATGAAGACGTGCACTAACTGCTTCCTTGTGAACCTGAGCGTGGCCGACCTGCTGGTAGTCATGGTGTGCATGCCCTCCGCCTTCCTCGACCTCTTCACCAAGGAGGAATGGTTACTCGGACCTGTCATGTGTAAGCCGATTATATTCTCATTCCTTACTCAACAATTAAAATGTGTCACTTGTCTGATCTGGAAGGACCATAAAAATGGCTTATATTCTCATTCCTTACTCAACAATTAAAATGTGTCACTTGTCTGCAAGGACCATCAATATCGCTAGAAAAGGGTTCCGAGCTATACTAGCTTCAAAACTTTTTTTTTCTAAATTATTATTGCTTCATGTTTACAAATGTAGTGAGGTTTCTGAGTAAAAGCTTTTAGGTTACATGTCTTAAGTAGACTGAGTACAAATATTAGTGAAAATAATAACTTTCTTGCCAGATCTGGATATTTAAATCCATACTCCATATGAAGGTATGTGTATTACAAGGGTCACAATAATAAAGTTTCTTGTATTTTCATATTCGGAAAGACAATTTCAAAATAAATTAATAGATAATGGGCTTCACGATTCAGGAGAGTTTTAAATCACGGCTCAGTTTGCACGGTGATGTGTTGATCTGATGAAGACGTGTGATATAGACACATCGCACTCCCACCAGTTAAGGTGGATATTTCATGTGCATCAATTCTTTCCTCGATAAAAGACTGGGCGTCCGGCTTGAGAGCCATTGACAGAACACGAAGCAGCGTATATAATGTATCATGTTGCTAATGCCTGAGAGTAAATATAATTTCTTTCTAGGCTAATGCTGTAGTTATCATCAGAAGAAAACTACTTTGGTGTGGACATCTGGATAATGAACAAACACACCTATTTCAGGATCTTTTCGATTTTTTCATATGTTTTTACTCTCCATTGGAGAAGTTTCGATATATTTCGAAAAACCCGCTGCCATGGCAAATGACGTTATTACGTGAGCTATCGCCCATGTCAAAGGGTTAACCCGTTGTCCTTTTAAATCTGTGACCGGGTGGGTTGTCATGTCAAGGACCTGCGACATGACAGTTCAGTGAGGCAGCACTATATCTGCTACAAGTAGGTCTCATCACGAAATGACTGAAATAATCTTGAAAGTGATGTAAAACCCCAAACAAACAAACAAACAAATTGTGAGATAGCTTGCTTGTATCACAGTTTAGTGGCAACATATCATTAAAGCCTACCCCAAACCTCTGTAACTTCTCTGATTTCATGAATGATTTAATAATATATTCATATAACGCCATATCAGACTAGGTCTGCTTATGGCGCTTTAATTTATTCATATTATATTTGGATAATTCATGTTTTGTTTTTAGATTTTCGGCAAAAATCGTTTTTTTCGTAGATCCAATTTTTGGGGACATATTTTCACCATATTTATTCATTTCATCATAAAAAACAATATTCTCATCAAAAAGTTCATTTTGTTTCTCACACATTTTAAATTGTTTTCATGCCTAATGTGATGAAATCAATTCTATTTACTCTCTACATGCCTCCTTTAACAAACATCATTGCCTGAGCAATTATATCTATGCTTATGACACCCAGATCTGCATCTGGATCAGAGGAGTAGACAATATGTAGACACTGAGCTTGAAAAGTGTATCAATGAACCCCCCAGAGCTTTCCTGGTCACAAACAAGATGAAAGTCAATGATGGAGAGACCGCCCTACTATTCCTATTATTCCTACTATTTCCTATTATTATTTCCATAATAATAATAATGATAATAATAATAATAATAATTATCAATAATATGAATAGGAATGAGAAAGTCATTAATTTATTCAAACAGAGCAACCGCTGAACCAATTGGCTTGATCTTGAGCTCATTTTAACGAAAAAGATGAAATATTAGGAAAGATGGAAGGGACATAGTATACATTCCTTTAATAATTAGTCAAAATAGCCAAAAACTGGTATTTCAATAAGAACAGAGGGAGGAGTTTTATCAAAGGTAATAGCATAGTTTCCAAATAATCATATTAACATAATTTATGATGTTACCATGACGCCACTATGATGACACGTTCTTGTTTGATGTCACTATGACAACACTTTCTTGTCCGACGTAACTATGATGACACTTTCCTGTGTGACGTCACCCTGTTTATCTTGCTCACAACGTCAATACAGTTATAGAACAAGGAAAATCACCTTTCTACTCCAAATACTAACTGGTCTGAGGTAAACCTAATATTCAATGTTGAAAGAAATGTGTTTACCCTGCTCGCAATGTCAAGAGGCCTTCACTCCAGGTTAAATCATCTTTCTACTCCAATTATTGACGAAACTGTGGTCATTTGTTTATATGATATTCATTGCAAAGAAATGTGCACCTCGTAGCCTCACGCAACTGTGTTTACCTTGCTCGCAACGTCAAGACCACTTCATTGCAAGTTAATTGGTCTTTCTACTCAAATTATTGACGAAACTATGGTCTTTTGCAAGAATTGTGCATCTCGTAGCCTTATGGAACTGTATTTACTTTGCTCGCAACATCATTACGTCTTCAGAGCAGGTTAAATCATCTTTCTATTCCAATTATTGACGAAACTGTGGCTGTTTGTATGTGTAATATTCAGTTAAATGAAATGTACGTACATATCATAGCCTCACGCAACTGCGTTTACCTTGCTCGCAACGTCATTGCGGTTCTAGAGCAGATTACAACATCTTTCTACTCCAATTATTGACGAAACTGTGGCCGTTTGTATGTGTAATAATCAGTGGAAAGAAATATGCATCTCGTAGCCTCACACAACTGTGTTTAACTTGTTCGCAACGTCAAGGTTCGTTTAACCTTGGATATTGGACATTTGAGGTTTTTTGTAAAATATACAAAAATGTGTATTCCTTACTAGGATATAAGGATATATACCCTAATTAAAATGGATGTATCCTTAAAAAAAACTATTTCACTAATGTTTCATTTCATATTATTGTCGATTCACTTGTAATAATAATAATGATAATAATAATAATAATGATAATGATAATGATAATGATAATGATAATGATAATGATAATAATAATAATAATAATAATAATAATAATAATAATAATAATAATAATAATAATAATAATAATAATAATAATAATAATAATAATAATGATAACAAAAGTACCAGAGAAGTCTTCTGAATAAGTAGGTCTTCAGTCTTGTCTTGAACACAGTTATCGAGGATGACTTCCTTATGTCAGAGGGTTAATGAATTCCAGTATCAGTGCTGTATAATTTTCATTTACATTTTGTAGAGTATAACATCTAAAAAGATATTTGTTGGATATGTCTTTTGTGACATATTGTTTTCCCGTAACCATTTACATTTATTTTTATATTTTAACAAGGCATAGTTTTATCATTTTCCTCATCATTTAACTTTTTGACAGGCACTGGCCTTTAACCTGGTATTGCACACTTTTTGTGACATTTGAATAGTGAGGATCCAAAAAGAGGAAAAGGTCTGTGTGAATTTAATACCTCGCTATTACATGATGAAACATTTGTAAAAGAAAGAAAAGATTTAAAATTAAGAAGTAATTTGGAATATGATTGTAACAAAGACAAGGGTCTAAAATGAGAGATTATAAAAATAGAAATCAAGGCTTAGACAGTTTCCTTTTGTTTAAACAGAATCTCCAAAAATGAATTATTGAACTACAATCCAAGATATATAATATAGATAGCCTACAAGAATACAAAATCATAAAGAAGGATCTAGAACAAATTGAAATGGAAAAAGCAAATGATCTGAAGTTAAATGGACAGAACGAGAAAAGAATTCCAATTACTTCTTATTCCGAGAAAAAAACTATTTCAATAAAAAAAAAATCATATTACAAATAGATAATGCTATAGTTTCAAATTCATGTGACATGAGGGCAGCACAGTATGCTTACTATGAGACCTATATAAAGACAGAGAAAAAACATAGCAAGCAATATAAAGAAGAATTGATTTCTTTAGGTGAAACAAATCTGTTATTCTTGGCAAAGACAAAAATAACAGAGGTGGAAGTGATAAACAGCATTGAAACATTCAAGCATACTAAAACCCTAGGAACAGATGGTCACTCATCTGAGTTTTTTTATATTCTTCTGGATCAACCTCAAAGATGTCAATCCATGTGGATCCTTGCATACCGGTGAATTGTCATTCAAACAACGAAGAGGTGTTATTACATTAATACAGAATAAATATAATTTTAGCCGTAGACTTCAAAAAGGCTTTTGATTCTTTTAATTGGAATTTCTTGGATAATTCTCTTGGAAATTTAAACTTCAGTGATACATTTCGAGGTTGGATAAAAACTTAGTATAAAAATATAGAATCAGTGGTCTTAAATAATGTTTACATAACAGAATATTTTACTTCAGAGTGTGGGATCTGTTTTTAATTGCAAAGGAAAAATCTGTCATCGTTAAACATTCTACTGAAAACTTTTGGGATTTTTGCTCAATGTACAGGCTTAAATATAAATATATTGGGTCAAATAAAAATAGTGATCACTTTCCAAAAGGGTAATCCTGGATAAAACAAGACCCTGAAGAGATAATTTGAATTGCCTGTGTTCATTCTTCAGATGAAAGTTACAAATAAAATTGCAGGAAAATTAAAACCCTTGGGTCTTTCAATAAAGGTTAAAATAATGGTTCTTAATATGTCAGCCTTACTACCCCTGATATATGTTTTTATTATCATTGACACACCTGAGGTATACCTGAGGTAAACAGGTTTGTTGTTTATTTCATTTGGGAAGGATAAGCATCTGAAATGGTCAAACACACTATGGAACAAAACACTGAACAAGGTGGCTTGAAATTATGCAATTTTGACAATTTTGTAATTTTGTAATTTTGCAAATAAAAAGAGAGTTGCAAACATTAAAATGAAGATATTTGTACTGAATTTTGAGTGGAGAAAATTAAAGAACCTAGATGTACACAAAAATGGACAAATATATTTCCTAGTCTTAGCATATATGAGGATAAAGTCTGAAATAACCGGAGAGACAAAATTACAGTCCTTTCAATATAGGCTTGTGTACAGGACTATGCTCTGCAAATGAATGTGTGTATAATATCAAAATAAAAGAGTCAAGTAAATGTAATTATTGTGATAGGCCTGACAATATTTTACACTTTTTAGTACACTATGAAAGTCTTGCTAATACATTTGGTGAAAAAGAATATCAGGATTTACATTATCCAACAGCAGGGATGGTTTTGAAGAACAAATAATATTTGGGTACCAGGGTGATGAAGAATGCACTTAAGTTCTTCTCTTCTGTATCCTAAATGCCAAGTATTTAAGTAGACATTAAAATTTAAATTTCCACAGAAAATAGGCATGTGGCTTGATTTCAAGATTTCTTAAAATTTCATTTCTACAAAATTGCGCTGAAATTAGCCTTTAACCAAAATATCAGATATTTGGTGATTTATATTGTATATTCCCTAAAAAAAATATTCCTGTTCCATTACTAGAATATTAGATATAATAACAAAAAAATGCCAATGCTGTTATATTAATGATGGATATGGTATATTTCAGGCAAGCTGGTGCCTTTTATGGAGAATGCGGTGGCCCTGGGGTCGGTGCTGACTATCTTAGCTATCAGCTACGAGAGGTACTACGCCATCTGCCACCCTCTGAAGGTGCAATACACCTGCACCGTCATCAGAACCCTCAAAATTGTAGTCTCTATCTGGGCTTTATCTGTAATCTTGTGTGTACCATATCTCTTCATGGTGATTTACAAAGATTCCTATTTTGTAGACGGTTCTCCTATTAAGGTGTGCAGGTTGTATGTTACCTATCCATGGCAAAAGTTCTATTTGAGCTGGATGACAGGCACATTTTTCCTCGTCCCCTTTCTTCTCCTTGTTGGTCTGTACACGATCATAGGCCGGAAGTTGGTGCAGGACACCGCCGCTGTGCTTAGCAAAAATGACCGCATTTCCCATGCCAATTTGAGAGCCAGAAAACAGGTGGTCATGATGCTAGTTGCGGTGATTGCGGTGTTTTTTGTGTCTCCTTCCGATAAAGGTAGTGAGGCTTTGGATGATATTCGTCACCAAATCAGAGGTGGCAAAATTGGGCTTTGAAGGTTATCTGAATTTGATTTATTTTGTGAGAGTCATGTTCTACCTGAACAGCGTACTGAATCCAGTTTGCTATTCTATGCTTTCAACAAAGTTTCGGGAATCGTTCCGGAGAGCCTTGCAAGTACAATGTGTAAACACACAATCAAACGTGATGAGCAGCTCACTTTCCCCAAATCAAAATATTATCAAGGCTGTGGGTTGCACTTCAAAGGTTATTATGAATAAGGAAAGTGATTTTTCATCTAAACAATCAGGCAAAAGGAAAGTTTGCATATTTGAAGTGTTTGATAAAGAATCTTCTTCAGACAGTAGGCCCAAATTTCTAATAGTTCAGTTTCATAAAAGAAGCATGGCCGCCACCTCTCCGGACTCCGGCAGTTCTCCCGCCGAGGAACACCACCCGGGCGGCGCGCCTCTGCTGGATCCCTCTCCGTCCTGCCGAGCCCCTGGTGACATCACGGGATGTGGTTGTGAAGGTTCGCAGCTAATGGACTCTCCCTTGAAAAAGTGAATTTTTGCTTGCTATATTTTGAAGATTAAGCACGGGAGCTCTACATATTTATTTGAAAGACATCGTCAAGCGCATATTTTTTGTTCTAATGTTGTTATCAATTACAAAAGATTTAACAACAAGAAAACTATCCGCTTTGAGTGATCTGGGAAAATGTACATCTTAACCGAAGAATATATCGTGCACGAGGCGTGGCACATTGCCACAAGGGTTAAGATAACGAAGAACAAAATCTGGTGAAAATATTTCTATTTCCTTCATTAATTTATCCCCACAGAAGAAATACACTTGGTAATTCTGTCCATACACACCCCCAGCAGTCGGCGGTAAATGTCAAGAGGCCGCCATCGGAACACTGCTGCTTACTTCCTACTTGACCACATCAGTCACAAGGGGGCACCACAAGTGACTGATCACATAAGTGAATGATTACAGAGTGGGGAAGAACCGTGACAATGAGCAACTTATATCTTGGTGAATACTGATGACATTTAGCCAGCAGTGACACTCATGTCGCTTGTGTCTGGCAGTATAACCTTGAGACACATTGGCGCACCATGTGCTATTATCACCAACCAACCCGCTATTATCTCTGTGTCTCCCACTGGAAAACTGGGAAATGTTTGCCATGAAGGGCGCTAGATAATTTTCACATTTTTAAGATGAAAAATGCAACTCCTTATATATTTATATACCTTTCATTTTTAATCATATATCCCTTCTATAAAATTAGTACAGACATATTTTGTAGAAAGAGAATGAAAAAAAAGAAAATAAGATTGAACCCTCAGGAGATGGGATGAATATCTATCAGAGCTTTCACGAATCTACCACTATTACAAATGATTTTGTCGCCAAGATAATACCTGTGAATGCATTCGCGACGTGCCCTGTTGAATCTTTAACCCCCATGTCTCTCCCTTACTGAAGTGTTGTAAAGTCAGGTATATTATCTCACGAAAAAAGTCATGATGGTGTATAAAGTCCTTGCAGAATAATAAGGAATTATCAATTTACCAATAGACAACTTATTATCTTCTTATGTCCTCTGCTAGAGTCGCAGCACAGGGACTATGGGCAGATACTCAGTCGGGTGAGACTTGGTCAAATAGAGTCTAATACCAGTAGAAATCAAATATTGGAGGAAGTAAAATGGAGGCATGAGGTCAGTTATGTAAGGTATTGTTTTACACCCTGGCTCCAAAATCCTTTGTTGACTGCAGAACAATGGAAAGTTAATCATATATAGTTTAACAAATGAAAGACCAGTATTTTAGGGATGTTTCCTACCGCATTCTAATACTTTTTTTAAAGAAAAGAAAATTAACTGTTCATTAAAGAGTGACAAAACATTCATTCAAAATAAACTGAAATTTAAAGAAGAGCAGTTCAATAATGTATGCTCCAATAAATGTTTGCAAAATGCCATCTCTCCATCTAGATTCCTGATCTATTCAGATTATGAACAATACACCTTTATCCATAAAACTGATGAATAGAAACTTATAAAATAAAAATAATTAATAATTTGCTGCTTTTAGAATTTCCTGTTGCACTCTGTTGCACTCTGTTGCACTCTGTTGCACTCTGTTGCACTCTGTTGCACTCTGTTGTTGTATAGTTTTTGTTCATTTCAAAGATGATATGCCATTTTTGGAGACAATATATTGATACTGGCGCCCATATTGACAGAATAATGCTTTACATATTCTTACAGTAATTTTCTTGTTGAACATCAAGGGAAATAACTGTAATCTACCAAGATAAGCGGCAATAACTAAATATAGTATAAAATGCTCAGCGTTGAGGGCCATAATGGGCCATTACCGGGAAGCTGATATATCATCACCATATAAATATCATCATTCGATTTAGAACAGTTAGAGTGCAATCATTTAATTGCTTCAAAAACGGCGTCATCATAGCAATACCTCAGGCGTCAACTATGATATCCCCTCTGACCTTGCGATTCTGTGATTCCATTCATAAGTATTCCAAGTCCAAACCAACAATAAGACAGCAACTTGCACAGCAGCAGGTTCAGAGAGGTCCCGATTGACCAAACGGCATTGCAGCTGTCTTTTGATTGGGTCAATTGCAAGTTCAATAAAGGTCAACGTTCGTTTTTGCTTGATATTAATTGATGGGCAGGTGCACATGAGAAGGAAGTAAACAGGAACCAGTTCACCGTTGCCGACTTTTTGCTGCTTTCCGAATATCCTAAAGCCATCGTTGACACTGGCACTGTTTTCATTAGTCTAATTTGCTTCAAGAAAATATCATCTTTATAAGTCAGAACAAAAGGATAAACCTTACAGGAACTGCAAGACCTCCTGTGAGCTTGTGGAAGGTTAGTACTGTGTCCTGCTAAATACACAAGTCACATTCCGTAAAGGCCATGGGGCCATGAGGACATTGGCGGATTATCGGCCACTATCGGGCCAACTTTAGACGTCGTTCAGGTCACCGAGAACCTTTAGCTGCTGCACCATAACAGCTACCCGTGTTATCATATCAGAATTCATCCTGAAATACACGGCAGGCCCCCGTAAGTGTCCTGCAGGTATATCGCAAGATTATCTTGAACACCAAAACATTGGATTCAGATTAAAGAGAATGATCCAGAGCAGGGCAGAGCAGGCACGGAGCCCTTTTGTTTGAGAATCATATTTATCTCATGAAGACAGTTAATATCAGTGCATTGAAAACTTCATCAGGAGCGTTAGTTGGAGATAGCCCTGAGATATCTGACCGTCACTCTGTCTCTGACTCTGTCTCTGACTCAGTTTCTGACTCTGACTTTGTCTCTGACTCTGTTTCTGACTCTGTTTCTGTCTCTGTCTCTGTCTCTGACTCTGTCTCTGACTCTGTCTCTGACTCTGTCTCTGACTCTGTCTCTGACTCTGTCTCTGACTCTGTCTCTGTCTCTGACTCTGTTTCTGTCTCTGACTCTGACTCTGACTCTGTCTCTGACTGTTTCTGACTCTGTATATCTCTGACTCTGTCTCTGACTCTGTCTCTGACTCTGTCTCTGACTCTGTCTCTGACTCTGTCATATCTCAGGCAGCCCTGAGTAGCAATAATGCCATCCGACGTTAATTCGTCTCCAGCTGTGACCTTGTCCACTTCACTGGCTTCTAAAAGAGGATAACAAACAAGTCAACTAAGCCCTTTCATGTGGCCTTTTAGTTATGATTGTTTTCCTCGTGTCGGTATTACACGGCCACTGGTGAGTACTCTACACACCTTCTGCCCAAACAAG
Organism: Amphiduros pacificus; assembly: GCA_949316495.1. Classification (NCBI taxonomy): domain Eukaryota; kingdom Metazoa; phylum Annelida; class Polychaeta; order Phyllodocida; family Hesionidae; genus Amphiduros; species Amphiduros pacificus. Next base: position 8,808,009 of record OX439000.1, read on the forward strand.
ATATGCTGCCATATATATTATTTGGTTACGTTTGAAACACGATAAGGTTTTTTTGTGATTCTGAGATGATAAAAGTTACATTGAGATCATTAAGATGTTGTTGGACAGAACACTCTTGCGCTGTAATTGTGTTTCAAATCTGTCTGGCTTTATAAAACCAATACCGGTCGGATAATATGTCAGAAAGCCTTATGTATCAGACAATATACCTGTACAGAATGCGACATTGATCATGTGTGATCTTCAGAATAAATCAATCAGTTCAGAAATCTAAAGCTGGGGTGAGTCGTGGCTTAGTTTGTTTGACGCCTGTCTCGTATACGTAAAGTATATAGGGTTCGATTCACGGTGAGAACAAGTACTTGGGTCAAGCTGCATGCCTGAGAAAGGTGGATGTCTGCTACTGAGTTTGTACTCACGCCAGCCACCGCTTCCCGAATGGTCCTCAAGGGCAGTAGAGTGTGTAATCACGCCTCTGGCAACTAGAGAGCCAGGAGCTGAAATAAGAAATAATCTATATCCAATTAATGTCATTGTGAAAGGTAAACATTCATCCTTAATTGATAAGCAAACTGACTATTCGTCTCGATCAAATTTCCGTTTCTACTGCACTGATCCATGCAAAAGGATGAAGTAAAGAATGTTTATAAAATTAAAATAACATAAAAATTAAAATCTTGATTCCGAAAATACACGCATATTTACAAATATTTGTCAAATATCTAAATTCAAGTATTTTCTATGAAAATGCCCACGAAACTCCAAAAAAATAGATTACATACAAACATTTTCTTTTATAACATTTACATGTATAAGAATGCTCTCCATCCCGATGCTGTTTGCTACCGCGCTTTTCTGACGTCAGTCAAGTGAGCATTTTGAGAATGGCAAAGTGCATGATGATTGGCTACTACCTGTATATGATAACAGTCACGTGGTGACTTATAACGCCAGCCCCACATTTCAATGTCTTCTCTCACATACCTTGAGCACCGACACACTGAAGACAGGGAAAGTCTCTTTGTTTATAGACACAACCTTGGACATCACCTTGACGTTGCACCACATATAGGCAGGCTTGAGGACTAAGCTAGCCAATCCTATCTCACTGATATATCTGAGAAGATGTTTTATCTTGATATTGCTTTAGTGTGTGAGAAAAAAAAATGATTCTTGACACATTGTTCCAATACTGTCAGATTTATATGATGGAAAGAATATAATGTAATGATATATACTGTATGTTTGATAAAAGATTGTATGATACACCCAAACTTTATTGTCAACTCGTGCCACGCCTTATACGGCACATAGGAAACACTCACTATGGACAATTGCTCAGGAAATACATTTGTTAACTTAAGCTTTTCCCACATATCAAACTCCAGGAGCCAGATGGATAACATTTCAGTAGGTAAATGCTTTAATTTGAGCGACTCTCTTGGAGGAAGGTCATCCTCGCTGAGCGTGCCTGAGCCGCCTCTGTACATCATGGTGTGCGTCACCGTCATATATATCATTATATTCCTGTCCGGAGTGATAGGAAACAGCCTTGTTATATTTGTGGTTTTCCGGAATAGAGACATGAGAACAGCAACTAATTATTTCCTTGTCAACTTGAGCGTGGCTGACCTGCTGGTGATTGTCATCTGTATGCCCCCAGCCTTTGTGGATCTTCATGCTAAGGAGGTGTGGTACTTCGGTTCCATCATGTGTGAGTAAAATGTTAATCCCCAGGATTCTTTGAATTAAGAGCCAGGCTATGATTACTTTCAGCCATATTATCTGGCACTCAATGTTATTACTGTTGTATTTTTAGTTCGAAATGTTCATTCAAGTTTATAACATGGCAACCCCCGCACACATCAAATCTTTGCAGGTTGATTTGCCTTGGAATAACACATCACTCTTTTGATCATCATATTACTTGAAATGCACAAAGTTTTAACATACACAGCATTAATATTATGTTATGGATATTGATAGAAAAGGTCACAAGCCCAAAATATATCCGTGCAATATTTTGATAAAGGTAACAAAGGTTTATTATTACCCATGTGACTTGAAAATAGATAAGGTTTATCCATATGGTAATCGTATCTACTGCAGGGCTTTATAAGGAGTTCTTAATGGTATTTATGACTATTGGTAGTGAGTGCCCCCTAGTGGCAGAGGAGTAAATCACCAAAATATTGTACTTGATGGGAATTGGTACATTTACGGTGTAAAAATACATTCCCTATTAAATTAAAAGCATTCATGACATGAATCAATATTTAAACACTACAATATTTGAACTATAAGGTATGATTACAAGTATATTTCTTTCAAAATAGTATTTTGTCCTAATTTTCCTTGATGATAGTTTTGATGAGAAATGAAGAAGACAAGCAAATAAGTTCTGCAGATTACACAACAGTAGACTTGTTTTTAGCTGTGTTTATTTCATTTCATTGGAAAGAAAATTCACTGTAATCCTAGCGAAACAGATTTTCTCTTTTTGATTTGTATAATTTGGAAATAAAAAGGAAGTTTGACAATCAGATATGTGAAGGGAGGTAAAAAATTCATATTTTTGAAATGGTCAAGTGTGTGCTTTACCTCTATTTTTCTCTTAATGTTTTTGAAAAATAGAAAATCTATGATCTATGATCTGTGATTTCACTAGGATCACAGTATATATTTTTAAGATCACTTTTATAAAGTTGTTTCGAAATCCACTTTAATATGGTCCCACAATTTGCAGAACTTTTTCCCTTTAACATTTTGACATGACAAAATAAATTGTGGAGCAGTAACATATTACTACATTTTTATGAGTTAAAAAGAAATGAAGCTTTCAATATAATCAAAGAAATTCCATTGTGATTTTCAAATAATAAATTAATAATTTTATTACAAAAATGAATACCATAAAAGGTCATTTAGTGACTTGAAAGTTTTAATGAAAAAGGAACTCTTTTTGACAGTTGAGCATTTTTCCCGTACTATTTTGAAAACGTTCCATTTTGGCATAAAAAGAAAGTAGTTCCCTCAGAAAATCTGCCACCAGAAGACACTCACTACCAACACCCATAAATACCCTTAAGATATTCCTCTGAAGGAAGAACATTTATGAGTAGTCCTGTTATCTTAAATAAATAGGTCGCCTTGAGTGAACTCGTTAGAAACTAAAGGGACATCCATCCATACGGATTGGCCAACAACGATATTCTCGGCATCATCTGAGGATACAAAAGTATAAATTGTGAAATATATCTTACAAGTTCTGTGACAGTGCTTTTATTCTGTTCTCATTCTCTTGTTATTTGGAAGAGCTGGTAATGTGCTATTTAACTTTTTTTTAGCTCTGCTGACTTTCAAGTAGCAGAGTTTAAGGAGTGGGGGAAATGTCTGTCCATCTGTCCGTCCATCAACATTTTGTTTTAATATCTTCTCCAAAACTACCAGTAAAATATGTTTAAAATTGTATCCAGAGGTAGGTGTATAGAGGTGACGATTCAGATTACTGTGCCAATCATTTTTTTGTAATGTTTCTGGAAAATGCTTCTCAAATGTTCATTTAAATCGTTTCAAGAGTGGACTTGAGCAGATGATAATATTTATGAGAGGTTAGATGCATTTAACCACGGTTAGAGGTGAACAGTATCACGTTTCGCTTAATGCCAGCATGAGGGCCGCTCATGCTCAGGTTACCAACTTATTTAAATAAAGCGTAATTCCGCAAATTATTTATTATGCGTGGCGTTCTCTCTCTAACCAATCAAAATGCATGTTACATATTACATTTGACCCCGATTTGTCACCTCGATTTCCATTGGCTAATATTTTTAATGTTATTCAAAATGGCAGCCTCCTTGACAACCCAGAATTAGTTTTCTTAAAAAATCCTTACAAAATGTAACAAATCTTAGTGGAAAATAGATAGAATTGGTCCCCTGATAAAAAGGTGAAGAATGACAGAAAATTTCCCCACATTTACTGGAGAAGCTATGTTGACATAGTCAGTCTAGTTAAAAAGTAGTTCATATTTATTATACATCAACACAATGTCGAGCACCATGCACATTTTTTACAGATTTGACCTTTGACCTTGATGTTGTAACTTTGACCGTTGCATTATTGTGCAGGCCATATCTCATGAACGATGCTAAATATTGGGTATGCCTAGCAACCACAAGGTGAGGTTGTGCGCTGTCAGCTTTTTTACACTTTAATGCAGTGACCTTAGGGTCACAAATTTTGTATGAAGCATATCTCAGTAGGAGGAATTTCAGAATGCAGAAATACCAAAGACCTATTGAATAAGACTATGGTAGGTTTAGCAGATGATCCTGCTGGACAACATGACAACAACTATAGGTATCTTTGATATGTCAATGTAATTGTCTTTGGTATTATTATTATTATTGAAAGACCTTGATTAGATTATATCTTGGCACATGGAAATTATCCTCACATTTCTATTCTGGTATATCACCAATATTGTACTTCTTTATACTTAATACAAACAGGAATCTACAGGCATCTTTAAAGAATTCTGTAGTGCACACAGAGTTCTTGTCCTATCTATCTATCTGGAACTGATCTGGCAAACGTTAATATTTGCATTCTTTTGAGTAGTTACCCCAAACCATGCATCCATATTCAGTAAGGAGTTGAATGAGTCCGTTTAGTAATCCTTTTTATATGTCAGTGATAAAAGGTGTATAATTTTATTCATTAAAAATAATCTACTGTGGGACACCGTTTGTGTGGGGGACGTGGCCCAGTTAGCAAAACGCCTGCCTCCCAATACACTGGTCTGGGGTTCGAATCCCGGTGGGGACAAGTACTTTGGTCATGCTACATCGTCGAAAAAGGTGGAAATCTGCTGAGTGGTTTTTTTTCAGCCAGTATTCCATGTTTGGTCATCACATGCTGCTGTTTGTGTTGTCATATCTATATCATAATGAAGATGAAAAATAGTGGGGATTTGAGTCTCAGCGACAGATCTGACCTGATATGACCGAAGCAGCGCTGCTGAAACGTTCGTTATAAAACAAACAAACAAATCACGGTTTGTGTGTGCGGATTTCCACCTAGGGATGCTTCCCATGTGCATACCAAGCTGTCTGTGGGTGTCTACCCTCTCTCCACAGTGTAATCAATGTCATAAACTGAAGATTCTGAAGCTATACTTTCTCAGCTTTCTATAAGCGCCAATCAAATAGTAGATAAAATCAAAATATCTTTCCTATATCAACCATGAAGGCCACGGGCCGTGGCGCAGTTGGTTAGAGCGCCAGCTTATTAGCACCAGTTCCTCTGTGGTGATTCAAAGGTTGTGGGTTGCCTGCGACATGACAATTCAGTGAGGCAGCACTATATCTGCTACAAGTAGGTCTCATCACGAAATGACTGAAATAATGTTGAAAGTGATGTAAAACCCCAAACAAACAAACAAACAAAAAAAAACACACATGAACTGCAGAGATTTGCTTAATGATATGTCCATGTGAGCACTCGGATATAACCTAAATGGATAAGGTTAAAAAAAACTAAACAAATCATGCAAAATTACAACTGTTGATTTCTGTAAATTGGGATAAAATAAAAGCTGAGAGCGCATTTTCTTTCTGCAGAATCATGTCCACAATTTAACTGATCAAGCAATACACGTTCAGCTGTAACCAGTTACTAACATAGTTCATTAATTAGTCTGAATTTCATATCATCTTACTGATGCAAGCTGTTATGAAACAGCTACTTGTATTCCTAATGAATGGGATGTAAATACTAATCTAGATCATGCCCTGTCTACTTTATCCCTTCATTATCCTCCTTATCATTAGCGTCAGGGAATAACACGCCATGAGATAATATTTATGTGCTCTGCTTTATTATTGGAAGCTTATTTATCATTTAGTTGCCACATTCATACCAATCATTTATTTGTAAAATTTTGCTTCATGTAAAAAGGTAATCTACAGAAGGATGTTTTTACCAATAAATTGAGTCGTACTTTCCCGTCATATGTAATAGTTCAGACCTGGCCTCAAATGAAGGTGTCACAAAAAATGGATCGTTATCCCTCTAAAAAATAAGAACATATCATGTATTTTTTTTCTCAAATTGAACAATTTAAAGCTATTGAGAACTGATAATTGCAAGAGGAAAGTAAGTCAATCCTTTCTCGTGGCTTATGTGTCTGTGTTCGTGTTGGTCTCGTCCATGCATTAATAGATAAGATAGTAAAACGCATAAGCAAAAAGCAACGGCTGTAATATACATACACGTGTATGTCTAAGACCTGAAAGGTAATATAAAAAAATAAGACATTTGATACAGAAATGATGTGTTTTTAAGTCAAATGTCAGGGTCACTTCTTGAGTACAAACATGCAAACTATTGTTGTGTTTGGCAAGCAGGATTTCGCCATCAGTAAGCATTTGTGTATTTTGTAGTATCTCATTAGGCGTTATTGTAGGACATAGACTGACATGATCGCCCGAGGAAGACAATGGAACTGACACATGTGTCGCTCAATGTATCACCTGTACTTCAAAATACATCTTTGTGTGTCTCTGTCGGATGGGGAGACATGAACACATCATAAGATAATAATTATCAGTGACACAGAAAGCGTAGTTTGCAATAATGATTGTCTACACTCCAAACAGAGGTCCAGGATTGTGCTAGATGGGTATGTTTACCGGATTGCAAACAAAGCCATGGTTTGTGGGCATAATGTGATGAACAAGATATGTAAGGGATAAAAGAGGTCTTCACACCACTATGTATAGTTCCATTATGTTTGAAATGAGAGAGTAAAACTGCTGAACTTTATAGAATTTGCAAGAATGACGAGAATAGCAATCCTGCCATGATAAATCCTGAACATGATAAATTTGGAAATGTCTAATTCAGTCGGAATTATTTTTAGTATAAAGACATTCCCCAGGGGTTCATTTACCTATGAAATAAACAAAGTATGACGACTGAAGCATCCACTTGGGAATATCTAATAATCACAGAAACCTTGCTTTACAAGTGTGAATCGAGGAAACAAACTTTATTGAAACGTTATTAACAAGACAACTTGAAAAATGGGTATTTTGTTCAAAATTAATAATAAAATATGATTTGGTTTCAGGTCGGGTGGTTCCGTTGATGGAGAATGCGGTGGCCCTGGGGTCGGTGCTGACTATCCTGGCTATCAGCTTTGAGAGATATTACGCCATCTGCCACCCCCTTAAGGTGCAATACACCTGCACCGTCAGACGTATGCTGAAGATAGTGTCTGTTGTCTGGTTAATATCTTTAGCTACATGTTCTCCTTTCCTAAATATTGCAATTTACAAGGACTCCAACCTGGTTGATGGCACACCAGTCAAGGTTTGCCGAACATATATTGTATATGTTTGGCAGAAAATATTCATATTTCTTTTGACAGCTGTATTTTTCGTTTTCCCCTTGTGCATGCTTGTGATAGTCTATACTATTATCAGTAAGAAGCTTGTAAGCGACTCTCTAGACTCAAAGATGAAGAGTGACCACGTCAACCGTTCCAATATGAAGGGCCGGCGGCAAGTGGTGGCCATGCTTTTTGCAGTTGTTGTCATATTTTTCTTGAGCTTGTTACCAATGGAAACTGTGAGGCTTTGGAGCATTTTTGCTACAAGACAGGATTATAATAGGCTAGGTTTTGAAGGATATCTCAATGTTGTGTACTTTTCCAGGGTGATGTTATATCTCAATAGCAATGTGAACCCATTCATTTACAACATGATGTCCACCAAATTTAGGGAAGCATTTAAGAAAGCTATAGGAATGAAGACACCTCGAAAATTGACTTTTAGAAGCACTCTTACCAGCAACCTCTCAGGGACCTACTCCCAGGAAAGCTTCCATTTTAACAAGCACAGGCACCTTGGAATGCGCATGTCTGTGCTCAGAGAGCCACCTAGCGGTCAGTTTCACCAATCAGACGAGACTTCTTACATTCACATGAAGAAAAATTCTAACTGCAATTTCGGGACAATGACAAGCAATGTGTAATTCAAAGAAGTGGATGCTATATCTGTAGATAATAATATGTAGAATATGAGCTATTGGTCAATATAATTTTTATATGCAGATAAAATACACAGAATATCTTGGTCACAGAATATCTTTGTTCGTATATGTATAGAAATGTTTAGCGCATTGGGGAAATCAAGTAGAAAGTACAGTTGTATCCGTTACTATATAGATTAGTTAGAATATGCGGGCAGTGGAATATATTTCCATCATATATTTATAAATTGCTTATTTTATAGCATCTATGTATAAATGTATGTCAATATTTTGTTTAACAATGAAAAGATGTGAACCAATATAAAATTCCCTTTCAAGAATAGGAAACTGTATGGCTGTAAAAGTATTGTTTAGGTTTCACAGGAGAAGGTCGTCGCCCATGCGTAAGTGTAACTAACTGCTCACCAACTGCACACTAACTACACACCTACCCTGCTCCTTACAAACAATGGAAAACTTGCAAGGGGGGATATTTGACTGTATCTCGCTTTGCAGAGTACCTAAACATTAAAAAAAATAATGTTGAAAAGGTATCAGATATGTAACAGGCATGAGAAGTCATTGATAAGTAAATATCAACTGTATGTTATAGAGATTCAGGAAGTATAGGCCATTACCTCTATCAGAAAGTATGGCCAAAACGTTATACTATAATATATGAACACAAACATATGACTTTAATTCACATTACCCTGTGGTCACAGAATTAACAATTTGAAATGTGCTCATGCTGTCTCTCACAACAAGGAAAGCCAAATACTTCCCACTTTGCTGCTAATTGCCAGGTTTATAAGTGGTTGTTGGTGCTTCACTTAATTCAATTATATCCGTTCAGCTAGGTATCATTCCAAGGCCTATAAAACAGATCATGATACCCTTGCTGAAAGAGAAAGACGTGAATCTGTTCAGCACCTGCAGCTTGTCTGATTACTGGACCCAGACAGGAGACTTTTTATGCAGCATTGTACATGGTTGGACTCGTCTTCACATCTGATGAGAAAGTTAAACCTATATACTAGAAGGTAAAGAGGGGCACTTTACATGACCCCTCTCTACCTTCAAAGGTCAGTTGAACCATCATTCCTCGTGCATAATTACAACATCACTAGATCTCACTAATAATGTATATCTATATTCATTTGACTCATCATCTTGCTTGTTTGCTTAACTGTATTATACCTAGTTGTAAATGTTAAATATTCACTGCCAAACTTTTAGAAATATATGTTAACTTTGTGTAACTTTCATCAGTGAACCTCAGCCATGGGATTCCATGTATGTCATAGTGATTAGCTTTTTTAGCTACAAGAGCGTGGGTTAAATAAATATATGTTAAAACAAAAAAGATCATTTTGAGATTCTTTAAGGTTTGACTTGACACTCCTTCTTCTCCAATTTATCTACTTTACGACGTTGATACTATGCTTTGAGCAATAACTTCCACAGATAATCTTGGAATATATATATAAAATGGTGCATACAGCAATTGAATTGGTTAAACCGTGGTGTGATATTCCCCTCAAAGGCATGAATTATAGCATGTGCACAGTGTTTCAAAATAGATTTTGTCCTTGACAATGAAATAATCCTTGTAATCTAGATTAAAACCTGCCCAATTTACTCATGGACATTTTCCACGCCACTCAGGGATATTCTCCACATCATTGTCTTAAATAAGTTTGATGTTGACCTTTCTATGACTGTTCTTTTCTCTCAAATAGCATGACTCGATAGCGGCGCTAAGTATAATCTTAAAGAATAAGCTGATGGCTTTCTGGTGACATACACAACCTTGCAGTTCCTTGTTTTTTATTATCAGTCGACTGAGCTTGTTCCCATTTAATCAACCATGTGTAATTTCTTCTTAGATTGCTATTATTTCACAACTAATAAAAAATATATATGGTGATGGTATACAGTTTCGAATACGGCATATTTCACTGATCTATGTTTATATATTGTTATGGCATATAAAGAGTCTAATGTTATTCTAAATAAATCTAAAACAAATGTTTTCCCTAAAATTGCATAAGCGAAACCGAACAGTCGGAGTGGGCTCCCCTTCAAATACTACCACAAGGTGGCACCACGTTTTTCATAGGGAACTTTTCGCAAAAGGAGATCACATAAAAAAACATTCCCCTAAATTCTGTTGGAGCAAATGTTCTTGCCATACTGACGCAAATTTCAATGAAAATATCAATCCATAAGCAGGGTATTTGGTATAAATAAAAATCACATAACACATTCCGGATGAATCTTAAAATATCATAACTCATACTCATTTATTTTAAACATATAGTATTTCTACATTTTGATCTTCATAATCCCTTAAGAACGCATCCAAATTCAATGAGGAAATGCCCTTCTTTGATTCCATCTGTTAATCAAAGAAACCAAGTCATTTTTCTTTTTGATCCTGTCAAATTCTCAGTCAATTCCAAGACTATCGAGGTTAACAGGTGGAAGACAGGGAATCTGTGTAGCGATTTGCGATGCAACAGGTTTTAAAGACTTTTTGTACTCTCTTCCCTCAATAAGAATATAAATGTTAATTTGTTAATTGTTACAGCAATTGTTACATTGTTACATCATTGTTATATGCTTATAGGCTGTTGCAAAATCCAGAAATCAATCCCACGTTTTAACCTGATATAAATGAACATTCACCAAAAAGAAAAAAAACAATTCTTTTTCAGAAAGTGAAGGGAGAACTTTGGGAACAAAAAATTGTACTGGACGGAAAATACAATTTCTGTAATACAAAATTATATGGCTTGCCTTTAAAAGTGATAGGTTTATTACACGTGATATGTCTGAACTTCAGTTGTAGAAAAACGAAAGCTATATTCCATTGAGATCATGACAATGATATCTGTATCAATTTTGGAGCCTTTTTTCACATTTGGCAGGTGAAACCTGATAGTGTTTTTGTTCTTATGCCTTTACTATCTCATTAGCCTCAAAGAAATGTAATTATCACATATAGTGTACAAAACCTCTCAAGTCAAAGTACTCAAAAGTACTTTATAAAAAAAGAATACTTTATTTTGCAATGAAAAACAACTCAATGTCAATGTCAATTATCTTTTATCACTATGCCAACTTAGATTCTCCATTGTGAAAATAGCATCAAATAACTTTTGAATTGTTTGAAAGAAGATGTGGCAGAGATTTATAAAAGTAAATCTCAACCCAATTTTTTTCAGACTCTCTAAAGGACACTTCTCCTCATAGGAACCCGTACTTTAAAGATGTAGATCATGTTATTTCGAGACAAAAGATGACATAGTTCATAACATGATTGGCGGGTAGATATCTGGAGTAAACTTTTATTAAGTTAACAAAGGATAACACTCGTATGCTTTCTATGGGCATGGAATATGTGTGGAAGACTATACATCTGGAAAGCTTGAAGGTCAATTCAGGGTCACATGTAGGTTTTCAATATTAAATGGCAGATTTAGTGAGTTTGTAGAATTATTGACAAATACATAAACGCACATGTAAGTCTGATGACGCCGTGGTGCGGTGGCGCTGCAACATGTGGCGTAAAATGGGAGTAAGCTGATCGGACAGATGGCTCACTCCCAATCTGCAAAACGACTCAAGTATGAGTAATCAAGTAGCAATTTCGATTATAATACAAACTAACACCAGATTATTATGTTTGAAAATATAGGGGAATAAAGTGTTCATAAGATAGTGACTAATTTAATCCAGTCCTTTCTTTTCCATTCCACGGAAAACGGGGTTTATTATCTGTTTGATCTTTTGTAGTAATAAATGTTCCATAACTATAAATGAAATACACCAAGAATGCTATTTTATAAAAGACATCAAGTAATCTGTCAGATCTATCTCATGATGAAAATGTGTGGAAATAGCCGAGGGCAACATATCTTGTTTTGTTGGACTCGGAGGGAAACCTCCAATTCTCTCTGGGGACGTAAGCTGTTAATTAATTAAAGTCTTCGAGGAAATCCTTTCTGTTGGAGATTGGGGTATTTCCTTCTCGGCCCAGAATGACTTCATTCTCAAAATGCAGAATAAGCACACTTTATTATTATTTTTTCAACATAAATGATAGATTAATTTTCAGTTCTTTGAGTTTAATTGATCATTGCATAAAGAGTTTTTTTTTCAGAGTTTTCTCTCCAAACTGCCATTGATCATAACGCTCAAGGCAAACTATGAGCCACATTTACAATGTGAAAAATGTTTGGTAAATTGTTCTGAAGAATTTACTATCCATCTGTAGCCTAATAATCTAGTTTTATGACTGCATTTTTTTAAGAACCTATTAAATTGATAGGCAGCAAAGTTATATATTTCATAAAGTTGTATAATTTCCAAATGTTTTAACATTTGTAATTAATTGTTCATATTGTTAATGTATCACCTGTAGCCAGACTGAGCGCTGCAGCTTCAGATATGTGATCAATCCCTGGTTTAGCACGGCAGGATCAGAGGCAGAGAACTGATTGCCTCGGGAGGAGATGATGCTGACAACCCAGGCCTACCACTCTGTGCCTGACGTCATACAAAAAAACCTCTGCACTTTCATCTCACTAATGAATGGGTGTAATCACCCAAAACCGTTATCTTCTTTTAATTTGTCATTCAGCCTCCGGGGCGTGTAATCTCGATAGTTATAACAATTATATTTATTCTAAGAAAGGTGTTTTAGCCTAATAACATCCCGACATTTATACGCTTACACCAACAAAAAAAGTAGATATTTGAAATTACTTATTGGAAGATTTGCTTTGTTGTCAAAATCATATACATTAAGAAAGAGGTGGGTTCATTCTTAAAATGTACATACATCTATGTTTTGTGACGAAAATGTAATATATATAATTGTACAGAAGATAGATGCACTCCTGTAGGCCATAAGACCGAACACAGCCATACTTTGGCCTCATTTGCACAGGAAATACCTTTAAATCCTATTCATAACCATGAGCTATCTTTAAATCCTATTCATAAGCATGAGCTATTTCTACATCCTATTCATAACCATGAGTTACCTTTAAATGCTATTCATAACCATGAGCTATCTTTCCATCCTATTCATAACCATGAGTTACCTTTAAATCCTATTCATAACCATGAGCTATCTTTACCATCCTATTCATAACCATGAGCTATCTTTACCATCCTATTCATAACCATGAGCTATCTTTACCATCCTATTCATAACCATGAGCTATCTTTAAATCCTATTCATAACCAAGAGCTATCTTTACATCCTATTCACAACCATGAGCTATCTTTACATCCTATTCACAACCATGAGCTATCTTTAAATCCTATTCACAACCATGAGCTATCTTTAAATCCTATTCATAACCATGAGCTATCTTTAAATCCTATTCATAACCAAGAGCTATCTTTACATCCTATTCATAACCAAGAGCTATCTTTACATCCTATTCATTACCATGAGCTATCTTTACATCCTATTCATAAGCATGAGCTATCTTTACATCCTATTCATAAGCATGAGTAATAGCTATATGAACTATATCTTGCACCATAGTTCTGTAAATCTGATGTTTCAATTTGAATTAAGAATGGTTAGGGGTATCCTAAAATTTAAAGGATATGATTCATACAATGCTAAGATAACAAAGACTTTTTAGAAACAGAAATTTAATTTCTTACTTTCTTTCTTTATTTTCGTTCTTTTAATATTTCTTTCATAAAGTTGAAATTTGTGCTCCAAGAGAAATAGGAAAAAGTCTGTGATTGAGTGGTGGTACACCCAATAAATGATGTTATTCCCAAGGAAGTTTACAAAGTTTGTGCCCCCCCCCCCCGTTGGTTAATAAACAACAGAAGGCCACGAGCCATGGTGCAGTTGATAAGAGCGTCAGCTTATTAGCACCAGTTCCTCTGTGGTGATCCAAGGGTCGCGGGTTCGAACCCCGGTTGTGCCAAGATTGAACTCATGATACAATTTCCTTTTGATCATGCCTTTTGATCATGTGATTTCAACTAAATTACATACTTTCTAATTTGGAACACACCATGGTCGAACAGAAGAACGGTGAAAAATGTCTGCAACTAGGCAAAGGTGACCGTGTTCAACCAATCTTTTTCCATGAATTTCTGATAATCCTGGCGCTTCAGACAACTTACAAAGTCATGTCTAAGGCTTTTTGTGTGATTAACAAGGAAAAACGAGGGAGTATGTACTTGTGAAACCTGACCTTAATACCACTACCATATTCACACACATAATAAAGGGCGAACCATTATTTATTCAGATGGGGTGGGGGATGGAGGAGAGTAAAAAGAAAAAATATCGGTGAGACCATTGTATTAGGTTCAATCTTATAGGGTCAATCCAAAGCATGTTTGAGGGATACAATTTCAAGACATCAGCAATTAATACAATTTACAACATACAGTCTATTGCAAATGTGTTTTATCATTCATATTTGCAAGATGTACATTACTTTTCTTAACATTTATTATTTGGCAAAATATAAGCCTTTATAGACTGGATTTCGTAACTTAACATTGATCATAAATCAATATCTTAACCATTAACTTTTCTTTCTTACACATATTCAATAGTTATTATTATTATTATTATTTTGGGGAAGGTTTTAAACAAAAGATTTATCAAATGTCTGAAAAATATTTGAAATGGGCAGTTTTAAAGCCAAACCTTTACGTTAACCAGACAGAGAAAATACCTTGCAGTTAATTTATTAATAACCATAACTATATATCAACATTTTTAGCCCCCGACTCCCAAGCCGCAAGGGAGCTATGGTACCAGGTTCCATCCGTGTGTGCGTGTGTCCATATTTGAGATACAGGCCCAATGAAGATCTGAAAACGATGACATCCAATGCCCTTGATTTGTTTTCAAGGTCACCGGTTTCATACCTTTACCAAAACAGATAAATTTTGAGTTTTTAAATACTTACTCACCTCTTCATGAATCTTAAATGCTAAAAATTAGTGCTAACTAACCATGTAGCAACTCCTGCTGGTTTGGCTGTTTGTGAAGGTACTGGTCCACTGACCTACTTTAAAATAATGAATGATAAAAATAACCATTTAGTAAGCAAGAACACACGATGCGGTTTTTGATATATTCTTTCAAAATATGGCCATTAATTTTAACATTTTGCTATTTCTTATTACTTTGACAAACAACTGGCAGAAGGGTCTGAGACCAATAAGTTGCCTTTTTTCATGTGGAGCATTGTTATTAAGTTATTAATATGCAAGTCACACGCACTGACCTTCCCAGGCAGTTAAGCAAGCTTTTAGTCAAATAAATCAATCTGTCACCTGTGCCTAAGCAATGGTGTGACAAGCTGTATGCTATCCCACTCCTTGCCTACAACCCTGGCCACACACTTTGGTGTGGCTCTTATCATGCATATATCTGGCCTTACACCCCAGTCACATTTGTTCTAATTTAACAAAAAGTGCTCAGGCGATGGTTTTTTTTGACAGAATCGGATGTCAACCCAGAGACTATCTGTGGACTATCTGATGTCTGGAAAAATGTGTGGTGTCAGCGATATGTGGTCAGGTGGCCATGCAGTACCTGCATCTAATGTGACCACACCCATAAAAACAAAAGCAAAACTCTAGCACCCAGGACGTTGACCATTTCTAACTTCACGGTTGGTGTCCACATAAAAAATGACTGGGGTATTAGCAATTAACCGTTCTCAATATACCTGATAGTAACTTGACATGTCTGACCAATCAGAGCACAGTAGCCTGTAACTCATTAATAACTGAGGAATATTCATGACAAATAGCTACCACAAGATCTTTGTGCTCTCTCAGCCCATGATGTGAGGAGGGGACATAAAATCAAAAATATTTGCAATCTATTGAATTGAAATTTATAGGCCCTCTTGACGATTATCATCACCAATAACCTTTTTTATGCTTTGAATTAAATAAAAAAATATATATTTTTAAAACATTAGATAATAATGAAAGAAAGGTTACATTAATCCACAACAATGTCATTTAATCGTGGGGCCATAAACACAATATGTGAGGTCAATAAAGGCTACTATAGATGTTCTTGTCTGGTTTAATAAATGGCTACTTGAAATAGTTGTATTAGCTATAAATTTATGTAAATAAAACATATTATAATTTTCTAATGAACCAACAAACACATTAGTATAAATGCTGGAAATAATTGGTGGCCCAACCGACTGAGAAAAAAATATGGAGACTGTCTTGGTTCGGAAAAAAAAGATGGATGGCTGAGCGCCCTCAAAAAACATTCGCAAATTTATTTTCCACCACCCCCTTCCCCGAAATGAAATAATGGTCCATTCCTTTATGTGTCCGAGCAGTCGACAAGTTTACTGAGTAAGTCTGTTGACGAAAAACTTTGATTGGTGGTAAAATCGAGGTGTGACAACTTTGTTAGGCATTGAAATGCTCGCAAATACCAATGTAAGAACCCTGTGCTGAGGATATAGTTCTGCAGTTGTTCGTTTGTTTGTTTAGGGTTTTGCGCCACTTTCAAAATTATTTCAGTCATTTCGTGATGAGACCTACTTGTAACATATATAGTGCTGCCTCACTGAATTGTCATGTCGCAGATCCTTGACATGACAACCTACCCAGTCACAGATTTACAAGGATAATGGGATAACCCTTTTGGCACGAGCCTCTGCTCATGTGTGAAATCGTAACATGAGCTTAATCTTTGCATTGTCAGGGATCGAACTCACAACCTTTGAATCACCACTGAGGAACTGGTAATAATATGCTGGTGCTCGAACCAAATGCGCCACGGTCCTTGGGGACATGAGGAAGTGAAAGACATTCTTTACAACATTTGAAATGACGAAAGCATTCATGAAACCGCAAAGGTCACTGGTAAGTTTATAGAGGTTTCGGTTAGGGTTAAGTGATATGTGGCCACAAATCTGTGATACAAGCAAGCTATCTCACTAAAATCAACCGAAATACACTGACCATGGTCATTGTGTTTTGCTGAAAGTGCCAATTACTGTCTGGACTCTTTTGACCACCAGGTGGCCACATTTATACAATCATGTGACCACTATTTTGGTCAGGGTGCCAGGCCTGTACCAATGGACAAACATTAACAAACAAATAGGGCTCTGTAAGCCAAATCTCTCCATTGTCCCAATCTGAAGGTGCCCCACTGTTAGCAAAACTTTACTAAGCAGGTTTTTGCACAAGATCACTCAGTCTGCACCATTCAGAGCTCTCACACTAGTGAAATGCATGTGTGTGCTATTTTGATTCATTTTATTTCTGGTTGTTGTTAACTTGGATCAACCCTATAAGCAGCCTTGAACAGTGAATAAAGGGCAATTTTCATCTCCATATCTTTGTATCATTTTAAAATCATCAACAACTTATATTTACGTTCTCTCTTAATATTTAATATTCATCTTCCAAATGTATAATTAAAAAAAACCATGTCAAATCATAAAAGGCACCCCCTAAAGAAATGACAGCTCAACATTTATATTGTTTGGAGTGAATTGCACCTTTTGGAGCGACCAATTAGTCTATCTTTCACATTTGTATATTAGCAATGCCAAAACATTATGAAACATTACTTATGAAGTTTGCCTCCAACAAGGCAAACCTTGAGCATGTTCAATATCTCCATATGCAATAAAACAATGTTCTTTCCGAGTTATCATTTGTAGTAATGCTGCCATCTGGTGGATTTTTAAAGTTCAGACACGTTGACAAAGAAACTACAAAGCTGACGATTTCAACATTCAGTCATGGATTTAAACTTTGAAAAAGGTTGACCACAATTCCGATCTTGAGCATGCTATTTGTGACTGTCATATGCCACATGTAAGATTTATCAACATTAGATAAGACAGTATTGTCCCTGTTCCCAGTGCATTCAGCAGAAGAAATTTACGTTCTCTCACCAGAGGTCACTTCTCTCCAGCCCTGGCTTTGAAACAAGACATTTACAGTTGTCTTTCATTTACCAAACAGCAATACGCACGATTAATAAAACAACTGGGTCAAGAGACTTACGTACACAAAGAATATAAATGAGATAAAAAAAATTGATTTTAAAATTATCGTACTATTGTTTCTTCTCTGGTGCAACAAAACACAATTTTGTGCCTTTTTCATCTGTTCCATGGGATTAAATAGATATATAAATAAATAAATATAAAATATTGTTATCTAATATTTTGAATATACACCCAGAGATTTTCTTTTTACCAGACACAGCCATTTCCTCCACCGATCTATCAAGACAGCCTTGTTTTTCTTGTGTGTTCTCCTCATCTGCTCATAGATTATTGTTCTATCCTATCCCTTACCTCCGACATGAAGGTTATTTTTTTGCCTTGATTATTTATAAGATGTAAAAATGTATGTAAGCGAGTATTTTGTTTCAATCAGATGGACTTTGGGCGAAGATTCGGATTTCTTTGTCGAGCAAATCTTTTCATCCCAATAGCTTAAGAGAGAGGTTTTGACTCCAGTAAGGGTTAGATATGTTCTGTGATTAAAGACAGTGTGGGTTGAATGTATGGAGAGCAAAATCTAAATCGTGGTGGACTCACAAATGGACAAACAAATCAATATGCTTAGTATTTTTACATCAAGCTACATGAGGCATAGATTAGATTATCATCGAATATAATTAGGTTATCTTATCTTCAATCTTGATCAGAGACATGATTTACGTCAGTCAAAAATGATCCATGATCCTCAAATTAAGAGCTTTTCTTAATTTTGTTTTCCTTTTACATATTACTTCAAACACACAACCATACATTATGCATATATATATATATATATATATATATATATATATATATATATATATATATATATATATATATATATATATATATATATATATATATATATATATATACATTATGCATATATATATATATAGACATTATGCATATATATATATATATATATATATATATATATATATATATATATTCATTCAACAGCAAATTTTATATCAACTCTTTATCTGTAGACGAGTGTATTGATGTGTTATCATTAATATGATACAGATTGGTATCAAGAAACCAAAGGTCAAGAGTTGGAACCGGGTAATTGATCATATGATATGGACACACCTTAGCCTGCTTGATAAGTACGTGGGCACTTTGCTCATGTGACAACTTCAAAGAATTATATTCAGTACATCTCTCTTCCATGGCTTAAGTTAAATATATCTGAATTAATCAAATCAGAAATTGAAATATCTTGATGAAGGTGTAATCACTAGATCGAGACATGATATTCTGTTACGCACATTTTGTAATATTTTGCTCTAGTTAAGGTTTTCATTGAACTTCCATCTGCCCCAAACTAGGTCTCAAACTGTCTCGTTATTAACCACATCAATAATTTTTGGCTGAATATTAACCAGCAACTTTGTACGATATTTAAGCATGTATTTAAGCATATTAAAACTAATATTACATTTTCTTTCTGGGCAACGATGGAAAAACGCCTGGAGGAATTTTCATGTGAGCAATCCCTTTGCTGATTGCAAAATTATCAAGATTTTGATTTTGCGGAGAACATGAATGTCACTTGTTCCTTACTGATATCCATATACAAAACTCCCGCCTTGACCAGACGTTTGCTGTTTTTCCGTACACGAGCCGCCTTCATGCTCCTCATACGGATCTTTTGCTCAGAGTCTGTATTTCCGATGTAAAACTTTCTTGCCATGTCTAGAATAAATTGCACACTATTACAAAGAACTGGTTGAATATGTTTGATAGGCATATTTGTATGACGCATTCACTTGCTATCCAAGGGTCTTTATAACACAATAATGGTGTAAAGAGCTCAAATGTAAAGTGCCTTAATGTAAAAGCAAGCATCAAACATTATCTATGATTATAATTAACATTATATTCTGAACGCTATTGTGACGTAGAATAACTTTCCAAAGGAGTAGCTACTCTTGTACTCAAATCCATGAACTAATGGTGTACCTCGTTAAATCATTATCTGAGACCTCCTGTCGCAAACCAAAACAAAGCTGTTGACATGTAGAGATATTTGAAGTGGACACTGTCGTATGATGTTACCATCGCCACACACCTTTACCAAAGGATCTCTGAAACCATTAGTACAATGACATTTGACAAGTCATGAAAAACAAAGAATATTTTGGGCGGTTAGAACCCAGCAGTTCAAAATATTAAAACATAAGCTTAAGCTTTTGTAACTTGCCAATACCAAATATGTTCTTTTCAACACAGTTCAATAAAGAAGGCATTCGGCGCCATAAAACATTTGAGACTGCTAAAGATGAGACAAAATATTGAGGCCAAATACTAGGACCGTGCAAACACTCATCAGCACTCTTATGCTTATATTAGATCTTCGCGATTATGTCAATTAGGATCATGTGTCACACAACAATGTGCTTATAATGTCGAAACAAATCGATAGAGTCTACCGGAAGGCATAGGTTGAAGGGTAAGGTGTTTTGCGGACTGTCCTTTATAGCGATATGTATGAAGATAAAAATGAAAGTGAGGCCCTGAAATAGTTTATCTTAACCAATGTTGAGATATATTTCAAATGTCATAATTTGGTACTAAAGTCTATCGAACAAGATTCATGACATTTGGAGTAAGATTAATATTTCTTTCTCTCTTGATTACATGTGAATACTCTGCTTTAAATATAGTTGGAACATTGAAACAACCTAAGAACATAAAAAACATAAAAAACCTAACATTGATATCACATTAGATATCTGAAATTATTCTGACATGAATTTCAAATCAATTTTAACCTTGGTAAACACGTTAGAACACAACGTTGGATTGAAAGTTTGCAATGTGAGATGTAAATATCTTAGTTTTCTAAAATAAGATATCGAATAATCAAGGTAATATACAATGAACCACCTTCCTTTCTCTACAATATTACTCATATAAGATATAACCAACTAGGGCACATTACCAACTGTGCTCGTGGACCGGTTTTTACTTAGGTGGACAAGTTTTATTCTCGGTCTTGCGCCAATTCGGTAAAATTGGGCTGAGGGCCTCCCCACGTAATTAGCATAGAGCTGAGAAAGTGATAATTTCTTTTACACGTAGAGGGCCACACGCTTCCTTATCTTTGAAACCGCGTGTGAATTTCATTTGGTATAGGTGCGAGACATGTCTTAAATATGCCCAAAGGCGTGAATAGAGACGACAAAAGCGGAATAAAGGAACATGACCCTTTTTCCCCTTAACAAGTCATATATACACGATTCTTTTTGAAGATATGGCATGGTCGCACCCAGTTATCACTCTATTAGGGTAGTTGTAGGTCAGATGTTGCTAGACATATCGAAGACATTTCTGATTACCACAAATGAGTAAATGAAATTGGTATAGACCATTCCATATTTCCCTTAATATGCCTTTAAACAGTTTTACCTTCATCATATTAAAAAGGTTTTATCCTTTTTGCGAGGGTTGTCAGCTATATCGGATATGCTATACTGGTAAGCACACTGTGAAATACTGATTATTATTATTATTATTATTATTATTATTATTATTATTATTATTATTATTATTATTATTATTATTATTATTATTATTATTATTATTATTATTATTATTATTATTATTATTATTATTATTATTATTATTATTATTATTATTATTATTATTATTATTATTATTATTATTATTATTATTACAAGTGAATCGACAATAATATGAAATGAAACATCAGTGAAATAGTGTTTTTAAGGGATACATCCATTTTAATTAGGGTATATATCCTTATATCCTAGTAAGAAATACACATTTTTGTATATTTTACAAAAAACCTCAAATGACCAATATCCAAGGTTAAACGAACCTTGACGTTGCGAACAAGTTAAACACAGTTGTGTGAGGCTACGAGATGCACATTTCTTTCCACTGATTATAACACATACAAACGGCCACAGTTTCGTCAATAATTGGAGTAGAACCTGCTCTAGAACCGCAATGACGTTGCGAGCAAGGTAAACGCAGTTGCGTGAGGCTATGATATGTACGTACAATTCATTTAACTGAATATTACACATACAAACAGCCACAGTTTCGTCAATAATTGGAATAGAAAGATGATTTAACCTGCTCTGAAGACGTAATGATGTTGCGAGCAAAGTAAATACAGTTCCATAAGGCTATGAGATGCACAATTTTTTGCAAAAGACCATAGTTTCATCAATAATTTGAGTAGAAAGACCAATTAACTTGCAATGAAGTGGTCTTGACGTTGCGAGCAAGGTAAACACAGTTGCGTGAGGCTACGAAGTGCACACTATGATGTCATCAAAAAGATAAAATTTCAAACAATCACGTACATAGTTACCTCATTGTCTACAGTCATTAAATGAAAATCACTCACAATGTTTCCCACTTACTGTATGTTTTATGTTTTTACCAGCCGTACCTTTCACGCTCAATATGGAAACAATGGACAAATTGTTGATGAAAAACTGCTACTCAATCTTATACGTTTTTGATAATTTAGATAGAATGATGACAAGCGTATCAACCACGAGGAATATAAATGACATTGCAAGAGTTTATAATTTCCTGCTTCTCAATACGTGGATTGCGCAGACGCAGAGATGCATTGTGGGAGTACCTGTTTTTTTCGGTCTTATATCCTGACTTAAATGATCATATATGCTAAAAACTGCATCACAATGACACTAATTCTAAGTTTTCCGACTTAATTGATACTTGTAATGTTCTTCCTATTAAAAATGGAGCTTGGTTTGGGAAAACACATCATGTGGAACGCATGACGGCACAAATATTGGTTTTTGACGTTAAGGTTACTTAAAGCAATTTAGTATTTGTTATTGAAAACCCAAATAATGGCTATAATGCTCCTGATGACATCCTCGAAAAAGATTGGCTGCTTAAAGAGTCCTTGAGAACACTTATGGTACATGGTATAGTTAACATGGTATACCTGGTGAATATGGTATACCAGGTGAATATGGTATACCTAATGGATATGGTATACCTGGTATAAACTAAGATGCAATAATATGACATATAAGTTGATTTTGTCATCTCCTGTGCACAAACTGCCTTAATCAATTTTCATCTTATTTTTAATTGTATATATTATGCTATGGTAAATATTATCTTATAAAATATCATGCGAAAGATAATTTTCAAAATTGACGTTTTGTTTTGACTGGTTTTCACAAGTTTTCTACCTTGGAAGAATCTATTTTTGAAGGATATCCTGTATACAACGTATGTGCAGAATTTCAATAAGTGATATTTGGTGAGAAAATGATAAGACTTATTACATTTCTGGAGATTTGTGCTCTTTACATAGATATTTTCTAGATTACACAATTCTCATAAATCTTTTAATTCTCACTGCTCGAGTGAGTACTGCTGTCATACATGCTCAATAGAGTAATACATGTAAATTGTCTTGTCAGTTTTGATTATACCCATATCTCTCATTCTATTCTCCTCAAGTTTCCAAACTGATCACTAGGTGCTTTTCCTTCACAGCATACAGAACGGTAAACACTGTATCAACTGCAATCTCTACAAACCTATACCTTGGAGTAATTATAATAATTACTCCAAGCCTATACCAACATGCATTGTACTTGATATAAGGAACATCTGGTGGATACAAAAATAAAGAAACTCAGGAAATGAGAATTCAATATCTGTCCACTTTATCTAGATATGAGTAAAATGACCAAACTGTACCCTCTTGCTGAAGGTCAGGGGGGAATCTTCTTTTATTTTGGAATAGCGGATCATCATGTTGCATTACTGTACAGGGCAAACGCAATACATGGCCTTTGATGAACCAGACGGGAAGCCCTGTTAGGGATGATAATAGAGGAATACTGCTAAGCTAAAATGAAGGAATATTCTTCTACATTCATTCTTTATCGTTTGTGATTGCATTGCAATGATTAAGACCTTATTCAAGAAAATTATCTCACGGAGGATCCTGGAATTTGTGCCAAAGACCTTGACAAGATTTTAGCTAAATATACTCATTCCAAGCAGGTATGTGTGTCAATTAGGATAAAAACTAATATCAACAGAAAGGTTTAAAAATTGTAACAGCAATGTTTCTATTTGTGTGGCGCTTGTTAAGTATTACCTTTGAGACAAGTCATACCGTGTGACCCCTTGTCCTGACAGTAGCATCAGAGTTCATGCAAGTGTCACCTATATTACTGTGGGGGAGCACAGTCTCACATATCAAATGGTTCACATTGATGAGATATTAACTTTCTAGGTACAATTAAGATATTCTCAATTACAGTTTTTCAATATTGGCGTTGCCTCAGTAATCACATTTCCGTTATCTGACACGATTACCATAATGTAAGAATCGGGTTTATGATTTATTATAATGATTAATTAAACTGGGGTCAAACTTTTCATTAAACACCATAACAGTTTCATATTTATATGTCGGAAAGAGTTATCGACAAAAATCAAAATCTTAAATAATCTGTGAAATGTCTGTAAAAAAACCTTTAATTGAAAATGATAATTTCATGTTCCAAGGTCTGAATCATATTTTGAATATAACAGATAGAGTTATTTTCTCACTTAATGAGCAACTCAAAATGACAAATCTCACTTGCTAACTATTAGTTTTAAAACTTTTGAAATATCTAATATATCTGTTTTGATATTGCTGTGGAGAAATATCATAAATTCATTCTTATCACTGGTTTACATTTTATTTCAGACAACCAAATTATGGTCAAAAGGTCAGTCAAAATAGGATAATTTACTCGAATTCATCTAATATTAAATGTCTCCTGTCCAGCAAATTCAAGGAATTTCAATCATTACTGATTATCTCCAAATAACATTAGAGAAGTGACGAGGAATCAGAATCAAATGGAACTCATTGTTGACATTTAAAAAAAAATGAATAACAAGAAAATAATGAATTACTGGTGAAAAAAATAAAATTAATTACATGCTTATATTATCACTATATACATTTTTGATTAAAAAAAATAGCCGATAATGAAGTGTTTAGCAGAAACTTCGTGGCTTGGGAGAGATCACTCTGTGTGGGGGATCCAAAAATTGTATAGAGTTGAGGTGGGGACAAAATCAAATTCACAAAACACCAAGATGGCTGAAGATATGTTGAAAATTGCCTCTGAGTCAATATCTCTTAAGGACACGTTATTCTTACTCTCCATTTCATACTCTCCGATAATTCTTTATTGATTTGATCTTAACCAAACCAAATCGACATCTATTTAAATCAGCTTGATAACCAATTAAACCGCATGTTGATAGCAAGTGGTGTAATGGGTTATCAAGGTGATTTAAATAATTTGTTTTATTTTGTTTATTGTCACTTTACCAATGTTTCCATAATAAGGCTTTAATAAGATGCTAATCCAAATTATGACTCTCTATTTAGAGCTTTCCTGGTGATGTGGTTTTTAGAGCTCGTGTTGTGTTTTGTTTTGTGATTTGATGAAAGAAATTTGAGTATATATATATTGACTTACACGAATACTCAAATTTCTTTCATCAAATATATATATACCCCATTGTGTTCATCATACGATATGGCTCAGAATCTGATTTCTTTAGTAATTATTGTGAATCTTGTTAATTGTAAGCCAAAAAAATATTCTTGTTTATGAATTTATGGATTTGTATTATTCAGGTCATTATGATTCACTGGACCTAATTAGCATATGAATGTCAAAGCGTATTTGAAGTGTTGTATTGTAAAGGTAATATGAAAACTGGCGAAAGGAAAAAAAGAGGACATGAAATATACAAATATTTTTTAAACTAAAGCTGTTAAGATTGTATATTATCACACCATTAGGTTTATATGATGATGTTTTAATGTGGCCTTGAGAAAACATATGTGTCCTCTTGGAATTAATCAGGCCAAATTTCTTTAAA
Source organism: Amphiduros pacificus (assembly GCA_949316495.1). Classification (NCBI taxonomy): domain Eukaryota; kingdom Metazoa; phylum Annelida; class Polychaeta; order Phyllodocida; family Hesionidae; genus Amphiduros; species Amphiduros pacificus. Next base: position 8,834,030 of record OX439000.1, read on the forward strand.
TTTAATTTGTTGTAGATGTCCTTGATATTATAGTTTTGCTATTTCTTTTCATAATTGAGTATTTTCGGATTTTTGGATGTTTAATATAATCATTTGAACCTATTTCCTTGTGACCTCTTTTTAATGAGATATTAAGATAATTGTGTGTGCCATCGGGGATCGTATTCTATATAGTCCATTAGCTATACACAAAGCTGGAGGGAAATGGCAATCTTATTCACAGTCCAGTTGCATCACATTTACTTGTAGAACGTGACCTGAGAGTTCAACCAAAGGCCAGGCTCAGAAGGCTACAATGTGCAATCATAGTTCAGAGCATCCCATTTTGGGAGTCAATATGAATTACACAGAAAATGATACATTTTTAACGATTTTCTTCTCGGTCGGCTTTGTATATTGACAACATTTCATCTTTTTGTTTGAATCTGTGCCACAACATTTGGATAAACATGATCGTGGTAAGCATTGGCCAATTAAATCGATATGTTGATCTTATATTTAGCAATAGTTTTTTATCACAAAGCATTCCTGATTTAGTTTAATTAATGTTCAATGAAAATTGCAAACTAAAGAAAAAAAAATGATAATATAAAAACTAAACTGGATTCTGAAACCTCAACGCACTGTGCCTAATATATAGAAAAATATGTTTATATGATACTGTTCATCTCGCAAGGACTGTGGGAAATAGACGGCCGTTTCAAAGGAACTTTCTTGTGCTTATTATCCTCCAATTACATTTGCTTATAAAATGACCTTTAGACTCCCAGAGGGATAAGGCCAATTATCAGCGAGGTTAAAAGGTTAGCTGTGGCCAGTTTAGTTGGGGACAAGGCCGTTGGTAATATGCCAAGCATTATGAGTGACCCAAGTGATCAGCAGCTCACAGGCTCCGCATGGGATATGGATCCAGGAATAACACTGTAATCCATAGGTCATGACCGGGTCATGACCTCTCTCTGATCAACCCTGGCACTCTCCCTTGGCGGAGATAGAGAATCGGGGGAACGATTTGTGATTGGCTGAGAAGTGGAAATGGAAGTGTCAACGTTCATGTGAGGTCAACAAACGAAACGTACTGGTCGGCAAGAATGTAGTTATGGTTGATAGACACAACTTGCACTTTGGACCGCTCACACTTCTGATCCTTCGTCTTTGGACTGTCGACTGTGGACTTTTGCTCAGGGTACACCGCTCATATTGATTTGATGAGATAAGGACGATATCGATGACAAAGATTACGATACCTGAACACCAACATATAAAGGTAAAAATTATTTGAGGAATACTGTAATAACCAAGTAGCATATATGATTAACCTTTTTGCACACTTTTTAATTCTAGCCCAATGAACCTGTAATGAATACGTGATCTTCCTATTCGGTTTGATTAATGTAATATTGGACTACACAAGCAATCGGTCACACAAATAGTATTATCATGTATGAATTGATGAGAACCAATATGACTTGGCCAGCAGCCCAGAAGGACATACCACGTGGACGCTTGTCTATCTCAGACCAGGCACTGGACACGTATATTGGAAGGGAGAATGGGAAGGTATGATGGGTAGATTGGCAGAGTATTCGCCTTGAGATCCAGGGATTCCCGGTTCGAATCCTGGCCAGTTACTATCAACCGCTATGAGCAGACATTGTCTGGAATCAGCGGTATATAAATGTCAGCTTTACTTTTTTTGCTTTACTATTTGAATCGCAGCATACATTTTGACCTTCCACGTACCATATGCATAATTCCAAATTATTTGGCATCAGTCCTAATTGAATCATAAAGGACCTTGTGAAAGAAGCAGAGAGGTTATATGGGTTTTATATTGGCTCGGATATTGGTGGTGTTATTGGGGCATATGAGGGTCACTTCTTACAGAATGGTGTAACTTTATGACCGTCTCACGTGTTTGAATTCCGGCGTGATCTCTTGGCTGTATTAAAATTTATTGTCTCGTATATTTTTTTAACTTTCAGTTCATTCATCGAGCCAGTTTGTTATAATCAATACTAACAATCGTCCAGATAGATGTGTTCGATAACTATAAGCATAATTTTAAACATTGACTTTTAAAACAGTTGGAATAATTATTTTGCAACACAAACATATTAGATATCCGACAGTTATAGTTCGGTATTTGTCGGTATTAATAAATCATGGCTTTATTTTCAAATTTAACTGAGAATAAATCATTAGCCTTAAACATGGTAATTACCTTTAAAAGAAACGTTCCTATTTTGAATTTCAAGTTGATATTTCAAATACCCGTCTTTTTCTTCAGTTTACATATCATCATGACATCCACGATTCAAACTAGATCTCAGGGTATTCTGTATGGCACGTTTTAATGTATATAAAACCATCTTGAAGATAACTAAAAATAATCAGATGGGTTCTTTTCATTTCTGTGTCTAAATTTAGACATGAAATAGGGCGGTTACAGAGTAGCAATTGCGTCATCTGACATTTTATCCATGCATCATAGCCTGTTTGGTCCCTTCCCCATTTCACCGTGAAGAGAAAATCTTATTTCAAAGTGAGAATCATCCTGTGAACTCTTGCACTTGTACAAGCTGGTTACTACCAGTATAAGTAGCGATGGGCGCATGGTTTACACTCCAGGCTTGTTTGTGTGGCAGGACTTACTGACCATTGTACGACCTCGCTCTATTATGCAGCTGTCTTGACCACTAGCAGTGGAAGGCATGATGCAAGGTCATCGCATGTCACCACCACTGGGATGTAGGCATAACAATGCCTCTGCCTCCCCGCACATGTCCGGCTTCAGCTGTCATGCACTCCCAGCATCAGCCTAATGAAACCAGACTCACGGGCTCGAGGATAGCAGTATTGCGTCTGCAGATTTAAGGTAATGTTCATACACTCATTACAACAAATTGGCATTTTTTCCAAAGGATTAATGCAATCTACTCACACAGAAATATTGAGACAGCAATGGAGATTAGATGCTACATATTATTATGTCATATCATGTTATTTGAGAAACATCTAGGATATTTGATGGTTGTTTTTGCCTCATGATAAAGGAGTCTTTGTATTTTTATCCATTATATATTATTATTGTTACATGACCTAATCTTTAATCAATTTGTTGATTTACCATTATGATTTGTATCATAACATAAAATGGGGTTGACAAAGGAGGATTTCAAACTTGTATGGGAACTATTTTTTGTTTTTGGAGATTCTATGTCTCCATGTTCCTGTCATCCATTTTATCATGAATATAATCCATGATACAAGTGTTCAATATTAGGTAACATGACGTATATAATACGTTCTAAATAAAAATCCTTTCACCTAGAGTTAAAAGGTCAATGGCGATAACAGATGACAATGGACTATGATACCGGGTTTCCTCACTCATCACTTTCATTTACATTACTCATTATAGCATTAGGAAACTTGAAATGCGACGAATGAACAATCAATATATGTGTACCATTGTAAAGTAAGAAGAATATTTGGACAAAAGTGTTCACAATTCATTCATTTTGTACTTATGAAAGTAAATTTATTAAGATAAATAACTTCAAACCCCTGTGGCTTGTGCATGCTTTAATGTTGACATATAAAGATATAGTCACTATTAACTCTGGACATGTACATCATATCCTATATCCCACACACCATTATCTGGGGATCACTCAGACTTGTTATGTGAGGTTATAACGAGAAAATCCAAGTCTCGGTTTGTGACACGCATGCGCATAGGATGTCTGACATGAACGGTAATGGCTTTGTCCTTATTGTTTTATTGCAATTATATTTGCCTTTTGTCATTTATGAAGTGAGACAGCCTCTATTAAAGTCAATAAAAGAGAGTATGTCAGAAAAGCATTAATAGCTTTGACCTATACAAAAGTGGATAATGTTGAAAAGCTGGAGATCCATGTTAAGTGGTTTAACGAGAAAATATATGTATATAAATTATATATACACAATATATGCATTCTTTATGACAAAACCTAAATATCCCTGGTTTTCTCATAAAAAGTAAAATGATTATCGTTCGGAAAGTCAATGTGGCAAAATTAAAGGGGAAGGAAACCTTCGGAAATTGTGGGTTAGCAATTTAAATTTCCTCATTATAAATACATATAAAACATGAAAAAAAGATTTTGAGATATCATTTTAATATTTTCACTGTGGTCGAATTTCTAAACTTATAATCAGACATCTTGTCAGGGGTATTAGAGTAGTATCAGCCAGTCAAAAAGGAGACTAAATATGTGACTGACGTTGGAAGTTGCCTCGTGCCTACTTCATCTTAAAGTGAAGACATCAGGTTGACTATCCGATATAAAACATTTGGTAGATCATTCGCCTTGAGACCCAAGGATCTCTGTTTATATCCCAGCCAATTACTGTGTTGTGCTATTAGCAAACATTGTCTGGATTCATCGCCATATAAATGTTACCTTTACTTTTTTTAGAATAAAAAAACTCAGGTTGACAGAGTATCATCTGTAATTGTCACGAAAGTTAGAAACGACCTTTACCTAATAACTTCAGGAATTATGCTTTTGGCACTCCATCTATACACTTCTCATTATACAGCATAACCTAGCCTGAAACTATATACATTATGAGTCCCAAGCATTTTTACACATCCAAATAGAATATATTGAAGGTTTATGTTACCTCGGGAAGGAAGTGTCTAAAACTTTGCGCGCCTCAAGAACACAAAAAATGTGAACAAAAAGGGTGGATATTACGCACAGAGTATCCATACCACTTGTGTTTTATGTTCTCCAAAGATCTGCCCAAGAGATATCTCTATGAAGTTTACATTAGCCAATGATATTCTAAAACATATCATGTTCATGGTCTGGTCTGACTAATGGAGACACGTTACAATTGTACATTTAAATCGGGTGGAAACATATGGAGATGGATTGTATCTTTTCAGAGAAAAGTTTGTAAACTTTGATTATATTATGACTTGATAACTATGTAGTACTTCGCACGCAGCGTAGTTGGACCTTGGCCTGAGACTGCGCTTGCCCTATGACAGTCTGGCGGGTCGTGTGTACTGGTCCACTCAGTTCCGTAGGTCACTGAGATAAGGCGAGTGGCGTGAGGTGCGGACTTTGCCCTCACCAGGATCTGTCCTATAGCAACACAGCTCCTAAACCAGGTCCTGTACTCTAGACTCTGTACTGCCTCAGGTATTGGGTGTTGTACCCGTACAATGCACACATCTCGGTCTCCCCAGGCTCAGTGATGATGCTCAAATACACCAGTCTACTGCTCTGTCTTGGGTTTGGCATCGCTACATAAAGGAGAAGCCGCACGAGACAGAAGTGCTCTGTCATATATTGACACACTTATTCTACATCCATCTCCTTTCCTGTGAGGTCGTATATTTACACAAAAAGTCATAGATTAGCACTGAGCTGTGCCAAACCCAGCCTCATTTTCACCATGAAGGCATATTGGAAGAGGGCCTACTCCCTCTACACACAATATTCGGTATGTATAAAAAGTTATCTGAAATTTCATGATTAGCGCTTGGTTCCTTTTCTATTATTCCATACGTTACAAATAGGATTACTATTTAAGCAGCCAAGTGAAAGCGAAGTATGTGTCTCCTTTTGAACTTTGAACTTTTTTGTGCATGACGGCCCCGGGTGCCATTCTGAGGACCATCAAAGCGAGCCAGCCCTCCACCTCAGTTGCCCTCCAACTGACTCATTATCATTTCCACCGTTCTTTGTTGCTGTGTCAGAAAAAAGGTCACATAGTATTTTATAATGCCCTATCTGAACATTTAAATGATATCGGACAAAGTAATTTGAGTTAATAACAAAAGCTAAAAAGACCCATAAAACCCCAGAAAAACAATGATATATGAAGCAACGCTCTTCTAAAAAGACTTATTGCTATCGGAAATGTGCATTTAGTTCAGATATGTGATGAGCCGAATCTGTTGACACCATGGCGCAGGTTACATCGATAGATAGATGCCCTTCTCTTGACCTGTGTCACATATAATCTGACGTATGAAGCAGGATAATTCACCTGTCACAAAACACTTATGCGCAGTGGAAAGGTCGCTCCTTATCAAAAAGAGTGTGTCCTTGATTATAGCTTTTACTTTGCACATGACACGGCGCACTACAAGTTATATATATATATATATATATATACTGAAACATGTCGCAATAAAAGGTTTTAACTCTGTCACCACGGACTTTGTTGGATTATATATATATATATATATATATTAAATTTAAATATGTTGATAATTTAAGTACACATTCCTTAATATCCTCTGAGAATTGAAATGTAAGAATTTCTTTCCTGAAATGTGAGAATTAATTTGTGGCATCTGTTTCTCTATCAACGTGTTTTTTTTTGTCAAGAAACAAAGAAACAAGAAGGTATTTGGATTGAGCAAGATTATTTAATAAATGATGAAGACCTCATTATAGCAACTTGCTTCTTCCACGACTATAACATGCCTGTAACATAGTGCTCCTTGTGTTTCCAGATATCTTTCCATGCAATGAATCACTTTTACAAATATGTAATAACCATCAGTTCATCTTTCTTATCAGACCATCACATATATATTTGCTTATCAGTCATAACTGATCAGTTCAAGAGACACCTTATCCTGAGCCAAACTGAGAATGACGCCTTATTTGTGCCTGGAAACCCCGCTACTTCAGTCCTAATGCTAATCTTATCCTTTAAAGATAATATCAAAGATATTCGTGGGCGTTATAATGAAGAAAAATAAAACTATTCAGTTTTTAAAGAAAGGTACACTTTTTTATAAAATCAGGATCCTGACAAAGTATTTGGAATGTCCAAATCAGTTCAAGGGAAATTAAAAATGAGTCATTCATCTTACCAGTTGAACTCGGATCGCCCCCTCTGAGCCCTTTCAACAAATCCTCTTAACTTTTTACTTTATTAATTATGCTTGAAAATGTTGAAAGAATGGCACATAAGATATTCGATCAAAAAATCACAGAAATAATAGTGATTTGCAGTTGATTGAATGTGACTTTGGAATATGGAATCAATATTTACAGCTTCACATTATGACAGAATAGATAACCTGTCTCGGCGACTTTTCCAGAGTTAGGATTAAGGTCAGGGTTCAACTGTTAATGATCCGCAATGATCTGCCACAAACGATACTTATATAATGCTGTTCAGATGTTGTAACAAAACTACTGATCAAAGTGCAACATAGAAATCTCGTCCTGCACAGTAGACTGTCAATTATTAGCACCCATTCGCTTCTCGAGCAGAAATATTTTTAAAAAAGATCAGATGCTTGTCATAAATCTCTGTATAATTATCCATCATATTTCCTGCATACAATATAGGCCTTGCCAAACGAAAAAAATTGTACAATCACCAAAATTGTTGAAGGATTAATGATATGATGCATAACTTATAAATTTTGTTAAGCTTCATGTGACTACCTAATTTAATTGGATTTTTTCTCGGGTATCGTGATCTTTGGCTATGGTAGTTGATATGCACCAAGATATTTTGTCTCAAGACCACAACCTGTTATGGTCTGTGAGAAAGCCGTCTTGACAACCCTCACCAAATCTGTAGATATATATCTCATATAATGTTTGATGTACACTATGTATTTACAGAAACAAGTGGACGTGACCACGGCAATGACAGATTATTCGAAGCGTTCATTGGATGGACCCCTGAAAGACTCTGCTATCGCCAGGCTTCTTGTTGATGGCAAACTGCCACCAGATGGGGCGCCACACTTCTCCGCTGATGACCCTATGGACCTTTCCTCCAAAAGTCGTCTGCTGTCAGGCAGTTCACCGCACACTCTCCAAAATGTAATCAAGTCTGAGCCGGTAGACGGTGACCGATTCCACGAAGTGAGTGTGGAAATGTTACGAATCAATATGAATAATGAAATGGAAAGACTCAAACGTGGATTAGGATCGGAGGAGAGCAGCTCGAGCTGGAAGTGTAGATACTGCCCTTATATGGCGCCCACGTCAACCATACTGTACAGCCACTACCAGTTCCACCAACAGCTTCTTACCAGCCAATGTAAGTGGTGGGCGGGAAATATCTTAATGTATTTCTATCCAATTATGACAGATGAGAATACAATAATGCGATATATATCTTAATACAAAGAAATAGCCAAAAATTAATGTGTGATTTTTTATGATTACAGCATCACGTCCACACATCGAGTGGTTGACAGCCTACCGGAAGGCCAAAGAGTCCGAGCAGGTCAGCGAGGGGGAGAGCTCCGGCAAGGTCCCCATGTTCTCCTACCCTCCCAATGGTATGCCAGCTGCACATCCGGGATCGCCATTTTCCCTGAGGAATCTCCTGGGAAACAAGAACGATAACCAGCACTCGGCGTCAGGGTTTCTGCGCTCTATAGTGCAGGCGGTGATGCAACAGGGAGACGCTCCAGGGCCGTCCTCGTCCAGTATATATGCGTCACTAGTCAGCGGCAAGGAGGAACCGTGTGCGCAGGCGCCACCCGATGAAATACGCCAAACTGGACAGGACGAACCTACAAAAGAAGCGTCACAGGTTGTAGAGGGTGGTGAAATTAAAAGAAAAGGCAGCAAACGTAAGGCTACGGCCCCATCTTCACCAGCTGTGATGGCTAAGTACCCGATGAACCCAGATGGTGAGAGGAGAGCGAGTGAGTCGAGCTGCACGGCGTCCGATGCGGACTCCTTGCCGGGCAACGTGGACGAGGTAGCCCGAAGCCCCTCTGTCGCCTCGACAGCATCGCGGAGCTACACTTCCTCACCAATATCCATCGGCAAAGGTGACATCAGTTCAAACTATGCCCCACGTGTCGCGAATGTAGTCAGGGAGCAAAGAGATGAAACATTGAGCTGTAAATGTCCCGATACTGATATAAACAAATCTCAGTTTCATTCTCCATCAGACTTTCAAAGGACTTCAATTTCCCCTGCATTGTCGTGGAGTGACGCCGAGAGTGATCAAGCGAGACAAATAACCCAAGGGAACAGAAGGTCACTCAAAAGAAATCACAAGAGAAGAATCTCAACAGATTCTGATGTATCAAATGGATCCTCTGTGTCTAAAGAAAATAATTCATATAAGGAGCATGTTCATACTGGTTTACAAGTTAGCTCACCAGATATAATGGGAACAACACTGTACCAATTTCCGGTTCCGGCTAATGATATAAACGTTAGGTCACAAAACATAACCACCAAATCTACCGAGACGAATAGATTTGACTTCACTAACATGAGCAAGAACTATGACAGCGCCCCTGGTGAGAGTCTAAAAGATGAGCTTCAGCAACTCGGTGATGCGGTATGTGGGCACCAGGCAGTTCAGTGCGAACTACTCATTCCACCAGGCGGCGCTGATAGCAATCGCCCGAGATATGTTTTGGAAGATGGGTCCTCAAGCGGAGAAGAATCTTTGGAGGTTCTAGCCTTTGGAGAAAGGACCAAGGGTGTGATCAAATGTGAACATTGTGGCATTTCTTTTGAAGATGAAGTGCTTCATTCCATACATATGGGATGTCACAGCCACACAGACCCTTTTAGTTGTAACGTGTGTGGCCGCGCTTGCGGGAACAGATATGGATTCTACACACACATTATGCGCGGTCATCATCCTTGAAAATATATTTTTTTAAATAGTTATGTAGAATGTCAGTACTGGTAATAAGTATGAAATTTTGGGGACAAGTTGACGGCTACTTGTGACATCTTTGCATTTATTTGCCAGCGACTTGATTCAGCAACAAATATTCTGCAATATCATCTGATCACATTTAGGTCCTGTCTTAATAAATATGACTGTTGAAAAAGCAGGATTTCCTAGAACTAAATTTTGATGGACAATGGCAATTGCTACTATTGTTTTATTTTGTTGTTGTTGTAAAGTTATGAAAATATCAGGTCACCTTTTTATAAACCGAATCACTATGTTCCGCCTATTGTCACATATTAATGTTTTTTAAAATGTAAATTGATATTCATTAATTCAAATTCATATAATTTACTTAAGGCCGTTCTAATAGATAAATTGATTGACAAATCAGAAATGCCAGACCAGTGTCGCTGTCCTACTATTATATTTTACTCTGGAAAATCTGTACATATTTCTCTTATTGTCATTTGAATCATGTGAACAAGAACTATCATAAAGAAATACAAACTGTCGCATGTAACATCCCTAATATGTCATTTCTAAAATATTTCTTGGTCAGTTTTGATTTTTAATGACCTAATCTTAACAAGCAAATTTTACAATATTAATTGAAAGCTCATCACCACAATATCTTTAATTGTAGTACATGAAACCATGAAGTTCCACTGTAATGTCTTCTGTAGGTCCAAATAAATATAAAATGTCCATATATTAATCACAGTAAAATTTCAAAGATTAATAACAGAATGACAAAACTTTGTTTACTGTTATGAGTCATGTGATTTGGTCTGGACGTTAATGTCATTTTATATATACCTGTATCGTCTTCTGCTTAGTTGTAGCCAGATTCAGACAGGATGTATATCTTTATAGTTTGCAGACTCGTGAGATCCTAGAAGAGTGTCCTCGTTTATTACAGAATGTAGTATAGAATCAATTAATTTTGCATGCTGTTACCTTAAGTAATAATTTGTAAGATACATTGTGTTCAATTCCAGTGGGACCCTTTGTGGTTATGATCTTTTTATCCAATGAATATTAATTATTGAGGTTTCAATGACTATATCGTTAAATGGTGTTTGGGTGATACACAAGAGACCGGTTGTTTGTATGTTTTGTTACTGAATTCAATAAATTAGTCAAAACAAAATCATTTATTTCAAAACCTCCAATTACTTTTGTGAATGAAATGAATACACACCCGTACTATTATTATCATTATTATTGTTAATATGTGAATAAGTATTGTTCTTTATTAAAACATTTTATTGTGATCCACCATACTTTATTTTGTTTATTCCTTTGAAATTAAATTTGGAAACAAATCAAAATTTGAAATATATCACTGCTTAAAGTAATCCCATTATCTTTTTAATAATATCATTGTCCATATCATTAGCCACGCTTATTTTGCTTATTCTTGTCCACCCTTATTTCACTTATTATAATTATGATAGGTTGCTGATAAATGGAAAATAATGTGCCAGCCATACATTGTTCTGGCTACTTAAATTGGATGAAGCTTAATGTCATTTGTGCCCCTATTTTGGAATAAATGAAGCCCAGTGGCTTATCATGAGGTAATATGCCATCTGGTAGATACCATAAGCGTGATGAAGATCAAACATCATCTGGTAGATGCCATGACCGTGATGAAAATCAAACATCATCTGGTAGATGCCATGACCGTGATGAAAATGAAACATTATCTAGTAGATACCGTGGACGTGATGAAGATCAAACATTATCTGGTAGATACCGTGGACGTGATGAAAATGAAACATTATCTAGTAGATACCGTGGACGTGATGAAAATGAAACATTATCTAGTAGACACCGTGGACGTGATGAAGATCAAACATTATCTGGTAGATACCGTGGACGTGATGAAAATGAAACATTATCTAGTAGATACCGTGGACGTGATGAAGATCAAACATTATCTGGTAGATACCGTGGACGTGATGGAGATCAAACATTATCTGGTAGATATAATGAACGTGCTAAAGATCGTGATGGACTTAAAATCCAGTGTTTCCAAAGATATCAAACAGTGTCCGTCATATTTCAGGCACGAATCAGGTCATCACTGGAAATGGAGACACTGAGCATGAAATGGGTAGTACGAAACTTCCTATTGCAGTGGGTACATGGTGTCACTTTCACCCAGTATAAATGGCGCCAAAAATAGAACACATTCTCCGAGTGATATACATATTTAAGAAATATTTTCGCACCTTACTCTTATTTAAGAAAAAATGAAATATATGAAAATTTGCAGAGAGATATCAGTTAATCAATGAGGTAATCCATTTGTGTCATCATTTAATATATTTCTTGTCACCTGATTTCTTTATTTTGCAAATATGGCACATTGTACATACTTTGAGAATTTACTATCATTTATTTGTGTACCATTATGATTAGAGCAACTAATTGGGGGTTAATTTCTGAAATTACACTTATATTTTATTTGTATGAAACTTTAAAAGATTGCATTGGATCAATTTAAAGTCCGTCAATTTTCCCTTCTTTTACACCTACCACATTCAAGTTATTTCTTACCAAATTTAGCTTGTTAAAAATCTCAAAATTGACGGACTTTATTTTCATTTTATTTTCAGCATTCCAGTTTTTTTCTATGCAGTATAATATGTACTTTCATAAATCAAACACCAATAAGCTTTTATTATAGACATTGTTTCAAAATATCTCAGAATATCAACATTCCCTCTCATTTCCCTTGCAGATTGGTCCAAAAGTGCAAATTGCTCTAATATAGTTAATTGCAAATGGAATTTGATGTTTTTGAAAGATACAGATGATTGAATGTTAAAATGTATAGTAAAATCCATAGTCAGAGTAATTCAAAGGTCACTTCAATCTCACTGGCAATATTAATAAAATTAGCTTACAAAGGTCCACATTCAGTCATATATCATTTTTAGATGTATCCCTCACAGTAAAAACGTTATATGCCTATGTCTGTCATTTCTACTGATGAGAATGTAGTCCCGACAACATGTTTTTAAGCAGCCATGCTATCTGCAAGGTTTGTCAGAAAAAAGCGGTTTCGCCATTGTGTATGGACCCGCACAACGACGTGAGACTCACTTGGACTCTTCTAAATGCAGTTCACGCTATGAAGCCTAATACACGCAAAAAAAAACTGAAGAAAGGGTGTTACAAAATGACAACAGTGACAATGGTTAATCGCCGGAGGTTGACCAAATCGCCGGTGTCTGGGAGTAGTAGATACCATGAACGTGATAAAGAAAAACACCATCTTTTAGTAGATACTATTCACCATCTATTGGTAGATACTAAACACCATCTATCAGTAGATACTAGTAGTAGATATACACCATCTATCAGTAGATACTAAACACCATCTATCAGTAGATGCTACTAGTAGTAGATACTAAACACCATCTATTGGTAGATACTAAACACCATCTATCAGTAGATACTAAACACTATCTATTGGTAGATACTAAACACCATCTATTGGTAGATACTAAACACTATCTATTGGTAGATTCTATGAATGTGATGAGAAAACATCGTCTAGTTATCATGAACATTGTAAAGAGAACATTTCATCCAGTAAAAGATACTAATCGTGTCACCTCTCTGATAAATGCACCCTTTATCGTACTTCAGGTAATTCGGAACTATTGTTGACAGGGGAATTTTCAAGGAGTTAGTTCTCGGTTGCCAGAAGTCAGCCACCATCCCACCCAAGATAAGAGTCATGAGACTATGTCATAGCTTGCAGAGACCATATCGAGGAATGTATTTAATTATCAGATGCATTCTACTTTCAGTGATAATGGGCCAATGCATATGTAGCTTCTTTGGTATGTGTAAGTTTTGTGGTACATTTATGTCAATAAATTAAACGTGTGAAAACTGTTGAATCTTGTTACCCTTGATAATCATACATATATTTGCGTCAATCCATGATTGCTACAAGACCGATGTATCACCTCGAATTGAGATTTAACGACATAAAGCGTTTTAACACTTATTTGGTGTGGCAATATCCTCCTACAGAGCCACCTAGCGATCTCTTGGTTGACACCAGATGGCGTGAGATGAAAACTTTTTCACCACCATAATGAAGTTGTGGAATGCCCTGCCTTCACAAGTGAAAACATGCAAACTACCGTGTAGTTTAAATCCAAAATATTTATTCAGGAAACACTACTTACAGGATGCGCCAGGAACAAACAATGTCTGAAAGGGCGCTACAAATGATGATGATTATTATTATTATTAATGAAAATATAATGTAACTAAAACTGTTTCCTTCCTGATTTGTTTTTTAGTGGATACAAGCTAATCATATTTTGCATTTTCTAATTTGACTACTCTTGTTGAATATGACTGTTTTAAAATAGAAAAGGTATAGATGAGGTCATCCTGTTTGGCTTTATTTTATTCATGTATATATATTGAGCTACCTCTCAAGCATAACTTGAGAGGTAGCTCAGTGGCCTTTGGTGTTTATCAGTGAAGAATTTGTAAACAAGCAAAATGTACTTTCCTGAATGTGTGGCCCGTACCTTCCTCAAGCCTTCACTGTCTACCTTCCTACTGTTCCTAGGCAGTCTACTTTCGTAGACCAGGTCGACACTCCTAGACCCTCCACATCGCAGTACCCTTTTGAGCCTCATTCCCAGCTACCTGGCTATATTACTGGCATAAAGACTGAATATTTACAGACAAACCAAATCGTTCAGGCTAAACGCCTTGTCCGAGATAATTGTATGAAAACTAACGCTTCTGTTTTTGCAACATTTTTTCTCTTTGAAGCCTCTCCAAAACACAGAAAAATTTTAAACTGAGTATTTGTATATATCTTATATTCTGTATTTCTCCACATATTTTAAAATACACAAACTAACATAATTACACCATATAGCCCATTGCGTTATCAATAAATTTAGATAGCTAATTCCTGTCTCTTATGTTCAGAATATATCTATTATATGCGTGTTTTTCACTGACGTCCTAGCATCCACCCTAAGCTTGAGGGAGAGAGCGAACGTCACGAATCACATAGATCGTTGCGGGCTGAACGCTGAATATATAAACTGGTCTCACACCACGGTAAGTTGACAGTTGTTATTTTAATCAGTTGACGTTGTTATTTCATGAACTTATAGAGGTTCTCATATGGGTACATTGATATGTTGTTTGTGGTATAATATTGTTGATTTCATCCCACATAACGCCTCTACAGAAGAGCTTTTACCTTCAAAGTTTCAACTCAATAGAATCTTTTATTGTGTATTTATGGTCAATTTTATACTTCGAAAGAGTTCAGTTTCCCTCGTACAAAAGCCATGTAGAAGTTAGAGCTTATATACACATGTGGTAAAGTACAGAAAAATAATCTACTAATATGTAAAAATGGTAAAGCATGGATAACTGATGATCTGATGGCGGCTCAACAAACCATCATAGAAAGGGATGGAGTTCTTGATACTTTTCTCCGAGACAAGTGACCAGTGACACAGAGCTCCTGGTTGAGCACACCCTGGCTGATCACACCCTGGCTGATCACACCCTGGCTGACCACACCCTGGTTGAGCACACCCTGGCTGATCACACCATGGCTGACCACACCATGGCTGACCACACCCTGACTGACCATGCCCTGGCTGACCACACCCTTGCTGATCACACCCTTGCTGACCACACCCTGGCTGACCACACCCTGGCTGATCACACCCTGGCTGACCACACCCTGGCTGATCACACCCTGGCTGACCACACCCTTGCTGATCACACCATGGCTGACCACACCATGGCTGACCACACCCTGGCTGACCACACCCTGGCTGACCACACCCTGGCTGACCACACACCCTGGCTGACCACACACCCTGAGTGACTACACCCTGACTGACCACACACCCTGACTGACCACACCCTGGCTGACCACACCCTGGCTGACCACACCCTTGCTGACCACACCCTTGCTGACCACACCCTGGCTGACCACACCCTGGCTGACCACACCCTGGCTGACCACACCCTGGCTGACCACACACCCTGGCTGACCACACCCTGGCTGACCACACCCTGGCTGATCACACCCTTGCTGACCACACCCTGGCTGACCACACCCTGGCTGATCACACACTGGCTGACCACACCCTTGCTGATCACACCATGGCTGACCACACCATGGCTGACCACACCCTGACTGACCATGCCCTGGCTGACCACACCCTGGCTGATCACACACTGGCTGACCACACCCTTGCTGATCACACCATGGCTGACCACACCATGGCTGACCACACCCTGACTGACCATGCCCTGGCTGACCACACCTTGGCTGATCACACCATGGCTGACCACACCCTGGCTGATCACACCCTGGCTGAGCACACCCTGGCTGACCACACCCTGGCTGACCACACCCTGGCTGACCACACACCCTGGTTGACCACACACCCTGGTTGACCACACCCTTGCTGACCACACCCTGGCTGACCACACACCCTGGCTGACCACACACCCTGGCTGACCACACCCTTGCTGACCACACCCTGGCTGACCACACACCCTGGCTGACCATGCCCTGGCTGACCACACACCCTTGCTGACCACACCCTGGCTGACCACACACCCTGGCTGACCATGCCCTGGCTGACCACACACCCTGGCTGACCATGCCCTGGCTGACCACACACCCTGGCTGACCATGCCCTGGCTGACCACACCCTGGCTGACCACACACCCTGGCTGACCACACACCCTGGCTGACCATGCCCGGGCTGACCACACACCCTGGCTGACCATGCCCGGGCTAACCACTGTCTGGCTGACCATACCTTGGCTGACCACACACCCTGGCTGACCACACCCTGGCTGACCACACCCTGACTGCCAATCTGGATTTAAAATCTGTGTTGGTGTCTCTGCCAAAGATTGGATGTGAAAATGATTTAACTGTATTCATCTTGAGGAAAGATCAGGGCCATGGTGGAATCTTCTTACCCAGCACTCTTGGGATTTTGTAATTATTATCCCTGGCACCGTGAAATTACAAAAGCAATACTTTGCAAGGCACAATGAACACAATCTGGTATCAGTGCTATATTAGTCTATGATCATTATTTCATAAATCCAAAATATTTTATCAATTTGTTTGATATTTCATGTTGTTTTAAACATCTTAATATAATATAATCATAGCAACAATTATTCAAAGAAAATACTAACATCATAGATATTTTTAATCCTGATTAACAGCAATTTGTTTTCAGCGAAATGCACGATGAAAGAGAAAATAGAAATCTAAATAAAGAATTTAATGGTAATTGCATTGTAAATAATTCAATTAATTTGTTTTTTGCTCATGTTCAAGGCAAATCAAAATTGTTTTCAGACAGGAACGGTATTTAGAGTTATGGCTCCACTGTTAGACATGAACTTGGGTCAGTGCAGATCTTGGTTTCACCCTTGATTCAGACATGGGCACGAGGGCACAAATTTGGAAAATGGGAAAGAAAGGACACTGTCATATTAGAAACATATCTGGTATTAGATTATCCAGACGACAATACAGCTGAAACATAGATAGATGACTTGTGACATCTACTTTAGACTATGACAATGGCCATTATACTGGCCTTCCTGCAGCTGACATTTAAAAGCTACAATATCTGCAGACCTCTGCAGCACATGTAGTGTGGAAGATTGGAAAACATCCAAATAAAACGATGGATGGTTTTGGCTTTCAGTTTGTGTCAGAATTAGTTTAAGAATCCTGAATACCATCTGGAAGGTTCAGATTGATAAGGCAAAACAATAAATGATAGTGGGCCTTCTCAGTCATATAGCCAAGGTCTGGAATGATGTCCCAAATGAGATTAGAATATGTGTCCCATTCATGTTTTAATAACGTCCTTTAAGCTTTTATGAAATCAAATTTCCAAGCACTTATTCCTGACATTTATGTCTGTACCCTGAATATTGTGATAAATGTTAATATCACCATAACAACATAACATTCTTTGACATTGTAAGTAGATGAGTCTAAAATCCAAATCATCCATTGAAAACGTTGACAAACTTTACTTAGCTGACTTACCAGCGATCAAGTGCAAATGCCTATTTAGTAAAGTTTAGCTACCAATGGAGGAAACTGGAGTGATTTGGCTGACAGTAGATTGTTTGTTCATTAGTGTTTGTCTAGTGTTTGGTACAGGCTTAGCACCCCTATAGACCACAACAGTTGTCACCTGAGTGCAAGCATAGTGCTGGGCACTTTCAGCAAAAGACAACAATCCTGTTAGGTATATTTTCAGAGAGCTTGAATGTTTCAGTCTCATGACAGTATCATGGCCATATTATTTAAACTTACTTCAGATCTCTGTAAAATTGCCTGTGACTATTGTGATTTCTTGAGAGCTTTAAGACACACCTGTTCCATAAATACTAGCTAGAATAGCAATATGAACATACACTGTCTGGGATCAGTGCTATATAAATTCTATTAAAGCATCTTGAAAATAATATAAATATAGTAACAATTTTTCACAGAATGCTAACATCATAGACATTTTTATTCCTAATTAACAGCAATTTGTTGTTTATGAATATATGTTTGTTTGTTCGTTTTATGTGTTTGTTTGGGGTTTTACATCGCTTTTAACATTATTTCAGTCATTTCGTGATGAGACCTACTTGTAGCAGATAGAGTGCTGCTTCACCGAATTGTCATGTCTCAGGTCCTTGACATGACAACCCACCCAGTCACAGATTTACAAGGACAATGGGTTAACCCTTTCGCACGGTCCTCAGTCCAAATAGGAAATGGAATCGTGAGATCAATCTTAGCATGGCTGGGGATCGAACTTACAACCTTTGAGTGGAACTGTTCCTTGTGCCTCTGGTGGACAGTGTGACTTACAAGTACAAACTAGGTCACCGGTGAGCCAAATTTGTGGACACTGTTCAATTTATCGTTTAGATTTTAGCAGAGGACTCATCCATTTCTAAATAGCACAGAAATGTATATAGTGCTAATACGATGGGCAATGACATTTGATCACAACGTTTAAGGACGGTATGAAAATTTATATTGTGCAAGGAAAACTTGTGCCTGAAAATCTGATTTCATGAAAGCTTTAGGCGAATAAGACGTCATAAGACATAACAAAATTCAGATTAATAGCAATTATATATGCACGATTAGATTGTCTCGTTGCTGTCGGTGATTGCATGACATGTTCATTTGCATTCGATAAACTATCTGAACAGAAGAGATCTTTTCAGGCGGGAATTCACATTTCCAACTATATTTTAATGGTGTCCCAATACTTGAATATATCATTATGGCTGAATTATCTTAAAAGGAAATAACACACGATGTATTACTAACAATAATGTGAGGCAAGTTTCAACCAACTTTCAATCACCATGACAGTCTTTTTACAGTTTGGCTACCACTATAATAGATTATTTACAGCCGAACACAATACCTGTAAATGTACTCCCAACTCTTATCTTACTTTTTAATCCCCCATACTTATTCCTTACTCCAGTATTTCATCTTCAAAGTCAAATCTCGTCTCTTTTGGAAAAACCATGCCTTGATTTATGTTTGTTCAGAGTTATGCTATTGGGAAGATTTTATTATGTTTTTCCTGTACCTCAGGTTCATTCTATGATATAAGAGAATAATGAAAACAAGGAATATTTGTCCTGATCATGAACTTGAGGTATGGGTCTATCTGAGAGAGGAAATAAGGTGAATCTTATAAATGTACAATTCTCAATATTGACATATTTACTCATAATGGTACGAGCACAGAGAATGTTATACTTGTATTATAACATTCTTTTGCCAGATACCCTATTTATTGTCAAGATTGTTTCTATGTGTCCCACCAAATCGCAAACATACTTTGCATATTTGTGTCATGTTTCGTAGATATTAGTCATTTGAGGAGGAAATTATGCTTTTTATTACGGAATTTCATTCAATGTGCGGATCGTCAAACGCCTGGCCTTACCATATTTATACAGCATCTCTTTAATAAGTGGTATCCAAACCAACCAACATTGACCTTTCATTGAAAACCTGAATTCAATCAATTCTCACCATATAATATCCTGCAGGACATGATCCATGAACCGACATATTTTCCCACTTATAGATGCAATAACAATATAACACCCGTTACATTTTTCATATGAAAAGCTGAATACAAACCAAAGCCAAGTGACACAGAAGCGGGTAATTTCAGATTTATATCTCTCAAGTGGCATGCTATGTCCAACTTATATCATAAATCTAAAATGGCGTGTTTTGTCCAACTTATATCATACTTCTCTAATGACGTGTTATGTCCAACCTAGATCATACTTCTCTAATGACGTGTTATGTCCAACCTAGATCATACTTCTCTAATGACGTGTTATGTCCAACCAAGATCATACTTCTCTAATGACGTGTTATGTCCAACCTAGATCATACTTCTCTAATGACGTGCTATGTCCAATCTAAATCATACTTCTCTAATGACGTGCTATGTCCAACCTAGATCATACTTCTCTAATGACGTGTTATGTCCAACCAAGATCATACTTTTCTAATGACGTGCTATGTCCAACCTAGATCATACTTCTCTAATGACGTGTTATGTCCAACCTAGATCATACTTCTCTAATGATGTGTTATGTCCAACCAAGATCATACTTCTCTAATGACGTGATATGTCCAACCTAGATCATACTTCTCTAATGACGTGCTATGTCCAACCTAGATCATACTTCTCTAATGACGTGTTATGTCCAACCAAGACCATACTTCTCTAATGACGTGCTATGTCCAACCTAGATCATACTTCTCTAATGACGTGTTATGTCCAACCAAGACCATACTTTTCTAATGACGTGCTATGTCCAACCTAGATCATACTTCTCTAATGACGTGCTATGTCCAACCTAGATCATACTTCTCTAATGATGCGTTATGTCCAACCAAGATCATACTTCTCTAATGACGTGCTATGTCCAATCTAAATCATACTTCTCTAATGACATGCTATGTTCAACCTATATCATACTTCTCTAATGACGTGCTATGTCCAACCTAGATCATATTTCTCTAATGACGTGCTATGTCCAACCAAGATCATACTTCTCTAATGACGTGCTATGTCCAACCAAGATCATACTTTTCTAATGACGTGCAATGTCCAACCTAGATCATACTTCTCTAATGACGTGCTATGTCCAACCTAGATCATACTTTTCTAATGACGTGCTATGTCCAACCTTGGAGTAATAATGAATGGAGGCGTGACGGCCGTTATATGAGTTATGGCGTCATGGCAACACATTGTTTTACACAATGGATTTAAAATCCTTTGATCCTATCATAGTTGCCGACTTCAGAATGATGGAAAATTTAATATCTATATTTTTAAATATTAAACTAACCAATATTTTAATGGTGTTTCATAACACACCCTGAATTTTTTTTTTCACAGAAAAAGTCAGAATAATTGTTCTTTTGAGGGTTACAAACCATTCACTCAAATTAACTTGAAAAAAGATCTGCTAATTTCTGGTATGATTGCTGTAATTACAATTGTTCGAAAAAAAAAAGAAAAAAATATTCCAAATCTTTATTTTTTTATACATGTTTTTAAAAAATATTTTTCTATCCATATTACTTTTTTTGAAACTTTCAAAACAAAATATTGTTTATGATATAGCATTTAGAAATTCCTGATGCAGTTTTTTATAGTTCATATTTCATTTATTTTAAATGATGACATAACATTTCATAAGGCAAAGTATCTATGTCAGCGCATATATTGGCAGGAATATAAATTGCATTTTCTGATAGTATATTTTTTACTGAATAAAATGGTATATTTTTCTTATCTGCCAATATATGCGCCAATAATTAAAAATAAACTGGAAAGACAAAAATAACAATAAAGTACATGATTTCCTGATAATCTGAGAGGAAAACGGAAATTTTGACTCATTTTCATAAATATGAGATGGATTTGAAAATCTCTTCATAAAATCATCTACGCTTGGAGCAGAGAAATAAAATTTATATCCCCATAATCTGTATGAAAAAACGAACATTTCATTTGCGATATGTTTAACTCTAAATTGTGGTTTTGATCACTTAAAGTAGATTTGAAAAAAAAATTACGTCAAAACTTTCATATCTTGCACCTATATGGCGTCATCATAACAATGGGTATGGCGGCAACTATGATGCGCCTTTTGATCTTGCGACGTTGCGCCTCCATTCATTATTACTCCAAGGTCCAACCTAGATCATACTTCTCTAATGACGTGTTATGTCCAACCTAGATCATACTTCTCTAATGATGTGTTATGTCCAACCAAGATCATACTTCTCTAATGACGTGATATGTCCAACCAAAATCATACTTCTCTAATGACGTGCTATGTCCAACCTTGATCATACTTCTCTAATGACGTGATATGTCCAACCTAGATCAAACTTCTCTAATGACGTGCTATGTCCAACTTATATCATATTTCTCTAATGACGTGCTATGCCCAACATATCTCAATCATTTAAAATAATGGAAAAATAACAATAAAAACTGCAACAGGAATTGCTATATCATGAAGAATAATTTGTTTTAAACATTTTTAACAGTAATATGGAAATTGACATATAGTTTTTGGATATGTATGAATAAATAAAAGGTTTGGAATATGTAATTTTCTTTTTACAATCTTTTTTATTGGAGCTATCATAACAGAAATTAACAAATTTGATTTGTAGACATTTTGACTGGATGGTTTGCAAGCCCCAAGAGAACAACCTTTCTGAGTTTTTCTGAAAAAAAAGGTCCTGTCATGAAACATCATTAAAATATTTTTACATGCTCAAGGTTGGCCTCATGATCAACTTACTCGAACTTTAAAATCCATTATAAAATCTTAAAATTGGCTCCATGCTATAGTTTCTTTGTAACTATCAAATAAAATCTGAATATGAAGATGAAAAAAACATATTCAATTTCGTTCTGACATGAATATAGTTAAAACCCCAATATGAAGATTTCATATTTGTTTTCTGATTATATTATTTTATATTCTTCTACATTTCCAATAAACAAATCAATTTAATATGTTTCTGAAGTGCATATCATTCACACAGAACCTTTATATGAAGATTTCACCTATTCCAATAGGAATTTGAACCTTAAGCATAGAAGACAGACATCTTAACCACTGAGCCAATGGCAGCCTGGTATAAACTTTGGGGTCACAGCATTGTATAAAACTTGGGGTTACAGCATTGTATAAAAATTGAAATTAGCCCAATTAAATTTCAGCTCCTTCACTAATGTGATTGCTCGAAATAAACCCAAATACCTTGATTCCATCTTTGTTTTCTGTATAAAGTCATTTTATTTTGTCAATGATAATAATAATATAATATAATAATAATAAACACTTTTATAGCGCCATTTCAGACTAGGTCTGCTCATGGTGCTTTTGCAGATAATGTTTCCTATATAGGTGTCTTTTAAGTTTTGATTTAAAGCAAATGATATTACATATTTTACCTTCAGAGGGCAGGGCATTCCATATTTTAGGTGCATATGCTGCAAAAGACCTATCACCATAAGCTCTTAAATTGGTTTGAGGTACTGTATATTCATTATTATTAATTGACCCAAAAAGTCTAGTGCCTTGTTTGGGTATCAGTAACTGAGAGAGGCACTCAGGTGCTTTTCCATTTTGTATCTTCCATGTTAGCGGAGCTATCTTAAAGGAGGGGGTTCAAGTATAAAAGGAAGGGGGTGGAGCCTATTAAACAGGTCTTGACCATCAAAACACCCAGAGCTCAGCCAGTATAAATTGAATACATACTAATATATTTGTTACTTTCTAATATAAATGTATGATACTTGGTACAATGCTGCATGAACACAAGGGCTACAACATATTTTAATCTGAAATCTAAATGTTTGATATCAAAGCTCTTTTAAACAATAAAAGTGTTCTGAGATTTAAATTATTTTGAATTTGATTGACAGTTGACAATGTGTGTGAGATGTGGGTTTAGGTTTGTTTATAAATACCAAGCACATGGCTGAGTGCATGTGTCCAGCATGTTACAACATATTTGCGGTTTTACCCCATACCTCCCATGGGCTAGATGTTGCTGCAGCTGGGTGGGGAGCGGTCAACTTCAGAGACTCGTTATATAACTTGTGTAAAGATAAGAACCTGATTTCCTGGTCCTCCTCAGATAAACTTTTCAGTGCTTAATTTATGTTTTCTGAATGGTCCGAAAGTTTTTGATTGATAAACATGTAAAAAATGACATATGCACACTTTAAATTATAAGGTTCACCTTTTCTGCTTTTATTCTCTTCCCCCTCTCTTTATGAGATCAAGGAGGAGGACTGTCACTGAGATAGTCAAAGGGGTTAATGCAGGGTGGTGTGATACAACCCCTTTCTTGCCTATGTTTACAAACAACCTGCCCAGCCACCAGCAGCATCCAGTGGGCTGTGAGTGGACAGTTTGATCAACGGTCAACTTGTGAGGTAGCTGTGTTGTGTGGAGCAGCACCAATCAGCAGCTTGGGCAAAATCTGGGGTGGGGTTAACTGACCGTACGGCTTTTCAGGGGTACTGGACCCCCCTCTTTAAAATCAATTCTAGCTTCCACCAGCAACGAGTAAAGTTCCATAAGCTTATCAGTTATATGATCATTTTGCTTTATTTTGTTTGGCTATTTCACATTTAGGCATTCCTGCCAGGAGGGAATTACCATAATCAAGTGTTGATGCAACAAAAGCATGTGCAAGCGTGTTGGCAGTTTTGTCATCAAGACAGTTCCTTATTTGAGACATTTTTACACATTTTTTAATATGTTGCTTCATGGTTATTTCCTGGTCAAAGATAACACCTAGGTCTTTGATTTTTCAGATCTTGCCTCACCAACCTTCACATCTGCAGGGATAGCACAATTTCTGAAATTTAAGTTTTTACGACAAATTATCATTTCAGTCTTCAATTATCATTTATCTTCATTTTATTGTCCAGTAAGAATTTTCTGACACTCTTTATACATTCTAAGACATTTCTGTTTTCTTTTAGGATCCAAAGTGATTTAGAGCTGAATGTCATCTGCATATTTATGATGTTTAAATCCATATTTTCCAGAGATTTCAGCTAAAGGTACCATATATGTAGTAAACAGGATTGGCTCTAGGACTGAGCCCTGGGGAACACCATATTTGTTTTCTATTATACAGGTATGATCTAAACCAATTCAGTGCCGTTCCCTTAATACTGTAACTCCAGTCTATTTAATAATAATTTCTGATCTATAGTGTCAAAGGCCATCGATAGTAGTAATACTAGCATCACAGTTTTATTGTGATCTATATCCATCAATATATCATTTTGTACTTTTAGTAATGCAGTTTCGGTGTGATGGAATTCCTTGTATGCTGATTGGAACATGCTCTAAATGTTATTTATCACCAGATTATTGACACACTGTCTCACTATTGCTCTTTCAATAAGTTTAGATAAGTACGCTGGATTACACACAGGTCTATAATTCTTTTTCAATAATTCCATTCCTAGTTTTTTTTAAATAGTGGTTTGATCATGGCCAGTTTTAGTGCATCTGGCATGTTACCAAGCATAATTGATTGGGGTCAAAGTAAAAGTGATCCACTTTTTTCATATTGCAAAATGCTTTTTTGATTTTTATTTTTGAAATGTAGGTGGGTTATGCACCAATCCTGTTTTCTTGGTTTTACAACTGTACAGTATATATACATATGAACACCATCACGTATTAAAGTCTGACATCGAGCAACAAGAAAAGTTGCTGCAAGACATAGAAGTTGCACAGTCTGAATAAGATTTTCTCAGCCCATGGGTGCACGTGACGGGTAAACACTGGTAGCGTCAACTTTATTTGACCTCAATTGAGGCTCAAAGTAGGGTAGCACTGTTAAACCCATGTTAAACCCATGCCCACAATATGTGAATTTTAAACATTTTTTTCAAAATCGGTGCTTAATGGCTTAATCCTTCTAATCAGCATAAAAAATCCTTTTAGTTTTCCTGGTCATAGGCGTTTGAAACTAGAGTTTAATACAGAGAGGTTAAATTATTGGTTTTTTTTAATGATGAAATTGGAAGTTTTTGGGTGGTTTTTAGTGGTTTATAGTGGTATTATATTTGAAGAATGTGAGGAATCTGTCTTTTCACCCTTTATCATGGTATCCCTTTTGAGAAAATATTGTAGAAATTGGAATTTAATGGGCTTTGATGGCATGGGAATGCCATCTTAATTCTTTGCATATGAGATTTAAATGGGAATATTTTACATGAAATAATGCTTGTTAAACCCATGCCCACAAAACACCCTCATTTGTCAAGGCACCTCTTCCGGGGGTGCAAGACTTTTGCGTTTGTGTTTGTGTTCATAATTGTATAATGTATAAAGAAAGCCAATTGTGATTGTAGATTTATAGATATTTGAGATTTTTGCAATTGCAATTTTAATGTTCACTGAATTCTCTCACCTAAAAATCATTTCAGCTTCAGTACTGTGTATGATAGTAAATATATTTGATATCAGATTACTGCAATTGGAGAAAAACGTTTATATGGAAAGCCAATTAAGAATGTCAATTCACAGTTATTGTTATTGTACAGACGCTATTCAAAAACCTAATCTGCCTTGTTTCCAGTATTTTTCAATACAAATATAGCTTAGTTATATAGGAATGGTAGTAGAATGAGCTGTGGCTTCTTTGTTTTCAAAAGGAGGAATACATAATCATTATAACTATTTTCTTTCAGCTTCAGTAATTATAGTATTGACCACGATATATGTACTCAAATACTCACACCAGAGAAATATTTCAGCTTCATTATTTGGTAATAAACCACGATTTTTAGATTTGTAGATAATTCAGATAATACTGTTCACTCACCCGAGAAATATTTCAGCTTCAGTATTTGTAGCTCGAGAATCTCTAGCAGTGAATTTGCCTTTTGTTTATTTTGGGCCCGGCGGCCATTTCAGGACTAGAGAGAGATCGTCAAATTTCATCTGCTCTACCGCAGCCCACTGAACTGCGCGTGGTAAACACACACTGCAGATGTCATGATTATGTACTCACAGTCTGCATGGCCTGGTTGTACACAAAGACTAATCTGTTTTCTTCAATATCTAGTTATATAACAATTGTTTTTTCATATTTTAAGTGTGCTATCCCAATTTTAAATGGGCAAGAATTTCTGCTTCCTCAGATTTACAATGGCCGCCATGTTATGACTGGTTTAATACCACGTGACAACATTTCACCCTCCACCTTTTGTGTGTTGTGGGAAGTGGTTTTTCACTGCCTTAGGAATGTTTTATCTGGTGATGTTTTCAGGCCTTTTCATAATTTCAAACATTGAGAAGTTTCCACTCGATTTTTTTCTGCTGGATGTTAAATATAAAACTTTAAATGTTACACTGGCAATGCAGTGCACTTGTTGTTAATGTTGAGAGTGATGTGAGTTGGTTGGGTTGTCATTTCACAGTTCCTTGTCATGACAACCAACCCGGTCACAGATTTACAAGGACAATGGGTTAACCCTTTAGGCACGGGCCTCAGCTCATATGGGAAATTGTGTCATGAATTCAGTCTCGGCATGGACGGGGATCAAACCCACGAACTTTGGATCACCACAGAGGAACTCACAAAAATCTAAAATCTGAAATGACCAACATAAGGTTATAAAATATAATCAAGCATCTGACACATAAACTGGCCAATCAGTACAGCTGCCAGTACAAAAGAAATCTAATTTACATTCTTTCACCAATCAGTGGACACCCAGATTTTTATGCATACTGATGACTTTTGACCGATCCCGTGCACAGCTTAATACCTTTGGAGGAAGGGACTGATATGAGATAGAAGTCCTGTTATGGAGGGTAGAATAGAATCTGAAGCAATTGAAAACTATAATGTAATTTTCTTACCAGTAAATTGAAGATTTTGAAGATCTTATTGTTTTTGAATTATGATATGCCAATCTGATCAAATATATACACTCTCAAAAATACCTGTCTCACTTACGCATGATATTATGTTTTCATGTGGATATTGTGTGTTGGTGACACACAAAACAGCTAAGAAAACACCTAACACACACAGCTTATATATAATGTTTTTGTGAAACACAATCTTTGTGACAGGCTCATACTGACTGAAACTAATTAAGAACTTATATGTAACGTTGGATAAACATTTTAAACAATAATATTGCTGAATTAAAGGTTTTTATTTAATTTTCATGGTCTTAATAAGATTAAAATCGTCGTAAGGTGTTTTCTATACTCACAACTCTAACAAAACACATTAAAGCATTCTTGTTAATTGCCATTGACCAGTTCTCTATAGGATTAAGATGTTGTGTGCCTCTCTTTGAAAACAGGAAGTTAGAATATATACACAAAGGATAGTCATGTGAGTATACATTTAAATGTTGACAGTTGGCCACTGGTCAGCAGAGTACAAGGATTGCATTATCATGGAGAAAATTTATTCATGACAATATTCAACAAATATGGTATGTACATATGTTTTATTCTTTTTATTTAACTTAAAAATATCTTTTTCCAAAATCTTTAATATTTTAGCCTCAGGTTTATTCAAACTTATGTGATTTGTATTTATGAAATACAATTAGTTTGCATGCTATAAGCTCGGTGGAATAGTGAAAATAGTTCCTATATTTCAATTTGATAAAAGAATAAAAGCTTAAACATAGTACTGATATGCCTTGCCTTTTTATATCTACAGATGCTGAAGGACAAACACTGTGGAAAATAATTGAAGTCAATGTCTACAACTGCAGGAGGGCATCCCAGGTACCTATGCTGACTGTGATTTGAAGGAATACCAAGTACATACACTGGGCAGGTTGGCATCCCGAGGACCTATCCTGTATAAGAGGGCATGCCAGTTATCTACACTTTGCAGGACAATCTAATGACAAATGTTCACATGAAAGGGCATGAAGAGACCGTACATAGAAGTGTATCAAGTACTAAAATTGCATGAGAGGTCAAGTTAGACGGCGTATATGTGGGTTATTGTTAAAAATCTGGATTCAGTATGATACATCGTCAATGGAAATGTGAAGGATAATTCATATTTGTAAAGACATTTGCCTGTCCACCTGTATCAAAAACAACTAATCAACTAATGATTTTACAAGAATTTAGAATTATTACCATGCATGTATGGTTTGATAATGTATCAATGCATCAACATCATTTTGTGACAGGTTTAGAATATAGAATGCCTATCATTTTTGTTGAATGTATAAAACGTTTTAAATAAAAACAATATCACAATTAAACAGATCATTATGTTTCATTTCTGGGATAGAACATTAAACACAACATTGTGTTTCATTATAAAACACAATATAGCATTTTACCAAATGTGTTTCACAAAAACGTTTATGCCCAATATAGTGTTTCCAAATCGAGACAGATAATATGCTTTATTTGACACACATTAATTGTGACAGTGTAGTAGAATGAGTTCTCTTTGTAGGTATGTGTTATAATACTAATACTGATAATAGTGATAGTAATAATAATAGTAATAATACTGAAGATGACGATAATGTCCCCACATGAGAACCTCCAAGTCCATTTCATAACAGGATCCATTGCTGTGAGAAATAGTAAAGATATCCACCATATCAAGTTATTTTATGAAAGGTACTATTCAATAATTTAAAGTGCCTGCTAGATTTCAAAAGAACAACCTAAGTTAAGATTACAGACAAAAATGTTCTTGCAAATAGATCAAAATGTGTTGCGACTCCATGTTCTTTGTTTTGCAGGAATATAAAAATGTTTAGAATATAATGGATTGTTTAATGGATTTTGGATATTTAAGATAAATATATGTGCCGATGCTGGATCCCTTTCTTCAATTTAATTTGAAAATCCCACACTTCATATCTGAAGAATCTAAGGTATTGTTATTGATGATTAATATTATTATTTTTTAGGTATTGATTTTAGTTCCTACAGAGCGCGACTAACCTTAAAATAGTGGATTAGGACAATGGCAAATATGAAAGTTAGTCGATGTTTACAGCGTGACATCATTTACTTCTTAAATTGTTGATTTTAGATGGGCAAGCATATTCATTATGTAATTAGTTTGAACAAATTAATCGTTGGCATGTAAATGAATATATAATTGATGTGTGAACTAATTACTGTGTAAATTTATTATAATTGAAAGGTAATTAAACAGATTGGTTCAATTCTTACTTGTTACAAACAATGGGCTACACAAGACATTGAAATGACACATTGAAATGTTAAGTGACATGACGTAAGATCATAGCCTCTGACGTAGAGAATCTGTTAAATGCTCATCATTTTGCACTGGTGATAACATTTATCTTATTTGATGCTTATGTCACTGTTATTATCAAATTACAACCGTTTATTAACATATCATAGTAAAATGTGTCAATTATACATGCAATCAGGAATCTATGTTACAATGCTACATGTTGACTTGCTACGCACATGGCGCATTGAACGACATGATGGGAGAAACAATTTAATTGTTTTCTTATAGTCTTCTCTTGTCCTTGTTTCAGCTTTGTTTATTCGTTTGTATTAACGAACATTTCAGCACGGTTTGGGCCATATCAGGTGTGATATAACCTGTTACCGGGACTCAATACCCTACTCTTTTTGAAGAGACATGCAAACAAACCCCACGTTCAATTGTTGCAACTCTTGTTGCTTTTCCCTTATAATCAGTGAATACCCTTCCATGCATCATTTCTAATCATTAATGTATATTTCGAAAACGTAAAAGAGTGTCATACAAGCCAATAAATCCATGCAATCTCACGTGATAAGCCATATAGAAAAATGATGTTATAAACATTACACAATTAATTATTTCCAATGCCAAGTGCGAATTACAAGAAAAGATGTATTTCACACACACGCTAACTAATCTGAGATAGTTTGTATGTCATATAGATTAAAGATGAGAACCCATCATTGGGCATGCTGTCGCCTTAATGTGCTTGGTTTCAATGTGATTTCTCCCGATGACGATTAATGTCAATTTTGCCTTTTGACCCCAGGTCTGCCTTTGAAGGGTATGAAGATGGATTACATGTGTAAGGGACACTATACATTACTTAGATGACGTATTTTCCATAGCTGCCAGTCGTGCCAAGGGGTGTTTGGACTCCGATCTAACGTCGCTCAAGTAATAGTATTTCTGCTACACTGATGCCAAAATACACACGCCTACAGCAGGATGGCAACATCATTTATTATAAGAGAATTATATTACTCATGCTTAAAATGGGAAGCTGATATTCTGTGCTTGTATGGCACATTTATAAGGCATTTAATATGTTTAACACCTCCAATCTATGTCATATCAAAATCATGCCTCAAGTCAAATTGGATATATGCTGATGGCACTGTGAAATTGTGAAATGGGGTTTTACATCCCTTTCAGTAACTATGACAATGTCAGGTCACCTTTCAAGCCTTTTAACCAGTGTGAAATTACACTGCCAGCAGTGGGAAAAGAACCCACCACCTCCCATCCTCCATTTATATAACCATGAAAGGCACAGATCCTACACTCTACTAACTGTGCTAGTGGGGCCGGTTTATGCTGATGGCCACAATAGCATTAATATATTTCCTTTCAGATTTGATATTATGATTGATGTGCAAAGCTGGCTCTCTCCAATCCTTTTGACATAATGTCTGGCACGTTTGAGCCGTTTCTTCACACACCTCATCCAACACCTGAATCTCAATTCAATCTCATTCAACATCTCCAATCATCTCCTTTAATTACTTCAGGGTTCACAAGTCCAAAACTTCCAAAGTTAAATTACTAGGCTGCTCCTCCACTCCATACTACTAGGCCTCAAGCCGTGGTGCAGTCAGTTAGAGCGCCAGCTTATTAGCACCAGTACCTCTGTGGTGATCCAAAGGTTGTGGGTTCCATCCCCGGCTGTGCCGAGACTGATTTCATCATACAATTTCATCCATGACCTGAGGCCCGTGCCCAAAGGGTTAACCCGTTGTCCTTGTAAATCTGTGACCAGGTGTCTTGTCGTGTCAAGGACCTGCGACATGACAGTTCAGTGAGGCAGCAATATATCTGCTACAGTGGCATTCCCTGCGAGATAAAACTAGATAGGACAAGGCTTTGCTTGAGTTGATGTAAACTGAAATATATTCACAGTGTGATGTAACAAGAAATGTATTATACTCTCAAGCATAAAATGTGTACATATATGTGTACATAGTGGACATATATGTAATAATATAGAGGATATTATAACAAATTGCATATACAGTGATCAGAGATAAGGGAAGCAGTGTGTCTTTTGGGGGTTCAAGAACAGATTTTCATAATCAAGCACATCTTCAGCAGATGACATTTGGCGAGATTTGCGGCCATTCCATTTCATATTTGGGGGATAGAGAAATATAAATATCATCTTCAAAAAGGAAATTGCATACAAATTCTTATTTTTTAAAAAGACTTTCTCGCCATGAAACAAATAAATATGTGTCATGTAGCATAACAGCACCATAAGTAAATCTCTTGAAAAATTGTGAAATACATTTCATCAAATACTATTTGTCTCAGTAGACTGCTGAAGTTAAGATCCTTGCTCCACCCTGGTGTCCCAGCTATTGCACTAACAGCCACAGCAACAAATGAAACATTGAAAAAGGTATGTTTACTTCCTGTAAATCAAGAAATACAACACAGGAATTTTGATACACTACTCAAATTACAGGATATCTGTTTAAATGGGCAATTTTATTTGTTTGGGATTTTACATCACTTTCAACATTGTATCAGTCATTTTGTGATGAGACCTATTTGTAGCAGATATAGTGCTTCCTCACTGAATTGTCATATCGCAGTTCCTTGACATGACAACCCGCCTGGTCACAAATTTACAAGGACAATGGCACGAGCCTCACCTATGTGTGAAATATTATTAGGAATTCAATCTCGGCATGGCCGGGGATCGAACCCACGACCTTTGGATCACCACAGAGGTCCTGAGAACAGCTAAAAAAATTGGGAACTTGCTTATTGATAGAAAATGAGTGGAAAAACCAATCAGACAATCTCTTAAGGTGCTGAATGTTGGCTACTGTTCCAGTTTTTATAGCAGCTCTCAAACCCCCAAACAACATTTATGATTTGAACCTACGACCGGCATGCATATTATAGAAAGACATCTCCAGCAACAACTGTATGTAAGCACCGTTGTACAAAGTGGAAGGTTCATCCAAATCCTGCACCTTGGGTAAACTTAAATCCCTGTTATGGAAGAAACTATGTTATTTGAGAGATAGCTATATTTTCTCCTACATTCTTTATATATCAAAGGTAATGCCAGAAGACGTTTACATTTATTACACGTTCCTGACCATATCGATTTGGAAAGGAACAATACTGCTTTATTAAAGAACCCTTGATCAAATTTACTTTGATTATGGATGCAAGGTATATGGATCAGCACATCCACCATGAAATGCTCGCTCCAATCCAAGATCAAAGTTTAATATAATGGCTGCACAGTTTGTACATCACCTGCGCAGTTTGGCAGTTGAGGCTAATGAATTGCCTCTTGATTTGAGAAGGGAAAAGGTTGCCCTTCAGTGTTCTGCAAACATTGCTGCTAATCCAAAAATTCTATTACATAATAAAATATTCATTCCAAATTATATTGACTTTTTAAAATAAAAGTGCAATGCCGACTTTTGACATTTGCATCAAACAAACTTTAAATATAAATCCAAATCAAATAGTCAAATATCAATATTCAGAAACACCTCCCTGGACATATGCACCTTTAGAAGGACTCAAGAGATCCCTCCATTTACATTAATATTGGAAATAAAATATATTTCCTTTATATCAGCGCATATACACTGATGACTCCTTTTGCAAAGACAACCCTGCTGCAGCTGCTGTTAAGGACAATCATATTTATTCTGTGATAGTATCATCTTTCAACCAAATAAGGCAATTTTAATTGATTAACCAATTAATCAACCAAGGGTGGAGCTCTTATCTATTTAGGTCATTAACCTATTCATTAAAACCCAATAAACATCATGTGGTATTTAGTCTTTTGAATTAAAATAATATATTTATGCATCTTTATTTTCGCTACAACTAATATATTGAAACAATTTTATTGAGATTCTGTGATTGTTTTCATATTGTATTGATTTGATAAATCATATATCTTGTCAAACCTATTTTTTTATAAGGTACTGAATGACCTAAATGGTTAATATGCCTTTAATCCACTTTTCATTCATTCACGTTTTGTTCAATATGCTTCCATCATCATATCATGTTTTGTTTAATATGTTTTCCATCATCATACTAATATTGGTTTTTTGATGAGTATAAAAGTGGACCCAATGATGAGTATAAAAGTGGACCCAATGATGAGTATAAAAGTGGACCCAATGATGAGTATAAAAGTGGACCCAATGATGAGTATAAAAGTGGACCCAATGATGAGTATAAAAGTGGACCCAATGATGAGTATAAAAGTGGACCCAAAGGCTGGAACAAGGTTACTTTTCATTCCAAGGGTACGGTAAAAATAGAAGTCTACATATAGATGCTTTTGAATTTATAACTTTTCACATCAATTAAGCAGAATAAATGTAAATTGACACTTGTTGGTGTCTTGTGAGTGTAAATAAATTGCTGTGTATTAATAACAAGGTCATCCTGTTGGTTTATTGATCAATCTATTGTAATATTTAAACAGATCCCTGATGTCAGACAGTTAGATTGTCAAGTAAACATTATTTCACAGAATAAATAAAATGGTGTCTGAGAAACTGGCAGTGTGCAATGTTCAAAGTAAGGGGGTTTATGATTAAAAGCGAGATCACACAGCAAAACGAGATGTTGATGCAATATACATCCGAATAGCTCATAAATTGTTGGAAAATAGGGAAAGTGTTTAAAACGTTGAACTTGACATTATAAGATCATTATGTTTTAGGTACTCAGGATAATTGAGGCATATATCGGGCACCATATTTTTGTGTTTTCATAGCTTGGCTTCGAATATCAAAAATGAACACAATACGTCTAAATGCCCCAACTTTTTAATCTCTCGCGCTGGTTCTATGCCAAAAAGTTCCCTTTCAAAGTTTGGACTTTTTTCTGAAGGGAAAAATACATCATATTTATATGTAAGTCGATATGAATATAATACTCTAAATCCTGTGGTCTGTGGTCAACCTGGGCCAGGGATGGAACCAAACCCATACGAGACCTTTATTGGGTGGTAATGTTGTTACCCATCTTACCAATGCATTTGGAAAAAAAATAACATTTATTACAAAACAGGAAAATCGAGACCACTATCCCTTTGTATCTATTTCTGAAGTTTTAAAATAGATTGAACATGATATGCGGCAAGGTTGTTTAGTCACAATTCTACATTTTTGAAATTCAACATATTGCCTGCGATCAGCAAGCGCTTGTATATCCATTATATATTAGTTTCTTAGCAGGTGCATGGTTATTTATCATGAAAGTAGACAAGACTGCAGGTATGTACCTACTTTGACACCTATTTCATCAGTTTGTCGCTTATATTTGTTGATAAAAAATTACGATTTATCAGTATATTAATAATTAGTTTAAACATCACGTGTTTCACGACTGGCTAAATCGAAATGGGGGAGCTCTTTTCTGGTACCTGATTTAATTATTTCAATAGAAGGTTCATTACAAATGTCAAGGGAAGGGTGTTTAAAAATTCTAAAAGGATTAATTAGGGCCAAAAGAACTGCCAGTCTCAATTTTTTACACATATAACCAGAAGATTAACTTTCTTATGATTGAGATATAGCCTATGAAAAAACATATATAAAATAACAACTTATATCATATGAATGATCGCACAGTTTTATTGTCTGAAACCAACAACAGCACTGCATTAACACTTCATTGGCAATATTTCCACCTACACTGCTATGTGACACATCTACTATGTGTGTAGATGCAGAAATCAGACTACACAACGGTTGGCAAATTAATTAATACATGCCCTACATCATTCAGAACATAATAGTCTTTTCTTGCCGACACACACTGATATTGCCTTCTCACACCTATCATACAGTTATCATCACTTGTTAAGACCTTAAGAGAAATTTAGGCATATCTTGAGGCATATCTCGACCAACTCTCATCCGCCATTTTTTTTTTGGCCAGTATTACAAATGAACACAACAGTTTGGTATTTGTCAAAAAAAGTTTGGTATTTTCTCTTAAGGGAATAACACGTTATGAAATATCTTGATAGATCTGTTGTAAGGTGGTCATGCAACAAATAGAAAAGAAACCCGACACTGTTTTGATGACTTTTTCACAAAACATTACATCGGACAAATTATGTCCATTGCTTTGTTTTATGTGACAGGCATGTTATACTCAACGTGGAGGTGATTTATATATTCGGAATGTTCGTGCAATGGAATGTTATTTCTAAGAAACTACATGTCTTCAATGGAGCAGATAATTAAGTATCATAACACTTGTAAATTGTTTTACAGAATTGTGAATATTTCAATATGTGTAATTCAAAGTTAGATGAATTCAAGCTAAAATTTCACAAATGAACTGAGGCCTATGTCTGAAGGGTAAATCCGTTTTCCTTGTAAATCTGTGACCCAATGGGTTGTCATGGTTAAGACGTGCGACATGACGAGGCAGCACTTTATCTACTCGGAGTAGGTTTCATCATGAAATGACTGAAGTAATGTTGAAAGTGATGCTAGTTCTCAAAATTAGTTCAGATATTGCATATTTCTTACAGAAAGCGGTATTTTAGGTCTGACATCATTACATAAGAGTTCTGATACAGACAAACATCCGGTAAAAATGTCTTCATCGAGTGGTAAAATTTGGTCTCACAAAGTAATCATTAGAATTGATACGTTTTTACAAAATTATTTCTAAAATTAACAGGCCATACGTATAAATCTGTTCTAAAGTTCCATCGACATTTTATTGATATACTAAGATAAAGGAAATATGATTACTAGCTATTGTTTTCTCCACAAAATAATCAAAATAATGGATGTCTAAAACTTCCATTTTACATCTTAAAATATAAATAAATACTATTAAACAATTGCTTTTATAATCTTTACCGGGGATTGAATGACCTGGTAGATTAGATATACATTTTAATCATTACAAATTCTATTTAATCCTTACCAAATCATTTAAATGCAGTTCTCAACACATGAATTATGTATTTAAAATTATATGCATTTAATACAAGTACAGCATGTATATTTGTCAGCTAGAAAATACCGTCCTATTTAGAGCGTTTGTGCGAGCTATTTCTCATTAAAAGCGTAATATGCTCACATTCTCTTTACATTCTGTATATATTTAAATATGTTAATCTATAAATATCAGATCCATTCACGATGAACACTTGGCAGTAATTCAAATAAATTAATGTGGGATTATAGACGTATGCACCATTTGATATTATTATAATTTACTTAATATTGATAAATTATCTACTTTTTAAAAAGCGACCAATAAAGTACCTATTTAATCAAGAGAGTGACAAAGCATCACTTCAAAACTATTTAAAATAAATTATCTATCAAACAAACCTTAAGTTTCAAATTCTTCTTGAAAAGTCAGATTTAACATCTTCTCAAAATTTATGACTATTTTGGTTTGATTTCTCGAGGGTGTAATTTTGGTTTCATCTTTATAAGATACAGAAATATCGATTGTATCATCATTATTAAGATGTCTAATGATTACAAATAGTCTGTCGCCTCAGCTAGATTAATCATTAAAATTCAATATAAATATAAATAGATATTTAATTTTATATTAATTGGTCATTGACAGGTGTTACTCAGCCCCGGAAATCTTTGATCGCCAAGATGGTAAACTCTGACGTATTTGACTGCCCAGTCATTCACGACTGGTACACACCCATATGAGTAATCATACAATTGCCTAATCACAAAATTACCTAATCATATTTGAATGCGGTCGTATTGACCTCTCATTACAGACATTAAGTCTCCTCTTACACCATTGCTTCCAGTCCTATCTATAATTAGAGACACAAAGCAAAGAAGTCACAATGTCCTATCAGTATTGTAGTTTACATTTCATGCAATATTACCGTACACAAATACAATATAAAACAAAGTAAGCTGCCATAATTGGAATAAGGGAATTCTCCCAGAGAACCCACATATATGGGATAAATACTATGCTACAGTCTCTACATGGGTTTGCTGCACACAATATAATTTACTAATACACTGTAAATATCACAACTATAACATTAATAAATAATATGATATAATACATGGCTGTTTTCAAATACATTTAGAAGCAGGATGAACTGAAGTACAAAATCCTTTCTGAGGCATGAACAAGTCCGATGGTTTCATCACAGTCTTAGGCTCCTCTTTCTAGCTTTATGTTAACTATATTAGACATTCTGAGTCAATCCCGGTTTGGATTTTGACCATGTTTTTTTGTGACTAGCCAAATCAAGTTGACCCAGAACGTGTAGTAAAATTAGGCTGTCCATATTAATTCGCGCCTGAAGATTGAGATCAGATACTCCTCCCATTGGATGGACTCGTTATGTTTTCCTGTGTTTGAGTTATTTTCGGCTTCCCTGGTGCACACCGCCCACACTGTCCGCCAGGAGTTACTCAAGGGTATGTCTGAAACAATAACCACATAACATTCATTGGTTTCCGGTTCCGTTTGTGTTGGAGCTAATTAAGCTCGGCATTCTCAAATGCGGTTACCTATTGTCTGTGATACGAGAGTTTGTACAGCCAATATTAGCATATATATGTCATGAGGGTATGGATCTGTCATGAAGAGATGCTTCACTTACCGGATATAAGAATATTGACACTTTGTCTCGTCCGTGTCCATTGTCAGCCTCGCACTGATATGAGCCCATGTTGTCCTCCCAGTTTATTCCTCTTATCAAAATATCTCCATTTTCTAATAGCTAAAAATGGTTGAAAATGTGGACATCAGTAACAATTCAATGTATTAAAACATTATTTAACCTTCCTGTTATTTTATGTGCTATAATTAAAAGTAGTTTTTTATCAAACCACTTGAAAATGAAAGGAAACAAAGAAATCTTTCCTTTTTTTTATAAATTTTATGCATTTTGAAATATACTTTTTGTTGTGGATAAAGATGATATGGAAGATTTGCAGTTAGGGTAGAGCGTGTGTCCTTACCGTATATTGTCGATCGTTCTCTGTGATGGGCTGACCACTCTTGTCGAACCAAGTGATGCGTGGCTCAGGCGTGCCACTGGCTCGGCAGAACAACTGTACGTCCGCGCCCTCGAACTCCAACCTCTGAACCGTCCACATGAACACCCGAGCCGGCTTCCCTGCAGAGCCACATATAAACATTCAATCACCGTGCCACGCCAAATTACAACTTTTACCACGACCCTCACACCTGCTTTTTTTACATAATGCTGCGAATCACATGTGTCACATTTTAACAAGGTATTAAAACGAAGAATCGATAGTAAAATGATTTTTCTTGTCCAAATACAGTTCTAAATTTAACTATTGTAATCATTTTTAGAGGAATGACGTTCATAACACATTTTCACCAAAGATCAAAAGAAGTTCATATATGCATCATTTGATATCGATTTAGAACAGAAATGGTCAGTGAGGGGGTGGCTCTATTCTGTGCTGAACTCTTGACATTCAATGAGATACATTGGTAATTAATTTAGTTACCCGAGCTGTTACCAAAAGAACAATGCAGATGTGTGCACGTGAATATCGCCACCAGGGGATCTGACCGTTCCATGTTCCCATTTTCTTCAAACATGTTATGTTTCAATATGACCCTTTATAATTAGCATGAAGAGCTTTTGGCAACAATTAGAATGGTAGTTCTCTTACCTGCATGAAGCCTTTTTCTAATACAGCTGTCCACAAAGTCCGTAGCGATTGTATTTTCTGGAAAACAATTAGGAGACAAAATAAATATTAGGCGGGTTGGACGGGTATATATTAAACATGATATCACGTGACAGCGCTTACTTCGCGGATAGTGGATAGAAGCATTTATTTACATCATTTAAATGTATTTTACTGAAATAAGTTTGAGCGGCTATTGATAATATGTTAAACGTAAAAGCTACCTATTTCCAGGACAGTTTTGGTGGATATTCTCTGTGTTGGAGACTCTGCTACGCAGGTGTATTCTCCCACGTCATCTGGGGACACACAGTCAATGAATAGGCGAGACTTCGTTCCTCCAAGTCGCAGGGTTGGTTGGTTAGATCGTAGTCCAGATGTTTCGTACACAGCTTCGTCGTCCATTACAAAATTTGCCACTCCCTGTGAATATTAAAATATGCATTATTTCTTTACAGTAAGATTATAATAAAGGCAGAATTCTGTTTAACACATTGTGTATTTTTATTAATGTGTTTACTATGAAAGTTAATTTGTCTTTGGGCATGTCTACAAATGTAGTTGACTAGGCCTCTCTCCCTCACTTGCATCTCACAGCCTTATTTTCTGAAATCGGCGACATTGACCCTTTATTTTTTGGCCTGTGATTTTGTTATTTGATATTTGAAACGATGAGAAACTATGTCAGGTGAAGATGTAAATATAGTGTCACAAGATTCACTTAATTGATTGTAAGAAATGAGACATATCCACTGAATTATTTGACATTATTTTGCGTCGTTTACGTTCAGAAACATGATTAAAAATATTAAAGTTTGTTTGATGTGTGAATTTTGAAGTGTTTGACTTGTCATTTAAATGAGAACCATTCGCACGTACAGCAAATGGTGGTGACGTCTGCCTGTAATCAGGCCCAACCCCCAGCGCCACCTACCAGCGCTACCAACTAAATCGTGTACTTCCATTAAATAACTCAAGTGTTGATGACGAGAATACGGGATGGATGTTGAAATCCTATTTATGGAGTTCTCCTTTTTCCAAATTATTGATTAATACATTTGAATCGCACTACATAATCTGGATGCTGTTTTTGAAACTCTAAGCAATATCGCATCAACATTTTGAAAATCAGTCTGGACGCATTTTTGTCTCTCATTGGAGAGTTGTGTGTCTCTCATTGGAACAAAACTTACGGAAATAAATCTTTAGTTATTCTTACATTTCATCATTTCGACTAATTCAAAATTGAATTTAACATTACAAACGTATGAAAATTACATGCAGGTAAGAACTGATTGGTGTTGGAATTTTATAAAGTACTTCAATTATCCTATTCTTCGTGACAGTGACTTGTCATAAAGTTTATCTAAATATGTACACATTTTGGATAAATGTGATGCTGGCAGAAATATGTGATTCCTATGTGTGTTTCTGCTAATTCATCAACGGGAAGTCAGGAAAAGGTATTGTCAGTATCATTAAATGTGGAAATGGTGAAGACATAGCAGTTTTCGGTGTGAATCCAGATGTCAGTTTCTATCAGTGATATACAGCGAATCACAGCAGACACGATTAGATCAACCAGGAGGGACACATCCAGGAGAGACACATCCAGGAGGGACACACCCAGGAGGGATACACCCAGGAGGGATACACCCAGGAGGGATACACCCAGGAGGGACACACCCAGGAGGGATACACCCAGGAGGGATACACCCAGGAGGGATACACCCAGGAGGGATACACCCAGGAGGGATACACACAGGAGGGATACACCCAGGAGGGCCACACCCAGGAGGGATACACCCAGGATGGATACACCCAGGATGAATACACCCAGGAGGGATACACCCAGGAGGGACACACCCAGGAGGGACACACCCAGGAGGGATACACCCAGGAGGGATACACCCAGGAGGGATACACCCAGGAGGGATACACACAGGAGGGATACACCCAGGAGGGCCACACCCAGGAGGGATACACCCAGGATGGATACACCCAGGATGAATACACCCAGGAGGGATACACCCAGGAGGGACACACCCAGGATGGATACATCCAGGAGGGACACACCCAGGACGGATACAGCCAGGAGGGATACACCCAGGAGGGATACACCCAGGAGGGATACACCCAGGAGGGACACACCCAGGAGGGACACACCCAGGAGGGATACACCCAGGAGGGATACACCCAGGAGGGATACACCCAGGAGGGATACACCCAGGAGGGATACACCCAGGAGGGATACACCCAGGAGGGATACACCCAGGAGGGATACACCCAGGAGGGACACACCCAGGAGGGATACACCCAGGAGGGATACACCCAGGAGGGATACACCCAGGAGGGATACACACAGGAGGGATACACCCAGGAGGGCCACACACAGGAGGGATACACCCAGGATGGATACACCCAGGAGGGACACACCCAGGAGGGATACACCTAGGAGGGATCTATTCATGAGGAATACACCCAAGAAGGATCCATCTCCGAGGGATACATCCACAAGGGATACACTACTGCGAGGAATCCATCCCGGATGAATATATCCACAAGGGATACACACATGAAGGATACATCCACAGTGAACCGTCGACATTACCTGATAATTAAGACAAGGTTCTTGTGGGTATTAAAACCATTAAATAAGTCCTGGCACTCAATCCTGGGTTTTGATTCGGCGGATTTTGACGGAAGATGATATATTTTGAATGTAAGGTGACATATCTATTTGCATCATAAATTAGGTTCCTAATTGAGTTGAGTTGATGAGAAACATCTTTTTATGAACTTTTCGAACTGAGAGACGCGCGCGTGAAGACGCGGAAAAGGTCGTCTGTGATGCAAACGCTCAAAATATGTTAATATTATGATGGTAATCAGCGGTATACTTCATTTCAAAGATGATATTAGAGGATTCCCTAATTGATCAATTACGGTCGAAATTACAGCTATTTTACCACGTAGATGGAAACTAGATATGTGACAAAGATTTTGATGACAAATTTTACTTTTCTGTACTGGTGTCCTTGGCAATCTAAGTTTAATTTACACATTTTTGTTTTTCATTATATTTATTTAGAGCCGGTGGCAACCTCCTTCAGAAAAGTGCCTAATATTCGCTAAGTAACAATGATTTAAACAAATTAACAAACTTCTTTGTTGGTCATTAGATATTGTAAATATTTATTGTGAATTTATTTCAGAATCGCCATAGAAACGTTTTCATTCTTTCAACTCTTGAACTATGACCTTTTGAACCAAGCCCTACTGGTTATTGTGAAAGCTTCCAGCATTATCAATATCGTATGACAGGATAAGGTGTTTTTTTTCTTGATATCTTAATTATATTAACAAAATCCATATCGTACGACTCAAAAGCTCAGATGCGATGATATCTAAACTTTCCATTTTCCAATTGTTCACGTACTTTCACCAAATCATTATATTGTGAATATTATTTTTATAATTGCCCCGTAGACAATATAAGTAACGCTCCTTGGCATGGGTTTAACGTGAACTGATTCAGATCATTTTGTCAGTGTAACCAGTTAAAAATTGTCAATATGGAAGCGCTAGACAAGGAATGAATGAGTATGTCAGGATAAAGCCTTCCTTGGCATGCTAACTAACTTGACCTGGCAACTGGTAATGAAACAAATCATCTACAGACAACAAGTATTGACTTTGGCATCTAACACTCGGCAAGATGATTATTCTACTTTTTATGTTGATAAAGTTCACAGTAGGTCTCTGTGCATACCTATTTCACTTTTGACAACCGCTAATGAAAGGACGAATACACACGTGGCCTGTGCGAAATTCTTACACTTTCTGTATGTTACCTGGTTGACTTGACGGGAAGGAAAATTGTTTATTTCACTTCTCTTTACTGTTGACTTCCAGAAAGACCTATGACAAATAAACACTTTAGAGCGTTTTTCTACTTTTTTTTTCAACACTGCCCCTCGCATCATTGCATTTGTGGATACGTGGGAACATAAACTCCCGTGTCAATATAAAATGTCTATTTAAGATGTTTTCTTACCTGTGGGACTCTGGAGCCTTTGTAGAGCCAGTGGATGGTGGGGGACGGGCTGCCACCCGCGCTGCAGTGGAGGGTCACGCTCTGGCCCATCCGTGCACGGCTAATTTTGGCTGGTACTTGGTCATTGAAGAAAAGTCTCTCCTCATCTGAGTCCCCAAGAGGAAAGTTCATTCCAAAGCCAGGGAAGGCCATCACAATTGATGGGAAAGAGAGAAAAAGGCACAAAGTTAGGCACATTGTGTAGAGAGTGAAGTACAACATGATATGTATGTTAAAGGCTTGAAGGTAGCAAGGCGTGGCGCGCTGCGAATGTCAGTAATTTCAAATCGTCTGCTCTCTTCAGCGTCTCAGATGCAATGAGCACATGGAGTAGCGTCTCCACTTTATGATGGATGATGAAACACCTAGATCGCGCAGGCGTAACAATACATAGAGAGAATGGACTGTGAAAATGATTGGCCTACGTACTGTGTGTACACGATGCCGAGACACATCACACAATGAGGCTCCCAATAAGGAGGGGCATTACACTTGACTGTCTTCCATATGTCTGTGCCTTTTAATAGGCTCAATATTATCTTTTTACTATAGGAAATACATTACTTTATAAAATTCTTCTCTTTATATCATGAAAAATTCACTATCACTTCAAGTACTTTGCTATCAGTTATGAAGCCCACTTCATCAAAGAGATCAGGTGTGTGATATGTAATCATCTATTGATTTAGCTAAAAGATAAAACGAGATATAGGTAGTCTATACAAATTATGATTGATATAAAATCTAAACATAAGATTGAGATCTTTCTGACAACGGTGTCTTTTTTATTAAGATTGTGTCATTTTTGGAATCTGGGTTTGGCATAAAATCATTTTCATGTAACGTTCTGCTACAATTCACAATGGATAATTTCAAGTACAAAAAAAAGACATTTATAACCAAGCTCAGTCCCCGAAGTTTGATGGAGATGTAATTAGTTTGCATGAGGTTCTCGGTCAGATCCTAATAAACGTTTGCACATTTCTGA
Source organism: Amphiduros pacificus (assembly GCA_949316495.1). Taxonomy (NCBI): domain Eukaryota; kingdom Metazoa; phylum Annelida; class Polychaeta; order Phyllodocida; family Hesionidae; genus Amphiduros; species Amphiduros pacificus. Next base: position 8,878,945 of record OX439000.1, read on the forward strand.
CGGCTAGGTAACTTCGACATCGTATCAGTCCACGTATCAGCGACTCGGTGAGTGGCGGCGGTGCGCTCCGGCCTATTCGGCAGCTCGTATTGTCTTAACCATCCGCGCTGCCCGGTCCAAGTTAAACAATATCTCAATGCCCAGGCAATTGGGGTCACAGATTGCTCATCAAGAGGTTTGTGGAATTTTAAGTTTCAATGGCATATGAAATATATGATTTTAACTTATTTCAAAGGCTAAACATTTGTATTGATTTTAATTTGACAAAAATAGAACTTTTCCAAAGTAAAACAAATAAGAAGTCCGTATATACCAAATAACCTCCGATTTTATCTGATTAGGGAAACATTGAAGGGATAAAATCTGTTATATTGCAGACTTGCCATAATTTCTTCCCGGAAGCTTCACAGCATTATTTAGGGTCCCCTCTCAGTCCCCACCCACGTGCCTATGGAGATGCAATTTGGTACCCCCAACTACCCAGCTGAAGTCATGTGGATGGCAGGTTCCGGGTCAGGCAATTTAAGGAGAAAATGTGATTTTTCTTTGAATCAGTCTTGCTGAGTTCCAGACAATCTGACGGTCCTGCACTTGAGTCTTGGTGCATTGAGTGAAAGAAATATATCGCAGTAGATTCGCATTACACTTAATATCCCCTCTTTATTCCCAACTTGGCTTTGTGAGTATCTTCAGCCTTCGGTGTTGAGTTTTCAGATAATTGATGACTGATAAGGTCCTACATTTACAAATTGAAGTGATCAGTAATCTAATGGAAAATGTATACTTACAAAAATTTCCTTTTCCAGACTGTACAGATGATTGCTTACTAGATCTCTGTAATCATAAATTTAGATTTATACAGTTAATTATTAAAATATCTATCTATTTATAATTGTAGTCAATGAAAACTTTGGTGAAACATTATAGGTCTTCAAAATAGCTCTCTTTTTGGAGAAATATCCTCCATTTCCTAAATTGTCAACGTTTAGATAATTCTGAACTAGAATGAGGTCACAAGGGTCATTGTTGCAGTAGAGAGATATTCTGAACTAGAATGAGGTCACATGGGTTATTGTTGCAGTAGAGAGATATTCTGAACTAGAATGAGAACTAGTGATTGAAAGAATTTGACATAATTTACACCGTTTGGAACATTCAAGATATTTTCAAAAACACATTATAGATAAAGCTATATTACTTTTAAACCATTTATCAATTTAGCCATATAAAATATATCGATACCCCATACTATACAAAATTTATGATTGAAAATTATGTGACTGGTTATTCACAGTGTACTACAAATGTATTGCGAAATGGTTGGAAATCAGAGAGAATGCCCCCAGGGGGAGGGGTTGTTCCCGGCGAGACATCTCGGCCCTATCTATGTCCTCATAACCTTACGTCATTTCGTTATTCTGTCTGGGTTCATTTGGCTGCTTAGAAATTCCAAAATTCTTATCGGTGCCTCCTAAGGTGAAAGGGCCCATTTTAAAGGAATTCATTTATATACCATCAAATTCGCTCGTTGTGATTATTAAAGTGTGTACAGAGTGTGTATTACATAGCTTTGCTGAATACCACTGCAAAGAAACACGTGGCCGAGAACTTAGATTTGGGTACTACAAGAAGAAATACACATCTAAAACATCAACTATAATTTGGTGGTTCACCTTTCTTTTTTTTCTTTTTTTTTGTACTGATGATGCAATGCACAGACACTTGAGTCATATCCCTTGGGACAGAACCCCACGCTGGATGCAAGTCTGGCATGCAATACGTGCTGCTCGGGTCGTGTAGCAGCCCTGGGCTCTCACATGCATGCCCACGTACTGGTCAGTACCACATGGGGTTATAGGGTCACAGACAAACGCGTCGTCTAGGTCATGTCCTCTCTTCTGCCGAGGGTGACACTATCAGGTCATAGGGTCAATACAGGGTCAAATTTACCCGCGATATGGCGAGTTAAGTGGCTCGCAGTCACAGTATGCCAGGCGCTCGCTGCAGTCACGGCTTCAAACTTCCACAGCGCAAGCTTGGCCAGAGTCTACCATTGCTTATCCCTAGTTCACTAAGCATTGCGATTGCTTATCCCTAGTTCACCAAGCATTGCGATTGATGATTGGTGAATGTCAAGCATCTGAGGAATAAAACAATGGGGGGAAGAGCATTGAGAGAGTACTTCCAAGAGATGCCGCCTGAATCCATAGAGTGCAACTTGGCTGATCCAATTATACGTATAAACTCTCCCGCTATTAATAGATCCATCTCATCAATATTACATAGCGGCAAATAAATCTTTATGCTGTAATTAGAGACCCTCCCCCACTGTGGGGGAGGAATATAGAATCAGATTTGCCTCGGGTTGGTACTTATGATAGTGGTATGCTTGACTTTTTTGACAAAAAGAATATGTATACCTTCAATGTTTGATATAGGAAGGACGTGACTTTCAATATATATATCCATATACCCTGTATTCCGTGTTAAGGCTGTTTCAAGCACACCCAAGTTATGTGTGCTCTAAATTGGACCAAAAACCGCAGAGGAATTTCTAATTCTTGCTTACAACGATTATAATTGTATACAATCTTCCTTTATCGTGTGTAATTTTGACATAATAAATTTGGAGAAATGTAAAGGCCAAAATATTCCTACGATTCCGAGGCTGTTTTCTTGTTATCAGTTTGGCAGATATCCTTTGACCTTTATAAAAGAAACCAATATAGAAACAATTAAGTATATTGAACAACCAATTGATGCACCAAGACTAAGATGATAGTCTGATTTCACTGCCTAGATTCAACACACATGGGGAGCTGCTCATTTATTTTTTCAGTTGCCATTTCTTATTAAGCACCGTCATCAATCTCATTTTTCCTGATGCTCTCATTTCTTCTTAAATGTGTCATTAGTTTCACAGTTCTTAAGTGTCTATAGCAGCACACTCGTGGTTTCCTGTGATGCAAAGTAGGCCCATGATAATATATCTAGAATGAAAAATCATTTAGAATATATATCATCATTTGAATGTAACATATCACGAACTGAATGTAATGCACGGTGTAAGTTTCCTGATCAAATCTTTCAGTTTGAAGTATGGAAAAGAACCTAGTTACATAATGTTGATGACTCACGCTCGGTTTGTATAAGGTTTCATAACTTAATCGCCTAATAATCAGATTCACATAGCTGATAGTTCGTAAACAGGTGACGCTTACTGTATCGCTATGCCTATGGAAACATTTCACAAACCTTTTCCGTTGACACTGTATTTTACCCCTATAAAATGACTACTTGAAATACTTAATCTGATATACCCATTAATTCCATGCGACCACGTCGTACAATTAGTATTTTGTTTTAGATTGGATGATTGTAATGATGTATCAAATGATTATTAATACAGCACCACTGAAACAACCCACGTGTGGCCTAATATTTAATATGACACTTATAATGACACCTGATAATGAACGTCTTTGTGATGGATCTCTGTCCTCACATACAAATGCATTCTGTGGAATAATACTAATACTGGATATTATATAACCGTCCGCCCTTCACCACAGACGACTCGGTCAACCCATATTTAGTTTGTGTGTGAGTCTATCGTGGGAAGTGCCAACCATCCTATGGGCCACAGATCCAAAATGGCGGATGTACCGTGATAACTTCCGGTCATATGGTCATTTTTTGAACAGTAAAAATGGGTGACTTTGTCGTGCATTGCAGGTCATGGGTCTTCCAGGTTGCCAAACCGCCACCTGCCACTTTAAAGTTTGGCGTCAAAGTGTCTCCTTCGATCTTTGCTATGGGAGCGAAATTGCTCTTCCAATTGTGTTAGGCACAATATGCTAAACTGAAAGTAGCTTACATATCAGTTAGCTTGCATATGGTTTGCAAGAATACGCCAGGGTGTGTTGCTGACAGAATCTGTCGTAACAGGTTTATTCATGATGACACATTTATCCAGAAATTCCCTCGATTCCAGTTTCACATTGGAATCAATTAGGGAGAATTACATGGATAGACTGGAAGCTGCTGGTCGGGATAATCATGATATTGGTCACCTGTAGTTTGTTGTGGGCTAATTGGATTATAAAGGTCAATAACACCGCCCATAGCTGAAATACGTCTTTTAAATTCAACCTGGAATCCCTACATTGTTTCAACGAAATTCATATATATATATATCCCTTTGGAGAAAAAGAAATTTTACATTTGCTGACTCGACATAATGGTAGCAGATTTGTCCTCGGCGAGGCGTTTTCTGTCTCGCATGCAGTGCGAACAGCCCACAGATCGACTTTGCGTGACTATCATCCGTCACGATACTGAATTATTCCCGATGACACTATTTGCATTCGTCTAGACCTCATAGAATCAATCATAATAAATTGATTTTGCAACAATTCATGCGCTATTGTTGATTAATGATATTAGCTCACATCGAACGTAAACATGTATATATGTGTGTGTTTGTTGGTGTAATGTAAAGCACGTGAAAGTCAAAACGACATCAAAAAATTTTTAGGATAAAAAGACATTTTCAAGAGTGAGATTGGCAAGACATGATTTCTTTTCAATACAAGTGCATGCTAGACTCACTTAAGACTGGACATTTATTGCAGGAAATCCATTTTCGGGGATTTTAAAGATAGATTTTATTGTTCGATTTGTAATTTGTGTTATCATTTGAGGTAATTTAGTCATACAGTTGACCATATCAAAGGGCCGAAAATAGTAAATCAGACAAGCCAATCCCCTTCTACATGCCTCGGAATTTAAGAATATGATAATCTTACTACAGAGCTAAGTCTTTAGAATTCATGGACATAAAGTTAGCCTTTACGACACCCTTTCCACATTCTTATTGCATGGACATTGAGTATGGCGGCCAACGTTGTCTGCAGGTGGGACGCAGTGAGATACAAAGCCATGATTTGGAATGTATTGCGAAATACACGCACAGTTTCGGAAATTCCCATTTCTAAATGCGACCTCCCTGGGGTTGACAAGCACCTGTGATAGAAGGGCGGGGCGTGGGGGGAATTCCCGGGTAATTTAATAACTACTGCAGGAAGTCTACTTAACATTCCTGCGTGGGAGAATGAAACAGAATAAATAAAATCCACAACTTTGGCCAATCGGGATCGATTTTAGGAAAATACAAAAGCATGAAATAAAAAAATATTGAAGCTTACCACAGAAAATCCATTGACAAGGCTGCTTGCAGTCAACGTAGTCAGTAGAGTACACACGAGGATACATTTTGTCGTATCATCCATGTCTTCTTTTTTTCCTGGATAGCTCTGGAAGGAGTGTACAGCTTATTATATCTACTTCTTATTGTTAGCGCCTTATTTTTTTTACAACTATCTGACTTTCAATAGTGAATTACAAAAGTCAGTGGAGCATGAGAGTTAGATGATTGTGATCCAGTGTTCCCGGACAGTGTCACTTGGCTTTTATGGCGCGAATACTTGCCAGGTCGGGCGCAACGCTTTCTCTTATATTGGCAGGCCGTATCAACATATCGATTAACAGCTACAATCATACACTTAACTTTCTGTTTGTCCTGGAAACTGCATTTGCATTCCCTTATATGGAATATGCTTCCGCCTCCAGAACCATCTTGGCCAATCAGAGATCGGGTTAAGTCGTCAAGTCACGTGATATTCACCATGAATGAGCTTAGTTACAAGTATGTAGTAAAGCTTAAGAATTATAAAGGTTAGAATATGTGCTGAAAGAAAGTCCAACAGAAGTCCTGCAGAAGTTCTACAGAAGCTCTGAAGCAATGGAACTGTTGTTAATTCCATGCAGGTCATTCAACTCTCATACTCTTTTCATTCAATTAAGGGCGGATCATCAATCTTTGGGGGGATTGATTAAAGTGGAAAAAATATCGGTGATATCACTTGGTTGGGATAAAGAGGCAATACTAAAAATGGCCTCGAAAAAAGGCTACACTTAAAGTCATATAGACAACGCATGTATTTCAAGGCAAAAAACCTGATATATAGAAAAAGTCAGTATGGAAAATTATGTGTGCAGGACAATGTGACCACGACTTAAAAGTGCATCGTCACAGCAGCGCTGAACACTAGAAATGTGTCAAATATTTGTGGCTATTACATTACGTAATTATGCAGGCTTATAATGACCACAGAAATCCCTCATAAAGGGACAACAGGAAGTCAATGACGAATGGCAGTACGTGACTGTGCGCTCATAAAGTATGGTACACATCATATTTGACAATTCAGGTTTCAAAGCATGCAACTATTTTAAACCTTTAAAGCTCGACTAGAATGGATCTACGATGTGTTAAAAGTCCCGATGAAGATAACCAATAATCCCATGTTATATAATAATCATTCTCGTCACGGCAAATCGCATACTTGGTCTGGTCATTTTGGATGGCAGCCAGTATGAGTGCAATTATTATTAATAGCAATTCATTTTATACCCCTGTTATATTGTGCAGACCCTATCAAGCTATCAGCAGATGGCGGACACGAATTCTCATCAACTGCCAGAACAAATTGTAAGACGTAACCACAATAGTTTAGTTCATATCTCTATAACTTGGGTGGGTGACAAAACCACGAGAAACGTTCAAAGGTTTCTTCTGACTTCCTATCAGCATTTATTTTAGATATACTATATCAAAGTGATACACGTAATATATCAATTAGCCATGCAGAACACATATCCCAATCGTTTTATTTCCAGATTAAGAGTTATATATATATATATATATATATATATATATATATATATATATATATATATATATATATATATATATATATATATATATATATATATATATATATATATATATATATATATATATATATATATACTCAAGGTTTGCTTCAATCTTACTCTAAGTTTATAAATTTTGAATATATTTTAGAATAGTCGAATACAGACCCGGAGACATTGCCATTATGTAATCGGGTCACATTCAGGAACCATTATCTACCTCTAACAGAATTATCAAATGTTTATCTGATTTTATCAGATCTTTCTTAGAATCGCATTTCACCATAATAATCTCAGTTAGCCAAAATCTTATTTCACCTTAATTCTTTCAAACGACAACATTGTTAAATAATGTTACAGACACATAGTGGCAATTGTACATTTTGTATTGGTTATATATATATAAAGCTTGCATGTAGCCCTAAACTATTTATGGCAACTTAAAAGATGCCCAAGGGAATGCAAACCTGAACATCTGGTCCTCATGATCATTGACATATTTGCCAAGGAGCTTAAAGAGTACTACTGTTAGTTAATTAATTTTGTATTTATTGGATTTTATATCACTTTCAACATTAATTCAGCAACAACACGACAATACCCCCATGTAGTAGATATAGTTCTGCCTCATTGGATTGTCATGTCGCAATTCCTTAACATGACACCTACCCAGACACAGATATACAAGGACAAAAGTTGAACCCTTCAGGCAAAGGTCTCACAATGAAATGAATGAAATGATGTAGAACCCAAAATTAGCACACCGATATAACCATACTAATGTTTGTTGACACCTGTGGAGCAGAGTAACAAAATAATTTATCAATTGATTCACGCAAGTAAAACAGTAGCTATTTCTCCAGTTTCTCAAAACGTTTTTTTTCACATGGCAATGAAGGTCCCTAGTGTTGTGATTCATTATTTCCTGTTTTCCCAAAATGCTTACGCAAACATTGGTACGAATAGCTTGAAATAGTGTTTTGGATTCCACTCGAATTTATTATCTGATATTCTTATCCCTATATAGGGACCCAACGCCCTGCTCATTTCGAGGAGTGTTTGGGACCCATCTGTTGCATATCACGGAGGAATAACAATACAAATCATTGGACACTAGATGGACCGAGAAGGAATCCATTAGTACGTTATGCAATGTGTCTTACGATAATCAGCAACAATGCTCTATATGACATAACCATGGTTTAATGTAACTCTAATATGTAAATGCAAAACTTCTGGCGTCCAAATGTTGTTTGAGAGTTCCAAGAAGCACACACACTGTGAGAAGGTATCAGTTTATGACAGGTGATCTCTTATACATTAGCAATTAACATACACTGCATTGCTCTTAAAACACTTCCTCTTTTGTTTATATATATCATACATCATTTCTTCCTTGTCTCAACAAGATAGCGATAACACTTAAGCATACTAATTTCTTTCCAAACTTAGAGGTCACTTGTTAATGATATGAATGGAATAATCCAACTTTCATTCTTTTCATCCTTTTGGAAGCTCAAAGGTTTCCAATTTAAAGGGACCATATACTATTTTTCAGTGACATATGACATCGCTCTTGAATATTTCATAAGAGAGCATTACTCATGTAAAAATAATCCAGCCTCAAGTTTTCAAATTATGTGATATATTTTATAATATACACCGCAGAGAATCTCTTTACCTGAAAGACTAACTTTCTGCCCAAGAGATTGTGTCTGACGTAATTGACAAAACTATGAAGGCAAATGTTTTTCAGCATGGTCATGGATGAATACTGGACAAGCTCTATCAATGCACAGAATGTTGTTATCAATCTGAAAAAATATGATCCCCGTTTGTTTATTTATCATGTCGTCAAGCCTGGAATATATCATTCGGCAGGGTTAAGTGACAGAGAATAACTATTAAATGACACAATCAAGAGAATGGAACATCTTCGATTATTTCCTAGTCCTTGAATTGTTGGGACATTTATTTCATCCAGTGGTTGATTTGTATTCAATATCATTGACAAAAAATATCAGATAAAAACACAGAAAAGAACCACATGGACATATGATCTATCTATCCAGTATAGCAAAAGATTGGAATATTTTTAATAGTAAATATAAAACGCAATTCGTTATTCAGATCGTTGTTGTATGGTCATTGTTGAAATGACAATTCATCTGGTATTTTTTTAGGCAATTTCTACAAAGCCTCACATACATATAAACTCACACATACTGATATTCTAACAATAAGTAAGATTTGCCTGCCTTATTTTCAGTCATTTTCAGTCATTCCCTGTTGACTGTAGATCAGCCAGTCATGAAGGACCTCGAATAAATTTGAGCCTATCATTAGCAATACAGACCAACAGATCAAGTAAACAGGCATTTTCTAACTGAATATATTTATACATGACAATGTCACAACCTTTGTTATAACATTTCGTATAAATGAGGGGTTCACATTTTATCATCACTGAAAGCTCAATTTAAGTAGTCCAAACAGTATGAAAGATGATATATATAGAATAAAACACAATTCAGATCTCGAGTAACCCCGGTTTATCCAAGTCCTGTTTGGAATTATCGTTTGACCCTAATTATTAAACATGCACACATTCATTTTCTCAATTGTTTGCTGAATGAATTTATTTCGACACGGCCAGAACAAAAGACCGGATAGCAGAGAGCAACAGAAGAAGTCGACATCACGCATACTCATTTCACTCAGTCTTACACCCGGATCCAAGGTCCCGTTCATGGGGAGGAAAATGTCTTTAATCTGTACAAACTTGAATTATTTAAATAACATAAATAAAGAGAACACCAGGACATTTGGTAAGTAAGCCGGTGATACGTCCTTAATATTGCCCACTGTATCTTCAGTGCTCATTTCTTAAGATGTCAGTTCATAGGTCGTGGTTCGTGTTATCGCTTCTAAATGATGATTCAAATGAATTTGTTTGTTTGTTTGGGGTTTTATATCACTTTCAACATTATTTCAGTCATTTCGTGATTAGACCTACTTGTAGCAGATATAGTGCTGCCTCACTGAATTGTCATGTCACATGGCCGGGGTTCGAACCCATGACCATTGGATCACCACAGAGGAACTGGTGCTAATAAGCTGGCGCTCTTACCAACTGCGCCACAGCCCGTGGCCTTCATTCAAATGAAATATCTAATACACTTTTTTAAAAATGAGTAGGGCATTAAGTTCCAGTGGCAGTCTTCTGTCTGATCTGACATAGTCCCATTTGTGCTGGAAAGTTCGTGCACGCTGTATATATGACTTGCGTTATGGACGAGGCTTCCGCGGACGTCCAAGTTTTAGAAATAATTTTAGAAAATGTTTTTTTTTCTGGAAAATAAGAAAAACCCTATTTCTATCCAAATATGCAATAATTTGTTTTAAGGCTTTGTATTTAACATCAGTTGTTAATTTTCCTTATTTCCTTATTCATGGAACCCATGATATAATGTAATCAATTTTGATACAACGAAAGTTCGCCCTGAGAGTAAAGGAATTTCGTATTTCAACCTTTTGCAAAAAAATCTTGAAAGAGATCTAAGATGTCGTCAAATACGGATGATATATAAACAATCCATTACATAATTATTCTATGCTAATTTAAGCAAATTAAGATTTGTAAGATTTTACAGCAAAAGTAACCGTAGATGCATAACTCTTACAATAAAAGTTGCTGTCAATTTATAGTAAAACATTTAAAAAAAGCTTAGCAGTATATTAACAGCAAATTTACTGAGAACAACTATTTGCAGTGTGGGGGGCTAACATTTTCAAGTGTATGTATATTCCAATGGTGTTTAATTATAACATTGCAAGATGGCATTCATACAGGTGTGGCAGTGATTGCCTAAATATTTTCCCCGTGTAATTTAAATATCCCTTTCATCACTTTGATTGTTTAAAGGGATTAAGCACCGATTTTGAAAAAAATGTTTAAAATTCACTTATTGGTAATAAATGTACTTGTCTTTCATGTCTATAAACTTTTTGAATAATGCATCCCCATCATTGTCTGTAAAACCTATTTGAACAAGACCTTAATATATAGGCCCCTAATGAAAGCACACTCCTTTCTTGGCGTCATTTTTATGTGGAGTGTCATCATAGAGGCACTGAAAGGTAAAATGACGCCATAAGAGTATGGCAATATGCTTATGACGTCATAAAATGTATTGTCCTTTGAATAGTACCAAAATGACGTCAAACAGTGCTACCCTACTTTGAGCCTCAATTGAGGTCAAATAAAGTTCACACTACCCGTGTTTACCCGTCACGTGCTGGGAGTGCAACTGCTATGTCTCATAGCAACATATCATATTACTCTATTATAATTTCAATCTGTCATTATGTTCATATGTGGCTAAGCTTTCAAAAACACCAAATTGTAGAATTGATGCTTAATACCTTTAATCAAGTTCTGAAGTCATGCAAGATATATACCTGAGTATAGCAACTTTATTCACCTGAATTCAACTCACTATCATTGTCAAGTTGTTTATACTCTGATAAGTTCGCCCACTTTCCATTATAGATGTGCATGCAATCAGTATTGAAAATAAAAGATACAGGAGAGTATCAATCCCAGGCGACAACTGTACTTCCTGTTCCGTGGTAAGTGTCCATTTACTGGAAGTCATCACACTTTACCTGGGTTTTAGGTCTTCATACTCATACCTTGGACCTCCAACTGTGCTCAAAGTTTTGCCATTACATTAGATGCATTAATAAATACTCAAAAAAACTGAATCAATCAAGAATTTGTTTTTGTTGTATAAACTGAAGAATTGATCACATTCACCCACTCTCAAATAACACGATTCACGTTACTTTGGTACACATACAGAAAAAAGTGGTGTTGAATCATTAATGTATTTGTATCGAGTTTATAGAGACTCAGCAGGGATTATGTAGTGGTTGTGGTCAGTTACTAATGCACGTAGCAATGTTTACAGTAATGAACGGGAATACACGTCTCCCTCATAATGCACTTGATATCGGTATATCTATTACCAACTATATGTATTCAAGCGCCAGGAGCAGGCAATGTCTGGATAGGCGCTATATACAAAACTTCGATATATAATTATTAATTATTACGTGTGTGTGTGTATGTGTGTATGTATGTGTGTGTGTATGTGTGTGTATGTGTGTGTGTGTGTGTGTGTGTGTGTGTGTGTGTGTGTGTGTGTGTGTGTGGATGTGTGTGTGAGAGAGAGATATGACATGGTTCTCAATATAAGTCCCTAAAGATCGTGTGAAATCGTGGATATTCACAATTTCTATTATTGGCTTGGCATCTACTATCAATTCCACGTGTTTATTGCTTTGTTATTGGTTGTAATCAACATGGAAGCAGTGGCGAAGCGGCTTACTTTGAGCTGAGATTCATCCCCACATATCCAATGCTACATGCCCACTCTGACTGAGCACTGACCCAATCTCACTCCATTTTAACATTGAATTTATATTATTTCTGCCTGCTTTTGAAAAAAACAAGACTTTACTTACCCCCCGAATTGTACTGCACCAAGATGTACTTATCTGAGAAAGTGTTTGTATCTCTAGGGACGGAACTGATTAAAAATTTCATGGAGAAGTCAAACCCCTCTTGACATTTTGTGACACTTGTCCTCTCTTGACCAGTTGGGTATACTCTACAGCTTACCCTAAACCTGTTGGGATATGTGACAGCTAGACAGCTACATAACAGAGAGACAGCTACATAACTGAGAGACAGCTACATAACTGAGAGACAGCTACATAACTGAGTGACAACTACATGACTGAGAGACAGCTACATGACTGAGAGACAGCTACATGACTGAGAGACAGCTACATGACTGAGAGACAGCTACATATATATATCTGCCACACGTAGGTCTCATCACAAAATGACTGAAATAATCTTGTAATGTAAGTGATGTAAAACTCCAATCGAACAAGAAGGAGACATCTAAACCAGATAAATTAATAAATTAATAATCAGGGGTTGTCTGTCTTGAAACAGTATCTAATGCTTCGAGAATGTGTGCTACACAAGTTAAATGAGAGATAGCTTCGTAAGTGATGCAAGAATAAATAGATAAACATTTACAGCTACATAAGTGATGCAAGAATAGATAAACCCTTACAGCTACGTAAGTGATGCAAGAATAGATAAACCCTTACAGCTACATAAGTGATGCAAGAATAGATAAATCCTTACAGCTACATAAGTGATGCAAGAATAGATAAACCCTTACAGCTACATAAGTGATGCAAGAACAGATAAACCCCTACAGCTACATAAGTGATGCAAGAATAGATAAACCTTTACAGCTACATAAGTGATGCAAGAATAGATAAACCCTTACAGCTACATAAGTGATGCAAGAATAGATAACCCTTACAGCTACATAAGTGATGCAAGAAATAGATAAACCTTTACAGCTACATAAGTGATGCAAGAATAGATAAACCTTTACAGCTACATAAGTGATGCAAGAATAGATAAACCTTTACAGCTACATAAGTGATGCAAGAATAGATAAACCTTTACAGCTACATAAGTGATGCAAGAATAGATAAACCCCTACAGCTACATAAGTGAAGCAAGAATAGATAAACCTTTACAGCTACATAAGTGATGTAAGAATAGATAAACCCTTACAGCTACATAAGTGATGCAAGAATAGATAAACCCTTACAGCTACATAAGTGATGCAAGAATAGATAAACCTTTACAGCTACATAAGTGATGCAAGAATAGATAAACATTTACAGCTCCATAAGTGATGCAAGAATAGATAAACCTTTACAGCTACATAAGTGATGCAAGAATAGATAAATCCCTACAGCTACATAAGTGATGCAAGAATAGATAAACCCTTACAGCTACATAAGTGATGCAAGAATAGATAAACCTTTACAGCTACATAAGTGATGCAAGAATAGATAAACATTTACAGCTACATAAGTGATGCAAGAATAGATAAACCCCTACAGCTACATAAGTGATGCAAGAATAGATAAACCCTTACAGCTACATAAGTGATGCAAGAACAGATAAACCTTTACAGCTACATAAGTGATGCAAGAATAGATAAACATTTACAGCTACATAAGTGATGCAAGAATAGATAAACCCCTACAGCTACATAAGTGATGCAAGAATAGATAAACCCTTACAGCTACATAAGTGATGCAAGAATAGATAAACCCTTACAGCTACATAAGTGATGCAAGAATAGATAAACCCTTACAGCTACATTAGTGATGCAAGAACAGATAAACCTTTACAGCTACATAAGTGATGCAAGAACAGATAAACCTTTACAGCTACATAAGTGATGCAAGAATAGATAAACCCCTACAGCTACATAAGTGATGCAAGAATAGATAAACCCTTACAGCTACATAAGTGATGCAAGAACAGATAAACCTTTACAGCTACATAAGTGATGCAAGAATAGATAAACCCTTACAGCTACATAAGTGATGCAAGAATAGATAAACCCTTACAGCTACATAAGTGATGCAGTTAGAGACAGGTGCAAAAGTAAGGGAGAGCTAAACAATTAAAAGACGACTATGTAAGTGAGGAATAGTTCCACAAGTCAAACAGACATATAGATTCACAATTTCACAAGAGACAAGAAAATAATGGAGAGACAGCTATATAAGTTAGAGACAGCTACATGAGAACGAGGCATTCAAACAAGCAGGATACACCTAAGCCAGTAAGAAACAGTTGTACAAGTGAGACTTGCATAAAGAACCAAAAACAAGTTAAAAACGGCTGTTCAAATGAGAGATAGCTGCAAAGGTAAGACAGAACTACACAATTGCACAAATAAGACAGACCCACAGTTAATGAAACTAGATTCAAAGTCACCCATACATCTGTAAAGAAAATTTGAGGAAAACTCAAGGGGGTTATAATGCGTGCGTCACAATACACTTTCACGTGGGGTCATTCATGATAATATTAGAGGGTTGTTTTATCTCAACTGCACATACCACTATAAGTCACTTTTATTTCCAACAGATAAACTGATATAAAAAATCCCTCTGAGACAGATAGAATTGCTAATCGCTGAAGACTTTAAGGCATAAAATAATATCACTTCATGTCCATGTCTCATGCCATATACTATCGTCTTTTAAGGAAATAAAGAATCTTAAAATCCGGATAGCTCGTGATTTTATTTAGATAAACGTGAAAAGGTACAAAACATTCGAATATATTATCGGAATGTATCATACCTTTGAATCATGTCTATCAATAGATTCATGTTGAAATCTAAAATAAGATGTCAGTTATGCTCATTTTTTCACTTTTTATATCGGAACTATATATATATGACCCAGTATAGTTGTAATCCGATAGAAAAAGGGTCCAATGCAAAGCTTGGGCGAAGTTAATTATCTCGAAGGTGGGTGAAGAGGTTAGCTTCAAATGTCTTAATTTTACATGTCTTATCAGGAAACAATGGTTTCATCAAATCATTAAAAGCATAGTTTTCGTGATTGTGGTTATACTGATAAAGTCGCACTGAAATTGATTTCAGTGCAATGCTGCTCCCAGTAAAATGTATAAAGATTGGTGCAATTGTTTCCTGACAATATGTTTTCTTGTAATTTCCAACGAGTAAACTCGACGTTAAATGTCTAAAAGAATGCTTCGTGTATCACCATAAAAGGCATATTTAATTGGCTGTGAAGATTAGATAGAAATATATATCTGCTTTGTAAGAAAGGAGTACAGAATTTGACATTCTGGGCAATCTGCCAAACTTATTATGTTCTAACCTAGATCATGAGTTGTCATGTCTATATGTGCATAGCCCTTGATAAGCGACCCATAAGTGACTGTTTGATAATATAAGACTGATTATCGCCGTGGAGTGTCACTCATAACTATGTTTATCAACACTAGGTTTATCGCTAATATGACCGGTTGTCTCGATGCCAAAGTCAAGGAGGTCTCATGTGATTCTTATTGGGTCAAAGAGTTGTATTGGATTTGTATGTGAATTGATATGAGATAAAGGTTCCCAAGGCAAACTTTGTCAAGCCTCTGAACTCCGCGACCCCACTAATCGCTCAAAAGAAAATTAATGTCAGACCCCACATGTATCATTTATATATAAATCATTGTAAGTGCTAGAATATTTTGGTATCAAAGAGTCACATGTATGTTGGTGTATTTGTACATAAAATAAGCACAAAGTTACAGGTATACTAAGGTAAACATCCTCCTCTATTTACTTGTCTCAGGAGGGCCTCAGAGCAGAGTATGATTGCAGAGCCTGATATATACTAAGCGCTGCAAATTTTCCTTTTTACTTATTGTATGAGTGAATGTCATTTTTACGTCATGTGCACATGTGACGTCACAACTCCATTCATCGCACTACAAGGTGTCATACTCCATACCCACCCAAGAACATTTCAGAAAACATAAGCGACGATTCCAAAAATTAATCCCATACAGTAATTTGGCCAACTGGGGTCAGTCTTGCTAAGTGGTAAATGTAACATTCCTGTGTCCAAATGAGCAGGAAGTAAAATTAAATCATTTCGTTGAAGATCCTAATATTTGTTGCCCATATTAGGTATTCAGTTCGGAAGAATAACTTAACTTTGAATCATAAACGAACTTTTAAGTCTGGATATAAATTAACTGAAAATTATGAAAAAATTGACAGAAAACTCAAAACTTTGACCCCTGTGTGTAAAACTCAAAACTTTGACCCCTGTGTGTGCGAAATTTGTTATCAAGTAAATTATATCAGATTGAAACTGTAGCCTTCAGCACAGAATTTAGGATATGATCGATCTCAACCATGAAACTGAGAATTCTAGTACTACATTAAGGAGATTTGCTTTCCAAAAGTAATGAGCATTATTTTGTGATTTAACATCCAATAAATAAAGGATTTTTACTTAATATATCCCTCCTGTTGTTCGAATAAAAGAGCGATCAGATCATTTGCATACAGCACACAACCTGACATTTGAAGCAAATAGCTCATGAGAATCCAGACTGACATTTCAGCTGAATTTCACCCTTATCTTGAAAATTCAATTAAAGTAAAGCTGACATTTATATACCGCTGATACCAGACAATGTCTGCTCATAGCGGTTGATAGTAACTGGCCAGGATTCGAACCTAGAACCCCTGGATCTCAAGGCGAATATTCTACCAATTGAGCTATTTCGGCCAGATAATTAAATTTGTCAGAATGCTGCCTTTATTTGCTTCTTTCGAAGCCAAATCTCAATATCGAGTCGTTATTCCTGAAGGATTGAATTATTCCAAATGAAAGCGAATGGCAGGTGAAAGGTTAGACCGTGGGTGGACGATGAAATGTGTGCGAACTTTGTTACATATTTGACGCTGTAACTGACCACACAATGTTCTCTTGATTTCGATATTCATCGGAATCAAAGGAATTTAACACTTCAGATCGCGGCCATTTCAAGATAGGATGAGGTTTGATTGTTTTGAAGATGGAAGCAAGATTATCCAAAGCTGTCCAGAGGTACGCCGCAATTGGTGTTGAGCACCTGGCCTTAGGATGTGGTCGCCAAGGAGTGGTGATGGGTTCTCAGAACTTGGACGGCTTGTAACCACAAAATCAGCCCGGGTTCGCTGTACTCCAATATCAACATTGGAAATGGGTCAAACGTTATTCGTGGTGACCTCATGCAGGACAGGAGTGCTTCACACAATATCAATAATACACACTGATGCTATGCGCCATGGGAGTGGGGCGTGGGTATGATGCAATGCCAACCCAAGCCGATGACTCACATACTCCTATGTGCAAATACCTTGTAATAATGATAATGATAATAATAATGAAAATAAAGTTTATATTGCGCTTATACCATACAATATCCACTCATAGCGTTCAATGAAATACTTTATCTGAGAATTGAAAATGTCTTAATACTTTTTAAGGCATTCTTAGGATAGAGGTCGTTTTGAGTATCGGGGCTATAAATAAAGCCTTGTGCCCTACGCTTTTTAACTGAGATGGGGAATCTTCAGGTCAAGTTTGGTCATCTACAATTATTTGACATTTTTGGTGCAATATACCAATACGCAGATTATCAACTTGCATAAAAGGGGCATCTTAAAGTAGAAATTTCAATTTGAGACGCTTGGATAATTGGGGTGGATCTACCTGAATATCCTTTGGCTGGGCATGAATACGTGTTGACTGAGTTTCAGCCCCCTCCTCATGTTAGCCTGCCTGGATACCATAGCCATCTCTTGAGTCTTTTGTTTGATTCTGCTTTTCTCGAGACATGCCCATACATCCCATTTAGAACCTTAGGAAAACTTAATGATGACATTTCCTGATAATTGTATGCAACCTATGAAATAAGTATTAATAATAAATGCTTTTAACCATTGTTATATTGACGCATGGTTAAAGTATAAGGTCTGTTTGACCTTGTTATTTATACAGTATCTTCATTTTGGGAATGCCCAATAAGAGTTCAAAAGCATAATGCTTCCTCTCAAAAGTAAACAACTTCATTGTGATGTCATATCATAAAAGCATGTTTCCTGTTTAAAAGGAAAATAAACATCATTGTGATGTCATTCTGGCCACTGAAATCTAAAGGAAAGTCAATACGATTCAGCCACATTGGAAAATGGTGTTAGAGCCCGTCATTCCAGCAGGCCCTTCCCATCTCATCACTTTAAGTAAGTCCTTAATTTTTCAATAGAGTCATAACAAAATACTTGAACTTCCATTTTTGTAGTCATAAATTATGATGAAGAGGAACATTTTCATTTTCCTAATTTTATAAATTTGCAGGTTTACCGAAGCGAAAGGGTAAAACTAGTATGGACAGCATAAAGGTTCATAAGGGGTAGAACCATCAAGAATATGTGATTAATCAAGATAAACCATATGAAATATTATATGATTAGGCCTATTTTTCAGTTCTGATTATTGATTCTTTGTGGATGTTCCATACATAGGTGATATATAATAAGCATATTTCCCAATCAGCTATAAAACAAAACAAAGTACCAGACGTAAAAAATGAAGGAAAAATTGCAGTCAGCGGAGGGTCTTATGTTTGTCAAGGCACGCATTGGACAAAGGCAAGGGAGTCCGTATGAAGAGAGCTAACCTGATGCCTGTAATTGCCACTGCAAACAATGTTTTTCACACAAGGAAGCCCTCCTAATATGTAAAGGTTTCACTTTTTTAAACAGTTTTCCAATCACTGTGGTTCTCATCAGTCAAAGCCATGTATTGCTGCGTAAGCTATTGTTGAAAAACATGACGATGCCATGTCATGTTACATTGCCAAATAACAAGTTTGCTGGAGGTGTGGGCGTCTGTAATCACCCTGCTCTTACCCACACTGACATTGAGTTGGCACCCTAACATGGCTCAGTGTCAGTTCAATGTCACACACTTTAACCCTCTAAAGATATGTTTAGAAAAACGCACTTATATGCAGTATTTGAACATGCTCAATGTAAATCTCTGTGTTGAGATCTACTGACTCGAAAAATCACTTCGAGTATTCTTCAATATTCTATTATTCAACTATCCTCCATAGCAAGACTTCTCTATCCTATCAGTCCCTGCCACCAAAGAATCCAGCGCAAGTCATCAGTATTCATAAAAATCTGGCTGTCCACTCATGATCATTGGTGAAAGAATATAAATGGAATTGTTTTGTACTGACAATTGAACTGATTAGTCAGGTTATGTGCCAGACACCTGGTTACAGTTTATGGTCAATTCAGATTTGATGATATTTTTGTGAGCAGTACAGTATTTATGACTCAGGAAATTCCAAACTTTGAATGACATCAAAAACAAGGCAATGACTGCAGAGATAGTAATTAAATACTACCTAATGCAGATGTATCATGCAACATTAAAATATGGCCTAGTTTCTCTAGCCAATCACAGATCAGTATTGCTGTACTTTATATCACGCAATATTTTGTTTACAGATGACCTCACTGAAAATCTGTGATAACATTGAATGAACTGTGACACTATATATTGCAACAGAAGTCCTATGTCACCCACTTGACTGCTTGATTCATAATAGTAATTTTTGTTTACTTTAGCTATAAATTAAAGACAACAAATAAAACTAATTTTCGAAGACTTGTTACTTGCAAGTAGTCATCAACAAAAAGATCTGAGCTTACCTTATAATACAGATTAGTGTTTTATATATTTCAGTTTTGATACTGCTTGTAGTGATTATTTTGTTATCCAACCAATATATGATGGTGAAAATTGAAATCAAGGCTCATTCATTTCTTATCCAAAGTGTGATATAAAGTAAATGGCTTTGTATATTCCCTGTTGAAAAGAATGATTTTTGAAATTTGGAGAAATTGAAATTGGTTATATACCATGTGATGGGCATGAGATGTACATTTGAGCACTGATATCAATAAATTGAACTTCAGAATATATACTCAAATCAGTTTCAGGGCTTTGTGAGTCCACATTTTAAAACAGATAAGGTATGGCCACTCGTTCATTACCTGTATAATCGTCTCGTTTCAATCGACGATTTACTGCATAATGATCATGTGACCATACCTTATCCTGAACTGAAATATGTGATGGATATTGTTTACTATACGAATTGACATCGATATTTATACCATTAGTTCACTTATTTGGAGAGGCCGGAGGCCGAGCCAAATAAGGAACTAATGGTATGAATATTCATGTCAATGAGTATAGTAAACTATATATTACTTGTATCATTATGTAAGATGTTGTTCCACCCACTCCATGCAACAATGAACATGTAACCAGGTGCCATAATGTGGAACTCAGATCATGTGCATTGAATGTGCATTGAATGACATGATCTGATCGGTCTCTCAAAAGAGCCCACTATATTTGAACATGTAAACCCCAAGACCAAAACCAAACTCTTTTCTCTGCTGACTTTGGTGGTATCACACCTACCTGCCAAAATGTCAATTTACTCTTTTTCTGACATGGATGATGTTACTCTAAGTCAAGCATTAGATGCTTATGAATTGTCGAACCTTACAGATATACCCAGCTTTGACATTTTAGCAGATTGGTTGGGCAAAGAGGAAATGACAAGTAAATACTTTATTATTACTTTTTGTGTTTTTATAATTGCTCTTTGTATATAATAGATTAAAAATGTGATTTATGTTAAGAATAAAAGGAACAGAGGCAACTTTAAATTGGTGCTAAATAAATGTGCAGAATACATAATTTCAATATGCAATAAAATATTTTAAAAATGTGAAAATGAAAATGATATAATTATGTTGTGTTTTTATTTTCAGTTGAACAGCTAGCCATGGTATAATCAATTATACCATGGTTAGTTATACCATGGCTGGCTTGCTACAAACCACACCCCGCTCTATAGTTGGACTAGGAACTCTGGTGGTGTGGCTTATAGCAATCATAAGTTCCACGGTAGGAACAAAGGAAGACTGACCTACATAGTATACAAGGACTCACAAAGCAGTGAAACTGATTTGAGTCTATATTCAGAAGTTCAATGTATTGATATCAGGTCATGAATGTATATTTCATGCCTATCACATGGTATAATCAATTTCTATTTCTCCAAGTTTCAAAATTATTCTTTTCAACAGTGAACAGACAAAACCATTTATTTTATATCATACTTTGGATAATAAGAAATGAATGAAACTTGATATCACTTCTGACAATCATGTACTGGTTGGATTACAAAATAATCATCACAAGCAGTATCAAGACTGATACGCATTCTTGTCTTATACGCATTCTTGTCAATATTATCTGCACAGAGTGATAAGGGGCGATCCATTTGATTTTTGTGGGGTGGGGTGGGAGATTTTGGAGAAAAAAAATTATTCACCCAACCCATCCCAGAAAATTTTTTTATTCATTCACCCTACCAAAGAAAAAAAAATTATTCATCCACCCTACCAAAGAAAAAAAAATTATTCATCCACCTCCTTCCAGTTTTTTAGATGGTTTATATTTTGTAGTTTTGTCCTGCCCCGACCAGTAATTAATGATTGTTAACAAGAAAAAAAATTTATTCACCCACCCCACACCAGAAAAAAAATTATTCATCCACTCTACCAAAGAAAAAAAAATTATTCATCCAGTATACTGCTGTCCCACCCCACCCCACAAAAATCAAATGGATAGCCCCTAATTGGTTTCACCCAATATTCGGCACTGAGGGTGCATAATAGGTCAGAAGATCAGATGCCCCACCACATTCAACTGAGGCTGGCAGCCTTCTCCACACTCCATCATGCTCTCCCCCCACCACTTCACTAGGATGGCTTTCCATTTCCCCCTCATATTTTAACTCTGTGGCAAGGATTGTGGTTTTATCATTTTTAATTCGCCAGTATTTGTCATGTGTTTGTTGCACATGCAGTCCCTGTACTGCCATGTGCTTACACTATATGCCTGGGCCGGCGGGGATTAAGTCTTGACACACACAATGCCTTTAAAAGTCACCCTTTACCATTTTGCTTCACTGTTTTGTATTGTGTGAATGAGAGGTTGTCTGTGTGGCATGATGATATGCATTACATGCACGCTGCCTTCAGCTGTGTAGCATGGTGACATGCACCACATGCACGCTGCTTTCAGCTATGTAGCACGTCTCATAATAGCACTTTGGCACATGGCGGGTTTCTTTAGTTATTTTTACTCTCAAGCCTCTCGGGTCACGCCATCAAATACATTTATTCAAAAAGAATTTCCTATCAGTGGCCTAAATCATCTGTTGAATATCGACTTTATGTATCACAAAATACTTGATATTTATTGATTCTTATGTAATAGTATTCTACTTTCAAATTGACAAAATGAGATATAATAGGTTGCTGCTGGGTCAACACATGAGATGTTTACATGAACTTGTATGACCTGACTGCAGGCCAATCACTCATACATATAGTCCAATTTATGAAAAACCCCAGTGCCGTTGCTTGTCGCAAGTTATCAAATGGGTAATTGAGTATAGGATAAGGTAAGATCAGTTGATCATGACTTGTATAATCGTCGAGTGAAACAGGCGATTGTCCAAGTGATGAATGAGTGGCCATCTGTTTAAAATATGGACTCACATAGCCCTGACATTTATTTTGGCACCATGATGCTAGGTTCCACAAAATATTCTCAGAACTTGAATATCTATCTCATCCCTGTGATATAATGTGATCACTTGTAATTTACCCAAATTTAACAATCTTTCAAGAATGACAGAACACAAGCATAACTTGTTCATGGTGTGTTTTCTGTTCTGATAAGTATTGTGAGAAGTCTTGATTTACTGATGACGACCACCTGATAACTACTGGTGGCTCCTGATGAATTCCAAATTTGTACTCTGCTTGGCGAGGTAGAATCACATTCTACCTCTGCCACAATTGGCAGGAAATGCAGATACCTTTTTCCATGCAGCTCTGCCATTGGTTGGCTCTTGGACATGGTCATGCACAATGACAGAACTGTACACGTGTACATGCCCATTTCCTATGCTCAAAAGCAATTTAGAATGGATCATTTATAATTTGGGGGGGGGATATGTTGGAAATATCTGGTTGAAAAAGTATTCACATATCAGTTTGTTTGGAATTTTACATCACTTTCAAAGTTAGTTCTGTCATTTCATGATGAATCCTGATTTATCAGCTTTCACCAAAAGAAAAAAAACCAGGATATTCCTTTTTGACTCCCCCCTCGAAAATTGATGCCCCATCCCCTGATTATTTGTGTATCCTGGGTATATACCAGGCTCTGCCAGTTAAGTGAATGGAACGACAGTTTGAGATCACACCCAGTAAGCTTGGCTATTCAAGTTTGGCAGCCAATAGATACAGATTCAAATATTTTGTCACATGATATAATATGTGCAATTGGTGTCATCGTTATAATGAGAAAGTGAATACAACAACAAATTAGTTAGGCTCTTCGTGACAGATAAAAATGATTAGGGATGGGCCATTAATCATTAAAGATACCCCCCCCCCCCCCGTTATAAAAGATCCATTCTAAATTATCTTTGAACAGATCAAATAGGTAAATACACGTGTATGGCTGTGGCATTGTGCATGAGCATGTACAAGAGCTCTATTCAAATAGTAAATAGTAATTGAATGCTAATATACCGAAAAAGCTTACCACAATTTCATGCCATTTGTGGCATAGGGAGTATGTGACTCTACCTCGCCATGCAGAGTATCACAAAGCTTAAGGCACAAACATTTATATTATTAATGGAAAAACACTTAAAAATCTGATTTCATGAAGGTTTTTATACATCCAGTGGGGACCGTCCATGCTACCTACCAACAAATCTTCGTCATCATTTGCAGATCCACTACCTCATTTGGGGGCCACGGGACGTGGCGCAGTTGGTTAGAGCGCCAGCTTATTAGCACCAGTTCCTCTGTGGTGATCCAAAGGTCGTGGGTTCGATCCCCGGCCGTGGCGAGGTTGAATTCATGATACAATTTCACACATGAGCTGAGGTCCGTGCCGAAGGGTTAACCCGTTGTCCTTATAAATCTGTGACCGGGTGGGTTGTCATGTCAAGGACCTGCGACATGACAATTCAGTGAGGCAGCACTATATCTGCTACAAGTAGGTCTCATCATGAAATGACCGAAATAATGTTGAAAGTGATGTAAAGCCCCAAACAAACAAACTATCTCATTTGAATTAGCTTGTGTCAAAGAGCCTTGAAGCCATGTTAGATGGCAGTAAAGTTTAAGATTGAATGCTTAGTATTATTTCTATTGTGTTGAATATATATCCTTTACTATATCATGCATTTTGTACTGGGGCTAATAATTAAATACATAAAGAGATAATTATGCAGATTGGTGTCCTCAGAGATAAATGGATTGCATTCAGGACGGTATAGATATATAATTGTCCCATTGTTACACAGGCAGAGGAAGCAGATTTGTTACACGCGATTCGTACTTCCCATCTCCTTTAGATTTTCTATTGTAATGTTTTCTTTTTCCAAAAAACCATATCTAAATATTGCTGTCCAGTTAAACAAAGAGAAGCTCCTTATGATTTTGATGATTGTACATAAACTACTGATTCATTAAATATTAGATAAGAGAAATTGTCTATATCCCAAGCAGCTCTACCCCCTATAACAATAAAAAAATGCATGTTATGATGTCTTATATGAGGCCCATGCCTGAAGGGATAAACCATTGTTTTTGTAAATCTGTGACTGGGAGGACTGTCATGTCGAGGACCTGGGACATGACAATTCAGTAATGCAGCACATGAGCTGTCTGCAAACCAAATGATAAAAATAGGTTTGATCTCAGCCATGTGTCTATATATAGCATTACTATATATAAGGGCATGAAAGCTCTTGCACCACATTTATGTCAATCTGATGTTTAAAACCAGATTAAAAATACTTATGTACATCCTAAAATTTAAAGGATATTATCCATTCAATGATAAGAAAGCAAAGCGTTTTTAAAGAGTGAAAACTTTACCTTATGGCTTTCAAAAATATTTGTTTGATGGAGTTCAAAATTGTGTTCCAAGAGAAATAAGAAAAAACCGGTGGTTGGGTGGTGGAACACCCTGTAAATAATATTATTACCTAGGAAACTTACATATTTTGCGACCCCTATTGTTTAATTGCTGATAATATTTGCAAAGAACTACAAGACATTGTCACACCCCACTGAGCACAGGATTATAATATTGTATGGGACACTATTGATTTCCACCATTCCCTCCATTGGATCACAGGCTTTTTGGATTTCTGTACAAATGATCTCAGATTTTGGCAGAAATATTACTTAAGGTAAGGCTAGGTTAAGATTTGAAACACTGAATTTAAGGAATGGATGGTACAGATTAGAAATATCCACACCTCAAGGTCATAAATGTAAAATTAATAACATTTATACATGGAATAAAAATGATCTCATCCAAGGTTGTGATTTCAGCTTTCATACCTTTAGTTGTATATGAGTAAAGGGGGAATTGACATTTATCACACAATTTCACCACTATCATAGCTTTTCAGATTCCCTCTGATGCAGCACTACATATGCTACAAGAGAGCCTCATCATGCTTCATTTTTGAGCTATATCTGCTATATATTGGCCTCATCATGTAACATATCAATACTATATCTGCTGGGCCACGGGCCGTGGCGCAGTTGGTTAGAGCGCCAGCTTATTAGCACCAGTTCCTCTGTGGTGATCCAAAGGTCGTGGGTTCGATCCCCGGCCGTGGCGAGGTTGAATTCATGATACAATTTCACACATGAGCTGAGGTCCGTGCCGAAGGGTTAACCCGTTGTCCTTATAAATTTGTGACCGGGTGGGTTGTCATGTCAAGGACCTGCGACATGACAATTCAGTGAGGCAGCACTATATCTGCTACAAGTAGGTCTCATCACGAAATGATTGAAATAATGTTGAAAGTGAACCTCCAAAAACCCCAAAACAAACGAACAAAAAACTATATCTGCTACAAGAGAGCCACATCATGCTTCATATCTTAACTATATCTGCTATATATTGGCCTCATCATGCTTCATATCTTAACTTTATCTGCTATATATCGGCCTCACCAGGCTTCATATCTTAACTATATCTGCTATATATCGGCCTCATCATGCTTCATATCTTAACTTTATCTGCTATATATCGGCCTCCCCATGCTTCATGTCTTAACTATATCTGCTATATATCGGCCTCATCTAACCATATCTGCTATATATCGGCCTCATCTAACTATATCTGCTATATATCGGCCTCATCGGCCTTATCTGAGGTGCAACAGCTGTTATTTGAGCTCTAGCGTAATAGCAATGCATTGTTTCACACAATGGATTCAAAATTCTTTGATCCTATCATAGTTGCCGACTTCAGAACAGTGAAAAATTGAAGATCCATATTTTTTAAAAATTAATTGGCTCAAGAGTTATTGAAGTATTATACCACATTTTGGTTTATTTTTTTTAAAGAAAAATTCAGAATAGTTGCTCTTTTGAGGCTTAGAATACCATCCACCCAAAATTACTTCAAATAAATCTGTTCATTTCTGTTCTGATTTCTTGAATAATAGATATTATGAAAAAAAGAAAAATGCATATCTCAAACCTTTTATTTTTTATACATGTTTTTAAAAATATGTCACTATTCATATTACTTTTTAAAAACTTTTAAAACAAAATATTGTTAATGATATAGCATTTATAAAATTCTTGTTGCAATTTTTTATTGTTATTTTTTGTTGATTTTAGATGATGATATAATATGTATTAGGTCAATTTATTTATAACGGTGCATATATTGGCAGGGCTATAAATTACATATTCTGATAGTATTTTTTTCACTGAACAAGGTGGTACATTTTTCTAAGCTGCCAATA
The DNA here is from genome assembly GCA_949316495.1 of Amphiduros pacificus. NCBI lineage: Eukaryota > Metazoa > Annelida > Polychaeta > Phyllodocida > Hesionidae > Amphiduros > Amphiduros pacificus. Next base: position 8,906,171 of record OX439000.1, read on the forward strand.
TATGCGCCAATAACTAAAAATAAACTGGATTTCCTGATAATGTGAGGGTAAAATGAAATTTTAAACTCATTTTCATAAATATGATATGAATTTTGATATCTCCACATAAAATCATCTAATCAGCAGAAAAATAAAATTTATATCCCCAAAATCTGTATGAACATTTCAATCGCGATGTATTTAGCTCTAACTCGTGTTTTTGATGACTTAAATAGTTCTGAAAATAAAAACGTCAAAACCTTCATATCTTGCACCTATATGGCGTCATCATAACAATGGTGAAGGCGGCAACTATGCTGCCCCTTTTGATCTTGCGATGTTGCGCCTCCATTCATAATTACTCCGGAAATAGTGTTAAAGGTGACGTAAAACCCTTTCCAAACAAACAATATATTGCAAACGTGTGTGAAGGAAATTTATCTATTAGACAAGCAGTCTCAATTTTGCTGTCTTTGGTTAAGCTCATCATAGATTGTGGAATTGATGGGACCAGATAACACACCTTTCACCTAGCTGTGATTAGTCCACTTGTGTTTAAAAAATGATTATTATTTCACAAAGATGGGAAAGGTGTAAAAATAAAAAAAACAGGTCTCGAGATCTAAAGTGCGTTGGATAAAATAATCACTTCAAAATCTATATGTTCACACTGTGCCATCTTCATATGTGACCTGTTTGCCTTGTTGTATCGCTGACTGTCAATACAATGGCGGTGTACATGTCTGTGGTACCCTAACACGCTCCCTTCACAATGTCTAAGGGCGGGGAATGCCACCAAATCTGTCATGAATAATTCTGAGGTAGATAAAGGCTGTGTAGCTTGTGAATATCTTACGCCTACAAGCAGGACAGTAGAGCCAGTAATTGTACGCAACCACACCAGGCCTATAATACTTAGCTTAGCAGTGATAGGAACTTATTCGCCCATTCAATACAATTTTCACTTTATGGCCAGAACAAACCATGGATAAAAAGGGATTTTGGCATTTGCATTGTTAATGTTTTTGTAACAATCTGTATTCGGCATGGTCATGGTGAATGAGTAGTTATATCCTGTGGGTTGTAATTAGGTTTTTCGTGTGGTTAAAATGATTTAAACAATTGATGTCACTGTGGGATATTCGCCTTGGACCATAAATACGACTCTAATTTAGGCATGCGCTATTATGTGTGAATACATTCCTATATTTTTTTTATTTATATAAAAGTGTGTGGTCGCGTCATTTCAGAGCCTACTGAGAGGCTAACATCATCTCATGGTCAGCATTCAATGATGTATGAAATTATGGGCTCACATTGCTTGGAAACTTTGCATCTATGTGAACTAGAATATTCCTTCATACACAAAAACTAATGTTTTTAAAAGATGAACATAAAATAATTACAACTATCCTGCTTGTAATTTAAGATTTTTTGATATTTTTGTTTGTTAAATTTTTTTGTTTTGTTCGTTGTATTTTGTTTTTAAATTTATTGGTTTGTTTTAATACTAGTAGTTCCTTTGGGAATGGACCATTAGTCATCTGGGAAAGAGCGAAAGAATATGGAATTGCTGACTTTTTCATTCTCAATATCTTCCCCCAATCAAATCATGTGTCCATATTTTTTTCTTTGCCAGTTGGTTCACCAATCTTTCCCCGGGTGCACATGTCATTATATCTTTGCTTATCTGTGTGTTTTTATACATTAATTTGTGATAGCCTATTACAGATAAAAGCTATGAAAATGAATCTTTCAAATTTGATAAATGGTATATTTTATGTTGACTATGACAAAGAAAGACACTGCTCAACAAGAAATAGATCATGAAAAATTAAAACTGACAGGTAGAGACGAAAAAATCTGGTAAAATATGACAGGCAGAAAATGGCAGAAACCTGACTCAAGAAACAAAGAATGTTATACTTATTCACAGATATTAGAATTGATGTTAGACATGTATTATACCATTTCAACATTCAGGCGGTAAAATGGAATATGTTATTCGAGATGTACGCATTGAAAAAAAAATCAAGATATGTATTTGTATAAGGAGAGAGTTTGTTGATGTGGTTGATTCCCGTAGTGCTAAAGCTTGATAAAAAATATCAAACAACATAGAAAATCCTCACTCATCTCATACAGTTTTTTTCATTATTTTCATTCAACTGCCACAATGTTATGTCCATTCCCTAAAGTGCCAGACCAGGTTGACATCATATAAACAATACACATAGTTTAAACATAGCTTTAAGTTTAAGCAAAAAATCTAATCTTTGTTGGTTTGGCATTTTCTTTCTTCATGTATAATTGGTTAGCTGTCTTGATATCGTCCAGCTCTATTGCATTCTGGGAGAGGGAGGGGGGTCACTAACATCCACATATTAGATACATAACCATATTCGTCTTCTTCTCAAGGGTTCAAAACTATAATAAAAATTATTTTTTAAGTGGATTTGAGATATCGCCAAAACATATATGTGATCGATCTTCTTGAAAGTGGTGTGTGCGTCGAGAATATCATTTGTACCTAAGTGCTTTGCAATATTAAATACAATATCGGGATACAGAAGCAATGATCAATCCACTCTGACGGGTGGTTGTCATGCAAGTGACAAGTGTTTCTATCTCCCCTGCTCATGGCATAAACTTTCTCTATCATAATTGTACTGTACAATTGTTATCATAGACTTGTCTGGAAAAAGTCCTTAAGTGTGAGTCTTGGCATCAATGCCAAATGGGGGTCTTTCTTGGCTTTGTTACATAATTTATCTATGGTTTTCAACGCCTTTTTCATAGTTTATTGATTTTTGTTGTCAGCATACTTAGGGTCGAGAGAGCTCTGAACCGTTCTGGGGCAGTAAATCTGAACGAATCTGGACAAATAGCATTATTCTGGACGCTCACAACATCGCAGCCAAGTAAAATCTGAGCTGTGTCGTACGGTGAACAATGGGCAAACTGAAAAAGTTACATACAAATATTTAAAAAAATATACCATCATACCATCATAAGTTACATATATGAAATATGATCGCATGAAACTGAATATTACGAGATTCCCATCCCCGAGACTGTGTGTTGTTCGTCCAGGGTTTTACATTACTTTTGACATTATTTCAGTCATTTCGTAGTGAAACCTATTTTCAGCATATATAGTACTGCCTCAGGCAATGAATTGTCATGTCCCAGGTCCTTGACATGACAATCTACCCAGTCACATATTTACAAGGACAATGGGTTAAACCTTTACACACGGGCCTCATCTCACATGATAAACTCGATCATGAATTCAATCTCGGTGTGGCCAGGGATCGAACCTACGACCTTTGGATAACCACGGAGGAACTGGTGTTAATAAGCATTACGGTCTTGCCAACTGCGCCACGGCCCGTGACACATTCAAAAATATATATTAAAGTATCAATTCTAGTAACAGTTTTCTTGTTTCATATCAAAGTTTTATATATTTTAACATGCTAATAGGTTCTATTTGTTGTAAATGAAATATTAGAAATAGATGATGAACAAATATAATGATATTTTTCGAACTGATTCTCCATATCCCACAATGATTCGGAGAATAATGTTAACAGAAATTATTTGTAATTTCTAATTCTAATTGCCTTTACGGCTGGATGGTTAAAATCTGGATTGTCACTGTATTATCGCCCCATGTCCCTATCATTTTGGTGACCATCTTTGGGATATTTCTCCGCTTGATGGCACTTAAGCATTGTGATTGAAATAGATAAAAAGAACGTTGTGTGTGATAGAGAATGTAAGGTCCTAATCTGTGCACACATGTGTTTACAGCTACATCTGTAAGTTTACTCAACAAATGTACATTAATGTATTTGATTTTAATAATTTTGTTGTGAAAATTGATTTGGATACTTTTTTGTGAAAACAACATTATTTTTTAAATAATATTTCTTTTTTAGGAATTCCTTCTCGTTATTACAGTCATAATTTCCATTTTCATTGTACAGATTAAAGAAGGTCAGTAATATTACTGTAAAGTAAAAGTAAAAGTAAAGCTGACATGTATATACCGCTGATTCAAGACAATGTCTGCTCATAGCGGTTGATAGTAACTGGCCGGATCTCAAGGCGAATACTCTACCAATTGAGCTATTTCGGCCAGGTTCCAGATCTATTAGCAGCAATTGATACAATTGACCATCAAATACCATATTGACTCAAGTCTTTTTGGCAATGGTCATATTGCCCAATGTGTCAAGGTTGGTACTCAGAGATCCACCCCATAGACCATAGGTTACGGTATGCCACAAGGGGCATACATGCCTCCTCTTGCTGACATCATAGCGGAGTATAGAATAAGTATAGAATCATAATTATGTTGATGATACTCAGGTTTACATTTAGATGATCACATCAGTAGACAGCATTTATACACCTCTTGACTTGAACTAGTGTATTAATGATTTCGGAACTTCCAGATAGCAAACATCAAGATAACACATCAAGATGAAACTAAATGATGGAAGACTGAATCAAGCACAGGGTCATTTGGGGCAGCTACGGATATACGTAAAAAGAAAATAGTGCCTCAGAATAGCTGTCAGCAAAGAACAACACCCATAAATCACCTGAACACATAACATTGTCTCATTGTTACAGGAATATTATAATTTGTTGTCAACATAATTATCTGACAACATCTTCATCAGACAATATTCGACAGTGCAAATTCAGTTTAAGGCTTTGAAAATGGAACTGCCGTTCTGTTCTCCACAGCCCTGTTATCGTCAGCTTTAAATGGCTAGCAAACTTAAATTTTATTGGTTGGCAGGAGTTACAATTTTTGTTATGGGCCAATGAGCATGTGTATAATGCAAACTACAGTCACCTAATCTGAAAACTTCATAATCCAAGCAGCCTGCCTTCATTGCCATGATTTTACATTTCATTACCAGGTTACAGCCCTAGATGACGTCATTGGACAGAACAATAGTCACATTTTCAGCCTTGCCATTTGTGCCAGTGGTGGATGTTAATGTCCTTCATGTTCCTCAGGGGGTCAATATTAATTTAATTAGTTTTGTTTACACTCTTTGTTTACAGTCTCATGCTCCACGTTGCTCTTCTCAGGAGATTGAACAACAAACTACCATGCAAATTGTGAGATCTTTGAATAAATATCGTCACTTCTCTGCACAAATTGGAGTTGGACATAAGATACATATCATAGCCATCTCTTTGGTCTTGATTCTGCTTTGTTCAAGAGATTTGTTCAAGTAATTCAAACATCCCATCCCTAACCTTTAACCCTTGGAAATGTGTATGATAGGGTCTCCTCATCAAATTATATTCCTCATCAAAATAAGTGGTATTAATCTTTGTCACTGATAAATGTTTAATTGGTGGGTGAAAATCTAAGTATAAGATATTAAAGCTTTTTTAAATTTGAAATGTAGGGTTTGAATTGACCTCCATTTTGTTTAGCCATGATACTCATCATTAGCATGCATTCTAGGTTCGAGCTCAAATTCATGATTCCTATCAAAAATAAACAACTTTATTGTGATGTCATAATACTCTTCCTGAGCATGCCCAGTATAGGCTAAAACTTAAAAAGCATGTTTCCTGCTCAATTCATTACGTGTTTTCCCCTTAAGCCAACATACCTGACAAAAAGAGGAAAGTCTCAGGTCAGGGTACTATTTTTACTACACATATTTCTTTATTCAAATTGTGGTTTTAATTGACAATTAAAATAATGACTGAAATATTTGATTATATTTGATATTCTATTTTATTTAAAGTGTTTAAACAACTGTGAAATTGAAGAACAATTTGGAGGCATTGACACCATTTCCAAGAGGTGATCTTTGCACATTGGCTGATCTCACTGGAAAACAGAAATACACATTCAGGAGACATGTGACCTGTGACTGATATGGTCAAACTCTACATTTTGAAGATCTTGAATATTGTTTTGGAATAAACAATATACCAATCTGATGGAATGTATTTAAGAATGAGTATTGTGTACAGGTATGTTTTAAGGGTTGATGAATTATCATAACACCTTGGATAGGGACAGTCCATGTTTATTTTGAAATGTGGATCCATGCAATCTTGCCATGAGAAAAAGTCAAATCATATCATCAGACCTGTGAGACACATGCAAGTTCTGAAACATTTGGAACTATTGCATAGCACTGGACATATTCATAGATGCTCAAGGTTGCCTTGAAATATAGAATCTATGATAACATCTTGAAATTGGATCCATGTTATAGTTTCTTTGTAAACATGTTTAAAATCAGAATAGGAAGATTTCTTATTTGTTTTCTGTATAAACTTACTAGTTTTTATATTTTCAATGTTGGCAAAAAAATTTAATTTCAATTCTATATGTTTTGTCCTTAATATTGCTCAAATATTACACTAATATGAAAATGTCATATTCGTTTACTGTATAAAATCATTATTATTCATAATAAAAATAATAATAATAAAATTCTTTTGATTTTCAAATTGCTCAATTAGAACTCTAATATAATCTCTTTTGGTATCAAGTCATTTCTTTTATTTTATATTCTTCAACGGACAAATCAAGTTATGTTTTCTGAAGTACATATCACTCCAATATGAAGATTTCACCTTTAGCATGAAAAAAATACTTTTCCCAACCGGGATTTGAACCCTGGACCAATACTATTGATGACAGACATCTTAACTACTGAGCCACATACCACCCCATGGCTTTGTATAAACGTTGGGTCTCAAAACATTGTACTAAAATTTAAATTAGCTCAATTAAATTACAGTTTCTTTGCTGATGTATCATTGTCCAAAATAAACCCAAATATGTTGATGCCATCTTTATTTTCTGGATAAAGACATTTTGTTTTATTGTTTCATATTTTCTCCATTTGCAAAAAAGAGAAAGAAAAACTTTTTGTTCTGACTTCCATATGTTCTGACCTCATATTGCTCAAAAAAGATCCCAACATGAAGATTTCATCTTTGGTTTTGTATAATATCTACCAAAAATATTCAATTCTGTATGTTCCAATGTGCATATTGCTCACATAAAACTTCAAAATGATAATTTCAGCCTCAGCATGGAAAAAAAACTTGTTCCCACAGGGACTTGAACCCCAGACGTTTTGCATGGGTGACAGATACCTTACCCACTTAGCCATGTAGAATAGTACTTTGACTTTCTCACTGGTAAATCACACAAATAATCAACATCTTTATCACTTTATCAAGTTATTTTAAAGGGATATTCAGTAATATTACACAGCAGCCTGAGTTAAATTTATAGACTAGAAAATATGTTTGTCTAAGATGATGTCAATCGTAATGCAAATAGATCAAAAGAAACAGATATCTATAACTCATTACATAATTACATAAATCTAACCATTTTCTAGTTTATTTTCTGTAGGTAGGTATATAAGGTTAGCATGTAATTATTTATATTGAATATGATGTATGTCATATAATGTCAAGACACATTTTATATATTTAACTTGAATCATAGGACAGAAAATTGTAATAACCAAACGAAAGTCAGTTACTGGGGTGGTGCATATTTTTCTGGAGAAGTCAAATGGAAAGTAGTCTGGTAGGATGTTAGTTTCATAGGGAGCTAATGTATTGATATGTACTCAATGAGTTCACTCATAAATCAAGATAGATGGCTGAATGCTGTTATCCAACCGGTATATGATTGTCACAAGTGACATCAATGCCCATTTATATCTTATCCAAAGTATGATATAAATTAAATGGCTTTGTTCACTGTCGAAGAGAATGATTTTGATATTTGGAGAAATTGAAATTGATTACACCATGTGATAGGCATGATTTATACATTTATGCACTGATATCAATATACTGAACTTCAGAGTTTGTGATCAAATCAGTTTCAGTGCTTTGTGAGTCCATATTGTACAAGAGATAAGATATGGCCACTCGTTCATCATTTGTATAATGATCATGTATCCATGCCTTATCCTACACTGATGACTCACTGTCTAATCTGTGCACACCTTTATACTTTAGGTGGTAGGGACTGATATAATAGAGAAGTCCTGCTATGGAGGGTATATTTCATTAATTTCACTCCTTCTGAAGATGTGGATGAACAAACATTTTGGAGACATTTATCTATGCTGTTTATGTTATGATAATATAATAAAATATCTCTTTATGTTCAATTCTGCCTGAATGAATAGATTTAATCATAGAATAAAATATTGCTGCAACACTTCATTAATTATTAATTATGAATTGTAATCTATTTCAGGGGTTTATCACCATTTTTGAGTCATGAGCCACGAGTTATGGCACAATCGATGAGGGCTCATGCATATCAGTTTATTAATACAAAGGTCGTTGGTTTGATTCCTGGCCATGTTGTCAATGGATTCATGATAAAATTTCTCATATGAACTCAGGTCCTGGATTGAAGGGTCTGCCCGTTGTCCATGGAAATCTGTAACTGGCTAGGTTGTCGATTTGTTTGTTTGTTTGTTTGTTTGTTTGTTTGTTTGGGGTTTTACATCACTTTCAACATTATTTCAATCATTTCGTGATGAGACCTACTTGTAGCAAATATAGTGCTGCCTCACTGAATTGTCATGTCGCAGGTCCTTGACATGACAACCCACCCGTTCACAGATTTACAAGGACAATGGGTTAACGCTTAAGGCACGGGCCTCAGCTCATATGGGAAGTTGTGTATCATGAGTTCAATCCTGGCACGGCCGGGGTTCAAACCCACGACCTTTGGATCACCACAGAGAAACTGGTGCTAATAAGCTGGTGCTCTAACCAAATGCGCCACTGCCCAAGGACCTACGATATAAAAATGTAGTGAGATACCATTTAACCAGGTCTTATCATGATATAACTGATATTATATTGATAGAGACGTTAACAATCATTTATAACATAAATCAAGATGGCCGAATGCTGGTTGAGAATGTGCTTGATGTCTTAAGGGAAGTACATGTCAAGAAAAGATGATAAGCCTCATTATGATATCATTCTGGGCATTGAGATTTATTGAGCAGGCCATGAGATACGGTCATATTGGAAAATGGTATGAAAATCTGGAGCTTGTCATTCCAGAAAGCCCCGTCCATCTGATCACTTTAAGAGATCATTTATTATTTGATAAAAAGTCACAAAACAAGTCTTTGGACTGCCGAGTCAAAATATCCATGCTGTATCCAAGCTTGCAGCTTTGTTTATGATGGAACAGATGCCAAGATCTTGAAATGTCTAGGAATTGTTTTTGTTCCACATGCACCTGACAGCAAAGGATGCTAGTGAGGCCGTAACATTAAATGGCCTTCACCTTAAAATGGCTTTCTTCATAAAGAACCTAACATGCGTCAAACACATTTATCGCTCTCCCAAAGTAAACAGTGCCACACCCCCTTTCTTATAACGTCAATGGGAAATATAACAAGGTAGGCAACACAAAACAAATTTCTCTCATCAACCATGCACTGAGGCAAACAATATCTACCTAGGTGTAAGTATAATTTGTCTCACTGAAAACATAACAATTTTCAATAAGGCAGTCAAAACCTTTCTTTGCACTGTAGGACGGCGCGTGCATAAAATGAGGGATGATTATTGATGACAGAAACTGTCAATTTCAATATCAGGAAAAAGCGACTTGAAAGTTTCCAGGAAGTTGTTATATAACAAATAATTGGGTGCAGATTTATAGTAACGCACCAAGCAACACTAACAACATAATTGACCTTTTCACGATACCCTTCTTGGGCTCAAAATAATGTTGCATACCTTGCTATATTATGTAATGACATCATTAAAGAGTGGGTGTGGCGTCAGTTGCATTGAGTCCTTGAAAAACATAAACATATTTGGTGTATGTGACGGCCTTTAACTTGAGCTTCATCCATACATTTATTTGTTTTCAGACATTTTAGTTCACTTTCAACATTATTTCGGTTATATTATATTAAAAAATGATATATTAAAAAATGATATGAACCTCCACCCCATAGATGATTCTATTGTAAAAAAAAATTTCATACCTGCAAATTATAGGTTCCACACATTAAGTTTGTGTATATCTCAATCTTAAACAAAATGTATGGTAAGATTTGTTTATTACTTGATATTGGAATGCATAAGGGGCTTTCTCAATTTATATGCTGATAAAGTTAATTGAATATCTCATGGTGGATACGTTTAAATGAAAGCCTGATGTTTGAATTTGCAGTATTAAAATGCATTATTTGTACAGATCAATAAATTTACCCAATTTGTACCCAATGTTTGTTTGTTTGTTCATTTGTTTGTTTGTTTGGGTTAATGTCTCTATCAATATTATTTCAGTTATTTCATGATAAGACCTGGTTAAATGGTGTCTCACTAATTTATCATGTCGTAAGTCCTCAACATGACAACCCAGCCAGACCCTTCAATCCAGGACCTGAGTTCACCTGAGAAATTGTATCATTAATCCATTGTCAACATGGCCAGGAATCAAACCCACGACCTTTGTATTAATAAACTAATATGCATGAGTCCTCACCAATTGTGCCATAACTTGTGGCTCATGACTCAAAAATGCAGATAAACCCTTGAAATAGAGTGTAACTCATACTTAATAATTAATGAAGTGTTACCGCAATATTTTATTCTATGATTAAATCTATTCATTCAGGCAGAATTGAACATAAAGAGATATTTTATTATATTATCATAACATAAACAGCATAGATAAATGTCTCCAAAATGTTTGTTCATCCACATCTTCAGAAGTAGTGAAATTAATGAAATATACCCTCCATAGCAGGACTTCTCTATTATATCAGTCCCTACCACCTAAAATATAAAGGTGCGCACAGAATCAAGAGTGAGTCATCAGTGTAGGATAAGGCATGGTTACATGATCATTATACAAATGATGAATGAGTGGCCATATCTTATCTCTTGTACAATATGGACTCACAAAGCATTGAAACTGATTTGATTACAAACTCTGAAGTTCAGTATATTGATATCAGTGCATAAATGTATACGTCATGCCTATCACATGGTATAATCAATTTCAATTTCTCCAAATATCAAAATCATTCTCTTCGACAGTGAACAGACAAAGCCATTTAATTTATATCATACTTTGGATAAGATATAAATGGGCATTGATGTCACTTCTGGCAATCATATACTGCTTGGATAACAAAATAAATACCACAATCTGTGTCAAAACTGAAATATATAGCACTAATTGTCAGGTCAGCTCTGATTGTTTTGTTGATGACTACTTGCAAGTATCAAGTCTTCTGAAAACTTAGTTTTGAGATTATTATTTATTTTTAAATCTATAACTAAAACAAAAAAGAATTGCTATTATGAATCAAACAATCATGATATTTCTGCAAAAGTTGCAATATATTGTGTCACAGTCTTTAATTTAATATCATCAGAGATATTCTTTAGAAATTTACATCTTGAAATCTACATCTTGAATTGCAGGCCTCTAGATGTCTCATTTTTTAATGACACTTGTAATTCTTTACCCTCCAAAGCAGGACACCTCTATCATATCAGTCTCTGCCACAAAAGCTATAAAGGTGCGCCCAGAATCGACCGCAAATCATCAGTATTCAGAAAGATCTAGCTGTGAACTGATTGGTGACAGAATAAAAATAGATTCGTTTTGTACCAGCACTTGTACTGATTGGTCGGTTTATGTACCAGACACCTGATTACAGTTTATGATTCAAGAGTTGATGATATTTTCGTAAGCAAGGCAATTATTTATAACTTGGAGAATTCCAAATTTAGAATGGTATCAAATATACGGCAATTACTGCAGAGGTAGTAATTGAATACAACCTCTGTAATGCAAAGTAAGCATAGTATTTCTTTAAGAAATCTTTCTACTCATCAAATATCATCTTGATTGCTGTTAAATTTAAATCATTTGGCCTTTCAATGGCACGCACAGAAAGTGTCAATACATCATTGGTCGCTATTTTATCAGAATTATTTAAATTCAATACGTAAGAAGTATATATTTTCGCGACTCTACCCTATTCAACTTTGTAATACCCTACGCCTGTTCCTTAATCTAGTGTTTTACCTAGTCAGGTATTTCTCACATCCTTTTTTGTAAATAGAATCAATAATTGCAAATTTCCAGCCGCCAGGAATAATAGTGTATTTTCAAGTGATTCACTGATTTGTTTGCACGAGAAGCATGCATTACATCTTTTGTCGTATGATTATTGCTTCGATATTGCTTCGATACTGCTTCAGGATTTATTTCTTATTGGGGGATATGCATAAAGGTATATTTTCCAGATTTAACAGTGTCAAACCCTCCCTTTACAAGAAAGATAGTTAAGTTTATTTTAGATAAATTGTGATGTTTGTTTATTTTAAACATTTTCCATGTTCTTTAGACTGTATCACAAAGGAAAAATGTTTAACTCGTGTCCAATTTCAAGCCCAATCCCTTGTATTTCTTGACCCTCGATAAATAAGTTGATATGACAGATCAAGATGACCAGTAATAAAGAATGATTTATTAAAATATAACATAATGTTCCATGAACGACACGGTATAAATGATCATAAATTCCCCAGTATATTTCATAATATTTGGTGCAAAAGTATTTTGCTGTGGATTTGGTATTTTTTTTAGCGTAAATGTATTTTTGGTGCATAGTGGCTCAAGTGCATGTCCCTTTTGTGGAGAGTGTGGTTGGGAACACACAAACTGATGACGTTTTTCCTATTTCATGGCAAATCTTTGGCAAGGTTAGTCCCAATACATATTGTGCTGGACATCGCGGTCATACATAAATAAGAGTTTGTGCTAGATCGAGGTATCACATTATGAAAATATAAATGGACACTCTTCAAAGCGTTGAATAATTTTCCATATCATGGCGCCGGATTATCCCAGGCAAAACGATAAATACTTCCTTGACTACAATTGATCTCTCATGTTATTCCATTCTATGAATATTCATGAGCTTGTTATTATTGCAATATTTGCAGGAGACCTAGCATAGTTGGACATTGACATAATTACAATCAAAATACATTGTAATCCTTTTGCCACTGACAGTTGACATTATTGCAATCACAATACACTACATTTTGTCGATGCAGTTATCATTATTAATTATGGCGAATACTACGAACGACTGTTTTTTTGTTAGAACTATGAAGCTGGGATGTATACTTGTTGTTGCATTAGTGTTTGTTGTGGGAACCCACCACCTTGGTGTCTGTAATAACCTGTACGAGAATCCATTAGCTCCTTGTATGGCGACAGATCGGTTTATTTGACAATCATTTTCAGCCTATAATGACGATGGAGGACAATCTTCTTGGGCAATATAGCCCCAGATGGGTGTGCTTAATGAGCTGAGATGTGCATGAATAAACTCTGACACAAGCCCCAGTATCACATGCGATCTCTACTTCTCGGCAAATCTTCCCTTCTCACTTCTCAGACCCTCTTACAAAAACTAGGTTCATATTTATGTACATATGATTTCTTTTAAACTTAAAGTAAACATCTTTCTTATAAACGAAACAATTTGTTTGGATTTAAGAGAACAAAACACTAATTCGGTTTCGTGCGACAACACTGCTATGCAAGGTATGGTTTAAATCCTTCATTCGTTAATGAAATTCACAGAGATAATCTCACCCTATGTCATTAATATAAATCAAAATGAAAAGTATACTCATGCGTGAGGCCACCCTGCAGATGCATTTATTGTTTGTTCATCAAAGTTTTCATGAAACAAGATTTTCAAACACATTTTCCTTATATCATATGAATGTCTATCCTAAACTTTGTGATTAAATGTTATTACCATCATATTACCCCTACATATATTCCTGTACCATCTGAAAGGTGATGAGTCTTCTGCTAAAAATAATTCATCCATTGAACACTGTCAGCAAATTTTGCTCAGCTGACCAGTGATCAAGTTCAACTACTTAGTAATGGTTTGTTGACAATGGGACACCTTCAGATTGGGACACTGGGGTGATTTGGCTTTCATAGGCATTTTTGTCCATGGGTTTTTGAAGATGTGTGACTCTAATCACTATGCAGAGTAAGGATCAACAATTTTAGTTAAATTGCACTTACTACCAAAAAAGACATTTTCGTCTCCTCATCTCATCGTTATACTTTTTGTAAGGATTTTTACAAATTAAAAGATCTACTGAAATTGTTTGTCCCAAAAATCACTAACATGCAATGTAGTCCAGAGATTAGTATCACTTACTTTACTGTAAAACGTTTGCACAAATGATTTAATAACGTTTATACAGGAGCTTCATTGATACAGCTTTGTATATTTCAGTATGAAAAAGGCATAGATTGCGAGCCAAAATGAAAAATATCAAAATGTAACTTTATTGACAAATATTTAAATAAAATCTCAAACAAAATATGTTTCCTAGATGAATTATAAAAAAATATATCAGAGAACACATGATCATTTCTCCATTACCAAGAAAAAAAACCAAACCGTTATGTATCTTTAAAAAAAAAACAATGAATCAAAGAAAATTGTGATGAAACTTATTCCTACATTTGATCGAAAATTAGATATAGAAAACAGGCCACAAGACATAGAAAACAATTTTCCTTTACATTTGGTAAAATAAATGAAATGGCACCTGTCTTCATCTGAAAATAAGCACGTGCCATTCCATTTGTAATTAATATTTGAAAGGATTTTTCCATCATAATATGTTTACAAAATTGTGTAAATTATTGTTATCAATATTAGATTATAAAGTCCTATTTCCATTGTATCAAAGGCACATTGGTGAAGTGTATGAGGACAAATACCTCATGGATTTACGCCGATTTGATTGGACAAAAAGTCTGAGATTGATGGTGCTGTGGGAATTACTAGTATATGGGCCTCAGGTCATATGAGAAATTATATCATAAATCCAATACTGACATAGTGGGATTCAAACCCACGACCTTTGGATCATCACAGAGGAACTTGTGCCAATAATATCCTGTGCTCTACAGGCTCAGTACAAATACATTATTCTCCCGAAACGATAGACAATTCTGTCAGCTCACATTTAATCCACACTATTAATGCATTCAATCACAGAGATATCATCAGTCTTTTCATTCCCAAAAGAATCCTTCAACAGATATATAGATTTCAATTTGCGAATGTATGCATCCATTTCATTTACAAAACATATGTCCACCAAAGTTATTAAACGCAACATTTGTATAAAAAAACAGCCGATGTTGTAATAAAAAGGCTAATGGTTTTGGCTTTTCCAAGTAAGATTTCCAAAATGAATATTTTCTCTTTGGTATAAAAAATATTCTTGAACAATTCCGACATTTTATTAAGGTACATTACTGTCATCCTTTTATATCTATATACGATAGTTTGTAGTTTAAAAGATTCTCTGTTCATATAAACTTGAAGGTCATGCAGGGAATACTGCTCAATTAAGAATATACCAAATTTCACCATTAGATTCCCCAAAAGCTATGCATTATGAAAAATTCAATATCTTTCAATAAATTCAAAATAGAAAAATGGGGGGTAACACACTTCAGATGAAAAGGAAACTATTTCATTGTTCCAAACAATAGGTTGCTGTGGCAACAAGTTACGACGTCACAACTATATCCATTAAGTATGAGTAACCACTTAATTACAAAACAATGCCATACGAGAAATGTTGAGAATACTCTGAGCGGCCCAGAGTTGACGGACAGTGAGGGTTAACCAGCGTCACTGGTCAGTAGGCTTCCCTAGTTTATCGCACAAACACAGCATTTCCCTTTCCTTATTTGTTACCATAAATTTCTTTGACGTCAGGAAGCACAGAACACAATACACGTCATGTTTCATACTCACTCAATCAATGTGTTATTTTCAATAGATGAGTGGGAGGTAAAGATACGAATTTCACCATAAAGGCCTCTTGCCCAGACGACATTGTACAGTAAATTCTCAGCACTCGTAATGGAAGTGGCTTTTCAAAGAAACCTCTTGTTTTAGCACCCTTTTTTTCAAAACACCAATTTTTACCAAGATCTGAAATATTTAGCCTAAGTCAGAGGGTATATGTTAGTACCATTTAGACAGTTCTTTAGACAGTTTAGACAGTTCTCTTTCATCAAAGGAAATAATGAAGCTATATCTTCTTTGATTAAAAGAGAATTCAAACTTCAAATAATACCAAATACTAAATAGAGAAGAATAATTACTTACTCAATTAATCATGGAGTTTATGTCACAAAAAGAGACTTAGGTCAATTGAGATTTGATAGTGACCCTTCCATTGCAATATTCATTCACTATCAGACGACATTTATACCATTGTGTGGTCAGGAAAAATAGGGTTGTTTCCCATCATTTTGAATGTGAAAAGGTGTGGGGAGGGACGTGGTATTACTTCTCCCTTGCTTTGATAGTGTACAACTTTTGTTTGTGAAACTTTAATATGTTGTCATAAAGGTTTTAATGTTAAGGGTCGTATCTGAATTTTATCTTTTATATTTTCACCCGAAACATGGGAAAGGCGATGGAGAAAAAAAACCTTGTTTCCCTGGCGAAGATCGATAGTAAAAACAAGAAATAGAGGAAAGGTCAAACTCCACACGCCAGCAACTTGATGTGTATAATGGTTCCTGGACGAGGCGAAGTGTGCCTGATGGGCAGTAAGACAAGCCGCTTGCCGAGGAGTACAAGACCCACTCCCCCGCTTCCCAGGGGACAGACTACGCCTCTTCCTGCTCGCTTCACATTTGCCACCCATATATTCAGGGGACCAACATGCATCTTGAGATATTTAAACAGAGATAGGAAAGAGCCACTAGGTGTCAGCGCGGTGCACCATCCAACTCTCGCATGGTCTCGTGCAATCGTTTTTGCACAAATTACAGTACAGCTCTCCATCTAAATGCTATAAAACAGTACTTTTATTATCTACTGCATCCACTGAATGTCAACATGATGATCTAAAGCATTTGTACAAAAAAACAGTGTAAATTTCCTTGACAAGCAGGCCAAATGACCACATGTGGGAAACAGGAAGTGACAACAGTGGCGCCGCCATGAGATCAGTTCACCTGAGCGATAATGCAAAACTTAAGCTTGTTTCGTATCTCTGTTTTAAATGTCTCTGATGCATCGAAGTATTGTTGATTTCAATTCATTAATGTCCCTTCCATGACAAGGCATAAATATACTGCCAATTTTGCCTTTGATGACATTACTCATAAATATATTGCCAATTTGGACTAAATCGATTGTATTATTTAGGGTACCTTTTTCTAGCTACTCTGTCAGTCTAAACTTTTGTCTAAATATCCACTCACACACATTTTGATACACACACACACACACACACACACACATCTTAATAATAATTCTATGTTGTCCGTATTCACATCCGGTTTAGGGACCAATCACGGCAGTCGAGACAATGGTAGGAGACAATGACAATCATTTTGACCAATCAGAGAGCAGTTAACCAACGATTACAAGAAGTGTTCATTGTGACAATGGCAGGAATCGGTAATCACCACGTGTCTATATTTCAACATCACACAGATGGCTTTCTCAGAATAGATAACTGAGAAAAAGATTTCAATTGACAACAAAGTCATTTGGAGCAGCTGCAGACAGTCTAGTATACAGTTCACAAACCTTCTGCTGTTCTTGGAAGTGAGCATGGGCAGAACATGAACTTCCTGCTTACTAGCCACCATATTGAATTTAAGTTGTTGAACAAAACAGAGAATATTTTTTATACCTCAGTGATGCGCGGATCAACAAGATTTCAAAAGGATACAACCATGCCGTATCCGCCTTGCGTATTCGGGCTGTGCGAACTATTTTCTGTCGGCCATTTTTAGACTGGTCCCCCCCGAGTGTCAAGAACATCGTGGATACACAGAGGGCGGCAACCAGTCTATGGCTGTACGCACTATTTTCGGGTCACATGACGGGGTCAAATAAGGTGGTGTATTTATGCGCTTTGTTTACAATTATAAAAAAAACGTTTTTAATTTTTTCATGTATCATTTTTTTTAAAATACAGTAGTTTTCTGAGGTATAAAAACAAAACATCCCTCGGGCTCAGGGGATCCATCCGCCATCCCCAACTCACTGGATCTGCTCACACAGATTCCCCGACACGGGATGTTTTGTTATAAGATGCACATTCAATGGGGAAATATTCAATATTAAAACATATTTGCATGTCCCAATGAGATGACAAACTACTATTCACAGTTTGCATGTATTATTAATGTCTCTTGATGATTATATTACTTGAAAACACAGTTATCAGGCTTTGTTCACATGGGCGAAAATATGTGTAATTGGCCGCAGCAAACATTACTCCCGGAAGTGGTGAAAAGAGGGCGCTCTCTAGTGTTTGAGCGATAAAAGGTGAGAGATCAGTGAACTGTATATAATAATATTATGACCGCCACACACATATTCGATTCGCTGACCAATCAGGGCAGTGGAGACTCTGGTGTGAGACATGGGTGATTATTTTAACCACTCAGAGAGTAGATAACAAACGAGTAACAATGAGAGGAAGCGGTCATCATCACCCCTCTACATTTCAGCATGGCATAGATGGTTTTCCCAGAATAAATAACAGAGACAAATCATTAAACATCTGAAAAACTTAAACAATAAAATTTGTTTGTAATGAGCTACAGATTTTCTCATGTGAGGAAATTAAATTGGATAGTTTTTTTTACAGAAAAACATTGTTGGTCCCACATATTGCCTCAGATAAGCGTTTACGTGCACGCTTTAACTCCATAGAAAATTAGAAATTCTTTATTTTGTGATATGTAGTACAGAGTATGTACCCAGACACAAATAAGAGATAAACAAGCATTTCTTCCACCAAAAAGCACAGTATATCATGTATCAATGTCAGCTATAGTGGAAATTCAGTCAAGCTTAGGAAGTCATGTGACACCTGTATTTCCTGTTTGTACAAGATGTAGGTGTCATCTGCTCACCCAAGCTAATTAATCGTGTTTTGCTTGTATGTATGTGAACTGAGAATAAGTCAATATGTTTTTATATAAAATCTTGTTGGTTAGACTGATCACTAATGAGGGTAATAGTATATAATTATATTGATTGTCAAATAATGTGAACATCAAGTAATGTGAACATCAATGTTGATCACTGTTAAATTTTCAATTCTGATTTATGATGTAATAGTCAGATTGTTAAATGAATTGTACCTACTTTTAGTTAATTTAGCAATTACCATGTTTTATTCCACAAAAAAAATAAAAATCAATCATTGCAATACATAGATGTTGAAAGTATTCTGTTTTTTTTTGTCATTGAGATCATACTGCATTATTTTGTTTGTTTTATTGGAATGATAGATCTTAGGTTATAATGATGATTGATATGTATACATCACGTTTTAAACTACAAACGCACTATGTGTATTGGTACGCCTTAAATAAATTATTTTTTCCAAACTTTTATGTAACACAATAATATATCATGACATGAACTTCCCTTGAGAGAAATCCAGCACATTTTCAGATATCTACATCATTTATTCTATTTGCATTAATTTTGATACCATCTTAGACAAACATATTTTTAGAATATTTTGACCCATGACTTTAACTTGAGCTATTCTCTGAAAGTGTTGAATAGCTTCCTTCATAAACAACTTGATATAGTGATGAAGATCTTGACCATTTCTGTGATTTACCATTGAGAATGTTACATCATACTGTTCAATGTGGTCTGGGGTTCAATTTCCCATTGGGACAAGTGCTTTTTTCATGCTGGTGATGAATATTGTGGTTTTATTTGAGAATTATGTAAGTCAGAGCATATAGAACTCAGACAAGCAAATAAATTGTAGCATGGAGGCAATTTCAAAATTTTAAACTTTAAGTAAGTTAGTCAGGAGGCCAGGAGACCTTGCACATATATATATATATGAATATGTCCAGTGCAATGTAATGATTCCAAATGTTTTAGCGTCAGTTCAGGTCTGACAGGTCTGATGATATGCTTTGACAGTTTCTCATGGCTATATTGCTCACTAAACATCTTGCCTCGATCTACATGGGGAGTTCATGGAGGGAGCTACAATCTCTTTCGCTCCCTCCATGGGAAAAACATCCCCAGATCAAATTCCCGACGGTCTTCTAGAATCCTCAAACCATGATGACTTCTGGGAGACCATAGACTTGTAATAAGTCTACACACAATATAAAGAAATAACAAGAATCAAGAACAAAATGAAAATAAAACTTATTTTTACAAAAGGTTTCTTTTCCGAGTTTGTTCCCAACCAAACCTGGTTGCAAATCAACATTTGAATACAAACGCCCAAAAGAAATGGCTAGAGAAACTGGCCGAGAACCCAACAAAAACATGGACATTCATTTTAAAAACTGGACATTTCAACCCCCGCCTGGAAATTACAAAGTGAAAAATAAAAGAAATAGACTATGGGCTTCAAGGGAGAGAGACCTGAAATTTAAAAAATTGAATAAAGCAATCAAAACTGATTCGAATCAATAAAAAGTCACAAAAACCTCCCAAGAAAATGCAGAGAATACATAAACATAATATGTAGAATGTGTTACAATTCACCTGTAACCCGCATAAACCATGAAAAACAGAGGTTTCTTTATAGCACCTCCAAACCGGAATTGATAGAAACCTATAACACCTCCACTCCTGAGGTGCTATCAGTGAAGGAACAGAATCTCCAGAGGTGCTGACACCTCCACTAGATCCAATATAAACAAGAAGTAGGATAACACAGTCAGTCCTCATCCAACTGAAGAGATCTATTAGGATTTAAACCGTTGTTGGTATTGGCCAGGGACTGTGATCTTCGTCCAGCTCTTTCCTGAGGTTCCTTGCCTTTTCTACAGTATAGAATGTACCTATCCTAAGTTTTATTTTACAATTCATCAACCTTTAATACATACTTTCACGAACAACACTAATTCTTGTATGCATCCCATCAGATTGGCATATCATCATTCCCAAAAAATAATATTTAAGATCTTTAAAAAGTAGAGTTGTCAATATTTGACTAATCCATCGTGATGGAAATTATGTTACATGTAACTTGCATGTGTATTTCTCTGTTTACCATTAAGAATATTACATCATAATTTTCAAATGCTTCAAATTCTACCCTTAGAGCAATATAAACTTTTCATCTTCTTTGTTCCCATTTTCAAGGACTTGTCCTCTCATTCCCAGAAAAATACCATGTTTTAAACATTTCCAGTGGTTTATCTTGTTTATATTGTGCTTTCCAAAAGCAGTCGCCAAATATGCCTGTGGCACAGGCCTGATGCATGTTTATATTCCACTTTCATGCCAGGCCGTGCTGATCATCAGTTTCATGTACTGTATTAGGGAAAGGTATTGAACACATTTTTATACTTCCCTGACTCTCTGATATTTCAACATGATTTATTTGCCTTTTTGACCAAACTGAACATTCTGCTTGCATTTGTTTCTTCAAATAGTCCTTAAACTATACTCCGCCTACCTTGTTGTGAGGTACATGCCACAAGACATTGTTATTTCAGCTCAAATCTGCCAGGCAACTCACAGTTATGACTTGGACTTCAACCATGGCCTTGTCATTTCCTTTCAACCTGAAACGAATGTTTACCTTGATTCCCATTGCCTGAAATCAATATGCTGAATATTTACCTGGTATTTTGACCTATCAACAACTGATAAACATAAACAAGAAATGACTATGGATGCAATCGCCACACCTTCAATACCTTTCCCTAATACATGTATTTCTGTACGTGAAACTGGTGATCGACATGGCCTGACATAAAAGTGGAATTTGAAATATGCATTGGGCCTGTGCCTGTGGTTACAGATCACTTGGTGTCAATACCTCCAAAATAGTTCTCTAGTTTCACAGTTGTTTTGACAGTATTAACAATATAGAATTTCTATATTTAAAAGATTTATTGCAATCATTTTTTAGTTGTCATTTAAAATCATAATTTGAATGAAGAAATATGTGTATTAATATTGCTTAGCTGTATGTGTGGTGATTTGCCCACAATATCAAGACATGTGAAAGTGACCACATGCCCTCAGCACGATGCCAGCTCACATTTTTAATCTCTATCGCTGGTACCCTGACCTGAGACTTTCTTCATGTCAGGTATTTACTTCATATTATTATCGACATTTTCATATCATTATCTACACATCTTCCTCTATTAATCATAATTAATATTAATCATCAACAGGCACAGAATATATGTTGCTAGTTACGTAAATTTGACAAGAATATCACATGCCATATTTCTAAGAATATTGCCTAATTATAGGATCGGGTAATCATTATTATCGGTATCAATACTATTTGGTCCAATGAGACAAATGAGGTTTAATATCAATCCAGATAATGAGAGCACAGGACTATCCTTTCCCGCTTTAGGCATTATGCTTTGTTTAATCTGGACAAGACTATGGCGTCAACTGCCACTTATCATAATCCAGATGATCAAGTCATTAGTTTAATAAGTCATCAACAAAATTGCAAATACTGTCATTCACACACACCCCCCCACACACACACATACATATATATATATATATATATATATATATATATATATATATATATATATATATATATATATATATATATATATATATATATATATATATATATATATATATATATATATATATCTGATATCATATAACTATGAGGAGGACAAGTGTCGTTGAGTTATGCAATTTGATGGTCAGGCAATCGATTGCAATGAATTCAAATATCATTAACAAAACGATTATATTTGGAATCCATTTAAGATGTGTTATCATGTCTAACCAGCGAAGGTACGTTACTCAGATATACAAAGGCATATTACCCAGACACAGAAAGGCACATTACTCAGACACAGAAAGGCACATTACCCAGACACAGAAAGGCACATTACCCAGACACAGAAAACCACTCTTGCTGCGTCAAGACCAAACACTTATTATGTGACATTATTCTTAACTCACACAAATTGTGAATTGTCTGGTCCTCTTATTCTATAATGACAAATCTAACATTTCATTGAAAAATCTAATATCATATCTATAAACATTTTATATCTGTGATATAAACATGTTTACGTTTGAAATGTGAAAACAAACCTGTTCTCTTTTTCACTCCCTTAAAACCAATTTCTTTGTAACTCTGAAGACTAGCAACCCCCCCAACTTATTTTGCCGCAAATAGAATCTGCTAATGCAGTGTTAATTAGTCTTATCTTTAAAATTCTATCCAGAACCAAACACCAGTTGATTGCCTTTTTACAGATATCCATTGTGGTGGTGATTGCATGATAGATTTTAGTTTTTGAAAAGGTTCAGCATTGAAGACAGACAGTGAGCACGTGAGCAGCAGACAAGATGGCAGTATTGTTTGGACGAGTGGGGACTTGAGATCAGATACTACTTTGTTGCTGGGTCTCAAGTCATGATGTTTCCGTCATTTCTTCTTGTTGATGTGCCACAAACTGGAGAAGCATACGATATTCCCGTGACTTCAAATTTCACGATATAGAACAGTGGGGAAATATACAAGTAAAGTATATTACAATATGCACAAACTCATGATATCATTGCGTGTTTTCCCATCACAAAACATTGGGGTGAAACAAACGGGCATGGCGGATTAAAATAGAGATGCGAATGCATTTACAGGTTTTGTATTGGAAGCAAAACCATTTTTGATATTGAGAGCCAAGCTTTGAAAGCACTATAAATATGGTGGGTGAAAGTTACAATTGAAAATTGCCTCCCAATCTCTGAATGGCCTGTCGTGAAATGATAAGGGTAAACCTTTAACTTGTGCAACATCGACGGTATCTGATATATCCGACATGATTTGTGTCTATGTGATCATGCATTGGAAAAATAAAGCCCAAGTCAAGTATGTGTTTAACAGTAAATGATGTAAGCTTGTCCATCACATTTATAATACTCTGATAGTTCTTCAGCAATTGGTCAGAAAAAAGTAGGACCGGAAGTATGGTAATCTCGGTTTGCCAGAGGTATTGGCTTGTGCGTAGCGGACAGAATGAAAAACTCTAGCCTTACAATATATCATAATGTGTGAAATAAAACCTTCAAACTGATATATTCCAATGCCCGAATCCTAAAATAGTTTCCCTCTGAAACACTGGTATTGCTTAATCGATGTTTTTTTTAAATTCAGAGTTGGGATATGTTTACGTGTGGGAGTTGGCCTGGGGGAGTTGGACTCACAGACTCACATGTCGGCTATTGTGGCGAAATTAACACCGCTTTGTGGGATGCGATGCTTTTTTCCGCGAACAGTTTATTCATAGATGTAACATGAATAAATATTATTTTACACACTATTATTTCTGTTTGAATGTCGAATATTATAGTGTCCGCTGTGAGATAGTTTAAGGCATATACACGTAGTGTTTATGGGAAAGTCTTAGTATTGACGGACTCTTTCTTATGATAGATTTATTATCGTACTTATTTCACAATTTTATGTAGCCAGTAGTATATTGAAAATATTGAAAGACTATTTATGTCGAAATAAATCGGTTGATCCTTGTGCGAATTGAAATCGTTGCTACTTTAGAACGAATTTAACAAGGCTTCAGTGATATTTGGCATGGAATATTTCCAAGTGAGATTTCTTCAAAGACAATTCCACTACCTCTTAGCGTCTTCATCTCTTCCGTCAAGTGTACTGGCATGGGCAAAAGAGAAGAAATTAGAAAGCATATTTTGATGTGCAAGTGAAAAAGTAATCATTGTTTTAGGGTTAAAAATAAATTAAAGTTCTATATTTCCGTTGGTTTCTGTTACTTTATATCCGTCTCATGTTCATAATTGAAAGTATCATATTCAAGGTTAAATTATGATAAATGTTTACTTGATGTCAAATGAAAAGATGAGTAATTTGCCTTTGTATCCAATTAATGTCTCTTTGTGTGTCTGGGTAATGTGCCTTTATGTATCTGAGTAATGTGCCTTTATGTGTCTGAGTAATGTACCGTTCTGTGTCTGGGTAATGTGCCTTTATGTATCTGAGTAATGTGCCTTTATGTGTCTGAGTAATGTACCGTTCTGTGTCTGGGTAATGTGCCTTTGTGTGTCTGGGTAATGTGCCTTTATGTATCTGAGTAATGTGCCTTTATGTGTCTGAGTAATGTACCGTTCTGTGTCTGGGTAATGTGCCTTTCTGTGTCTGGGTAATGTGCCTTTATGTGTCTGAGTAATGTGCCTTTCTGTGTCTGAGTAATGTGCCTTTGTGTGTCTGAGTAATGTACCTTTCTGTGTCTGGGTAATGTGCCTTTCTGTGTCTGGGCAATGTCTCTTTGTGTGTCTGGGTAATGTGCCTTTGCTTGTCTGAGTAATGTGCCTTTGTATATCTGAGTAATGTGCCTTTCTGTGTCTGAGTAATGTGTCTCTGTGTGTCTGGGCAATGTGCCTTTGTTAGTCTGATTAATGTTCCAATTTCCTAACCACATAAGGACTACGCTTTAACTTTTAAACTGTGGGGTTGAGGGATGTTGAATTTCGGTAGCAGGTCAGTAGGTAATATGGGGAGGTACACGGATTCTGATCGTCTGCAGATTCAAAAGACAGTTCCTTTCTCGCATGGATCACAAGTGGGGGGCGTATGTTGAGCTAAATGGGATACGGCAGTCACGTCTTTACCGATCAGTGTCAGGCTAAAGCTATTGACAAGAGCAAAATATCAGATGGTCATCTGCTGGCTAATACTTCCTTACTTTATGCGATTTTAGACATAAGTATGATACAGAAGATTCATCTAATCATTGATAATGGTTTAAGACTGAACTTCGTAGAGTTGACACTATACACTGTAAGAAGCAACTATTGTATATCGACAACTTTTGTTGCTGTATTTTTACAGCTATCTATTGTTACATCCATTGATAGTTTAGCATTTTAACACACGTTTGTGACCAGAACAGTTGCTATCTTTCAGAAGTTTCTTGTAGAAATGCAGAATATGATAAAAACGTATTAGAAATAGGAAGCTGACGTGTTATTCTAATAACGTAAATAATCCAAACATTGAATTATCTTTTCAATATAGTGCAATATGACTGCATGTCGGAAACTACTTCTCACACTTAATTTGCACCACTTGAAGTCATTACATCGAAAAGCACCTGATTCAGTTCAGTTTGGTATGAATATTAACAATTAACTGAAATATATTTTTTTCTGAAGGGATAAGCACTATTTATTCTCAAGATAACACAGAAAATGTTACATTTATGTTGGAACTACTCTTCTACCTGTAACGGATTAAGGTCGAGAATGTATCTAATTAATATCTTTTAAAAAATACTATCAAAATGGATCAGAACGCTTACCTCAATATTCAATAAACCTTTCATGAAATCACAGTAATGCGTATATTTGGGGTATTCTTTAAATATATGCGGACATGAAACTGTGACAAAAACAAGAAATCAACCAAAATTCACTTTCCAGGAATATGGTGTTTTGCCTAAAGTGAACTTGTAATAAGTGTTCATATGAGTACAAGCATGTAACCAGCCTCTGCAAACCAAATCACTCCAGTGTTCCAATATCGGGGAAAGCACTCAAATGTTAGATGTAGTGATGTAGTCAAATGTAAGACGGAGTGAAACTAGATTTGTTTCCAGAACAAAATATCAAGAGTATATGAAAATGATGCAATCATAAGCTATTGCTGTATCAACTTCACACTAACTATTTTGTATAAATGTTTTATCCGATGGTATCTTTTTCTATGATCTTTCTGCATACCCAGCTTTACTAGGCCTCTTCAATATAGTGTTATATACTGAGCCCGATGCAAAGGAGAGTACTTTCTGCAATGTATTTATAAAATGGACACAAACCTGTCTGTAGTTA
This sequence comes from Amphiduros pacificus, assembly GCA_949316495.1. Classification (NCBI taxonomy): domain Eukaryota; kingdom Metazoa; phylum Annelida; class Polychaeta; order Phyllodocida; family Hesionidae; genus Amphiduros; species Amphiduros pacificus. Next base: position 8,933,143 of record OX439000.1, read on the forward strand.
TGTGGGTACAGGACATGTAACTTACAGTATACAAAGTTGTTTCCCGCGCATACCCAAAATTTAACGTTTACAGTATTTGCTAAAAATTCACTAATCATATTGTCAGAAATACGATTATGCAAAATTACACTAATTATGAAATATTAAATTCTAATTAGTGTCAAAATATGTTAGTGTATCTTAAGGGAATGGGTTCCAAAAGGTTACTTAAACGGCTAATTAATGTTGTTGTTGTTGTGAAGACATGAATCCTGTCATGTCAGGACAGCAATCATGACATCCATTTCTTCATAACACGAGAAGACTATTGTATATCAATGTAAACATTCAAGTGACGCAAATTGCTAAACTTTGTCCAGTTTGTTTTTTTATTGTTTGCAAATTGTTACTTACCTGTATAAAACATTACTTTGCATTTATAATCGTGATTCAAATTGTTTAATTGGAACAATGTAAATACATGTAATTATTAATTTACAGAAAAATATGTGGAAGCATAGTTCCTGGCAACTTTTACTGTAGATTTAAAGCAAGTTGTACTAAATTGATACAAACACATTTTATATTGGTAGAATCAAATATTGGGATCTTAAGGCTTATATATTGCATTCGCATGGAAGATCTCTAAAAGATCAATTTACAGATCTCAAGAAACCTAAATGATATACTTCTTATACATGTGGGCGGGAAATCTTTTATTTCATGATTTATTTTCTTCATCTTAAATGTGGGTTCGTATAATATGACTTTGAGCAACATGTTTTCCAGGTACATCCGGTCTATATATAGGCATATATTGCCTGAAAAGAAGGAGTGCATACGTCTAAACGTTCACATGTATATACCCTAGAATGATCATTATTTGATAATCTAGAGAGCACTACATCCAGATTTAACAGTCCATAGCCAGGTCAATGTACCTTTGCTGTTGTTGGTCTGATCTGTCACAATAAGCTTATCCTCTCTGAGAAAGCATATTGAGCAATTTTGTTTGTTTCTTTGGGGTTTTACATCACTTTCCACATTATTTCAGTCATTTCGTGATGAGACCTACTTGTAGCAGATATAGTGCTGCCTCACTGAATTGTCATGTCGAAGGTCCTTGACATGACAACCCGCCCGGTCACAGATTTACAAAGACAATGGGTTAACCCTTCAGGCACAGGCCTCAGGTCATGTGTGAAATTGTATCATGAATTCTATCTCGGCACGGCCGGGGATCAAACCCATGACCTTTGGAATACCACAGAGGAACTGGTGCTAATAAGCTGGCGCTCTACGCAATTGCGGCACGGCCCGTGGCCTTATAATAAGCAATTGTACAATTCATGATATATTAAGTATTGACAGATAATTAATTAAAAGTGAGTGTTTTCAACACTTGTCCTCTGATGAACCTTGTTCAACATCTAGAAAAATCATGGTGACCTCATGTTTTTTGGAGTATATCATTGCAAAAATGTTAGGAATAAAATATTTGAAAATCTAAAGAACGTTATGGATCACTATATTTTACTTAACATGTTCAGTTTCAGTTTCCTGTCCTATTTGAGGTTCATTTGACCCATGTGGTGATACATATTTTGTCAACATATTGGAAGTACATACTATTAATGAGTTTTCGTAATTTGGCCACCTCGGAGCATGACGGTCTTTATAGGACAATCAACTTTAACTGTCTAAACAACTTTGAAGGAGGTAAACATGTCTGCGGTGGCTTAAAGTACCTGTCTCATGATTGACAATATCGTATGCGACAACTTTCCTCTAAGGATTCCTAACATGTTTCCGGAATAAAGGTGGCGGAAATGTCCAAAATATGTTCTAATGTAAAAACCTGCATGCTATCCTTGTAATTCGGTAGCTCTGACATGCTGGCAAGGAGATGGAGTACCAGAAGTAGCCAGTGTTTTGTAAGAATAAGAGTAACTGAGCATGCCCTCAAGGTTAAGCCACTTTTTCTGTCTTGTTACTGGGTGATTCCTTCCTGTAACAGTCAGGTTGAAATTGTAAATGGGACAGAATATAACCTCTTAAAGACCGACTCGGTATATTTAGACTTTGATAATTATTTGGAATTCAAAACCTTTACATGCTGAGGTTCGATTGTATATATTTGCCAGTGATCTGCATTTTGAAAGGTACACGGCGGGGTGCACAAAGAGATAGCGGTCCGCTTGAGACTGCGGAGAGAAATGTAGTCCCAGTTAAACTCGATACTTAGTTTGAGGATAAAAGTTATATTGTGAAGTCTAGAGTACAATCGACAACATGGGATCATTGGCGGAAGCAGAATGTCCTCGATATATTGGCAAATGTAAGATGCCACATATTTATCTTAAAATGTCAGGAAATGTATCTATTATGCCTCCTCGTGTTTGTATTAACATACAAATACCTTATTATTTATTTGATATATAAATGCTGTGGAACTTGCCAAGACATTAATATCCGGCAGTGTACCCATACACATTGCGCAAACAGCTCCTAACGAATTCATTTCAGAGAAATTATTGTGGAATGAATGGTGAATAGTTGGTGGTTTCCTGGACGTCAGGCACAGAAAAAAATTGTATACTAGACTCTGATCCTAGTGAAAGGAGACGTCTAAGGTTATGTCGCTTTTCTAAATTGAACAAAATATTTTGAGATACATGAATAGAAAGGTATAGAAATATTCATTGAAACCCTCTGTGTCTTAATCGGGATTTTATGAGTAAATAAGGCGATGACAATTCTCTGCCAATGGACCATACCAGAGAGTGGGTTATTGAATAGTTTGTCTCATACATAAAGTATAATATACTTACGAGATTCAATAAAATTATAATTAATGGTCGAAGTGATTCACATACCTTCTAAAACTGTGTCAACTCCAATAAGACAGTCCAGATTTCTGGGTTATGTTAAGAAGCATCTAACAAAGCACAGTTAATATGTAGCTTGCACAAAAAATTCCAGCCTCGGTCAAATCCTTAAAACAAGCGTCGCTATGGTATTCGCCCTTTAAATATAAAACGTTGGGCTGTTATGGCTGAGGCGGTTTCGTGATGTTTTGATGTCTATAACTACATGCAATCTATATCAGCTTATTGAGATCAAAACATGAACACAGGGACGAGATATACATCTTCAGCTCATTCATGTGTGCCCCTGTCGGCTCTGCTGAGTAATGATGAGATTTCTACTCTCCATATTGCACAGAGAGGTCGGATAAACAAAATAATGGTGGACGCTTATCTGACGCCACTATGACCTTGCAGAATGGGACAGTGCTGTAACCATTCATTGCAAGGACTGGCTGGACACAGGAGGCATCATGATAAGAGCATAATGCTGAGGGTTCAGGCTCAGCAAAATGCTCACACCACCAGTTTGTTTGCGTTATTGTTCTTAATGAAAACACCACAAACAGCATCATGATACACATTTATTGGTCCGGAAACAACCTATCGTCTGTCATACTATCTCTCATGCGTTGATTACACTTGAATCAGACTCAGTTGTACATAATCTTGTCTCTAGTTTTTGATTATCTATTTAAATGGTTTTCAGAGACACTTCTACACTGCTATCCAGAGATAATCGATCATCCATCTACCTCTGGCCCTCCACCTACCTCTGCCTCCAAAACCCTGACTTACTGCACATTGCTGGCCACAGGTCATGAATATTCATTTTGATCATGAATATTCATATTATCGAGAAAAGAGAATATTCATATTTCCAAGAAAAATAAATATTCATATTATCAAAAACAAATTAATACACTTGTTGCAATCTTGGACTTACAGAAAGTGAATTAAACAGGAGATATTCCCAACTATAAAAATGATATTCACAAGATCTAACATATAAGTACATATTTTACGTGAAGATTACCAATTGCTCTAATAAATAATGTAGATATTTTGTGTCAAGATGACTAGTTGATAGACTTTATGTGAGATGACACAGACTAGTTGAGGCAGAGCCTTTTCAGGATTAAGCCACTTTGGTACAAGTGTTTTCCTCTCACTGCTTACTGCAGGTGTAGTTTTATCTCACTGAAAGTGGCCGATGTCTCAGCTCTCCCTGATCACAATGACAGACTTGGGTTCAAATATTCAGCCTTCCCTATGTCTGGATGATTAGACTTATGTGAAAGTCACAGGGGCCAGGGGCTTCTCAGGGGCAGCCAACTTAATGTGTATCTCTTTCACTGCTAGAATTCCAACTCTCGACTGCTGATGCTGCAGGGGATGATGCGATATGGTTAAATAAAGGATAAAAGTTAAATACTAAACCTGATATGGACTGAACCAATGTCCATACACCATGGATGAGTGATCATATCAAAAATGAAAAATCCCTAAAAAGAGGCTGGAAATTCCAAATTGGCAGAGAAAGTTAAAATTCTCAGAGGAATAAATATAATTCGCTATTGAAAACTTCTAAATCTGAATATTTCTCTTTGACAGAATAATATCAAAAGTTATGTGAAACCACGAACAAACAAATCAACATATTCTCCATGCATATACGTCCTATAGTGACGAGGGTCAAATGGGCAGGCACGTCCATATGAGACGTGCTGTGAGTCGTCACATTGCGCAGGTGCAGGCATACGAACCCTGGTGGTCACTTGGAGAATAAAAGAAGAGCTCCCCCTGGGCAGCAAGTGGGGAATTAACATGCCTAGGTCGTGCATACAAATGATAAGTGGTCATCGTAGGCCCCCATCGTAGTAGGATATATATCATGTAATGTCTGGTCACGTTTTTTAATGAACTTTTTTTCTTTAGTCCTTTAATTAATAAGACTTGACCTCCCAGTACGTCAATTATTGACGTGATTAGGCAGTACATGCTCGTCACACTGTTGACGAATTGATGGGAGAATGCCCTGAACAAATCCATATAAAAAATAGAGGGATTTTCTGCATTTTCTGAGAGTTAACTGAGAGTTAAAGTTCTGTACACATGATCTGTGGGTTCGACTCCCACTGTGGGCGGTAATACTTTGACACTGGTTATAAGCTCAAACCGATAAAGTCATTGTTGTTGAAAGGATCGCAAGAGCTCTGTTTAAGAAGACCGACATTCTCGGGTGGTCTGCATACTGAACACAAATTGTCACTGTATGTTGGATACAAGTGCGAGATGCAAGTTATTCTGACCAAAATCATTCATATAAGTTAACATTATGCTTCAGAACACACAAGCATTCATTTTGTCATCAGAAATATGATATGTTAGGGTACAGATTGAACATGTATTCAAAACAAAACCCACGAATGTTTGTGATATTACGTTTCGTCATCATTCACTCTTGCTAATGTTTATCTTTAAATATATTTTTGGTAAACAGGTTAATGGTAAAATGTATATTGATCCTTTGAGTGAGAGAGAGAGCAGGACCGGCAGTGAGAGTTTCAAACATTTTCTTAAAATCTGTTATATCTTTGTTAAAGAGTTTGTAGGGTTAACATATGCAAATAATCACCAGGTTACAAAATGTCAGAAATATAGCTCAGCGAAGGACACAAAGTCTGATATAAAACAGACAGGAGTGCATTTCTCAAAAGAAAGAACTGAAGAATGGAGAAAATCTGGAAATATAGACAATTTTCTTATCAATATAAAAAGAAAATAAAATCCTACTGAAAAAGCAAAAGCCAACTATTTATTTATTGTCATGGGCATTTGAATTTAGAATTTTGATATTGGCAAAATATATTTAATACCATGGAACCATAGTTTATATATTTTTATCACAACTTCCATATCTGGCACAGTAGAAAAGTACACCATGAACGATTATTAAAACTGCAGGATGAAGGTCTCCTCCTTCATCCTAACATGAACACTTTCGAAGGCGATCCAATCCTACTTTGAGTGCTAGATGATTTGGAAGATTAAATTATGATGAAGATGATTTAGAGGTCTATCAGAAGGGCTCTACCTGTTAGTCAGGCAGATGGGGACTGTTAGAATAAGCTTCGCTTCCATAGATTTAAAACAAGCAGAAGGCCACCTTCCTGATATAATGTCATGCAGGAACAATGCCAAAATTGTAGTTGAGGTCAACCACAAGAAAAATCAACTCTTTAAATCATTTTTGGTCAATTCAGCACCTCTTTGTTCAAATGTCTATTGATTCCAATGAATTGTGCAAATCGATCATTTTTCTGCTAGGATATGCTACTGTTTGGTGATTTGTATAATCCTTGTTGTCTTGACCTAATGGAAAGTGTTATACACTACACCACTGCCTAGATCTCATTGTCACATTATCACCACATTATCAAACCATTATCGTCTATTCTCCTAGAGGAATTAAGTTTTGCTTAAAATGCTAACATTCATGCTTTGCCACCTGTTGGATGAAAGAAAACATCAAAATGAAACTCTAATGTTGTGGCACATCTTATTGTTCAGACTACGTTAGTTATATGACTGAAGTGAGCAGGGCCACTAGGGGGCACTCACTGAAAAGACCCATAAATACCCTTAAATTGTCGAATTTATAATTTCCCATAGCCACAAAACGTTGGCGTTCCTGGTCTCTTGGTATCAGTCAATGACAGCTTCATCAATAGGCATCAAACAATCTTCCCTTTGTTGCCTTTCACTAATATTCCACATGTGTTGCCATTAGAAATCAGATTGAAGCATGTTTGTGATTGGTGAAAATAATGCTCAACATCCCTACCATTTTCTCAGCTACCATGATTGGTCAGCCAACCAAAGTTGTGTACAACAGTTGTCATATTATTCGGGTATCACATTGAGAATACACATATGCAATTATTTGTGACAGTGCATTCTAGGTGGGGCTATAGGAAAGATCATCCTAAATTATATACCTGGTACATGTCATCTTACGTTGACTATGAATGAGAAAGACATTGCCCACCATAAAAAGAAATATCAATAAATATTTATGATTGTTAATAAAGTAACAACAAGGTATTTTCTCATGTTACCATAAAGCTTTGATTTTAAAGCTGTCCAATTCAAACATTTTTTCCTGCATCAATAATGATAAAGATTATAGCAATCATGAAATGAGATTTTCAAGCACTTTTTCTTTGCATAAAAAAATGTTAATATCCCGAACTTTGCGATCAAATGCTATCACCCATCATATTTCCCCAACATAAATTTCTGTGCCATTGATATTAAATGAGTCTTCTGCTAAAATCCAAATCATCCATCGGACACTGTTCAGCTGACCAGTGATCTAGTGCAAACACCTGTTCAATAAAATTTTGCTAAAAATGGGGCACCTTCAGATTGGGACAATGGAGTGATTTGGAATACAGAGGCCTGTCCATTAATGTTTGTCGGACACTGTTCAGCTGACCAGTGATCTTGTGCAAACACCTGTTCAATAAAATTTTGCTAAAAATGGGGCACCTTCAGATTGGGACAATGGAGTGATTTGGATTACAGAGGCCTGTCCATTAATGTTTGTCTATTAGTACAAGCATGTGTAGAGGACACATGCTTATACACATGTGACCACACAATGATAACAAGAGCACAGCTAGTACTTGGCACTTTCAGCAAAACACAATAACCATGGTCAGTGTATTTCAGTCAGATAGCTTGCTTGCATGTATCACAGTTTCATGGCTACAAATCATTTAAACATTGTCCAAACCTCTGTTAAATTGCCTGTGACCTCAGTGATGTCATGAATGCTTTAAGTAAAGTTTCAAGTTAACGTCTTGTAAATTTAAGGAACAATACAATATATTGCTGTTATGCTTCTATGTTGCTGATGCCTCAAACCTGACTCCCTCAGATACTTTGGGTATATCAGCTGTAGTGATGTAGCCAAGCGAGACCAAATTGTTTTCATGATTGCATTTCCCCTTCTAAAATTCTATAACCTTAAAACTCCATTTTTTTCAAAAACTTTACCCTCTGAAGTATTATTTTTGCAGATTTGAGAGTCTAAAGTTTTTACTCGTGGTATTTTTCCCCTTCAAGTGGTCTCATCGATATTTTGGGGCCACAATTCAGTGTGCAAAAACAACTTCGTTACTTGACTGAATTTAGAGCACTAAACGTGGTATCTTATCTCATGAAGTTTTGAGTAATGGAATGTAATTCGAATAGCGTGAATTTTCATAATGGAAATATGAAACTGTCTGTTAAAGAAAATCAAGCTATGCCACTAAATGTCTTTTAAGATAATTAATATGTTACACAAGCATTTATTCGGTTCAAGTGAAGGGATTTTATCTCGGGAGATATTAATGTTCAACTGATTTCACCTTCTTTGCGTATGCCTAATGAGGTAAGTAAGCCTGCTCAAGAACTGTCATTAAGCCGGAACAACGCTCACGTTAAACTCGTCGTCATGACAACAACCTGATTGGCCCCTCCTCTTTCCTGGTGCGACGTTTCTTTTCACATTGCTGAAATGTTTCTTGAAATTATTTGTTTCTTGAAATTATTTTTTTTCTTACTTGATATTATGATATAATTCATCATTGAATTCAAAATTGGCTATTCAACCAATTGCCAATAAAAGATAATAAAATGTACAATGAAATGATTTGGGGACTGTCCACTGGTGGCCAGTAGAGCATATGGTCTTGTCTACTTTCATAATCCCGTTTTGTAAAATCAGAGATATTTACCATGTGTTAAATGTCTCTGGTAAAATTTAAGTACCATTCAAAAATGGGGCATCTTAAGTATGTGTTCTGAATTATCCCTTTGAAAAATATAAAAAGAGAAAACGGAATAACGAAAGTTATTGTAAACGTTTTCTGGCCTTGAAAAAGTATCCACATATTAAATGACCTTACATAGTACTTTATATTTGCATTTATCAACTCAGGCTAATGATAGTTATCCATCATTCTTGGCCTTGTATGACATGACCTTGATAATTAATTGTCTTAATATGCACTCAGCTATTTGTTCTCCGGGGAGACAATCTATTATGTGTTGGATCTACGGGCTATTTTTTCTATGTGTTTATTTCTTATTTCGCATCCTGAGATGATCCTGAGTAGGTGGACCATACACGGAGGGCAGACATAGGCCATAATATGTGTGTGTGTGTGTGTGTGTGTGTGTGTGTGTGAGTGAGTGAGTGAGTGAGTGAGTGAGTGAGTGAGTGAGTGTGTGTGTGTGTGTGTGTGTGTGTGTGTGTGTGTGTGTGTGTGTGTGTGTGTGTGTGTGTGTGTGTGTGTGTGTGTATTGAGGTCTTCTTTCATTCACCACAATTTCCATCCTGGGCTTTAATGGGCATGTCATAGGGCTCTAAAAATTCATTGGATAAGCTGAAGTAAACTTCAGTATCCTCATATATGCCTAAACTACCAAATGTATATTTTTTTTATATTTTACTTTGAAATGACCTTGATATGACTTTGAACACAGAGAACTGAGAAGATAAACATTTCTTTAGCTGTAATCATCATTTATTGAATATGTGAGTCAATACTAATTCAGCAATACAAACTGCCTGCAAATATTAATTTCAAATGATTCTAAAGGTATTCAAAGATCGTGACCTCAAGGTTGTGGCCATTATAATGTTAAGTCTGTGGGGGATAATGTGCCTACTCATTCAAATCAGTATGATCAGTGTGATAAGGGTTTTACATCACAGAAAGAACAGTATATTTTTTTCAGAAGGGTATGTGTATAAAGAGAAACCAGAGGCTAAAACCAACGCCGATAAACCCAGGCCTCTTTGCACACGTGCAACATTGTACTTTATCATAATCAGATAGTAGACTGTAATGATAATGTGAATCATATCATACATCACAAATCATTTTATATATGATAATTGTACCCACTGCAACTACAGTTGGATCCAACTAGTGCTGCGGCCACGGTCGTGGCGCAGTTGGTTAGAGCGCCAGCTTATTAGCACCAGTTCCTCTGTGGTGATCAAAAGGTCGCAACACATGATACAATTTCCCATATGAACTGAGGCCCGTGCCTAAAAGGTTCACCCGTTGTCCTTGTAAATCTGTGACCGGGCGGGTTGTCATGTCAAGGACCTACGACATGACAATTCAGTGAGGCAGCACATCTGAAACGGTAATCAACCTGACTGCAGAGATCCAAATATCAATTACAAGATCCAAATATCAATTACAATTTATTACATGATGTTATACAAAATGCCAAAAGCACACACATGCTGGAGAAAGTTGTAAAATTCAATAAATACAAACACAAAAAATCAAGCTGGATTACACATGGGATAATCAGATCTATCAAATTCAGAGACATGCTATATAAAAGATTTAATACTTCTGACCCTGAAACTGAATTGCATTTGACATTGAAAACAAATTTAGCTACTTATAACACAATATTAAGAAAAAGCATACGATTAGCAAAAAAGAGTTATTATGAAGCAATATTCAAAAAATTTAAAGATGATATAAGAGGTACATGGAAAACCTTAAATGACATCCTAAACAGAACAAGAAGAAAAAAGTCCTTTCCCAATTTTTTTCGTGACAATGATAGCATCATCACAAACAAAATTACCATTGCAAACAAATTCAATGAATTCTTTGCACAAATAGGTCCTAAATTAGCCAAAGAAATTAAGACACCTAACGATATTAGTTATAAGCATTACCTGACAAACAAATACAACCATAATTTTAAATTTGAAAACATAGATGAAGAGACAGTAAAGGAGATCGTAAACAAGTTATCCTCCAAGACTAGCTTTGGATTTGATAGAATATCAACAAAATTAATGAAAACAATACAAGATGCTCTATTAAAACCTTTGACTATCATTATCAATCAAATGCTAACTACTGGTATTTTTCCTGAAAAACTGAAATTAGCAAAAGTAACACCAGTATACAAAAAAGATGATGAAAACTTATTTACAAATTATAGACCAATCTCCCTGTTACCTGCCATATCAAAAATATTTGAAAAAGTAATTTTTAAGCAATTGTACAAGCATTTTCAGATCAATAAATTATTTTACAACAGTCAGTATGGGTTTAGAACAGAACATTCAACTGAATATGCTGCACTTGAAGTTATTGATAGAGTCATGATAGAAATGGACAAAAACGATATTCCTATAAATATTTACTTAGATCTATCAAAAGCCTTTGATACTCTTGACCATGACATCTTGCTTGACAAACTCAAACACTATGGAATAAATGGAATAGCTCTGAAGCTTATGACAAGCTACCTCACCAATAGATACCAATATGTAGAAATTGATGGTGTTAAATCAGAAACTCTGAGTTTAGAAACAGGAGTACCTCAAGGTTCTATCCTTGGTCCATTATTATTTATTATTTATATTAATGATATTGCCAATGCATCAAAAGTGTTTGAATTCATTATATATGCTGACGACACTACACTATCTGGGACACTCAAATTATTTGTCAATAAATCTAGCAGCAAAAGTATCAGTGCATGCATAAATGAAGAACTATGCAAAATAAGCAATTGGTTAAAATCAAACAAATTGTCTCTTAATGTAAAGAAAACAAAGTACATGATATTTCATAAGCCCCAAAAGAGGATACCTCAACTTGAACTGAAAATAGATAACACAATTATTGAGAGGGTAAACAAATTTGATTTCTTAGGTTTAACTATGAATGAACATCTGACTTGGAATGATCATGTAGACAAAGTTGCAAATAAAATATCTAAGAGTATAGGTATCCTGAATAAGTTAAAACATTTTTTACCACTGAAGGCCAAAGTGTTTATCTACAACTCATTGATTTTATCTCATCTTACCTTAGGAATACTTTCCTGGGGATACAACTGTGAACGTATAGTAAAGTTACAGAAGAAAGCTGTCAGAGTGTTGAGTGCAAGTAAATATAATGCCCACTCAGAACCAATTTTCAAAACATTGAAACTACTCAAAATCAATGATATTCTCAAACTTCAAGAGTTGAAGTTTTATTACAAACATAAGAATGAGAACTTACCACATTACCTACAGAACTTACCTATGTTCCATAATCATGAGATCCACAATTATAACACAAGATCAAGAAATGATATCAGACAAGTGAAGACAAAACATGAATATGCAAAAAAATTTCTAAGATATAATTTACCCAAAACTGTAAATATGATGCCAACATGTATTATAGAAAAGATAGACACACACAGTCTACAAGGTTTTTCAAAATACACAAAAATGTATTTCCTTAACTCATACCAGATGGATTGTCTTATTGAGAACTGTTATATTTGTTCTAGAAATTGATTACTTGTATATTGTATGTATTTGAACTCACCACCCAATACTATGCAATATTTAAATACTGTTTAATAATATTTCTATTCTAAATGATGTATGCTCCTTTTGTTAAAATATTTGACTCAAATATTCTTAAAATCTGTCAAATAGAATTGTAACAACTTCAATGTTAATCAGTTACTGTATATATTATCATATGCATATAAACCATATCATTTTCATGTATGTACCTTATTTGTTTTAAATTTGAATATGCAATTTACACAGAAACTATATTTTTCAAAATGGAAATTAATTTAACCCACTAAGGGTGGCACATTTGCTAGCGGTATGTTATTTACCTTTTATTTGTGTCTCCCTGGCATTGGCATTTATTCTGTTCTGCATTATATACATGTATATATATATATTGAAAATGTACAATTATTGCCTAAATAAATACCTTTCTGAGTTCTGAGTTCTGAGTTCTATATCTGCTACAGGTAGGTCTCATCAAGAAATGACTGAAATAATGTTGAAAGTGATGTACAACCCTAAACAAACAAGCAAACCTACCAGTGCTGATAATATGACTACTTCGACTTGCTTTGTTTTCTCATAGAGGTGACACGTGACTGTGTTGCACCAATGAGTTTTTAGCAATGTGACCAATACTCTATTTTGTAAAGAGGGCTCTTTGAAAATCTAGAATTTTACACATGAGACCTACATGATCCTTCCCAGATGATACTGACAGATCGATGAGCAGTACATAAATAAACTTCTTAGAAGAGAATAAAATTATCACTTGCGATTATCACTTGCGGTTTTTTAGCTGTCATCATTTCAGTTGATTTTGTCTTATTAGCTTTTGCTTTGCTCTGCATATTAATAAAACCCAGGGCGGCATTTGGTCTTGAAAATTAGCCAAATTAACTGCATTATTTTATGTCATAAATTGTCAAATTTTAAATTTAATATTGTACCATTTTAGAAAACGAGGTTCTCTTTCAACAACAACAAAATTTCAACAACTAAAATCAACCAAAATATACTGATCATGGTTATTGTGTTTCGCTGCAAGTGCCAAGTACTGGCTGTACTCTTTTGACCACCAGGTGGTCACATGTATACAATCATATGACTTCCATCGTGGTCTATCAGGGTGTTAGGCCTGCACCAATGGCCAAAAAGGGCTCTGTAAACCAAATCCCTCCATTGTCACAAATATAAAGGGGCCCCACTGTTTGCACAACATCACTGGATAGCTAAACAAAGTTTGATGACAAAGTCTCCAATTAATGGATGGTGTTGATTTTAGTAGAAGATTCATCCACTTTCAAATGGCACAGAAATATATGTATGGGAAATATGATGGGTATTAACATTTGATTGCAATGTTTGGGGTTTAAACATTTATATTATGCAAGGAAAAAGTGCTTGAAAACCTCATTTCATGAATGCTTTAAAGCGATTTTACAGTGGTTTAAGGTATCTGAAAACAATATATGATCTTAAAATTGACATACATAAAGGCTATCTGTCTGAAATCCACAAAAACACATCTGCCCTGAAAAATATGATTTTTTGTGACCACCAAGTACTGCCAGTACTAAACAGGAAGTGTGTTGTGTGACCTTGACCTTTGAACTGTTTCCGTAAGTCACAGGAGGTGTTGTTTACCAATTGTCAAAATTGGAACAACACATTATCGGCCATTTTTTCCACTATTTAGAGAATGAATTGGAAGATAACACTCATCATGATGATAGTGCCTTTTCTTGGCTTTCTTTTGGTGGTAAAATTATTAAAAACGGATGAATATTTATGAAGTTATAAATGAAGAACAATCATTATTTTTTTATATTATATATGTTTGCAAAAAAAAGTTTTTAAAAATTCTATACAGCCCAGCTTTTAAAGTGGAATCCATGCAGCCTTTGATGTCTTCCCATTCAGTGGTGTGAAAAACCCCAAATTTCATCAAAGAGGGTCAAATCATAAATTTTACTGATACCAATTATCACTGAGCATTCACAGTTTTGCCATTCAAAGTCCTTGTGATTTAAGGCCAAACCAGTGATCAAAGGGTTTAATATCACTTTTTCAATATCACGGCTTTTAAGTTAAGGGGGATTCCATGCAGCCTTTGAGTCATGTCTTCCCTTTTTGACAGAAAGGTTTTCACATGCATAAGATACTTTTCAAATAAATAGTATACTTTTCCCATAAATGATATATCTTTCACAACCATAAGATATTTGTCACAACCATAAAATATTTTTCACAACCATGAGTTATTTCATTGATTCAAATAATATTAAAATAATCTCATGTTTTTCTGAAGTATACTCCTGGCAATAAATTGATAAATTGTACAAAACATCTCCACCCTGTTTCCCAAGCTGGACAGGTGCCCAACTGGTAACTCATTAGGTGTTTACACGAGATCACAGACCAGCTAAACAAAGCTCGTTGACAAAGTGTTCAATTGCTGGTGTAGGTTCCAGCAGGCAACTGATCAACTTTCAAGTGCCACAGAAATTTGTTAACAGGGAATATTTTGGGTATTACTACATAAAAGCACTGTTTAGGGTATAAACATTCATGTTATGTAAAGAAAATGTGTCTTAAAGTCAGGTTTCATGAATGCTTTAAGATTTTGATAATATAAAGGGCACCAGATGCAGAACCTCACACCAACTCCTTGAAATATTGTCCTTGAAATAAGTCAAAACTTGTATCAAACATCACATGGATGTGCTGGTAATACCAGCAGTTATGTCTCAAGGTAAGATTATCATTCATTTGAGATTTAACAATCACCAAAAAATTATTATTTAGAGATCTACCACCCCTGGGGAAGCTCCCGTCGCGGGAGCAATGGGTTTTGGGTGGGTGTTTGTGTATGTGCGCAAGTGTACGAGTCCTTCGACAAAATCTGACAATTTACTCTATGAACTGTATCAATTTACTGTATGTACTGTTACATTTTTTGTTACCACACAGGCATCCCATAAAGGCCTAAAGCAGGACACCCCATAAATGTCACAGGCATCCCATAAAGGCCTAAAGCAGGACACCCCATAAATGTCACAGGCATCCCATAAAGGCCTAAAGCAGGATACCCCATAAATGTCACAGGCATCCCATAACGGCCTAAAGCAGGACACCCCATAAATGTCACAGGCATCCCATAAAGGCCTTAAGCAGGATACCCCATAAATGTCACAGGCTTATAAATGTTACCATTGACATTTTGTTATGTGTGTTATCATCTTTTTTTTTACATATTTTAAGATTTTTACCACACATGCACCGAAAAAAAGGCTTGTGATTGAGTGATGAATAGCCTATAAATGTGATTATGCCCTAGAATGTTTTAACAGTTTATAATATTTGCAAAGAACTACAAAGTATTGTCACCTAAATGAGCACACGATTAAAAACAATTCTGTGGGACATGATTTACTTCTGTAATTCTTTCAACAGGATCACAGACTTTCCGATTCATATACATATATTTCCAAAATTCTCTCAACGGGATCACAGGCTTTCGGATTTTTATACATATCAAGTGCTCTTAGGTTTGGGCAGAAATATTACTCAATAATATCTAGGATGAATTTTGAAACACTGAATTTAATGTTAGAATGATATAGAACCAAAATATCCACACTTTAATTTTTGAAAGTAAAATCAATCCTAAACATATGTTTAAAAAGATCTTCTCATCCAAGGTTGTGATTTCAGTTTTCATCCCTTTAATTCTATATGAAATAAGGGAGAATTTACTTTGCATCGATACAAAATTGTAGCAGTATCTTTTCAGATTCCCTATGACCTCACTGCCACCATCCTGACAAGCTGACAGGAACGTTCGGGGCCCATCAAGTAGTTTTTTCATGCTGAAGATGGAATCTTCATATTGGGTGATATATATATATTTACCTGTGAGAAGGCAATATTTTACTTTTAAGACTTTATGTCTGCCATGCTAAAGGTCTGGGGTTCCATTCCGGGTTGAGACAAGTACTTTTTGAAATCCTCATATTGGGGTCATATTTAGGTGACAACATATAGAATTGAATAGTTCAGCATAACATTTGTAAAAAAATAGTAACTCTTCATATTGGTATTATTTAACATTTAGCATTAACATTATTTAACATTCAACATTTTGCCTGGATCCACATTTCAATATAAACATGGACTGTATTATGACGATTCACCAACACTTAATACATATCTTCAATCAACACTCATTATTGTATATATTCTATCATAATGACATATTATCACAATAATATTCAAGATCCTTGAAATGTGAAGTTGTCAATATGTTTGTTATGATGGAAATCAACAAATCACGTGTCACCTGTATGTGATCTCTGTTTACCAGTGAGGAGACTAAATCATACTTTTCAGTTGCTTCAAATTCTTCCCTTATTACAATATAAAATTTCATCTCCCTGGTTCCCAGTGTCCATTGGGAATGGCTTGTCCTCTACCTCCAACAAAAAATGCCAAGCTTAAACAAAGTTTATACTGGTTCATCTTGATCATATTCCATGATCAGCCACTGGATATAGTTCGCTAGTTTCACAGTTGTTTTGAAAATATTAAATATTAAATATTGCAATCATTTTAAATAAAACCACAATGTGAATGACGAAATATGTGTAGTTGGCCATGGGCCATGGCACTGTTGGTTTGAGCTCCAGTTTATATGCACCAGTTCCTCTGTGGGGATTCAACGATCGTGAGTTCGATCCCCGGCCGGGATCCCATATGAGCTGAGGCCCGTGCCAATGGATGATTTGGATTTTAGCAGAAGACTCATCGACTATCAAATGGCACAGAAATTTATGTAGGGGAAATATGATGGGTAAAAACTTTTGATTGAAGTTTGGGGTATAACCATTTATATTATGCAAGGGGAAATTGCTTAAAAACCTCATTTCATGAATGTTTTAAGAATAAATGACAATGCCAATATTTTACCAACTCTAGTAAACTGACTATGGTACATACATTTTAGGGAAATTAGAAGTACTATTGTTGATAGTTTATCACATGATTTACAAACCGGACTTATATTCAAAATTTCACACTATTTTTCATTTCGCCACATAAATATATATTCTGTTCTGTTTTTGATTCACAGATATCATTTATGCCAATTATGGAATTCATAAAATGTAAAAGTAATATATAGATATACCGTACTAGGACAAAGTAAATGTCAGACATGGCCGGCACCAGAATGTCATGGGCGAGACTGGCCTATATCCACGTAAAGTATTGAGAACATATAATAAGAATCGGACTTGATCAACATGCATCCCTCTATTGTCACAGACCCAGATGTGTGTGAACATTAGTGTACCATCAAAAGACAGTTATCCTTCGTCATTGCCGTGTTTCAAATCAATCATTCCTTCTGTGGTCTTCAAAACCAGTTACGTGTCTCTCTTTGGTGTTGGTAATCTGGGTGGTGATTCTTCCAGGGAATTATCCAGATGACAGCGTATTTAGCGTTATAAATCCCATCCTTTTTCTGGGGGCAATCCGGGTGTAAGTGCAGATGTCATACATTATAACATGTACCAAAGGTGTATAATATATCCTTCTTCATGTTTTCTATTTATCTTATAATAGTTTATACTGAGATTCTAGCGTGTATCACAATAATTGTAATGTCTACATATAATATACCATATTTGAAAACTTTCAGGAATATTTTTTGTCATTTTTATTGGACTTATTTCGCATTCAGTTTTTTTTAAAGAAACGATGTTGAGTTATTACCGTGATGAGACATCTACTCGGTTCTTATCACGACAAATCCACCGTTCATGGTGGTAAGAGCTGACAATGAAACAGAAATCTCCCATTTAATTTCTAATTTAGTTTCCTGGGGGGCTTATAATCACTAAACAAATCGCGTATTTGATTAGAACCATACTTGTCATGGATTGGTCCAGACAGAAACAACTGGGGATAGGTAACTTAGAATAATCATACACGTGTGATCTATATAACCAGTTTTACCTTCCTGAATCTGAGGACTTTCCCAAGTCTTGGCATGTGACGTCACGTTTTATCTATTTTTTTCTCTTAAATATGACCATCCAATTACAAAGTGTCTTGACCCAATTGTCATGACTGAAAGCTGAATCATAGGCTTTCGTCTAACATTTTTTGTTTGTGCGCGATATACAAATTCTCACTGCTCATGTGGTCCTTGCTGCCACCTGGTGTATTAAAATCTATGACCGATGGGAACACTCCAACACTTTATTCTTTTCAAGATTCCCAAAATGATTTGTGTTTTTATGCCCATGCATTTGTTACCAAAATATTAATTTATTTCCTTCAAAATACAGAATGGTAATCATCATATAGGCACCTGGGGGATTTAAAAAATTGAAATTTCGAGCAGCGAGATTTTTCTTTACTGTAGTGTATATTCCTTAAATACTAACAAACCCAAATTTCAAACCTCACTCATGTCATCCTTGTGGCCCATTGTACAATTTAAATGACTGCAATTAAAGCATTCGAGAAATCATATTTTCACGCACTTTTGCCAGACGCAATATAAAATATATATAATCTAAACTTTGTGATAATATGTTGTTACCCATCATATTACCCCTACATAAATATCTGTGCTATCTGAAAGTAGAGGTAAAACCCAAATTATCCATTGTTATATGTGCATTCCCACCTTTTGTAACAACCTGAAAATCATTGGTAATACCTGTGGTACCTACGCCCTGAATGCCGAATATTGGTCGAATAATTTATCAAATTAATTTTATTTTTATTTTATTATTTTGTGTGTGTGTATGTGTGTGTTCGGTAGATTTTTACAATTCTATAACCTCAACATTCTTGGAAAACTATATTCCTATATTCTTTTTCCAGATAAAGCAAATTTGTCATTTGATATACAGGTATAAACATTTATGTCAAATGACTAAAAGGGTTATAGTATTCGGACCATAAGATTTATATTGTCCAGAACACAAGGTTTATAGTGTCCAGGCAAATGGTATAACACATTATACTATTGTATCCAGACAAAATGTAATTCTGGCCACAAGATGGCAGCACCATACAGTTATTTCGTACCGAAGCAGGTCATAGAACCATGACAGGAGTCCTGGTCAGCTGTCGTCACGGTAGTGTCCCAACATTTTTTTTTTTTAATGAAACACTCGGGGACACTACAATTCACGGTTTTTATTTCTTTTAGTCTGAGAGCAATAATAATAGTTATATTGCTCTCAGGTTTAGTGAACAACTTCTATCTCCCGGATAGACTTTCATACTCCTACTGATCAAACGACGCAGGCGATATAGGTGGGGGTGCACACAGATTTTCAAGGTAATTGCTTAACCCTGAGAGCAATAATAATATATTGGTATTATTATTTATATTGCTCTCAACTTAAATCATAATATAAAATCATTTACAATATAAAATATTGAAAAATTGAACAGTTCTATTGTCAACAGAGATCGGAATTTTTAGACCCATTTCATAGATGAATAATATTTCGCATTTTGCACTGACATAAATGTTATACTATTGCATGTGTTTAAAAAGGGAATATATTTTCACGATAATTTTATTGGATGAGCCAAATAATCACAAACAAAATCAAATTGTGGATATAATTTTGACAGAACTGTTCACATATTCTAGAACGCACATGCTAAATCAGATGTTTCACAGAGGCCCTTTACCAATCACGATATTACGGATGAACAAAGTTTTATTCACAAATTGTTGGATGATGTTTGCAAATATTAAAAAGAAATATGTTGTTTTTCCCAATATTGATGTAAAGGATTTTGATTACAAAGTATGAAATGCATCACCAGTGAAAATTTTGAAAATGTGTAAATAATTTCTATGAAATAGTAGGACTGATCTGTCCCTGCGAAGGCGAATTCCCTTCATGACTAGGACCACCCAGTATGAGAGTTCTGCTTGGCAATACTAGTATCTAGATAGCTATTTGGGGTAATGGTGTTCACATAAAAAGCAAATTCTTTCTCCAGTAAATAATTCCCATCTTCTTCGCATCTTCCTCGCCAGAATAATTTATGTATTTTCCACATTAACAATTAATATATTTCCCATAGGCCCCCTGCCAATCTCTCCGACCAATGATTAAATATAGTGGAGTTGTACAGATCTGGTTCCGGTAAAGTTGGGGCCCCCATAGGGGGGGTATGAAAAACCCAATAATCCCCCTTTTTTTACCTAAAAATCCAAAAATCCTTATCTTTTGTAGCCAAAAATCCTTAAATATTTTTCCCCTCAAATCTAAAAATCCAAAAGTATAAAACAAAAAATCCTAAAATATGTTTACATTTAGTACAAATTTATTTGGCAATGAATTACATAACATGCATGATATAACATGATATTTAGTGTTTCACACAGGTCATGCCACATTACAAAATGTACTTGCAGAGTCCACTTGAGCCCACAGAGTTTGAAATTAACAGTAATCTCACTGTTATAGTGATACGGAGACACCCAATCCTTTTGAACATATTCAAAATTAGTAAAAAAAGTAATCTGTGTCTTTCCTTTTTTTTGAAACTCTTTTAGGCCTAGTGGCCCTTGTGTCACTAGTAAATGACAACTGAGATAATTCCTCACTAATTAACTCTTGCTGCTCATTGGGTGTCTCTGTATCACCCTGATCCTTTATCAGGTCCAAAAGATTGATCAAAACCTCCTCATTCAGAACAATTATATCATCCTTTGGAACATATTCATAGTTAGTATCATCTAAAACAGTGATGACATTTTCTCTATCTATGACACATTGTTTTTGATTTGAGAACTCTGTGGGCTCAAGTGGGCTCTGCAAGTAGATTTCCCCTTTACATTTTCCCTTCTCAAGCATATCTTGCCTCAGTTTACATATATGCACATGTTTGATTGTGTTAATAACTACAACAGAACCTTTTTTGACATAGACACTTCTCCCTTGTGAGGGCTCCAACACACTTTCCTCAAAATCCAAAAATCCCAGATATTTCACCCCAAAAATCCAATAATCCCTCTTTTTTAGGCCAAAAATCCAATAATCCTAAAACCCTATGGGGGCCCCAAAGTTGTACAGTTCCGGTGTGTACTTTTCAATGGGGAAAAAAACAACATGGAGATCGGCAATCGGCCTATGTAGATATTCCATCAGTTAACCAGTTAACCAGGCATGTCTAAATTTCACGTCAAATCCATGTCATTCAACCAGTTTTGCCTGCTGGGGTTATTTTTTTTTTTTATCAAAGACTTTGTGAAGCAGGCCTGGAATTTTTAAAACTGCATCACAATATGACATATCGGGCAATATTTGTAATATTTCTCATTTCTGCTTGCTATCTTTTCTTGCATAGTACTTTACAATTACTTGTTTATCCCTTTAATTCATTCTTATTGAAGAGATAAACATGATAATGTTTATGTCGTGTTGCGTCGTGCCACCTGGTGGCAGGAAATCGATAATTATCCTTACCACCAGGAACAGTACAGTATCGAGCTAGACTTGGTTTAAGAAACGATTATGTAATGACATGGGTCTTTTTGACACGCATGACAACTCATCCCCTGCCACTTTACCATGTGACACTTCAGGTCATGTGTCAAATTGTCACAGTGACACTTACAACTTACTCACACAGTTCCAACTTGAAGGGTAAAGACGGAACCCAGTGTTGTTACAAATGTAACGTATCTCTGGAAAAAAATATATAAACGTATATGTTTATAAAATGCCTCTTTTGTAACGGCTGTCACAAGATGTTTTTTATACTGAGTAACACAGATATCTGTAGAATAAGTGTCAAAACATGCCATTATATTCTATGTCATAGAAGAAAATTGTTATATAAGTAATGTGCTGGATACCTATTGTATGATTATTAGTTTGCCTCTGTCTGCTTTGCAAGGGTAGGATGTCAACCTTTTCCGCTGGAGTCCTGTCCTGGGCATCGAGTACGCAGACAGACAAACCCCTGGGATGGCGTCATTGATCTTGTGCAAATAGACCAACATCAAAGATGTCAATATTGAAATTAGCAGGCAACATGAAAGAGCCCACATCTTACTGGTTGACTTAATCCTCTGTATTGACTGCAATTGTTTGCCAATTTTGCAGATTGCCGAGGCAGTGTTTAAAACAATGTGTTGTGGTCACAATGCATAAATGCTGTTGTATCAATTTGAAGGGCCAAATTGTAAACATCAGAGAACAACAGCAGGAAATTGCTCCTTTAATAGAGTTCTAAATAATACCCTCCACAAACTTTGATTGCAGTGAGGTTGTATTCACAAGCCAGTGAGAGTGAATGCACTATAATAAGTCTCATCAATGTTAATATCAATACCCATGGAAAAATGATTTTGAAAAATGACTGATAAATAGCTATATGGATTCTGACTTGAGTTTCTAGCCCCCTCCTTGTGCCAGGAACCCAGACAGCATAAAAAGGTCCAAGTGGGATGATAACAGTCAAGATTAAGATACACTGAGCCATTCTAATTCCAACTCAGGCCAAAATTTCCAAAAATATTATTTCAACTAAATCAACTCCTGAAAAAAAAGAAAAATTATTCTGAAAATAAAAAATATCTACATGGATATAGATCCAGACATTCTAATTCCAACTAAGATTTCCAAAAATAATATTTTGACTGATTCAACTCCTGTTATATTGCTTCTTCTTTAATTGTCTATAAAAGGCCAAACCTAGTTATATATTTATTATTGCCCTCAGTAGTAATGAACTACTTTGCATTTCGGACATAAAATCTCCATTTGATACTTAAAATATAAAAAGTAAATTCAGGATTAAATATGAATTGACATTGACTAAGAATTCATTGGTTCTTTTATTCAGGCAAATACCGGTATTAACATTTGATGTAACTTGAGCTTTAACTGGTGTTGAAAATGAAGGTTCACGGTTTTACAGCTGTGAACATGGTGAATCATGTTGTATTTCATTTTGCTACTTTGCAACCTAAATTAACCCATCAAATTTTCCCAATGTAACACGTTTCGAAAACATTCAACCCTATGACGACAATCAAGAGAGTTGCATTTGGATTATGAAATGACGTTGACTGCCCGGGGTTGACTGACAATTTCACATGAAACAATCCACGCGGTCTATCCCACCGTGCACTGATGCACCAAACTCCACCAGAGGGCGACAATGGTGAACCTATCACCTCTGTACAAGGTGCCTTTTTGTGCTCGTTCAGCACATCCACCAATTTTTATGTAACTGTCCGTCTTACTTATTTTTTTTCTAAAATTGTACTCAGATTGGTATATTATGATATATTTCACCCTTAATACAAACGTTTGTGCATATAGAAACAAATATTAAGAGAAATAAAACTTGAAACTACTTTCTCAACCGGAGGAGACATTTCCTGGGGTAGTGATAAGGCAGAACCACAACAAAGATGGCCGCTTTGTGTACAATTTGAATTCTTTTAATCTTTTATACTTTTGGTTAATCTAACCAACAAAAAATGTTCAAATGTTAACAAATGAATTCTAATACATCTCAAGGCAACTTCATATTTGATATTAAGAGATGTTAATACGTCAATCACATTTACAACACACTGACAGTTCTTGAGCACATGGCCAGTAAAAGTAGGACCGGATGAATACTAATCTGGGTTGGCCAGAGGTAATAGTTTGCTTGTGCCTCTGGTGGACAGTGTGCTGATGCACAGGACTGCGTGTCACGTGACCACTTCATCCCGGCCGGCATGGTCCTCTTCATTTAACCGTTGGGATTTGAAAATATGTTTGGTTTCAAATATATCGGGGGCACAAACTTCGGCTAAATCTGCCTCTGACATCTCTGACAAACAAAAATAATTTATGTATCTGATAATGTGTAGTCTTCGTATTGCACCATATGTTAGTAATGTCTGACAGATCCCGAAACTATGTTTACCTCAAGTTGTCAAACTTTTGTCAACTTTGCAAAGCTGCCATGTTGGTGTCCTACTTTTACGCGTCTTCGCTCCTGATTGGTCCATTCAGATGAAAACGAAAACTAGGTCATCAGTATAGGGGTGGCAGCTTTCAGGTTAGCAGGTGCGCGCTGCAGATTTGCTCACATATCCGCTAGATATCTTGGCAATAAGAGCTCATTTGACATATACTTTAAATTTTATGCGTTTCACACCAAACAGAAACTTTGATGAGAGACATAGACTCAGAAGGGGTGTTCTTTCAGTTTGCAAGACTTTCAAAATAGTACATTATCACCCCCATTCAGATAAACTCGACCAGTTCATGCATTAATGAGACACGTGGTGTACAGTGTCAAAGGAAGAACTTTACTACGTCCGTTCTACATCAAAAGTTTTACTTGTTTTATTCCGACGCTTATTAGACGTTACATCCTCGAAAGGATTCCGATCAGTTGTGAAAAGGATCAGTTATATTCCCAGGAACACAGAACAGCAAGATGATGCGCCCAAAGCGAGGTAGATATGGTATTATTTGATTGTAAAGTCATTTGACATTTTCATGGAACTGTCAACGTGGTTTGACAGGAGCAACAAGTGGGCATTTAAATTTTCCAAAACAGTTGACATCTGTCAGGTCAAGAAACGTCGAAAAACTGTTAGATTTACTTTTTACTTTTTCGAAAATCACTTATTAAAAAGGGGAAAGTTGATTGTGTTAGGTTGATAAAAGTTTGAGTTGATAGTTTGGGAACTTTGTGCGGCTGATCTTTGTTGTGGAATGTCGTAATGCACCATGTGGTGTCAACTTGGACAAGAATGCCATTTTCATGACATCTTGTGAAGGCATTGGGGTGTGTCAGCGTGCCCATCCACCTCCTCTCATGCTATTTACTATTTACCCCAAATATTTATCATATGTATCCTTACCTTAAGGTAAATTGAGTGCATGTTATTTGTGATGTTAAATGAGTACCTTAAATGATGACTTGACCTGCCCTCAAAACTTGATTTAATCAAATTAATTTCAGTTCATTCAGTGTGATGTAACTTTTTATATTTATTTTCAGTCCGTGAAAAGAACATGCGGTGTTGGTTGGATGATTACGATGGAGACATGGATCAGTCGAGGGATGACAGCCAATCTGATTGCAGTCTGAGTAAGAAGCGTCGGGGAAACCTTCCCAAGGAATCTGTGCGAGTTTTGAAAGCCTGGCTTTATGATCATCGTTACAATGCTTATCCTACAGACCAAGAAAAGTTGGAGCTGTCTAAAGAGGCTAACCTGACTGTCCTTCAAGTTTGCAATTGGTTTATAAATGCTCGCAGAAGAATTCTACCAGAGATCATCAAGAGAGAAGGACAAGACCCACTCCAATACACCATTACCCGCAAAGGTAAAACAGGGTCCCCGGTCAAGTCTGAGCATGGAAAGTCATATGGGAAATATTCTCCCTCGCGGGATTCGTCGGGTAACTCATCTCCTGCAGCCATGGAGACAGATTATTCATCAGATGGCGAGTCTCATGATGGATACTTGGAGGACTCTGAGGACACAGATTCTGGTAATTCTGCTACATCCACTGGGTCACCAGTGTCAGATATAAGCTTCAAATTTGAAAACTTCAGCAGAAACACTGTGAATCAGAATCAAAATGGGCGAGTTTATGCTCCGACTGCAAACACAAACTCTGCTGTTGCACATCCATACACAACCCATCAGTCTATACAGAAGCAAAAAGCAGACAGTGTTTCTTTCAGTGGTTTTCACATGCTTGTTGATGTTGCCATTGCACAACTGGCCCAGTTACAACAGATGGAACAACAGAAATGCAACAATAACTTGAACTTGACACATACTCCACACAAAGTGACTGTTGTCACACCAAGTCCAGCACACACTCCAAGTTCACCAGTTCCCATGCCTGCAGTCTTCACAGATATTACAACATCTTGATTATGTACAAAGTGATGTCAACCAGACTGGTTCTGGTTGAACTATACAGAGAATGGACAGCAAACTCACTGCCAAAATTGTGAGGGTTTACAGAATTGACAAAAATTGACATTATGTGATACATGTGATATTCACAAGGAATAATTTACATGTGTGGAATTAAGAATTGTGCCTGATGGATATGCATTATATGTTCGCATTGGACCAGACTTTATTAAAATCAAATATGGTATATCATGTATTGGATTCACATGGTATTTCCGTCCCCAGTTGAGATCCTCATGCAGGATGGTAAGTTTGCCTGATCATGACAGACTCAATTTGAAGTGCAGATGTTGCAAATCTCATGTTTACAGACATAGTATTTTCATATGTAGCCACCTCAGAGTCATTTGCATATTGTCTTGTGTTGACTTTGTAGCTTTGTTTCATGGTACAGCCTGGACACAGCTATTGTTTGATCCCTGACTGTACATACATAGCTATCATGTTTGTTTGATTTGAAGCCAAGCTGTCAGGCAGTGTATATATACTGAAATAGGTGTATAAACATGTCACCTCTCCAATACCATGCATTTAGTTTATTCAATGTTTATCTCAATTAGTAGTATAGTGGCATAGCATTTATATTCAACAGAAAATGTAAATATTGTTTTATCATTATTTTCATGCCTTCAAAAGAGCCCACACCATGTTTAGTGGTTGTAACTGGTCCACAGTATTACTTGGACTAGTTTTATTTAAAGAGACTGGTGGTCATCAAGTGCAGGTGGTTTTCATAAGTAACTGGACACAGATGTTCCTGATATTACAGTAGTAATGTGTGCAGAATTATTTACAAATGTACTTATTTGAGCACTTGTTATCATGCTTATCATGGGGTAATTAGCTAGATCTGATATCAACTGACACCAGTCAGCAACACTGTCTTGCTATCTTGCTGCAGATCATTGTTATCATTCTTTATCTATTTTCATGTAAATAAAGGTTACATCTTTTATAATTTTATTTAATTGAATAAGTAATGTAGAAACATAATTTTACTTCAAGCTAAACTATTTTTGGCAAACAAGAAATTGGGGACAAAAGGCTTAAATAGGAAGTTGAGGATGAATTGTCATTAAGCTATTGAATTGCCTGATTGTAATTGTAAGGTGACTGTAGACATCACTTATAAGGGCACTGGCTTATCTTTGAGAATGTGACAGCTGATGCAGACACAGCAGGGAGTCACCTGTTTGCATCAAGTGCTCTGTTTCACATGCATTTAGATATATTTTACCTTTTGTTTGGAAAACATTCCTCATAGATAAAATGTGATACAGCATTTCAGTATTTGCAGACTATATTTAAACCCTTTGAACATTGATTCCCTCATATATTAACTCTTTATTCCTGATTTAGATATACACATTATTTGGATCTTGTTCATTTGCTGCCATTGTATTTCCTTAGATACTGTTTGTAATCTGCTTGAAGAAAGTGAACCATTCACAATCTGGATGGAATGTGTTGAAACATTATTGATCCCCTCCATGCTAGCGCATTGAACACATAATATTTATGATTTGAAGTGTCATGTAAGTTCATATTTGGTAAGCTAGTTCACCTCAGGAAAGTTGACTAAGGCTCAAGAGTTCAGTAGTTTGCTCAAGTCAGTCAGGTCAAGTATCCCAAATAATCAGCCTAGGTCATGTTGTTAAATAAAAAAGATAACTAGAAAAGGTACACATACTGGCTTATAATCTATGTTATTAATGTGCCACCTTTATATAGCAATTCATCAGAAGCAGTTTTTAAAGTTGTGAAAATCAGCATTTACCCCAAGGCACTAAACCTCAAATACAGACCAGTGTTATTGATATGAGTGTCACAAACATGACCACTTTTCACGACAATTTATGTGTTCTTAGTGTCACATCGAAGATCTTTTTCCACAAAAAAGCAGACGAATGTATCTGCAAAGTTGGTTTTGTTAAGTGCAATATTATTTTTTAAATCAGGTACGAGTGTCATTCACAATTAATTCTTGACTGTGATTTCAGATGTTTATGAATGTTTCATCAAAATCTTAATTGGTAAAACAATGTTGATTACAATGTCAAGCAATGAAGTGTAGAATTATGTTCAAGCGGTAAAAATGGAAAATGGATCACTGTGTACTTTGATCTTTAGTACTAGAGCTTTAGGCAAATGACAGTTTTAGGTCACCAACAGGTTATAAAATTGAAAAGGATTTACTTTCTCTGCAAGCAACCATATGGCTTTTGTCTTAACCTCAAGCTGTGCAGGGAAGTGTAACATTTGTTTGAATATTGACTGAGCCTTGCAGTACAGGTGCATTTAGAGGATAAGTTGATTGCGTATTGAAGGACTCCCTATGCGACCTCAAGCAGGCAGACCTATAGTTATTGCAGCCACCGCGAGACAAAGCCCAGGAATGCCAACTATGCAACATGTTGGTATTGCCATGCTGGCTGTTTGGGCTCTCTCTGGCCTCCCACATGGGCTATGTCTGCATGGATTCAGGCTGTGCTGATTAGAAGTGCTGCAGATTATCTTCTAAGATCAAATATAGGAAATGGGTGACAGTAAAATTGACAAAAGTGGGTGTGGCATAGATCTCAATGCTACCATGTTTGTACACACCAGGTCCAGTGTCATGACCAGAGAAAGGTTGTGACCTAGTTGTGGCTTCACCTCCCGGCCTAATGGTTTCTCAGTACATACCACTGCACAGTTCAAAGAGTGTCAAGTTAAGCTTAGCCTCCCAGACCCATTGTGTCCCGTAACCACCAATGCGTGACTATGAATGTCATGTTTGATGCAAAGTCATTCATGTGGAAAATGGACAACAATGGCATTAGGATTCCTGTGGTCTTGGTTGGCAGTGGAGTATTGATAGGGAAATGTCACCACTTATTTAGGTAGAACACTTTGGGGATTTTTGACATTTGATGACATCTCATTGTTTACAGCCAAGCCTAATTAACCAATTAACACTTCATAATAATGCTATATATATACACCTATTTGACATCGAGATAGACAAGAAAGTGGCATCCATAATTATCATTTCAATTTTATTGGCAATGTCAATGATATGATTGTATAGAAATAATAATACTTTGTTACTCATATGAAACTTGTTAGTGAAGTATCCATAGGAAATAAATCGTAAAGCAATGATACTCACCAGCTCACTGAAGCACAATACTTAGTACTCTGTGGATCTGTATTGAAATGAGATATCATATTTGACTGTCACAAATCAAGATCTTCTCAGCAAGACCTGTATTTGGTATATTTTGTTTTGTGTCTATTCTGGTGGTTACTGAATATGTGTACATACAGCCAAGAAAAAGATGAGTTTGGTAAAACAAGCCTTTTGTTGAATAATATTACAGTTTTATCAGATAGATTTGTTGGATGTATTTATTTTGGTAACTTGAGACACAATCATGGTATCATCTTGTTTGTTTTTAGATGAAAAATAATTTTGACTCCAACTGAAGCATAAATTTACTGTAATACCTAATCATGAGTACACCGTTTATAAACTTAAGCAAATTATTTACATTATTCAAATGTTGTATAATTTTAATGCCAAGCAGAAGGCTTCATCAGTAGATAGAAACAAGTTTGTAAATATTCTCATTACACCATTATAGACTATATTTGTATTTTATTCTCTTTCATTTCATGATAATGAAACTTATGAAAGGTGTACATATGCAGTTTTTAGTTGAATTGATTTTAATGATTGTAGAGATTTATAGTACTGGTTTAAGTAGAGTTGTGTAGTTAGATTTCCCAGTAGCTGGATAAGAATAATTTCACAATCTTGTACTTGTACTTGATCTATCATTTGTTTCTTTGTTGTACAAAAGAACAATACAAGAATAAAATTGGAAGAGGTTGTCACATATATATTATATGTCTTTCTACTTATATGATAAATGTTTATTACAATAAAGATTGTTGATTTCTTGGTGCTGCTGGAATGAAAAATGTTCATACGTTCAAAGGACCAATATTACAATGTATGCAAATAAATTACATATTTTATAGTAGTTTCTTGTTGTGTTGTTATGTACAAGTTGTCATTCAGAATAAGACATTTAAAGGAAGGTCCTCATTTCTCTATTTTTTATATTTCCATCAGGACAAAAGGCTTTTGATTTTATTACTTAAAAAACGGCTCTTTTCAACAAGAATTCCAAATGTATATAAAAAAACTTTCATGTTATGAATCGGCTCCAGGCCTCAATATGATATCCAAAATCTACCAGTTAGATGGTTATTGTAGAACTGTGCCTTATAAAAAATTAACCAAGAGACTTATTCTAAAACAATTTACAATTTTATAACCTCCACACATTAGAACATAATTTTTACTTTTAATATTTTAATTTACCCTGATGCCAAAATTGCAAAGTTGTTGACTGTCCTTTGTACCAAGGACACTGGCAGTTCTGAAATTATAACTAATTAGTATTTAAAAAAATAACGACATAGTTGTGCTATAAAAAGCATACAAGGTAGTTCTTTGCTAAAAATCCTTCCATAATATTTCCTTCAGATATGTAATATGCTGAACAATAAAAATGTTTCACCAAAAATTAATGAAAAATATAAATAAATGTTGCAAAATGCTCATTAACAGCAAGAAAAGAGATGTTCATGATAAAAGTGATTGGTTAATTTATGAGATGTATGGAAAATACCCATCACAGTTTTAATATTTTCCCATATCAGGCCATACCACCAATTGCATCTAGATTGACCATTAACGGAAATATGGCTCACAATGAGATTTTAAAAATGTGCCATCTTGATCTTTCAGAATTACTCATCAAAGATCACATTACATTGCCCAGTAATATGGGATTGGGCAATTGAATCTGCATAGTAAACATCATAATTTGATGTGGCAGCTTGATTTTTGAACCAGATTTGAATCTTCTGCAAATTAACCACAGGAACATCACAGATGTATTGTCCAGGTATGGAAAAAAAGGCCTTTGAAAAAAATTGCGAAATGTTTAAAACTAACAAATATTGAAATATGTTCATTAATATAATTTAAATATTACTCAGAATTATTTAATTATTGTTCACATCAACAGCACAGTATGGTTTCTTTTTTAAATATTTTTTCTTTTTAAATATGCAAGTAAATTAAGTATAAATTAAACAATTCTTTAAGATGTGCTGACAATTTTTTCAGGGCAATGATTGTGCAACACTCATTTTTTAAGATATTTTCTGCAAGATTTGACTGCTGGCAAATAAAACACAACTCCTTTAATAATACAGCCGATAAAAGCACTGACAGTATTTTTAATATCTTCTCAATCCGCATAATGTAGAACAAACTTTTTTCTCATTTTCAAAATTATTAGACATGCACATAATTTTTTTTTAATTCTTAAAAGAAAATTTATAATTTGTCTACTAGTCGACAACATAGAGAAAAATATTATGATGTCAGTTATTTATCAGTTAAATTTGATTGACATGTGTACATCCCATGATGCTGACGACATAAATGGTGTCCATAATGGAGGGGACTGCTTATTGGACAGATAATGGCAGAAGATCATGTCATCAGTGATGAAAGTCAGCATTCAGGAAAAAACCTGAAACCCTGAAAAATTAATCTGAAGATACCCCTACCCCCTCCCAGAAATGTCATTTTGGATGTTTCGGACTGAGTTCAGACCATTTTAAATTTCACATTTGAAGAAATAAACCTGAATTCAGGTTATTTCCCGGAGACTTTCATCACTGTGTCATAATATGGCTGAACATGTGGTCTATTACTGGCATTCATTGCCTGATAATTGTCCAACTAGGCTACATTGCTAGCACCATTTTCCAAGTTGCACATCATCAAAAAATGTTTTTTTACTGTGAAAAAAATGAGATAAAA
This sequence comes from Amphiduros pacificus, assembly GCA_949316495.1. NCBI lineage: Eukaryota > Metazoa > Annelida > Polychaeta > Phyllodocida > Hesionidae > Amphiduros > Amphiduros pacificus. Next base: position 8,965,279 of record OX439000.1, read on the forward strand.
CAAATTATCTTCAATAAAATTGTTTAGAGTTCTTTCCACAGTCTAAATATGTGATAAAGGACCAGATTTGTTTTAAACATACTATTCTTGTCTTATGTTAAAAAAAGCCTCAGCTAAATGCAATTTCAAAATGGGAATATTGTTATCAGTGGATTAAATCTACAAAATCATACCTGTCATCCCCTATGTAGTCTCTCTCACATCTTTCATTATGGAGTATATTGTCTTATATATAGATAAATTAGTTATAATTACGGTACTGTTGTTTAACAATACTGGGCCATGTATCAGGGATTTCAACTCAAAATACTGCACAACACTAATTAATGGAGTCCATGTATGTTTATTTTAAATATATAAGGCCTGAACATTTGAAACAACCAATGCATGCCACTATTAGGAAAAGCCATGTGATGTTGATTAAAGCTTTCATGGAATGGATTTTTACTGCCAAGTTTTCATATAATTCAGTAGTTATTATTGTTGAAATGGTGATCCACACATCTCTCACTGTTAAGTAATATATGTCCTATTGTTCTGCACACTATAAAATCTGACTGAGTGTCAGCATGTCACAGCAAAAGAAGGTTCATAAGGCAACAATCAATATCAAACCCCAATATCATTTAAATACAAAATTGTGAAACTTCTTATATAAGCTTGGTTTAATTTTATAACATGAGGATTTCTGTCACAAAATAGAAAACAAAAAACTTAAAAGTTGTTGAAGCCAAATTATATGAACTTTATAGCCCACAGAATGAGGTACTTTGCTGAGTACTTTGATACATAGTACTTTGGTGTATTTTGCCAAAGTTTGAAACCCAGAAATCATAACTTCAGGCAAAGAGCTTTGACTTTCAAATGGCATTTGAACTAAATATGTTTATGGATAAAACCCCAGATCAAATACAGAGTTGGATTTTTTTGGAATGTATTTTCCATAAAAAACAATAATGCCCATGACTATGTAATGCATCACACAGTGACAATCAGCAGCCATATAGTCACTGCCACACTGGCACTTATTTATATCATGTACCGGTATGTATAAATAAACTACCCCCAGAAAAAAACTACCCCCAGAAAAAAACTACCCCCAGAAATAAACTACCCCCAGAAATAAACTACCCCCAGAAATAAACTACCCCCAGAAATAAACTACCCCCAGAAATAAACTACCCCCAGAAATAAACTACCTCCAATTGCATACATTACCACTCTTTGTTGTACCATGGACTAAATCAATATTTAGTCAGTCCATGTTTGTACCAATTTAATGAAGGCTCATTGAGAACTGGTATGGCTTGATGAATAATATTTTGCTTCATTTTACAATATTTTGCCCTGTCAAAAAGATGCTTATATGGTGCAAAACTGAGGTAAATTTACTTTTGTAAAAACATACCCAGTTTAAAAGAGAAAATATGTAGCAACTGTTGTGTAAGTGCTCATTTGCTTTTGTTTTAATATCAAATTTATAGAGGGTATTTCTTTTACTTTCCATTATTTTAAAGTGCAATTCAATAGTATTTTATAATTTATTGAGGACAAAGGTGTGAAATCCATTTAAATGTAGACATAGTCATTCTTATGCCATGAATTATTTTCATTAGTTCTTTTTTACCTTAGGTTTAGAAAGGGATATACAGCTGATGACAACAGAGTTGTGTTCCAGTTCATCAATTAGTTTCCATTGTTTTTTGGTCCCCCGCATTCTTCACATTAAATTGAGCTGCGTGCATCTGTGCGTGTGTGCATGCATCTGTGGTAAATTACTTGTGTGCACGATACAGCCACAACCGTTTGACCTCAGATATTGCACACATTCACTCCTGGGGACCTTCCCTTGATCTGATTAGATAATGCCTGTGATGTGATACTTAGCTTGTGTGCACCATACAGACTTGTGTGTGCCATACAGCCGGAACAGTTTAACATTTAGCTCAGATATTGCACACATGCAATCCTGGGGACCTTCCCTCAATCTGATTATGTTATGGCTGTGATTGCTCAATAATGTTGCCATGGCAATCACTGCTGCTATTGGTGGATTTATTTTCCGCATTTAACATTACCCTTTTCAGACATCCCCCCCCAACCATAAACATCTATTGTGCCCAAAGTGTGGGGGACTTAAAGTCTTGATTTTTGTTAACACCATTTGACCTTTTTGGCACATGCAAGTGTCGGACAATAACCTAATGTGAATATTTTTAAGATGTACTTAAAGGGTATTTATGGGTGTTGGTTGTGAGTGTCAAAATAGAACATTTTCAAAAAGTATGGGAAAACTGCTCAACTGTCAAAGAGTTCCATTTTCATCATCCATTTCTAATCACAAAATAATATTTTATATTTATTTTTGTAATAAAACATATCTCATTACGAAACTTCCTTTTTATATTCAAAGTATACAAATGAAAAAGAAAAAATCTCTTTCACTAGGATCACAGTGAATTTTCCTCCAAATGAAATGAAATATACACAACTAAAAAACAAGCCTTCTCCTGTTATGTAATCTGCAGAATGAATTTGCTCGTCTTTTTCATTTCTCATCAAAACTATCATCAACGAAAATTAGGACAAAATACTTTTTTTTGGAGAAATATACTTGCAATCATACCATATAATTCAAATATTGAAGTGTTTAAATATTGATTAATGTCATTAATGCTTTTATTTTAATAGGCAATGTATTTAAACACTGTAAATGTACCATTTACATCAAGTACTGTATTTTGGTTATTTTCCCGTCACTAGGGGGCACTCACAGAAAAGACCCATAAATACACTTAAGGGCTCTGTCGCCATCTGCTTTATTATTTTATGCTTTCCAAATAGCTTTAAATAAGAGTCAATACAACGCTCTCAGTTAATCAAAAATATTGTTGTACTCCCTTCCATAACCTCTTAACCAACCTAGCAGCAGAGTGCTGCCGTTCTTTCAACCTTAGCTGGGGAATTCTTGCCAGTAGTGGATTCCCATAGTCTAATATTATTAGACTAATATTAGCATTGAAATTATGGGAATTATTTTGTTATTAATAGATCAAGGGTATAACACAGAATATGTATTGGTTCTTACTTCTACGAGAAAACTGTAGTACCCCAAAAAAGCAACTCATGAGTGAAAAGAATATAATGTGGAAATATAAAAGAGAATTCTGTATATTTGCAATGATATTTTTTCTTCTAAAGGCTTGGCCTGTAAATTGATAGCCATTTTCATTTTCCCCCATAAATAATGAATCATAAATCGGCATGGGTTTGCCCCCATATATGCTTACTCCGGTGTGATCAGTAAAGCAACCATTGTGTGGCAGCACACGATAGAACACATTTCTTGCTCAACCCTACAATTTGTTAAGAGTTAAAACCAGCTCAGAGCTGAAGGCTCATAAGAAAGGACCTTTTCTCATTTAAACCTTTCAAAAGTTGTTTGATAGAGCAGTGGGTAAACAATTTAATCTCATTTGGATAATAAAAATGTGTTTTTCACTTCAAATTATTAACATGTGGGTTTTGCCTTTGCATCCATGGTATAAGTTTGCTAATACTATCTTTATTTTTTCAACTAATTACGTTCAGAACAATTCTGAGAAAATATAAGTCAAGGTCACCAATGAGCACATTATTTTGAGATATCAACAAGATGAGTCCATGGTCCAATTGTGGTAGTGCTATTTCATTTCTTGTAAGCATTTTGCATTCACAAGTTTTTAGAGATCTGGTCTCATGACCTTATAATGTTGGTCAAGGTCACAGATGAGCACACCATTTCAAGATCTTCATGATGCATTATTGGTCTAAGCTTCAAGAACCAAATATAGAGATTGGTCTTGTGGCCTTGAAATGTAGGTTAAGGTCAACAATGAGGTTATTTGTTTTCAACAATCACATTTATAAGGTTTTCAAAGAATAGGTCCAATGACCTGGAATGAAGGTCAAGGTCATCACAATGCCGCTATATGTACATCATAAGTTTCAAAAACTAAACATTATTAATTATCAGGTTCATAAAGTTTTATTATTTGTTTTCATGTTATCAGGTTATACAAAGGAGACACTCAAACACTTGGAAGGTGCAGGCTCCAACAATACCACTTTGGCAAATTTTGCCGAGTGGTAAAAACTAGTCATGGTGTGGAGATTTTACAACAAAAATAATTAAAATATTTGAAATTATATTTCTTTAATAAATGGATATCCATAATATTTACATAACATTTTTCAAGGAATGCATTCTTCCATACCTTTATTTACAAAAAAATCTATGATAAATAAAAGATAGAATGTTTATGCTGTGGATTTTGATGCAGATCATGATGGCATCTGATATTCAAAGAACAGGCATTTTATGTACACTGAATTGAACATAGACCTTTCACATAATATGAGCTGAACTTATTTCATTATTGTTTCCATTGAGTTTCACCAAGTAACTTCTCAATATAATTATTTGTGCATGTATTGCAAATATCTGAAGCAAATTGTCCCCAAAAAACTTTTCATGGGGAGTAAAAGCACCTGATTTGTATGGATTCTGAAATATATTCAAATAGACATATCTAAATATGTGAGAAGTTATGCGCAATGTCAAAAGTAACCATTCATACCATCCCACAGATGGAAATTCACATTTATACAGCTTTGCTGTTCATTAGTTCATCTCTCATTTTAAGCACTGAATTGACAACAAGGAGAATATTATCCTCTCTTCAACAATATAATGTATGGGTGATAGTACATTCTGAGACATGATAATCAATGCTTGTGGAAGCGTTTTGATGGGTCTTTAGCATGGTCTAGGAGGAGTTGGCAAGGTTCAAATGCGCGCCCATAATAAGACTCAAGCTCTCTCATGCGAGACACCAGCTGCTCAGCACCATGGTTGTCAACGTAGCGGAATGGCCCTCCCAAGAAAGGTGGGAAACCAAGCCCAAACACAAGGCCAATATCTCCTTCAATCTGAAATATAAATGGACTGTGTCGTTTATCTATGTTCAACAAATTTTAACATTTCATCACTCATTATATAATTACTGCTGGTGATTTTTTAAACAGATTCATAATTTTTCAAACAATAATTGAACCTACTGGATTTCTGAGTATTCCTTCCTCAAGGCACAGGACGGCTTCATTTACAAATCGGCTCAATAATCTGGTTTGGATGCTCTCATCTGTCAGTCTGTTTATGATCAAATAAGATTTAGTAAAACAAGTACATTGGCAGGTAGGAGCGAGTGGCTGATACCCTGTCTAAATTAGAAGGTAAATATTGCCATATATTGTCTACTTTGTCTTGGAAGTGCTATTTTCAAAATTATGTGAGAAACCTCCACATATTTAAGCAATGTTAGCCTGATAGTATTTACTGAAAGGGTTATTTAATTAGTAAAAGCTCCTTAAAGGTATTACTACCTTGCGAAATGTCAAAATATAGAAGTTTGGCTGTTCACATCCATTACGATCAAATATGATTTTAACAATTTTTACTTGGTTTCTTTGCTACTTGTATAATTGATATGATAGTCTGTTTTTGATAAAAGAAATGCTTCTTTAATGGTGCCTATGTGACAGCTTGACACTTAAAAAGAAATCCAGGATAAGAGTTTACTTACGGAACTTTAGGTTCCACACTGTACTGCTTGAGTAATTCTACCACACCTGGGTTTTCTGGCCTTTCCTTACTCCCCTGATCATATATGAACACTCCCTTGCCTCCTTTACGGCCTAACAAGTGATAAGCATAAATCAATTTATCTACTTCCATTAATTTTTAGCAATGGTACAAACTTCTATAATTTGGAAACAATATCATAATTACTATAACTTACAAAATAAGCATTTTGTCAATAAGCATTTTGTCATGATTATGTTAAATGCAACGATATTGATAATTTGAGATGATACCTTTACTTTCTATTTTCATGGACCAAGCTTGTATTTTCTTACATTAGAAAATTATTTATATGTTCCAAAAACCATCTTTACCCAGATATCCTTTCTGTACAAATTCCTTGAGAATATTAACCATGCCCTGTGGGTCTCCAAAACGAGCAGAAAACACTCCGCCAAGGTATTCTCCAATATGGGCTCCGACGTCTATCCCTACTTCATCTACTAACGTGGCCAGACCTATTGGGAATCCAATCTTTTTGGAAACACGGTTCATCTCTGTAGGGCTTACACCCTCCTAAATATCAAACAAAATCATTTGCTGCTAAATAAATAAATAAAGCTTTTCTGTTCACTGTTCACTGTAAAGTGGCCAATTTTGGTCATATAGATTAAGGTACATAACTTCTGAGAAACTACATTACCTGCAAGAGTTTGAACACTTCAGCATAGAGTGCAGCCAGACAACGTGTGGTGTAGAATCCTGGTCCATCTTTTACAACTATCACAGTTTTCCCCTGCTTCAGTGAGACATCAACTGCTGAAGCTGTACAAGTCAAAATATGCTTGCATTATATATCAAATCTCCATCAATTCTCATTTTAAGTTGAAAGGTATCTAATAATTCAAAACTAGCAAATTGTGTTGATTGATCTTTGTATTTTCAGTAATATTTCAAAGTTATTATTAAGCTTACAAATTGTATCTTTTGAGGTTTTGTCTGTGATGATGATTTCCATCAATTGCATCTTATCAACTGGTGAAAAGTAATGCATTCCTATGACCTGAAAATAAAATAAATACCTCACATTTTTGAACAGATAATATAAAAATAAAAAAAATCATTGCTTATATTAATCATCTTTTTAATAATTAGGCCACATAAAATAAGCCAGCTGGACAAAAATTATATTATGAATCTAGCAATGTTCGAAGGTACCTTTTCTGGTCTTTTGCTACCCTCAGCAATTTTGTTGATTGGTAAGGCAGATGTGTTGGATGCAAATACACAATGTTCTGGAATGTGCTGAAAAATAACAGAAAATTGTTTAAAAAGTCAATACTATGTTCCATTGGAATTTTTAAAAGTTAAGATTTTCAAAGCAGAGACCTCACCTTTTTTCAGTTCATAAATTATATATCACAGTTTAATAAACAAAACAGATTTGAAAAATATTACAAAACATATATTTTATTTTCAACAACAACTGCACGCTATATAAAAATCTTGCCATCTAAAGCCACAAATCCACACCAGAATATCCTCAGGCACGATTGTGTAACAATATTTCTAAATATTAACTGAAAATCAAATTTCTAAACACTTTATTATAATGTTTCATTATATATCCAATGGAAACAAACACACCCTGGTTAGATCATATTGCCCTATTTACAGTTTGTATGTACAACATGTTACTCCCTGATTTCACAGTGTTTCACTTGAATAAGTTAAGCTATTGAAATTGTGTTATTTGCATTTTCATGCCATTTGAACAGTCCTATCTTTTTTATTTATGTCTTATGGAACTTGAGCGATGGGTTTTTGGCATGGTCCAGTAGTAGCTGTGTTGGTTGGAATTGGAGTCCACAACCTGCTGCAGTAAACTCCTCCATCTTGGAAACAAGGTATCCAGCTCCGTGGTTATCCAAATAACGGAAAGGTCCTGGAAAAAACAAAATTCAGACTACCGGTACTTTTTATTACACTATAAAAATCAGATCACCCATTATTCTAATAACAAAATTTAGACCACTTTATATTCTATTAATCTGAAGCACTCAGTTATGAAAATATGAACAAAACCTAAGTTAATCAGGTTGTAAAGAAAAGGATATATATATATATCCTTTTCTTTACAACCTGATGAACTGAAGTTTTGTTCATATTTTCATAACCCCAATATAATACCTCCTAAACATGGTGGAAATCCCAATCCAAATACAGAACCAACATCTCCGTCCACCTGAAATTTTAGATATACATAAGATCAAGTATAATCAGAGGCAATCTAGCAGGTATCAAATAAAGAATTATCACCCTAAAAGGTTAAATTTCTGATTGATATCCCAATACAAAAATAATTTCTCTGAAATACATTTAAGAAAAATGCAGAATAAACTCAAGTACATACTGGACTATAAAGTATTCCTTCCTGCAAACACATCACAGCTTCATTGACAAATCTGGACAGAATACGGGCTTGTATATTTTCATCTGTTAGCCTGCAATAAATTAAGGATAAATGTGAATAATTATGTCAAATACGAAATAAAAACTAGATAATTTGTGACTGGCACAAAACTGAAGTTTGCACAGTATTTAATTATACCATGCACTATCAAACTCACAAATGTCAATTTCTTTTGTACTATAAGGTCAAAGTAACCTAGTTACATAAATTATTCTCCAAATCATGAACATATAGTATAGGATACATGGAGTGGCAATTCATGAAATTCAGTGGTTTGTAAAATGTGATATTATATGATTTTGGAAATTTCCTCCTGTGACCTTGAAAATATCATTATATGTCAAAATCCTATTTAGCCTTTAAATAGATCACTGTGACCTAGATACATTGATTACTCCAATGAGTCGACCCTAATTCAATCACATGTGGCAAGTTGCATAGATGTTGCAATACTCTTAGCGTCAAGAGAGCATAATAAAAAAAAGTAACAATATTGCTGGTCTTGACCTCGATCTTGTCCCAAAGTCAATAAAAATCTAACTGAACAAATAACCTCGATCTTGTCCCAAAGTCAATAAAAATCTAACTGAACAAATAATCTTTATATGTTCTTTACATATCAATAATATCAAGTTCTGCATGTTTTTGGAAGTTGTGACTTATTTGACATGCAAATAGGTCAATGTGGCCTAGTTGCATAAATTATTCACAAAATCTTAAACAAACATATTGTGTAAAAAAAATTGGTGGCAATAAATTTATGTGTAGTGTTTTGCCAAATATCACATTCAGATGATTTTAAAAATTGTCTTCTGTGACCTTGATAGCCTAAGGTCACCAAATATCAAACTTGTCCAAGCCCCTCATTTGTAGATTACATCTGCCAAGTGACATCGGTATTGCTGTAATCTTGAAAAGAATTCACAAACGAAGTTCCTCTTGTTTTAGACCTTGACCCAAGGTCACAAAAAGTGCATCTAAACAAATTACCCTTGGATATTTACAAATATTCATATGATATCAAGATCTAATCTTCTCTGATTTGTAAATGATCAGGAGCAAGAACATAAAGACAGCTTGTGCTGACTTGAAAACTGAATATTATTGATTTATCCTGGATTCTATTAACAACTTTTGATGATGATGGTGACGACAATGATCAGCTAAACCAACTTACTCTATATGAGATGGTCTGGAAATATTCTTCAGAATAGCTAGCATTTCAGGATTAATTGGCTTGTCTTTGACGTTTTGGTCATACAAATAAAATCCTTTGCCAGCCTTGCGTCCTTGAAAAGTGAAAAAAAACAGAGGTAGAAACAGAGATCTGGTTATTTCATTTTTAATCTAAATTTTCTCTTTAATACTATACAGCACTAACATGAAAGAAACAGGGACCTCTGTATTTCATGATTTTTTTTTTAATCACAAAGATTTTCATACAAAATTTGCTTTGTATGAAGCAACAGGTTTTGAAACTGCTATAATTATCACGTTACATTAATTTTTTTAAACAGACAAGAGACTGGATATTTGTGGTCAAATATAGCACATAAAAACCTTTCTTTTAAAACTTACCAATCATCCCAAGGCGGGTTGTTTCCATAAACATATCTAATTCATGTTGACCATATCCACATCGGTCAAAACCAAACTCCTTTATAAGGAACTTGCTCAGTTTTTCTCCAACATCTATTCCCACCTCATCACAAAGGGTAACAGGTCCGACTGGGAAACCCAACTTTTTGGCAAGTGAGTCTACTCTCTTTGGATCAACCCCTTCCTGAAAATTTAAATAAAAGTACCACATATTATCCCTCTCTCATTTTAAATGCCAGAACATGTGAGTACGGTATCCAGACAGATCTCACAAATTAGCTCAGGTGGAAGATCTCTCTCCCTGGATACTGCCTGATCTCATGTTCTTGTCTTCATCTCATACTTTCACATCTCTTTGCACTTTCCATGCAATGGAATAAAACATCAGATTTTTATATTATTTGTGGCATTGTATAAATTTCTTACTATTATAAGTTTTCACTAATCAATGACGTTACCCTTGTATTTTCAATTAGCAATAACTGTATTGTTAAAGCATTTAGGGAAGAATGGGTACCAAGGGAGGGCAAAATTAATCATAATATATCATGATTGCATATATTGAATTTATCTTTTTGGAAAATTAGGATGAATGTACATGGAAGTTTTTTTAATTCTATAATTGATTAATCATTTCAGGAATATTTATAAATACCTGGGACAATTATATTCTTGGAAATATCAATCTCATAACCTGCCACCATTATGTGTTTAAAAATATAGTTATTCTTGGGTATCATTAATATTTGATCGATACTTCGTAATGGGGAAGATCATTATGTGTTTCAACATAAAATTAAATCTATCTGTATACATATAAAACATATAATTTAATCTATCTTCAAGAGAAAAAATTAAAACCTGTTTTAAACAAACTAAAAAATCTGAATTAATGCGTTTTTGGGGGGGAAAAATATAACAGATTAATCAGTATTGAAAAAAGAATCATTGTGTTTCACCAGATGTAAAAATTCTTGTCCTAAAACAAATTTATATTCAGTGCACAAAATAAAAGCAATATTGCCAACATACCAGAGCAAGGCTAAGACCTTCTGCTATATAAAAGCTGACTGTTCTTGTTGTGAAGAATGCGGGACCATCTCCCACTACTATCACGGTTTTCCCTTGTTTAAGGGAAACGCTTACTGCTGAAGCTGTCAAAGAAAGATAAAGTTTACATCACAGACAAAGTGAAGAGTGAACATTTACAAAAACAAACCAGTACCACTTATCCAGATTTAAGGTGAGTTTATACCACTAACATATAGTCTGATCACTACTGCTGAGGCATTTGCCTGTGTCAGACAACTTTGAACAGTGCCGGACAATAATCACAACTAAGCCGAGCAATATGACCTCAATGCATTTTTCTGAACTAAACTGGTCCCCAATTCTGAATGAATTCAGGAATCCATTATGATGACTTTTCACAAAAGTCACACAAATCTTATCAAAATAATCACAAAATTTGACAAATGTTGTTATAGTGGAGTGTATAACAGCCTCTGGATTGTGTCTGAATTAGTCCTTTTTATGCACATTTATGCACAAATTTCTTCTTCAAATTCAGTTCCCGTTGATTATATACTTATAATTGTAAGTGATGAACACATTAATTTTTTGAGAATTTGGATTTGACAGTTGATATATGAAAATTCAGGAAAAAACTTTTCAAATCTGGCCACTGTTTACTGTATGGCACTGCTCAGATTTCAGATTTCTGGAATGGCTGCGATGAAGTGTACGGAAGTGGTATGATTATGCTACCATGTTGTGAGTGTATGGAAAAGCACAAAACATCAGGATTGGCCCTGACCTTCTGTCTGGCACCATTCAAAACTATTCCACCCCTTTTACAGATCACTACTGTTGGAAGCACTTACAGATGAACCATCCCTTAATATTGTTGAGGTTTGCAATAATACAAAAAGCTTCAATAACATTATAAAAATCTTTATTTAAATTCTTTTGAAAAGAAAAATCCCACTGCCAAATTGGTTCAGATTTCTATGCACCACCTTTACCAGTGTAAGAATAACTAACCTATGGTGTCCTTTGAGGTTTTTTTCCCAGGGATGATTTCTATGAGCTCCATTTTGTCTACAGGAGAGAAGTAATGCATCCCGATCACCTGCAATAATGTAAAATAAAATGAATAAACCAATTCCTTTATTATATATAATATCTCAATTATATATTGAGAAAACAATTATTTCTCAAAGGCATTAGTATAAAATGAAATTGATATACACTGATTGAAGTTCAGAGTTGGGTATATTGTATAAATTGGCTGATAACAGATAATTTCATTATTGTTAAGTAGCATGAACTTCATCTTTCAAGCTTTACTTTACCTTTTCTGGCCTCAAACTTCCCTCTGCAATTTCTGTGATTGGAAGTCCAGATGTATTTGAAGCAAACACACAGTGTTCTGGTATAACCTAAGAATAAAACCCAATAAAATTGAAAAACACCCTATTCAAATATAAATAATGGAAAACTTTAATTTTACAATGAAATTGTGTAACAGGCTATAATTTCATGGGAAAATTGTCAAGACTCTTATCAATTGCATATTTTATTTATATCTTGAATTAAAACCAGTAGATTTAATGATACTAATCTGTCAAAGTGGAAACTATTTATATCAGAGAGATAATAACCAAGAAAAGTCCTTACCTTTAACATGTAAATGATGAAAGTCCTTAACAGTAAAAAGCTATTCATATTCTCAAAAAGCACTAGATGCTTTATAAGAATTGCTCTAAAATCATGAATATTATATAAACTTGAATATTTAAAATGTCTACCCCATGTATTTTATAGGAATTACTTGCACTGAGGTCACCAAGGAGGTGTACACAAATAAACGCACTGGTATCAGTGTTTTTAGCCAGTTGCCCGCTTGCCCGGAGGTATATTTCACACCTGTCGGGCAAGTCCGAGGTCACTGCATGCTATTTTTATAAAAACATGTACTATTCATTTCAACTTTTTCAAGCCAAATATTGTGTATTCTATGGATTATATGGGCATTTTTTTCTAATTATTAGCCAATGTTTGAATGCACAAATCCTATAAGCTTTAGTCCTATACTGTATTCAAATATTGGGGCAAAATTTCAGGGCAAGTGAATTGTAATTCAGGGCAAGTAGATTTTAAAATTTACTTGCCCAGTGGGCAAGTGGATCACAAATGTTAATGTCAAGGCCTGCACTGCATTATAATATTCAATAGTATTTCGCATTTCACAATGATATTCATATTTCAAAAACACTAGATACTTTACCAAAAGCCAGATTGGGAAACAATGACATCAAAGCAATTCTGATTAATTTTTTGGAGCATTGATTTGGACATATATATCAAAATATGTTGGACTGCCTGACATCACTGGCAAAACATGACTATCCTGCAATATGTGCTCTGAAGTCTGACATATTGTCTAAGAACATATTCCAATGTGCACTTGAAGCGTTTTTCATTCATAAGATGCCATACATGACTGATGCAGTGGTGGCTTTGCCTTGACCACAGCTTGGACCCATCATGTCATTTTTGAATGTCAGACAAATTATGAATTTATGCCTGACACTTCAGACAATCATAAAAATATTTGACACTCACTGTACTGAATACCTGCAGCATTGGTAAATTCACTAAGCAGTGTTGATGGGATATTTTGAGCTGTTGACATGCTAAGATACAGAAAGGAGTATGTTAAACTGCCCATGTAAAAGGAGGATGCATTATTTTCTTTCACTGTTAAAATTTCAAATTCACCCATCTCAGATAAAAAATATTAAAAAAAACACTCCAGTAAATAGCATAGTATACCCAATTAAAAAATATCTTTTTTAGTCTAATCTTTTTTAGTCTAGTTTTTTAGTCTAGTCAGACTAGTACAGAATATAGATGTGCTTTCTGCATGGTTATCTGATGGGATGGCGCTCATGAAGAAGGTCTCCAGTCTCTTTGTGGGTCTTGGTTTACAGACATTTATCAGGGACTAATTCTCTGAGGATGAAAGTCACGCCAGTATGCAGTAAACTTATATTGGTTACCAAATCCCAGGTTACATTTTAAAATAAAATATATTTTGAAGTTTCAAGGGCATCTTCTAATTGATCTCTTTAAAATTTAATGTGTCTAAAATTAATTGGGCAATATTAACAATATATAAAGTATTAATTCATACAAATAAAAGTGGGGAGCTAATTCAGTGTAACTGATCCGATAAATGATGCCTTTAAAACTACAAGTCATTTGAAAATAGAAAAGCAACACATTAAAATATATAAAAATATGCAAAACTTTACTATGTTTGTTAGCCCAAATCAAATCAGTAAACTTGTTTAATATTTTAGGTCTCTGCTTTGATCACCTGTATATATCATGCATTTTAACTTATCTCTTATTTTTTTCTAACTTAATTAAACTGCACTGTATTACTTCAAAAAGATTCCATTACCACCTTAAAATACTGTCATCAGAGATGCAGGTAAACTCAGTCACTTGGGATTATTTTCATCAAATGTACCAGAAAACCCTATCATTTTTACTCTTGAACAATAAGTCAGTCACCCTCAAGCAAATCTATATAGGGGTCTTCACAAGAAAGTCCTTCATGGTTTGATAATTCAACAGTAGATTTGCAAAATTTTCCATAAAAAACCATGTATACCGGTAACTAGATACCTTGTGACAAATGTCACAATTGGTACTGTAATAATCTGTGGTGTCAATAATAATAGTATACATAGTTAAACCAGACTTTTTTTCTATTTTGCTAGGAAATTGTTTATCACACCAAACATATTGTCATTTCTTCCAAAATTGTTATTGGCATCATTGTCCATCAAATTTCCATGGATAGAGTGCTGTGTAAGTGATAAAGATGGGATCTGATCACTATCCAACTTAGTAATAGTTGCCTAGCAACCCAAGAGATCAAAGGACCATTCCCATGCCCCCCTGATTGATGTTACATAAGCTTATGTAACCAGCAACCAGCAGCCAAAGATCAAAGGATCAATCAAAGATCAAAGGATCAATCATAGAAAAAATATATGCATATCATGTTTGAGACTGCAGTTTGGAATGTTCCAGAAATATTGACATGATGACCATACATAATATGAATTTACCATTGATGGGAATCTTCCCTGTGGGGTGCCTTTTTCTATTTGGTGGCAGCTCTGCACAGAAAAAAATAACACCACCACAAACTTGTATGTGAAGATAATAATCTAATCATTTGAGGCCTCCCCTGTAGTGTCCTATTCATCAAAGTTCTTGGCCAAGCTGAATGATGTTTTCAAGATGTCATGTTCATGAAAAATGTGACTGAAGTATAAATCAATAGACATGTAAAACGGTAAATCAACTAACTCAACACTTATAAAAGTGGCTGAGTTAAAAAGAACGATGTAATCAACTTAATTGGATATTAAACTTCTTAAGAAATATATGATCAATGATCTATTTGTTTAGGCTTTCCTTACCTTCTCAACCTCCTGGATGACTTTGTGTTTAATGTTGATGTCCTCAAAAACAGCCTCAATCACCATGTCCACATTTTGGAAATTATCATATGTCAGGGAACCATCCAAATTTGAAAGAATACGTTCTTTCTCAAAGCTGTAATAATTTCAGAACAAAGAGTATGTTTAACAGACATAAGACATAACATTTTATCGATTTCAGTGAAAATAAATTATTACAATGTTCATTCAAGTCATCAATAGACTTCAAGTCATTAATATCTCAAATCACTTGGCAATTTTCAATATCCCACCCAGCCCATAAGGCTTACAAGTCACTATCCCACCCACATATTAACACAGAATTGTCTATTCATTCTTGGGACTTTTTTCTCTTCACACAAACACAGAGGATTCACATGATTTACTCTTTTGTGCCAAGATATTATCAGCTTACCTGGTCACCTTCTTCTTCTTCACAGCAGTCTGGAGCCCCTTCTCTATCTGCTGCTGCCCCCTGGTGAGGCCTTCTTGAGACATGTCCTTCAAGATCACATTGTAGCCTTTGTCAATGCTAACCTGGGCAACCCCTGCTCCCATCAGACCAGCTCCAAGCACTGCCAATGTACTACAAAATACCATCACACATATATAACTCCTAATACATAACTTACAGATAATACCATCAAATTTTACCTCTTCTTAAATAACAAATACTACTCAAAATATGTAGAGGTGTGTAGTGGAATATGTATCTTACTCTACTTTCTTCTGTGGTTGTCCATAATTATTCTTTTTACAAGCTGTCTGACCATGAAACAGTCCCATCAGAGCACTGGCTTCTTTGGTAACTCCAAGTTCTCCAAACGCCTGTTAACAATTCCATAAATGCAATAAACATTTAATATTTGGCACTCTTAAATTACCGAATAAGGTTCACTTGCAATGATTTCTGATGTTTTCATGACGTAAGGCATTAAAGAATTGATTCTCCTAACACCTTTATAATCCTATGCATACTATTACAATTTAGAGGGCACAAATGTGTGTCTTTCAAAGATAAACTGGGTTTGTTGGCCGGTTTATCAATATGACCCCACACACAAAATTTGTGCTTAGATTTCAAATATACATGTATCAAGTCTGTAACTGCTTTTCAAAAAATTTTCTTGCAATTATATCACAACTACAATGGAAAAATTTAGCTAAAGGTTTTCATTATGTTCCTTGATGCCTGTGCGACACAAGAAAAGTAGATTTACAAAGCAATACCTGGAAATAACAAAAGCAATTTCTGTTCAACACATGTGACAGATGAAACCCCAGAGGACGGAACCAGATCTGTGTGTTGATGTTGCGACCAATTTAAGGTGCAATTTTGAACTTTTTTTTATTCATTTCCCATCAGTATATCTAAAACCATTGGGCCTCCACATTATTGCTCTAATGCCTGTATTGGTCTTAGTGCGGTCTCAAGCATCAAAAGAGGAGAAGTATTATGTCACTGAGCAGCTTTAAAACGTGTAACAATTTGTTTCGAATAAATGGGTGAGACATAATGAAATGTCTGGTTGGTATTTAATTGAATTTATTCTATTTCTTTCTCTTGACCAACCAAGTAGGCAGATGACAAGGTGTCTCCAACTTCTGATGGGATATAATTACACTCCTATTGCTAAGGTCTCATGCTTTCATAACTTACCTTTATCTCTGCTTCATAGCCTGCCTTTGTCCCCTTATCCATACTTGTCTTCACCACCTATTATGCATAGTAATAAAGAATTACTTACATATGTACATGTTTTAAATTTCATACTTCAAATTAAGCCATTGTACGGATATTTTAAACAGATAAAGAACTAAAAGTGTACTCACATCGATGATTTTGAGGGGAGCTGGATACAATCCTCCAGTTTGTTTCATTACTTTACCCTTGACTTGTTTGATCAGGTAGTTCTTACCAAAGTCATACTGCAGAACAAAATCCATCACTTCTACAAAAGAAAAACATACATACAGACATACATACATACATACCCACGCCAGGAGTACTGCAATACCCTCAGCCTGATTACATCAGGGGCTGAGGGTAAAAAGATATAATGTGAAGTTAGTCTTGGTGGAGTTAGCCAAGAAGTGAGGTAACCCCTCTGAGTCTCCTTAGCAGAGGTAATATTTGCAAAACACATCAATTGGAGAAGACTTAGCTGAAGTAGTGATTAACTCAAATCTCACTGGATTTAATGTAGCAGACCACAGACTGATAGGACTCTCATGTAATGTCAAATCACACTTAAAAGGCTTTTCTTGAGAGCCAATTCATGCAGGACTTGTTTTCAAAAGTCTTCCCAATGGCAGCTGAACTGCCTGTCCTGACCTACATTCCGCCATCATCATACCTCATGTCTGACATATATTTCTGTAAATGTTCAGTTTTTTAAAACTTTAGCATAGCTACCATGAAAGTTTAGCGGCCGTTTTAAATCTTTAAAAATGTAGATTCGGAGTACCAGGCATCCATCATTGCCCAATATATTAGTATTTCACTGGTAACAAATGTTAACCATTGTTGAGGTGCTACAATCGTTTTGAACAAAAAATTAGAGCTTTTCTTTGTCACTTCTGCTTTCCGTAATGGCTGTCTCATGTTGCATATGCATGTTTTAGTTTGTTAAACTCAAATTATCTCTGACTTCTGGATAATTTACAATCTCAAATGAAGGCAGACTACTATCTTCAGGTGAAGAATATAATACGATGAAGAATTAATCATTTCTCAATGGGGAATGCTATGTACAAAGAGCTGTTAACTGGACAATATGATCATATTGCTTTTCATAAAGTCCACTTTTATATCCTCCATTATTGGACGATATAAAAGTATTTCTTTTCAGTAAAAATTCTTTCAGTTCTACAAAAGAGCCAACTTCACTGGATGGACTGTCTAGTGAAGGTCCATCGACTATCAGGAAGGCTGTCTGAAGCATGAAGCATGAAATTATCCATGTGAGAACACTTCATGGTTTCTGTCCATACAAAATATGAGACAACCTGTTCAAATAGGTTAAAAAAGGCCAATGTTTAAAGTATTGACCGAAGGCCAACCAAAGGTCACTTTGCATTGCATGCAATCAAAAATTGGTAACAATACCATTTTTGACAAGTTTAACTCAACTAAAAACATTTGTAATTAACAGTTTGCTGTGTGTAAATATATGAAGCATTCAATAAAACAATGGACCCAATGTAGAGCAAATTGACATGTATGATACCATATTTGAATATCTTATGAAATATGATTAAAGAACATAGGCATCAGAGATGCATCAACCCTCAGCCCTGGTAACTCATTGCACAACATTCGCTCCACACAATATTTGTGAACAAAACGTCACTGCACCAAGGCAAATTGATGCAGGGGTAAAAAACCCATAAAATCTACTTCCTTTGATAGCTTAGGTGTGTCAAGTATCATGAAACTGTCATCATTTACTCTAGAATTATTGATATGGGCCTGTGACCTTGAAAAGCAGGTTAAGGTCACCGTCCATCAAACTCATCTGGAGTCTTCCCAGATTCTTATGTGTGTCAATTTTCATGAAGCTGCCATCATTTGTTCTTAAGTTATCACGATGACAAGGATGATTTCACATAATTGTCCCTGTGACCTTGAAATCAGGTGAAGGTCATGTTCCATCAAGAGAAGTCTGAGGTCTTCACCAGATGCTTGTGTGTGTCAAATCTCATAAAGCTGCCATCATTCGTTCTTGAGTTATTGCGATTCTTGGGATTTCACATAATTGTCCCTGTGACCTTGAAAAATAGGTCAAGGTCGCCGTCCACCGAACTAGTCCGAGGTTTTCACCAGATGCTTATGCGTGTAAAGTTTCATGAAGCTGCCATCATTTGTTCTTGAGTTATCACGATGACAAGGATGATTTCACATAATTATCCCTGTGACCTTGAAAAGTAGGTAAAGGTCATGTTTCAAAGAAAAAATTCTGAGGTCTTCACCAGATGCTTGTGTGTGTCAAATCTCATAAAGCTGCCATCATTCGTTCTTGAGTTATTGCAATTCTTGGGATTTCACATAATTGTCCGTGACCTTGAAAAATATGTCAAGGTCGCCATCCATCGAACTCATTCGAGGTTTTCACCAGATGCTTTTGTGTGTCAAGTTTCATGAAGCTGCCATCATTTGTTCTCGAGTTATCGCGATGACAAGATGATTTCACATAATTGTCCCTGTGACCTTGAAAAGTAGGTGAAGGTCATGTTTCATAGAAAAACTTCTGAGGTCTTCACCAGATACTTATGTGTGTCAAATCTAATAAAGCTACCATTATTCGTTCTTGAGTTATTGTGATTCTTGGGATTTCACATAATTGTCCCTGTGACCTTGAAAAATAGGTCAAGGTCGCCGTCCATCGAACTCGTCCGAGGTTTTCACCAGATGCATATGTGTGTCAAGTTTCATGAAGCTGCCATCATTTGTTCTCGAGTTATCGCGATGACAAGATGATTTCACATAATTGTCCCTGTGACCTTGAAAAGTAGGTGAAGGTCATGTTTCATAGAAAAAATTCTGAGGTCTTCACCAGATACTTATGTGTGTCAAATCTCATAAAGCTACCATTATTCGTTCTTGAGTTATTGTGATTCTTGGGATTTCACATATTTGTTCCTGTGACCTTGAAAAATAGGTCAAGGTCGCCGTCCATCAAACTCGTCCGAGGTTTTCACCAGATGCATATGTGTGTCAAGTTTCATGAAGCTGCCATCATTTGTTCTTGAGTTATCGCGATGACAAGGATGTTCGCTACAGACATACATACATACATACATACATAGACATACATACATACATACATACATACATACATACATACATACATACATACATACATACATACATACCCACGCCAGGAGTACTGCAATACCCTCAGCCTGATTACATCAGGGGCTGAGGGTAAAAAGGAATTTGCTTATGCTTTTGGTTCTTGGAATTTGAATCTATCCACTCATAAAATACTTACTGTCTTGAAGACCTTTCTTTTTGGGAGTTTTTTTTATTTTGCCATCTGCTAACCCTCTGAAAAGACAAAATCAAATCATTATTTCTTAACAACAAAATAAAGCACAAACGCCAACTTTTCGAGACTATTTGAACACAGAACTTAAAAGCAAATCATATCATTCTACTTACCTTGCAATCTTAGTGGCTACTGCCTGCAAATAATCTCTGGTGTTTTCATTTGCTGGCTGTATTCCAGGACCTGAAACAAGTTTCATGATGTTTCAATCATCTTAATATTTCATGGAATACTTTAGATAACAAAGATTTTATATCTTATACCTCACTGTGGTTAAGTTTGTTAAATACTTACCCAGAGGTTCTACCAGGTCATCTACAAGTCCCATACGCTTTGCTTTGTCTGATTTGATGTTGCGGCCAGTAAGCATCATATCAAATGCTGATGGGATACCAACCTAGAGACAATAATCCATAAATTTATGCATGTGAGAATTGTCACTACCTAAATGTTTGTTTGTATTATCATTTATAAAATACATGATACTTTCCAAATAACTGGTTAAGTATGACTGAAACTAAGTTCAACCCATCAACTCATCTAATCATTTGCAGCTTTGTCTACTTTTGACAGCCACTATTAACATTTGCCAATGTCTCTTCCCCTTCCAACATTTGTTTCAAGGCATATAACATGAGATGTGTGCCATTGAAGAAAGGTAATTAGACAGACAAAAGATTGAACAGCAACATAATGTTTTGTATGATTGTTGATAAGTCATTGAAAAGTTTAAAAGTTAAGGTAAGCTTTACCAATTTGGGGAGTCTCTGGGTGCCACCAGCACCTGGGAGTAGACCAAGCAGAACTTCAGGAACTCCAAGTACAGTCTTGCGGTCCTTCACAGCCACACGGTATTGGCAAGACAGAGCTACCTGAGATCCAAAATTACAACAATTACAAGTCATACATATTGTACATATCTAATAACTTCAGTATGAGTAATATCTTCAGTAAATCAAAATGTCTGAAACTATATAAGGAAATTAAATTTAAAGGTTTATCTATGTCCCAAGAAAATAATTCATCTTTTAGGATGAGAGACAATAAAAACTCAAGTTTACCTCCAATCCACCGCCAAGACATGACCCCATGATTGCAGCCACCACTGGCTTTTCACTGTCTTCAACCTTCTGCAGCATTTCCTGGCCATTCCGAGACAACTGCTCCACCTCTTCAGATGTCTTGCATGATGCTAACATTCTAAAATTGTAATTAAATTATTTCTGTGACATTTGATTTACATAACTACATGTATTTTCAATTTGAATTGAGGAAATTGTTAACATGATTTTTCACTTTTTTTCAATTGAGACAATGAATATATCCAGCACAATACCTACCCGATGTCAGCACCTGCTATGAAACATTCTGGTTTGCCTGAGGTAAGGACTACACTCCTTACATTGCTATCTGTCTGGATCTCTTGCATCACTTCAGAGAATTCAGTCATTACCTCACGGGATAAGGTGTTGACCTGAAACATAATCCAAATATGTTATCAATGTGCCAGGGTGTTTAAATGCATACACGAATCAAGTATGTAAAAAACTAAGCACATTTCTGCCAAAACAGAGACAAACATAAATTTTAACAAACCTTGGCATTTGGGGAATCAAACTTAATAACTCCAACACCATCTTGTACTTCATACTTCAAATGAACTCGGTCTGAAACAGAAAACAATCAACTGAAACGTATTTCAACATATTTGAGAAGTAGAATATTCACAAATTAAAGATTTTTTTTCAAATTAAATCAAATTCCCTCTGCTCACATAAAACAATATTTGCAGTTAAATCATGATGAATATTTGAACTTGAAACATACCTGCCATCATGGCCTGTGATGTGGAGAAGGCATGCCTGCTGTACAATCCTGAAAAACAAAATAAATTTTTTAAATTGTGTTTTACTAATATTGATAACTATGAAGCAACCATTAATCTAATCATGATCCATGAATCTCTATATTAAAAAAACATAACTCGGGAGGTTAGTTGGAACAGTGGTGAAAGTCAGCATTCAGGAAAAAACCTGAAACCGTTGAAAATTAACCTGAAGATACGCCCTACCCCCTTTCAGAAATGTCATTTTTGGATGTTTCAGACTAAGTTCAGACCATTTTGAATTTCACAATCTTGTTTAGTTCACGTTGATTTTGTTGAGAATGGTTTGTTTTTATGCGACCTAAATCTTGATTTGTCCAAATCCAGTTAAAACTTTATTTTCTCTTGTTGCAAATGCATGAGCTTGATTTTTTTTAAATCAACACTATTATGCTGTAAGGGTCAAAAACATAAACAATGATACTGATACACATATCTTTTTTATTTATTCAACCACATTTTTATTGTAATTTGCAAGTAATCTTTAACTTGTTTCTGATTAGCCTGGTATAACTATAATCAGTCCCCTTGAGATGATGAAAGATGGCTGCCACCAACAAAAGGTGGTCACAAGTCGAGAAAATTTGACGATAGTAAAAGTATATATCAAATTCTTCTTTTCATGTTGACGATAGTAAAAGGATATATCAAATTCTTCTATTCATGTTAAATATGTGTTCATATGAGTGAAATTTAAATTGCTAATCCAAAATTTGTGAGGGTTTCCTTCCCCTCTAATGTTTCATTGCTTCTTCATGTTTGTACAAAAATAATATTAGTCACCTGTGTTTCTGTCTCCATTTTATGTCTTGATTTTACATTATTAAAGCAAACGTTTCATTAACTTGTCAATCACAAAAGAATCACTAAGGCTCTTTACACCTTCTAGATTTTTTAAACATATCTCCAAAGATTGTATTAGAGAGGGAGGACACAAGCAGACGGGCACCTTCTTCAGGACATTAGCATTTTAACATTTATATGAGTAGTATACAGTCATAACAAATTTGTTAATCACACTTAAATTATTCAATGATTAATTACTCTGCTAAACAGAGGAAGTCAATCCTCAACATCCCTCTTCCTCCAAAACTCACCGGCCGCAGATCATGAATACTCATATTATGAAAACATGTACTTATGGGGTGCATCATAAGAAATATCAAACTAAATGGTGCCCACTAGTTGCACTTGGAGGAGTTGAATAGTGCCAGAATAACTCCAAACAGTGCTACCCTACTTTGAGCCTCATTTGAGGTCAAAAAAAGTTCAAGCTGCCTGTGTTTATCCTTCATGTACAGCTGATGGCTGAGACAGATCTCTACTATACCTATATTCATCGTCAAAATAGACTTGAAATCCACTCTTTCCAGAAACAACGCGCACTGCATATCATATTGAAGTTTCCCTATTAAATGAACTTGACTGTTGCAGTTTTGACCCATGTCACTGTCTTTCCCAGTCATAATATCTCTAAGTACAAATCCATGATCATTCTGAAACGTCTTTTCTTCAGTTATGTATTTGATATCACACTTGACAACGTGAAATGGCATTTAAAGGAGTCCAAGTCATGACGTCATGGCTACAAACTGGGAGAAACGCCATGTGATGTCAGAAGCACCACAACATTGTGTAGCTTCTAAATGTTGCTGCCACTCCTGTAATAAGACGGACGGACCCACTTTCATCCAATTATGCAAACTCGTAAACAATGGCAAAACGATGCTGAGATCAACAAAAACCAAAGAATTTTTTTTATAATAAGCCTTGTGTTTGCTGTTGAAGAGATAAATGCATGGCTTGTTGAAAACCTGTTGCCGGAGAACAAGTTCTACCAGTGTTGTGATTTAAATATGATGGGCAGTGCGTGGTGTTTCTAGAAACTATGAATTTCAAGTCTATTTTGATGATGAATAGCGGTGTAGAAGTGCAACATGTATGTCTTATTACTTTATGTTAATCTTTGATTTGTCATGATGTTTGTATGTATATATTCTTTCATACACAAAAATTTATGAAGAATGCCTATACCCAAAGACAGCGTCAAAATAGACTTGAAATCTGTTGTTTCTAGAAACACCTTGCACTGCCCATCCAATTTAAGTCCCGACTCTGTAAGAACTCGACTTCCGGCGACTAACAATCAAAGAATTATGTACTGTTTAAATCAACTTAAGATGTCAACCCTGTTTGAAAATATTTCTTTGTTTTTTCTTGATCTCAGCATCGTTTCGCCATTGTTTATGAGTTTGCGCAATCAGGTGAAAGTGGGTCAGTTTATTCACGGGAGTGACAGCAACAATCTGGAAACTCCACAATGTTGTGGTCCTTCTGACGTCATATGAAGATTCTCCCTTTGCGTTTCCATGACGTCATCACTTGGACTCTCCTAAATGCCATTTCACGTTGTCAGGTTTAACATCGGGTAAAAAACTGGAGAAAAAACACTACAGAAAGCTCACGGATTTGCAATTATAGATATTATGATTGGGAAAGACGATGACATGGATCAGAACTGCAACAGTCAATCGCCGGAAGTCGAGTTTAATTACTGGGGAAACTTCAATATGATGGGCAGTGCGTGGTGTTTCTAGAAACAGTGGATTTCAAGTCTATTTTGCCGATGTCTTTGGGTATAATACCTTTAACATTGGACCTAAGCGATATCATATAATTTTTACCTGACAAGTCAAAATAATTATTAATTGTCAGTTGTTTGCTCATATCAGGGCCAACATCTTTTGCAACATGCCCTTGAATCACTTTTCACTCAAGTATCTTTATGGGCAAATCATAGAGAAAAAAATAGTTAATACTAGTGTGCTAGACACTAAGACGTTTTCATGCATATCTCATCTTGACTTACGCTTAATTGATACATCTGAAATTACGTGAACCTAAAATGACAACTCCTGTTGACTGTTACCATCATCCCTTATGAACCTTTTTTTATTCAGTGAGGGTCCATACATCCTTTCTTTAGAGAGGGGGCTGTATGTAACTCAGTCAACAACTTCTGTAGAGGCAGGTCAAAATGTCATACCAATGAATAGAGAAACCCCCAAAACACTTTTCGAGTTTACCTGTGATGTGGGCGTCGGATTATTTCACTGAAATCACATAATGTATTAGATAAACTTGTTCATAATATGGTATACCCACCATTCAGTGACAATGTGTTGTGTCTTGCAAGGCGACTACAAACCCCCAAAAGCCGAACTCCTGCCATTCTTCTCTAGTAATGTGTCCGAAAGGTCGAGTTTCTGGATCGAAAAGCCGGCTGGACTTTCCACTCTCGTGTCTTCTCGGGAAATCACGTGAAATGTGTATTGGATATTTATGATAATTTACTCGATAACAGTACGTTTGTTACAGGTTTGTGTTCTCTCCGATAAGATTTTTGCATAAAGATGTATATGTCGCGCTGAGTTTTGACTGTCAAAGCCTCAATTATTTGCAAAAAGTCCTTGGAATTTTAGGTCACGTGATACGATTGTGACAGACGACAGACATGGCGACCCTCTGCAAGAACACGGTTTGGCCAATTCTAACACTTCAAACAAGATTACGTGAGTATTTCAACTGTAAAAACACATTTAAATTATGGAACATATACACTAATATCTGGTTTAATATTTGTTCTGTACTAGAGTACATGGTATGGTGTACTTAACATGGAATTCCTCCTATGAACAATGTATATTTGAGAGAGATTGTGGAGAGAGATTGTCACAGTGCATTACTGTATCAGTCTGCCACCCAGTGTATTAGGTTCTCAGAAACATTCACCCATTAATTTGCTGAATTGAATAAAATCACAGGAAGCAACATATTATTGGTTATTATGTTAAATCCCACTTGTTAAATTAAAAACTACTTTATTCTCCTTTGGTGTTTTTTTTTCTTCATTTTTTTCTTCATGTACTGTGTACACAATTGCAGGTCCAGGTGTTCCAATTCTACCATTCAAAAAGGTCCGTACCATTTCACTGGTAAGGACCTTGTTGAGTGGCCAGTTGAATTCATGAGATATAAATTCATTTATTCTAACACTGTATTGACTATTGTTCTAAAATATATTGCTGGCTTTTCAGAATGTACAAGATGTCTTGGCACAACTTCACGTAATGATGCTGGTGCAAAACCTTCAGGTAAGAACAACTTTTTCATTCCAAACAAGAATTCCATCTCAGACTTCAGGCAGTTTTTTTCATGAAATTGAGATTTTAATTAACAATTGAAGTAGAAAGTGAAGACATTTTGTTATCGTACTGGCACAATAGAGTCCATAAAAATGATATAAACATGACTAACTTATTTTTTTTTTAAATTCTTGTTAAAAATTATTTGTTATGTTTGTTGTGGCAAAAGAATAATGTGTCAATCAGAGTTACTGAAAAATAGTTGTCCATGTGTACTTGAATGTACACAGCCAGCTTCATGTAGCCTGTGGGTATTCATCAGTGTTATATGGGCACATTTAATGTGAGGCAGAGTTTCCAATATTAGATAATTTCTACATTTTTCTTTAATTAGAATGCATTGTTAGAATAATAGTGATATTCATTCATTTATTCTTGATTTGCTATGCATTTTTAACTCTCCAGAACTTTGCTCTGACATTTTGCCCCATCCACCATTTTGTCATGACATTTTGACCTAGAGTGCTAGACTGTTTTGCAATATGTTGACATGGCATAGATACAAGAAAATAACAGATATATATGTAAGGCCAATTATTCAGGGTATATTGATCAATTAGTTATGTATTTTCATGGAATACATGCCATTACTCAGTTGCACAAACTCAGTTGTATTTACATTGTGAATCCAGGATAAATGTTATTATTTCATTGGAATCACTGTATTAACAGTTATGATTATTTTCTTCTACTGTTCTTTTAAGAAAAGAAAACAATATAAAGCTTATAACTTGTGAAAAATTATATTATTGGCTAGGCACATTATTGTTTAAATTTTGACAGTTCTTTCACCCAACTTCAAAATCAGTCTTCTAGAGCAGACAAGAACATCAAAATGCATGTTGCATTTCAAATTCAACCCAAACCTGCATTATTATCTTGATTCTCAGCTGATGATATTTGTCATATTTATCAAAATAGCAACCTCTTTGTTTGGTGTATATTGTCTACGTTCTTTTTTTAAGCAATGGTATATCTGAACAGTGTGAACAATATTAGTGCAAATTAATTATGTATCCTTATGTAAAAATACCAAGCAAATCCTTTACACCATTTTGCTGTGGGATGCATCCATAGTGCACGACCAAGGAGCACAAGGAAACTTGTGTAATTTTTATTGTCTTTCAGTAACATGGAAACTGAAGGGAAACAATTCTCATAAAGTGAAGTAGTACTGAAGTACATATACATGATTTATTTACTGGAAAAAAAAGATCCCAGTGAAATGAATTGCAGTTTTTTCAATCAAGCTTTCCAAATGACTTGCAATTTCTTGTGAGCCTTTCCTTCCCTCTCAGGATCCATACTACTTTATTGAACATTTAGCTCAGTACTGGACACATATTATGAATATCACATCATTTTCATGAAAAAGGAATATTTGTAGTATCATTAGTTTATCTTATTTGAGCAGTGTCCACAAATTGCTGGTGCTCTTGCTATTTGCTTCAATCTTATCAAAGCAGAAGTAAACTTCTTTAACAAGAATTGATTTTCTCACTATCCTCCCTGTTTTGTCAACATTTTGAACTATATATAATCACACCTGTATGTCTGGTGAAGTTTTAAGCATATGTATTAAAAACTTTGAATTTTTCATACTTTTCATACTTCTTGTGAGAACAGTTGGAAGGCAGTGAAGGCATAGATAGGTAGAAGATCGACTATCTATATTTAGATCCATAAAGGTCTGTACAGGAAGGGGAATAATGATTGGCCAACCAAATGAAAATATGTTTCATAATAGTAATTGTATTTCTTTATATATTTTATCTATCTTACATTTGATTTTTTTGTCTGCAGTCTACTTGAATTCTCAGGGGTATGGTTCAAACCCCAAGGTTCAAACAAGCCATTAATAAGATGTCTTGTATTTATAAGCATCACATTTCTTGAACCTTTCCATTCAATGTTTTGAGATAATAGCTTTTCTAGTACAACTGAGGTCAAATTGTCATCATCTCATCTTCACCTATCACGGGGAAAAAACAACACATCAATGAATATATATGGGCAGTTATTTAATAGAATATTGTATCTGTGTAGACATTATGAAGAAATGAAATCAATGTTTAAGGTTAATCATAAGTTTTTGAAGGTTGAATTGTTATTTGTCATGGCCAATATTTTCACATTGAGAATCAGAGCTTGATCTCAAAAAATTACTTTGACATATTTTTACCTTGTCATGAATTCCCTTTAGTTATTCAAATGGGTGAATATATAACCTGATAAGGTGGATATTTGCCATTATGTAATGCAGTCTATGAACATGAAAGTATGAGTCTATGTAGACATAGGAAATTAGGAATTGTTTCATATGGTAATATCATGCAATCCCCCTGCCATCGTTAATCTACATGACTTCTGATAACTTGTTCTGAAACATGATTTATTACCACATGACATGTTTTACATAATCGTGCAAAAATCTGATATATAATTCAATATAAGATAGCATAAATAAGCTTGAGCTTTTAATCACACACTACCAATTACATAATACTCTCAAGATAAACACTGAAATCTTTTTTATCAGTTTCAAAAGTCCAATGTATAAGATTCAGTATGCTTTGTGATAGTGTCCTGATCTGATGTGGTTTAAGTGCAAGGTTCAAACAAATTAGTCTAAAAGCAATCATGAAATGGACTATATTATAGATTTAGAAATGTATCTATATGTGCTACAAATAGGTTTCATGACATAACTGAAATAATTTTAAAGTGACTTAAAACCCCCAAACAAATCGATTTATTATTCTGGGGATTTATATTTGTTACATAACACAATATTATTTTTTTTCTTCACAACACATAAGAAAATTTGAAAATAATATCACACTTTTGGAAAAAGGCTTCTAGAGTTAACACAATCCTATTTTCATTAATGCCCTGACTTTGCTGAAGGGCATATATATATATTAGGGGTAGCTGTAAATGTTTTCGGGTTCCAACTGTATTTTCCAGAAATCTGGTTAACATTATCACATGGCTTTCATAGAAGCAACACATGGCTTTTATTGAAATAAAACATTGCTTGCATGGAAACAAGATAGCAAGAACTGATTTAGAGACGAGCAACTTGCTCGGAGCAAGACACAAGTATGTGCCATCTTTTTGGCCAGATAATGATTTTCCATCAATATAATGCTCAGCTGTTAACATTCTGCAAATGTACTACCTTTTAAAGTCATTTTGATATCCCGGACAAAGAAATCAACTGGTCATCTGTAGCTGCCATTTTCCCCTCAGATATATGAATGTTTCTGAGCAGTGACATCATTGTAAGAGCCAGTTAGATTAATTATAATGAAATTTTGGCAGGAAAGTTGTAGCTTCAATTATAGACTGGTAGAACAATGCCAAGTGTCAAAGACATCCTTTAGCCAGGGCATAAAGCATTTTTTTATTCTCCTGTTTTTTTAGAATGTGATACAAATATTCATCTCAGTTATGTTTTAACCCACAGATGAAGTCTTCCATCAAAAAAATTGCTCTAGTTGGTGAATTATCAACTTGTAAAATCCTATAAATGATGACATACTTTCAGGCAAGAAGTCGCTGGCCAAGCAGGGTGTGAAGAATGTTGTTCTTGTGGAGGGTGTTCGCACCCCATTTCTCATGTCAGGCACAGACTACAAGAACTTAATGCCACATGATTTGGCTCGTGGAGCCCTGCAGTAAGTACCATAACTGTTCATTCTCAATACATTGATTGCTCGGTTATAATTTGTTATTCCTTTAAATATGTCCAATACAATTAAACAATAAATGATGATAACAAACATTGTCTCATTATTGAAGAGCTTTGTACAGAAGAAAATGTACAAACCTCTTCAATAATGAGAATATTTGTTTCTGGTCAAAGAATCTTCCATACATCCCTCTCTCATGTGCATCCAGCACTTTTGGCAATTCACACACTCTAATGATATTGGTATTTTCCTAACATTTTCATCTTATACTTGTCTCTTTAAGTCTTATTTGGGGGCAAAGAAGGAGATTGTGAGAATAGTAATAGATATAAAATATAAGCTATATATTCCCAATTTACAAATAGTGTTTCTGGTAATATTATCAATTTTATCTATGAAATTTATAAAGCCTTTGGCCGGTCATATTAGAACTCATGACATTTGCTACATGACATAATGACAAATAATGGAGAAATCTGAGTACCATAAAGACTTGTATAACGTTCACCAAACACATGATACGCATCACTTAGAAGTTTGATTTATGAAATGCTTAAGAAAACCAAATAATTCTGTCTATTTCAGAGGTTTATTGAAACGCACAGGACTATCAAGAGGTAACTATACTTTGTGGTATTTGATTCCTAATTTCTTGATCAAACTTGATAAAAATGTTGCATTGCCTTGGCATCTGGCTGCCTTTCCCAATCCAGGCAACTGCATGAATGTTCTATCCATTGAGAATATTAGATTGAGATGTAAACATGCCTATTGAAAATCTGTCACTTATACTTGAGCATGAGGTCAAACACATAACCGATTGGCTTTTAAAGTTTTTTCCTCCATTTTCCTATTATCCTTTACATAAAAATGGGAATAAATGTGGAATGTTTATTATTTTGCAGATGCAGTGGATCACATCATCATGGGCACTGTTATTCAGGAGGTCAAAACCAGCAACATTGCCAGAGAGGTAAGGGTCGTAGTTAAGACAAGCTCCATGTCAAAGTAAGACCTGATATTTCTTTGTGGAATGCTCCTCATTTCACTGTTTTACGTGTTTTTGGATATTTTTTTCAGGCGGCCTTGGGTGCAGGTTTCTCTGACAAAATTCCAGCTCACACTGTGACTATGGCATGTATCTCCTCAAATATGGCAATCACCACAGGTTCGTGCACATTAACAAGTTACAGAAAATACCATTATCCAAGATATAATGCTGATTTGGTGTTTACCAGTACACTTATTATGGAGAAGCACCAAACTCCAATATTTAATATCTGAACATATTTGTGACAACTTCGAACAGTTAAAAATCCTTCAAGTGATACAGAATTGATTGTTCAAAATGTTAATTTTTTTTGCTCGCTGGAAATATGTCATTTTGTAAGATAAAGTGTTAATCAATATTCAGATGTGTCGTGAACAATGCTTATTTGTTTTTACAGGAATGGGCTACATCCAGAGTGGTTACTGCGACTCTGTGATTGCTGGGGGTGTGGAATTCATGTCTGATGTGCCTATTCGCCATTCCCGCCATATGCGCCAGCTCATGTTGTCCATGAATAAGGCCAAGACCCCAGGCGCAAGGTTGGGACTTGTCTCCCAAATGTTGACTCCTAAAGCTCTTACACCTGAACTACCAGCTGTGGCAGAATTCTCCACCAACGAGACTATGGGTCACTCTGCAGACAGACTGTGTTCTGCTTTTAGTGTCAGCAGGCAAGAGCAGGATGAGTTTGCCCTCAGATCACACACCCTTGCGCAGAAAGCCTCAGATGAGGGACTTCTCGCTGATCGGCTAACATACAAAGTTCCTGGTAAGTATGGCCAATTGTACATAACTCGTAATTGTCAGAATGCCTTGGAATATTTTTGTTTGAAAAAGAATTTCAAAATTATGCTTCTCGTCTACTTTCCAAAATGATGATATATTGGGAATTATATCTTCTTGAATGATTAACACCCTTCATAATTATATTATTTGTACTTGAGTAAAATGACACTGAATGTATGTAATCATCTGTATCAGAAAACTAAATGATTTTAAAATCTAGCAGCATTCAAGGTATAAAACTGGCTTTAAATATCTGTTTAACTCATTTAGTGGTAATATTTAAAAGTAGATCCATCTCAGCACGACCTGCAATAATATTGAGGCCCATTGGCAATAAAATATAGCCTTTCTTTCAACCACATTGTCATAATACCTAAACAGATAGAGGGTGCATTTATTTTTGAGTGTGGAATATATCAATGAAATTATCATTAAATGTAATAAGACAATGTTACAATAATCATATATTGATATTGCAGTTAGATTGATTCTGTGTTATAAAAATAATTTCAGGAAAATCTACTACATTGGATAAAGATAATGGTATCCGTGTGTCCAACATGGATAAGATGTCTTCACTTAAAGCAGCCTTTGTGAAACCTCATGGAACAGTTACTGCAGCCA
The DNA here is from genome assembly GCA_949316495.1 of Amphiduros pacificus. NCBI lineage: Eukaryota > Metazoa > Annelida > Polychaeta > Phyllodocida > Hesionidae > Amphiduros > Amphiduros pacificus. The sequence continues at coordinate 8,997,796 of OX439000.1, forward strand.
ATTCATCATTCCTGGTAGGTTAACTGTATAATATCGTATTGAAGTACTTTGATAACATAACATTTTTCCCTCATAAATTCAGCAATTATCTTATGTTTTGATGTGTAGACTGATGGAGCATCAGCTTGTCTGATCATGTCTGAAGAAAAGGCTCTTGCCATGGGTCTCAAGCCTAAAGCATACCTCCGCGATTACATGTATGTCTCACAGGATCCCAAGGACCAACTTCTTCTTGGGTAAATATGTGTTCACGGCATGTACGTAATATGGAGAGAAGTCAAAATGGAGATGGCATAGGAATCACAGAGTATAAATAAAATAGTTTTGAATAACAATCATTTTGTTTGATGAAAGTGTTTATAACTTAAATCTCAGTTCATCCTTCTAACTAGTAAAATGTAAATTAATCACAGAGATTAACTATGTTTTTTTGTCTGGAATTTGAAATCTTATTTTACAGCCCTGCATATGCAACACCAAAGATATTGGAGAAGAATGGACTGACATTGAATGACATTGATGTGTTTGAGTATCATGAGGCTTTTGCTGTAAGTATAATGAAAATATTTTTTGATAGAAATCAATATCCAATCAGATTGAATATTAAACCAAATATTGGTTTGATAGCTGAATGTGTGAAGGAATTTTAAAAGACTAATGAATTTTGCCTTTTGTAATGGCTTCTTTTGAGGATGAAAAAAAAAATTTCCAGCATTTATTAAACATTTATCAACACACAAACGCCCTATGAAGATACCTCCATGACCTTTTTAAAGCTCACAGGTTGAAAATAGCCTCTGACAAAGAATCATAACATGAAGGAGTGTCTGGGGCTTGTTAGTGCCTTAAATGTGTTCATCACCTTCCCACAGTTGGAACTCTTAACAATATCTGGCATATTCCCACAGTGCAATACTCAAAACAATAATTGATGCTACAATACTCATAATTTCATATATCTAATCACATTGCATTGGTAAATATCTGATTTTTATCAGAAATTTCAAAAATGTTTGAATTGTAATTTTAATATGCACTTTATTCTACATTTTAAATTGCAGGGTCAAATTCTGGCCAATCTGAAAGCATTGGATTCAGACTGGTTTGCAAAGAACCACATGGGCAGGAGTGGCAAGGTAACTAATTTTTACAGATGATATGTGAGAATAACTTTTCAAGTTTACTGTTGATGGGTTATCGTATGGCAGCATTTGACTTCAATTGGTTATTTGTAGTTTGGCACCCCTCCCATGGAGAAGTTCAACACATGGGGTGGCTCTCTGTCCATTGGTCACCCATTTGGGGCAACCGGAGTGAGACTTGTTACAACAGCGGCAAACAGAATGAGGAAGGAGGGAGGTCAGCTGGCACTAATTGCAGCATGTGCTGCTGGAGGACAGGTACACCATATTTCAATTACTCTTTTTTCTGTTAATTTATATTAAAGTAATTATATTATGTCTTATTGACAGATGTTATCTAGTGATAACATTTTTACTGGAATACATCCACAGCATTTTAAAGTATTTAATATATTAAATTGATTTTTTGTTTGTTTTTGATTAGTAACAAATGATTATTTCTACAATCAATAAATATAATTGTAAAAAAGCAAAGACATTCAGTTTTAAAGATATTTTGTGTCTTTCAGGGCCATGCCTGTCTCGTTGAAGCATATCCCAATTAAAGTCATCAATCCACACCAGAGGCATCGTTGAGTTATTAATATATGCTCTACCTGTACTTTTCAACTTCGAAGACAATTTACTTTTTTGACTTTGTAATAAACGGTGAAGGTGTTCATTTGTACCATCAGGAGAAAAGTAAATCATGTAGTAGATTTTAACATCACAAAAGATATTGATGTCTAAGATTATGCTTGAAGTTTTTCTGGTAATATTTGTTCAAAAAAGTAAACCAGAAGGAAATGTCAAATACTCTATTATGTGAGAAATATATTGTTGTAAATAATTATTTAGATAACTACAGATAAATGGCACATACTGCCACACTAATAGTGATCTAAATATCACATGTCAATGTAAATTATGCTTAAAAGTCATTCAATAAAAATTGTTTGTACATTTGGTTTGCAATTTCACCATTAAATTTCACCTTTCTATTAATCTAAACAATTTTGTATTTAAAATTATATATATTAAACAAGATTTCGTAAATAACTCGTCTTGAAAGCAATCATGAAATGAGGTTTTTAAGCACTTTTTTACCCTCAGCCCCTGATGTAATCAGGCTGAGGGTATTGCAGTACTCCTGGCGTGGGTATGTATGTATGTATGTATGTATGTATGTATGTATGTATGTACCGTATTTACTCGTGTATAAGTCGACTCGTGTATAAGACGACCCCCCAAAATTGAGGTTATTTTACTTGAAAAAAAACAATTTCCGAATATAAGACGAGTTGGTTTTTCAAGAGATATCGGCTCTGCTACCATTCAAGCTTAAGCTGAAGCTTGGCGGTCATTTTAAAAGTGAAACGTAAATATGCTTAAAATATAAGATATTAGCCGTCTTATACACGAGTATATACGGTAAAATGTAAATACGATGTTCGTATTTTCGAAATAACGGATATCAGAGCGGATCGATTTTGATTGCGTTTTAAATGATAAATAAAGGTATTTACCCAATATTATCACAAATTGTTCGAGAACAGAACAAAACCATCAATCCATTTAAAACGCAATTAAAATCGATCCACGTGTGAAAGCATTTCTGTTAACAAGGGAAGACACGACTCAAAGCAGTGGAAACAATGACGAGATGCAAAACTGTGAACGCTGATAATTGAAATCAGTGAAAACAAAGTCAAAACAAAGCATTTTGAAATAATGTTTTAAATGATATATAAAGGTATTTACCCAATATTATCACAAATTATTTTTCGCAAGAATTTCTCCACGATGTAGAACGTAATACGATGTACGTGACGTCCTTAATCTTAGCGTCACAACCAACACGTGGGAGAATATTTCTTTGTGTATTATAAAGCCAATGATATTCATTATATCGCTTTTAATTATTATTGTTTATATCGATCTTAGCATCAAAACAAAGAGTGTTAATACACAAAGAAATATTCAACCACGTGTAGACAGTAGTCCGCCTGTCTGATATTTGCTTTCACGCTAGTATTGCGTAATGCATGTTAAATGGATGGATGGTTTTGTTCTGTTCTCGACCTGCAAAGTGTATTTTGTGTTTATATTGGGTATATGATTTTATTTATCATTTAAAACGCAATTCTCCTGCAAATCTGCAAAGTCAATGATCACATGACTTGTGAGTCACGTGGCCAATCGATCCGCTACATCACGGACATCGTATTTACGTTTTACTTTTACTTCTTTGTCTTTATCATTTAAAATGCAATTAAAATAAATCTGCTACGTCTGATATTCGTTATTTCGAAAATATGAACATCGTAATTAAAATCGATCTCCGGGTGAAAGCATTTCTGCCAAAAAGGGAAGACACGACTCAAAGCAGTGGAAACAAAGACGAAATGCAAAACTGTGAACGCTGATAATTGGAATCAGTGAGAACAAGGTCAAAACAAAGTGTTTCGAAATAATGTTGGGTAAATACCTTTATTTATCATTTAAAACGCAATTAAAATCGATCCGTTACGTCACTCCCGCTTTTTAAAATGACGACCTCGTATTGCGTAATGCATGTCAAATGAATGGATGGTTTTGTTCTGTTCTTGACCTGCAAAGCGAATTTGTGATAATATTGGGTAAATACCTTTATATATCATTTAAAACATATTATTTCGAAATGCTTTGTTTTGACTTTGTTCTCACTGATTTCAATTATCAGCGTTCACAGTTTTGCATTTCGTCTTTGTTTCCACTGCTTTGAGTCGTGTCTTCCCTGTTGACAGAAATGCTTTCACACGTGGATCGATTTTAATTGCGTTTTAAATGATAAATAAAGGTATATACATAATATTATCACAAATTACGTTTTGCAGGTCGAGAACAGAACAAAACCATCCATTATTGCGCAATATATTAACAATCGTTTTCGCGCTAAAAACAAGAGCCTCTTCCCGTCACTTCCGCCTTTCAAAATTGCGACCACGTGTTGCGTTGAGTCGTGTCTTCCTTGTTGACAGAAATGCTTTCACACGCGGGTCGATTCTAATTGCATTTCAAATGATAAATAATGAAAACGCTTTGTTTTGAGGCTAAAATCAATGATGTGGAGAAATTCTCGACGTAATTGTGATAATATTAAGTACATACCTTTATTTATCATTTAAAACGCAATTAAAATCGATCAGCTACGGATATGAAAGTTCAATTTGACATGTTGGCCGCTCCACTTTTGTCTCGTGGGCACCCAGACGCTAAGATAAAGGACGTCACGTACATCGTATTACGTTTTGTGATAATATTGGGTAAATACCTTTATTTATCATTTAAAACGCAATTAAAATCAATCTGCTACGTCTGATATTCGTTATTTCGAAAATATGAACATCATATTTATGTTTTACCGTATTTACGTTTTACCGTAAATACTCGAGTATAAGACTGCTCTCGTGTATAAGACGACCCCCTAAACATTAACTAAGAGTTTTTGGAAAAAAACCTCGTCTTATACACGAGTATATACGGTATGTATGTATGTATGTATGTAGCGAACATCCTTGTCATCGCGATAACTCGATAACAAATGATGGCAGCTTCATGAAACTTGACACACATAAGCATCTGGTGAAAACCTCGGACGAGTTCGATGGACAGCGACCTTGACCTATTTTTCAAGGTCACAGGGACAGTTATGTGAAATCCCAAGAATCACAATAACTCAAGGACAAATGATGGCAGCTTTATGAGATTTGACACACATAAGCATCTGGTGAAGACCTCAGAATTTTTTTATGAAACATGACCTTCACCTACTTTTCAAGGTCACAGGGACAATTATGTGAAATTATCCTTGTCATCGCGATAACTCGAGAACAAATGATGGCAGCTTTATGAAACTTGACAGACATAAGCATCTGGTGAAAACCTCGGATGAGTTTGATGGACGGCGACCTTGACCTATTTTTCAAGGTCACAGGGACAATTATGTGAAATCCCAAGAATCGCAATAACTCAAGGACAATTGATGGCAGCTTTATGAGATTTGACACACATAAGCATCTAGTGAAGAATTTTTCTATGGAACATGACCTTCACCTACTTTTCAAGGTCACAGGGACAATTATGTGAAATCATGCTTGTCATCGCGATAACTCGAGAACAAATGATGGCAGCTTCATGAAACTTGACAAACATAAGCATCTGGTGAAAGCCTTGGAGGATTTTGATGGACGGCGACCTTGACCTATTTTTCAAGGTCACAGGGACAATTATGTGTCATCGCAATAACTCAAGAACAAATGATGGCAGCTTTATGAGACTTGACACACATAAGCATCTGGTGAAGACCTCCGACTTCCTTTGATGGAACATGACCTTCACCTACTTTTCAAGGTCACAGGGACAATTATGTGAAATCATCCTTGTCATCGTGATAACTCGAGAACAAATGATGGTAGCTTCATGAAACTTACCACACATAAGCATCTGTTGAAAACCTTGGACGAGTTTGATGGACGGCGAGCTTGACCTATTTTTCAAGGTTACAGGGACAATTATGTGAAATCCCAAGAATCACAATAACTCAAGAACGAATGATGGCAGCTTTATGAGATTTGACACACATAAGCATCTGGTGAAAACCTCAGAATTTTTATGAAACATGACCTTCACCTACTTTTCAAGGTCACAGATCATCCTTGTCAAGATCATCCTTGTCATCGCAGTAACTCAAGAACAAATGATGGCAGCTTTATGAGACTTGACACACATAAGCATCTGGTGAAGACATCCGACTTCCTTTGATGGAACATGACCTTCACCTACTTTTCGAGGTCACAGGGACAATTGTACCATGAAATCCCCATCATTGCGATAACTCGAGAACAAATGATGGCAGCTTTTTGAGATTTGACACAAATTAGCATCTAGTAAAGACCCCAAAAGAGTTTGATGAATGGTGACCTTCACCTACTTTTCAAGGTCACAGGGACAATTATGTCAAATCCACGACATTGCAATAACTCAAGAACAAATAATGGCAGCTTCATGAGAATTGACACACATAAGCATCTGGTGAAGACCCCAGATGAGTTTGATGGACGGTGACCTTAACCTGCTTTTCAAGGTCACCGGCCCATCATCTCAATAATTCTAGAGTAAATGATGACAGTTTCATGATACTTGACACACCTAAGCTATCAAAGGAAGTAGATTTTATGTTTTTTTTTACCCCTGCATCAATTTGCCTTGGTGCAGTGACGTTTTGTGTGGAGCGAATGTTGTGCAATGAGTTACCAGGGCTGAGGGTTGATGCATCTCTGATGCCTGTTTCTATAAATGTTCATACTCCAAACTATGCGATCAAAAGTCATTACCCATCATATTTTCCCTACATGAATTTCTGTGCCATTTGTAAGTGGATGAATCTTCTGCTAAAATCTGAATCATCCATTGGACGCTGTCAAAAAACTTTGTTTAGCTGACGAATGACCTTGTGCAAACGCCTGCTTAGTAAAGTCTTGCTAATAGTGGGGCACCTTTAGATTGGATAATGGAGTGATTAGGCTTACAGAGGCCTGTTTGTCCAGTAATGTTTGTCCATTAGTACAGGCCAAACAACTCGACAAATCACAATACAGGTCACATGATTGTATACATGTGGCCACCTGGTGGTCAAAAGAGTGCAGCTAGTACTTGGCACTTTCAGCAAAACACAATTATCATGGCCGATGTATTTTGGTTGATTTTATTGAGATAGCTTGCTTGTATCACAGTTTCGTGGCCACATCATTTAAGCATACCCCAAACCTCTCTAAAATTACCTGTAATCTTTGTGGTTTCACGAATGCTTTAAACTTATCCAAGCTCTTCGTAGGTCGATCATATTTGCCAAGTCAAATCACTGTTGCTGCAATCTTGGAAAAAAGTTGCTCTTGTGCTGGTCATGACCTTGAGCTTGACTCGAGGTAATAAAAAGTGCACCAAAATATATTACCATGGATATTTACCAATATTTACATAATATCAAGATCTAAAGTTCTCCGAGTTGCAAAAGATTAGATTCAATGTGACCTAGTTACATACATTTTTTCCTGAAAATTATAAATAAACATACTGTGTAAGATAAATGTAGTGGGAATAAATGCTCTTTGTAGTGTTTTGCCAAATATTACCCAGCTTTACCAGGCCTGTTCTCTCTTCTCTCCAATACAGGCCGAGCGATAACGAGTGATAAGGTCAATACAATTTTCCATATGAGCTGAGGTTAACCCATTGTCCTCGTAAATCTGTGACAGGGTGGGTTGTCATGTCAAGGACCTGCAACATGACAATTCAGTGAGGCAGCACTATATCTGCTGCTAGTTGGTCTCCTCATGAAATAATGTTGAAAGTGATACAAACCCTCATACAGAAATCAAGCCCCTCATATGTATATCATATTTACCAAGTTTTATAAATATTGCTGTATTTTGTCAGAAAATAGAGCATTCACAAACAAATTTGCTCCCGAGCTGGTCATGACCTTGACCCAAGGTCACAAGTTCAACCCCAAAAAATTACCAGGCCTACATATTACCTATCATTTTATAGTATCTAGTCCTTATGTATAAGTGTAAAAGAATGATGAAGGAAACAAAGTGTGGCAGAGGCAAGTAGATAAAGTGTTGAGTTTATAAATGGCGCTGAGGGAATTACTGCATGATTACAGACATTGAAACTTTGTCAAGGGTAATGATATTCTGACAGCTAAATAAGATGCTCCCATGACCCAAGTTTGGTGGTTAGATGTCAAAAGCATGGAAGTTTTATGATATGACAAAGAGAGGTACTGATGCACAAAAGATGGGTTATCTTAAACGACTTCTTAGGAGACCACATTTATATAATCAAATAACCATTAAAGCATGTTTATCCTTTTAATAGTCATAATAAATACAAAATATTTTATATGGAATAATATTATGTTTAACTTCAACCATTTAAAATACAAATCTGAGTTAAAAACAGTTGATACTATAAATTTTTAAACCCAACTGGAAATATATTATTGCATCAAAATGTAATTAGTTTAACCAGCTCTCAACAGAATTTAACAAAATCACAGAGCAACTTTGTTTAATTACCATGTTAAATATGAAAGTTTTAAAACTCAGATATGCATTTCATCCTATATTTTGCAACATTTCCCACTTATACCATCAGCAAATTTGCATAGAAGCATTCAAACCATGTTAGCCTGTTTATCAAAAGCTTCATCGATCCTTCAGGCAAGCATACAATCAACAAGTTCACAAATATGTATAATCCTCTCAACAATATTTAGTAACCAACTTTAGTTTTAAACATATGCCTATATTTATGTAATCAAGTAAATTTGTCAACATATTTCATTATACTGATATCTCAATAAAAATAATATGTTACAATAGTAATTCTGGGACATTTCCTAAAGATTATTAAAGTGGAAATTAATTTCTTACTTTCTATGGTGCACTTAGGACAATTTTTACCAAATATGTAATAAACGTTTATAATAATCATGATTTCACATGACATATTCATACTTTTTAACATGTTAAATATTTATTTATCAAAATAGATAATTCAGTCTGTCAACAAAGACATGCATATTAAGATATGTTAACAAAAAAGTATCAAAGATTCAAGAAATATTATTTCTACTCGTTAAAATGCAGTCCATTCTCTGTGATATTATAATTTGAAGCAAGCAGTGCATTCAATTACCATAAAGTCATACAAACCTCTTAGACTTAATTAAATACAGTATTATGTACAATGCATCACTATCTACAAACAGGTTTCAAATACAATCCACTTTTTTGAATTTACATGCATCATTACCTTGTTTCACCCTCATCCCTGGCAAGATGTTAAAAAATAATATTGTGTTGTCAGCCTATTTTAATTCACTTAGAACACAATCAGACAACATAAATTGAACAATGGCTCTGACTAGACCATAAGAGTTCAGTGGGAAGCTACTCCTTATTGCAAAGAAAACTAACAAGCTCTTCAAGTTTGATAGAATTAGAAATGCTCAGAACAAAGCCAGTACTAAGGTGTTTCTGGAATTATATATTTTAAAATGAAACAAATATGAAGTAAGCTTTTTGGAATGATATTAATCTTTTCCTTTATATTATTCAGAGGTCTTAAGTTCAAAGAATAGCCTTCAATATCTGATGATAAAAATATGGGCCACATTCCCTCCTTTTCTTGCATTTAATCCATGTGGGCACCTTTGTACAAAACAGGATTGACTGGTCCAATAAGTAGGCCAATACGCTGATGATTGCAGACAAAGTGCCAATACACAAATGTAGACATATTGTGAGAAGTATTCCAACCACCAAAATAAAACTTAAGTATAATTACTGTTGATCTTTAACAAATTCCATCAGAGGGAATATGGTGAACCAAACGGAAGATCATACTCTTTCAGTGGCAAATTTTAATTGGGCTCAGTTGTAACCATGACAATATATAATACAATGTTTGTAAACAATTTTATAACCCTTTTCTAACATAACATACCAAACAAATTCTGATGAACATCCAAAATATTATTGAACAGAATGAGTACAAAAGTCAACTTGATAGCAAGTGTGATGGTGACATTCACAAAGCACTGGTTATGTAAAAATATAAATAAGTGCTGCCATGTATCTTCATTGCAATAATAACCAAGAGATTATCAGTTTTGCAAAACACATGAGTAAAACACGGGCAATATAGTTGTACTGACCCTTTCACTTCTTTGCTGTTGTGTCATAATGATTGGTTTACCATTTTTTAATAGGACATAGATTAAGACCTTCAATTACAAGATTTGAAAGGCCACAGATCTGAGCAATTTATAACTTAATATGTTCCAGGGCTTTTCAAAGATACTCTTATCTAATATCCAGAGCAACTGACTCAAAACTGTCCCGGAAGTACACCTAAGTACTGGTAGACTTACATATCCCAAAAAACCACTAACATTGCTCAATTCAGTAATTCCCGAGAACATTTAAGGACAATGAACATTTGGTTGAAAGCTTGTGAGGTATTTTGTCTTTTTAAAAGGTAATAAATAAACATAATGAACATATCGCTTAATTTTCATATGGCCAGGAAAGAAATGTCCTGTTTTTGGTGATCTCAATAAAGTAATCAAAATTACATTTGCACGCAGAGTTTCAAAATGCAACGAGAATATAATTCAAGGAAATGTTTTGCATTAAGAATGTAAAACCACTCATAATTAACAGCTGTTACTTCTCCTGATATTGTACATTTTCCATCCCTTAAATGGGTAAAAAGAAAATTGGTCACATGCTTTTCTGCTACCCCAATTTGTGACCAGAAACAGAACTTTCTTTCCTTGCCTCATTAAATAGACTTGCTCAGATCTTACTATGAGTATGTACATAAATATTATTTTCAGAATCTTCTCACTATAGTAACCCTGTGTATCATGTAAATTTTCACATGAAGTACTTAATATGTAGACAAAAATATTTCTAAAGTGATAGTGAGATATATTTCACTAATACATTGTGAAAAGAAATTGGCAACAAGCTACCATGTGCAGTTCACACAAAAATATTGCAAACCTGTAAAATAACAACAAATTCACTTTGTATGACACAAATGTTTGTGATGTCATGAATAACTTCAAAAGGTCAGGTCATCATTTTCAGGACAGTTTACCAAGAATATAGATAGTTTCAAACAGAAGCAGCACTGTTTGGTTGGACTGATCTGGCCATCGTTTGTGTTGCATATCACATCCAGGCTCTGGTGGTGAGCATTGTGGACCCATTGTGTTGTTCCCAATTATTATACCTGATATCTCAGCTTGATGGTATTCAAACTTCACCCTGATGTTGCTAGTATCTTATATAACATATATCTATGATGTAAGAAGATAATATAATATATATATATACATCATTGTATAGTGTTTAATTAGCTGAAATAGTTCTCTTGGCAAGACCTCTTTGGTTTTGTCCCTGATGTGAGAAAGTTCCATGTCCCTGATGAAACAATCAATGTTGATTGCTGTATATGCCATATTGATGTTACAGTTGACCTGTGCTGGCTGCCTTTGTTTATCCTTGATAAATGACTGCACTGAGAGGCATTTGAGCCACATAATTATACTGTTATGAAGTATAAAATGCAAAGCAATAGCTTTGTAAAAAATATTTAAGACTGCCATGTGTGGAATGGTGTATAATTGTGCTACAGTTTGTGTACAAAATACAAAAGTTACTGAGAAACTAATTTCTGAAGTTTAGTTTCATGAAGACTGACACCAGGACAAACTAATGTGTAGCTTTGGGTTACAGGGCAGGAATCTGTTTGCATTAAATTTGAATTGAAGAGTCAAAAATGCAAAATTTCATTTTCCTGTAACCATAAATACACATTTATCCTGGTTTAAGATAATTGATGAGGATAATGAAAAAGCATATGCATAAATAGCTATATATTGATCTTCCTCGTGGTATCTCTTCTTGATCATCAGTGCCTTCTGATTTCATTTATTGTGGTTTCAAGGTCCTGAAAGAGAAAATTCAAAATTCAATTTGGTGCATAAGAATTTTGTTTCAAAGAAGTAACTGAGAACACAAACAAAACAACAGACAGACACTGTAAATCAATCACAAACAAGAGCATTGACTCAAAGTCCCCCGCCATTGAATGTAGTAGAACAAGATTTTTGGTAAAGTGGTTACCATGGCAACATAAATCGTCCAATCACAGCCATTATCGAACTCATCCAAGATGGATGGTGCAATATGAAAACGATCCCGAGCAATCCCGAGGCCTTCATCGCACTTATACTATATTTGGACTAACAAACTTACAAACAGACAGAACGCACCCAAATTTAAGTCCCCCTCTCTAACTTCATGGAGGCGGGGGACAAAAAAAGACTGTGAACTTTGTGTTCAAGAACATATTAAACATAATGAAAGATAATTTCAAAACAAAATGATTCTCAAGCCAACATCTGACTAATAACCTTATACAGACTGATGCAACAGTGATGTATATATTTTTTGCCTCTTCTGGACTGAAATATACATGATAATACAGAATTAGAAACAGATTTTTAGGGGGAATGCCAATACTATGAATCTTGATGAGGATTTGGTACTAGGATATAACCACAAATCAAGTGTCTGTTTCTATCACTGCACAAAATTGATTTAGTACATAGATAAATTTTTATTTTAATTCCTTCAACTGATTTAAGCAGGTCAAAATACTCTCAAAATCAAATACCAGTGGTGCATATTTGTTGTTCTTTCAATACACAAGGAAAAGAAAGTATTGTGTCAGATGTCAAATTTGATACAATTATAGTTGGCATATGTAATATGGGTAAATGGTGCTTTTAATTAATTTTCTCCTGCAAATGAGGTGGACATATATAACATGTATCTATTTTAATCCATCAAACAAAATCATTGCATTGTGGTTTCAACATTTTTTTCTATCTTTCTATTTTGATAAATTCATATGTTCAATCAAAACTTGACAACTTCTATGATAGATTAAAAAAAAACAAGGAAATATCTCTTAAAAAATACTCAGGCTCTACTGCCTATCCAAAAGATAAGATTTCAGTACTAATTTACAGTGAAGTGCATCTCGCATAAGGAATACATAAAATGGGGACTCACCTTAGTCAAGTGTATTTTGTCATAATCATTCCTGTGCAGAAATACACAATGACTCAACCTGCTGTATACCCTCTCTAACTGTTCAAGATTGAAGTTATGTGTGTTTTCCACACAAAGCACTAGTAACTGTTTGATCTTGTCCTCATCTATCACCATGTTTGGAACAGGCTCAGTCAAAACCTCCTTAGCTCGCTGTTCAGTTTGAACTGTGACTTGTGATCTGGTGATTCTCTTTTTAACTGGGCTATCACCTGTTGAAGATATTAAACCAGTGTGAAATTTCAAGTAGAACTACATTTTTGAGATCACAAAGTATGATGAAATGATAATTTTTTTTTCAAAAACCACAGAAAAAAAACACAACAAAATTCAAAACATTTGGCATTACCATTTTCTTCTTCTTTATCTTCTTCCATTGATTCTTCTTTTGCCTCCATATTTTCCTTCTCTTTTTGAGACTCTTTCTCATCCTTCGGGTCCGTGCTTTCTGGTTGGGAGGGACTGTTATCTGCACAAGTCTTGGTGAGCTGCATGGAAGAGGCCCTACCCGGACTACTACCAGATACCCTGACTGGACTGCTGCCTGAAGCTCTCGTCGGACTGCCACTAGGAGGTCCACTGGGACTGCACCCCGAGACCCTAGACACTTCCTCTCCTGCTGCCCCACCTGGGCTTTGATTCTTTTCTACTTGCGCTTGGCTTGAGTTTTGGACTGAGCTTGTCCTATTTGGACTATGGCAAGGGCTGTGTCCTGATTTAGGAGTGCTCCTGTTCGGACTAATAGTCGCATCAGATGATTCTGTTACAGTCCTTATTCTCTGTTGAATTCAAAACAAATACACCGATAAAAAATACTCTTATTATATATGGCTATTACATGAATTTCTCAATCTAATCTTATAAATGTTTAAACAAACATTACACCCCAAAACAGTATAAATCCTACAGCCCATCAGTTCTAAAGAATATTATCTATAGAATATTATGCACTCTTTGAAGTTAATCTGCTAAATATTGGCTATTTAGGAATCCCTTTAGACATTTTTTTTTCAGAGCCCAGGTTATTCTACCAAAGTCAAATGGTCAAGATGCACAATACAGCATAGGTGATCTCAAAGATCATTCAATGTACCTAATTTGTAGAACCTCTTATTTTATGACATTAAAATAATTTAGAGTTAAAGGGAAACTTTCACCTCTCTGATATACTTTTGTAGTTTGGAAGAGAATTATAATGCACATTGATTTGTAGGCTCTATTAATATGACCGCCCAAGAAAAACATGTTTTTTTGGAGAAAAGTTGCTCTTTCAAATGTACGTGCTAGGAAAAAAAGAATGACGTCATCGTGCGGCAATTACCTACTTACATAAATAATTAGTAAACAAACAACAATGCAACCAAAATAGCGGTGTCACGATTTTCGGTCTTAGAATTGACGCACTGTAGAATTTTTAGGTGCGCCGGAAAGAACAGAAAAAATGCGACATTTTGGTGCCAAAAGCATGACAATCGGACCAATATTAGCAAAGTTATGACAAGTTTTGTGAAAATTGAAAATGATTGCAGCTCGACTGGCACGTGTAATAAATCCCGCACGATGACGTCATAGGCCCAAATTGCAATAAATGATCATAATTTATGGGGGTTGCAAGATTAATTTTAATTGTTGGTTTGTGTTACCATGGTTACCGCTATATATTTTTGGGCTCTGAATTTCAATGTATTTATGTATCTATGATCATTTAATCATATAATTTATGAAATGTATTTTACTAGAAAGTATCTCTTTAAAATCAAATGTCAAAGGGTGAAATCGACATGACCTACCTACCCTTAAAGATCAACTTATATACCATACATGAACATTCTGAGTAACCTCCCACTTACAATTGCTGAGAAATAGCCCAAACTATGCCACAGCCAAAAACAATATCCCAGTCAGTTTGCGGGCTGTGGAGTAAAAAAAGACAGAAAGTAAGAGCTGCTGCATACCTTACTAGTGCCGCGTGTCTTATCCCTTGGTGATCTTGCACTTTCAGCTTTGGACAGTTTATCCTGTTCTACTGTGCTGGAAGGTGCCTGAGGGGGAGATCTGGCCTTCTCCTGCTTAAATCTGATTGGAGGTGATTTACTGGCATATGGACTACTTGTGCGTCTGCCTGACGATGTTACAGCTCCCCTGGGAGAATGGCCTGCAGGACTGGTATGAGTACTGGACCTGCCTTGGCGGGTCACTCTACCAGTATCCTCACTTCCCTCCACAGGCTGTGACATAACATCACTTGTGTCCAACACTTTGGAATCTTCTTTAGAGGCCCTAGTTCTGCCTCTACTTTCTAGTTTATCATCTGAGATTTCTTCTTGCTTGGCATCACCACATTTAACATCACTTGCTTTTGATTTCTTTGAATCTTGAGGTACTTCATCAATTTCAGTCTGTTCGTCATCTGTATTGCCCATTTTCACTTCGTTTCCATACTGATCTACATATATCACTACTTTTCTGAAACGTCTTCTGGTTGGCTTACACCAAGGGCTTTTCTTTGCAGCATTGGCTGGTCGTTTTATTGGTATCCTTTTCACGATTTGTCTCAAAATAGGCTCAGAATTTGTTTGCAGTTCCTGGTTTACAATATTCATGTCATCTACCTCGACTTGGGCATCTGTGTTCAACCCCCGTGTTTGGCGGCTGTAGCGTTGTGGAAGTCTGGATGGAATGTTCAATTGATTTCTCATAGTGTCTGTTAGGGGTTTGGTAAAGTAGTAACTTGGCACATCCTCGCCCGTTTTTTCTCCTAAAAATAAAAGTTTAATGGCAGTTGAATCACAAACTGAATTTATTTATTTGGATTTGAACATACTGATATTGACCTGAAACATACAGTCAGGAATGTGCTGCCCTTCAACGGCTCATTGCCTTTGCATTTTGCCTCATTTTGAACCACTAGGATACCATTCATAAATTTCATTGTTAAGAGTTTGTAAATATGTGTGTGCGCTTCAGAAAACAGCTTCGACTCGTCTGTACCATTGAAACCAATGGACAAAAACATCGGACCTTGCCTTGCTGGAGGCTGTCAATCAACTTTGCTACACTCTTTAATTACGCATTGCACCACTTACAAAACATAGATACCAGTGTATATTACCACCTGCTGTCATCAGAATTGTAATAATATGTGTACCTCAAAAGTGTAGCAGTGTAGATTGACACCCTTCAGCAAGGCAAGGTCCGATCTGTCAAGTGATCTTGTTTAACTCCTAATGATAGTGGTGAATGGTCACCCAGTAGGAAATGATAGTGTAATAAATCTCTCGGTCATGACAGATTGAATGAAAAGAAAAGCCTTGTTCTGACACTAATCAATTAAACTATAGATGGCTTGATGATCTCATTTAAAAGTAAACGTTTCATCTGGCGGGAAAAGCGGGAGCTCGATCCTGACTGCATAAACTATTGTTAACAAATGTTTTAAATATTGATATCAAACTTGAAAGTGAAATGCAGAGGCCCTTTGTACCTGAAGCTATCCAAGGGCAAGTTAGAAACTTTCAAGCACTTTTGTAACAGAGCAAGGAAAATCCAGTTTTAGCACTTTAAACTCCCTAAATCCCGAGACAACCATAAGAACACAGGATAATAGCACACATAATGCTTCTCCAAGTAATCTCACAGACATACACTGCAAAACACTGATCAGACGGCACGTATCTTTAAACACCTTCAGCACAAA
This sequence comes from Amphiduros pacificus, assembly GCA_949316495.1. NCBI lineage: Eukaryota > Metazoa > Annelida > Polychaeta > Phyllodocida > Hesionidae > Amphiduros > Amphiduros pacificus. Next base: position 9,014,355 of record OX439000.1, read on the forward strand.
ATCCTAAATGTTCCCAGAAAGACAGCATCACCACATTATGATTTAAATACACTAACCTCGTCTTTTACGGGCCTCTACTATTTCTTCACATAGTTTTTCAAACTCTGGGTCCAGTTCTGCAGCGAGGATGGCCTGAGTGGTGTCACGGAGTGCACATGCTCTATGACGAATCGCACGCCCTGCAAATAAATGATCAATTTACTTCACACTTTGCAGACACCAACTTGATCTCCTAAAAAGCTAGAGAAATCTCCATATATTAGACATTTTACATGGAAATAGCACAAATAAAATTCATGAATATTTTGTGATTTAAAATTGATTCTACCTGCAGGGTCTTTATCTGGGTTGTACTCCAGAGCATTGCTGCAGATGAGGTTGATGTTGTCCATGAATTCATTCACAGTCTGGTACTTGTGAAGGTCAATTTTTGACATCATAGTAGAGAGATCCATAGGTTCCTTGATAATGTCATAGTAATCAGTGACCTGAAACAATTTATTGATACAAATGTATTTAATGTCAAAAATCATGAAAATCTTTGACATTTTTGAAATCAGATTTAAGTTCTGTTGTGTCATTTCAATGATTTGAAGTATCTGAGTCCTGTGTGTCCATTTGTGTATTGGCACAGGCCTCATACTCTTATACTGGAGTTGTTTCACAGGTGCTAGCATTGTACTTGGCAATAAACACAATAATCCTGGCAGGTGTATTTTGATTGATTTCAAGGAGATAACTTGAATATATCAGTGTCACGTGATATTTAAACATTCCCTAAAGCTCCGTAAAACTGCATGAGACCTCCTTGATTTTATGAAAGCTTTCAATTTCTTGAAACAAGGAATCTTAGTTTCCAATTCCTGATCACCTACTTGAGTCATTCTTACTTGAAATTGAGTTCGAGCAAAATGTAAGATATCTATTCTTTCATAAGTGAATCACCTCCAATTTTAAACTTACATAACAACATAGATTTTCTTTGACCACAACAAATAGTCAGCATGCTGCTTCACCAAAAACATACATAGTGGATGATATATTGTTGATTAAAAATAATCCTCCACCTACTGAAGTTACATCACTTGAAATAATTCCCAGGGTGTAATTGCAGGAAAACAAAAAATACCTCTTCAATATCAACAGGCTTGGAAAAGATGCCAAACTTTCGATCCCTGCCAAGTTTGTTGATGACATCCCTGAGAAAAAGTCGCAGCTCCCTGAGTGTTGCATCTTCCTGCTGCTTTATTTTTTTTAGCTCTGTCTCTGTGAGCTTCCGTGGCTCTGGAGGCTTTGCCTTCGGTAACTGCTCCAACATGTGTTTTGCTGTTAATAAGGGTGACAATAGAAAACTATATTAAAGTAATAAATATAATTTTTATCCATAAAGTTTATACTCCTAAAACTATGGATATTTATTTCAACAAGAAAGTTTGTTCAATCAAAACATTACTAATTGGCATTACAAAATGCTCACCTGCATTCTTCTTGAGTGGTGGTGGTTTTTTGGTTTGGTTCAGCAGTAAATCTTGGAAGAACTCCCTTCTTTCATCACTGTTTGGGTTTTGCATAACAATGACTTCAGAGTAAAAGTCAAAGAGTTGTTGTACCTAATAATCCAAAGTCATACATTTAAAGTCAAATTAACAATTCACACCTCAATGCAGACATCCTTTCAGAACACTTTTCTGATTTAATTCGTCAAGCATTTATGATTCATTGGCTCATTGGGTAAAATAATTATGTCACATTATATTCGTATATTTTTCAAAATGATGTGTAGCATATTATCATTCATTAATCAAATGCTGATGTTTGTCAGGACTCTTAACTATGTCATTGATAGAACTGTTACCATTCAGGAAACATGCTATTCCTCATGATAAGCATCCTGAAAATCTGCATCATACTTTTAAATTTATGGCATCAGTTTTATATTGTGACATTTTAGTTTTATTGTGACATTTCAAAGAAAGCTATTGTAAATTGTACTGGGTACAAATTTGGTAAAAATTATGCAGACTTATCTGAGGCCATAAATGTAGACTTTAAACAATTTATTTTATATTGTCACAAAAATGTTTCTGTTTGCTAGAATCAATGAATGGCCTATGCGCTGGGCCACCCAACACCCATGTATCAATAAAGTAGAATTCAATACTTCCAAAAGATATCAAGGAAGGGGACTAACCTGAGGATGTAGGTCAGAGTGTTTCTGCTCGCAGGTGGCAATGAGCAAGATGGGTGTGGAGGGTTGTAGATCTCTGAGCATGTGTATGAAGGTGGCCCTGAGAGTATCACTAATCACATCCCACAGGTGACCAATGTGGGGCATATACACAATGCTGGGGCTGGCACGGCACGCCTCACGGAAGATCTGAATACCACAATAAAATAACATGTGATAAAATATTTTTAAACTTGTCAAAAAAAAAAAAAAAAAAAAAAAATAATAATCCTTTTTGTAGCTTTAAAAAAAAACAATAACACATACTTGTGCACAAGATTCCTCTGGGGTCTTGGCACTCACAGCATAAAGGGCCGGCAGATCCAGTACGAACACGGGGAGTCTCTCCAGATGATGTAATACCGCTGGTCCAAGGTGAGAGCTCTGGCCTTGACCAAGGTGTCCAGATAACAAGAGGCGTGGCCGATTAGTCACTGGTCGCTGATAGGAATAACTGTCAAAAGAGCAGATTTGGAACTTATATAAATGTGAAAATAACACAATACAATTTTTTTGGTGTCAAATGACATCCTTTACAGAATTAACAAATCTGCCTACTAACCTGTTGAAGTCTAGGTACAATCTTGGGACAGAGTCTGTTGCGACTCCCTTACGATTTTTGTTTCCTCTACCATTTTGTTCAAAGATAGGCTGTGCATCATCATCATCATCACTATACCAAGTCAATTCCAATGTCTTGCTTGTAGAATTTCCATTTGATCCAGATGTGCCTGCCAAAATGCAAGTTGTAGGTAAAAATGATTGGCAGCAGAAATTGTTGATTTTTTGCAACCATATTTCCCCCTGTAGCTTAGTATGACAAATTAAATCTTGGCTTTCTCACTCTCTCCGTCTCTTTAAATATGATAGGATAAATCATCCCTTCCCAAAATTCAGGCATGCCAATCACTTTTGTTAAAAAAGAGGATATTCTTTGAGGTTCTGTAACATGGGCCTAACATTTTTTTACTCGCTCGGATAATAAACATCTTTCTAACCCTTTCCCTCTTCAAAGTATTTACAATTTTAGCTCAAAACAGACACATACTAAGAAAAGACAAAATAAATGAAAATCGAAAATCTTCATGCCATGTCACTCTTGACATTGAGTCACATTTCCAGCTGTCATAAAAGAATGCTGAATCCTTGATTTTCCTTGAGATTATTGGCATGCCTGAAAATAACAATTTTAATGATTAAAATAATCATTTGTGCTTCTAAAAATATATATTTTCTTCTCACCTGGTGCATCCAATTTGTTAATATGAGCCAGTATGGTGGGAAATATTCTCTCCACAGTTTCCAGTGTGTGTTGCAATATCCTTTTAAGTAAGGGTCGTACAATTGGTGCAAGAACTCTACCAGGAGATGTCACAGACCTCTGTGAAGCTGGCACAATGTTTTGCATTCCACGATGAAAATCCTTTGCAGAAACCTCTATACTTGTCACATCTAACTCTAGCTTATCATTGGACGTGTAAATCTGTGGATATCTTCTGCGTAATGCATGCAAAGCACCCTCTGTGCATAAAGCCTTGAGATCTGCCCCACAATATCCTGTTTTGGAAAACACAACAATAAAATATCATACAGTATTGAGTAGGTTGTTTTCCAATAAGTCTCAAATAAGTCTTCATCCTTTTTGGGCAGTTATTATTTCCTCATTCACCCTTAAAATAAACCTCATTAATCAAACAATAACATACTTACCAACACATTTTCCTGCTAGTTCTAACATGAAAGCATCACACAATTTTGGATTCCATTCTTTCGTATGAATTTGAAGGATCTGTTTCCTCGCCTGCAAATGACCACAAATTTGACCAATAAGAACAGTATCAGAAATGATCAAAATGGCTAAAACACAGAAATCTGCAAGCTAATATAGAAAAAAAAGAATTTTGAGCAAAACATCATACCTCAATTGATGGTAATGGAAAGAGGAATTCCCGATCAAATCTTCCTGGTCTTCTTAGAGCCGGGTCTATGGAATCTATTCTGTTGGTGGCACCAATCACTACAATTTCTCCACGGTTATCTAGGCCATCCATCAAAGCCAGCAATGTGGACACAATTGAACTATGAATCTGATCCTGACGACTTGAACGCACTGGTGCAAGACCATCAATTTCATCAAAGAAGATGATAGATGGACGCATCTGATAGGCCTGCAATGTTAATCACAGTCTAAATTTGTTAACTTCTATATTCCATTTCATCCTCGTAACTCTAAAAATAATGTCTAAATATAAATTCTGCAGTGGCAAATATTTTTTTTACACATTTGAAATTGCTGTATCACCCCCAATTAGAATTTATTTTGTTTTTCTCAGAGTGAAAGGAGCATAGGTAGCATTTTCAAAAATGTGACTCTGCTAGTTTACTTTCTTCTAAGTGTTTTTTTTTGGTGACTTTCTCCAGCAAATGCTTTGCTTCTTGTACCTTGGATAACAAACATAAACTTGTGATAAATGCTTTATTTTATCCAGACAAAAAGCAATTTGAAGGGAAAATTTAAAAATATGTGCACCCTCCCTTTCCTATCGTAATGGGCAATATCAAACTGATCTATTTATGTTGCTGAGGGTATGCAAGAAGTGTTTAATGGACAACATATTTCAGATAATGAATGTTTTTTCTCAAAATACCATGAATTAATTCCATATTTCTAGTCATACCTGATCAAAAAGCAATCTTAGTTGTCTTTCTGATTCTCCCACCCATTTGCTGAGACAGTCTGCACCTTTCCTCATGAAGAAAGCAACTTTTTTGTCCCCAGTGCTGCATTCATTTGCCAAGGCTCTTGCTACAAGTGTCTTCCCAGTTCCTACAAGCAATCATAATTCTCTGTCAATTTCTGCTTTCAAAAATATATACTTCTCAGTGCAATTATCAATTATTCAGACAGGCAATATAACATACCAGAAGTCTAAGAGATGTGCTAATCATTGGTTTTTTTTTTTAACTTTCCTGGAAATGTCTGTAAATCACTCTATTATTGATCATTTAAAGTATTTGTCCAGCTTTGAAGGTCCAGAAGAGTCAATGTCAACAATGTAAGCACAGCTGATGAAGTATCATTTCATGAGATAATATGTTTGCGTCTTTGAATCAGCAGAGATTACTGGATTAAATAAAGCTGCATTTACCTGGTGGTCCATAGAATAATACACCTCTTGGTGGAGATATCTTGAATCTATCAAAGACTTCAGGATAGAGGAGGGGGAACACAATCATTTCTTTGAGTGCCTGCAGATGCTTTCCAAGCCCACCAACACTCTCAAAGCTGACCTAAATCAAAACGTACATCTAAAAATCTTACCACAATTTATTTCACATTTTATGAGGAAATATTTTCTATTAATCAGTTATTGAAAGAAAGTATTCCGAGAAATATAAATTAATAAAAAGGAAGTGCCTGGAGTAATAATTTCAATTTTGAAAACTTTCATACCGATCTGTCAACATTCATTGGATCAATATCTGCTAAACTGGAGCCTATCTTCACTCTATCACGCACATAACCAGTTGCTACATCTTCCGGTGCAAAATTCATAGGTAGACACCTGAAAAATAAGAAACAGAATCCTCTATGTTATTATTTCACACAACACAACCAGCTTAGAAACTTTAAACTTAATGGTCTCTTCCCAGGACTAATTGTTGAATTCTTCCAGTCTGCTCTCCCAAATCTACTACATTTTCATGGCACTGGCATTGATTTGACCAAATTCTTAGCATGTGACATTTCTGAACCAGTCACAACAGTAGATTTCATCTTAATACTAACTAACTGAGACATTGGCTTGTTTATGAATGATGTTCATCCACATCTATCTCTCCCAATTTGAAACATAGGCATCAGAGATGCATCAACCCTCAGCCCTGGTAACTTATTGCACAACATTCGCTCAACACAATATTTGTGAACAAAACATCACTGCACCAAGGCAAATTGATGCAAGGGTAAACATAGGCATCAGAGATGCATCAACCCTCAGCCCTGGTAACTCATTGCACAACATTCGCTCCACACAATATTTGTGAACAAATTTTTCATGAAGCTGCCATTATTTGTTCTTAAGTTATTGCAATGACATGGATTTGACATGATTGTCCCTGTGACCTTGAAAAGTAGGTGAAGGTCATGTTCCATCAAGAGAAGTCTGAGGTCTTTACCAGATGCTTATGTGTGTCAAGTCTCATAAAGCTGCCATCATTCGTTCTCAAGTTATAGCAATGATAGGGATTTCACATAATTGTACCTGTGAAAAGTAGGTGAAGGTCATGTTCCACACAAAAATGTCTGAGGTTTTCATCAGATGCTTATGCGTGTCAAGTTTCATGGAGCTGCCATCATTTGTTCTCGAGTTATCGCGATGACAAGGATGATTTCACATAATTGTCCCTGTGACCTTGAAAAATAGGTCAAGGTCGCCGTCCACCGAACTAGTCAGAGGTTTTCAACAGATGCTTATGCGTGTAAAGTTTCATGAAGCTGCCATCATTTGTTCTTGAGTTATCACGATGACAAGGATTTCACATAATTGTCCCTGTGACCTTGAAAAGTAGGTGAAGGTCATATTCCATCAAGAGAAGTCTGAGGTCTTCACCAGATGCTTGTGTGTGTCAAATCTCATAAAGCTGCCATCATTCGTTCTTGAGCGATTCTTGGGATTTCACATAATTGTCCCTGTGACCTTGAAAAATAGGTCAAGGTCGCCGTCCACCGAACTAGTCTGAGGTTTTCACCAGATGCATATGCGTGTAAAGTTTCATGAAGCTGCCATCATTTGTTCTTGAGTAATCATGATGACAAGGATGATTTCACATAATTGTCCCTGTGACCTTGAAAAGTAGGTGAAGGTCATGTTTCATAGAAAATATTCTGAGGTCTTCACCAGATGCTTGTGTGTGTAAAATCTCATAAAGCTACCATCATTCGTTCTTGAGTTATTGTGATTCTTGGGATTTCATATAATTGTCCCTGTGACCTTGAAAAATAGGTCAAGGTCGCCGTCCATCGAACTCGTCCGAGGTTTTCAACAGATGCATATGTGTGTCAAGTTTCATGAAGCTGCCATCATTTGTTCTTGAGTTATCGCGATGACAAGGATGTTCGCTACAGACATACATACAGACATACATACAGACATACATACATACATACATACCCACGCCAGGAGTACTGCAATACCCTCAGCCTGATTACATCAGGGGCTGAGGGTAAAAAAAACCCATAAAATCTACTTACTTTGATAGCTTAGGTGTGTCAAGTATCATGAAACTATCATCATTTACTCTAGAATTATTGAGATGGGCCGGTGACCTTGAAAAGCAAGTTATGGTCACCGTCCATCAAACTCATCTGGGGTCTTCACCAGATGCTTATGTGTGTCAATTCTCATGGAGCTGCCATTATTTGTTCTTGAGTTATTGCAATGTCGTAGATTTGACATAATTTTCCCTGTGACCTTGAAAAGTAGGTGAAGGTCATGTTCCATACAACAATTCTGAGGTCTTCACCAGATGCTTATGTGTGTCAAATCTCATAAAGCTGCCATCATACGTTCTTGAGTTATTGTGATTCTTGGGATTTCACATAATTGTCCCTGTGACCTTGAAAAGTAGATGAAGGTCATATTTCATAGAAAAAATTTTGAGGTCTTCACCAGATGCTCATGTGTGTCAAATATCATAAAACTGCCATCACTTGTTCCTGAGTGATTGTGATTCTTGGGATTTCACATAATTGTCCCTGTGACCTTGAAAAATAGGTCAAGGTCGCCATCCATACAATTTGTCCGAGGTTTTCACCAGATGCTTATGTGTGTCAAGTTTCATGAAGCTGCCATCATTTTACTTCTATGATTAGTAGGCTGAGGGTAAAAATAGCACTGGGTAGTTGGTGTGCAAACATTATTTCATCATGCACCTTCATTACATGTATTTTCCATCAATTTTTGCAAACCAGCTAACATATTGGTGAGAATGGGTGCAAACGTGATCATTTTGTTTATACATTGATGGACATTACCCATTTTAATGTCTTAATCATTGAATAAAAAATTCTTTGTACCTATTTCTAGCCTTAGCCATACTTTTTGCCTTTCGTCTTTCGAACCTTCGTCCATCATCACTATCACTGCTACTACTACTACTGGAAGTTGAACTGTTGCCATGGAAAGCAGGTCTCCTTCTACAAACAATCATATTGAAAAAAAAATTAATGTTTTAGTAAAATTTTAATACGAAAGAATAAAAATACAATGAAATCATTTTGTTGACAGTGTTTGTAGATGGCATAATTTATATTTTAGAAATGATTATCAATCCTTATGTGCAAAAAAAGAGATGTCTTGTGACAAATTTCTCTAAAAAAATCTATCTATGGTGTAAACAATAGTAGACATTAAAGGTATTAAGCATTTATATTAAAACATATGAACACCATGGCATATTGAGGTTTAACAGGGATAATACAGTATATATGTATATATGTATATATATATGTATATATATATATATATATATATATATATATATATATATATATATATATATATATATATATATACACACATATACATATATACTGTATTATCCCTAATAACCGCCCTCTACCTAAATTCCGCCAGATTTACAAGGACAATGGGTTAACCCATAGGCACGGTCCTCAGATTGTATGTGAAATTGTATCATGAATTCAATTTCGGCATGGCTGGGGACCGAACCCACCACCTTTGGATCACCACAGAGGAATTGGTGATAATAAGCTGGTGCTCTAACCGACTGCACCACAGCCAGTGGCCCTAAAATATATTAAATGATACTGTGCTGTACAATTATTTAGTTACTAAACACTATTGTGAATTTGAAAATGTCAATTTTGAACCCCGGTCTTGACAAATCAGCCAGTCACAAATTAGTGGCCCCCTCAGAGGCAATGTTTCCTCTCCCGGGGCAGTTATTTGGATAATACGGTCAATATTTATCACCAAAACCTCATGCAGAATACTAACATCACCTTCTAATACCTGTTAGTAATCCCTCCCCCCTCTGGTTTTTTTTTACAAACCTTCTCCTCTTCACAAATGGACTTCTATGTGCTGGTGACCTGTATGAGGTTGTTGACTGGTGGACCCGAACTTGACGAGGTGGGGTTTCTCTACCAAATATATTTTTAGGTCTGGTCCTTTTGGGTTCTGAAAGATAAATATTTATTAATTCATGTTTATAAAATATATTTATTAATTCATCAGTAAACCTGATAAATGTTTTTATTTCTACACTAATTTTATTAGCACCTAAAAATGTAAACAATAAGAAATGAAAGACCAGCTAGAAATTTAAATTAAACTTCAAAACTTTGGTGTAAATATGAGCTGTGTTTTTCAAGAACCAATCTTAATTGAATACGATTTTTGTTTATATTTCAGATTTATCTTCTGTATTCATATGTTTTTGTACAGTTTTAGTTCATTTAATGTTAAGTTGATCTGTCAATCATAGACCAATGACCAAAATAAATAATATCAAGACTTGGACTTGCTATTAGACCCAAGCTCAGAGTGATCTTGGCTAAGTACAATCTTTGACATTTTATCTTTGATCACATCAGTTTTAAGTTATGGGCCGGGTCGAGCGGTTACTGAGTTACACTTATATAAATGGTTATAACTTTTTAAAAGATCACACAACAATCTCATTTCTTATATGTACTTGTTGGTCTTACTCTTACTATTATGATAGTATAAGCATATATATATATATAAAGAATTAATTCTTTATGCTGAAAAACGATGGATTAGTACTCGGTAACTAAGTTAACTAAGAAAATTAACACCTGATATGGGGTGGAATATGCAAAGTCATATAACATGCGGTTCTTTTTCCAAAATATGTAAATATAATTAAGCATATAATTCTTAAACATCACAAAAAAAAACAAAATTGAAAACTTTGAAAATAAGGATTATTATCAGTGGTTTGTGGTAACTGAGTAAAACTACAATACTTCAGCTATTAAACAGGTATGCTTTTGTCAAGCTTTGGGAGAGTTTATTTTATGGCCTAATTGATTATAACCTTTGCTTGGCCTGACCCTGATATCATTTGACATTCAACTCAATTTTGTGATGATTTTTTTTTTAATGAATCAAACAGCATTCACTTTAAATTATTACTTGGATAAGGGTAGTGTGTTCAGGTCACAAATATGAAGCAATGCTAAACATTTTATGAATGGTATGAAATGTATTCTGTTGAAATTTGAGGAAACTTGAAAATATCTGACCCACTTATTACTGATTTCTGATGAACATTCTCAACACTTTATAAATGTAACAAAGTTAGTTGTTATGAATATATCTGAAAACAAATTGGAACTTGAAGTCAATTTTACCAATAGGCACTCGATAATGATCAGTTTTAGGCTTGACCTGTCGAAGAAAATATCCTCGGTGCAGGATGTGCTTGGAAGTTTCACGTTTTTTCACTTGAATATAATCATAAAGTAAGTACATAAAGCGAATCTAGAACCATATTTCCGAGTATGCTATCAACGGTTTTGTCATTCAAACATTCATAATTTCAAATACTACATAGAAATCAGGTGACATTCGAAAGACCATACCTATAGGCACAGTGTAGAGATTGGTTTGCGGTTTATGTTGTCTGAGGAAATATTGCTTTGGAGCTTTTTCTTCTTTTTCATTGGCTTCATCACTATTGTCACTCTCTGCAAACATTATTAGATCATTAGATATGCATAAATAAACATTTCATGAATAAAAAGGAATATGTAAACTACAAAACTAAATATTTATTACATATATTTTCACCATCCATACTTATGATAAAAAAAAAAAACCATTAACCTGAATCAGTGCTGTCTGATTCATCTGAAGAGTCTCCATCATCACAATTGCCCTTGCCTTGATTATTGTTATCCTCATTGATGACCATTCCATACATGTCTCTCTTTACTTGCCTACGAACTCGCTTTACCCTGGTGTACATATCTGCACCCAGTTCCTGCAATGAAAGATCACATACAGATTAACTGACTGTAATATGATTCATATGAGTGAATGTTTGTGTTTGTCATGAAAACCATTAATACACAAATGTGATCTGCCATTGCTATGACCATCTTATAATCTACCATGCAATCTGTATTCCAAATAATCATATACGAACCTCTTGCTTTAAAGGTTCCACATCCTGCCTCCGTCTCTTTCTGCGCGGCGGCTGCACCTCATCATCAGCACTGCTGGCAGTGGCTGTGTCATTCACCAAGTCCAGATGTTTTTCGATGAGACTCTGGTTGAATGTGCTATAAAGGAGTTTACGCTGCCTGGTGCTCCTCCTGGTGCCTACATCAAAGTCTCCATTCATCACAGGCTCTTCTACTACTTCTACTATTCTCCTTGGCCGGTGCCTTGTTGCCCTGCCACTGCCAGTAATAACTAATTCTGTATGGAAATTGAAATATTCTCATTATTTCTATCAATTTTTAAGATATTTCATGGTGTCAACTGAATAATATTCAGCTCACAATGGAACAATTTACTTTCTGTGACCTACATTAAACAAGTAAGAGACCTGGTCGAGTAAGGATGATTTATGGATGTCGAGTACATAGATACCTTGTGACATATTTGTCACAAAAGGTGCTGTTACAATCTGCAAGATCAACAATAATAGTAGACAAGGCTACAGTCAGATTCCCCTTAATATCATTTATACATTGCACAGCAATTAGTCCAGATGACATTGATTTTGTACAGCATATAATAATTGCTCTCACACCCTACCGTCTGATCTAATTTATAGACACAGTTAAATTTTAAATTAAAAATGCCTGTGGCCTGAATACAAATAACATTGCACCATGATCGTCTTCCAGCTCGGGTATGGTAGCTTAAAAGATATTTCCATACATTTAGCTGTATACAGTGAAGATAGCAACACCAAAGGGATAGTATGATGTGTATCAAGTAATAAGAATGGGATCTAATCACTACCCTTATTTTTTTCCCACAATATAAATATTGATGCACTAATATCAAATTTGTACATCCATCATATCACTTCAACTAAAATTTCTGTGCCATTTGAAAGCAGATTAATCTTCTATTAAATTCCAAACCATCCATTAAACACATTGTGAATAACCTTTGCTTTGCTGACCAGTGATCTGGTGTGAACACCTACTTAATAAAGGTTTGCTAACAAGGAGGCAACTTAAGACTGAGACACTGGAGTGATTTGGCTCACAAAAGCCTGTTTGTCCATGACTGACCATTTCACCTATACTGACCCAGTCTTCCCGATAGTCACCAGACCTTCAACGGACATTCGGTCCGACAAAGTTGACATTTTCGCCGGACCGAAAGCATTTTTACCGGACCGTAAAAAAAAGAAAGAATATCATCGTGAAAAGTAAACAAGCCAGGTACAAGCTTCCCAAACAGCGATATAATTAAAATCTTTCTTTTATTTTGCACATAGAAATATTCTGACACGTGTTGGCAATAGTCCGCCTTCATTTTATCAGTTTAAAGTATGCACAAGTCAGAGGAAATGCGAGTTTAACAATGCTTAAATACGCATATAAGACACGAGGTCGTCATTTTGAAAACCGGAAGTGACGGGGACAGGCTCGTATTTTTGGCGCGAAAATGATCGGACGCTATTCATTCCCATTGAAAATATTAATGTATTGCGCAATGATGGATCCCTGACACTTCGTATTTACGTTTTACTTTTAAAATGACTGCCGAACATCTCGAGGGATAAATTTTGAGAAAAGTTAGAATTTTCACAAAAATACATGTCGGACATGAGGTCCGACTACGACAGAAAATATGCCGGACCGTGGCAAAAAATATCGGTCTGGACCGGCGGTCCGGCGGTTATCAGGAAGACTGCTGACCACAACAGTGGTCACATGAGTGCAAGCATAATACAAGGCACTTTTAGAAAAACACAATACTAGCAGGTCTATTTTAATTAATTTTAAGGAGATTGTTTTTGCATGTATCACAATATCATGACATATAACATTTAATTATACCCCAAATCTCTGTAAAATTACCTGTGACCCCCCTGATCTCATGACAGATTTTAAAACAAATAAAAATGAGTTTAATTTGGATGAAAGGTCAGATTTTTCTTACATTAATTAAAAGGTGGGGCATCAATTTTAATGTGTATGGTCATTGATGCTTGTCCTCTTATAATGGTTTAAATATTAGTTTTAAAATAGCAAGGTTAATTACTTTGCATTAATACTCACCCCTTTCATCATCAGCATCGTTATGACCAAGATCTTTCCTGAAAAAAAATATGATGAAAGATTGTCAAATTTCATTCTGTTACATGAGAACAAACTGAGTTTTATTTTCATAAAGAGATATTACAAACAAATCTTCTGAATATGTAACAATTTTAATTCTTTTGAGATCAACTGGCAAGTGCCACAGCTTTTGCAGGACTGTATGACCAACTGAAACTCAGTTACAGAAAAATTATTTCATTATAAAATAGCCAAAAAGGCCAAGCCATTGTACAATGTACCATTGCCAATTATTTTGAGTGAGTAAGGATGAAGCACACAAGTTTGTTTTGAGGTTTGAATGGCTTCATAATTAAATGAATTACTACTATTAAAATTTGCAATGTTAACTTATAAAACATAACCCCCTGGGTTCATAGCTCTGCTGACTAAAATGAAAACACATGTACTGAGTGTAACTAGCTTTCTGTATACCAAGTATTAATTTCCTCCTAGAAGTGGTTGCTGAGATATGCTCCTTACAAAATTTGTGACCTCAAGGTTACTGCACCAAGGTCAATGGTGATATCGCTAAAATTTGAAGGAATCAGAATCTTCACCTCTACATCTGTTTAAAATTTGAAACATATATTACTGCTAGTTTTGGAGAAAGATGTCAGCAGAGCTAAAACTGGAAATTTAAATTCAAATGGGAAAGAGATATTGAGAGATTATAAATGCCTAGATTTGATTCAAGTTGTTTGTTTTGGACTATTTATAAAAACTGTGCAGTACCAGGGTATGAATCTTTTGATTTAATATATTTGCATAAAGCAGTCCATAGTTAACATGCAAAATGTACAAGACTGTATCATACACATGGCCATATGAAAGAACAAAAGCTTCAAGATTATAAAGCAGAAAAAAAAAATTATGTTGATAGTTCCTAGAGTGAGGTTTGGTACCCAAAACTAATTTGTCACCAGGAAATGTTTCAAAATTGTAAGATACTGTTATGAAATTTAACTATAATTGACCTCACATGTGCAGCATGCTGAGCTTGATATAATAAAATCATGCCCAATTACATTGTTTCTTTCCAGCAGTACAAAACTCTATTTTAACACATATTTCAAAACACCTTATACTCATTACTGACTTGCTGATTAAAATTTCTTACAATAAATATGATGCTAAATGTGTCACTAACCTTATAGGTTTATCTGGTGTGGCATCATCTATGGAACTATCAGCATCAACAACTCGTCTTCCAGCTTTGCCTCTTCTGGGGCTCAGAGTAATCTCTCCACTTGTATCACTGTCATAACCCTGAAATTTATAAATATTGTTGAAATGATATTATATTTCACCATTTTAAATTCTCATAACTTTTTTTTTCTTATCAAATAGAGCCTTAACCATGATTTTCACTTCTCACTTTTCCCCTTCATTATATATCAAAAGATTATGATTGGTAGAACCAGAGGTATTGAGCTGTGCTGGCCATTGCACTTATTTTATTGTTTGTGAACATATCCTGGAAATACCTGCAAATTGCTTTTTAAATGATTTTAAGCATTTATCTATAGATCCATGCAGGTCGAGAACATCAATATGAAAATGGAATATGTAGTACAAAAATTGTTAAATAATCTGAGCCTCATGAAAAATATATAAGATTTCATTTTCTGCCAATCTTTTGTCTAAGATATCCACCCAGAAGATTCAGAGAAGATTGTGTTTCACAGACAGACAGAAGTCAGTACAGCGAAAAAGGATCAAATGATTTTTGTAAAATTACACACCTGATCATTACATTCTAATAATTCAATTGGCAGACACTTTATATCTTTATATTTAGCAAGTCTGCAACAAAATGAGGCATGTGCTTTGATGATGTGTAAAAGAAAGCCATTCCAACAAAATTATTTTTAAAGACAAGATTTCCAAACTACCAATTCCAGTTCGGACAACATTTTTCTAAATCTGCTTAATATGCGATTTATAAATCCACTTGTGCTAAATAGGACTTTAACTATTAAGACTGGGTTCCATTTTAATCCTTTCAGCTGGAATAGTGACCAGTGTGAGTCACTGCAGAGCCCACATTTGCCTCAATCCAGGCACATTATTCTAATTGGTTGGTGACTTTCATATCTTCATGCCCCATGATTGGTTCATTTATCCACAATCACAAAAATCAGAGTGCATAATAGTGATCCACCAGGTGGTTTTTTTGTGTCATGTACAATGCATTCTGGGATAGATCTGTAGACATGACAGCTGATATGATGACTACCATTTTGTATGCTGTGCAGGGAATACATTGTTATTTTGGAAATAAATTCTTGATATGTTCAGCAGGATTGACATTAAGATTTTTCGTTTTCCATTCCCTGTTGGACAGTGGTAAAAAGTCTTCCCTTTAGTTGCTGGACCTTCAATGGGAAGAATATCCGGGGAAGTTAACCGCAAGAATAAAAATATTAGATGATATAAGTTTGGGGTTTATGGAAAATACAGTTCGCTCATATAATAGCTTTCCCAACAGAAAAATATAATCACAATGCAATTACCGTATTTACTCGAATATAGGACGACCATATGTATAAGACGACCCCCCCAAATTAGATGTTATTTGGCTTGAAAAGGCCAATTTCCGATTCTAGGGCAAGTCGGTTTTTCTTGAGACATCGGCACTGCTAGCATTCAAGTTTGGCAGTAAAACGTAAATATGTAGTGTCAGGGATCAACCATTGCGCACTATATCAATATTTAAACGCTTCTCCCAATATATTAATATTTGAATGCTTCTCCCATTGTTCTCCTTCTTTTGGATACATTATACTTATGAAACAGGGGCGGACATTTTACAAACAATTCCTATGTTTGCAAAAAAACAATTGAATTCTATGTGTTTAGACGGTCTGGAAATATTACCTGGAAGTGTTTATAGCACTCGACCAGCTGCCCTTGTGTATAAGCCCACCCCCTAAACATTGACTAATGGTTTGGGTCCTTATTTCTCGTCTTATATTCGAGTAAATACGGTAATTCCTCACCTTATTTTACACACTGACATTTTCTCACACATGTCAACAGTAATCTGCCTTATTTGTAAAGTGTAATTTTTCCACAAATTCTAGAATACTTAAATATGCATACTCCACATGATGCTGCCATTTGGGAATGTGGATGTGACAGGGAGAAGCTCTTAATTTTGGCATTAAAATTATCTGAGTGCCACCACAGTGTGTTCATTGCCATTGAATTACTAACATTTTTACAATTTGTACAATTTGTAAAAATCACATGGGACATGTGATTTTGAAAATGTCTTTGTCTGACTAAAATTATCATGATTACATTGTACATAATCAGTTCCAGCCATACAGAATGTTAGAAAATGACCTCATTAAGCCAGAACAATGGGAATGTGAACGTCCTTCCTGTCTGCAGCCGTTGACATACAGTAAAAACTGTTGGTTGCCCAGTTGGGCCACCAGAGCATGAGAAGTGGTGGCCCGAAGTTTCTAAGGATATTAGGATGTGTGATACAATAAAGAGCATTGGACATAAGGCTGTATAATGTCTGATTGGTGGATACTTGTCCCAATCAAATATTGATCATGATATGATATCTATCAAGGATTAGAATAATAAAATCAAGACAGTTTGGGCCACTGAAAGACCAAAAATATGGTTGCCCAACTGGGCCACTACAACAGAGCATTCACTGGCACGAACAGAGAATCTGGTGGCCCCGGGCCACTGCTTATGTCAAGCCCTGCTGTCTGTTAGGGGTGAATGCCCTGTTTTTATATATGCAGTGTGTCATAGGCTGGTTGAACTGTACAACTTGACTGGAACCAGAACTGTCCTGTAAATTTAATCCTTCATAATGGTGATTGTCAGAGGGTCTATCGAGTTGTGCAATACAGTACTTATTATTTCAGGTATGCATATTGCTGTCTGTAACGACGTCCATAAGCAAAGTCTTTTTGCAGAGGGTAGCGATCACGATGTGTAGCGCGATTGAAAATCTGACGCATAGATTGACGGAGGGTTTTTCACAGTTTGCGAGTCTTATTTAAGCAGCAAATTCAAATTTTATGCAGTTTGACAGTGAAAATTGACACGTGTGAACACTATTTGATGCACTGCACATATGGAAACACAGCTTAAGGTCTATAATCCACAATGTAAAACCGGGACAGACCTATGTTTTTTTGGCTTAAATGTGTTCAAAGTAATGTTATTTGTTAATTTAGCACAGAAAAAGTAAACTTAACCAGCTAGTATTAAATTTTTAATATTTAAATTGAACCCGTTTTAAAGTTCTGTAGTTAAAACGGGTTTGACTCAGTTTTTGCAGCTGGTGACTTATATCAAGTATTTATATTTTCTTTATTTAATGCCATCCAAAGAATAATCAAGCTTTTTTGAGATATTTTAGATATAATCATGGCATAAAATATGAATTATCACTAAAAGAGTTGGGTATTTAAAAATCTCATGCAAACAAGTTTACCCGCCATGTGTGCTGTATGGGAAATACCCCCCACTGGCGTCATAGCCTCACTCTCATCCTGGAATCCCCCAGAGCCAAAGGCAGTTACGTTAATATACGAGACCACACAAAGTTCTCTCCAGATGCTTCAAACCGATTGTGGATTATAGACCTTAAGGCTGTTTTCTCATGTGCACTCTGTAGTGCAATGTGCAATGTATGCTATGTTCACATGTATGCATCAGTTTCCACGATCAAACTTCTAATTTGGCGCCAAAATTAGAATTGCAACCTATGGGAAACCTATGCGTCTTAGAATTGCAACCTATGGGAGACCTATGCGACACTAAGTGTCAGTTTTTAATTGTTACCTTATGCAAAAGGCTATGCATCAATTTGCTTATGGACGTCATAACCAACAGTAATACGCATACATGGAAACACCTGCATTGTTCAAAGTGGTGTGTGAAAAAAATTGATGTGCTGCACCACGCACTGCACATGATATGGAAACAGGGCTAAATTTAAGGCTTTAAGAATGCATAAGCCGATAGGCCGATTGCGGGTCGCCATACTGCCCCATTGAAAACAACACGTCGGAACTGCACAATTACAATCGGAAGTGCACAAAAAACTCTCTAAAATCTAATCATTAAAAAAAACAAGATGGTAACCCGCAATCGGCCTATTGCCGATCTCCATGTTGTTTTTTTCCCCCATAGGCCGATTGCCGGTCTCCATGTTGTTTTTTTTTCCCCATTGAAAAGTACACACCGGAACTGTACAACTTTACCGGAACCAGATCTGTACAACTCCACTATATTTAATCATTGGTCGGAGAGATTGGCAGGGGGCCTATGAATGACAATCAAAAAGCAAATATCATGTGCATCACTGACATCACTTTATTCATTTATGCATCATTCTAGCCTATCCCTGGCTGCAATACATACTGGAATACCTGGAACAGAAGTTCCAAACACAACATTCCGAACATGATTAAACGTCTCAAGACAAACAAAAACAAACTTCAATGACTTACTTTCTTAGTTTCACACACAAAGCACCCAGTGTTTTGCATGATATATGCACTTACATTGATTTGATCGTTATACTGGTGACTTCTTCTTGTCCTTTGTGATTGTATAGAGACAAACTCTTCAAAAGATACGTCCCCAGCATCTGCCGAGTGCCTTGTCTTTACCATTTTCGATTACCTGCTTGACGTTCTATCTTGTAACTCCACCATCATTGGACGGTTCACAACCCGGTCGTATCTACGCGTCTGAAACAAGATCGTTCCGAAAACGTCAATTTAACAGAAAATGACTTTAATCTCAAATAAATAGAGAATCTGGTCATTGTTTGATAAAATACGCCTACCGTTCCACCAAATAGAAGTTGATTGACTGTGTTTAAACTTTAAAATGCGTATTCATTTTAATTTCGACTACATAAAAATAGTTCCAAATTTGGCGGGAATATGAGTTCGAAATTCCACCAAAGAGGAAAATGTTCTAAGTTGGCAATCAGGAGTTTTATTGGAATAAACAGTGTGCCTCACATTATCGATATAATAACAATATAAAGTTAACATTTGTGAGAGGGGACAGATACGAACACTACATTCAGAAAGAATCCTTTGTGCAAGAAACCGGGCCCGGGAGAAAGAACAGATTTCCGGAAGTGAATGGTGTGGGCATGTTCAATGACCTACATATGAGTCGGAGCCCATGATTGACCCATTTAGAACGTTTTCACTGACCTTTAGGGGGTCTGAGTACGAAATTGACCACTCAGGATGAAACGTCATTCAGACTTATCTAATCTGGTAAGTTTGGTGACTACTGTCTGCTGCAATGGACACAACATGTATAACGATGAGTGTAAACACAAATTACACAGGCACACAGTACTCAGTATTTGCACTGTTCACATCCAGAGGATTACATATGATTATTCAGAGCTGAGCAGATCAGAGAGGGACCATCACCTTTCCAGCAAGGCTCTGGAGAAAAACATGCTAGGTTTCAAATACAAAATGTTAAACAAATAATATCCACACAAATTCCTGCCTTATCCCATAATCCATGGTCAAAAATTGAAAATGACTTGGAATCCCCAGTTTCCAAGATTGGCAAGAATACCACACATTGTCATTGACCATCAAATTATGAAATGGACTTATTTCAGTCACCACTCTGGCAGAACTCAATTCCTGACGGCCAACAATCAAGCAATCTATAAGTTTCTATAAGTTTACTCGGCAAAACCAATTGGCATCCAATGAATCATGTTCCTTTTGAGTAAATGTAAGATATCGGTCCTGCCAACATTTAAAAATAATCCTAACATGGGAATGTATTTAGAGCCAAGAGGCATTGTGGAAAGACAGTGACTTGGATCATAAATCTAGCAACAGTCATGAGCTGAAAGTCAAGTTCTTTTAGTTGAGAAACTTAAACATGATGGGCAATGTAATATGTTTGTGGAAACAGTGAATTGCAAGTCCATTTTGATGATGGGTATGGGATTAATTCCATATTCAAGGTCAAAATGGACTTGAAATCCACTGTTTTCAGAAATAACATTCACTGCCCATCATATTTAATCCCTAAGGCACTAGGCTATCTAAATTTTGTTGATTGGCTGGACTAACCAATTTTTTTTCTGGACTAGTGTATCTACATACTTAATTGATAAAATGTATAACCATGGATAATAATGTCATTGAGCCATATATAAAATCAATAATTTGTGAGAAATGTATTTTCCTTTCATGTCTATTATCTTTTTGGGGGAGAATTGCTCCATAAAATGTCTGTAAAACCTATTTAAACAAGAACCTTTAGAATTAACTTTTTGAGAGCACTTCTTTCTTAGCATACTTTTTAAACGGAATGTTATCACAGATGCACTGAGGCAACTTCTTTGTCTTATTACAATTTATTATAATACTCTATGTGAAACTTAAATTTGTCTTGATGTTCGTGTGTAAATTAGCTTTCAATACACCAAATTAAAGGATTAACTGCTTAGTTCCAATCAGCTTACAAGGAACAGCATAGTGCTGAAACTGCCTTATTGAGGGTGCAAAATGACATCCTGCATGATCTTGACAACAAAATGTCAGTAATAATAATTATAATAATAATAAAATTTGTATAGCGCTGATACCAGACAAGTCTGTTCATAGCGCTTTAGTAATTTTGTTACTCCTTGACCTTTCAGCTGCTTTTGATACTATTGGTCATCAAATATTTTTTGATAGATTAGAATCAAGATGCAAGGTCAGAGGTCATTCTCTTACCTGGATCAGGTCAGGATCAGGTCATACCTAAGGGAGAGAAAGCAATGTGTCAAATTGGGACGTTATAGATCCTCGCTTAAATACATTAAGTATGGGGTCCCACAGGGATCTGTCCTAGGTCCCATCCTCTAGTTCAAATAGATTTCACAGACACTGATGGGGATGCATCAATCAAAAAAGTTAATAGACATGAAAGACAAATGCATTTATCACCTATATGTGAATTTAAGATGTTTTTTTGTTGTGGCAAAATTGGTGTTTTATTCCTTTAAAAAAAGTATAAAAAGCATTTTTCTTTTACTTTTATTTTTTCCAATATTTTTGAGAAATAAAGAAATGGTCAACATGAAAGCCACATGTTTACATCTCAATTGATTAATGAACCAGACAATAATATTTGCAGGAGATTATCTTCAATATCTTGAAGTGTTTAGTGGCATTCTACAGTATCTACTTTGTGGTAGCAAGCATTTGTTTTGGAGTTTTCAGGTATGTTTTTTTATCTGTCATTGTTTATGTACAAGGTTATATTATGATGCTGTTGAGTCAAACAAAGCAGAGGATTATTCAGAATGTTTCATGATTTATTTGATTGAAAGTTATTTTTACTGATTATTGTAAAGAAGATAGAAAATTCCTCAAAAAAAATAGAGAGTATAACTTGCATACAGTTTAAGCATGGTGTGAAGCAAGGGAGGCTACCAGAAAGGCCAGATAGCCAATCAAACTGCTTGTCTGTACAACTTTCACTAAAATTCACTTTCACTAAGCTGCAGCATAATTTACGAAGAAAAATATATAAAATAGACAGTATATTAACATACATTTACAATGAACAGCTCAGGATATTTTGACTTAACATTTTTGTTCAAAATTTTACTGAATCAGTTTGTAGCAACTGTTGGACAATTATAAACTTTTGCACCTTTGTATCTCCTGTATTTTCACTGTAGTTTGTGTAGTTGTTTGCATTCCTTGCATCAGCAATCTAAAATAAATCTAAAATAAATTTCTGATTAGAAATAATTTTTGAAGATATCAGCAATTGCAAAGAGAAGTAGCATATCATTTCTTTTTCTGGCATTTGGTTTTAATTTTGAAATATTTTGGATATATTGAAGTTGAAGCAAATTAAATCTTTTAAACATTTTGTTTGTGTGAACCAGTTTTTTTTGGCAAAGAATTTCCAATGCTTAACTTTGCAATCTTGAGTTTAAAACTATTAAACTCTGATGAAGAGCCTTTTTTAAAACTGATAGAGCATAGATTTTCTCATCCACCATCTGTAATATTATTTTTGCCAACAGACAAAACTGCACAAATGATACAACTGAATTGTTCGACACTGGCATTTGCACTCTGACAAGACTGTTCTTGAATGAAACCAAACATCCAGTTTGCTGCCATTCTTCACATTAATAACCATGATTTTTTTCCATGTGAGTTGTTTTCTTATTGTATTTACACCAGAGATTTAATTAGATTTATCCTTCATATTCAGAATACCAGAATCATTTGATGGAACAATGCCATTTGACTTTAAGAATTGGATAGAGTTTACAAAGTGTTGTATGTCATACAATAAAAAGCAAATAGGTAAGTTGAATTTCATTTAAAATATTCATGTTCAATAATATCTGGAATTTGATCAATTAATTTTTTTTCTGATTTCTATTAAATTCATGTCAAAGACCAATTCATGAAAACAAGCAAACTTGTCGAACTCTTTCTTTTAGTACTTTTGTGAACCAGTTTGAAGAATTTCCAATGCTTAATTTTGCAATCTTCTTAAGTATTAAACTCTCACAAGAAGAGCTTTGTTAAAACTGATAGAGCATAGATTTTCCCATCTCCAACTGTAATAATACTTTTTGATGCACATTGCAGGCTCCCCTTCAATCTACTTTACATTATTTCTATATACTTAGTCTTGTGTTTCTCTGGGTGCTATTTAAGACAGACAAATAAATTAGCAACCTTGAAGTATCAACAAAGATGTTGAAAAATAGTGGAAGTACTTCAATCTTCTTGAATATTTACAATAGTATGCTGCCATAGTGGCATCCCTAGTTCTAGAAATACCTATAACATTTCCTAATGTATTGGACCTGTTTGTGGCCACGATTACAAAAGCAAGAATGCTTTTTACATTCGGTTATGTAATATTGGTGTCAGATTGGGATGATAATTGATCTTTTGCTTGTTATTTGCATGAAGCTATGTAATATTTTGATTCAAATGGGGATTGGGCCTTCAGTATTTTAATTATGTTTACTTCCAACTTTTGCACTATAAGAAACACAACCTATTTTAAGAAACAACGCCTACTGTTATTGTTGGCAAACAACGCCTACTGTTATTGTTGGCAAACAATGCATAACTGTTATTGTTGGCACCACAGGAAGTAAATAAACCACTTTATTACAGTGCCTTATGTGAAAATGTTGTCACAAGGTATTATAATTTTATTGCTGAAAATGTCATAAGGTATTGTATATTTCATTTCTGCAGCAAATTTGGTTTCCATGGAGCTGAGTTATTTTTTGACAACATGGGCATTTGTCTTTATGGTTCCCCTTCGTTTATGGGATTTTGCAGCAACTATAACATTGATCCACGTGTTACTGTCTAGTACAGGTATGATAAATTAGTTTAGTCAATGCAAAACTTGTTTAATAGATGTTAGCAAATGATAACCAAATAACCAATATAATGTCTCCAAATAATCTTGCAAACTAGTTCTTTACCTCACATTTATCTTGCTTCTCTAATTAACATTATGGACACTTAATACAGAGGATCACAGCTGTGTGAAATATGTTGTTGACTGTTACAAAGATGCAAAAAAGTATGACATCACTTTTTCATTGAAAAATAGCCACAGCAACATTATGACAACATTGCTCCTTTAACTACCGGTACATGAAATAGTTCTCCACTATAACATACCAAAGCCAAAAAATGGTTAACATATTTATATTAACACATCAAAACATCATTTAGTGATCTTTTATGATTAATTAATCCAGTAGCCAGTAGCTGCTGAATTAGACCTCATCACTGCCCAGTGATACAAAATTTTAAGTGAACAAAATATCATTTCTCAAAACTTTCCACATTTTGATTTAATGCATTTCATTATAAATTTTAGTGATGCTAACACCACCATTGAATTGGAATTGGTGGATATGTCTTGGTAAGAATACTTAGTTTACTGTGAATCTAACAATAATTAAGATATTATTTTTGCCTTCTAATTTTTGTTTGTTTGTGCCATGTATAAAGTTACATGTTACATGTATGGCTTAGAAAAAACAGACACCTAAAGTTGAAAGCTAATATAATATTACCTACGGCTGATGGGACAAATTCTTTAAGGTATAAAAAATCATTCATGTAATATAGTAGTTCCGGAAATATGTTCACAACATTGTTAATTTCATTATTAATCAAAACAATAAATATCTAATATTCTGTGATATAAAACCTTGCAAACATTTTATTCTGGTGAAGAATTAGGTTAAAAAACAGTTATTTATTCATTGTAATTTTGCAGGAATTGGTTTGTTTATGATGATAAGTATTGGAGAAATGGCAAGATACATGCGGAAAAAAGCAAATGAAGAACAGCCCCAAGATACAACAGCTGCAAATGGATGACCCTGCTAAGATTTGCCTTTTAGGCAAAGGTGGTAGGTCACAATTTATGACAAAGGCATTTACTAAATGTTATCAATTAAGGTCAAAGTGATTTACCATTGGTTACAATGAAGATCAAAGTGATGCATTAATGACAGCACTCATCTGTGAAGATTAATTTTCCAAACTGCATTTTGGGTTAAAAGAGGGTCAATCATTTAGATACTGGAATGTAACTTTCATTACCTCGATGCTGCCCTGCCTATTTGTTACAAGGTATCTTGTTTTATCCTATATCATGCAGTGCCAAAATTGAAAGGCTACATTTTAATCACAGAAATATATCAAGAATTTGTGACTTTAATCTTGACCTCTTTTGGCATGTTTGTTTCAGATTAGGTACACTCTGATCAGTCATTCCTTCTTCCTGGGCATGTGCAAGATGCCCAACCAGGAATAACCAGGGTGATGTTTGGCTTGAATATCAATCCAAAGACTGTGAGACAGAGTACTTGCACAAGGGTAGAGTGTTGCTCTTCCAAAAGTGAACCTGGAACTCTCAGGTTCTCTGAAAGGTATTCTTTTAGCTCCTACTGCCTGTGTGGTGTGGTAGCTATGGTATCTGGCTCTGTCAGTCCATAACTTTTTTAATATTACTTTCAACAATTAAAATTATTAAACAACAAAGATATTACACCCAAAAATAAATGCCCCATCTGATGTTCATAGGACAAAACCACACACTTTTCTGTGCACTTCCAGTCTCACTTTTGGGTAGCTATGTCAGCATAGCTTCTGCTGTGATTTGGGGAAATTTGAATGATCATTTATGAAGCAATGTCCAGAAAATATTCACAAATATTACAAAAAAGCAATGATCAGCATAGCTCTAAGGCCATTGGCCTATATTTTTATTATGGTGGCAATGTCTGATGTACAGCATGCTTTGACTTTATTAAATTCTAATTTTCTTTGACTTATGTGAAGTATACAGTTGTAAAACGATGGCAGACTATTATGCACACATGTGTGAATATTTGCAAAATTCAGATCTATTTACGCTACTGAAACACATCTTTACACAGGTGGGACATCTAGCAATCTCTGATTGCCATGAACCAATTGTGTTGGTTCCCACAGCCTGAGGAGCATGTGAAAAATGTTTTTTGGCCCTGTGTTTTGATTTGGATGTCAACAAAAACATTTTGCAATATGTTATAAACATATTTCAATTACAGAAACAAAATTGGAATGTGTCTCTTGAGATCACATGATAAGTTCATTTGATAGTCTTAACAAAAAGTTTGACACATTCTTTTTTCATCTAGGCCCATCAGTTGCCTTGTTATCAATTCCGGATGAGAGATCTTTTTTGAAAGAAACCTTTTTTTTAATAGATATGAAAGTAACTGTACACAACAGAGTTTAATTATTGGCTCATAAATCTAAAAAAGACAAGATTCTTGATGTGGCTATTGTCAGTTGATTAAATGTTTGGAGTAAGATTTTGATTTGGAGATAAATCTGTGATATTGCCAGTTTTACCTATATCATCATAAATTATTTTTATTGAGTGCAGATAATCATTCTGTATATCTTTTAAAATACATGAAATATATGACTTAGAAAAATTAATGATATGATATATATTTTTGATAAAATGTTGATTTTTATAAAATCGTTTTACCCAAATTAAATATTGTTAATTGTCCTGTCTACTGTGATAATTTGCTTTGTTCAAAGATTAATTACATTTAAGCATCATGACATATCAACTTTTATGAAAAATACAAAAATATCAGACTCAGATTTTGGACTCTGCAGAGGTTTTTTTTTTAACTTTGAGCTGCACGTGATAGGTAAACATGGGCAGTGTGAACTCTGTGACTGCATAGCAGGTTCATTGTAGGTTAGCACTGTTTGATGTTATTCCAACCTATATCATCAAAAAATATTTTTATTGAGTACAGTAAGTAAGTTAGATTTTTTTATTTATTAAAGTGACATGTGTATATTTTAGTTCATTATCATATATATATATATATATATATATTCAACCTCAATAAATTCCTTGAACTAAATTACACCCAGCCCAAATTGGGCTTATAAGTCACTATAAACTAAATAATATAACAACAAGTGTGCTGTTTGCTAATTTTACAATGTGTGACATCTCTTATTAAATGATTTAAAAATATATTTAGCTGTATCTTTAACAAAATCAGAACTCATACGAATTCTAATTTGTTCTTGCTCATTGATAAAAAAGAAATTTACTCCATTATTTATTAATTTTAGTATCAAAGATGATCTATATTCGCGATAAAAAGTGCAATGTAATAAAAAATGTAATTTAATTCTCTAAAACACCTTGGTCACAAAATTCACACAATCTATATACCAAAGGAACATCTGTATATCTGCCTGTCTCAATTGCTAATGGCAGTATACCACATCTACTTTGTGCCAGTAATGACCATTGATTTCTCTCCTGTACTTTAATATGAATAAGATTCAGTTTCCAATTCATCCTTAAATTGAATATATGTTCTTTACTTCGGCATGTTTAAAGGTATGTGCATGTTTAAAGGCACTTAGGCATGTGCCTTCCAGACAGCTTTCCAATTGACAATTAACATGTTTTTTTGCCTGATCCAAATTTATCAATGTTGCATCATCAAATATATCATTTAGATCAATTTCAATCAGAATCTTAAATATCTCATTACTCCAATTTCTTTTATTTAGTTGTTTATCCCACATAAATATCTGTTTATTCAATCTAGTATCATCCATCAATATTAAGCTATTCCAGTATCTTAACATTTCTAGCTTACCGGTATGTCTTATTTCTGGAGACATCCATCCCATATCACCAATAATTGCATGGTCAGGCACAAATCTATGTACACCTAAGAAGTATAGTATTGCTCTGTTTTGAACAGTTTCTGCTCTAGAATCATTTCTGTAACCCCAAATACCAGCACAACAATCTATTATTGTCTTTTATAAAAATTCCAAATAGAAACATATTTTTGTATCATTCAAAGATTCCAATAGTGCTTTTCTACAATTATTCTTTTCCTTATCTAATACTACCCTTTCTTTAATATTATCAATATCAATAACATATTTGTTATCTCTTCCAATTCTACTATTTAAATCACCAGTAATATATACAGTGTCAAAGCTATCAAGTTGATATATAATTTCCAAAATATTATTATAAAAATGTGAAGCATATCTTCCCCAATTAGATCTTTCAGGAGGTAGATAACAACTGATTAGTATGAATGTATGGTCAGTTCTTTTGTTTTTAAATTCTAAATTCCATTATGATTTTTATATTTGACATCAACAGCATACATTGCAAATAGATAAATCTTAACTAAGATGCATAAACCACCGTATTTTCTCTTTGCTTTTTTATTAATAACGTTTCTATTACATGGATAATATGTATATCCCCCCAGCTGTATATCCTCTCCACCCTTTAAATGTGTCTCTACAATAGTACAAATATCAGAATTCTCACCTAAAATTACTTCACTTGTTTATTTTCCTTTGTCCATCCGTTGATATTCCATGTAAATGATATCTTACGTGGATCAGACTGGGTGTGATAGTCCTAACTGTCTTTCTTTATTATTTTTCCAATTTTTAAAATCTAATTTCCAATCTAATTTTCATTTGATCACCATTGGGAAGCATGTTGAGTATTTTCCGAAAGTTCATATCCAATAGCCTGTCCAAGTGTGGTCTGGAGGTTCACATGTAAACATTGTTCCATTGTGAATTTTTTTCGGATTGATGCACAACCTTTAATAACTGATGTACAAGTCTTGAAAATAGTATTGACATTCAGTAAAAGAAATACAGGCAGAATGAGGTCTGTTGTGAATGAAGGATGTATGTTATCTTTTTTCATTATGGTAGAAATACAGACTTTTTTGTTGAATAGGAAATAAAAGTGAACGTGTTTAGTTTAAGATCATTTGTTTAATACAAATTGAAAAGATAGCTACACTAAACTGTAGATGCAGCTTATCAATGTTTTGAAATGGTCCATTTGTGGATGACTTTGACCTAAATTTCAAGGTTATATTACCCAATCTCTGAGTAGTTGTGGAACCCCGACTTGCGCGAGCAGAGCTCTGGAGGCTACGTCGGGTTGTGAGGTGTCCCCTATCACTCGCGAAGAGACAGGTCGCGACACAGTGTCGCGACCTCAGAGTGAACACCACACACACTGTACACTTATTATCAAAATATCTCAAATGTCTTACACATCTAATCTTGCTTTCTGGCGAGTTTCATGTCTGAATAAAATCATTTGAAGAAGTTATGAGGGATTACACTTCAGAGGCAGTGAATACCTCCCACTGATGAGCCATCGTAGGTGTTTGGAGTGTGCGTCCTAACACCTACCGATTGGCTGTATCCTAAGTAGGTCAAGGAGAGGCCCCAAGTTTGTTGCAGATGCAAAACAGTATTCTGTCAGAAATTTAGTTGTATCGAGCTCCCGTGATCCGAACAAATATAAAAGCACACCAAGTGATTAGATTTATGTTCCAGAAAATCAACTTTTTCATTTGTCACCACATATCTGTCACGAGAATGTCACACTAGGTGTGTGGTTTGGAATCTCTTCATAGGTGAATGGGGTGACACTGAAACGGTCATATTGCTCCGACCAGCCTAGCCAGAAGAAAACAAGGAGGACCAAATGCCGTTTCTCTTAAACTAATCTCTGAGGGTGGTTTATGTGTGATGATGGTGAATGTCCTCTGGTGGCAGATTCTCTTAACAAGAAAGTCTTTTAAAAAAAAAAGAATTTATATACAGTTTACTTTTTGAAAATGATATTTACATTTTCTCATCATTTTGAAGTTGCCGTAAATGTAGACTACAGTGACTGGCAACTGTCCGAAACTGGCAGTTGATACTCAAACATTTTTAAAACAGTCAAACATCTAGCATACCTTTATTTTGTGTATAAAGTTATTAATTTTCATATTTTCTACATTTGCAAAAAAAAATTTCAATTCTATATTTATTTATGGCTTCTCTCTGTGGTTCTCCAAAGATTTCATCTGAATCTTTCTTTATCACTGCTCTCAGTGGCTCAGTGATGTTTGAGAAGTTGGGTATGTACTTGGACAAGTATGTAGCCATTCCTAGGATGGTTCTAACCTCCTCTTTGCTCTGTGGTTCTGGCATTTCTATGATTGCTCTAATCTTGTCATCTGATGTTTTGACACCATCTCCAGTCATGATGTGACCTGTATATTCTACTTCAGGTTGAGCAAACCTGCACTTGGACAATCTGAAAGTCACGTCATTCTCTCTGGCAGTCTGTAGTGTCTGTCTCAGTACTTCACACATCTGTGTGACTGTCACTGTGTCTAGGAGAACATCATCAAAGATGTTGTTTAGTCTCTCCTGACCCTGGAAGATTTCTTCCATTGCTCTCTGATAGATCTCAGGACTTGACTTGATCCCCATTGGGAGTCTGGCATACATATATCTTCCCCAGCTTGTATTGAAACAAGTGAGTAACTGACTAGCCTCATCTAGTTGTAGCTGGAAGTAACCCATGTTTGCGTCTAGCACCTTGAAAAACTTGCTACCATCTGTCTTTGTCAGTACATCTTCTAAAGTGTTGATTGGATGGTACTCTCTGAGTGGGCTCTATTGAGAAATTTTGGGTCAATGCAAATTCTAACTGAATTGCCATCCTTTTTATGTACAACATGCAACTGGCTGCACCATGGGGTAGGGGTACCTTTTGGAACTTTCTTGATTATACCCTGGGACTCTAAATAGTCCAATTGTTCCTTAGTTTTCTCTCTCATGGCTGCGGGAACAGGTCTTGAGGGTAGCGATATGGGACCATCCTTGTAGTCCGGGTCTAGGGATAAGGACCATTTGTCAGGTATCTTACCTATTCTATCTGATGGGAACCTGTCCCTGTACTCTAGCAACACTTCTTTGATGCTCTGTGGAGTGTCTCCTACTATTCTGTCTAGGAATTCTTGCTCCTCTTGTTCCTTGTCCCTGTTTTTCTTGACCTTTGTC
The DNA here is from genome assembly GCA_949316495.1 of Amphiduros pacificus. Lineage (NCBI taxonomy): Eukaryota > Metazoa > Annelida > Polychaeta > Phyllodocida > Hesionidae > Amphiduros > Amphiduros pacificus. The sequence goes on from OX439000.1 coordinate 9,045,400, forward strand.
TCTTTAGACTTGTCTACACTAGTCTTGACACTGTGCACTCTGCTCACCAATCCTAATCTGATGCTGTCCTGTCCTCCTATACATAGGTTGTTCATACATCTGTTCATTTACTTGTACAGTATTTACATGTTTCTTTTTCCTACACATTATTTCAAAATGACCTTGATTTTGACAATAATTGCAATATCTGTCTTTTGCTGGGCAATTGAATTTACTATGTGGTTCTCTTCCACATCTACTACACTGGGAGCCACCATGGTGTGCTCCTCTAGAGGAACCTCTGTAGGACCCTCGGAATCTTCCTCTGGATGATGATCTGCCACGACCTCGTCCTGTACGCGGGTAGCTTCCTCTTGATGTACCTCTGAAAGGTCTTGCTGTACCTCTGGAAGGTCTTGATGTACCTCTGGAAGGTCTTGATGAACTAGCAAAGTTCACCTGTTTTGGGTCAATTATTCCCAAAGATTCTTTCTTTTGCTCATGTAGATGACATTTGGTTACTATTTGATCCAGTGTGAGCTCTTCTGACCATAACTTGTCTCTCAGTTGTGTATCTCGTACACCAACGCTGACCTGCTTGCATAGCTGTCTCTGTATAGTTTCACCAAATTCGCAATATTTTGCTATTTCTTTTAATGCACTAATATATTGTGCTATTGACTCCCCGGGCATCTGGTGCCTGTCCTCGAATTTTTTCATATATAATTTTGTGACCTTGGTTGGTTGGAAATATCCATCAAACTTGGCTATCACGGTCTCTAATTTCTTGGCGTCGTCATCAGACAGACCAAAGTTATCGAACGTTGATTGGTATTTAGATCCCATGGAATAAAGTAACATTGCTACTTTCCTCTTGTCATCAGCTTTCCCTAAATCAGCTGCTAAGAAAAATGTTGCCATTTCTCTTTTATGAATTATCCAGTCCCCAGCTTCATTCTGTGTGGGCTTGAACACAGGGCACTTAAACCCTCCTGATGCCATTTTGGTTTTGCAAAGTTAATATTTGGAGTTTGGAATCTGTAGTACACAACCTGTGTGTATTCACTGTCACTCAATGTGGGGCAAAACACATGGTCTGGAAAAGTTCTCTGTTTGGGCACTCATTTACCATACACAACCTGTGTGCAGTTCTCCCAAAACTGTCTCATTGCGTGGACATGACTTCTCTTCAGGTAAGTCCCACTTCTGACACCATGTTATGTCTTTATGTTGATATATTTGAGGGATTTCATGAAGAAACAACTCGGAGACCGGCGGCCATTGTAATGCGTATATTGTTCTCCTTCAGTACAGATGCGATGGCGTAGCCGCGCTGTGATTGGTTCATTTAGTATCATGAAGATCCGACAGAGGTGTCCGCCAGTCTGGTCTGTGACACTGACAGCCAGGTCCGTGATCTGCAGGCCCCTCAGAAGTACATATCACTCCAAAACTCTGTGTTATAGAACACACCACTAATTGCAATTGAGCTGAATGTCGTGTCTCACATGTCATCGTCATTCCACTGTCTTTCAAAATGTTAAAAAATTGTTTGTTTTCACGCCCATTATCTTTTATGAAGCCGCATTCAAATTGTACCCTTGTGCTCCGAACCATGCTCATTTCCTTCTTTCGGCAGTTTGTAAACCCACTCAGAAACTAAGATCATGAGAGCACGAATCAAATGCATCTACACAAATAACTTAGGAAATTTAACACTTATTTATTTATATGCACATAATTTAACACTTATTTATTTATATGCACATAGTACATATTTTGATATTCAGAGCTTATTGCTTATTGTAAATCTACCGAAGGTTTTTCTCTTTCACAGAGTACAACAGTATGAAAGAAACAATTACCATATATGCTCGTGTATAAACTAAACTGTTTGTAATGGAAAATGATCTACTAAAACCACCTTATGAGACTATAGATTTACATGAGGTCAGCATATATATAAGCACATACAGTACGTGAAAGCAAATGGAAACACTGACTAGTTATTTTACTTTGAGGTTGTATACCTGATAGTATTGTCACAAATATTATGATCTATCATGCTATTTATAATATACATTTACAATACAAGTAACCTGAGAGTTATTTAACAATCACAATCTTTAATGATCTATGATTTAAGTATTATAAAGTTATGATTTTTATGCCATGAAGTTATAACAGAATAAACATATGATCTGATTTAATACTTATATTGGAAAATATAATTCTGGTGTAAAAACAGCCCAATAAAATCATATTTCAAAATCTAGTACAATGTTCAAATATGGCATTTTGTATTTAAGATAATATAAAAACTATGTGCAAATATGAAATCTACTGTAATACTATCTACATTGGAATATAGAAGAAACCTTAACAAACTCTCACAACTCAGCTATAACATATAAAGCCAACCTTTACATAAACACATATTTTAATCAAATCTTGAGAAATTATATCTCATAGTCAAAACACTTATTCATCTATATCCAATAAGTAAATATTTTGATATTGAGACAGAGCTTTTTGCTTTTGTAATTAATATACATTTCAAGAGTGATTTCAATTTTATTACATAACTTGGTGACTATAAGTAAGTCTGTCAGTCAGCATGTTAAGTTTATTAATATTTAATATGCTATGTACACTTTAACAAGAAATATTTAATTTGAGTATCAATTCTCAATAGGTACTAGGTACTTTATCATTTTGAGGTTGAACTATCATGATATGTATGATGTATATTCGTGATACACTAAAAATAATCTATGAATAGAATAGGGGAGTGACTAAATATTGTCTAATCATATTTTTTTCAATGTAATATTATTTTACAGGCACAAATAATATATACTAATGTGAATTTAAAATCATTAAACTTAACATTGTTTTCCTAAACACATCCATGTCCATGTAATGTCACCAACAGATCAAATTATCTGGCCTTGGACACTATACTCAGACACTATACAGCCAAATGCTCTTTATTGCATCACACATCCTGTTATCCTTAGAAACTTCGGGCCACCACTTCTCATGCTTTGGTGGCCCAACTGGGCAACCAACATTATTTATGTCAAGGCCTGTTTACCATTTGCAAGAATGATAATAAATGTTTATCATACTCATGCATGTTTTATTTCACATCATGTTGATCAACTGTTGATAGGGATGTCAAGTGAAGATTAGTGAAAGGGCCCTTTTTTGAGATCTTGACATGAACTTTGACTGACTTGCCACAAATGGATTTCAATATGCCTTCCCTGGCATTATCATCCAGTTGTGCAAATTCTGAAGCAGTCTGATGGTTTAGATGCTTCATGTTATTATAAAAAAATGTGAACCAAATATCATTTTCATGTTCATCTTGTAGTTGAACAGCTAAACTAATGTATATCCTCGGATTAGTGACAGGACCATGATCTGGACAAAGTGGAATTCCAACAGAATTGTTTGAAACTTTTTTTTGGCATCCTTTTGTGGGACATCCATAGTACGTAGCTGGTCTAGTTTTGGCATATGTAGTTCATCAGATACTTTGTACAGCCCCTCATTCATGGTTGCTTTACTGGTACTCAGTTCATGGAATGAGATTTCTTGTTCTGTGTTATTACAAGGGCGATAGTCGTCTACTGTTAAGGGTTCTACATTTGTTTCTATGGTTGATGTTGGAGTGGTGTTGAAATATTGTCCTTGGGCACACCTGATGTTTGTGAATTTAAGAGTATCACCAACATTAAAGGCATCTTCAAAATTCTCTGCCAGCTCTTTATAGAGGCATACAATAACCTCAACCTTTGACATGTCCACCACTTTAATTTTTCTTAGACTCATTTTTCTTTGAGGAGTTTGCTCTAGCTTCATGATCTCTGTGACCACACATCTTAATTTGATGAGCTCTCGTGATTGAAGACTATCTGTGATAAATGATGTAGGCTGTACACCAAAGTCTGGATCTTGTGGTTCTTGGGCTGCATCTGTGTGACATGTGAAAACAAACTCTGCTGGATCTTTATTATATCTTGCATCTGGTTGCTTGACCTGATAATCTGATATTGTGTATATTTCCCGGTTCTTTAGATTAACCTTAAATGTCTCTGCACTTTCACCCCAAGCAATGCACTTACGAGATGCGATTTTGTCAGTAATGGTGAAATTCAGTCTTGCTTTGGCTTCTTTTCATATTTAATGTTGGTTACTCTTGTTTTTATGGGAGGTGTACCTTCTGGGGATCCTGGAAAGATCCTCTTCAGTGGTGATGCTGTGAACATAAATTTATTCTCAACTGATTGTAATCAGTCAAGTCAGGTTCTTGTTATATTACACATTGCCAAACAGGTATTTGTTGATGTTTTGATAAATAAAGACAACAGAAGTCCTGGTTGGTAGGGTGTGATTGTTAGATGTCCTGTAATCAAGTTTAGCTAGCCATGCAAGTTTTAAGTAACATGTGAGGAGGTTGGGTGTGTGGTAAATAGCAGAAAAATTGAAATTTCTGGGATTCATGTGCCAGTTAATCAAACAATTTATCTGGGAAAGCAAGCCATATGAAAATAATTGTGTAGGGTCATGCCTGAATGAGATAAGATTATTAGACAAACATTACCATTATGTACATCTGGTGTGATATCCATGTGCCTATCCCTTCACATTTTAGACAGAGCCTGACATTTCAATCCATGTGTGAGATTAGTTGGAAATGCCCCATACAATGTACATTACTATTGGGAGAAGTGGGAGAGGTGAAAGTTCGGCAAGATCATATATTGTAAGCATCAATATGTCATCATTTTATGAGAGCATATCCATTATTGTTTGAAACTTTCTAAAACATAGTTCCAGGATTAAAGAATTGTAGATTTTATCATCTGTCTAATGTAACTTTGTGGTGAATTACGCAACTTTTTGTTTGATTTAAACTGCAGACTAAAAGTTCCATGAGCTCAGAATGTGCAAACCATGCTGCTTGGTTTATATAAACACTCTATGTGGCAGGAGCCTAAAATGTAAACTCCTAAAATTCAGCTGAAACTTTTATGTGTGGCCCATCCTCAGTGGAAATAAGCAACATATTGGGATCAAATTAGCTTGTCGTAGGGGTTCCAAATGACATGTCATGTATGGTAGGAAAGGGTTACATTCCTTATCAGTTTGAGCCAAACATCTTTTTGTTCTTGCAAATTGACGAACAGCTTCAACACAAAGTCACATACACAACCTATTATGCCATGCATGAAATAGGTGTAACAAAATAGTGCCACAAATTAAATGGGTGATCAAATGTTATCAGACTATGGCCAAGCATAGCCTCATTGGGTCATGTTTATGTGGGACCATAAAGAAGCTTGGGTCAAACTGCTTTGAGACATTAGATTGAAGGCCATTATGCTGTATTGTGAAATGAGTTCTCATTGATAGTTTTGAAAATTATTGAATTGCCCATGCAAATCTCAAGAAAGCTTTTTTTACAGACTATAAAAAGTTTCAACCTCTTTGAATTTGCTTTCTATATTTGGAATGAAAATGTATTTTAGATCCATTATTAATGTAGTAAACAGTGATTGACACATAAATATATTAGTAATCAAATTTGATCTATTAGTGACATTTTATGGCTGAAATAACTTAATAAATCTGTTTTAGATAAAGATATTGCAATTTAATACCAATAATTTCAGTTATAGCTGACATCAGTTCTCATTTTGAGTGAAAAAAAACATTGGTCAGTTTAGGAATCAGATATGAATATATTTTGTATATATCATAATATATAGTTATATTAAATTCATGCACATGTGATGAGACTAATTGCTTGGCATACTCATCCTTCCAAACCTTGATTAATTATTTGAGACATGTGCCAAACCACATCATGATGCATCAAAGAGATTATCAGCCACTCATGTTTGTGATAATTAAGATGTGGAAATTCACACCAAATTAAAAGTTTCTTCAAGTCTGTAAACTTGTGCTATGATTTAAAATTAAGTCTGGTCATGTATATTCTTGACAACAACATAACATAATATAACATTTTATCTTATTCTACTAACCTTTTTTCCTGGGTGATTGAGTGCAGCTCCAAGTCACAAGTGTCCTTCGGGGTAGTTGAAATCCCCCCGCTGTGTGTGTGTCTGCCAGACACCCTGAGAGATCCTGGACTGGCTGACCGTGGGGGTTACTATTATAGAACTCATAAAAACAGTGTATCATTTTCTTATTGCATCACCCCACAGTCAGGGTATCATTTTTTAAAATTTGTATCATCCCTAAATCAGGATATCAAAATTTAAGTCAGTCATAAATCAGGTTCTGGGTTTTTCAATTCCATCCCAGCCTCCATGGGTTAAAATTATGAGTATCCCCCCTGGGTGATGTGTGGATTTGCTCTGGTCGTCTTCGTTCAATTATAGTATACTAGGTCTCTCAGGACAGAACCTTCCCTATGACATAGACTTCATTCTTGATCTTAAACCCTGTATACAAAAAAGTACTTTTTTTAATGCCAAAAATAGAATGTTTTCAATAAAGTACTGGAAAACTGCTTAATTGATAAAAATAGATCCCTTTTCATCTTTCTATCCAAACAACATTTACTGTGATCCTAGTGAAACAGATTATTGTTAAATGAAGGTCGTCACAAAGATGTATTCATGATTGATATAAGGCAAGTCTATCTTTGTTGGTTGTCTTCTTCTCACATAGGGTCCCATGGCATTAAAACAAAGGTCTTTAACAACAAGGGCACTATTTTAGAACATTGATGAGATGCAAGCATGGTTTTGGGATCCCTTGACCTTGAAATGTAGATCATCACTTACAAGGTCAGCATTTCAAAACATTGATGTGATCTTATTTGTTGTTGATTTTGGGGTATCCATGCGTCTTTTTGTTGAGAACCCTCTGGTGTCATGTCAAAAAGGAAACATGAAAAGTTGTACATTTACTGTAAAAATAGATTTCCTGGTTCGAAACAATGTGTCAATGAACCCAGGCAAATCAAATTCCGCAAATTATTTAACAGAAATTGTTTCAATACCAACGGGCTGTGGTTTCTAAGCACAGCTTGGTGTGAATGATAGAGAATGATTAACACAACTCCAGTCCTTTGTTATGATCTGTAGAGTATATTTCACTGAGCATGTGCGCATACATAGAAACATAGGTCACATGACCGTTGCCATAGTGATGGGTACAAGCTAGGCAAATATTGAGACATCCCCTCCTTTATGAGAAGCTTGGGATTCTGTATATAATTTTTACTTATATAAATCTATTATATGCGTATAAATTTACAGTCTTATGTGTTCCAGTTCATAGTAAACTTTCATTTCACATCTTCTGTATAGTCCTCTTACATTCTAAGGTAACAATATAATAATGACTAACATTACAGTCAAACATGTTCAAGTTTACAGTCTTAGGCTGAACTTTCATACCACATTTAGTAACTTATGGACTAATAAACACATGAGGATATACAATTATATGATACTACCTGGATACTCTTGTATCCCCACAACCAGAGGCATTATTGTGGCCTATGATGACTGGTTGGGTTAGCCTAGGGTTTTGACATCTCAAATCCCTTGAACTTTGATGGCAGTTTGATGTTTCTAGATGGCCTTGATGGTTTCTCAGCCATAACCAGAGTCTTTGATGGTGATTTGCTTGGCTTTTCTCTGGCTGGTGTTATGTGTGGCTTCTCCACAGCAGGTGTATTCACTGGACTTTTGTGAGATTCCAGGGAACTTCTCATATTGCTGTGAGCATGCTCAGGTGCTGCCACTTGTGGTGGTTCACGGGTCTTCCTTAAATGAATTCTATTCCTCCTGAAGGTTCTGTTCGGGGTTTCCACTTCATAACTTCTTTCATCAAGTCGCTTATTCACTACAGCTTTTTCCCATTCTTTCTTGCCCAGTGTGAATGGTTGCATCCTTACAGTGTCACCTTCTTCCAAGATTGGTAGGTCTTTGGCTTTTTTGTTGAAGCTCTTGGCTTGCTTCTTTTGCATATCTAGGATCTTCTCTCTGTCATGTTGCATGTACTCTTCGCCTCTTGGGGTCAACAGCTTACTTGTCATCGGGAGCAAGGTTCTAGTTCTCCTTTCTAACATTCTCTGAGCTGGGCTACTGCCAGCACCTTGCTGTGGGGTGTTCCTGATCTCCAGCATTGCCATGTATGGGTCGCTTTTGGCTTTCTCACATCTTCTCATCATGGCCTTTGCTGATTTCACTGCTGACTCTACCTTGCCATTGGCCTTGGAATGCTTAGGGGCATTCATGACATGGACAAATCCCCATTCAGATGCAAACTTCCTGAACTCAGTGCTGTTATACTGTGTTCCAGGATCAGTCATGCACTCTGAAGGTATGCCATATCTGGCAAAGTGTGCCTTCAACTTCTTTATACAGGTTTGAGCTGATGTTCCATGCAGCCTGTCTATCTCATAGAAGTTGCTCATGTAGTCAACAACAATTTGGTACTCTTTACCATCTAGGTTGAATATGTCTATTCCAACCTTCTCCCATTGCCTGTGTGGTGCTTCGTGGGACATCAATGTCTCATTCTGTTGGGATCTTTCATATGTCCTGCACGCCTCGCAGTTCTCAATGGTTGTTCTAATGTCAGCATTCATTCCTGGCCAGTACACACATTCTCTGGCTCGTCTGAGTGTGCTTTCAATTCCCAGGTGTGACTTGTGCAGCATTTCTTTTATGGCACTTCTCATTGCCACCGGCACTATCACTCTCTCACCCTTGAAAATCACTCCGTCTTGAAGAGTGCACTCATCCCTGATGCTGAAGTACTGATGTACCAGGATAGGTAGATCTTCTTTGGTATCAGGCCAGCCTTGCTGGATCACAGATTTGAGGACTTGTAGGGACTCATCTGTGGCAGTGGCTTCTTGCAGTTCCTGCAGTCTCTCCGGCCTGATAGGGAGATATTTGACAGCATTTATCTCAGTGGGGCCGTCAGAACCATCATGAGGGAGATGTGCACGACTCAGCATGTCTGACAGATACATGTGAGTGCCTTTGCGGTAGATAATCTCCACATCATATTGCAGAATCCTCATCATCATTCCTTGGAGCTTTGTGAAGAGGCTTTGTAGCAATCATCTCTAGCGGCTTGTGATCCGAGGAGACAGTAGTTTTCCGACCAAAAGTGTATTGGTGGAATCGCTCCAGGGCAAAGCAAATGGCAAGACATTCCTTTTCAATCTGAGCATACCTTGTCTCAGTTGGAGTCAGGGCACGGCTAGCGTATGCGATTGGTCGGCCATTTTGCTGAAGTGCTGCTCCGAGCCCATGCTCACTAGCATCACATTCTATGACTAGCTCAGCTTCTGGGTCATAAAATGCTAAGACAGGGCTTTCGGTCACTAGTTTCTTCATCTCTTCCAGAGCTCTGTCGTGTTCCACTGTCCAGCACCAATCTTCAGGTTCGGTGTGGGACAAATCTCTGATGGGTTTGAACACAGTAGACAGGTGAGGTAGAAACTTGCCCAGGTAGCCTACAGCTCCTTGTAGCCTCTGTACACCCTTGGCATCAGTAGGTTTTGGCATCTTCTGCATGGCTTCCAGTTTCTTGGGATCAGCCTTCAAACCTTCTGATGTGAACAGATGACCATGGAATGGGATCTCCTTTGCCTTGAACACACACTTAGGAAGATTCAGCTTGACCTTCCTCTTGTCACACCTCTGGAGTAGACGTTCCAGGTGCTGATCATGGTCGTCATCCTCAGGGCCATGGACCATGATGTCATCTGCGATGCACTGGACTCCAGGTAGACCTTGTAGATTCTCATGTAGCTTCCTCTGGAATATTTCAGAGCTAACTTTCAAACCGAATGGGAGGCGGCGCCACCTATACCTGCCAAATGGACTGATGCAGGTTGTGAGCCAACTACTCTCATCATCCAGTTCACAGTGCCAATATCCGGACTTGCAGTCGAGCTTGGAGAACACTCTGGACTTTGACATCTCCGGCAACACATCATCAAGGGTCGGAAGTGGGTACAGTTCCCTTTGTAAGACCTTGTTCAGTGGTCTCGGGTCTATGCAGACGCGGTAAGAGCCGTCCTTCTTGCCGACCATGGTGATCTGGCTGCACCACGGAGTAGGCTCATCAACTGGCTCTATCACTCCCAACTTCACCATTCTGTCCAGTTCCTTTTTCAGATCAGGTTTCAGCGATATCGGGACATTCCTTGCTGGGCACTGAACCGGCTGTGCATCAGGGTCAATCGTGAGATGCACTTTCCCAGGAAATGTTCCAAGTCCACCATCGAAGACTGATGGGTGCTGCTGGACATAGTCAGTGTTGACTGCATGTATCAGATTGAAATTGGAGTAGTTCACTGTCAGGAGTTTCATGGCTTCTGCCGCTTTTCTGCTTATAAGCGGAGTGAATTCACCATCCACTACTTGGAACTCCACAGAGTATTTCTTTTGATTCTTCGGGTTCCTGATTGAGATTCTCATTTTACCCAGTACCCTCTCTGTTGACTTGTTCCACATCTGTAGTACTACACCTGACTCTTGCAGATCTGCACGGTTCACATACTTGACTGGCAAGATATTTACTGTGGCTCCACAATCAATCTGCATTTTCACGACTTTTCCATTGATAATCATCTCTGTGTATATAGGGCCTTTTGAAGATGGCTCCTTGTTCACTGCTGCGACTGGCTCCTTCTCATACAGTGAGGACACGGCTAGCACATATTCCTCTTCGGAGCTCTGATCGTCTACCAAGTGTACAGACTTCTTTTTACGATTGGTTGGACAGCATACACTGAAATGGTTATCTCGGCGGCACTTGCTACATGTCTCGCCCCATGCTGGGCAGGAATGCTTCCTTCTGACATGCTCGGTAGCACAGAATTTGCATTTTATCATAGGCTGAGATGGAGATGCTGACTTTTCAGGGGCCTTCTTATGAGATCCATGCTTGGGTTTGGACTTCTGTTTGTACTTAGCTGCATCTACCTTGTGCACAGTGGCGCCATCTGACTTAGCCATAGATTTCAGATGCGAGCTGGCAGATTCCGCAGATTTGCACATATCAATGGCGTCCTTTAAGGTCAGGTCACGCTTTTGCAGAAGTTCCTTTCTTGTTTCCCCGTCACGTATTCCCATGACGATCCGGTCACGGATGAGTGAGTCCTTCAGACAATCACAGAATCCGCAGGATTTAGACAGTTCCCGGATGTCCATGACATATGAGTCAAACTTTTCGTCAGATTTCTGTGATCTGTTATTGAAAACATATCTTTCATATGTCTGGTTGACTTCCCCTTTAATTTTGGCTTCTATTTTATCCAATAAAGTCTTTACATCATCCTTGTCCTCTCCCTCAGCAAATTCCAGATCATTATACAGCTTTACCCCTTCAGGGCCCATTGCATGTAGGAGAACAGCTGACTGGTAGGACTTCTCATGCTTTTCTAGTTGTGTAATCACTCTATAGTTCTCAAACAACTGTCTAAACATCTTCCACTCTTCAGTAGCATTTTCTTTCATCTTTAGCGCTGCAGGTTGATGAATGTTTGTGAGTGGTTTGGGAGGGGGAGGGTCAGCCATCTTGTGTGTGGTTGTGGCTTCTTCAGATTAGCCGAGGGCCACGGGCCGTGGCGCAGTTGGTTAGAGCGCCAGCTTATTAGCACCAGTTCCTCTGTGGTGATCCAAAGGTCGTGGGTTCGAACCCCGGCCGTGCCAGGATTGAATTCATGATACAATTTCCTACATGAGCTGAGGACCGTGCCTAAAGGGTTAACCCGTTGTCCTTGTAAATCTGTGACCGGGTGAGTTGTCATGTCAAGGACCTGCGACATGACAATTCAGTGAGGCAGCACTATATCTGCTACAAGTAGGTCTCATCACGAAATGACTGAAATACTGTTGAAAGTGATGTAAAACCCCAAACAAACAAATCAGATTAGCCGACGGATTACAGAGAGAGCACTAGCAGACAGCTTTACTAGGTCCAGGGAGTGCACTGGATCGTTATCTGGGCCAATTAACAGTCACAATACACACATATATACATCAGTCAGTGGGTAGGATAGTTTGTTGGGACCTTAGACAGCTGTTAAGCACTGAAGACAGGTCAGATTCTCTGTAGGGATAACACTGGGGTGGAGGGAGCCTAAGTAGGTCATCTGGGATCCGCCCCCTTACTCAGATTTCTCTCACCCAATGTATGTCTCCTCTTCTTTACCAACAGTCCTATTTGTGTCCTGCAGTATCCTTGATATCTGCTCCACACGCTGCCACCATGTTTCAATACCAACGGGCTGTGGTTTCTAAGCACAGCATGGTGTGAATGATAGAGAATGATTAACACAACTCCAGTCCTTTGTTATGATCTGTAGAGTATATTTCACTGAGCATGTGCGCATACATTATAGAAACATAGGTCACATGACCGTTGCCATAGTGATGGGTACAAGCTAGGCAGATATTGAGACAAATTGTTTGAAACTTTTTTTCGGCATCCTTTTGTGGGACATCCATAATACGTAGCTGGTCTAGTTTTGGCATATGTAGTTCATCAGATACTTTGTACAGCCCCTCATTCATGGTTGCTTTACTGGAATGAGATTTCTTGTTCTGTGGTATTACAAGGGCGATAGTCGTCTACTGTTAAGGGTTCTACATTTGTTTCTATGGTTGATGTTGGAGTGGTGTTGAAATATTGTCCTTGGGCACCACACCTGATGTTTGTGAATTTAAGAGTATCACCAACATTAAAGGCATCTTCAAAATTCTCTGCCAGCTCTTAATAGAGGCATACAATAACCTTAACCTTTGACATGTCCACCACTTTAATTTTTCTTAGACTCATTTTTCTTTGAGGAGTTTGCTCTAGCTTCATGATCTCTGTGACCACACATCTTAATTTGATGAGCTCTCGTGATTGAAGACTATCTGTGATAAATGATGTAGGCTGTACACCAAAGTCTGGATCTTGTGGTTCTTGGGCTGCATCTGTGTGACATTTGAAAACAAACTCTGCTGGATCTTTATTATATCTTGCATCTGGTTGCTTGACCTGATAATTTGATATTGTGTATATTTCCTGGTTCTTTAGATTAACCTTAAATGTCTCTGCACTATCACCCCAAGCAATGCACTTACGAGATGCGATTTTGTCAGTAATGGTGAAATTCAGTCTTGCTTTGGCTTCTTTTCATATTTAATGTTAGTTACTCTTGTTTTTATGGGAGGTGTACCTTCTGGGGATCCTGGAAAGATCCTCTTCAGTGGTGATGCTGTGAACATAAATTTATTCTCAACTGATTGTAATCAGTCAAGTCAGGTTCTTGTTATAGTACACATTGCCAAACAGGTATTTGTTGATGTTTTGATAAATAAAGACAACAGAAGTCCTGGTTGGTAGGGTGTGATTGTTAGATGTCCTGTAATCAAGTTTAGCTAGCCATGCAAGTTTTAAGTAACATGTGAGGAGGTTGGGTGTGTGTTAAATAGCAGAAAAATTGAAATTTCTGGGATTCATGTGCCAGTTAATCAAACAATTTATCTGGGAAAGCAAGCCATATGAAAATAATTGTGTAGGGTCATGCCTGAATGAGATAAGATTATTAGACAAACATTACCATTATGTACATCTGGTGTGATATCCATGTGCCTCTCCCTTCACATTTTAGACAGAGCCTGACATTTCAATCCATGTGTGTGATTGAAATGGTTGGAAATGCCCCATACAATGTACATTACTATTGGGAGAAGTGGGAGAGGTGAAAGTTCGGCAAGATCATATATTGTAAGCATCAATATGTCATCATTTTATGAGAGCATATCCATTATTGTTTGAAACTTTCTAAAACATAGTTCCAGGATTAAAGAATTATAGATTTTATCATCTGTCTAATGTGACTTTGTGGTGAATTACGCAATTTTTTGTTTGATTTAAACTGCAGACTAAATGTTTCATGAGCTCAGAATGTGCAAACCATGCTGCTTGGTTTATATATTAAACACTCTATGTGGCAGGAGCCTAAAATGTAAACTCCTAAAATTCAGCTGAAACTTTTATGTGTGGCCCATCCTCAGTGGATATAAGCAACATATTGGGATCAGATTAGCTTGTCATAGGGGTTCCAAATGACATGTCATGTATGGTAGGAAAGGGTTACATTCCTTATCAGTTTGAGCCAAACATCTTTTTGTTCTTGCAAATTGACGAACAGCTTCAACACAAAGTCACATACACAACCTATTATGCCATGCATGAAATAGGTGTAACAAAATAGTGCCACAAATTAAATGGGTGATCAAATGTTATCAGACTATGGCCAAGCATAGCCTCATTGGGTCATGTTTATGTGGGACCATAAAGAAGCTTGGGTCAAACTGCTTTGAGACATTAGATTGAAGGCCATTATGCTGTATTGTGAAATGAGTTCTCATTGATAGTTTTGAAAATTATTGAATTGCCCATGCAAATCTCAAGAAAGCTTTTTTTACAGACTATAAAAAGTTTCAACCTCTTTGAATTTGCTTTCTATATTTGGAATGAAAATGTATTTTAGATCCATTATTAATGGAGTAAACAGTGATTGACACATAAATATATTAGTAATCAAATTTGATCTATTAGTGACATTTTATGGCTGAAATAACTTAATAAATCTGTTTTAGATAAAGATATTGCAATTTAATACCAATAATTTCAGTTATCGCTGACATCAGTTCTCATTTTGAGTGAAAAAAAACATTGGTCAGTTTAGGAATCAGATATGAATATATTTTGTATATATCATAATATATAGTTATATTAAATTCATGCACATGTGATGAGATTAATTGCTTTGCATACTCATCCTTCCAAACCTTAATTATTTGAGACATGTGCCAAACCACATCATGATGCATCAGAGAGATTATCAGCCACTCATGTTTGTGATAATTAAGATGTGGAAATTCACACCAAATTAAAAGTTTCTTCAAGTCTGTAAACTTGTGCTATGATTTAAAATTAAGTCTGGTCATGTATATTCTTGACAACAACATAACATAATATAACATTTTATCTTATTCTACTAACCTTTTTTCCTGGGTGATTGAGTGCAGCTCCAAGTCACAAGTGTCCTTCGGGGTAGTTGAAATCCCCCCGCTGTGTGTGTGTGTCTGCCAGACACCCTGAGAGATCCTGGACTGGCTGACCGTGGGGGTTACTATCATAGAACTCATAAAATCAGTGTATCATTTTCTTATTGCATCACCCCACAGTCAGGGTATCATTTTTTAAAATTTGTATCATCCCTAAATCAGGATATCAAAATTTAAGTCAGTCATATTCAATTCAATTCAATAACTTTATTCCAGACTCATCATAATATACAGGGTATACATGCGGTCCATATAAAAACTACCTAATCAACTAGTTAACATATAATTAGCATACATGAGTTTTATCCAGTGTCTTTTGATTTCAGATGTGTAAATTAGACTAGTATTTAACAAATCATTTATAATACCATTTTCAGACTTCTCTAATCTACACAAGAACTTATATATAAGGTTTCTAATTACAGCTGAACAACTTTGCACATCAAAAACAGTACATAATAAACTAGTGCTTTCATATTTGGAAAAACCCAGAAGATATTTCAACACATTGTGATAAGAAATATACAATTTGTTAATAACTCCTTTTTTAGAACTCAGAACTCAGAAAGGTATTTATTTAGGCAATAATTGTACATTTTCAATATATATATACATGTATATAATGCAGAACAGAATAAATGCCAATGCCAGGGAGACACAAATAAAAGGTAAATAACATACCGCTGGCAAATGTGCCACCCTTAGTGGGTTAAATTAATTTCCATTTTGAAAAATATTATTTCTGTGAAAAAAAAAATTGTGAAATGGTGTTTTAACGACCCTTTCAGCAACTATGGCCATATCAGGTCGACTTTCAAGACTTTTAACCAGTGTGAAAGTTACACTGCCGGCAGTGGGAATCGAACCCACCACCTCCCGCCCTCCACTTATATAACCATTAAAGGCACAGATCCTACACTCTACCAACGGTGCTAGTGGGGCCGGTTGTTATTTCTGTGTAAAGTGCATATTCAAATTTAAAACAAATAAGGTACATACATGAAAATTATATGGTTTATATGCATATGATAATATATACAGTAACTGATTAACATTGAAGTTGTTACAATTCTATTTGACAGATTTTAAGAATATTTGAGTCAAATATTTTAACAAAAAGGAGCATACATCATTTAGAATAGAAATATTATTAAACAGTATTTAAATATTGCATAGTATTGGGTGGTGAGTTCAAATACATACAATATACAAGTAATCAATTTCTAGAACAAATATAACAGTTCTCAATAAGACAATCCATCTGGTATGAGTTAAGGAAATACATTTTTGTGTATTTTGAAAAACCTTGTAGACTGTGTGTGTCTATCTTTTCTATAATACATGTTGGCATCATATTTACAGTTTTGGGTAAATTATTGTCCCATATATTAATTCGATCCTGATACCACAAAAACTTGACTATTATGGGACGTGGCTTTTGATTGTTGGCTCTCTTGGGTCCCAGTCTGTGGCTCCTCACTATCTTTATACTGTTCACATCTTCAATTCCCAGTGTCTCTTCAAAGAGTTTCCTCAGGAGAGCACTGCAATCCTCACCCTCTGTTTCAGGTATTCCATCAAACAAGAGGTTATCCCTCCTTGACTGGGCCTCCTGTTTGATAATCTGCTCCTTTAGTTTAGTCACTTCAATACTGAGCTGAGCATTGTTGCCTTTCACTGATGATAACTCAGTGTTCATGGCCCTAATCAGATCTGTCTGTGTTTTGGCTTTATAGTTCCTCCAGAGATGAGCAGTGTACATTGGCATACAATAAGCTTTGAAAAGTGTCAATTTCACCTCAATGGAACACATGTGAAATTTACGAATGATAGTATTTCCCTGTACATACAATTTACGACATTGACGATCAATATCATCATTATCTGTCAGATCATCAGTAATTTTATGTCCTAGGTATTTATAGCTTTTTACTTCCTGTATAGGTTCATTATTCAAATAAAATCTAGGGAGCAAGGAACCTTGCAGGTCTTTGGACAGAAATTTTAGAACAGCACTTTTCTTAGCATTAAACAACATATCATGACAAATAGCAAATTTTTCACAAACTTTCAGCAACTTGTTCAATCCAGATACGGACGGAGAGAATATTACAAGATCATCAGCATACATAATATGATTAACTATTCTACTATTAATACTACATCCAATTTTATGCATATTAAGATTTGTACTCAAGTCATCAAAATAAATATTGAACAAATATGGCGATAGGATTCCACCTTGTCTGACTCCATTTGTCACATTGAAATATTCTGAGTATACATTACCCCATCTTACACGCATTTTTTTATTTTCATACCAGAACATGAGCAATCTAATAATGTAATCTGGCACACCTCTCTCAGTTAATTTATCAAAAAGGACAGAATGATTCACCCTGTCAAAAGCCTTACTGGCATCAAGAAAGCACACAAATACATTTCCATTCAGTGCACGATAGGATTGTATAATTTCTTTTAGGACATAAATCGCTTGGTCAGTACCATGTTTTCTCTTGAAACCAAATTGATTTGGGTTTGTCAATAAATACATTTCAATTCTGTCAAATATTATTTCTATGGTTTTACTGACAATACTGGCCAGAGCAATAGGCCTATAATTATTCTTTGATGACAATTTACCTGTTTTGTCTTTAATGACTGGCACTATCACAGTATACAACATGGTTAAAGGGAGAAAACCATGTACCATAAAACCAGTTATACATTTACTCAACAAAGGGAGAATTACATTGGAAGCAAATTTCAAGTGCTCAGCAAAAATCCCATCTATTCCACAGCTCTTTTTTAGAGATAGCTCTTTAATTGCAGATTCCACCTCATCCTCAGAAACTGTAACATATTCATAATCTGTTTTGATTTGAGGTTTACTCAAAACTCTAGTGTTATTCAGACAATTAAATATATCATGAAAATGTTGCTTCCACAGTTCAGTAATTTTATCATTACCAGTCACATCATCAATATTTGTGGGCAAGGATGTCTTAGAGTTGTTTATTAATTTAATCTCTTTCCAAAATCCGTCATTACTAAGACAGGAAAGTTTTCTTGCCAGTGAATCTTTTCTGAGGTTAGTTTCATTCCTTTTTATATACCTGAGGGCATATTTGAAACGGCCCGTGATTTAACATGCATATCATACAAGGGACCTTGTTTAGGTTTCCCAGCACCTAACCATACATTCCTAGTTTCACGAGAGGCATCGTATAATTCAGCAACATGATCAGCCCATCCATCTTTATTTATATAGCTCTTAACATGTTTTGAACCAAAAATTTTGTCACTTGCTGTTGTGAGCGCACATGTTATATCATTACAAAACTTTTCTACCATCTGTTTGTGTAAAATATTATTACAATTCATATCACAACAATTCAGAGATTCAAGTGGCACATCAATATTATTTAATAAAACATCAGTTTCAGCACAATATTTATTGATATCTTCTGTTGTTAAATTATTCGAATTTAACTTATTTTTATACACATCATTGGTTACATTACAGAGCATAGGAGCATTGTCAATATTCAGTGATAAGCTCATCGGAATATGATCATCATCAGTAATATCATATTCAATATTCATATCTTCAATAATATCATGAAAATCTTTGCTTGAAATCACATGATCCAGCCAGGAGCAAGACCCCCAACTAGAGCTAACAAATGTGTAGCTACCTCTGGGTAACTTAATACAAGAAGATATATTCAGATCATTATCATTACAGAATTCAATTAGATGACTAGCAAACATAGAATGTTCAATGTCCTGTAAATTGGCATTCATATCTCCTAAAATAGCAAAACATGTAACATTTAACTCCTCAATGAGGGTTTTCAACACCCCTAACTTTTCTATATATTCATTTTCATTTTGTGGACATTGGTATGGAAGGTACACATTAAATATAACACATTTTCTATTAATAACAGATATTTCAATGGCGATACACCAGTCAAGCTTAGTGTCAATTGGTTTAATATATTGTTCATATTCAGTCTTGCCATTGGCCGCACAGGTTGCTCCTCTTTTGGTTTCCGCCACCACCTCACAAAGGCTTCTTCAGGCCATAGATCAGGATTCATAAACACTGAGTGATCATTGCATTTACTCGTAATGTGAAAGGAAGCATAAGTGTTGTACTTAGTATGTACCGACTCGACTTCAACATCCAATTTTAGCTTAGTCTGCAAATAGTCACACATTTCTTCCGGTGTTACCATGGGGTCAAAGCGAATGGCAAACACGTTTGCCGTCCTCATCCTCTTCACTGTGGAAAGTGACTTCCCACCGGTTCCAATAATGCCTTTCTGAGGCTTCTTCGTAGCCACCATACTGCGGGGGCCTTGCACTGGCACACTCTTGGCCGCAGCTGCATAATTGTACGGTGTCGACATCATTACACGATCATCAGAGCTTTCAGGCACATTGCCAGCCCCAACATGTAAATTGAGTGGGTCTTCATGTTCTCTCTACACGTTTCAATCGAGTTTCCATATTTGTGAGTGTACCCTGCATATCTTTACTGACACTGTTCTGGGCATCTACTGTTTCCTTCAAAAATTTCATTTCATTCTGGGTTTTTCTGATTTCTGTCAGTAAAACTGACACATTGACACTGTCAAATGTTATTGGTGGTAGTTTACCAAGATTCAAGGCAGCAAATTTTGGCACATCATCACCCTTCTCCTGCAGCAATTTTAAATCAGGTTCTGGGTTTTTCAATTCCATCCCAGCCTCCATGGGTTAAAATTATGAGAGTATCCCCCCTGGGTGATGTGTGGATTTGCTCTGGTCGTCTTCGTTCAATTATAGTATACTAGGCCTTCCCTATGACATAGACTTCATTCTTGATCTTAAACCCTGTATACAAAAAAGTACTTTTTTTAATGCCAAAAATAGAATGTTTTCAATAAAGTACTGGAAAACTGCTTAATTGATAAAAATAGATCCCTTTTCATCTTTCTATCCAAACAACATTTACTGTGATCCTAGTGAAACAGATTATTGTTAATTGAAGGTCGTCACAAAGATTGATATGTCTATCTTTGTTGGTTGTCTTCTTCTCACATAGGGTCCCATGGCATTAAAACAAAGGTATTTGACAACAAGGGCACTATTTTAGAACATTGATGAGATGCAAGCATGGATTTGGGATCCCTTGACCTTGAAATGTAGATCATCACTTACAAGGTCAGCATTTCAAAACATTGATGTGATCTTATTTGTTGTTGATTTTGGGGTATCCATGCGTCTTTTTGTTGAGAACCTTCTGGTGTCATGTCAAAAAGGAGACATGAAAAGTTGTACATTTACTGTAAAAATAGATTTCCTGGTTCGAAACAATGTGTCAATGAACCCAGGCAAATCAAATTCCGCAAATTATTTAACAGAAATTATTTCACAAGAAGATTTATTAGTGAAACAGATGCTCTCCTTTTATGTTGAAAACATTAAATATAAAAGTGGAGTGTTTTGCAATCAGGTCTGTGACAAAAGTATGTACTTTACCTCTATTTTTCTCTTTGGAGACAAAATTGGTAATCTGTTTCACTAGGATCACAGTAAATATTATTTGGATAGAAAGATGAAAAGGGATCTATTTTTATCAATTAAGCAGTTTTCCAGTACAGATTTAAATGTTCACTGTTCAAAATAAAAATAAATCAACTGTTTAACATTAATTTTCTAGGGGATAGACTGTTCCTATCCTATTGCCACCAATCTCCCATACCTCACTAGACTTCACTTTGAGAATAATTCTTTTTTCTGAATTCGTGTGAAAATATATGGAATAATGTAAAAGAAATGTCAAACTTTAGAGTTTGGTTCTCGATATTTATTACTTTAACAATGGTCGCAGACTCAATGTGTGATAAAGTGGAAGAACCTTAAGGTCGATGGATATTATTAGTGAATTTTGGATGGTATAAAAGCTAGGAGGTGTGACTGGTTCAAAGAATATTTAAAGATAGATTGTCAAAATGGTTACCGGGAAGTACTGAGGTCCGCCTAAATATACAATGAAAAACATGAGTCATGAACAGTGGAGGTTTCAATTAGATTGCTGAAGTGACTGACCTTCCAGTTAGGAAGAGAGAGATAGAAATACTACTGGCTGTAACTGATCCGAATAAGTTGTTAATCTTGACTGTCCTGATAGTAAAATCTTTCTGGTTGCCAATGAAAGCAAAAGTTGTGCTTTGAGTTGGCACAGTGGAATGTGCACAAGATGGTATGATTCATTTATTTAAACAGTAAAAAATGAAGATAATGGAAGTCATATTATTGTAATATTTATTTCAATATTAATATTTTATTATTACAATAAATTATTTATTGTAATATCAATACAATAATATTACAAAAAATATAACAATAATATGACTGGTAGCAGATTGAGGTTGAAATCTACTTCTGCTGATTGATAGACAACAATTAATTTTAACACTGGAAGCTGTGATGTAACTTAAGAGTGGTGACAGGTGTCTGTGGGCCTGACAAGTATATACTTTAATTTACATATTTATTCTGAAAATGCTTCATTATTGTTCTGATAAATTGAGATAAATTGATGAGTTCCTTTCAATCACTATTAAGGAGGTGTTTCATATTAGATATATAGACATTCTGAAGCTATGAGCATTTCGCGCTCTTTGAAATTGCTGCATCTGAGAAGAAATGATGCTCGTCACCAACTGAATTACTGTCACATAGATTACAAATTCTTGCCTGTTGTGGGGTTATTATATCTACCCACTATGATTGGCAATCTGTGAGTATTTGATAAAAATTTGGTGATAGGAAAAGCCAACCTTGGTTCGAGAATAGTTCTAGTTGAAGTGTTGACTTAAATTTGATGTTACCAGCACCAGAACAAAGTAATTATGATTTCTACTGCTCAGCGTAATTTATGTGCGACATCCAGCTTGATCTAAAGTCACCCAACCCATGCATCTTCAGGTAAATATGGCTTTTGTAATTTTACGAATCTTCCCTGTAATTAATTTAATCCAAAAAAATCAGGATTCTTTGCTTTAATATTTTTTATATTTTGTCCCTCCAAGCTCCCCTAATGCTATATTATTCATTGATCTGTACCCTATTTTAAAAAAAAATACATTTACAGAACGGGCTATAGGAAGTTTCAATGTTGTTTTAAGTTAGAAAACCCCACTCCTTAAAGCAATATGATAGGATAGGTAAAATACATGTGTCAAAAAAGTGAAGCTTTGATAGGGAGCTGTAGATTTGGACACTTTCAAGAAAAAACTAAAGACGTTTTTATTCAGGAAGCATTATCTCGAGAAGCGCTTAGAGCAGACTTAGTCTGATATAGCGCTATATAAATCATTATTATTATTATTATTATTATTATTATTATTATAATTGTACTATAATTTGCACACTTAGCCTGGATCACCTGCTTTAGTGAACTGTCCATTAAAGTAGAAGGTAATGCTCACAATTTTATGTTTTTTTCTACGTTGTGAGCATGTTGAAGGCTTTTCATCCGTGATATTTCACTTGTAAGGAATTCTTAGCTACGAGAAGCCTCTTAGCCTTTGTCCCAGCTTTTAGCAAGAACATTTTCTCTTCAAGTGTCAGGAATGTTGAGAGCTGGCATTTCTCCTTCACTTGATCTTGAATTGATGATAGTATTCTGGAATTACATTTATTCAATATCTACTATATTTGCTGAAGTACATCAGAATTATTACGTAATTCATGTTTCACAATGCTTTGTATGTCAAATATTTTTTATCTAACCAACACATGGCAGTCAAAATGACAAGATGCATGTACATATGCTCATATGATTGATTTCAAGACTACATTCACTTTATATTTCACATTTGGTTGATAAGGCAACTGTGCCATTAGAGAAAATCATTAGAAGAACACAATGTGATTATACAGTGATAACATGAATAGACCTTACAATACCATTAATAGTCAACCACCCTGTACATCATGTACCTTTAATCTGTGAAATATAAAAAGTTGGTGTCTACTTTCTGGCGCCTAGCTCGTCCATATCGTGACATGGTTGGGGCAGGAATATCTCTTTCCTCATGTTCCTGGGGGATGTCTTCCTCTCCAGGTGCAATTACATCCCCAGAGTCATGTATACTTGTCAGTATATCTGTTAGGATATCAGCAGTAACTAGTATTTTGTCTTTTTGGATGGTGCATTCATCTGAATCAACTGTGTAGAGAATATTTTGACACTGGACTTGTAGAATCTCTGAGAAGTGAAAAAGTATGGGATCATCTGATGACTGATGGAAGATGGAACACTTGATAGTCTGGCAATCATGGAGATGATTAATGTGTTCTGGTGGTTCCATAGTTGTAGCGAGATATGCAGAACCACAACCATACTCTGATACAGAGGATGGTTTAATGCAGTAGAGGTGGAGTCTATCCTGTCTTGCTGTGTTGGGTGTATCTACATTTCCAGATCACTGTACTGCAATGGCTTAGGAGTTGGCTCTTTTGCCACATAGGCAGACAATGGTAGTGTTCCTGGCTTATCCTTTGTTGTCAGATTGCGTACTGTTACCTGTTTAACACTCTGACCATTTCTTCTGGCAAAAGCCCTTAAATCTGACAGCTGGGACTTGGTAAGGTGTACTCGAGGTTGAGGAGCCATGCTTGTCAGATTATTGAAACCTATCTGTCTCTGCACTACAGGATAGAAAGGCTGTTTCTCACTAGTGACATAGTGAAAGGCTACACCAGAAAGTTTTTTAAGCAACTCGCGTGTACATCTTCCAAATCGTTGAGCAAACTCTGTAACAAGACGCATGTCACTTGCACCTCCCCGCATTTCTGAAAAGAGGTTCTCAGTTACAAGAGTTGTCAGACTTGACACATTCACCCTGTATCCTGGATTTACCTTACATATGAGTGAATGGAGGGACTTGAGACATTTCAGTTGCCATCTTATGTCTCTTCCTGTCTGTACAGACAGTGCTCCTTCTGGACCTTGTGGCTCTCTTTGGATCTCGTAATGTGTCTGGATCTTTTTCTTTTCTGCATCAATAAGGTCCAGGCAATGACCTATTCTATCTATGGCTTCTGGTAGGGACACACTCTCTTTGTCTTCCTTTGTAGTGTGAAGACCCCAAGTCCGAGTATATTGTCTTAACATCTATAAAAAAGAAGCAATATCTTTACCAGGAGTTGTCATCTTCACATATCCTGTGGAGGAATCTGTAATGAAGATTGTGTTCTCTTCAACACATATCCCAGCAGGCTCATCAAGGCTGCAGTTTGCCCCATCTTGTGTTCTGCCATTACCACACACAACTTCAACTACTGGGTTGTTGTGGTCTTGGTCATTGTTGATCTTTATCCTCTTGACTGTCTTTTCTTTTCTGTCTGTTACAATGATGCTGCCATGTTGGAGAGCCACACCATGGAAACACTGGCCATCATTGGTGTCGATAACTGTAGAAATGGATTCAGGGTCATTGAGTTGATCAGGTCTATGTCTATGTAGCACTGATAGACCTCCTTCGTGTGTGAAATACATACATGTGTCCGTAACACATATACCATACAACGATGTTGTATTTACACTGATGCACTGAAGGACATCTCCATTTAGACACAAACCATCTGCTGTAATGGTCATGAGGATGATTTTGGATTGACCACTGTCAGCTACATATAGCATTCCCCTATGAGACTGAAGTGCTGTTGGACATTTGAGATATCCTTCTGGTAATTGTAGAACATGCACTTCTTGTTTCCTGGGTCCAGTACCCTGCAGGAGGTACCTTTTCTTTTTCTTCATCCAGACTGACAACTTTGACTGTAACTGCTCCTTTCTTAATTTTGCATCATCTTTCTTTAAGACTTTTCTCTCCTTAAGGGCTTTCTTCAGCTTCTCTGCACTCATTGTCTGGGCATTAAGCATGACATCACCCCCCAAATCAATGCAATATATACTACCACTTTCTGCATCCGCAATATATGCTATGCCAAGCATGTATGCTACTGCTATTGGCCTTTTAAGACCTTGTGCAAGTTCACTGACATCCACAGGATAATGTAGTCTGGCTGAAAATAGAGCCTTCTTTCTGATGTCTGTGAATAACAAAGATCCATGTGGTCCAAGACATATATCAGTTATTGATTCTGTCATGCCAGCCTTGTTACCATCATAGAGTCTATATTTCTCAGGTATGATGGTATGAGTGACTGTTTTCACATTTTCATGAATGATTCTGATAAGTGATTTTGATGATATTTGAAGCATGGCATCAACATCCATCCTGTCACGTAATCTACATGCTGATAATGATAAATGAGGCTGAATCGTATCACATAGGTTTGGATCTGATAGCAAGACACGGAGCTTTATTCTAGAGCCTTCCCATAGCAAAAACCAGTTTGTGAAGTGGCAGTTCATTCGTTTCCCCACATGTACTCCATCTGGTATACAGCTGTGATCATCATCCTTCTCCAGAAGATCTTGTGCTCCTCCATTTCTTGACTCTGAGTCAAGTGCTACTACAAGTGTGGCAAGTTTGATGCATTTGGTCTTGTTTTCCATGCATTTGTTGCATGGTCTCAGTACAGACTCTGTGAATGCATAACCTGCATCCTTGCAGGTATCACACACCTCACTATTAGATATGCATAACTCACAATGTGAGTAACACCTTTGTCTATCTAACTCAAATATCCCTGCATTAGATGGGATTGATTTGAGACATTCCAGGCAAACCGTTGTTACCTGTTGACTTTCCTTTATCATTTCCTTTGTTTGATATTTATCTAATTTTCCAGGAATATATGTTACTCCAAGTGGTAGAGTAAGTTCATCTCCAAGTGTTGTCAGACACAAAGCTTCTGCTTCCTTGATGAAACAATCCCGGAGATTTTCAGGATTCGGATTATTCACTACATATGTGTGATTTATATTCAAAGTGGTGCCAACAACTTTTGCTTGATGGCTGTCAACTTGCATTCCAGGTTTAAGTGCCATGCCATCCTTTTGTGCAGATACTGGGATTATTTTTATGAGATCATCTTCATAAAGGCTTTGTACACCAGGTGAGCTACTTGCAATCTCCAAAAATGATTTCAAAAGATGCTTGTGAACACCATTGGCAGTAGTGTAAGCACCTGAGTTTTTATTGCGAGTTGTTTTCCCCGGTAGTGGCCAATTCCAATCTGTCCATTCAAATGCCTTCACTCCTCCCTTTCCAGTTCCAGTAAACCCTTTTCCCCTCAACAAATTCAAAACCTTTGCATGTCCATGGTACTCTAGTGTCTCTGCAAAACTTACAACATCATCATCCCTCATGAATTGTTCTTTGGGTGAACTGATTTGCTTTGCAAACTGGATAGCATTTTTCAATAGTTTGTAAAAAATATGTTCTGAACTCAGTTCACCAGTGTCCAAGAAAGACTGCAATGTTTCACATACTGGGTCGGTTTAAACATAACATCTGAAATAGAACAATCATAAATTTCACTCCAGTGGTTGGATGTTGTTTTGAATAATCATTCACAGCCATCCTAAATGATAGCACATATGTTGATTTATAAACATAACCAAGACTTAAATATTTGCTTCAATTAGTGTTACACTTTATATAAACATATTTATTTCACCATAATTGTGGAACTCTCAAGTACATAACAATGCAGTTTTCCATTTTCATTAATATGACACACCTTTCTCCTTGTGTAAAACCGGAGTTTAAAATCAAACTGTCATTTACATCATCAGGGTCAGAATCAGAGTCAGAATAATCATCTGGGATAGGCTCAATGAAATGGGTTATTTGTTCCTCCTCTGGAACTAATGACACTAATATACTTTCTGCATCCTCACAGCACAATATGGTATCATCCAGCGAGCATCTAAAAAAAATATTACCACATTCAAATAAATCTTCCAAACATTTTCAGTGTGTATTTTTCTAATAACATATATACTACCTAATGTTTGTTCTACCTACTGTTTCATAACTTGGCACAATTAGATATTATCTTATTATTACATTTGGTATACCACACTAGTCTATCAGAAACAAGCACAAAAACTGTCAAAGATTTATCATTTATGAGCTAAGATGTCATTCATAAAAGTACAATTGTAATACTGATCAGTAGCGCCATGACTATTATGATATCATTGTAATTACATGTATTGACTTCAATTACTCCCTTTTGGATATAACAAATTCAAGGCAGAGCCAGCCACCTTAAAGTCTATGTCTATGCATGTTAGAGAGCATTTAATAGAGATATTATTACTCATTGAACTGATCAGCCTGAATGTCATCTGGCAAGGAGATACCGGCATCATCATAAGATGGTTTGTCATTTTTGTCCAGATCTTGGGTATTCTCTTCGTTGCTCTTTCTGCATGTTGTGAGGAAACGTGTAATGCCAATCTTCTTAAGTGAATCCCTCTTGTTGCGTTTTAAAAGGCATGGGTCCCAGTGTCCTAAAATAAAAGAATATAATAATGACAATGACAAAGTAGTTTATTAGCTTCATCCTCATACAAGATATTCTGCCTAACTACAGTATGAACAAACCCAACAACTAATAAACAGGTTGAAATAACTAAGTAGCACCATGATGGCTTTATATTAGCACCTTATATCATACATTATTACTCATATACTGCATTATATTCTATTATATTACATTGTAATGTTAGTCTTGTGTTTTTGTTTTTGTTTTCAATTTCAAAATAAAAGAGCAGTCAGAAAAGTCATCCTGTAATAACATGATAAAAATGATATTAGTTGCAAATAATGTATAGTCCAACTGGTAGAGTTGCAAATAATGTATAGTCACTCACTTTTCTTAAAATAAGAAGCTGTCCTCAGCTGGTTCAGCATCACACGACTGCCACAAACACACTCAATCATTATCTCACTGATGACCTTACAGTTTGGAAAATTGTCAGCAACATCTGCAAATGATAAAAGCTTAATTAGGAAATCAGTCTTATTTAAAGAATTAAAAGCATCTTAGATTAGTCCTATATATACTGTATATACTCGTGTATAAGCCTAGGTTTTTTTCCTGGAAAATGACCTCAAAAGTCTACTTTTTGAAATATCTATTGAATTATAGAGAAAAAAAATAATAAAGAATTCATAGGTTCAGCTTATACATGGGTCAGCCTATACACGAGTATATACGGTATATCTGATACTCATATATATATAGAACTATGGTATATGTTCCCTTCTGCCCTTCTGATGATGCAGCCAAAATATGTGCATTTTGAAAATGTACATTACATTCAATGTAACAATATGGATTTGCCTGTATGATGCAACTCTCTACAAGTGGAATACATATAATACATGGCATATTAAAATATGCTACAGTCACCTTTTTTAAAGGAATTCAAATATTCCAGCTGTTTTTCAGTCCTGGACACATTATTGCCTTCCCTCAAATTTCTCATCAAAAGGCGGTCATTTTCTACCTTTCCTTTTGATGGTCTGCCTTTTGTCCTGACTTTTCCTGATGACCCAGAATTCTGAGACGTTGATGGCTTTGTGGCTGTAGCACTTTTAGTGAGAAGACTAGCTACAGATGTGAGACTCTTCTCGTAAATCTTCACTGAAAAAAGACAAGAGAAATACAGGTACAAGGACAGGCAGAGAAAAACAACCTTCTATCACAATATTAAACGTTGAGTATAGACTGATGATCACTGATAGAGTGGTGGGAGCCTTGGACCCCCTTTTACCCTTCCCACCCTCTCATTTACAGCTTTTAGATAAATTATGCATTTAGCATATGAATCAATACAATTATTCTCATATTGCAATAGTGTAAATGTATCAATAGATTAAATAAACAAATGACTTACAGACTAGATCTCTCTGGCCATCCCACAGTTTGGGGAAACTTATCTCCCATGTGCTTTCATCGTCCACACGATAGAGTCTGCCCTGTGGGAACCCCTTTGATGGGTTTTTGTCCTTACACGCCAGTGTCAATTTAAATTGAAGAACCCCAACTTCTTTACAGTTTATGTCCACAGATGGACTTTTGGCAAGTTTTCTTGTCATTTGGTCAAATGTAGTTTCCCTGGCTACAGAAATTTCAAATGACCAAGTCTTTGCTGGTGCTGGACCTGGTTGACAGCCACCACTGTCACTACTTGACAGCTTGTACACCAGGGCTGTCACTGGAATAATCTGAATCTTTTCATCAACATGATCAAGATCAAGTTTCTACTTTTTCTTGACTTGTTCCAGCTCCATCTCCATCTTCACAGAAGCTGCTGTATCATCATATACCTCTGGGACATCCAGTCTTACCCTCATGTATCAATACAAAACAGTGTGTCTTCATGGATAGAAATACAATGCAGAGTCATCTCTATAGAGGTCTATTACTCTGCCCTCTATGGGGAAAATGGGGTTCATAATTCTGTCACCAGAGGTCACTGAAGGAGTAACTTATTCACTTTATATTGACTCTTACCATTTTCTGGTGACCATATCTTGCTGAATGTGGTATTTATTTTTCTTTAATTTTAAAAATTCATGCTATGAAGATATGAAAAATAGAAGCCAATGCTATGTGCTATGTGGAAGTGAGGACCCTTTGCTATGCTATTTTTGCCTCAATGCTATGTGCTATGAGGAAACCCTATCGCGGCCTCATGTTTCAACATATGCAGGACACCTACAAGTCTAGCTGTTTGCCCTTGTGCCTTGTTCAAAATACACCTGTTTTCAATTTTTAAAGCATTCATGAAAAGGTTTTCAAGCACTTTTTCCTTGCATAATATAAATGTGTATACCCCAAACTTCAAATGTCATAACTAATCATATTTCCCCTGCATAAAGTTTTGTGCCATTTGAAAGTGGATGGGTCTTCTGCTAAAATTAAAATTATCCATAGAACACTTTGTCAAGAGACTGTTTAGCCGACCAGTGATCTGGTGCAAACATCTGCTTAGTAAACTTTTGTTAACTATGGTGCACCTTCAGATTGGAACAATGGAGTGATTTGGCTAATAGAGCCCTGTTCATCCATTAATGTTCCTCCATTGGTACAGGCCTAACATTCTGACAGACCACAATAAAGATCACATGCTTGTATACATGTGACCACCTGGTGGTCAAAAGAGTAGTTAGTACTCGACACTTTCAGTAAAACACATTAACTATGGTTGGTGTATTTTGGTTGATTTTATCAAGATAGCTTGCTCGAATTAGAGTTTTTGTGGTTCCGTATCATTAAAGCATACCACAAACCTCTGTATAATTGTCTGACCTCAGTGATTTCATCAATGCTTTAAAGACACAATACCTTTATCATGACAAAGTGATTTCTGTATATGCAATACAAAATACAAAATTTTATTCTTGGAGAGACCTATAGTGAGGTATGGGAGAAAGGCCTGGTGGCAACAGGATAGTTACACTCTATCCACCAGATAATCATAAATGAATTATGAAAAGTCTAACAGTGTAACTAACAATACAAACACATTATAACAGGTTGATTCAGACCGTGCTTTGCAGTACATAATATGAATAATGTGTAAGTGAAATGATATAACAATATATTTCCTAAATAATACGCATGGCAAATGCTTACAAATACTGCATAGATTTGACACAGTTTAAGTGGCACTAGTGTAAATGGTAATATTTAATATTCATTTGCAGATTAGGGTACACAAATAAACAGATATAGCCACCCTAAAGACTGTGGGCCTGGGATGAGCACCACCAAATGGACATAAATTGGCTAAAATGAATCATCAGTGTTTGAAATATTTTAAAATAATAACTACGAATTTTTGATAAATTGACTAATTCTTGTATATCCATGCTGTTGAGGAGATGCCTCATGTTATGAAGCACAATAGAGCATGTAGGGACGTAGTGTCAGCTGTCATGGGCACTTTGTAGCCAACACTATGTAGCATATGGCAAAATGAATCAATCAAAGTCCATCTTGATGTTTATGTGGGTTGTATTTGTTGACAAATGGCTGGAATCTGGAATGTTGCATATTGTCTTGATTCACTTGGGACACTAACAAACATGGCTGATTGTTGATTTTGGTTGTCAATAGTAACCGGCTAACATGGTGTATCAAAAAGTTATACCTTGTAAAAGTTTCCATTTGTTTTACCATGCATGGATGACCTCTGGTGTTAAATAGTTAATACATTAGTTTGATATATTGAACAAAAAGATATACAATACAGATCATGAATATGATAATTAACACTGTTACAACTATATCACTTCTTTTGAACACAATCATTCCATCAAAATCATCTTGCTAGAGAAGTTCCCTAACAAATTAGGGTTGAATCGCTCCTGTAAAATTACAATGTGTCTGTGCAATCCACTTAGAGACAGAAATGTCTTTCTATCCAGTGATGAACTACTTGGCTTCAATACTTCCAGCTGGTGGAGAAGGGACAGGAAGTCGTCATACATACCAAGTATTTCACCATTATAGTCTCTGAGAACTTCATAAAGTCTGCTATCACCAATTACTCTATGGCGATCCAAAGATCGTGGATTCAATCCCCGGCAATGCTGAGATTGAAATCATGTTACAATTTTCCCATATGAGCTGAGGCCCGTGCCTAAATGGTTAACCCGTGGTCCCTGTAAAAGTGTGACCTGCGACATGACAATTCAGTGAGGCAGCAGTATATCTGCTACAAGTAGGTCTCATCACCAAATGACTGAAATAATGTTGAAAGTGATGTAAAACCCCAAACAAACATACCTACCTACATATCTACCTACATAACAACCTGCATACCTACCTACATATCTACCTACATACCAACCTACATATCTACCTACATACATACATATCTACCTACATACATACACACATACATACATATTTCTGATCTCTCAATTGAAAATTCCCATCCTCTTCGCTGTACTGCTTCTTCCAGGGGGGCTGCCTTATGTGGTCCTTTCCTACCTTCGCTCCTATCTGCTCCCCTCCTCAGTTGAACCGCACGGACTCATACGCCTTACCCACTGCCACTGCATACACTCTGGTACCCGCCCCCGCCTTCAAGTGCAATTCGTCCCCTAAGAGGTCTACTTCTGCCCTCTCTCCCCTCCAGAAGTTTTGTAAAGACACATGCCTCCATCCATATTCTGATAGCAGGTCTCTGAGTCCCTTATTATATTCCCGGATACAGCTATTTACTGCTTCCCCTTTTGACAGGCCCCTTCGGAAGTACATCGCCCACATCTTCACCTCGACATGCCCAAACAGATTCTCGTATGTCCTTAGGGTCTTCCTGGTATCCTCCAAGATGCTTTCACTCTTGCTTGGCCAGTTCCTGGGGAAACAATTGGTCGATAGGTTAACCAGGATAGCATCTGGAACCTCTGCGTTTCCTTTTGATACTGTTGATCATAATATATTGCTACATAAACCTGAAAATTATGGCATTCGGGGCTCAACATTGAAATGGTTCAAAAACTATTTAACAAATAGAAAGCAATATGTCAAAATACAAAATGCAAAATCAAATCTAAAAAATATTAATATGGGCTTTCATCAAGGGTCAGTACTTGGCCCTCTTCTTTTCCTAATATATGTAAATGATATCCATATGGCCATCACTAAAAAAATTTGCAAGTTCTTACTTTTTGCTGATGATACCACCTTACTACTCACTGGTAAAAACATTTCTGATCTAAAACATGATGCAGGAACCACCATGGAACAAATTTATATCTGGTCCTCATCCAACAGACTTACATTAAACGTTAAAAAAACAAATTACTGCATTTTTCACCCCAGTCGTAAAAAGGTACCCAATATATGTAACACTATTAAAATTGGAAACATTGATATAAATAGAGTTAGTGATGTGATATCTGGGTATATCCCTAGATGAAAATCTTAACTGGAAAAGTCACTTCAAAAACTTATCCCAAATATTAGCCAAGATCGCTAGCTCCTTTAAACTGATCAAACACCATGTTCCTAATAAGTGTAAAAAGCAACTTTACGTTTCATATGTTTATTCAATAATAAACTATGGCATAGAAACGTATGGAAACACTTCAATTACAAATTTTGAAATGTTGCAAAAAATGCAAAATAAGGCCTTAAAAATCCTCTTTAACTTAGATTGGTACAAACCAACTTTACTTTTACACAAAGATCTGAATCTATTACTTGTACAAGATATGAGAAATGTTGCTATTGCAAAAACTGTTTATAAACAAAGGCACAGCATGTTACCAAATATATTCAATGACTATTTCTCTTTAAGAAATGAAATATATAATATCAATACAAGATACTCGAACAAACTATACATCATTAATGTTAACTCAAATTACGGAAAAATACCTTCAGATATTTAGGTGCAAAAATTTATAATAATATAAATGATGATATTTTACAATGCAACTGCAACTAAAAGCTTTACAAGAAATTTACAAATAAACCTTATTAAAAACTATTAGATTTCATTACAAACCTGACAGAATTGTATAATGTGCAAATTTCATTGTTATTTACTTAAATATACCGATATATTATTATTTTTCCTTACTTAAAATGTAAATATTTATGTTATCCACTATGATTATTTATTTATTATATTTAAATGTACAGTTGACCAGCTCGATAGGCTCCCATGCCTTTCTGGTAACCTCCTTTATTTCATAATTGTACTGTTATAATTTTCTTTTTTATTTGAACTTATGTAATTATGAAATATTGGAAATAAACCTCATATCACATATCATAGACTATAAACCAGGAATTGTGCCAGGCTAGTAAAAAACATTCTCTCCACCCTCACATGCTGCTGATGGTTAGCCGCCAATGGCTCCTGAGGGTCCCACAGATCCACCCATTGGCCCTCCGGTTCCGTGCTTAGATCTCCATCCTTGATCCCGGCCTCTTCCTGCTGGTCTTGTTCCACGGCCTCACTAACTGATTCAGAAACACTGTGACTGGACGACTGCCTCCTTCCATGGGGTGTCCCTGTCATGCATACGCTGTCTGCCTCTCCTTCCTTGTCTCTGAATCGTCCTGGGTGACCCCTACTGGCATTTGGCCTTTCTTGTACGAAGCATCCTCTACTGAGGCTTTCCTCCAATCCACGAATGCGGCAGGCCATGCAACGAAAAACCCGGTCCTTCCAGTAACCTTGAGATTTGTGACCGTCCACTCCTCCTGGTTCTCCCCACTTTCCACATGTCTCACACTCTACCATATAGCTGGGGCACCTGCACTGTCTCTTCCCCTGATCCTCCTCCGGTGACTCCCTCCTCCTCTTTCCACCGCTCCTTTGCGTTCTTGCTGACATTATTTATTTATTCTTAATTTATCTACAATTTATGCCTTTTTCTTACTGATCTGTAAAAAAAACCCTGGTTTTTGAGACTTCTAATATAAAAAATTCGTGTAATTTCAAATAATTACACTACCTCACCTAAGAAATTACCTACCTCACCCTGAAAAAACTGCTGAAAAATTCTGCATACACGAAGGTATAGATCTGAAACACAAAAATTGCTGCTTCTCGCTCCAAACACTTACTTCAACCTGAGACCTTCTGAAAGATAATGTACATTCATACAATAACCATTTAGACCTGGAACACCTCACTCCAGACCTAGAAACTTCTTAAAGAGAACATGTACATACATACAATACACAAACTATGGGTATTGTAATGAAAAAGAATGTAATCAAGCAGTATAATGGTAACATTAAACTGACAGATGAAAATGTTAAAGTACTGGGGGTACCTGTAGGGAAATTCCATAGTAAGAGCCCACATTGGGAAAATATAACAGAAAAAGTAAGAAAACAAGTTGCAATGTGGAAGATCCACATAATAAAAAGTATTGGGCTATCAAATTTATTGTACTCAAGCAATAGGGCCACGGGTCATGGCACAGTTGGCTCCCCTGTGGGTGCGGGGATTAAAGAATAGCCCCACTGCCCCCCAGCATGTCGTAAAAGGCGACTAAAGGGGCGTCCTGTTTGCCGTGGGATGCGACCTGTGTCGGGGAGGATATGGAATCCTGACGGGCTGAGCACTGGGCTGGTTTGGCAGTAATACCGGTCCAGTTGCAACACGCCTGTCTTGGATCCAAATGTTCACCAGACAGGCAGATCAGATTAGGCCTGGATCTGATTTAACCGGCTTGTGGTATATTTCCTTAAATATATTCTGGCTATTTGATTTTTATTTATGACAATTTTAATGTTTGAAATTTAGGAACAATTGATAAATTTTTGATAAATATTTCTTAAAAGGAGATTACTGCTGATTGGGTCAATCGAGGGATATAAATAAAATCCGAAAGGGTGGAGTTTTTATTCTTAGAGTATGTCATGTTGGGTATCCTCATGGCGTCAGGGCTTGGAGTTACCGGCCCAGAAAGGCGTCCCCTTGTTGGGCTCCGTGGTGGGTAGGGGACCTAACTGATGAAATTTAAAATAACACACATGGCGCAAAACAAACAAAAACGACCTAGGAATGACATAGATAGTGATGACGACTCAAATAAAACAGAAAAATGGCCAAGATTTTTAATTGCGGAAAGTTCCGATGCTGAACATACCCTGGCAAAAATGTCCCCCTTTGCAATTGCAAAGGGGATTCAAGGCATTGCCGGGGTGCCGAAAACAGTTAAAAAGATGGGAAGTAAGTTATTGATTGAGGTTGAGCGGAAAAGCCATGCGGACAATCTACTACGATGCCGAATGTTGGCCACAGTTCCTGTTATTATAACGGCTCACAAAACTCTTAACAATAAAAAAGGAGTAATCAGATGCCCAGATTTAGTGGGAGTTTCTGAGGAGGAGATAGTGGATGAGCTCAAAGACCAGGATGTTGTGCAATGTAAGCGGATATTTATAAAAAAGGATGGTGTCAAAATTCCTATCAATACGTTTATTCTGACATTTGAAGCAGCGCAGCTCCCAACATCTATTAAGGTTGGATATTTGAACGTTAGAGTTGATGTATTTATTCCAAACCCTCTGCGCTGCTTCAAGTGTCAGAGGTATGGACATGGATCTGATCGATGTAAAGGTGATGTAACATGTCCAAAATGTACCGCTCAGCACAGTGGAGACGATTGTTCTTCAAATATGATTAAATGTGTCAATTGCCAAGGAAATCATCCATCGTATTCGCGGAATTGTCCTTCCTTTTTGAAAGAGAAGGAAATTCAGCGAATACGACACACTGAAAATATACCTTTTCCAGAGGCACGGAAGCGAGTAGAAAGTTTGAACACAACAAAGACATCTTATGCCAGCTCTGTAAAACCTAAAGAAACAAAATCAATAGCAATTCAGACCGAAATTACATGGCCAATCACTGACAAAAATTATTCCTTTTTTACCAAATCTTCTAAATCTTCAGCAACATCTACTCAGACTCAGACACCCACTATCCCAGTAGTACCTCAACCAACAACAACATCCACTAAACCCTCTTCACAAACTCCTTCTACATCATCCAATAATAAAAGTATCAATAGTAATAGACCAGTACATAAATCAGACAAAAAAGAAATCAAAGAACAAGTTAAAAGTAAAATAAATAGAACTAAATCCTTAGAAAGGATGGACACAGGTGATCCTCCGGATATGTATTTTACACCTGTGCACTCGAAGCATAATCGTAAAATTAACAAGTGATTATGTTAGATCATATATTTTTTCTCATTATTCTTAATATGGCTATCGGCAATATCATACAATGGAATTGTAGAGGATTTGAGGCAAACAGGCCAGAACTGGAGTTATTAGCCCAAAAATATAATGCATCTGTTATTTGTTTACAGGAAACTAATTTTAAAGATAACTCAACAACATTTAAGGGATATGTACCTTATATTAAAGTTGGTTCAATAGATGCAATGGACCGAGCACATGGCGGAGTTTCTATTTTTGTTAAATCCTGTATACCCCAGAGTAAAATAACTTTAAATACTAACTTACAAACTTCTGCAGTTAGGGTTACCCTGCACAATACATTAACTATATGTTCAATATATCTACCACCTAGTGAGCCAGTTAATATTACAGATTTAAATAATTTGGTAACCCAGCTGCCACAGCCATATATGTTAGTTGGTGACTTTAATGCTCACAACTATCTTTGGGGTGGTAGAAACAATACTGATGCCAAAGGACGTATAATAGAAGATTTCTTAAATAACAATAGTTTGTGCCTTTGGAATGACGATTCTCCAACCTATTTACATCCAGCTACAGGCTCTTTAACATCAATAGATCTCTCCATGTGCACTCCAAATTTATTTTTAGACTATTCCTGGGAAGTGGAGGAGGATCAATGGGGTAGTGATCATTACCCCATTGTTCTAAATAACCATTTTCCTCCACCAGACGAACGAATCCCCAAGTGGAAGTTTCATAAAGCCGATTGGGCAAAATTTCAAACATCCTGTTATAATAGAATAACTCCAGAAATTTTAAACAATGTAGATGATCCTCTCCAAGTTTTTACAGATACATTGTATGAAATTGCTGATGGGTGTATTCCCAAATCAAAGCCAAATTCTAAAATTAAAGAAAAACCCTGGTTTAATGATGAGTGCAAAAAAGCTGTCAAGGAGCGCAAAAAAGCTCTGAAAATATTTAATCGACAGCCAACTCAATATAATTTGCACCAATTTCGAGTAAAAAGAGCTAAAGCCCGTTATATTATTAAAATAAGCAAAAGAAAAAGTTGGAAGGATTATGTTTCCAAATTAAATACGCGTACACCGATTAAAAAATGCTGGGATATGGTGCGTAAAATTTCGGGGAAGGGAGGTGGAGCAAGGATCAAACATCTAACTCATAATGGCCAATTAATTACAAATCCCACTGAAATAGGTAACACAATAGGTCAAACAATTTCCAAGAATTCCTCATCCAATAATTATTCTGCAAAATTTCAACAAATAAAAAATAGAAAAGAAAGAAACCAACTAAATTTTATATCTCATAACTTGGAACAATATAATAAATCATTTACAATAGAAGATTTGAAACTTGCTTTGGATAAATCTCATGATACCGCTCCTGGGCCTGATCAAATTCACTACCAAATCCTTAAACACCTCCCTGATCAATCACTTGGGCATCTTTTAAATATTTTTAATAACATTTGGGAAAGTGGTGATTTTCCTCCTTCATGGAGTGAAGCCACTATTATTCCCATTCCTAAGCCTGGCAAAGACTCCTCAGATTCAAATAATTATCGCCCCATTGCTTTAACCAGTTGTATCTGTAAAACAATGGAGCGAATGATTAATGAGCGTTTAGTTTGGTATTTAGAAACTGCAACTTATATTTCTGTTGCACAGAGTGGCTTTAGAAAAACTCGAAGTACCATTGACCACCTGGTACGTTTAGAGACATTTATAAGAGAGGGTTTTTTAAAAGGTGAGCATGTGGTTAGCATTTTCTTTGATTTAGAGAAAGCGTATGATACTACATGGAAATTTGGAATAATGAGCGATTTATATGATATGGGATTAAGGGGTCGTTTACCCCTTTTTATTCAAAATTTTTTGTCAAATAGACAATTCAGGGTCCGAGTTGGTTCATCACTTTCTGATGCTTTTGATCAGGAAATGGGTGTTCCACAGGGAAGTATATTATCAGTCACCCTTTTTATTATTAAAATTAACAGCATTGTTGATTGTATGAGGCCTGGAGCAGATTGCTCACTTTTTGTTGATGATTTCAACTTAAGCTACAGGTCCACAAGCATGCATACAATAGAACGACAGCTCCAACAACACTTAAATAGATTACAAGAATGGGCTGATCATAACGGATTTAAATTTTCTTTAAAGAAAACTATGTGTATGCACTTTTGTAAAAAATGGAAGGTTCACCCAGATCCTGATCTTTATTTAGGCCAAACTCGGATACCTGTTGTCGAAGAAACCAAGTTTCTTGGACTTATTTTTGACAGAAAATTATCTTTTATCCCCCACATTAAATACGTTAAGAAGAAATGCCAGAAGGCATTAGATTTATTACGGGTTCTTGCCCATACCGATTGGGGAGGGGACCGTAATATTTTATTACAATTGTATAGAGCATTGGTACGTTCTAAGCTTGATTATGGGTGTATGGTATATGGATCAGCACGTCCATCTTATATTAAAATGCTTGATCCTATACAAAATCAAGGTTTACGACTTTGCCTAGGTGCATTTCGTACATCGCCTGCAGATAGCTTGGCAGTTGAGGCAGATGAGCTGCCTCTTGATTTAAGAAGAGAAAAGCTTGCCCTTCAGTATGCTGCAAAAATTGCAGCTTGTCCAGACAATCCTGCACATGATACTATATTTAATCCAAATTATGTTGACATTTTTGAAAGTAAACCTAATACAATACCAACTTTTGGTATTCGCATCAAAGAATCTTTACAATCTTTAAATTTAAATCCAAATCAAATAGCTAAATTTCAATATCCAGAAACACCTCCATGGACATACGAAACTTTAAATATTAATGTAGCCATGTCAGAATTAAAGAAATACTCAACTGATCCATCCCTTTATATAAATAGATACAAAGAAATAAAATCTATTTTCACTGGATATCAGTGTATATACACTGATGGATCATTTGATGATGACAAGGCTGCTGCAGCTGCTGTTAAGGGCAATCATGTTTATTCAGAACGTCTGCCAAATAAATCTTCTATTTATTCTGCAGAACTTCATGCTTTATACCTGGCTTTAGATCATGTGGAGACTTCTCCACATCGAAAATTTTTAATATTTTCTGATTCATTGTCTTCTTTACAAGCAATGAAAGCAAAGGATTGGAAAAATCCTTTTATTTACAATATCCTTGAGCGGCATCACAAACTCTCTACTGAGGAAAATAAAGAAATTCATTTTTATTGGATACCAAGTCATATTGGAATCCTTGGAAATGAGGCTGCTGACCAAGCTGCCAAAGCAGCATTGGATAAGCGCCCAATAGATATGCCTATACCTTATACAGAGTTTAAGAAATATATTACTGTTTTTTTACGTTCTAAATGGCAATTGCGCTGGAACGAAGCTATTTTTAATAAACTACACGAAATTAAGCCTGTTTTAGGTAAAACCAAAGGTGCTATTAGAATTAACCGAAGAGAAGAGTCTGTTTTAACACGTATAAGAATTGGACATAGTCATTTGACACACTGCTATCTTCTTAAAGGCGAAGATCAGCCTCAGTGTATTGGCTGTCAAAGGGCTTTGACGATCAAACATGTTTTAATTGAATGTATCGATTTTGATATAATTAGGACTCAATATTTTAATGTGCAAGATTTACATTCGTTATTTGATACTGTAGATACTTCTGTGATAGTATCGTTTTTAAACCAAATAGGACTTTATAACCAATTTTAAGTGTGGAGCTCTTGTTTACTTAGGTCATTGGCCTATTTATCAAGAACCGCGAAACATCAGATGGTATTTAAAGTCTTTTAAATTGAATTTATTTATACAAATTTGTTTTGTTTATAACTGATATATTGAAAGGATTTTGTGATTTTGTGTTGTTAAGATTATTTACATATATTGATTTTATAAATGTTTGTTTTTACCACTTTTAGGCACTGAATAACCTTAGTGGTTGATGTGCCTCTAAGCAACCATTCATTCATGGCACAGTTGGTTAGAGCGCCATCTTATTAGCACCAGTTCCTCTGTGGTGATCTAAAGGTCGTGGGTCCGAACCCCGGCCGTGCCGAGATTGAACTCATGATACAATGTCCCATATGAGCTGAGGCCCGTGCCTAAAGGGTTAACCCGTTGTCCTTGTAAATCTGTGACCGTTGATCTGTGGGTTGTCATGTCAAGGACCTGCGACATGACAATTCAGTGAGGCAGCACTATATCTGCTACAAGTAGGTCTCATCACGAAATGACTGAAATAATGTTGAAAGTGATGTAAAACCCCAAACAAATAAACAAACTCAAGTAATATGATTTCAGTTCAACAAAATTGTATTAATGAAGTGGAAGACATATTATGGAATTTCTTATGGGATGGTAAAAGAATAACAGTTCCAACTGATGTTGTATATCTGCCCAGATGCAAAGGAGGTTTAAATATGATTAATATACAGACTGTATTAAAAGTGCAAAAAATAAGATGGATCATCAGAATACAAAATAACATGAATGATATATGGACAGTTCTACCTTTAAAGTATTTAAAGTATCTTGGCAAAAAATATAATATAGATTTCTTTCTGCTAAGGACAGATGAATGTTTTAAACAAATTTAGTGAATGCAAAATACCTGAGTTTTATAAATCATGAATATCATGTTTTCAGGAATTAGGCATGAAAGGAAAAGTAAAATGATAATGAAATAATATGGGGCAATGTAGATTTCAAATTTCAAGACAGAACAATTCACTATGCACACTGGTCAAGCAGTGGCATTCAGTGTATTTCAGACATTGTACAAAATGGTACTGTACAGAAAGATAGTATTTTTAACAAATTACATAAGAAAGCAGGTTATCTATTTGAAATCAGAAGAATTAAGTTAGCATTACCTGATAAATGGAAGCAAATTACACAAAGAAAAGAGAAACAGAAACACTGTAATAAAGAATGTATTTTAAATGTCAAATATAAAACTGTTGATGGTAGTGAAAAACCTTTAAAAACCTAAAAAAGATTTTGATAGCATCAAACGATGTACAAATGAGACCCAAGCTTTACTGGGAGAATAAGCTGAACAAAAGTATTGACTTTGACAAATGGTTCAAAATTAATTTGGATAATAGTATAACTCCCAGAAAGTATTTGGATTTTAACTCGAAATTTTCCATGAACAAGTGAACACAGAAAATAAAATGAAATGTATGGGCATATCAGATGGTATATGTAAACAACGTAATCATACAGCAGAAAACATAGAACATCTATTGTTACTTTGTGGAGAAAATTATAAATGCTGGAATATGATGAGATTTTATACAAAAGATATCTGATGTAAAAATAGGAAGAAATGAAATTTTGTCAGGGATAGAAGTAGAAGATATAATTAACATGATATTGTCTATTACAAGATGGATAATTTGGAAAAGGAGATGTTTAAACAGATATGAAAAGGAATATATAGATGTGAGCAAAATGTCATACTGGATATGTAAAGATTTGCTTGAAAACATTTAGAAGTGATTTGTAAGAAACCAAAATATTCAGAAAAGATCATAATCTTAAAACTAGAAGTTGAACAATATACCAGTAAATCATGAGAAGTAAAGAATATCTCTTTTTCAAACATATATTACATGTATTGTAATATTTCTAATACATTTAAAATGTATTTAATTGTTATATCATTTTATATTTTCCATTATCAATCATAGAACATAGAATAAGTTCTTACAGAATAAAGTTTTTTTTAAAAAGAAATAAAAAGGAGTGTTTTTATGAAGGTATTTCAAGCAAGTTGTGTATGTTTTG
Source organism: Amphiduros pacificus (assembly GCA_949316495.1). Taxonomy (NCBI): domain Eukaryota; kingdom Metazoa; phylum Annelida; class Polychaeta; order Phyllodocida; family Hesionidae; genus Amphiduros; species Amphiduros pacificus. The sequence goes on from OX439000.1 coordinate 9,088,049, forward strand.
GCAAGTGTGAAAAGTTGTGTTCCTTGGTTGTCTTGTCTGTGGACGTATGTGTGTGTGTATGGTGTGTGATTGTTGTTAGTTGGTCATGTCCAGTGAGAGGCTAGGCTATGGTTGTGCCAATGTTCTTGTTGCCACCAAGGAAGGAGAAGGCTTGTGAATTGCTAATGCCTGCTGGGGGTTTCGGATGTTTGTTGAGGCTCTAGACTTGCGTTGTCTTGAGTTGAGGCTTTAGGTGTCGCGTTATCTTGGGTAGCTGTTCTCTGCACGATGTCTTGTGTCTGGAGGGTTTTTCATCCTGTCTAGCTGCAGCTGGGGTTACTTACCTTGGGTATGGAAATGTAAGAGTAGTTCCAGAGCCTCAGGTTGTGGAAAAGTCCTCAATGTCGTAGTCCAGTGCAGGGGAGTCTGGGCGTAGGGCTTGTGTGTGGTAGCACTAACACATAGTGGTGTAGGGGTTGGGTTGTGGAGTGGCTGTATTTTCTGTATCTGTTGCCGAGCAGTAGCCAGTTGCACCTGTAGCCCAATCACAATCGGTGGAGTTTGACCTCAATGACCTAAGGCAGCAATCTTGAGGGAGTACTAGGGGCTTGGGGTTGGTTGCAGTCAGGTACCATTTACTTTACTTGGACACTGGGACGGAAGTGTGGAACCGGGAGATGTGGCAGACATCTTTCTTCTTGGAGAAAGAGGTCTTGACATGGGAGAGGGATGGGGCGCATCTGCCATTTCTTTGCTGGGAATGTCTATGTGGCTGGGGATCCAAAGGAATGTCACAGGGCGGGAGAGGGCCATGAGATGCTGTGTCAGCTGGAGGATCGAGGTGATGAGTTGAACATTCTCCAGTGGGGCAGCCGCCTGTATAGTCTGTAGGGAGGACCTGGAATCAGAATATATAGTGACTGGTGTGTTTGTAAGTGGAGAAATCGAGTTACCTGTATATTTACTTGTCAGGAGGGCATGATAGAGGGCAACCAGCTCTGTCTTGAGAGTGGACGAGTGATCATTCAATCTGAAGCAGAACTGGTCGCCCTCTGTGTAGAAGCCTTCACCAGACCTCCCTGAATCTGGATGAACACTGCCATCTGTGTAGTAGGCAGTGGTCGGCTTTGGCGTGAAGATGTCCATGGCCATCCGGGCGGCCATTCTGAGCTGGTCTCGGTCCAGGTCAGCTTTCCGGGCTGGGAGGGGGGTGTAGTGGACAGCAGGTGTGTCCTCACTCCAGGGTGGCAGGGGTTTGTAGTCTGGGTATACGGAGTCATGTTCTGCTTCCAGGAGACAGGGGCCCATTGTCTGCTGGGAGCAGGGGTTGGTTGGTTCCTTGGGCTTGGGGATGGGCTGTATGTCGGCAGATTTCCAGCTGAGGGGAAGTCTACCCAGGGCGTAGGAGGAGTTTATCAGTTGACAAACTGCCATCTTGACTGCTGCTCGAGAGTTGGTGATCATGGAGTAGGTGATGCGGTCCGCTCCATGCTAGTTGAAGCATAGGTCTCGGAGTGAGGTGTGCTTGTTGAAGCTCTGGCACCACTACACCCCCCTCCCAGCCCGGAAATCTGACCTGGACCGAGACCAGCTCAGAATGGCCGCCCGGATGGCCATGGACATCTCCCGGCTGACATCTTTCAGATGTCTCAGCATCTTTCAGATGTCTCGGCATGTCTCGGCATCTTTCAGATGTCTCGGCATCTTTCAGATGTCTCGGCATCTTTCAGATGTCTCGGCATCTTTCAGATGTCTCGGCATCTTTCAGATGTCTCGGCATCTTTCAGATGTCTCGGCATCTTTCAGATGTCTCGGCATCTACGGGTGACTGCCGCGAGGAGCCGTCTGTTGTCGGTGGAAGGACAGCGCTGGTAGACCTTGTGTTGCATACTTGCCCTGTGCTTGTGTTCTGCCTCAGAGGTGGGGGCGGGCTCTGGACCGGCTGTTCCAGTCGTGCTGGGTTCCGACGCAGTCGGGGCACTAAGGGTTGGGTCTTCTCTCCGGCCTTGTACTTGGTGAGACAGTCGTCTCTGGGATGGTTCCCGTTGCACATGCAGCGGGGGGAGGGGGGCTTCCTACCTATACCAATGCGGCACAGTGATGCTTGCTGGGGGGTGTCCTTCAAGGTTAAAGTGAATATAGAAAACATATTCATGCTTCGATTAGGTACAAGTGGCAATGTGGGATGAAACTGTGAATAACAAGCTTCACATTATTAAAACCTACATTAGGTAAATATCATGACTCATGCCGAAAATATGTTGTGAAGAAGCAGTATTAATATGTATTCGAATTGGACACAGTCACTTAACACATGGTTATTTGTTAAAAGGTAAAGATCAGCCTGAATGTCTTTCCTGTCAAACACATTTGACAGTGACACACATCATGTTGACTGTGTTGAATTTGATGACATTAGACATCAATGACACACATCATGTTGACTGTTGAATTTGATGACATTAGACATCAATGACACACATCATGTTGACTGTTGAATTTGATGACATTAGACAATTATTAAAACAATTATTCAACACAGTTGATGCGCTTTTGATTCTATCTCCTTTTAAAAAAAATGAAATTGGCCTGTTAAATCATTTTTAAGGGTGGAGTAGTGTTGGGCTGGCAATTGCCAGCTTAGCATCTACACAACATTCACCATGATTTAGGGTCTTTTAAATGTGATGTTTACATGTAGCTTGTAATTCATTGTTTTAATGTTATTTACTATTGCAACGTCATTGTTGACTGTATGTTTTTACACTTATCATCAATTCACATTTCCAAGTTTTTAATCCATACTAATCTTGTGATGCATTGTTTTACTAATAACGATTGGCCTGTTTAATCATTCTTAAGGGTGGAGTAGTGTTGGGCTGGTATTAATTGCCAGCTCAGCATCTACTTAACATCCATGTGTGCCAACGACCTTTTGAAGCAGGACCTCCCGGGGACAATGCACTAATTGGGCTCAATATTCAAAATATAAAAAATAGACATAATAGAAACATTTTCTGGTCAAGTCTTGGAAGGAATCTATGATGAAGGACCTGAAGCTGGCAAAATGAGGCACAATAGAAACAAGTTCTGGCCAAGTTTTCTGAAAGACCTTTTTGAAGATCAAATATTGCGAGGGCCTTTTGCTAATGGGGCTTAATATACAAAAGAGACAAAGTAGAAACATCTCCTAGTCAACTGTTGACTGTGGCAAAGACCTTTTGAAGCAGGACCTCACTGAGGTAGTGTGGAGCACAAATCTTGGGAGGACCTTTCGTTAATGGGATCCATATACAAAGTAGAAACATGTTCTGGTCAAGTCTTGAAAGAGCTTTTTCATGATGGGTCTGTGGCTGGCATAATAGGGCTCAATATACAGAAGAGACAAAGTAGAAACATCTAGTCAATTTTGGTAAGGACCTTTTGAAGCGAGACCCCCTGGAGGCAGTGTGGTGCACAAGTCATAGACGGACCTTTCGCTAATGGGGCTCAATCATACAAAATAGACAAGGTGGTAGCATGTTCTGGTCGAGTCTTGGAAGGACCTTTTAATGGACCTGGAGCTGGCATAATGGGGCTAAATATACAAATTAGACAAAGTAGAAACTAATTCTGGCCCACTACTGGAAGGACCTTTCAAAGGAGGACCTCTTGTTGCGTTTTTACGTTGCTCTCTGGTGGACGCTAAACTAGTCCCACTTTTATTTTGCAAGTATATACGATGGCTTGAGCAATATATATATATATGAGGTAAAGAGTAGTTTTCACTTATTTTTTTTTCAAAATTATTTTTTGTCAAAATTATTGTTTGTCACAATTTTTTTTGTCAAAATTATTTTTCGTCAAAATTTTGTTTTGTCAAAATTATTTTTTGTCAAAATATTGCGCACAATGTGCCTATATTTCTGTATTGGAGCTTTGCTTTCAACCATAGGTAAATTGACCTTATTATTGACCTGATTATTGAGTCCCTGCTAGGTTTTGTACAAAGGGGCCTATATGGGTGAAATGATTTTTTTTTCAGATATTTTTAGCCAGCATGATTGAGATATAGCTGCACAAGTGAGAAATAGCTGCACAAGTGAGAGATAGCTGCACAAGTGATAGATTGCTACAACAGCAAGAGATAGCTGCATAAATAAGAGATAGCTGCATAAATAAGAGATAGCTGCATAAATAAGAGATAGCTGTATAAATAAGAGATAGCTGCATAAATAAGAGACAGCTGTATAACTGAGAGATAGCTGCATTGAGACATGAAAAATAGCTGCACAAATAAGAGATAGCTGCATGTGAGAAATAGCTGCACACGTGAGAGATAGCTAAATAAGAGATAGCTGCATAAATAAGAGATAGCTGCATAAATAAGAGATAACTGCATAAATAAGAGATAGCTGCATAAATAAGAGATAGCTACATAACAGAGATAGCTGCATTGAGACATGAAAAATAGCTGCACAAAGTGAGAGATAGTTACAATAAGTGAGAAATAGTTACTAACAATAGTTGCAATATTGAGAGATAGCTGCAAAAGTGAGACAGTTACAACAGGGAGAGATAGCTGCATAAATGAGAGACAGCTACATAAGTGAGATGACTGCAAAGTGAGAGACAGCTGCATCAGTGAGATAGCTGTACAAGGGAGAGACAGCTGCATAAGTGAGAGATAATTACAACAGCGAGATACAGTTACAGCAGGTATAGATAGCTGCACAAGTGAGAGACAGCTGCATAAGTGAGAGATAGCTGCATATGTGAAAGACAGCTGCATCAATGAGAGTTAGTTGTACAAGGGAGAGACAGCTGCATAGGTGAGAGATAGTTACAAAAGTGAGACAGTTATAACACAGATAGATAACTGAACAAGTGAGAGACAGCTGTATAAGTGACATAACTGCATCAGCGAGAATGAGTGACATAGCACATGTAACGGGTTTAGCAGTGGGAGGAGTGGACGTCCAGAAAGCACCCTGTAGAGCACTTTCAGTGACATTTAATATTGTCCATGTTTGACTTCCATTTACCAAATCAACGACACAGAATGCCATTTTTTCAAAAATTATCAAAAAAAAAAAAGTATTTAAAGGAAATGGGCATGATATCCCCATGACTGTTCCTTATACCAGTGTTTCACTTCTCAAGTCAGGTACAGTTGCTTGTGGAAAAAAACATTTCATTTTGTATGGATAGACAGAGATTCGGCATTTTTTAGGCAAATCCAATACCCTGGGACATTTTAATAGCTGAGGTGGAAACAATCGAATGGACCCAAGTTCTGTCATGTATTACTAATAGAATTATTCAAATAGCAGGGGCCCACCACTATATGATATGCAAAAAGAGCCAATATGCACACTTTTCTGGCTGGCAGCTTGTAACTAATGCATTTCATTTCCAGCTGGTATGTTTACAAGCTGGGAACTTTTTTTTGTATGAATCAGCTGGCTCAAAATACATTTGACATTTCAAAATGGCCTAGCTGACAGACTGATGAATTTAATTGGCTGGCTGGTTAAGTATTGAGATTTTAACACCAACTGGCAATTTCAAAATTATATTGTATGAACACTATTTGCCAAAGGTTGTTCAAGCCTAATGATATTTCTACTGTAATTATAAGTTTTTAACATTTAATTATTTATTAAAGAAATTGGCTCATTACCAGCTGTTAAAAAAATTTGGCATTGACAAACATCCACAAACAAAGTTAACAGCTGTTAATTCCATACAAATTCTGAGCTGGTAACTTTCCCAGCTGGTAAAAAATAACAGCTGACAGCCAAAATCCCAAAGTGTAGCTGGCTGGTATTTTTTAAAATATTTACTTCTAGAAAATACTAAAAATGCATATTGGAAATTTGTTTTTTAGCTGAGTGATATGTTGTTCACAACATTCTATAACATACTCTGCCCAAGTTTCACATCTCTATCTCATTTATTAACGATGTTGGTAGTGTTGGGCCCCTGAAATAGTAAAAGGGGTCATAGGCCATTTTATTGATTGGCCACTTCAGTGATGTGTTTCACAGACATTCATAAAAGGATTTCACTAACTTCCTCATATTGTTGAGAAAAATCAAATACATGAATTTTTTTGGAAATACATCAGCTACTAAATGTCATAACCCAATTGACTCTACATTCAATTTTTTTTTTTTTCATCATTTCTATTCATGACCAATTTTCTCATTTTTCAGGGAATATTTCTTCTTTTTTAGGTATTATTATGATAAGAGCAACTTATTGCTGATTATTTTCTGAAATTAGATTAATATTTAATTTATCTAATACCTCAAAAATAAATGTGAGGTCAAATTAAAGTCCGTCAATTTGTCACTTTTGTAACCCTACCGATTTAAGCTATTTTAAATAATTTTAGCTTCATAATAAATCTTGAAATTGACAGACTTTTTTTCAATTTCTTTTTAGTATTAATGTGTTTTTCTGTGTAGTATTCTTTATATTTTCATAAACTAACCCCCAATGAGCTGGCATTTTTATATTATTAAAAAAAAAAAATAATATTATAGTATTTTCCTTTGTTTTCCCTTATAGATTGACCACAAAACTAAAAATTGCCTTCAAATTGTTAATTATGAACAGATTTTGATGAATAAGGACTCCACGAGCTCATATTTGAAAGATGTAGATGATAGGATAATAAAACATGTAGATAATTTCGTGGAAAGAGGCTTTCTATTTTCAAGGTCAATGAAAGGTCACTTCAAGGTCACTGGCAATATTTGATCAAAATAGCCTAAGAAGGTTGACATTCGATCACATATTTGTAGATGTATTCTGAGTAGTAAAAAAGTTATATCCCTATGTCTGCCATTTCTAGTGATGGCAAAGTGAGATGGTTACAACAGTGAGAGATATAGCTGCACAAGTGAGGGGTTGTTACAGCAGAGATAGCTGCACAAGTGAGAAACAGCTGCTTAAGTGTGAGATAGCTGCACATGTAAGAGACAGCTGCATAAGTGAGATTGCTGTACAAGGGAGAGACAGCTGCATTTAAAGTGAGAGATAATTACAACAGTGAGAGACAGTTATATAGCAGTGAGAGGCAGTGAGATATAGCAGCACAAGTGAGAGACAGCTGCATAAGTGAGAGATAGCCACAACAGAGAGAGACAGCATCATTTCCCAGCCAAAGGCACTTGTGATATAAAAAGTATGATGCGTTAACAGCCCTTGGTTTTCTGTTGAGTATCTCCCCACAGCTTGCCGCCAGTCTCTATTGCGATTTCCATGGTTTTTTTTATTTTTTTTTGAAGATTGCATTTTGACATGTTCAGGTCGTTTCAGAGCTATTAATGAGATAGGTTACACATGTTAGAGATGGCTGCACAAGTGAAAGATGGCTACAGCAGTTATAGACAGCTGCATAAGTGAGAAATGACATCCCTTCCCAGCCCAAGGTCCGAGTCCAGATACAGCTGTGCATTGGCGCCAAATTCGATCCATTAGGTAGGTCAAAGGTAATCAGAGGTCAAAGGTCGACCCTAACTATTTGTCACAGGAAAATTACCTGACATTTTTTTAACGCATCGATCAAAAGTGTTTGCGCAAGTTATAAAACAAGTGAGCCTTTATAAATCGTGATAGCAACGTCAGTTTATTCACTGGACAGTGAGGCGCGTTGAGGCTAATGCAGAACTGGGTCAAATACGATCACGTGGTACCCAGGGTACAAAAATGGCGGCGTCCATGCTTGCAAGAAGAAGATCCCTTTTCAACACCTTGTGAAATTCTACAAAATACACTCATTGACCAGACAAAACAGCTCACGAAGGTTTGTGATTTTCATCTTTGTGTGAAAGACATTAACGCTATACAAATATAAATGCAGGAGAAATCATGCCAAATGAGAAAATAGGACGTGTTTCTCTCAGAAAAGGGGGCATCTACCATGTGTATGTCACCTATTTTCAATCACCTGCGAAATTTTGGATTCAACTTGCAACCGCCGTAGAGCAGCTGGACGCCATTCACGACGGTATTGCACTATATCATGGTTCATCTGCTGTACAAAAACTCGACAGAGTTGATGTCGGGAGTGTATGTTTAGCCAAATATGTTGGAGGCGAAGAAGAATGTTACTACAGAGCTCAAATCTGCAACATTGAAAACCCAACTCAGTGTGAAGTGTTCTTCATAGATTATGGCAATTCAGACACTGTTTCGACAACAGAAATCCTGTACTTGCCCCTTGAGTTTTCAACCCTAGAAGCTCAGGCAGTGGAGTGCAGTTTATCAGGTGCAAGTTCGCACACATCAGATCTTGATAAGCTTCTGGAATGTGAAAACCTATATGCAAAAATATTGTCAGTAACTGATGATGGCTTGCATATCGTAGATCTCAGTATGTCTCCAGACTCTTTCAAAGGTGCATTTGACAGTGCAGTACATGCAAACAGTACAATGACAGTCCAGTCCAGTTTCTCACCTCTTCAATTCAATATGGGCAAATATGCAGATGTGTGCATTTCTTATGTGGAAGATGATGGCTCCTTTTATTGCCAGCTGCTTGAAAATGCCAGGAAACTTGATGAGCTGATGTTTGATTTGCAACGTTCATATGGCCCTAATTCTGCATACATTACACAACCCATGCCAGGTATTCCATGCATCGTGTTTGAACCATTAGAAAAAATATATTACAGAGCTCAAGTGCTGTCAACATCAGGAAATAGCAATGAAGTACGTTACGTGGATTTTGGTATTCCAAATATTGCTCCAGTGTCCTGTCTGAGACAATTATCAGAAGAGCATATATTGCTCCCAATGCAGGCCATACGCTGCACATTGGCGAATGCAGAAAATTTACCAACACAAAGAGTTGTAACACTGCTGCACAAGTACAAATCCAAAAAAGGATTAGTAGCCAAAGTTGTGCTTAAGACAAATAAGAGCTATGACATGGAATTGATTGATACCAGTTCAGGTGATGATGTGCAACTTACAGACATACTTAAAGGATCTTCAAAAGCAATAGACTTAGATACCAGTTATGTCAGTAGACCTTCTTTGGTGAAAAGAGCCGTTGAACCTGCTGATGCTCGATTGCATACTGAAGAAAAGATTTTTGTCACAAGTATCATATCAGACTTTGAATTTTTTGGACAGCTCACACGCTACTCCCCAGACACGCTCGAAGATTTTCAGAATCAATTAAATGAAACTTATCAAAGCGGTGGTCAGCCCCTTCCGAACCCAACAGTTGAAGATGTGTGTTGCACTCAGTTTTCTGATGATTGTGCATTCTACAGAGCTCAGATATTAGCAATCCAAAATGGACGAGCCCAAGTACGATTTCTTGACTATGGCAACCAAGAAGTCAAGAATTTATCAGAACTGTATGTGTTGAATCCTGCTTTCTATAGTTTACCACAACAAGGTATTCTATGTTCCTTGTCTGGCGGTTACAGTGGTCTTACTAAAAATAAGCTCACAGAGGTCCTTGAAGAACAAGAGATTGTTGTACAGCTTGATGCCAAGCAAGGCTACTTCTTTAAAGTCAAAGTGCCAGAAAATGTTGAAAATGCCTCCATAGTATCAAAGCTGGCCTCCTGTAAAATCAAGTCCAGAGCATTGAGTCAAACATCAGGGGTCTCGTCCATCAGGTGAGTTCTGCCAAGGATTTTATTTTTAGCTGTGCTGATTTTGTCAGCATAGCTTGTGCATTTTCTGTCATCCTGTCTGCCCATCAAACTCACTCTGAAAATACTGGGAGGATTGTGAATAGATAAGCGCAATTTATATATAAAATAGCACGCGCAAACCATGTCGCCCTCTGGTGGAGTTTGTTAAAATAGATGGATTTGATTAGTTTGTTAAAATAGTCAGTCACCAAGTTTTGGAGGCATTATTTTTGCAACATTGACAGTCTTGACCTACAAAGCTTCGTAAATGCTTTAAATGAGTATTTATAAAGCAATTTGCAGAAATTTCAAGGGAACAGTTCACAAACTTTACAAAAAGTGATGATCAGCACAGCTCCTAGGTCTTTGGCCAATGTTTCAATTGTTCAAACAGCCATATTATATATTTCATCTTCTTGGTGTGTGCTTTTTGGTGGCATGTTTCATCTGTATTTTTGATGAAGTTGTGTCAATTTCAGTGTCAATGCCAATTTCCTAAATAATGTGATTGTAATAGTGAGTGAAAATATTGAAATACAGTTCTGAATACACAGGTTTTCATTCATTTTTTCATACCATTTTGGTATCACCAAAGCTTCAGAAAAAAACAGCTTACTGAAAATCTAAATAGATGTTATTATTATGTATCAAATTAAATAGATTGAATAACTTTGTATTTGCCTCAAATTTATATTTCAGTAACAGTCAAAAAATGGACGACCTTGAATATGTTAAGCCAGAGTTGGAGTCAGGGCAGTGGGAAGAGGTTGTAATCACTCATGTTGAAGACCCTGAGAATTTCTACTGCCAGTTGACTGGGTCTGCAGCTCAACTTGATGACCTGATGGATCGCATTGAAGCCTTCTGTGGCAGTCTTGGACCATCAGATGACAATATGGGTCGAGTTGGATTGGGACTGCCTTGTCTTGCCAAATACAGTGAAGATCACACCTGGTATAGAGGAATAATAACAGGTTTGTTAATCATTACTTCGTGGTGCCCAGCCATTCTATATTTTCCAATACTTTAAAACCTTTTTCTAACTTGCCGAAAATGCATGGATTGGCACCGCATGCTTCAGGAAAATATCTCAGACAAGGTTGATGTTGACCTTTTCCTGACTTTTTTTTATTTGCTATTTGATCAGGGGTATAATACATTGCAAACTCTCTAACTTGGCAAAAAAATCATAGATTGGCACCAAACATTACACATGCATGCTTCAAGATAAAATTTTTGACAAGTTTAATGTTGATCTTTCCAAGTGTTTTTTTTTCTTCAAAATTTACTATTAGATCAATGCTAGGATACCTTGCAGACTCTCTAACTTGCCAAAAAATACTTGGATTGGCACTAGTCTTTACACAGAAATGTGTTTTTATTTATCACAATTACTTTGATAATCCAGCCATTGTAGATTCCAGCATTATTGTTTAATTTTGCAGGTGTGAAAGCGAATGGAGACGCTGAGGTGCAGTTTGTGGATTATGGCAATCGAGAGGTTATGAGTCGAGGATCCATGAAGGCCATTATTCCTGAGTTCATGAAACTGCCCATACAGAGTGTTGTATGCTCCCTGAATGGGGTCCACTGCTCAGAGAACAGTATGTGGGAAGCTCCCCAGGTCAATCAGTTCTATGAAATGGCTACAAAAGATACTGTGGTAGGTACTTTGGTAATTACAGAAACCCATTTAGAATTTCTTAAAGTAGCCTGATTTTGTCCAATCGGAAGGTGAGACATGTCACATTTTACCTCCCTACAATTGACAGAGGGCAGACTTTGTTATATGTGCCTATGTTAACATTTCTTCATATTTGGGTGTGCACAATATTGTTTCCTAACATACAAAATAAAACCATTTACACCTTCACTGTAGTTTATAAGATCCATAGACATGTTAATTATTACTTTCAATGATGTACATTATCAAACAACAAAGTTACTTCATCTGATAGAAAAAAATGTTTGGAACACCACCTCATATACTTTATCCTCATGCCTGTCAAATGTGTACACACTTCACTTATTGACAAATCAGAATTCAACAAATTTTGACTTGTGTGATTTCAATATGGCAGACTACATGCAATATGCAAGAGTTCTCAATACTCATAATTGCAATCTATCTCTGATTGCCATTTTATCATTAATTAAAATCGACAGGTCAAATGCTTTTTGTGAAGAACCATTCACAGATTATAAGTATAACATTCATAAAGAAAAAAACTTTTGTGAACATTTTTAAAGATTATGCACAAAGAAAAAACTTTTTGTGAACATTTTTAAAGATTATGCATTTCTCTTTTTAGATATTTCACATCACACAGTTTGATGATATAGAAGAGACCTACTCAGTAGATTTGTTTGAAGGACAGGACTGTATTAACGAAATGTTTGGAAGAGCGACAGGGCTATTATCTGCAAGGTACAAAGCTCCACCCCGACCGCGACAGGTGGGAGTGCAGCCCAGTCCAGCCAGCCTCGAGGCAATCAAAGAACCTGATGCCCACATGCAGACAGAAAGCAACAAACAAGTTGGAGGATATGGCAATGAGAGACCACCAAGGATTCAAAATGACCACAGAGATCAGCCCAGAGGTTTCCGTGGGGACAGTCCCAGCTCAAATAGGTCTGGATCAGTGCCAAGGGATGGACCACCAAGACACAGCGGAAAAAACAGGGAACAAAGAACACCACCTCATGGAGAAGGCTCAAATTGGGCTACATGGAACAAGTCTGGTTCATCACCTCAGATGTCTGGTATGGTCCAATACAAATTTCAGCACTTTCATGAAAATGATTATGTTGATGTGTATGTGTCATATATGGAACATCCAGGAAGGTTCTGGTGCCAACTTGAGAAATCATCTACTCAATTGGAACAACTAATGGCTGACATTAATAATTTGTACTCTACCCAGGAAGCCAACATGGGCCGTCTGAGAACTTGCACTGTGGCTCAGCCATGTGTCACCAAATTTACTGAGGATGACCAGTGGTACAGATCCAGGGTGATGGAGGTCAATGGAAATCAGATTTGTGTACAGTTTGTAGACTACGGGAATGAGGAACAGAAGGATAAAGACCAGCTGATGGAACTGAAGGAAAAATTCAGTCATTTACCAGTGCAGAGCTTTGAGTGTACATTAGCTGAAGTACAACCAATTGGTCCAAATTGGTCTGAGGAAGCCATTACACAGTTTGAAGCCATGACGTCATCAAACAAGCTTGTGGCTGGCATTGTCGGAATAAGAGAAGATATGGTATGTGTTGTTGAACTTGTGGATGTCAGTAAGCTCAACCATCCTTCACTTAAAGAGGAGCTCATCAGGCTAGGTCATGCCAAAGACAGTGGACCCGAAGTTGAATATCAACCAAAGGCTGTGCCAAAGCTACCTGCCATTGCCAACATAAATCGTAGTCGTAGATCCTCAGCCAGTTCTGGAACATCTGGATCAAGTCAACCAAGGGGGCGTAAGGACGTTACAGGTAGAATGTCGGATGTTAAGATCACAAAAAACATCTTAGATGTTGGTTGCAAAAAAGAAGTTGGAATGGCCCATGTCAATAATCCTTCTCGTTTTTGGGTCCAGGCATCAGAATTTGCACCTGTTCTAGATGATCTGATGGGTAAGCTAAGCACTGATTACAACAACTTGAATCACAATGAGCTGAGAATTAACCAACCAAAGCTAGGAATTCTCTGTGTTGCTCGCTTCTCAGAAGATGATGAATGGTACAGAGCTGAAGTAGTGGGGATAGAGCGCAGCTCAATGAGAGTAAAATTTGTTGATTATGGAAATGGAGAATGGCTCACCCCAGATAAGGTCAGGGTCATGAGAAAGGAATATGCTGAATTGCCAGCTCAAGCAATAGAATGTAGTCTTGATGGTATCAGGCCTCTACAAGGAACATGGACAGAGGATGTCAATTCCAGGTTTGAGGACATGGCATATGATGAAAAAGTTAAATTAGTGGCACAAGTTGTATCTGTCACAAAAGACCACATACACAAGATCAGACTCGCTGACGTAAGCTCAGGGAGGGAAATTGACTATGCAGCAACTCTTGTCAAAATGGGTGTGGCTGAGCAGGGACAAGCAGAAAGAGGACAAGGGAAGCAGAAGCGAGGAACTCCCCCAAGGACAGCTGGTAGCATGGAACCAGGGCCAGTGCAAAAATACAAATCCTTGGTAATTGAACCAGGTCAAAGCTTTATCGGAGGTATTGTGTGGGTTAACAGTCCACTTGATTTCTATATCCACACATCAAAATCACAAAGGCAGCTTGAGCCAATGATGGAGGCTCTGTTTGAGCACTATCAGTGTGTTAAACTGAATGAGGATGAGATAGTTCAGGCCAAAGCAGGCCAGCCTTGCATAGCTCCCTTTGATGAAGATGGAGGCTGGTACAGGGCCACAATCATGGCAACCAGAGGGACAGAAGCCAAGGTACTCTTTGTGGATTATGGAAACAAACAAATTGTACCAATCTCAAAACTAAAACAGATAAAAAGTGAGTACTTACAGCTCCCAGTCCAGGCATTGAGATGCAGCCTGATAGGCATCGATGAACCACCTGAATGGAATCAGAAAGTCAAGGCTATCTTTGAGAGACTTCTAAATCAGGAGTTGCAGGTAACATTAATGTCATGCCAAAATGACATATGCCTAGTAAGTCTCCAGACGAAGGAAGGTAGGGAGATTACAGATGAACTTATTAGATTGGGTGTCCCAGAAAAACCAGGTCGCCAACAAAAGACACCTCCAAGGCCAACTGGGAGAGCTCAACAGTCAAGGGGGTCTCCAGCCTCCCAGGGCTCCAGAGATGGGTTTTCCTCCAGAGGCCCAGATAGATCAGGAAGGGAAGGACAAAGTAAATCTTGTGGAGATAGGCCCTCTCAAGGATCAAGGGAGAATAGAGGCCAACAACCAAAAGGATATGGAGGTGATAGAAGCTCAGTGGGTATTGGAGATAACAGATCAAAAGGATTTGGAGACAATAGAAGCCCACAGGGACCCAGAGGCATTGGTGATAACAGAAAAATGGGCCAATCGATGCAGCAGAAAGAGGACGGGGATTGGGGAGAATCGGTCATGTCCAGTAAATCTGTCACGCCCATTTCATCCCCGGCTAGGCCTATTTTGACGGCAGTGAGATCTGTTTCATCCCCTACAAAGCCTCCATCCCAGTCAATAAAAGTAGGATACAAAAATCTCCTTGGAGAAATGCAAACAGGTACCACAGCAGATGTTACAGTTTGCTTCACAGAAAGCCCCACTAAGATATGTGTACAGCTAACAAAGTACATCACAGCCTTGGATGAGTTATATGCCAAACTCAGTGACCATTATATGGCTTTAGGTCCTGATGACCAGAGGCAAACACAGCCAGAAGTAAACAGGCGTTGTGTTGCAAAATTCACTGAAGATGACTATTACTACAGAGGGATCATAACTAAGACAATCTCGTCAGCTGAAGTGGAGGTACTCTTTGTTGATTATGGAAACACACAGGTTACATCTGTTGATAAACTCAAGACCTTGCACCCAAAATTTGCTGATTTGCCAATACAGGCATTGGAGTGTAGACTGAGTGGTGTGACCAGTACATCCCCTGAGGCTATAGCAAAGCTAACTGAAATGATAGATAACAAGGCATTCAATGCACACATAAATGGAATAGAAGGTGGTGTCCTGGAAGTGAACCTTCTTACTCAGCCAGATGGGATAGATGTAAACAGTATCATGATTGCAGAGTTTGGGGCCTCACCACTTTCTGCACAAGATACAGTTATGGCTTCTGCTTATCCACCACCCAGTTTGCCAATCAGAACTGCAGTAAGTGTGTACCCCACACATGTAGAAACACCAGGCTGTTTCTATGTCCAGCTGGCAGATTCAGAAGATGCTGTAGTAGAATTGGCAGATAACCTGTTGGCTGAATATGGCAGTCTAGGGGACACAGAGCGGCAGTTGACTGGCGCCACCATAGGTAGTCCATGCATTTCAAAGTACAGTGAAGACCAAGCGTGGTATAGAGCAATACTAACAAATCTAACTGCGGACTCTGCTACGGTAAGATTTGTAGATTATGGAAACTGTGACACTGTCCCCGTCACAAACCTTAAGGCTGTCACAGAGGACTACTTGACCAAACCAGTTCAAGGAATACCATGCTATCTTCATGGTCTGCCTCAGTCGGGATGGTCAGTTGAATCTGTAAATAAATTTGAGGAGATAGTCAATGCTGAGGATGCAGAATTAACAGCAGAGTTCATGGATACAACCTTACCGGTCAGTGTTAGACTCATCAATAAAGGAGAAGACCTTGCTGCCATATTTGATGTCAAACAACGTGAAACTGCTGGTCAGGTTCATGATGTTACAAAGACAAATGCATCAAAATATCCAGAACCTACATTGCCCTCAGGAAGTGTTGAAGCATATCTATCTAGCATGGACATGCCAGATCTGTTTTATGTACAACTAGCAGGGACAGAAGACGAGTTATGTGGTCTAGCGGATGCAGTAACAAGCCATTATAGCAGTCTAGGGGACCAGGACTTAGCCATGGACTCGGCCAGTGTGGGGGACATTTGCTGTAGTCTGTTCTCTGAAGATGACAGCTGGTATCGTGGTGTTGTGGAAAGTGTGACAGGAGATGAAGCTGAAATCAGATTTGTGGATTACGGAAATAAACAAACTACCAAGATTTCAACTCTCAAACAAGTCCTTCCAGAGTTTGTCAACAAGCCTCCTTATGCTCTCAGGTGTGAGCTTTACAATGTATCAGTGCCATCTGGTGGATGGACAACAGAAGCAATTGACAAATTCACAGCACTCACTGAAGATGTACTACACCTTGAATTCCAGGGTGGTAAACCTACCTGTCAGATAACCATTCAAGCAAATGACAAAAATGTTAATGAAGAAATGGCACAATTTTCAGGTACAATTCCAGAGCGTTCCAGTGGTGCTGCTAATACAAACAAAGCAAGAACTACAACAGAGGTAGCAAGTGTTCAAAATCACTATCCACAACAGGTTTTGCCCTCAGGAGGTGTTGAAGCATATCTATCTAGCATGGACATGCCAGATCTGTTTTACCTACAAATAGTAGGGACAGAAGACGAGTTATGTGGTCTAGCGGATGCAGTAACAAGCCATTATAGCAGTCTAGAGGACAGAGACTTAGTCATGGAATCAGTCAGTGTGGGGGACATTTGCTGCAGTCTGTTCTCTGAAGATGACAGCTGGTATCGTGGTGTTGTGGAAAGTGTGACAGGAGATGAAGCTGAAATCAGATTTGTGGATTACGGAAATAAACAAACTACCAAGATTTCAACTCTCAAACTAGTCATTCCAGAGTTTGTCAACAAGCCTCCTTATGCTCTCAGGTGTGAGCTTTACAATGTACCAGTGCCATCTGGTGGATGGACAACAGAAGCAGTTGACAAATTTGCCTCACTGACAGAAGATGTTCTTCATGTTGAGTTCAAAAATGATAAAGAAACCTACCAGGTCATTCTTTGTTCAAGTGAAACAAACATCAATACAGAGATTTCTAAGTTTGGAGCAATCCAGTCTTCGCAAATCAATGCTAATCAGGGAATAAATAACATAATAGCAGCAGAACAGTTAACATCAAAGTCTGTTGATAAATACACGATCAATGGGGTACCAAATCAGCCAGAATCAGTCATCATCAGTCATGTTGACTCTCTCGATTCATTTTACATCCAGCTCACTCATCAACTTGAAGAACTTGAAGAGTACTCCACTCAACTTAACGAGGAATTGACTGCCATGGGTGAAGCAGGCAACATGCTAGAGAATTGTGTTGTGGGTCAGCCATGTTGTGCTATATTTTCAGAGGATAGCCATTGGTACCGAGGACTGATTGAAGGCCTGCCAAGTGAAGGCAAAGCCTCTGTTAGATTTGTGGACTATGGAAACACAGATGAGTCAAGTACAGACAAGCTGAAGTCGGTATCCAGGGCACATCTAGATGTACCCCCATATGCAATAAGATGTAAACTAGCAGGACATGAACCAACAGCTTCCAGTGAAAATATAGTAGCAGACTTCAGGAGCAGAACAGAAGACCAGGAGCTTACTGCCACATTCCAGTCCTCAGAAAGTGAACCGTATGAAATATCACTCACTCTGGATGGTGTAGATCTCCGTGACCAGTTCTGTGTCAATCAGCAGTCACTCCAACAGCAAGATAGTTGTGATGCGACCTCTGGAATTGCAGCACCCAGTTATAAGTCATTGATATTGCCAGCCCAGACTGACGTGGTAGTGAGCCATGTTAACTCACCTGTGTCTTTCTACATCCAGCAAGCAAGCCTTATTGATGAGATAGCAGAGTACCAAGAAACTCTGAATGAAGAATACAGTGCCCAATCTGATGGAGACAGGAGGCTGACAGATGTCAAGGTGAACCAGTTATGCTGTGCTCTATACTCTGAAGACAACATATATTACAGAGCAAAGATTCTAGAAATATCTGATCATGACAGCTGCAATGTCTTGTTTGTTGACTTCGGTAATGAGGATGTTGTCACTACAGACAAAATCAGGGAAATCACAAAAGAGCATTTACAGAAGCCGCTTTATGGGATACATTGCAGACTGGGAGGAATTGAGGAACGCACTTGGACTGATGAGGAATGTGACCAATTCTTGAATGTTGTATCAGATGAGGAACTTGTCTGCAACATATTATCCCAGTCTGTCCCATGTGAAGTTGACCTGACCATAAAGAAAGATGGAAGCAGTATCAAAGAGAAATTTTTGTGCCAAAAGGATGTCCCAGAGGTTGCCAGAGAGGAGGAAATTGCTCCAAAAAAGGAAATTGAAACAGAACAGGGGATTATTTTGTCAGAAGAAGTTAAAGAGATTAGTTCTCAGCTTGAATCAGAAAAAGAAAGGAATCAAGAATCAAATGATGGTGAAATTACAAAAGACGTGACTGAAGAATCTGGTGAAACATCAGAAACAGACTCGGCAGCACTCATAGGACAAGCTGAAAGCAGTGAGTCTGAACCATTGGCTACATATTCTCCACCTGTCATCCCATCTGATAGCACTGATGCTGTAGTGGTGCATATTAACTCATTGACATCATTCTATGTGCAGCCAGAAACAAACACAGATGCATTGGATGAAATGATGGAGAAGCTGAGAGCAACATATGGGGAAAGTTCACAGAAGCTGGTAGACTTCAACATTGGCAGCCCATGCGTGGCATGGTACTCAGAGGACAATGACTGGTACAGAGCCAAAGTAGTGGACATCAGCACAGATGGTGTGGAAGTGCATTTTGTAGATTATGGAAACAAAGAAGTAAAGGAGAGTGGGGATCTTTACAAACTGGAGGAGGAGTTCCTCTCGCATCCTCCCTTTATCATCCACTGTAAACTTGCTGGAATCCAATCGGACTCCCAAACAGACCTATCAGAGAAATTCACCAACACTGCTCAAGACAAAACTTACCATGTCAGGTATAGTATTTGGCTTTTATTTGACTTAAAATATTTTAATTTGTTTAGAATTACAAAAGAATTCTTAAAATGTATATAATTCTTTTAAGATGATAAGTTTTACTCAGTCATTAAAATTCTATGACAGATTTCTGGGTGACTCTGAGCCATGTGAGGTTGAGGTAATGGAAGATAATGTGAGCATCTTAGATCAAATGAGGGCCACATCTGGAGCGGATGATGCTAATGGAAAGGATGACCAAGAAGATAGTCCATCAATGGGAGGGAGTCAGGATGGACACACGCAGTCAGATGTTGGCACCACCTCTCCTCATCATGAACAGTCATCACACAAGCAGTGTGATCAACCTCAACAATCTGCCCAGGAAGAAGGTCAGAGTACATACACAACTAAATCAATGGAGTTAAATTGATTTTAAATATTTTATCGTAAAATGCCAAACAAATAGTTAACTTATGGATCATCTACAAATTTCCAAACCAACATTTAAATACTGATTTTTATGCAACTCTTGTGTTTTACTCATCAGTTTTGCTGAAACAAGGGCTGGGGGGGGGGGCAAACTTGCAAGAAACAAACTTATTTGTAAATTACTCTGTCGTCAAAAGCATTGCTCCTTGTCTTAAAATGCCAAACAAACTGCTACCTTGTGGATCATCTACAGATTCCAAAATACCTTTAAATGCTGATTTATATGCAACCACTCTTGTGTTTTACCCATCATTGCTACTCCTGTGCTAATTTACTTTATCAAAAATTCTTCTTTGGTGATAATAATTGCAACTGCTTTTATTATGTTTACAGATGGGAAGTTTTGTACACCCAGCCTAGTAGTTGGAGAGGAGTGTGCAGTGACTGTAACTCACTCAGAATCCCCTTCTCAGTTCTGGGTTCAGCTTTCAGCCCAGAAAGACATCATTGAACAGTTGGGTCAAGATCTAGACCAATACTATTCAATAGAAAGGGAAATGGTCCAGAACATAGAATTGTGTGCAGCAAAGTAAGTTATTAATAACCTTATTTTTAGATAATAGATCTGACTCAATTGATCATAGATTTTCCCTTTTATATGATAACAAAATATGTGTGTGGTTGTTATTTCTTTTTCATTTAAAACTTGAAACCACATTATCTTGGTTTCAAGAACCATCCACATTGGGTTATTTATGGAATAATAATGGTGTCAATTGAACAGAAATTTTTAAAATTTTATTTTATCATTTAAAATGAATGCACACCTGTTCTATAAAAAAATAGGTTGATAAATGGCAGTGTGGAGTGAACTGTTATGTGCATTTTGCAGGTTCATTGACGGACGGTGGTACCGATCTCGTGTGAAGGCAGTGATGGATGAAGTTGTTACTGTCTACTTCTACGATTTTGGCAACACTGATGAGATCCCACTGGGAGATCTGCGTGAGCTGGATGAACAGTTCTGCCAACTGCCACCCCAAGCCATTGAGTGCATTCTGGAAGGTGTACAAGCCCCTGATGGAACATGGACAGATGAAATAGCTCACCAATTTGAAGATATGGTCATGGACAAACCCATGACTGCTGAAGTCAAACAAGAAGAGCAGTCTATGACAGACAAAATATATGTGGTTCAGCTGGTGGATGACGGAATACGTGTCAGTCAGAAACTCTTGGACAATAATTTGGCTAGATCAAGTGAACAGAAGGAATATCCTTGTAGCGTAATTAATAAAAACAATAATGCCCAGATTGAGAATACAGAAAATGAAGAAATATCTCAAACAGCAATTCAGTTGCATTGTGAGACAGTTGAATGTAGTGATCAGTTGGGGAAACTGGATTTAGCACTCAATTCAAAGATTGAAGTCATGGTGTCGCACACAGAGACCCCATCTTTGTTTTACGTCCACTTGAAGAAGAATGTTGACATGATCGCAGAAAATGATGAGGATCTTCAGGAAGCTTACAAAGATTCTGAGGCAGATGACACGTTTGTACAGACACTTGAAGAGAAAATGTTTGGTGTGGCCAAGTCAAGTGAAGATGAAAGATGGTACAGAGCTGTGATAACTAAGAAACTTCCAGAGAACCAATTCATAGTAGATTACATAGATTATGGAAACAGTGAGACCGTTGATAGTACGAACATCCGTCCATTACAAACCAACTTTGTAACTATGGCTTGCCAGGCAATTCCTTGTTGTATCACTGGGATCCACTGTGTGGAAGGAAGCTGGAGTGATGAGGCCATAGATGTCTTCATTGAAGAAACCACTGATAAGGTGCTTCATTATGGCTAATCCTGAGTATCTCTAGATGTTTCAGAAAATCTTTCATTTTTAAAATTTTATCAATCAACTTTTATCAAATCATGCATAAAATATACAGTCCCGAACTAAAATAATGAAATTTGATGTAAGCAGTTCAAGTTTACTGTAGTTTGGAAAAGCTATGATTATTGAATAATCTCCCATTCAAAATATGCCCAGGAAGAATTCCTTTAAAAAAATAATAGTGTTTTGTTGATATTGATATAGATCCTTATTGCGGAGGCCTCAAAGAAAGAGAGGACTGTGCATGTCGTCAAACTGCTGGACATGGGAATCTCTGTTGCACAAAAGCTGGTTAAGGCTGGGTTTGCAACAGAGAAAGTGCAACCAAAAACAGCAGAAGTCTCAGTAGAAAATCGAGATATCAGGTAAGCATGGGATAATATTTAGTTCCTGTCACCCAAGTGGTGCGGGAGCTATGGTATTGGGTTCTGTCTGTGTGTGCGTCGGTCAGTGTGTGCATCTGTCAACACGTACTTCAACATTTCGCTATATCTTATCTTATTTGAGATACAGGCTCAAAGTTTTTACCGAATGTGCATCCCATGAAGGCTTCAATCATGACCATGACTTGTTTTTCAAGGTCACAGACTTCAAATGGTTTACAAAAACTTTGACGTTTGCTATGTTATCACCTATTTCAGTTTACAGATTCAAGCTGGCTAACACACATTTGTCTCATTAAGGCCCACATTTGATATTCTCAAACATGACCTTGACCTTTGTCTCCAAGGTCACAGATTTCAAATATCACCAGCCACTTTTGTTATATCTTACCATATTTACTCGTGTATAAGACGAGGTTTTTTTACAAAAACTCTTAGTTAATGTTAGGGGGGTCGCCTTATACACGAGAGCAACCTGTGGACGAGGATTTACGCCCAAAAATTACGGCACTATGAGTTTTCATTACGAACATTCTTATTTTCGAAATAACGAATATCGGACATAGCAGATCGATTTAACAGTCTTATACACGAGTATATACGGTAAAACGTAAATACGATGTTCATATTTTCGAAATAACGAATATCAGACGTAGCAGGTTGATTTTAATTGCGTTTTAAATGATAAATAAAGGTATTTACCCAATATTATTCGAGAACAGAACAAAACCATCAATCCATTTAAAACGCAATTAAAATCGATCCACGTGTGAAAGCATTTCTGTCAAAAAGGGAAGACACGACTCAAAGCAGTGGAACAATGACGAAATGCAAAACTGTGAACGCTGATAATTGGTATCAGTGAAATTTTACTAATTTTTACACCACTGAATGGGAAGACATCAAAGGCAGAGTTGAATTGTGCGATATATTTAAATAATAATTTTAATAGACATAGAAGTAAAACGTAAATACGATGTCCGTGACGTTGCGGATCGATTGGCCACGTGACTCACAAGTCATGTGATCATTGACTGCAGATTTGCCACAGAATTTACCGGATTGATTTTAATTACATTTTAAATGATAAATAAAGGTATTTACCCAATATTATTTCGAAACACTTTGTTTTGACTTTGTTCTCACTGATTCCAATTATCAGCGTTCACAGTTTTGCGTTTCGTCATTTTCTCCACTGCTTTGAGTCGTGTCTTCCCTGTTGACAGAAGTGCTTGCACACGTGGATCGATTTTAATTGCGTTTTAAATGATTAATAAAGGTATATACATAATATTATCACAAATTACGCTTTGCAGGTCGAGAACAGAATAATACCATCCATTATTGCGCAATATATTAACAATCGTTTTCGTGCTAAAAACAAGAGCCTCTTCCCGTCACTTCCGCCTTTCAAAATTGCGACCACGTGTTGCGTTGAGTCGTGTCTTCCCTTCTTGACAGAAATGCCTTCACACATGGATCGATTTTAATTGCGTTTTAAATGATAAATAAAAGTATTTACCCAATATTATTTCGAAACACTTTGTTTTGACTTTGTTCTCACTGATTCCAATTATCAGCGTTCACAGTTTTGCATTTCGTCTTTGTTTCCACTGCTTTGAGTCGTGTCTTCCTTGTTGACAGAAATGCTTTCACACGTGGATCGATTTTAATTGCATTTCAAATGATAAATAATGAAAATGCTTTGTTTTGACGCTAAGATCAATGATGTGGAGAAATTCTCGACGTAATTGTGATAATATTAAGTACATACCTTTATTTATCATTTAAAACGCAATTAAAATTGATCAGCTATGGATATGAAAGTTCAATTTGACATGTTGGCCGCTCCACTTTTGTCTCGTGGGCACCCAGACGCTAAGATAAAGGACGTCACGTACATCGTATTACGTTTTAATTTGTGATAATATTGGGTAAATACCTTTATTTATCATTTAAAAGGCAATCAATGTCTGATATCTGTTATTTCGAAAATACGAACATCGTATTTACGTTTTACCGTATATACACGTGTATAAGACGGCTAATATCTTATATTTTAAGCATATTTACGTTTCTCTTTTAAAATGACCGCCAAGCTTCAGCTTAAGCTTGAATGGTAGCAGAGCCGATATCTCTTGAAAAACCAACTCGTCTTATATTCGGAAATTGTTTTTTTTTCAAGAAAAATAACCTCAATTTTGGGGGGTCGTCTTATACACGAGTCGACTTATACACGAGTAAATACGGTAACACTTGTAAGGTGCCAAATAATAGATGACTGACCAATTCCTTTAGTGCTGAAAATAACTTTTGACTAATCAGGATCATGTAACAAGCTGCTGCTGATTTTAGAACATGGGCTGTGTCCTTCGTAAAGGCACTGACTTACTGACCTAGTTTTGAATCATAAAGGCTAATAATAGCCATTGATCAAGAAGGACCACATGCCATATTGCTGCTGGGCGAGAAAAGTTATTTTCATAATGAAGGCATTATTTAAGCTCGCTAAGATAAATAATTTTGTTAATGTATTAAGCATTAATCCTAGAATTCATTGTATTGAAAGATAATCCACATATGAACATCATGACAAATTTAAGTTAGATATAAATTATAAGTGAGTTGCTATAAGACAGAAGTTGCACTCCTAGCAGAGGTCTGTCTCAGCCATCATCTGCACGTGATGGGTAAACACGGGTAGCGTGAACTTTTCTTGACCACAATTGAGGCTAAAGTAAGGTAGCACTGTTTGAAATCATTCTCGCACTATTCAAAGAGCAATAAATTTCATGACGTCATAAGTGTATTGCCATACATTTATGACGTCATTTTACCTTTCAGTGCCTTTATGATAACACTCCACTTATAAATGACATCAAGAAAGAAGTGTGCCAGCATAAGGGGGCTATAAATTAGGGTCTTTTACAAATAGATAACTTAAAAATAATTATTGACTTGTGTATTGCAGGTATTTTGATGCTGATTTGAAAGAAAATGAATTCATGGATATGTATGTGACAAACATTGAGACACCCTACAACTTCCACTGC
Organism: Amphiduros pacificus; assembly: GCA_949316495.1. Classification (NCBI taxonomy): domain Eukaryota; kingdom Metazoa; phylum Annelida; class Polychaeta; order Phyllodocida; family Hesionidae; genus Amphiduros; species Amphiduros pacificus. The sequence continues at coordinate 9,112,932 of OX439000.1, forward strand.
CAACTATCTAAGTCATCCACAACAGACCTGCCTCTACTGATGGACCAGATTCAGGATTCATGCAGCTCCCTGACGGAAGTATCCGACCCACATGTTGGCATGCCATGCATAGCCCAGTACCAGGATGACTGGTATAGAGCAGAGATGATCCACAAACTTGAGGACAATATAGAAGTGAGCTTTGTTGATTATGGCAACTGTGAAGTGGTAACTAAGTCTGAGGTGAAGACCATCAACAGTGATCTGATTGAGCTTCCAGTACAGTCTTTCCAGTGTAGTTTGTTTGGTGTGAAGCCTGTCACTGAAGATGGCAACTTTGACGAACCAAGCTGTGCCCGATTTGAGGAACTAGTCAATAATAAAGAACTTTCAGGGAAGATTTTGTCCATAGAGCGAGGAGATAACCAGAGGATTAAGTTTTGTATGATCGAGCTGTTTGAGGGAGAGAATAACATCGCTCATACTCTCATAGATGCAGGTTATGCTCAAAGTACGGAACCCGGTGTTCACTTGCAATCTCCAAAAGAGCAACCAAGAGTTAAAGATGATATAAACCCCAAATTCGAGCTGGAAGAAGTGGTACCAGTGTTCTACACAAAAGGTGGGAAACCTGATGACTTTATATGTCAGATGGCCAAGACTTCAGAGCAGCTGGACACATTAATGGAAGAGATAGCAGAAAAAGCAAAATCGAGTCCAGACACTATGGTTGAGGAACTTGTCGTTGGCAAGATGTATCTGGCACAGTACTCACAAGACAAAGCTTGGTACAGGGCTGTCATCTCTACCATCCACCCAGAAGGCATCTGTGAGGTAGGTTCACCACAAAGAAGATTTTCATGGTCAATATATGAAAATAGATTTTTACGCAAAAATATCAAAGCTTAGAGGCAACATTTAATATATGTATTTCTATGTGGTGTAGGTACTGTATCTTGACTTTGGCAATGTGGAGAAGATTCCCAGAGATGAGTTACTCTGCCGTCTACAGCCACTGGATTCATCTCAGGCTCAGCTTCCAGCTCAGGCTATATCCTGCAAACTGGCTGGGGTAGAGACCCAGGAGTGGAGCAAGGAGGCTACCAGAGCATTTGAAGGTAGATTTGTCAACAAAATATGTAATGTGCTGTATAAGCCTAAAATCTGCTTTATATGCCAAAACTATGAATGTGTTAATATGCAGAATTAATTCATCTTGAGTTATAATTGAAACTAATTTTTTTATGTTCCACAATGCTGATTATATTATGATCCTAACCGTTGTGTTACTGACATTGAGATACTTTAGGAGCAATCATCACTCAGAGCCATCTGGTTACAAACATAGATTTCACTCTTACAAATGTGACACACAAAAGAGTGATTCCAAGAAAAAAAAAATTTTCGTTTGATGTAGGTCAGCATATAGTTAATAGTTTGTAATTCAGACAGGTTCTTTATTCACATTTTTTTGTAACCAGATGATTTATGAGAGTCCAGCGTAGTTCTGTTGGTAAGTGTTAGAAGGTGTGAAAAAATCAATCTTACTCAAACATAAGTATATGTAAGTATATAAGTATATATTCATGCTAACACAGTATTTCTTATTTGTTGATTATCAGAGCTGTGTGGTGAGGTTATACTGAGTGCCCGAATAGTAGGTGAGAGTGTAACTGGTAATCAGCTCAGACCACTCTATAAGGTGTATCTGTATGATACGACACTCTCATCAGGAGAGTCTATCAACTACCAGATGGTATCTAAGGGGCATGCATGGCTCAGTCCAGTCAGTGAACTGAACCTTGAGGCAGATGACCTGGATGGCATGGCAGAGCATCAGGAACAATTAGGTACGAAGTCTAACCTCGGCGTTATCACATTGATATATTATGGTGTTACAAGAAAATGTTATTACTAACCTTTAACTCTTAATATAATGCTTTGTAGTACGGTTTTAAGTAATTTTTTTAATGTCGCTATCAGATATGCTATAGCGCACTCCTGTGGTTTTATTATGTATACTTAAAGGGATATATGTCTGCTTTTCAGAAAATGGTTTTCATGAGGTGAGCATGTCACACAGTAACTCTCTGGGTGACCTTGGGGACGGTATGGAGGATGGCGACCAGGAGGTGACCTACTCACACCTCACTCTGCATCCTGGGGAGGAGCTGAACATGTATGTGCAGTCAGCAGCTGATCCTGACAATATTCTCTGCCAACCTGTTTCCTCTGCAGACTTTCTCAGCACACTGATGGAAAACATTCAGGAATACTACAATAAAGGTACCAATGTAAATTTTTATGTAAATCTTTGTGTCTGAGAAATCAGCCTTTATGTTGAAATTTAAAAAAAAAAAAGATTTCCCTTGTATTTTTGATAAAGATGTTAAGACAAATATTACAAAGAATACAGTCTTCCC